>OW964839.1:19601274-21049607 GCA_943142095.1 Ophonus ardosiacus
TTAATAGCAATTATTTGGACTCTCGCCAAATTAATAATAGAAATTAATATTTACTTATAAATGTACATCAACAAATGCATTTTAGCGTGGAACACGTACCTGTAGACCAGGTTTAGCCTCACAAAATTAAGAGGATATACATGTAGTACAACGACAAACATATGTTTATAGAAGTTATTTTGACTCTCATCAAATTAATTATAGAAACAATAAGTATCTGTGTCTAGTAAATTATATGCATATTCGTAATGAAAATAGAACGTAACGTAATAGAGAAGAGGGATATATATTAAATGAAATATATTAACGATATTTTACTAAAATTCAAAATAGAAAATTGCATATTAGTTTCTGCATCTGTGAAATTATCAAAGAAACACAAAAAAAAGAAAAGTGGTATTACAGTGGAACATCAAAATATTCCATACAGAGAAGTTGCAGTGAATTGCAGACTTTCAGATGTATCCTTTCTAGCAAATTACATTTCACGTTTTTGTACAAGTTATAATAAAAAAGACAAATAAATAAATATATTATCACGGCATATTACCCATTACTGGGTGTGCCATTATCTACAACACATGTAGACATCGGTAATGATGACGATATATTTTACCCGGGTCACCAGATTGGCAACCGGACACTATACGCACACGGCTACGCGACCCCATAAAAAAGACTTACTATAACTATACCTAACTGACAATTCATAATTGGTAGGCAGTGGTTTTTAAATACTGTTCGAGAATTGACTGCTAGAAGTGGTTGCGTGATTCCATCTGGTGCCGGAACAATTGGAAGTCAAAGCGGCAGTAAACATTTACTTTAAGCAGTTGTGAAGCAGAGTACTTGAGTTTAACAGAGTTGTAAAAGAATTAATTTACGTCATACGAAAATTGATTAAGGAAATTAACATCTCAGATTTGACAACAATGCTAGTTCAAGAACCAACAGAAATGACAACCAATCAGTAATTAAACTTAACGAATTCTGCATGAAAGAACAAAACATGAATATAAGATACCATTTTATACGTGAAAATATAAATAAAAATATTATTAACATTTTATAATGTCGAATAAATAAAATGGTAGCTGACTTCCTCACAAAAGTTGTATCTGCCAAAAAATTAAAATTAAAAGTTGTTACTAAACTCGTAGGATGCATAAAAATATAGAATGTATAAAAAAAAAAATAAAGATTGAAATATAAAATCGGCTATACATTTATACAATAAAAAGTAACGATTGCACTGCATTTTTAACACATTAAAACACAAATTTTCAAATAGTAAATACCGAAGAAGTTAAATACTTTATCTGCATTTTGGGCATAGATACATTTTTCGTTTTCCTGGGTTCACATCATTTACACAAGTTACGTGATACCAATCTCTGCACATTCCATTACAAAATACCATATTCTCTCTTGGTTTTATGCAATTATTAGAGGCACACGTGATGATAGTAGCGTCAAATAAATTTGTGTGTAAATTAGTACAGTAGTCAAAAGTTGAAGAATATCCAGATGGTGGTGTTCGTTTTGGAAGTAATACATTTTTTTCCTTTGAGTACCTGCTCTTAAAATAGTATTGTCATTCAAAATTAAATCTCTATTTTCAACGACACTTAAATTTCTTCTTATACTTGGTCTATTATTATTTTGGAGAAGAAATGTGAGTAGCCACATTCTTATATTTATCATATCTGACTCGGTGAAGGAATATTTCTTTCCAGTACTAATCAAATATGCCCAAATACAGATATGTACTCCACAATTTCCACCTTCAACAGTTTGAAGTGGTATATCTTTTGGAGCAAAGATATTCCATTCTTGCCAATTTATATTCTCTTGAGATTTAATAAACTGTTGACTGCTCAAAAAACTCATAATATTTTTTATAAGAGCTTGTTCGGGAAGACCGTGCAATGAATCTAAATAAAGGAAACATTTATCTTTAAAAATAATAGTTAATAAAGCCCAGTGAACCCCATTTTGATTTATCGGCAGGAATAATATATCATGATCAACAATATTGTTTTTCTTTGCCCAGCGATACAAACCAAATGTTTTTCCTTCAACACAGGTCATTAGTTTTGTAATTAATAATGTATCAAACGCCAAAATATCTAAATTATTTGTATATGCAATGTCAGTTACTAATTTAAAGAAACAATTTAATACATTATCGTCTAACCATTTATGCGAATGGAATGTTTCCATGTTTTGCCGAAATATTTCAAAACCACATATAGACATTTTATCTAATAAAATTTTTGGAAACTCGTTTATTTTACTCCATGGTGCTTCCAACGAATTTGAATACACATCTAAATTGAGATTACGCTTAATTTTTTTTAAATTTTTGTTACTAGGATGGAAAGATATAGGAGAAAGTGTTTCAAAAGTATGATGACATTCAAATCCTTTTTCATTTGGTGTGCTTCCTACGAGCGTATGAGGACAAAACATTTTGTTATTTTCTGTCAAAAATAAAAAATTTGATGAAGTTGAAGGTGATAATATTTTTGTTGGTGTTATCATTGAATACTCTTTTCTCTTCTGCGATGATTCAGGTGTTACAACTTTTGAGTAATCATCAAAAAAGTTATGTGGTTGATTTTTTAGTATTCGTGGTTCTCGTTTACCCCATTGTTCTTCGCACACTTCTAAATTCGTTGTTGTATTTAAATTAGTTTTTGATTTTATTACAATACTTTCATGTCGCTTTCCATAATCGATAACTTGCTTCAAACTTCGTTTTTTTAATTGTTGTCTAGTTGTTTTTAAAGATATTTTTTGTTTATCTATTCGTGCTTTTAACAATAAAGATAAGGTGTGTATAAAACGGGCAGGTCTTAGTCGTAATTTTCTTTGGAATGTGTCTTGCTTCACGATCTTAAACCAATTTTCAACTGGCGCATTTGAGTCTCTGACTATTTTTAGTTTTTGTATTATTATTCCCGACCACAAAGGGAATAGTGGTAGATGTTTTTGAAGCATGCTTTCTACAAATTTTGGTAAATAAAACTCGTTAATTTGAAGTGGCTTAATATATTCTTCCTGGATACTGTCAACAGCACATTTAAAATAACTATAAAATGGTGAAGATTTTCGTAAACCGTCTGTAGGAAGTTCATTTTGCAGATAATTTATTGGTCCATAAATTTTGTAAATTGGTTGATGAGACATAAGATACTGATACGACAAATTAAAATTTATATCTTTATATTTTAGGCCAAAAACAATGAACATATGCTGGACAACTACTTCAGCTGCTAACAAATTTCTAACATTTATTAAATATGCTACCGTCTTTTTAGCGGCATATTGAAATGTATTTTTTTTTCAAAACTTTGTTAATGTCCCTAGTAACAGAATGAAAAAAATGGGATGAACATAAATGAAGTAGCGTTAACTTATTCAATTTTTCATTGATTCCAACGGCATATGTCCAGCATTCGAGTAGGTATTGCGATAAATTCATTTTGTTAAATGAAAGTTGGACAGACTGCATTAATGCCATGCTACTATCAGTTTCAATTTTTTTTACTAATGGATATTTAAGAATACCAGTTATTTGGGTCACGTTGTATAAAAATTCGGATAAAAAACTAGTTATTGAGGGAATATTATGTTTCGACGACAAACATTCAGCTACAGGAATTGGAGGATTTTCATAACCTCGTAAAACCAAAGCGTAGTAGAAGAGTTTTTTATCGAAATCAGATGGTTTTCCTACAATACTACCAGTAGAATCAAGATAGAGAAATATTGGTCTTTCTTTTAAAGAAGTTAAATATCTAATTTGGTATTCTGTGTGTAATGTTACAAAAAAATATGGCGAAATACAAAGATGCTGTATATATCCCTTCATTTTTTTCCCCTGCCAAACAGAATTTTCTGCCAGCAACTTTTCTAATTTTATTAAATGAATTATCGGATCACTATGTAAATCATTTTTCCTTATATTTTCACTTGATATTTGGTGTAAAATTTGCTTACTTGGCGCTTTGTTTAAATTACCAGCTGTTAAAATATTTTTAGGTACTTTACTCATTTCTTCCAATTCTACTATACTGGGTGCCTTGAACTTTAATATTTGAGATAAAATATTTCTGTTATCATTTTTAATAAATCTGCGGTGACTTTCATTATTATGCATTATTGGACCATCTTGTAAAATCTGAATTTTTATGTCTTTCCAGGTGGTATAAAAATTTTCTCTTGTAAAAAATACAAACTTCGCACAGGTAGAGTGTTTGCATTCTGCCTTAGCTAAAAACGTTTTTGATTTTGTTTTTGGGCAACAATTAAGTTTGTGGTATTTAAATTTTAAAACACATAGGGGAAAAATACATGCAAAATAATTATTAAATTCATCAGTCCAGGATTTAGTAAGTTTACTTTTGTTACGTTTATAATTTTTCATCCAAAATTTTGCTGGTATAATCATATCTTGTTTAAAGATTTTAGATTTATTTGCATAAAATTCATATGAAATTGCAGGTGTACTTCTACTGGACAAAGTATCTGATTTCTCTTCATTACGAACATTGTCTGACGATATTGTTGATGCACTAGCTTCTTGACAAAATTCACTAGAAGATGTGCTAGTAATTATCTGTCCTTCAATAGAAATGTTAGAAGAATGATTTTTATCCCTTAATTCATAGAAAAATTTCGATATTTTAGTAAAATTTCGCTTATAACTATTGTAAAGGCGTTTAGCCATATTCAAAATAACTGTTTTTTTCTTATATCCAAGGCCTCGACTAGCAATCATAAACCAAAAGCTTCTCTCATTTCTATACGACCACATAAAGCCCATATTATTAGGAGGCGGTAGTTCTTCATCAATAGATAAAATATTAAATAAAGTTTTTGCAAGTAAATTACTTGATATTACCATTTTCTTAAGAAAATATAGGAAGTAATTACAAAGATGTATACAAAATGGATAATTAATTTATATTATAATAAATAAGTAATCAAAAAATGAGAAAAAACTTTTAAATAAAGAATACGAAAAACAAAGAAAAGTTTTACTTAAAAATTATTCATAAATGATACTTCAAAACTTGCAAACCAATATCAAGAATAATTGTAAAAATAAGTATAATAATACAACAGAAAAATTAAAGACAGTCACAAAAATACCACAACTCACAAATCAAACTGAGAAACCAAATAAAGTGCAGCGATATGGACAAATTACTCAAATAAAAGTTTTATTTAAAACTAAATGAACAGGTACATAAACGATATTTGAAAACTTGCAACCCAGTATCGAAAAGTATAAATAATACAGAAAAAAAATAAGGTAGTCACTATGAAAAATAATAAATTAAAATATAGAACAAAAAGCACAAATAATAACACTTATCACTGCTCACAGATCAAACTGACTGAAACCAAATAAAATGCAAGAACACAGACAACATTGCTCAATTATAAATATGTGCAGTACAAATCCCGCTAGGGAGGGGGGGGGGGTGAGGGGGGGGGGTCTACTAGGGAAACAATACGACTTTAGTACGCCAGCTCATCCGGCCTAATGTAGCGGTCAATTCTAGCTTCCTAGCTTCTCACATTTTCTATAGTCTTTTGTTTTTGAACTATTGGCTAAAACTTGATTTTCACTTATTTATTAAGATAAAGAAAAATGTATTAATTTTTATACGGTTTTTTACGAAGAATTACGTGATGTAATTAGGTTTTTTTCAAAATTCAATAATACTTGAGGTAGAACACAATCATAATAATATATTAAATGAAAATGTATTTTTATAAATATTTAAGTTAAGATTTAATTTTATAAAGATTAGCAACTATAAACAACATACAACAATACATTTTACAACAAACGACATACAATAACCAAACAGTTATATTGTATGCGTAATTCAAAACAATACAAACCAATGAAAAATGCAAATCAATATTTTTGCTTGTAAGATTTGAACTTTGATATCAATAATTAAACTTTAGCAAAAAACCTTTATAAGTTAATATTAGTATCTATTATTCATTTGGCGAGAGTCAAAATTATTTCTATTGACATATGTTTGTCGTAGTACTATCTGTATTTCCTGTTCATTTTATGAAGCTAGCCATGGTCGAAAAGCGTATAACCTAGGCTAAATTACATTTTCTGATATACCTTTATAAGTTAACACTAGTATCTATTATTAATTTAGCGAGAGTCAAAATAATTTCTATTGAAATATGTTTGCCGTAGTACTACCTGTATTTCCTGTTAATTTTATGAAGCTAGCCATGGTCTAAAAGCGTATAATATGAGCTAAAATGCATTTTCTGATATATCTTTATAAGTTAATACTAGTATCTATTATTAATTTGGCGAGAGTCAAAATAATTTCTATTGAAATATGTTTGCCGTAGTACTACCTGTATTTCCTGTTAATTTTATGAAGCTAGCCATGGTCTAAAAGCGTATAATATGAGCTAAAATGCATTTTCTGATATATCTTTATAAGTTAATACTAGTATCTATTATTAATTTGGCGAGAGTCAAAATAATTTCTATTGAAATATGTTTGCCGTAGTACTACCTGTATTTCCTGTTAATTTTATGAAGCTAGCCATGGTCTAAAAGCGTATAATATGAGCTAAAATGCATTTTCTGATATATCTTTATAAGTTAATACTAGTATCTATTATTAATTTGGCGAGAGTCAAAATAATTTCTATTGAAATATTTTTACCGTAGTACTACCTGTATTTCCTGTTAATTTTATGAAGCTAGCCATGGTCTAAAAGCGTATAATCTAGGCTAAAATACATTTTGTGATATATCTTTATAAGTTAATACTAGTATCTATTATTAATTTAGCAAGAGTCAAAATAATTTCTATTGAAATATGTTTGCCGTAGTATTACCTGTATTTCCTGTTAATTTTATGAAGCTAGCCATGGTCTAAAAGTGTATAATCTGAGCTAAAACGCATTTTCTGATATATCTTTATAAGTTAACACTAGTATCTATTTTTAATTTGGCGAGAGTCAAAATAATTTCTATTGAAATATGTTTGCCGTAGTACTACCTGTATTTCCTGTTAATTTTATGAAGCTAGCCATGGTCTAAAAGCGTATAAACTGAGCTAAAATGCATTTTCTGATATAACTTTATAAGTTAATACTAGTATCTATTATTAATTTAGCAAGAGTCAAAATAATTTCTATTGAAATATGTTTGCCGTAGTATTACCTGTATTTCCTGTTAATTTTATGAAGCTAGCCATGGTCTAAAAGTGTATAATCTGAGCTAAAACGCATTTTCTGATATATCTTTATAAGTTAACACTAGTATCTATTTTTAATTTGGCGAGAGTCAAAATAATTTCTATTGAAATATGTTTGCCGTAGTACTACCTGTATTTCCTGTTAATTTTATGAAGCTAGCCATGGTCTAAAAGCGTATAATATGAGCTAAAATGCATTTTCTGATATATCTTTATAAGTTAGTGCTAGTATCCATTCTTAATTTGGCGAGAGTCAAAATAATTTCTATTGAAATATTTTTGCCGTAGTACTACCTGTATTTCCTGTTAATTTTATGAAGCTAGCCATGGTCTAAAAGCGTATAATATGAGCTAAAATGCATTTTCTGATATAACTTTATAAGTTAATACTAGTATCTATTATTAATTTAGCAAGAGTCAAAATAATTTCTATTGAAATATGTTTGCCGTAGTATTACTTGTATTTCCTGTTAATTTTATGAAGCTAGCCATGGTCTAAAAGTGTATAATCTGAGCTAAAACGCATTTTCTGATATATCTTTATAAGTTAACACTAGTATCTATTTTTAATTTGGCGAGAGTCAAAATAATTTCTATTGAAATATGTTTGCCGTAGTACTACCTGTATTTCCTGTTAATTTTATGAAGCTAGCCATGGTCTAAAAGCGTATAAACTGAGCTAAAATGCATTTTCTGATATATCTTTATAAGTTAATACTAGTATCTATTATTAATTTGGCGAGAGTCAAAATAATTTCTATTGAAATATTTTTACCGTAGTACTACCTGTATTTCCTGTTAATTTTATGAAGCTAGCCATGGTCTAAAAGCGTATAATCTAGGCTAAAATACATTTTGTGATATATCTTTATAAGTTAATACTAGTATCTATTATTAATTTAGCAAGAGTCAAAATAATTTCTATTGAAATATGTTTGCCGTAGTATTACCTGTATTTCCTGTTAATTTTATGAAGCTAGCCATGGTCTAAAAGTGTATAATCTGAGCTAAAACGCATTTTCTGATATATCTTTATAAGTTAACACTAGTATCTATTTTTAATTTGGCGAGAGTCAAAATAATTTCTATTGAAATATGTTTGCCGTAGTACTACCTGTATTTCCTGTTAATTTTATGAAGCTAGCCATGGTCTAAAAGCGTATAAACTGAGCTAAAATGCATTTTCTGATATATCTTTATAAGTTAATACTAGTATCTATTATTAATTTGGCGAGAGTCAAAATAATTTCTATTGAAATATTTTTACCGTAGTACTACCTGTATTTCCTGTTAATTTTATGAAGCTAGCCATGGTCTAAAAGCGTATAATATGAGCTAAAATGCATTTTCTGATATAACTTTATAAGTTAATACTAGTATCTATTATTAATTTAGCAAGAGTCAAAATAATTTCTATTGAAATATGTTTGCCGTAGTATTACCTGTATTTCCTGTTAATTTTATGAAGCTAGCCATGGTCTAAAAGTGTATAATCTGAGCTAAAACGCATTTTCTGATATATCTTTATAAGTTAACACTAGTATCTATTTTTAATTTGGCGAGAGTCAAAATAATTTCTATTGAAATATGTTTGCCGTAGTACTACCTGTATTTCCTGTTAATTTTATGAAGCTAGCCATGGTCTAAAAGCGTATAAACTGAGCTAAAATGCATTTTCTGATATATCTTTATAAGTTAATACTAGTATCTATTATTAATTTGGCGAGAGTCAAAATAATTTCTATTGAAATATTTTTACCGTAGTACTACCTGTATTTCCTGTTAATTTTATGAAGCTAGCCATGGTCTAAAAGCGTATAATCTGAGCTAAAATGCATTTTCTGATATATCTTTATAAGTTAATACTAGTATCTATTATTAATTTGGCGAGAGTCAAAATATTTTCTATTGAAATATGTTTGCCGTAGTACTACCTGTATTTCCTGTTAATTTTATGAAGCTAGCCATGGTCTAAAAGCGTATAATCTGAGCTAAAATGCATTTTCTGGTATATCTTTATAAGCTAATACTAGTATCCATTATTAATTTGGCGAGAGTCAAAATAATGTCTATTGGAATATTTTTGCCGTAGTACTACCTGTATTTCCTGTTAATTTTATGAAGCTAGCCATGGTCTAAAAGCGTATAATCTAGGCTAAAATACATTTTGTGATATATCTTTATAAGTTAATACTAGTATCTATTATTAATTTGGCGAGAGTCAAAACAATTTCTATTAGCATATGTTTGTCGTTGAACTACCTGTATTTCTTGTTAATTTTGTGAAGCTAGTCTTGGTCTAAAGGGGCATAATCTGGGCTAAAATACATATTTTGTTATACATTTATAAGTTAATATTACTTTCTATGATTAATTTGGTGAGAGTCAAAATAATTTCTAATAGCATATGTTTGTCGTAGTACTACCTGCATTTCTAAATGGATTGAATCTGAACTCACAAATAATGTCTTAATAAAAAAAGTGTAATTTCAAAACCAATGAATGTTTAAACATGTATTTAAGCAAATATAAGTTACCTTTATTACATACATGTCATTCATTATCTGTAATATTTAAAAAATATATATTATATTTGTCAGACATATGATGGGGGTATTGTGGCCATGTGCATGTGTGTCTAATCGCTAATTTGAGTAGCCGGAATCGTTCCCGACCGACGCCAAATTTTATTTCAACTTTTGAATGTCACAATATTGACCGCTGTGGTGCACTCTCCACAACAGCAGCGAGTGCCCGTGATGTGACGCTTAATAAACGCCCGACCGGTAAAAATAGTTCATCATTACCGAAATCTGTGAACAGATTGGCACACCCAGCATTGCGGAAATAAACCGTGATGATATGTTTATTTATAGAAACAATTGTACTCCATTAAAAATTATAAGTAATGAATAATGTTTATACATAGTATTTATAGAAAAGATAAATGTATATAAACAATTATAATATGTATATGATTATCATTATAAATTATTACTGGTATTAATAGTAATAATTGTTGTAGTGTTCATAAATATAACTGTGGATCGCAAATCACATTAAAAGTTTGTTAGAACGAAGTAAATTGATATTCATGTAAGTGTTATCTATCGGGCCTTGGTTTACCAAAGGAGAGGTTTGTTCACAACTGATCTTATTATAGTTTGGCCGCCAGAACTTCGCCGCCAGTTTCAGCCTGGTATTTTATAGGCTAAATTAATAATTCAATGTTGAAACGCAAAGCATATTTTTTGGTTTTATAATTTATTATGAAAAAACAATAAATTTACATTTCAAACGTAGTTTGACTTTTTGTTGTTAGGAGTTATATGGAACGAAAAAAATTTAAAAAACTTAGTACTAATATAGCCTATTTCCTCCTCTTGCGTTAATTACTGCTTGAATTCGACGAGGAATACTTTGAATTAAGTTAAGGATCATATTCCGGTCAATATTATCCCACTAGTGCAATAGCAACGCTCTGAGCTCCTGGGCAGTTCTTGGAGCTGGTGTATGCTTTCGGATACGCCGTCCCAACTCATCCCAGACATGTTCGAAGGGATTCATGTCCGTACTGAGGGCTGGCCAATCAAACCGTCTAATTCCCACTTCATCCAGATATTCTCTGACTACTCTGGCTGCGTGAGGTCTAGCATTATCTTGCATGAAAATGCTACGCTCGCCCATAGTGATCAAGAAAGGCATAGCATGGTCTTCTAGAACCTCCGTAATGTACCTGTGAGCTGTCAGGGAGCCATTCTGTATGAAAACCAACTCTGTGCGTGCTTGTGAAAAGATTCCTGCCCAAACCATAACCGACCCACCGCCAAATGGAAGTCGCTCGTCAATACAAACTTGAGCGTATCTTTCTCCGGGTCTTCTCCATACTCGTCGACGTCCGTCTGATCCATTGAGGCAAAAACGGGACTCATTGGAAAAAGTACCCTGCCCCAGTCCTCACCATTCCATGCCGCGTGATTTCGGGCAAAAACCAATCTTGCAATTCGATGCCGGCGTTGCATTGGTGAACCTGTAGCCATCCTTCTACAAGACAATCCAGCATCATGAAGCCTTCTTCTAACGGTCCATTCACTAACATTTACATCTTTAACTTGTTGGAGTTGATTTCGTAGCAAAACTGCAGAAGCTGTCCTATTCCGCAAAATTGCGGACACCAAAAATCGGTCATCTCTTCGGCTGGTGATTCTTTTACGCCCGGATCCTGGTGTTCTGGTTATGAAGCCAGTCTCCTCATAGCGCTGAAACACCTTTTGTACAGCACAAAGGCTCCTACCAACAATTCTTGCAGTTTCACGTTGTCCTCGGCCATCTTGTATCAACGCTACAATTCTTGCCGCAGCAATAGGATTTACAGGCATTCTGAACTGCTAAATACACAATACGAGTACTACACCGTGTAACTGATAGATTTTACAAAGAGAAATCAACGCTATACCGAAAAAAAACACCGAAATGCGAATTTTCAATTACCGCGAATGCACGCTATTTCATAAAATTTGTAAAAAGAGTGATATTACATGACAAATAACAAAAGAAAACAGATGATATTTCTCAAAAAATAAATTATTAAGATCCTTCTATGATTTACAATTTACAAACATGAACTTAAAACAAAACATTCCAAAAATATATCATAATTAATAATTGACCTCAATTTTTTGCTCGCCAGTGTATATATATATATATATATATATATATATATATATATATATATATATATATATATATATATATATATATAAATAAGGTTTTTCTTTGGGGCCTTAGTTATGGACTTCTACAGAACAGATTTTAATGATTCTTTTTTTAAATGAAAGCTATTAGCATGTAGATGTGCACAAAAATGTTAAGATTTTCATTTCCGTCTATTTTTATAAGGCCTAAAGATAGATGGCAGAACTGAACAACATGCATATGAATAAAATGATGTAAAATACATACAACTTGTGAAAATTGCTACAAGAATAATCTTTTGTATTACTTAGGGCTGGTTTATCAATGCAAAGTTAAATAATTTAACAGGTAAATATCTTGAAACATGCAATGTTTTTATCATTCAACAGTCAAAAGTTAACCTTAAATGACAGATAAATATGTCAACATGTCAAATTACAAGTGAAAATATAAGAAGTAATTTTTGCCCCCCAAAAATTAATAAATATAATAGTTAATTCATTAATTCAAATTTAGTAAGTAATTTAATAATATTGAGCAAAATGATTAGGGAGACATATTTTGTATTACAATATAATATGTATGTTATAATAAATAAGTTGGATGTTCCTATTTTCCCGCTCTTAAACGCTACCCCTCAATGCTGCCTTTTACAGTATGTTTTCACACATTTGAAAAATGATTTCACATTAACAAAATATGAATTCACATTAAAGAAAACTGATTCCACACAAATGAAAAGTGAATTCACAGTAACGATATATGATTTCACATTAACGAAAACTGATTTCACGTAAAGGAAAACTGAATTCACACTAACGAAAACTAATTTCAACTAAACGAAAACAGATTTCAAACCCTCGGGTTACTTATTCTTGCTTCTAGCGTAGCTAACATTGTTGTAATCAACTTTTATCATTGTTTTAATCAAGTTCTCTCATTGTTGTAATAATCACATTCTTTTATTGTTGTAATCATCTTTAGTAAAGTTTCTTAAAAATACTATTCGTTATTTTCTATATCAATTGCATATTTTTAATAGGTATATTTAGCTGTTAGAAAATTTAATATTGCTGAAGTTTGTTGTAAAATTTGTACAATAATATACAAAGTTCCTCATCAAATAATTAGCGAGCAATAAAATCCATTCTGTGCCTGTGTTACAAGACCTGTATTTTTATCTGTCAAAACAGTTTCAGTTCCCAATTTAGAGTTACTATAGGTTTATAAACTGGTAGATAGACTGTAACCTTGTATTAACAAACCGACCCTAAATAATTTACTTATTATTACCAGTGTTGTATCAAATAATCTCCCTATTCCTATGTGCCCAACAAAGCACCGGTGGTTAAAAAAGTGTTGAAGAGTACCAAACATTGAATATAAGTACAGAAAATATATAATTTAATAACTTTACCCCATAATTTTGTTGCAAATATTTGCAACGGGTACAGCTAGTTACTTATAAAATAATACATATAATCCACAGGTACGTAAGGACTCCAATTCTTAACCTGACTTGTTAAAGCTTGATAAACATAAATTTTCATAAATAGTCATCTTTCGTAAATAATTAGTCTATACCTGTAGAACGAGAGGAATACGATCGAGCCGTTCGGCAAGTTGACCTAATCTAGGGGTGTCCACAGTGATATTGTGTTCTGCCAGCACTGCACCGATTACGTTCATCGCAGCATATACATCCAGTTTTTCTAGCTCTACAGATACGTAAGGACTCCAATTCTTAACCTGACTTGTTACTAAAAACAGGCATTTACTTTCTTTTCGCGGCAAATATTTACTTATACTATTCATATCCTGCGCATTGTCAAATACAAATAATGTTCTGTTGGAGTTTAAGTGACCATACACATCATGTGGACTACTACTGGGTGCTAGGTTCATCTGTGAGTAGACGTTCTGCAAGGATGACTCGATGTCTTGTTCATTTTCGCAGGAGAGCCATACGATGTTGGTGTAGGTGGAGCGAAAACGCTTGATGTAGGCGCGTGCACACTCCGTCTAAAAACAGCAAAAGGTTAATAAAGAATCATTAATAGCGTGCAAAGATAGTTATTTTTTATACAAGACAATAAAATTACATTTTATCGACGAGAGGAAAGTTTAATTCACGAGCGATTTCGCGAGTGAATTATTTTTCGCGAGTCGATATTTAATTTTATCGTCGTGTATAAAATTCTATTTTTTTCAATAGCAGATGTTAAAGAAAAGATAAAACATACCAATTCATGAATATTAACTACATTTATTCATTTTTAAAAATACAGTTAGTTATAAAAGATGTTTCAATAAGCTCGCTCGCTATTGGTAACTTTTTTTTATTTTAAGAGGTATGAATTTGTTTAAATGATCAAAAACAAATTACCTGCACAGTCCAAGACTTATGAAAGGGTACCGAAAACCGGTATTATGTGCCAGATATTGGAAAGAAGTTATTATTTTTTTTAACATTATATTTCTTTGTAACCAGATATGATTAAATAAATCAAATTATAAATTAGAAAATTGATAGCATCATCAAAAAAATTATATCAGAGATTCTCAAGATACGGGACAAGATTTTCAGGCTACTTTTTATTAGGGCCAGTATGGGCATCTCGGAAACTACAAAAGCTATGACTTTGATGCAACGAAGTAAAAGTTGCCATAATAGAAAAGATTTCGTTTCAAAAAAAAAAAGCATAGATCACTATAAATAATGACGAAAAACTGATTTTGGTATTATATTTTCTTTATCAAATAACTTCCAAACTATCTCTTATCAAGAATATGTTTCAAATAAAAATATTATATTGCCTATCCAGCGACAATTTTTTTCTGTTGGTAAATTTTCAAGACACAGTTCAAACTTCAATTTTTTAAATGGACGCGTATTTGATTTTTACTCTTCAAAACATGCCATTTTTTTTTCATTTATATAATGGTTATTGTGTTTAGTATTTGTTTTACATCAAAAGTTTATTATTTTTTTCTTTTATTTTATTTTAAATTTACTGAGTTATTTAGGAAATATTGGTAAAATTTCTATTTAAAAATATTCCTTTGATCTAAATAATTTATTTCATAAATCCCCGCAGGAAAGAATAAATTTACTTCCATAGTAAATTTATTTAAAATAACAATTTCGAATTAATTTTACTCATTTTATTGCATGTAAAACATTAATATCAATTTTTCTGTAGCATGGATAATATGAATAGTTATGAAGTCATATCTATTCCACGTTGTCCAGGATGTCTCATTTTTTTTTAAGAACATCTCGGGTAATATTAACTTAGACAGTTTAATAGTAATTAAATGAATTTTTTATCATCTTTTGATCTGTAATTATGGGGCCCCGTGGCCGCGTGCCTGAGTGTCTGGTCGCGAATCTGGGGGAACCGGGTCAGATCCCGACCGGCGCCAAATATTTAGACTTTTAAATGACACAAAAGTGACCCCTGTGGTGTACTCTCCACGCCAGCAATGAATGCCCGTGAGGTGATGCCTGGTAAACGCCTGCACGGTACAAATATGTCATCATCATTACCGATATCTGCGACAAAGCAGATTGGCACACCTAGAAATAGGTAATATACCGTGATGATATATTTATTTATTTGATCTGTAATTGATTTTTCATTTGTTCCTTAATAATTAATAATTATAATTTTTTCACTCCAACAAATTAATCAATCATGTTTAAAATATGGCATGAATGTATACGTGATTGAGAAAAAATTTGAGACTATTTTCAGAGTACGTTCTCATTTAAAAAAATATTTGCCATTAGGATGCACAACTTACTAATGGTGATTACCGACCAGTTGACTAGGCATTGTTATTTCTCTGTGAATCGTTTATGGATTATTTCAAAGAAAAATACTTCAAATATCAGAAAAATTAATAGTACGCATCTTATATTTGAGGTATTTTTTTCCAAAATAATCAATAAACGATTGACAGATATCAGATATGGGGTGTAATTCCATAACTCGTAACAACTACAAATAACCATTGCTCTTGCTAAATATCAATAGCAACTGCAGATAACAGTTGCTCACGTTATTGTTATTTTCCAATTGATAAATAACGACTGCAAAATACCAGCCGTTCGGCAGCTACATTGAATTGTCAAATCTGACATTACCAGTGTTGCCAACCCAAAAGAAGTTAAATTCCCTCAAATTATGTCTAAAATTCCCTTTTTGAATAAAAATTCCCTCCCTTACTTATTTTATAATAAAACACTCTAAAAAACCATAGTAACTGAAAGTTAGTTCCTAAATATATTACTAGATGGCAATGGCAAGCTAAAATTTCGTATAATAAAATTGTTAAATTTTTTTAATTGCGTCTGCTCCTATTGGTAAGAGCCAACAAAGTGTCTGACATCTGGTGGCAAAATAAAACATATAAGTTGTAGGGAAAACGTTGTGCTGTCATACAGGGTTATAAGTAAACAACAACCAAAAATGACCAGCAAATCGTAGAGATATTGTTCTGTACCGCAGTGCAATAATTATGTAAGTGCTGGCATATCCGTTCATTATTTCCCAAAAAGAGAATTATTAAAAAATAAGTGGAAAATCGCGTTAAAAATCGGAAAGGACATATTTCACAGTTTTACCTAAGCGATTTTATTCCATGTAAGTATTTATAAAAATTTATGCTTCAAAACATTATTAGATTGTTTTTGTAGTCAATAAAATATTTTAAAAAAATAATATAGCAAGCTAAAAATTACAGCAAAGAAAATTCGACAAAACCCCTGTACAGAGAAGAAAAATAGAGAGACGTTACCTTAAGTAGTAACTATTATTCTTTAATATTATATATTTATTTTAAATTGTTTATAGGAAAGACAGGGAAGAAAAAAAAATTACAAAAATATCAGAAATTGAGCAAGAGGAAGACGTGCAAAACAAAGAACTTGATGTGCATTTGTATTTAGTGTTATTACGATTGAGTGGTTAGCCCCTTTCAAATTAGATGTTTGAACAGTTAATTTATTTCTATATTATTCTGTTTATCTGTCTCATATCCGCACAAGATAAAATGTCCAGCTAAAAATAATTAAATAATAGTTAACATGCAGATAACCTCAATTTTGAATCTTATTTTACCCTTATATACTGCTTCTCCTTCGACCATAGGCCGCACAGCATCATTTAAATAAATGTATATATCTGACATTATGATAAATATATTTGATTTCAATTAAAAATAACAAAATACCTGAAAACAAAGCTTCAAAATACAACTAGCACAAACGTAAAATATAATGTTTTCCCTATAACTCGGTCATTAGTGCTGCCATCTCTAGGATGTGGCTCTCCCGGATATAGTAAAAAGGATTAAAATAAGAATTAAGAAAATTTGTTAAGTATTTACTAAAATTCCCTCAAAGTATCAAAAAATCCCTTTTTCCCTCAGCATAACCAAAAATACATAAAAAAGGGAAAAATCCCTCCGGACACTGGACATTACTCAGTTCGGCAATTTATTTGAAAGAAAACAGTAAGTACAAACAGTTTTTATGATAAATTAACAAAATAATTTACTTATTTAAATTGGTCATATTAGATTTGGATAATAATAATATTAATCTTGTACTTAATATTTCGAATTTTTTTATACATTATAACCTAATTTCTCTTGTTACATACCAGCAACAAATAACGATTATTTTTATAGAATCGCAAGTTCACTTTGTAGTTGCAATTGATAATATAACAAGTTCAAATGATAGCAACCGAAGTTATGGAATCCCACCCAAGATTAGTCAATTGTTCGCTAATCACCCTTAAAAATAAAAATAATTACCCCGCGTTATTTATTTTTAAAAAGTATATAAATATTTTTTCTTTATTTCTCATGATAAGCAATCCATATGAGGTATTTTTTTAAAATAAACCAAAAACAAGTTTTAGCCTGTAGATCAAAAACAAAAGACGATAAAAAAATTCTTGTGGCAATTTGTCTCAAAAAATTGACCTTGAAGGTACAAACAGCTTTTGCTCTGATGCTTTGTTATTAATATTTCCCGAGATACCCTAAAAAAAATGACACACCTGTACATTACAGTACCTTGCCGATGCCACCCGGGCCACACAATACGACCAAGTGCCTCCTGTTGCCCCCGTGCGGCTCTTGTAGGGCCCCATGCACCTGCTGCAGCACATCGTCGCGACCATAGAACGAGAACACCGGCTGCGACACTTGAACCTCCAAATCATCTGTTTTCACCTGAGTAGCACTCACAGAGATTATGTTATTGTGTCCACAAATATTATATTGTGTTTCAAATGAACTATTTGAATTATCCACATTTTGCCCTACTGTGTTATGCTTGCTAAAGTCAAATAATCCATGCTTGGATGTGCTAGGTTGATTTGATTGATTCCATAAATTCCACATCTTGTATTTCCTGAAACATATTATTTTTTAAAATAAATGATGGAATTTGAAATTGGATATGTGACTATTTTTTTAATCCATCTAATTTTATAGTTCATAGTAATACGAGTACATATATCCGTTTAATTAAATTCGAGAAAAACTGCATTAAACCTCTGCAACGTTTGTATGATGTCACCGATACTAAGTAAATATCAGAGCGAAAGAGATCTTACCCCAGCAAACACACATATTTCTTTGAAGTTGTAAGACAATGTTTCATTACTAAATAAAACAGAACTTTGGACTTCCATTGTCTTTATTATTGATAAACAAAAAAACTGTTATAACAATATTAACACAACGTTTCGGTAGCTATGTATCTGCTATGGGCAGTGGGCTGGGACTGTTCGTTTGTTGTGGATTCCGTCTTCAGTGTTGTGTTCTGCTTGATTATATTCTTCCACATTGGCTTTATTTCAACACTGGCGTGGCTGAAAACCTTATCCTCGTTGGCAATAATGTATGACGCCTCTTTAAATTTTCGTTTGTAGGTATGATTTTCTTTGGCGATGATCTTAGCGGTGTTCCACAGAATTTGATGATGTTTTTCCCAGGCGTGGGCTGCTATACCTGATTTGTCCGTTTTTCCTCTTATGATATGTCGTTTATGTTCTTTAAGCCTGGTGTCTAGTGGCCTCTTTGTTTCCCCTATATATAATTTTCCACATTCACAGTCCACTTGGTATATTCCTTTCTCCGATCCTGCTGTTTTTGTTGGTGCCGTGGAGGGTAGAATCTTCTTTAGTGTTGCCGTTGTTTGAAATCTCGTGCAGATTCCATATTTTTGGCTAAAGCCGGATTTATAGTTTACATAACATAACAAAACATAGCATAACATAACGTAACATAACATAAGAATTTTTTTAGATTTTATAGTACGAGACATAAGCATAAGACATAGCACGAGAAAAAGAAGAATTGTTCTCAAAAATGTTCATAATGTAGTATTATTCCTATATTCATTACTGTTTTCACATTTCATTTTGTCATTTTTATTCACACGTTAAATTATAGAACTTTTCGCAAAAACGTGATTTGTTTAGATAAAAATGGCTGATGACGATGCTATGATAGTAGCTGTTGCAGTATCTATCGGTGATACAATAGGTAGTAGAAACTTGGCCAGGTTGTAGTATGGTGATCCTCTGGAACTGATGATTGGTCTGAGTGGTATTTCTTTCTTGTGTATTTTAGGTAATCCGTATAGATGTGGTGGTTTACTGTTGTGTGGTGTGAGTCTCGATCTGGTGCTGTCATCTATATATTCTTCATGTTTCTTCAGTATGTGGTAGACTTTCCTTTTGATTTTACTGGTAGGATTTTTTTGGTAGAACACCGCTAAGATCATCGCCAAAGAAAATCATACCTACAAACGAAAATTTAAAGAGGCGTCATACATTATTGCCAACGAGGATAAGGTTTTCAGCCACGCCAGTGTTGAAATAAAGCCAATGTGGAAGAATATAATCAAGCAGAACACAACACTGAAGACGGAATCCACAACAAAGGAACAGTCCCAGCCCACTGCCCATAGCAGATATATAGCTACCGAAACGTTGTGTTAATATTGTTATAACAGTTTTTTTGTTTATCAATAATAAAGACAATGGAAGTCCAAAGTTCTGTTTTATTTAGTAAACACACATATAACTGATACATATAACATAGATAGAGACACGTCCAATAATAAATGATATTTTAATGTAAAAATAAATTATTCAATGGATTCGCAAGACCGAAATTCGTTCTTCAATTTTATAAGTTCAGAATCCAAATATTAACCTCGTTCTTGTTTGTCATTAAGGTATATTTTTTGTATTTTGTTTTTTATTGTTTATTACATAAGAATTTTAAAAAAATTGATACTGTTATGTTAGCTATATACAGGGAATTTATTTTAACATGCAACATATGACGAATCACTTCCATGGTTACTTACTATTGTCAAAAAATGACAGCAATGTAATATTTGTCCATTTTAAAATGCAACATACAAAATTTGTAGTTTTGTATTATCAAAACTAATTTCCTATAAATTAGCCTACATATGATTAACAAATAATCAAAACATGAATGTTGTACATCTTAAAAAAACTTTAGCTTACAAAAATTCATAACTTTCATGTAATAAATGTTAAAAAATACCCCAAATCACTCTGAAGCAATATTCTAGTCGGTCGTAATAAGAATTGACACCATTTGTGATGTGTTTTGGAGGTATCTCCTGTGCTGAAATACTATTTATAATGTTGCATTTTAAAATGGACAAATATTACATTGCTGTCATTTTTTGACAATAGTGAGTAACCATGGAAGTGATGAACTATAATGTTGCATTTTAAAATAAATTCTCTGTATTTAGAAATTATGGGTATTTCATTTTTCATTATTTCTCGAATTCCGTGTTTTTTACTTCCTTGTACGAAGTAAAGGAAGTACCTATTGTAATCGCGAAAAATTTCGGTTTCCAAATTTCAACGGAAATATCCATTTTGACTATCCCTGAATCCATTTTGACTAATTTCGACGTGATGTCTCGCATAACTGAAAAACGGGAAGCCGTAGAAAGTTGAAATTTTGTATTTAGGACTGCTATAACATCTAGTTGTGCACTTCCCTTTTTGGTCATTACATAACATTCGGAAGTGGTACTTTACTTGAAGCCTACAATAGATTTTAATGAAAAAGTATATTAAAATATAATCCAAAATTTTTCTAATTTGGTATATAATACTTTTATATCAATGCGAATAACATAATAGATTTTAGTTAAAATGGTTTACCCGAAAGTGGTACTTTACTTAAAGCCTATAATAGATTTGAATGAAAAACTATATTAAAATAGAATCCAAAACTTTTCAAATTTGGTATATAAGACTTTTATATCAATGGGAATAACATAATAGATTTTAGTTAAAATGGTCTACCCGGAAGTGGTACTTTACTTGAAGCCTATAATAGATTTTAATGAAAACTATATTAAAATATAATCCAAAACTTTTCAAATTTGGTATATAATACTTTTATATCAATGGGAATAACATAATAGATTTTGGTTAAAATAGTCTAACCGGAAGTGATACTTTACTTAAAGATGTTATCAGTTTTTCTTGAAAAAATTGTTGTTATTTTGACTTTAATAATAAATGCTTCAAATAAAAGTTTTAGAGAATTGAATTCTGCGTCGAAAATATCAAGTATGATTAAATTAGCTATTTGTATAAGCGAGATATGTAAATTTAAAAATTATGTACTTTTTGGTGTCTGTAATTAAGTTTGCTATGAATTAGGACAAAAAATAAAGAATTTAATGTCAATGTCAAATTATGTCAAATACGTGCAATTTTATGATTGGGTCTGCTATAATACATATTTTAATTATTAACAAAATATGTATATTGTAACAGGCGTACAAGGAAGTCATGTGATGTCCACATCAGATATTTTACTTTTTATTATATATACTATTTATTCGTAGATTTTTTCGATGGTTTTTCTTTATGTTTATATTTAGATTTTATTCATATTTTTTTATAATCATGTTTTTGTGCAATAATATTATATGAAGAAGACATTTGTTTTCTATACAATAAATATATTTAAATTAAAATTTACATTTATTCTTTAATTCCTTTTTATGTTACCAAACAAATAAGATATTAGATATTATTTTTTTAAATAACTAGATGTTAGATAAAAGATATTACGTTATCTAGATAAAATTTTAGATAATGTTATCTAGATCAGCACAACACTGGTGGTAAGACATGATATCAAGCAAGCTTTGAAGACAATATGAACACAACAATGGCAAAATATTAAATATTTTCTGTTGAGATAATTATTTATTGTATAGCATATCGTTCAATTCGTAATTTTACCTAGATTCCAAATTATACCTATAAAAATATGTAGGTGAGTTGCATTTGAAATATGAAAGTCATGCCAATTACCTAGTTTACGAATATATAGTGAATTAAAAAATAATTATAAATAAAAAACGATATTTTGAATGATACGTTTTTCAGTGTTATCCAATATAGGTATCTAAAATTAAAAGAAAAAAATCTGTTGTGGCCAGCACAAAACCTTCCGTCAATTCAATGTATTTCGTACAAATCCGATACCAAAAGTTCCTTGGAAAAGATTCTATATATCCTGTAAAATTGTAACACGAACACATTAATTTTACATATTCCATATTGCTAGTTCCTTTGGAAAGATTCTATAAATCCAATATTATTATAACATGACACGAATGTACATTCTGTAAATTGCACTTCACACTTCCTCATTCCTATCCAACGCATCTTCTTCAGACAGTTCTTCCTCTCTCAAATATTCTGCTACACAGTCCTTCCATCTTCTCTTTGGCCTTCCTCGTACTCCCGGCATTGAAACTGCAAGTCACTTATGCGAGGGACACTCTGTCACTTATGTTACTTTCTGATCCTATACTTTCCACTTTGGTTTTGCACTTGACACTGACATCTGTCAATTAGAATTTTTTTGAATATATGTGCTGTTTCCATAATTTTAGCAAAGCTAACTGATTTTTGAAAGTTAACCTCTCTTAATCTCTCTATAACTCTATATCTATTGAATATGAAGGACAATGTATAATCAAATTGTATAGAGAATAAGATTTTCTTTCATATTAATGATCACAAAATGTCAAAAAATGATATTTAACTGCGGTTTTCCCAGAAAAACTGTTAAAAACTTCAAATAAGGGTACTTCCGGTTGACCAATTATAACCAAAATCTAATCAGCTCTTCATATGGTTGTAAAGAAGAGGAATACGAAAAAATCATAATTTTTACAATTTTAGTTTGCGAGTTGTCGGAGAAAAATTTGTCACACACACACACACACACACACACACACACACACACACAGCCACACACACGGACACATACACGGACACACACACACACACACACACACACACACACACACACACACACACACACACACACACATACAGACATCAATGTAAAATTAGTAATATCGTATTCTAGGGATCTTAAAACGTGCTTATTCATTAAAAACTCACCACCGAATTTTTTGACCAAAGACAATACCTTCCTTACCTAAGGGTGACGGAAGGTAAAAAAATGGTAAAAAGGTGTACATAATTTTTCTCTATCATAGTACTTGTAGATAAATAAGAGAAATGAGATAGTTTTGAAATGAGCAAAGAAAGTTTTGCGCGTAGCTCAAAAACAAATGAAGATAGAAATGACAAAATACTTTAAAAAATATCGAAAATAAGACACCTGTAGTATAATTATTTTTGTTGAAATCCTTCTCGAAAATTTTGATGTTACGCCTATGTACGGTTAAAATTTTTGATGTTTGTTTTGTTTGGTATATATCAGCAAGGCAAAGATATTCAGAATATGTCGTCATGCGTCATATTATGTTTACATGAATGATTTTATATATTGTTAGTTACATAAAAATCAAAAATGCAGTGAAGGTAAAATGATAATAATAATAATGCATTCTACTTACTTGAAATTTTAAAACACAATAATATACGTATCACTTTTTTTGCCACACTATCAAAACAAAGATTATTCTACATTTTTTCCTTGTCATTTTCACAAGTTCACTTTCAAATTGTTACTAATACAAACATTATGAAAATGAACTAAATGTAATAAATTCGTACATAATTTTATTTTGTATTTATCTAATATTATTAAAGCTTAATAGGTACATTGTTTAACTAAACACATTTGACATGTACTATACAAAGAGATAAGACTTTCATCACTTTACGTCATACATAAGTGGTATATCTTATTACTATATACAAATGATCGAAAATTAATTTTTAAAATAAATTTAGAAACACATGTGCTCAGTAACTTAGCCTAACTCTGCCCATTTGATCAAATTCAGTAGCGCCGTTCGCTCAAATTTTATTGCTTAGTTTATTAATATTATTTAAATACAGTAATAGAATAATTTTAGTTATTATTAAATATATTTGATAACATCAAAATTTGTTTTAAAGAAGTAAAATACTCTTATTGTTGTAGGTTTATTTACTATTGAAATTTTACATTTTTAAGCCTTGCATTAGGCAACCCGTACATCGTAGGTGTAGGTAATAATCTTACATGTCATCTTATTAGTAAGGTATGTGGTAAGGTACCTATTTTATTGGTCAAAAGCCGGATTTATAGTTTACATGACATAACAAAACATAGCATAACATAACGTAACATAACATTAGAATTTTTTTAGTTTTTATAGTACGAAACATAAGTATAAGACATAGCACGAGAAAAAGAAAAATTGTTCTGAAAAATGTTCATAATGTAGTATTATTACTATATTCATTACTGTTTTCACATTTCATTTTGTCATTCTTTGTACACGTTAAATTTTAGAACTTTTCGCAAAAACGTGATTTGTTTAGATAAAAATGGCTGATGACGATGCTATGATAGTAGCTGTTGCAGTACCTTGTGCATTATTATTATTAACTCTGCACAATAATTTAACTATTTATTTAACGTAAACATCTCATCAGAAACAAAAACTAACCTCACAATTTGTTTATAAACAACAAGCAGATGCGAGCACTCCAACGCTCCAAGATTTCGTTGCTCTTCCAATAGAGCCGAATTGAGCCGAATATTCCCGAACACCATAACATAACGAAATAAAATATAGTCATTTCTTATGTTATGCTATGTTATAAAACTATAAAATGCCATACGGACTTATGTATTTTCATATTTTCACTATGTTATGCTATGTTATGTTATGTAAACTATAAATCCGGCTAAAAGCTCAGACCAAATATAAATTAGACGTCGCATTCCGCATTCCCTATACTGCGCAATGGTTTGTTGTGAAGCCATTCCTTCATTGGTGAGGGGATAGGTGGGGATAGGAGGGAACGAGGCGTTTGTTTTGTATAGCATGTTGCTTGCCTAATTTGTTATTATTATTTTACGTGCGAAGGTGATTTTGAAAGGTTAGGTGCGGTAAAATATAAATATTTGATAACGTCATTGTAAATATAATTTTTCTTTTTCAAATCACTTAATAGGTTACAAAATACAAGCTGCTGTTACTTTCAAACTATTGCAAATGCAGTCCGCATTTCATGAACGCCGCTAGCTAGCTCGGCACGCAACAAATATTTTTTAAAAAATCGTTCTTTAAACATAAAGGTGAAATTAAATATTGAAATTTGAATTTGACATTTCCTAAAAGAGCGTTTAGCGTTTTAGTTAAAACCGAGCTCGCACTGCTAGCCATTATGTTTATTTGAAATAATTACAAATCAATATAAACATTACGGAGGGTATTCGCGACGCTGGGGCTGTAGACTAAAGTCGGATTATATACATTCAAGCTTAATTTTGAGTTGAGTTTCATTTGTGATAGCCAGTTGTGTTTCTTATTTGTCATATTGGCTGGTAGTGCGAGCTCGGTTTTAACTAAAACACTGTTTTAAGAAATGTCAAACTTCCACTACTTAATAATAAAAATAAATAATATCAAATTTATCAATATGTAATTTTTAAGCAGAACATAGTTTGTACTCAAACAAATATTTTTTAAAAAATCGTTCTTTAAATATAAAGGTGAAATTAAATATTGAAATTTGAATTTGACCTTTCTTAAAAGAGCGTTTTAGTTAAAACCGAGCTCGCACTACCAGCCATTATGTTTATTTGAAATAATTACAAATCAATATAAACATTACGGAGGGTATTCGCGACGCTGGAGCTGTAGACTAAAGTCGGATTATATATATTCAAGCTCAATTTTTACAGTAGAAACTGATGACGTGTGTGTCAAGTCATGGAAACAGAGTATATTATTTTCTTGTTATTGAATAAAATTTTCATGTAGGTAATACTAATACTCGTTTATTTAGCTCGAAAAATACAATTATTCTTACAGTACTCAGTAACAAAAAATTATGGCCATCTGCACCGCTTATAGTTAAATTTCAACTTTTTAATTCACAATATCGAAACGAAAAGTCAAATGAGTTATTAAATATTAGTCAAAATGTCGATACGCATTTTTTTGTTAACCTTTTGGTTAAGACTTTAACTATAAGCGGTGCAACTGGCCATTAATATATTAAAAAAGTATATCAATACTGACGTAAAATATTAAGTAGCTAATACTTTGAAGGTATGTCTTCTTACCAAAAATCTTTTAAAAACTGGTATAAAATTTAGCTAAAATAAGTATAATGTAAAGAACACTTTAGTGAAATAGTGAAATGTAATTATACGCTAATACGTCACCACCACTTATAACGTAGACATCTAATGTGCATCGACTTATTACGTCCAAAATACTCTAAACAAATAAGGTTAGGTTTGGGTATTAAAACGTAGTAGTACAGTTGCAAATTGTTATATACGAGTCCTGTCGCGCTTCAGGTAGCCCACTTTTAAAAAATTCATTTGTCATGCATTGAGCGATATGCGGTACTCCACAATAACAAAAAATAATAAAATGTACACTTTGTACCTAAAATACTACTCAATAAATAACGACGCAGAACCCAAAAATTTCTAATCAGTTTGAAACCAGTTTCAAACTATGCACGCGTACTAAAAACTAGCAATGAGCCCATAAACCATAACAAAAAATAATAAAATGTACACTTTATCCTTAAAGTACTACTCAATAAATAATAATTAAGATAAAAAAAACATTTTTTTAATAATTACTTTGCGAGATATTTGAATTTATTTCCAGGGCCACAGATGACGTCACACTATTGGTATCTTTCTCGCGCAGCCTACTACAGAAACTGGTGTGAGAAAGATAGCAATAAGTTTCTTTAAAAATCAAATGCAGTTATACAAAAAACAATTATGACTTTTTGATACCACGAATTGCTTCAAAATTAAACGAATTTTCATTTAAAAATATTTTTAAAAATTGGTTTATGGGCCCATTAGTAGCATATTTTTTTGTGCGACCAAATCTATAAAGTGACAAATTTAGAAATTATATTTAATTATGAAAAATAGTTACTACATAAACTTATAATGGGGGATTACGGCTCAATCGAATTAAAGGAAAATAGTAAAAAAATACGAATATATATGCTGAATAACGAATATTAATAAAAAAATGAGATGGTATAATTGAGATATTTCGGAAATAAAGGGATTTTTGTTGTAGCGCTTCGACACTAATATGAAAATATTTTGATTGGCTACCGAGAAACCGCCTATACATGCATTACAAATAGCGTGTTAGGAGGTGGGGATTACTACCAATGGAAGTTAAGAAATTCAAATTCGAAAGGAGGGGCTAACATTCCTGTACTGCAGTTTCCAAACAGTTTTTATTTTAACATAAATTTCTTGCATTAAACTTAATAATTTAAATACACCTGTAATTATAAAGTATGTAGACTTATACAGTGTTATAATATTCATTTATTTTTATGTAAATATAACTTAAAATAGCATATATTTCAAGAACATTTAGGTCCATGATGAAAACAGTTTGATATAAAAACACATAAATGTGACGTCACGTCAATCTTTTCAAAATTCGGGAGACCATAACTCGCTTATTAATAGGAATTTTTTCACCGGATTTTCATCAATAATCTTAGTTTTCCTAATATTTTCAGATAAAATTATAAAAAAAAATAGTGTAATCCCCCATTAACCCTATTTTGTAAGCTTGTCATTTTCAAGTTTTATTCAGTGTTCGCAATTATTATTAGTTATTTGGTATAGATATGTTGCTAAAACATAACTTTCTTCCAAAATAGGGCTGATTATCTACGTTTATTTTATAATTTACTGCCTTCATTTGGGCTCCAATATGGCGGACAAGACATTAAATGCCTAAGTCATAAGCGGTGATGACGTTTTAGCATGTATCTACATTTCATATTAGGTATACATTAGTCTAATATAAAGCTACATTCGTTGTTGGTGTCTAAAATCGCCGGAGAAACCTCTTGACCTCTTTCTCCACTTTCTTGCCCGACCGCTCGGCTTCTTTGCCGGCGCTATCAACTCCCTTGGAGACCTCGTGAGCCAGGCGATCAACACGACAGTCCTCCATGTGCGTGTGCTTTTCGTAGTTTACTTTCACGTCGCCTCCCACTGATACCTGGCCAGGCCCTACCACCTGAACACCTACTGCGGAGTCCTGAACCAATACCTGCACTTGCTTGCCTTCGCCCTCGGCCATCTGCAAAAACAAGTAAACCAATCTGTGAATCGTTTCACGAAAACTTGGAGACTAGGAAGAAAATAATTGAAGAATTCGAGTATACAGTGTGTCCCATTTAAAAGTGCCACCATTGGGATCTCGAGAACTATAAGAGATACGATGTCGGTTAAATGGAACTTTTTGTGCGCGTTTGGGAGGCCATCTCAGATGTGCTTTTGTTTTTCCAAAAATTCTCATAGGGCACTAGATAATGACGAAAAACTGATTATTGTTGATTTTTTCTTTTTCAAATAACTTCTAAACTATTGGTAATTGAGAAAAACGTTTTAAATATAAAAGATTGATATTTTTATTAACTAACCAGTGGCGTACGAAACAAATTTTTATATCCGTAAATTTTCGAGATATAATACAAACTTATATTTTTTTAAATGGAACCCATATCTGATTTTAGTTTCAAAAAAATAACTATTTTTTTCTCTTTTCAATGTTGTAAGCGTTATTATGCTTTATATTTGTTTTGCCTTCAAAATTATTATTTTTTTCCTTATTTTGTATTAAATTTACAATTATTTTGAAAATATTGGTAGATTTCTATTTAGAAATACTCTTTGTATTTAAATAATTTATTTAGTTAGAAAAATTTGCTCAAAACTCGTATCAAATTAATTTTTATAATATTTTGTATCAGGTCGCCCTTGGCACATTATAGTGTAATTTGTAATTATGAGTCTAGAATAAAAATATTAAGTAATAAAGGCATAAAATAAATTATATCGATCAAATACAATATAATTAATAAAAATAAAATTTTTTTTTTGAGAAATAATAAGAAAATTCACAAAAATAAAGAAAAAAATTAAATTTTAGGAGCAAAACAAATATAAAACATAATAACCCTTACATCATTGAAAAGAGAAAAAAATAATTATTTTTTTGAGACTAATATAAGATATGGGTTCCATTTAAAAAAATATAAGTTTGTGTTATATCTCGAAAATTTACGGATATAGAAATTTATTTCGTACGCCACTGGTTAGTAAATAAAAATATCTATCTCTTATATTTGAAACGTTTTTCTCAATTACTAATAGTTTAGAAGTTATTTGAAAAAGAAAAAACCAACAATATTAAGTTTTTCGTCATTATCTAGTGCCCTATGAGAATTTTTGGAAAAACAAAAGCACATCTGAGATGGCCTCCCAAACGTGCACAAAAAGTTCCATTTAACCGTCATCGTATCTCTTATAGTTCTCGAGATCCCAATGGTGGCACTTTTAAATGGGACACACTGTATAAACTTATTCTACCGAGCGGAGGCGGTTAGGGGTAAACGTAAGATTTAACATGGGATTTTAGTTTTATTTAATTTCTGCTCTCCTGATCATTTTATGGCAAGAATTGTAGAGTGCAAAGTTGTTTAGAATTAAAAGTTGCTCCCAGTCCCAGAACTGTTTTTTACATAAAAAAATACTCATATAGAAAATAAGGTATGTAACAATAGTTACAAGCAAATATATTTTTTTTATATTTTATTCTATTTCCTATGGTTTCCTGATTGTTTTTACCTTCCATCATAATGTATTTTGTACAAATTCCATACAGAAAGTTCCTTGGAAAATATTCTATAAATCCAATAAAATTATCGTAGGTATTATGTATAGGTACTCACATAATTAATACTCTAAATATGCGTACACTTACGTAACATTCTCTTTACAATCTCTGTACGATTTGATTATACATTTTCCTTCATATTCAATAAATATAGTTATACAGAGATTAAGAGAGGTTAACTTTCAAAAATCAGTCTGCTTTGCAAAAATTATGGAAACAGCAGATATATTCAAAAAATTCTAATTGACAGATGTCAGTGTCAAGTGCAAAACCAAAGTGGAAAGTATAGGATCAGAAAGTAACATAAGTGACAGAATGTCCTTCGCAAGTGACTTGCAGTTTCAATGCGGGGAGTACGAGGAAGGCCAAAGAGAAGATGGAAGGACTGTGTAGCAGAATATTTGAGAGGAAGAACTGTGTGAAAAAGATGCGTTGGATAGGAATGAGGAAGTGTGAAGTGCAATTTACAGAATGTACTTTCGTGTTATAATTATATTGGATTTATAGAATCTCTTCAATTTAATTTGTAAAAAATAGTGTGTTCGTGTTACAATTTTACAGGATATATAGAATCTTTTCCAAGGAACTTTTGTTATTTGATTTGTACAAATACATTGAATTGACGGAAGGTTTTGTGCTGGCCACAACAGATTTTTTTAAACCTAGAAATACACCTGAAATGTTGATTAATCATATGATACTTCAAATGATACATTTTCAAATGAACTAAACGTCAGAACGTAACACGATCGACACTCGCGCATTTCATGAACAAGCTAATCAGTTGCTATGACAACCAAGGGCTATGACAAAAATTGATTTCTGCGCTGATGACGTAAATGGCTTTGTCTTAGCTGACGAGCACTCCATGTAATACATTGCGAAATGTGTGTTTTAGGCACTTGACGTATTGTATCACTCGCTTCCGCTCGTACGTACAAATTTCACGTCGCGTACCTAAAACACTATCATTCCGCAACTTATTACATACATAGCTATTTTAAAACTGTGAAGAAACCAAACACGTAGTAAAATACATAAAATTGTGTATGCAACTTTTTAATTCTTTAAATCTTTTTACTCTACAGTTTTTCCCAAATAATGAACAGGAGAGCAGGTAATGGGGTCATTTCAAAAAAAATAATTGTCGATTTTTTTTATAAAATCATGAAATCCATCTCATTTAATAAATTTAGTAGTAGAAAATAATTTGAAATATGCGACTTTTCATTCATAAATTTGCTAATAAACTTTCGCGCTTTTAAACACAGACTAAATTTGTGACGACACAAATTCATACTCACACAAAGCCAAATCTCTCTCACACACACACGCTTCACAACATGAAACAGTAACCTAACCTAAAAGTATGACAGCTCACAGCAAAATATACAAGAGAGAAGATTATTATTACTTTCTATTTCTTTAAAAGTACTACTGCAGTATAAGGTATGTAAATAAACCATTTATTTAAATAAATACCAAACCAAATAATCATAGTTCTAAATTAAACCGGTAGAGCTCGACTGTCGTATCCGTGAATATGTGTCGTCAGCCGTTGAAATATATGAAATTAAACGCAACTTTAAAAAAATAATATCTCTGATTCTAAAGACTTGTAAGATGTAAAACATACACATACGTGTTTAATTTGGCCTATTTTTTCAAGAAAAAAATAAATCAGAAAATGTGAAATGACCCCATTTCATAAAACTAAAATCCCATGTTAAATCTCCTAACCTTCACCAGCCTATACATAGATACTTATAAATGTTACTAAATTATTTCATAGGTAAATAAATGTAAAACTTACTTTCCTTATCACTGTAGGAATGAGAATTAAAACAACACTTATTTTTAAATGAGATTAACTCAATATTTACTTAAACTAATTATGTATTTATTTATTATTTATGTTTTTAATCGCAAAACACGCAAGCACGTGTTTTACAGACTGCTGTCTACGAGGAAACTATAAATAATACTAGATTTGTAAAAGGTGGCTGTGACTGAGTCATTGTGCTTTACATTTTTTAATTTTTATCAAAACAGATATAGATTGGTATTCAGAGATAAAAAGATTGCAGTGGCGTCCTCTTAAATTTTGTTTGATAATAGGTTTCTTTGTCTAAAGCAGTGATGAGCAACTTGTTTTCAAAAAGGGCCAAAATTAAATTCTAGAAAAGTTTCGCGAGCCACAAGTTTCGTAAACCGAAAAAAAAAAAATAATAAATCAATTTAAAATGAAATATCAAAATTATTTTAATATCTAATACCTAATTTATAAAGTATATTTTTCTTTATTTAATTCTGCATTTATTTATAAACAAAAAACATTCTGTACAATAATTTACATATAAAAAGAAATAAATCTCTATTATACAATGACATATGAGTACAGGGGCGGATTAACAGTTTTGCCGCCCGTAGGCACCTAGAAAAGTGCACCTTTTTCAGAAATTTGCCGCCTTTTCATAATTTTAAAATATATTTCTAACAGGACAATAACGTAATTTTCCAATATTAACCAAAGATAATATAGATATTTGAATATCAGAAATGTTAAAATATATCTTTTTTAATGTTTAAACTTTTCGCATGTTTTATTTTTGTTAAAATATAAAAGGGGCTTAAATAGGTAATTTTAAGGCTAAAGTCTGGAATACCCAACCCTCAAGAATTTTATTTTGATGGTTATATATAGTTGCAAAAGCATAATAAATACGAAATTTCACAAAAATTATGCCACGGATTGTTTTTAGTGATTTTGGCATTTTTTCTGAAAAAAAGTATGGTTAAATTCCTATAAAATGAATATAACCATCCGAGTTACGTCAAATTGTGTTCTGTGATTTAGGTTATCGTTACATTAATGTATTTATTGAAAATTTTCAAACGAAAAAGTCACATTTTTCACAAACTAATAATCATTCAACCCGACAATAGATAACATATTTATTTACATTACATTATATACGACAAATTGAGTTTTGTGCGTTAGGTTTCCGTTATATTAAAGCATTTTCTGAAAATTTGCAAGCGAAGAAGTCATAATTTTCACAAATATAGCCTTTAGAATAGGTAAAGTCTGACTTTATATTTGCTAAAAACATAAATACATGCTTCCGCGCTTTAATTTTGCATTACTTTATTTTTTTTTTTTATTAAAAGAAGACATAACATAATGGAATTTTAAGTGGTTATTCTACAATCCAGGCAATTTTAATAAATGTATTGTAATTATCGATAGCAATAACGAGGGTCTCAAAATAAAGTCTGAAACATGAGTTCAATTACTTGGGCATTTGTTGAAAATAGAGCGCATATTCCATTACTTAAAAACAGACGACAAATTGCAGTGGCGTAGCGTAGGGGGGGCAAGGGGGTCTATCATGCTCCGGGCGCCACTCACAGAGGGGCGCCAGGCCGGGGCTTTAAATAATATTAAACTACTACTAATAATAAAAAAATATAATTAACCGTATGTCCTTTTTTCCCCCTGACATAAACACATTTCCGAATCTAGATTTTTTAAGCCTAACTAGAACCGGTGTTCCTATTTATTTTATTGTGGGTACTGTGTTTTATTATTATTTGTTACGGGAGGGGGGGGGGGGGTCAAAAAGGTTTCGTGCCCCGGGCGCCAGTTATGCTCGCTACGCCACTGACAAATTGACCCAAGTAATAATGATATACCTACAAAGAAGCTTTACTTTATATGAATTTTTCAGGGATCATCGATATAAATGTTTTCGTTGTGTGTTTCGATCGGTAATTTTTTATAAAATTATACATTTCTGATTTTAAAAAATTTCCGCCCCCGAAAATTTGCCGCCGTGCCTATGCGTAAATCCGCCACTGTATGAGTACAACATACAGAAAAAATGAAAAATATTAGCCAACAGGCCGCATGTGGCCTGCGTTCCGCGTGTTGCACGGCAATGGCTCTACAGGTTACGCACTATTTTTACCTCCCGCTACCTTTGATAAGGGAGGTATTGGGTCGTGCTAAAAATCGCTAATCGAGATTATGCTAAATGACTACGTTTTAAAGTCCCTACAATTCAATTTTAACATTTTCACGATGGTGTCTGTAGTTGTGTGTATGTATGCGTGTGGATCCTCTTAACGCTCCAACTCAAATACAATAAATTTTGAAACCTTGTATTATGAGCCTATTGTAATATGGAAAGAAGTCATTAGATTTTGGTATAAATAGTTTTTCATGGAAAAAAAAAACCTTTTAATAATTTTTTTCCCGATTTATGTTATTATAAAAATTAAAGATTATTAAATTTTCAACAGGTATGCATTCACACTTTTTCTATACATTTTATAGATAAATTTCTAAATATGTATATATAAATCCCGGAGCAATTCTTTAGTTACACAGTTCAGATTCAATATATGTAACTGACAAATAAATCTCACTCAAAAAACTTTTCATTTCAAATTAATAATGGCAACGGCAACGTTTTGAAAAGAAAATAGTAAATAAAAAAATAGTTATATTATACGAACGAATACAAGGGAACATAATAATAGTTTCCAGCATCAATAAATATGTAGATATATATTTAAATTAATAAAAGTTAGATAGCAGGAGATATTGTGCTGGCCACTTCATATTTTTACCTCTCGCTAAGAGAGGTATTGGAATCATGATAAAAATCACATATCCAGATTTAAATGAATAAGCACGTTTCAAGGTCACTAGAATCCGATTTTAACATTTTTACAATGTTGTCTGTGTGTGTGTGTGTGTGTGTGTGTGTGTGTGTGTGTGTGTGTGTATGGCTGGATGTTGGACGGACAATTCCTCAAAAACTATAAGACATAAGACCTGTTTAACTACGAATTCCTCAATCTGACATTCCTGGGAAGAGCTGAAAAGGTTTTGGTAACAATTGAACAACCGGAAGTAGTAGTTTTTAAAAGAAATTCTTCCAAATATTAATATTTGAAAATTTTTGATATTAATAATTTTGAAGAACAAAATTCTACACCTGATACATTTAAATTTTTTATTATATCTTTTATAAATTTAGAGATAAAGACGGTATAATATATAGAATATCGGGATATAACAAGTCCAGTAGGCGAAACTACACTAAGGAAACCAGTTGACAAATTCAAATGTTTATAACATAATTTGTAAATGACAGATTTCAGTGTCAAAAACCAACATTTTGTTAGCTTTTTCTGGGAAGTACATTTAATCTTTCTTATTTTTTTATTAATTAAATATTTGAAATTGTAGCTAATATGCATACATATATCCATCAGAAATACCGCCAATCTGATTAATGAATTGGAAGAATCTGTGACATTTAGGAACTTCCTCATACAATGAAAAATAGATATAATTAGAATTATATGTGTACAGAAGACATGTTAAATACAATAAAAACCAATATTTGGGTCAAGTTCTGTAATATTTTGTTATAAAACGGCGGTTCGATAGCAAAGTGCAATACAATACTTATATAGCCTAATATGGAAATGGCGAGAGGTCTTGTGCTGGCCACAACAGATTTTTTTTATTTGATACGCCACTGGTTAAGAATTGGAAACTTGCTTGACTTTTCATGGAAATATCAAATGGTTGGGAATTACTAGCAATTACAAAATGTAAAATTTCTACATATCTTATCTTATTATTTTATTAATTGTTTATTCCATGAAAACAAACAATTGTTATCAGCAGGCTTGATTTTAAATTTTATTTGCAATTATGATCATACATATATAAATTTATTAACTTATTTATTTATTTACTTATTCAGTATAACTTACATAAATATAATAAATTCAGATACAAAATCTAAATTTTATAATAAATTATAAAAAAATCTGATGTGGCCAACACAAAACCTCCCGCTATTTAATTTTTATTAATTTAAATACATACCTACGTTACTAATGCTGCAAACTATATTATGTTCTATTGCATATAACTATTGCTTACTTTACGATTTTCTTTATTATTTAATATGTCACTATTATTAATTTGAAGTGATTAATTTTTTGGCAATGACGTTTACCTGTCAGTTTACTAGTTACTCATTAAAAGTAACTTAGTTACCTTACCTTGAGTTACTTTCTAACTACTTTTAATGGCGTGCTGTAGACTTAGACTGTTGACTTAGTTATTGTGTAGTATACATATCAGGGAGTTTTTGCACTAACTACGTTAACCTAAATTTTAACGTTATTGCTTGGCAACACCAAATCAGATTATTATTGTTAATGTTAACGGACCTACAGAACCTTATTACCGCCTAGGCCCACGAGGCCAAGGCCTAGGGCCCGCTTTGACAAGGGGCCCGCAGGGCCCGATTGCTGTGATTTTTTAAAAATTTATTAATTTATTTTTCAATTTTGATTTCTTATACCAAAATATGAAGAATCTACTTTCTTTCTAACATGACATGACCATTATAATGTATAAAACATGCAGACATTATTTCCTAGACTTATTAGTGGATAATGATTAATTTATTGGAAACCTCGGATCAGACGTCGATTTTCAATATGAGGCCACGCGATCACATGGGCCCCGCACATTCAAATATCTAAGAAAATTTGATGAAAAAGTATCTTTTTATATTTATTTGGGGCCCCGCATGCGGTATTGTATAATTGATCAGCTTTTCTCTCAGCAGGCAATTTTATTTTTTTCTTTAATAAATAAACTTACATTATAATTACACAAATATTTGTACGTACTTGTTTTTTACTATAAAGAGGGAGGGGGCTCGAAAAAAAATTTGGCCTAGGGCCCAAAAATCTGATAAAAAGGCCCTGCGGACCTACATTATGATATAATATAAAAATTAAAAGTGACATTTTATCTTGTGAGAAGGGAATTTGCAAAAATGAGACGAATTCAAGTCTTGCAACCCTTGGAACAACGCACAAAATACACTATTTTTTGTATAACCTGAAAATTGGAATAATTTTGATGATTTAGTGGCAGTTTAATTATAATTTATTAGGAAAATATTTGAAAATAATATATTTTATAAGTCAAATTTAACATTTAGTGACTTTTTAATTCTAGAATTAAAAGTTAAAATAATGTGTTATTTTTAGTTTTTCTGTTTACCGTATAAAAACTCTATTATTAATGAATATAATTACTTATTTTATTATCTATTATGGCTTGAAATCAATCAACAATAACATTGAATTTAATTATGTATTAAAATAAAAGTTACACATTACAGAGGGTATGCGCTATGCTGCGCTCAACACTGCCACTCTGTACAGACATTTATTTAAAACAAAACAGTTTTAGTTAGTATTTCTAAAAAAGGCATAAGCCTCAACATAATATTTCTTAGAAATTTTAATCCCCCGCGTTACTTTTTATGACTAAGTTACATTCCACTTTTTAAGTTACTTTGACTAACTTAAGTTACATTCTAATTTCTGAGTTACTCAAATAACTAGTAACTAAAAACCGTAAAGTTAGCAACTACTTTTCCGCAGCAAGTTAAGTTACAGTTACCATATTTTAAAAAGTAACTAAGTTACGTTACAAGTTAAGTAAAAGTAACTAGTTAGTAACTAAGTTCCTAAAGTAACTAGTTACTGCCCAGCTCTGTATAATTATTACTCTTCAAGTAACTTTGTCCCTTGGGAGGGACAACTTATATCGTTAAGACCAAAAGGGCCTTAACGATATTGACTGCTTGCAAAGTTGAAAGAAACAGCAAATAACAAATATCCCAAATTTCAGAATGTTCGCTTTAAATTTTAGAAGTTTTTTTTAGGTCAACAACTGCCTGTTTTGGGTTCGGCAAACTTAAATGTAGAAATTGGAAACGACACGGACAGACATAATTTTATTATTTGTGATAATATTTAGCTTTATCAACTGACGGTCTACTAGGGATATATTAAATAAAAAAAAAAAATGCAGAAATAAGTTATATTAAGAATCAAATAACTTTCAATGGCTTTCAGTTTTGAAGAACGCAAAACTAATGATGTATCAGATAGTAACTTTGTCAGAAAACACGATATTATTAAGCCGATTGGTTCGAATAATTTGGCGGAGAACCTACTAGTGCTCAGATGACAGTTGTTTATCGGATACCATCAGCGCGAATTATTTTAAACCGCACTACGTGGGGCTACCAATCTGACTGATTTAGATAATCCCACGGAAGATCTAATAGTTTCTTCTACCGGTAATAACAGGGCATCGAACCCGTCAAAAACTGGGTTCGGTTTAGGTTCAGGTTAATTTGTTTTTTGAAAAATGGGTTGGGGTACGGTTCTGGTTCAAGCATTAATAAAATTTGTTGTTTTGTTCGCGGTTCAGGTTCGAAATAATGTAAAATGAGAGCCAGAATTTACGCAAAACGCAACAAGAAACGAACACAATTTTCACGAAAAGTCAACGCAGACGCCTAAGACGTCGATTATCGGCTGTATTTACTTTTCGAACTAAAAATTAACCTGAACCGGAGTTGAACCCCGAACCTGAATTTTAATACTGATTTAGATAATCCCACGGAAGATCTAATAGTTTCTTCTACCGGTAATAACAGGGCATCGAACCCGTCAAAAACTGGGTTCGGTTTAGGTTCAGGTTAATTTGTTTTTTGAAAAATGGGTTGGGGTACGGTTCTGGTTCAAGCATTAATAAAATTTGTTGTTTGGTTCGCGGTTCAGGTTCGAAATAATGTAAAATGAGAGCCAGAATTTACGCAAAACGCAACAAGAAACGAACACAATTTTCACGAAAAGTCAACGCAGACGCCTAAGACGTCGATTATCGGCTGTATTTACTTTTCGAACTAAAAATTAACCTGAACCGGAGTTGAACCCCGAACCTGAATTTTAATACTCGGTTCAGTGTCGACTCAGGTTCAATTAAAAATATATCTGAGGTTCGGTTCTCGGTTTGAGTTCCCTAAAATGTTACGGTTTGGTTCCGGTTTTGGTTCGGTTCAGGTTCGGGTTCGATGCCCTGAGTAATAATAATGAAGAGATAGAGCATAAAGACAATGGCGAAAATTTTTTTCGGAAGATTGCAAGAACAAAGTTCGAATAAAGGGAAATCTAACAGTTTTTCCCAGAACCGAGGTTATATGCGAGGCTATTAGGAACGGATGTAGGCAGCTGACCGGCAATATAGTAATTGAACCAGTCGATATAAAGGTTAACGGCCTACTCGCTGCAAGAGTAGTGACAATGGATCATAGTGAAGAAGAGCAAGTGAAATTAATAAATTATAGTTTAAGCCCTATAGAAATCCTGGTGGATACGATAATTGGAATAGAATACCCCGTTGTAGTAAATCAGCCATATAGCAAAAAAGAAGGCGTGTAATGCTAATTAGTGACGAAGACCCATTTAAAGAAATCGATATAAGCCACTTAGATACAGATTCGCAAGGACGGCTAAGAGACCTTATGGCCCAAAACCAAGATATTTTTATGATCGAGGGTAGGGAGCTAGGATGTGCCGCCAAAGTTAAACACCGCATAATAGGGGTTTCCAAGTTTTTTTCATTTTTTAATATGTTAATCTCTATATAAAAATATTAGACCCGTGTTATTTATTTTCGCCGAAGAGCGTCTAATAAGCCAGAAAAAAATTATTAAAGTTTCTATAAATGAGGATCGAAAAAATCATCGGTGCGTGTGACGTCATCGACACCGCGAGAACATACGTTTCTAAAGCTGAGTGAGACGGATATATAACAAACACGGTGGGTATGTCGTTTCGCACATGAACATGTAAACAAATGATACATAACCCAAGAAAGTTGTTGAATTCTGTTCCTCAACTTATTTTGTAATACTTATCGAAGATATTTTTAAAGAAATTGTGATTGTACATGCAAATCAGGTAAAACTTGAGTACTTTGGAGATAATTAAATATTATTTTTCTATTTTAAGAGATGGATGATTTCTTTTATTTGCTATTCTGGTTACTATAGCTCTAATAATGAGCATTTTTGTGGTGGTGAAATACTGTTTCGTACCGGGCTGCTATAATTCCTCAGCAAATAATCCAAAGAAAATATATGTAATGGTTCCAAAAAATGAAGAAAAACGTGCAAGTTATAATGACTAAAAATAAATATTCCGTATTATAATGGTATTAAATCTAAACATGTTAATTAATTTACTAATTTAATTATTTGTGTATTCGATTTACAGCCAGAAAATAAAAACTCTGTTCCTTATTCTTATCCTATCCTGTTATCATTAATATTATAAAATTAGCACATGTTTAACTTTCTAATAATAAATTAAACTATTGGTAAAATAATGTTTTATTTAAGACAAAAAAATAACAAACAACTATGAAACTATTTATTGACTTCATAAATTTGGGGAATACTGCAATTTTCCAAAATGTTGTTGCCTCCTCCATCAACTGTTGACAGAAGTCTTTGTCGAATTCAACTTCTACAGTAACAGCTTCGTCTCCATACTCTTCAACTCTTCTTTAGTTGCTCTGCAAATGTTGTTGTATTAAATAAATATTCCATAAATCTGCGTACAAAACATTACATACCTCTGGGCTTTCACATTTCTTATTTCTGCACTAACAAAACTAGGATTGTCTTTGTAAAACAAATGCAACATGACTGTATCTAAATACGGCAAATTTCGACTGTCTGCTTTCACAAATTCAGGATCCATATTCTAAAGAAAATGAACAGTTTTAATATAAATAGCATTATTGGTTATTAACTTCACTTACTTGTTTTTTCAAAAGATTCTTCAAAGAAACTAACAGGAAATTCAGTAAAAATTTCTTGTAACCTTAAATTTCATCAAAATAATAAATGTTCTGGCTTGAACATCACGTCAGGTCACAGCGCGAACTGATCTGCGCGCTCGAAAAGCCATTAGCCAATCAGAATTTTCAGAGTGCCGTTGACGTCACAAAGATGGCCGATACTAAATTTTATGCACTCAATTTAAATGCATTAAATTTTAATTTTAGAGTAATAAAAATGAGCAAATTAACGATTATATTCATCTTAATATTACTTATACATGATGAACACTGATATCCAATAAGTCTTTCTTAAAAAGCTGTAGCCTTGGAAACCCCTATTGCGGAAGATATTCATCCAATTACAAAGATACCATATCGAGTGCCCTACGCACAAAAGGAAGAATTATGCAGCCAAATTGATAAACTTTTATTTCAAAATCTGACTCTCCGTGGTCAGCGCCAGTAGTTTTAGTTAATCAAACATTGCCCAACTGGAGCAACAAAGACTGTGTATTGACTTTCGTGTTCTTCAGCTTTCAGCACACCATGGGGGCATTACCAATGGGACCGCATGCCCTTCGGATTATGCAACGCTCCGAGCACTTTTCAGCGATTAATGTATTGTGTTTTGAGTGATTTAACCGGCGAAAAGTGTTTTTTCTACAGTCACTATAGAAAGTAGCCATCTGCGTTCTCTTTTGTCAACGCAAAATGTCACTTTGCCGCTCATGCGCGACAAAGTAGAAAACACGCTCGCTGTCCAAATTTCTAAGTATACAATGTTGAGAAATGTCATTTGTCTACATTCTTAATGAAAATGTTTAGTTAGGAACTAATGGCACTGTAATTACACATTTATCACGTTCACAAGTCAATTTGAAATATGTTCTGTCGGTATTTAACATAACCTAACAAAATGCCACACTGCTGTGAAAATGAAATAGGGCATTCATTTACAAAAACGAAAGTATAAAATGCTTAGATTAGATTGAATAAAAACTCAAGAAGAATGGAAAATAACGATAAAATAAAATTAAATATAAAATAAATTGTGTGAACAGTTATGTTTAGTAATAGGAATGATTGTACACAGATGGCGGTAGGATAGTTGCGAGTCGTACTGACATCTGATCTCTAGTTAACTATTTATTTTGATTACAATAAAATTATTAGTTATTTCGTTACTTAAATAATTGCGAGAAGTCAGTCAATGCACATATATGTCTATATAATCACAAATTCCTTGAAATATTTGTTAATTTTTTCAGTGTGACAGGCGTGACAACTAACCACACATTTTGCTACAAAAACTCATCAAATCATCACAAATCCTTGCTTCCACGCTCTAATTTTGGTTTTTTTATGGAATAGATGGCTAATGTAACGATATAATCATTTAAAAGCCTTTTTAAGTTTAAACCGTATCTTTTGTATTAGCCAATCGTTTTTTTTTTTTTTTTTGAGCAGTACTGTAAGTATAAAGTGTACATTTTATTATTTTTTGTTATGGTGGAGGACCCCATTGTGGCGACTGTAGAAAAAATCTTGTGTGTGTTTCGAGCGCAAATGGACATTGTCGATTTCGAGAGAATGCCGCGCTCCTTCGTCGCGCGGCAACAACCTCTCGATCGACAATGTCGCATTTTGCGCTCTTAATACACAAATAGCTATTGTGTACCTCGATGACATTATATAGTATAGTAAAGACGATATACAAAAACTCACGGACGTATTTCAGAGACTAAGGGACAATAATGTTAAATTAAAAATAAATACGTGTAACTTTATGAAAAGAGAAACTATATCTCGGTCTTATTATTTCAGATGAAGGTATTAAAGCAGATCCATCAAAGGTCGCAGTGATTGAAAAATATCCCGCTCCGAAAACAGTGCGCGACATAAGAGCATTTTTAGGGCTGGTAGGATTTTATCGAAGATTCATAGATAAATATCGCCAGACTATTAACTCGCCTATTAAAGAAAAACGAACCTTTTCGGTGGGACTCTGACACTCAAGACTCTTTCGATCAACTACGTAATGCTTTAACTCGGAAACCCGTATTGCAATACCCTAATTTTGAAAAACCAGTCTCAACAGACGCATCTAATCACGCAATCGGTGCTATCTTAAGCCAGAAGGTGGTCGGTTACGAACATCCAGTGTGTTATATCAGCAGGACTCTTAACAGTGCGGAAGACAAATACTCAACCATAGAGAAAGAATGTCTTGTTGTCGTGTGGGCAATAAAAACGTTTAGAATCTATCTATATGAGAGAAAATTCCTTATCATTACCGATCACCGTCCTATAAATTGGCTACTGAAAATCAAGGATCCGACTAGCCGCCTAGCCCGTTGGGCACTTACGCTGGCGGAGTATGAATTTCGAATAGTTCACCGACCTGGACGTAAGCACGGTAACACGGATGCCTTATCAAGAATATCCATAGCTACAATCAACGAAGTGGAACCAATTTGTGACAGATTTAGAATTATTCACGAACAACAAAACGATGAAGATATTAAAAAGCTTTTTCAGTCGAAGGAAGCAATTAAAAATTTTAACTTAGATAATGACGGCATGATGTATAAAGGAAGAGAGAAGGAGGAGCTAGAAGATCGTATAGTAGTTCAATTTTCCATAAAACTAAAAATTATGGCCACATACCACAATCTTCCACAAGCAGGCCATCCCGGATTTGATCAAACCTTTGCGAAAATCAAGAGGAAATTTTATTGGAGAGGTATGGCGCAGAATATTAAGGACTACTGTTTGAAGTGCTTGTCATATAATCAAAGAAAGAGTCCCCACACATTACCGGCGCCAGTTCAAGATTTCCAGGAAGTAAACTTGCCTTTTGATCGGGTTTCAATGGATATCGTGGGACCATTATGCACCAGTAGACGAGGAAATAAATATATTCTCACGTTCCTGGATTCGTTCTCGCGATACCCAGAAGCCATAGCGTTACCAGATCAAAAAGTTAAAACTGTTGCCAAAGCGTTTGTGTCTGAAATAGTTACCCGACACGGAGTTCCCAAACAATTACTCACCGACAAAGGGTCAAACTTCACGTCGAAACTATTTTCCAATGTCTGTCAGCTGTTGCATATCAAAAAACTACAAACGACTGCTTACCACCCATGTGCAATGGACGTATTGAGCGGTTTCACAGGACGTTAGCAGATTGTTTATCCCATTATGTGTAGAAAGAACAGCAGGACTGGGATACATGGCTACCGTACGAGCTCATGGCGTTACGAAGCTCCATCCACTCAGCCACGGGAGAAATACCCTTTTTCCTATTGCACGGTCGCGAATTCGAGTGCCCATTTGATAACGATCTTAAGCCAAACATTAATTCCAACCGTAAATTCGTAGTGGATGTAAAAAGTCGGTTGGAGGAAGCGTACAAAGTAGTTCGGGAAAAACTTCGCGTTACGCATGAACGCAACAAAACACTATAAATCGGTGATAGTGTATTCCTTCATGACCCTACCGTACCATGTGGACTATCAAAAAAAATTATAAAATCCTGGGCCGGACCGTATACAATAACAAACCAAACAGGCCCTGTGAAATTCACGATAAAATGTTCAAAGGGAGGCAAAGAAAAAATTGTCCATGCAAACCGTCTAAAAAAAAATGTCCGTCCATACCCGAAGAAGAAAGTGTCCCATACCTTCATTTCCCACGCACTTACAAACATCGACGGATGCACACCCAACACCGAACGATTACGAGACTAATAATTGCTCATTCGGGGACGGATCCAGCTCTTCAAGTTACGATTGCGATATAGAGCACGAATTAAGACGAGATACCCTAGAAGAGAATCTGCAAACCAGACCAGGAAGGTATATGACGCGTAGTTCGGAACGGCCGCCTGATTTACCGTGGATTAGTAATAGTAGAATATAATGTAGTAATTAAGTTAATTGTAAATAGCGACTTTGGGAAATTAATTATTGACAGTTATAGTATTGGTATTAAAGTTCTTATGTTTTAGTGATACTCATCCTACTTTTGGCCATAATTATATGTGCGGACCCCAAGAATACCCTGGATAAGGGTATCGTTTTCCTGAAGGAGGATGACATACTTCTAACGGGCAATAAATGGATCCTTAGTACGGACGTGAATCTACAATCCTTTCGATTGACACTGGACACGTTCGACAGCTTCTTGGAACATGCCACTGCGCTAGATGGTACCCTGGGCGCGGACATGAAGGATCATTTGAGAAACAGCATTCGGAGTATAGTAGATAAGGAATTAGATTTAATTAGAAAAGATGTCGGCAAAGTAAGGAATAAGCTAGACAACATAATCGAAACAATAACTCCAAAAGAACGCTCTAAGAGAGGATTATTAAATTTCAACAAACATTTTAATACAACAATCAATTTACATCTTTCATTTTAATAAGAGTTTATTTTTATGATACATGAATCTATATGACAGTGCCTTTTAAATTGATTGTTATAAAATTATCAACAATAATATTAAATCTCGTATCGTAGAATGAAACAAACAATTTAATTCAAGTATCACAGAAATAAACAATCGTTTTAATTCATGTGTGGTAAAAATACAGAGTCAATTTAATTCATTCATATAAATGTTACTTCATTTCTATGATACTTGAATTTTTACGTTTGTTTAGGGACTAACAGCAATCATATAAATTGAACAAACATAAAATTGAACTAATATTAAAAAGAAAGTTTTGTGTTGACTGTTGATTTAAAATGTTTGTTTGAAAAGCTTGTAATTATATTATCAACAAACATTTTAATTAAACAATCAGTTTAAATATTTCTTTTTAATTTTAGAATATTTTTCTGAAAATATATGATTGTTTTAAAAAATATCAACAATCAATGAATTTGAAGTATCTTATAAATAGACTAAAATTAAAAGAAATATTTAAACTGATTGTTGAATTAATATGTTTTTTGATAATATAATTACAAATTTTTCAAACAAATATTCTGGGCCTGCGCACTCAGTGGGTAATTACTGACTTTCGATTTAGTTATCTGTGCACTCACTTTGGCGCTAGTATCAATACAATTTGAATTGTTTCCCCCGTCATTTCTTAAAAATTTGAATATGCAAATCGTGCGAATGTCAAACCGGTGTGTCAAACGAAAAGTGCGATATTGAAAATTAATACTTTAGTATCATTCTTTGTGTTAACATTGTTTTATTGTGTTTTACGTTATTCTTAGTATTATTGGTGTTCATTTTTATTCTACGAGTATAACTCTTTAATGAAAGTAAAAAAAAAACGTATTTCTTCGAAGAAATTGCAAGATACGGACGGACCCGAAGAATATTTATAATATGTCATACTATGTATGTGATAAACATTTTCCCGAAGAATGTAAAATACCAGGAACTAAGATATTAAAAGTTTACTCAGTTCCTACTCTGTTTTTAACAGGTATGTTATTTTTCTTTCACGTGAATTTTATTATTATTAGTTTCATATTTTATGTTTAAGGTGGTCCATATCAGCATTGTTTTCTTTTTCCGAGTACTAATGTAGAACGTACTAATACAGCGACTGTATGCAAATTAATAATCCAAAATTTATTATCTCAGGAAGGTTAATCTTTAATTATTTATAGAAGTATCCACGCAAAATGTTTGTATTGTCAGCAGCGAACTCAGTCATAATGGGTGGTAGTATGAACAAGTGATTAAGGGTGATTAGCTAGGAGATGACTAGCAGTGTTTTAGCGCTGTCATTCGTTTATGGATTATTTTAGAAAAAAATACTTCAATCAAAAGTTGTGTACAATTATTTTTTCTATAACTGCTATTTGAAGTATTTTTCTCTAAAATAGTCCATAAACGATTCACAGTGCTAAAACACTGCTAGTCATCTCCTAGCTAATCACCCTTAATCACTTGTTCATACTACCGCCCATTGAGTATGGGAAAAAACTCTAAAGGTATTGTTTATATTTAAATAAATTTTATCACTTTGTGTAATTAGTTATTTTCATAGTTGTAATCAAATTTTCTTTATTGTAATTAAGCATTTTCATTGTTGCAATCAAGTCATTGTATGACAAATTTAAGTGAAAATTAAAATTGTTTAATATGTTTTTAGTGTACCTATTTATGAGAAATAGCAATATATATCCCATCGAAATAGTTATATGATTTATCTTACAATATTGCAGATTTGAATAATTGCACGGCTACTTCAGAGTTTGCGTTGCTCAATACAGAACAGACTAATTCATCAAGTGAGTTTTTCGACTTTATGCTTATACTCATCCATACATATATAACAAAAGCTCAGTAAATATACATAATTGTTATATTTTTTTAATAAATTGTATTTTTCCGTAGAATTACTTTCTATGTAAGTCATAAACTAAATACAATTTTCAATTTCATATATTTGTGTTTTTTTTAATATTCCTAAATAATATTATTTGTTTATGAAATATGTATGAATTATGACTATTTGCATATACACACTTTAGTGAATTTGGAGTAATTTACGCAAATGGTCAGTATTTATACATATTTTATAAATTTATGTAGTAGTATATAATACAAACAAAAATTTCAAATATCCCGCCTACTGTGCCGCTTTCAACATTTTAGTTCTTTGTGCAACCACCGAGCGCTTACATCGCTGAGTTTATAAAGTCCCATGACAACGATAGAGTTCCCAATCTATATACGTAGTATATGAATCTATTGTCTATGCAAATATTTTAAATCTACGGTGAACACAAAACTTTCTTTTTAATGTTCGTTTAATTTTATATTTTTTCATTTTATATGATTGTTGATATTTTTTAAACAAATGTAAAAGTTCAAGTATCATAGAAATGAAGTAACATTTATATGAATGAATTAAATTCACCCTTTATTTACACGACACATGAATTAAAACGATTGTTTATTTCTGTGATACTTGAATTAAATTGTTTGTTTAATTCTACGATACATGATTTAATATGATTGTTGATAATTTTATAACAATCAATTTAAAAGGCACTGTCATATAAATTCATTCATCGTAAAAATAAACTCTTATTAAAATGAAAGATGTAAATTGATTGTTGTATTAAAATGTTTGTTGATAACATAATTACAAAATTTTCTAACAAACATTTTAAATCATCAGTCAATACAAAACTATCTTTTCAATAATTGTAAAAAGTCAAGTATCGTAAAAATGAAGTAACATTTATAGGAATGAATTAAATTGACCCTTATTATCACGACACATGAATTAAAACGATTGTTTATTTCTGTGATACTTGAATTAAATTGTTTGTTTAATTCTACGATACATGCATTAAAATGATTGTCGATAAATTTAAATGTATCAATTTAATTAGCGCCGTCATGACTATTTCAAGAACTAGTTGCAATTCGGTCATTCTTCCGCAGATGGCTCTACATATTGTAGCTTTGTACAGATATCTGTAATTTATTAGTGACGCTCGATTGCGAGCACAGTAAAATATACTTTATAAAAATGACCGAAAGGCTAAGGCCTATAGCTATCTTATAGTTCTTATAACTTCATACGCATAAGCATATATTTCATATGTAAAGCCATCTGTTAAAGTATGACCGAATTGCAAATAGTCCTTGAAATAGACACCACGGCGCTAATTAAATTGATACATTTAAATTTATCGACAATCATTTTAATGCATGTATCGTAGAATTAAACAAACAATTTAATTCAAGTATCACAGAAATAAACAATCGTTTTAATTCATGTGTCGTAAAAATAAAGGGTCAATTTAATTCATTCCTATAAATGTTTACTTCATTTCTACGATACTTTACTTTTTACAATTATTGAAAAGATTTTTTTGTATTGACCGATGATTTAAAATGTTTGTTAGAAAATTATGTAATTAGAATATCAACAAACATTTTAATACAACAATCAATTTACATCTTTCATTTTAATAAGAGTTTATTTTTACGATACATGAATTTATATGACAGTGCCTTTTAAATTGATTGTTATAAAATTATCAACAATCATATTAAATCACGTATCATAGAATGAAACAAACAATTTAATTCAAGTATCACAGAAATAAACAATCGTTTTAATTCATGTGTCGTGAAAATAAAGAGTCAATTTAATTCATTCATATAAATGTTAATTCATTTCTATGATACTTGAATTTTTATGTTTGTTTAGAGGTTAACAACAATCATATAAATTGAACAAACATAAAATTAAACTAATATTAAAAAGAAAGTTGTGTGTTGACTATTGATTTAAAATGTTTGTTTGAAAAATTTGTAATTATATTATCAACAAACATTTTAATTCAACAATCAGTTTAAATCTTTCTTTTTAATGAGAGTTTATTTTTTCGATATATTAATTTGTATGACTGTTTTAAAATATGGGAATAAATGATAAAAAGGCATTCCATATGTATATATCACATAGATCGCAACTCGTTTACTGCAATGGCTTTAAATCACGTATTATGAATGTAACATCTGGAGTACCACAAGGCTCTCATTTAGGACCTATATTGTTTAATCTATTAGTTAATGATATTGCCCATTACTTTCAGTATTCAAATTTTCTGATGTACGCAGATGATTTGAAAATCTTTAAAACTATATCAAGCGTAAACGATTGCGTAGACTTACAAATTGATTTAGACAAATTCTTCAATTATTGTACATTAAATCATCTATCGCTTAATATTAATAAATGTCATTATGTTACCTTCACAAGAAATCAAGACCCTTTAACATTTCACTATAATCTCAATATGATCACTATAAAAAAAGAGTCACTTGTTAGAGACTTGGGAATAATCTTTGTTCCGAAATTAACAGATAATGAGCATATAGCAGAAATGGTAAAACAATCCTATAGGATGCTTGGTTTTATATTACGTCAATGCAAAAATTTTACTGATCCGTTCTCTATAATTAGTTTGTTTAATTCACTTGTACGTTCAAAATTAGAATACGCATCAGTAATTTGGAATCCTATGCACAATAAAAACATAATGCTTGTAGAGAATATTCAAAAAAAAATTTCTGTACGTACTATTTAATAAATTTAAAGTAGATGCGAATAACTATGAAGCTAGACTTCATCATTTCAATATGATCAGTCTAGAAAACAGAAGAATTTTTGCAGACATGGCATTACTCTATAAAATATTTAACAACAAAATTAATTGCAGTACTATTTTACAATTATTTAATTTACATATGCCTCAGAAAATAACTCGCTCCAGTACACTTTTTCATTTACCTAAAACCTCAACTAATAACTACAAAAATTCTCCTGTCAATAGAATGATGTCAAAATATAATACCATTTTCACCCATATTGATATTTTTTATTTAAATTTCACTACATTTAAAAATGAAATAATGAAGTCTTGTATGTAAGTGTTTCGTCATTCAGATATTTTTTCTGTGTTAATTATTATTTTGCTTGTTTATTTGTATTACTTGTATTTTTGATTTTTTATTCTTGTTTTTGCATTTTGCTGCTTAGTTAAGGCATAGACACTGTTTTATATGTATTAGTTTTGCTAATATGTGGGAACCTATAATTGGTTTGTTAAAACTGTTGGTTCTCCAAATTTATAAATAAATAAACGACAGTATAAATAATTTAACGATGCAGAATGATGGAATTTTAAATCCATTAAACGAACAGGTAACAGTCATTAAAAACGTGCAGGACGATGAGAAAAGAATTAATTCAAATTTCAACAGATTCAAAACTATACTTGCTGCATTAAATAATAAAACGGATGCCGTGCTCCGGGAAGCAAACATTGAAAAACAAACAGTAGATGCAAAAATTGTTCAAGCCCTCAACTTAAACACCGCCGTACGTACGGCAGAATATATTTTAAACGATCTAAAGGAGAGCATTCTTGATTTCGGCAATGCTTTAGAGATCACTGCTCTGAACAAGTTGAGTCCCGTACTTATCAATTCGACTACACTTAAAAGAGCGTTGAAGGGGATTCAGGTCCAGCTACCGTCTAGCTTATTTCTGATTGCGTCGCACATCGAAGAAAATATTTATGTGTACTACGAAACCTGTACTGTACACGCAGTTTACTTTAACAACATCTTTAGAATTTTTGATAATATTCCGTTGAGAGCCATCGGGCGCTATTTTCACGTTTTTAGAGCGCTTCCGTTGCCAGTCGAAGCTCACGCTAACGTGTCCACCGTAAAATTATATATCGAGCCTGATTTCGATTTTTTGGCTGTCTCTATGGATGGCCAATTCTATTTCGAATTAGAAACGGCTGATTTATTAGTGTGTAAAAGAGGATTATTCAAAATTTGTCCACCTACAAAACCAGTTCGTAGGATATCAGATCCCTCCTGTTTATTTTCACTATATAATGGGAATCTCGAGGTCTCATAGAAATCTTGTAGGCACAAAGTTGCGAAAGGAGGTAAATCCGTCCTACACAGGACAAGGGATTCCAATGTTTGGATTTACAGCGCGAACAGAGATCTTCTAACTATAAACTGTTCCAGTGTAACAGACCCCACTCAAATAAATATAACCAAAAAATTAATCACTGGTACCGGTATCTTAAACATTCCCTCCTCATGCGTTGTCCATACGTCAAACTACTTCTTATTAACCCATAGTCTTTCCTCTTCCCAACTTGAAATGAATTACAAACACTCCATTTTTATCCCCCCGTTTGAATTAAACATTTCTCATATATACAATTTTAGCCAGAATTCCGGAACAAAACAGGAGATAGACGAAATTTTTCGAAAATCGAAATTCAAGATATTCAAGACGGCATCGATGTAAGTCCCTGCCATTGTGATCATTATAATTGTTATAGCTTTAGTATACTACCGGAAAAAAATTAAATTGCTTGCGTAAAAGAAACCCAATAAACGTTAGGGTTGAAGAAATTGAACTTCCGATTTGCCAAGCATCAGCTCCTCCTACTATACCTAACCTACCCACTCAAGAGCCGTCTAACAAAAATGTGGGTCGAGCTCAAGAACAAATGCTTCTCAGTACGCTTCTGCGAAAATCTAATAAATGAATTCTTCCAAATTTATTGTAAATTTAGTATTATTAGTGGTTTTGAGTACGTTCGGATGCCAGATAATGAAAGTACTTCATTGCCCAGGAAGTTGATCCTCCTGTCAGTAGGTAGCCAACCTGTCCCGTGTGGGGTAGTAACCACCTCCATCGGGCGCCTCCCCAGGTGGCGGATAGGGGAATGCCCACTCGATAGAGTGGGTACCGGGGAAACAGCGTTGGGTGCATCTGCCGTCCGTCGGGAGGGAGCTGCTGGCTGGAGCTATCTCGGGGCTAGGGGTCGGACTGGCGACTCGCGCCTGGGCGCGGCTTGGCCTGTGCGAAGAGCAGTCTACTCAGCGGAGATGCGGGTCTGGGCGTTGGCGGGGGCGGGAGCTGTACCGGTGGAACTGCGGGAGGAGGGCTGAGACGCTCTAGCTCTCAGCCACCCACCCAGACGGTTTAGCCGGGGGGCTTTTGCCACCGTGGTCACTCGGGCCGGTGTCGGCGCGGGGGACGCCTCACACAGGCCCGCCGAAGTACTGGCGCCTAGGGAGCAGTGCCTGGGTGCGGGGGTCGGGCCGACTCCGGTCTCGGGCTCTGGCTCTTGTCTGCACACCTCTTGGGGGACGGTAGGAGCGGTCGACGTAAATACTCGGGGCGGACCAAAACCGGCTAGGGAGGAGTTGAGAGCCTACGGAGGCAACCTGCCTAGGAGAAGGACACTCCGAAACAAACCATGGGCAGAGTAAACTGCGTCAAAAAATCCCCCAATCCTAAGGCGTGTGACCGTGCTGATGGGATGAATGGCCAAGGGGAAATTGGTCATTAACGGGAACCTGGAGGCACCTGCCGCACCTCCTTGTATGTAGGCTTGTTTCAGGCACGGGTGCAATCCCTGAAATTGACCACGACACCACCCCAGCTGCCGTCGAGGGCAGCAACCCCCAATCCTGCTTCCAGCCGAAGCAGGACTTGGAAAATATGGATATGGAATATAGCCAAGCCTCGGACACGGACGGATCAACCCTTACGACGACCCCGCTAACGTACACGGACGAGAAACAGGACGGATTAAAGAAGACAAAAATAAAAATATCAAAAAAAATAAGCCAAGTGCTAGTACATCACAAGCGAACGAGATGCTCTTATTTAAGGGCAGCTCACTAAAACGCACGCCTCCACAGATAGCGCGAATGCTATACAAAGCAGCTAAGGAGCAGCAAGCGGACATGGAAACAAACGCACCACAAATCAGAGAGGGAGGACTTCTTAGACCCCCAAACCACAACAAAGGAAAACGATGAGAAAGAACGAAAACATATAAAAAGTAGACTCTTTACACAATCTACTCCTGAACAGACGGAGAAAAAAGCTAGCACATTGAGTGCTGAAGGGAGCGACTGCGAACTGGATCGAACATTCAGAGACGAGACAGTTATCTCTATCAACACAACAATCGATTCTGACATAAACAAAGCGGACAAAAAACGAATTAGAGACAATACCAGTATCTCTCCTCAAGACGCGGATCACACTAAAAAAGCAAAAACGACAGAAGTAGAAGAAGAGCAGGTTGAGGAGGAAGAAGAACTGCCAAGAGTGGACTTGATCACATGCCTCTTGGTAGACCTTGACAACCTTGTTGCAGAAAAACATACAAACACGGCAAACGAGATAAAAGACTTAGTCTACGAAGTGAACGCAGAGTTCTGGAAACATAAAAAAGAGATAAGAGACGAACATAACCAAAGAACCACGAAGCTACAGGAAGAGCTATACGCCCAACAGCAAAAAGAATTCGAAGAATTCAAAAAGGAATTTGAAGATAAAAAAAATAGAGAAATAGCAGCTATCCAAGAAAGATTACAAAAAGAAAAAGAAAAAGTTAACAAATTACAAGACCAAATAAACTTAATAGAAAAGGGTTTGACAGAAAGCGGGTATGCCCAAGCCCTTAAAAAAGACAAGAGAATGGAATGGGAGGAAACTCTTATGAAAAATCTAGAAAATCCGACGGCAACCTTTAAAGACCTGTGGAAGCTTGCTCAAGAGGAGTGGACCAAAAAAATATTCGAGCCAATCAAAATGGGAATGGGAAATCCCTTTACCCACAAACGGGAAATCACAGTCGTCATCCACTGGGAAGATGACCCAAATGATATAGGCATATTAAAATATATAAATGATAATATCCAAGGAGGAGAGATTTTAACCTCAATGGCAATTGAAAAGACTAGCAAGGCCCAGCTAAATCAAAATAGCAACCTTATAATTGATGGGGTAGACTCGACCCATCAGGACTTGATGATCATAAGTATAAAACTTAAAAAAGGCCCAACTAATGACAAAGACTGGGAAACGGTATACAATATAATGGAAACAACTCTAAAGGAGCTAGCGGAAAAAGGTACGAAAGAAATTGCGGTTATTACAAGTAACATAAACAACAATAACCAAGTCAAAAAACTAACAAGAATATTAAAATGTAAGACACCGTTAGACATTCAATACTACAGCCCTAAACTACGGGCAAAGAAAACTAACCTAAATGACGAACAAGGTAAAAAGGGACAACCTCCAAAAAAGAAACAAACACAAAACAAAAAGACGGACGCTATAATAATCCCAAAGACCACGGCAACATCATACGCAGACACGCTCAAAAAAGTAAGATCACTAGAAGACGATATAAGAGGAAAAAACATAGATATTTCTACAATCAGCGAATCCAGGAAAGGAGACATGCTGATAGTCATGGAAAAAAATTGCGCCAAAGCAAATGACCTTAAGCAGCTCCTCAGGGAAAAGTTAAACACGGAAGCACACATAAAACGCGCGGAAAAATCCGTAACACTGATCATATCAGGCATAGACATGGTGACCACCCAGGAAGAGGTCAAATGTGCAATCCGCAGAGCTATAGAATGCCCAGAGGGCAAAGATATAGAAGTGATGCCACTGAGAGAAGCGTATGCAAAAACTCAGAAAGCAACTATCAAAGTACCCGAAAGTGTAGGGAAAAAACTCCTATCTTTAGGCCTACTAAAAATAGCTTGGAATACTTGCAAAATAAGAGAAAGAATAAACATCCCCCGATGCTTTAAATGCGGGGAGATGGGACATTACGAGGCAGACTGCAAAGGCCCGAACAGGAAAACTCATTGCGGGAACTGTATGAAAGAAGGGCATGAAACAGCGAAGTGCGAAGAGGCACCCTTATGCTTCACATGCAGGAAACCGCACAAGACAGGAACCATGGACTGCCCTGCCTTCAAAAATCTAATAAGTAGAAAAGGTAAAATAGGTAGATATCGGAGGCCATCTACAACAATAACAACAACTAACAATGAACCTGCTAATCTACCAGATAAATCTAAATAGAAGTAGAGACGCACACAACATGGTGCAACTACTAGCCCAAAAAGAGAAGGTGGACATAATAATAGGCTCAGAGCCAAACAAATTTATAGCTAAAAATAACCCCAAATGGATCTGTACAAAGCAAGGTCAGGCCAATTGCGGGATTATGATCAACAGCAACATAAAGATATGCAAAATTAAAACAACAGACAACATAGTCCAGGTAGATCTGGACGGACTAAAAATTGTGTCCACATACATATCTCCTAACTCAAACCAGCAGGAGTACGATTTATTCTTGGACCATTTGGGGAAGGAATTGGGAAATAAGACAAAAGATACTATAGTAGCAGGGGACGTAAATGCAAAACACCCAGCCTGGGGATCACCCATCACCAGCAACAGGGGAACTCTAGTGTACGAACTGCTGGAACTGACGGAAATGTGGATATGCAACAGAGGCTCTGAGCCCACATTTGCCAATGCAAATGGGCACTCTTTTATCGACATCACGGCTGTTAGCGAGAAGCTCATAGACAAAATAAAAGACTGGAAGGTCCGACCAGAACAGGAAGTGTATAGCCCGCACAGGCTAATTCAATGTAATATAGACTACAAAAACTGCGCTAAAACCAGTAAGCCCAAAGAGACAAAGTGGAACACGAAAACACTTGACAAAGAACTGGTGAAGCAAATACTACTTACACAACCACCGATCGAGACCATAGACGAACTGCAAGAGAAACTTAAAGAACTATGCAATAAAACTATGAAAAAAACTGTGCATAATCCACAAAGGAAATCTGTCTACTGGTGGACCCCGGAAGTCGGGACCCTGAGGTCAGCCTGCTTAAAGCACAGGCGCACATATCAGAGATCGCTTAGCAGAAAAGAAGACGAGGCAACTATAGAAACTAAAAAAGCTGTATACAAGGCAGCAAAGAAAACTCTAAGCCTTAAAATTAAAGATTCTAAGAAAAAGAAATGGGATGAACTTATTGAAGCAGTCGAGGATGACATCTGGGGAAGACCTTATCAACTGATAGTTAAGCGAACTAACCAGATAACTCCCACGGCCCCCCCAAAAACAGCAATAGACAATATCATCAACTCACTTTTCCCGACGAAAAAAAAAGTAGGCATAGACATACCCAATAGTAATGTCCCGATAGCAGAGATATCTGACTCAGAAATAATCCAGGCGGGACGAAAGATGAGACTAAGGCGGGCCCCAGGCCCCGACGGGGTCCCACCAGAGACAATCAAAGCAATAATAGACTACAACCCTAAATGGTTCTTACCGCTCTTCAATACAATATTGCAATCAGGGCTATATCCCCCTGAGTGGAAAAAAGCGAAGTTGGTGCTAATTCCTAAACCAAACAAAGAAGACTTGACAGACCCGTCCGCACACCGTCCACTGTGTCTTCTCAATACAGTGGGAAAACTGATGGAGCACGTGATCCACAAAAGACTATCAGACCATATAGAAGAAAACGAGAGTATATCCAAAAGCCAATTTGGCTTTCGGAAACATAGATCAACGGTAGATGCTATGAAAATAATAAAGGACACAGCGGAGGTAGAAATAAGAAAGAAGAAAGACAGAGGGCTATGCGCGCTAGTCCTCATCGACATACAAAACGCTTTTAACAGCGTGCCCTGGCACCATATAATATGGGCCCTGATTGGAAAACAGACCCCCACATATTTAATCAGGATAATAAACTCATATCTAGACAACAGGTATGTATGCTATGATCAGTCGCCTTACAAAATGACCTGTGGGGTCCCTCAGGGATCTATTTTGGGTCCGCTATTGTGGAATATAGTTTACGACGGCATACTGAGACTACCTGTACCTCGCGGCATCCAGCTCATAGCTTTTGCCGACGACCTGGCCATCCTGGCCACAAGCAAACGAGAGGATGCCCTAATTTTACACGTAAACCAGACTTTGGACCAGATCGAGGAATGGACGGAAGAGAAAGGTTTGAAAGTAGTCCCAGAAAAGACAGAAGCCGTGCTACTCGTGGGAAGGAAGAAGCATGGGCTAATAACTTTTGACATAGGTAACTCTACAATCGAACCTAAACCATGGGTGAAATACCTAGGCGTCATATTCCAAAAAAATATGTCCTTTGTCGAACACGTACGAACGACAATAGAAAAAACACAAAAAACAACCATGAAAATCAGAAAACTTTTTCCCAGACTAAAAGGACCAACAGAGGGAAAACGGCGTATCTTAGCCTCTACGGCTGTAAGCATACTGTTGTATGCCACTCCCATATGGGCGGGAGCTCTCCGATATGCGCACGTCGTCAAACTAATAGACAGGGTCAACAGGAGCCTGGCTATGAGTATTAGTAGGTCATACAGGACCACGTCGAAAGGGGCGGCGGAGGTCTTGACAAGACTTGTACCGCTACCGATAATCATCGAGGAGAGGGTGCTGGGACATGGCAAGACGAGAAAAGAAAAAGAAATTCTAAAACAGCAAAGGATCCCAAAATGGCAACGGCTTTGGCAAGCTGACCAAAATAATAAGTGGTTACACGAACTGATACCCAACGTGGAAGGATGGGTCAATAGGAAACACGGCAACATAACATACCACTTATCCCACTTCTTAAGTGGGCATGGCTGCTTCCAGGCCTACCTGTATAGGTTTAAAAGAACAAACAGCCCGAGATGCTTCTACTGCGAAGAACTAGACACTCCAGAGCACACTTTCTTTGCATGTGTAGAGTGGAAAGAACTACGAGATGAATTGAACGAAAACCTAGGCATGGAGATTAGCACACAAAACATAATAGAAGCAATGATTGAAGATGAGGAGAGCTGGAACATAGTTTCGAACTATGTGAGCTCAATATTAAAAAGAAAAGAGGAACACGAAAGAAGACTAGAAATGGGCATTTAATGCAATGACACGGAGGGGTATGAAGTAATGCTGAAAAGCGGTTCCGTATCTCTCAGGGAGAAGATAAGGGAGGGGGTTTTTAGTCGGTAAGAGCCCGACACTACCACCAGCTTCGGCCGGCTGGTGGTGTCTTTTTGAAGATTTTCCCCCTACCCTCGCAAAAAAAAGGTAGCCAACCTGTGGTTTGGGTTTATGCACTTGAAGTTAATGTGAACATATCCAAACCCCAGGTGATAGTTATAGATTGATAAGAAAGAAAAAACATAGGATATGTATTGTTTATTGTTAGTTTTATAGAATTCGCATACCCGAACAAAGATGCTGCGTAGTGCTTCTGTTACAGTTTCTGTTCCCCTCTCCTGGACACCATCAACCATCAAACCGAGGTGTCCAATCAGCAAAAAGATATCACAAATCAAATTCACCAGACAAGTGCCAAGTGCCGACATGATAAAATACCATCTGTAACTGTGGCCTGTGGCGCTGATATCTCAGCGAGGTCACCCAAAAGCCGCGCACGGAAGGAGTTTTATTTGACAATAAAACTATACTTAGGGGGAAGGAGTGTAACAGAAGACACTAAATATTATTATAGACAAATTTAGAATAAGTTAGTTCAGATTTATAATTGCTAAGGGCCGGTTCTACAATGCCTATTTATCTGAGGAATAAATTTATTCTTGGTATAAATTTCAAATCTTGATTCTACAAGTTTATTTGAGACTATTCGTTAGTATAAACAAGAGGTTAATTTATTCGCTGGTAAATCGATAAATTGGAATGTCAGATTATATTGTTCCCAAATAATTAACATTATTTAATTATTTATTATATTTGAGCAGTTTTAGTAATGGCTTATAATGATATTTATAATCTGCGGGAATTTGAATCAGATGATGACGAAGAAATAGTTAATTACATAGTGAGACCAAGAAAAGTGTATGGTTAACGATACAATTATTTCGATGATCTAAATGACGGACAATTTTTTATTAGGTTCAGATTACAAAAACCAACAGTTTTGCGTTTGTTAATTGAAATTGAGCATCTTATCGAGTCTCCTACCGACAGATATGTATTATTTTAATTATATTTTTATTCCCTGACAAGTTTTTATATTTTGTAGAAGTCATACCATAGCTCCCGTAACAAAAATTCTACTTGCACTTAGATTTTACGCTGTACGCACAATGTTTATTGCCTTGCGGATTTTTCTCGAGTTCAGACTTCAGCGTGTATGATTGTAAGAACTGTATCTGAGGCACTTGCATTACAAGCAGAACGATATATTTATTTACCTAGAACACAAGAAGAGAAAGAACGGACTATTCTACGGTTTTATCAAATAGAACGATTTCCTAATGTTATAGGTGCCTTGGATTGTACACACGTGAAAATACAGTCACCTGGTGGAAACGATGCAGAACTATTTAGAATTATTACCGCAGAAAGTATTTAATATTTAAAGTTGTGTTTACATAAACAGACTGACGTTTGATCTTAAAAATCTTAGGTTAAACGACAATTTTACAAGTACCAGTATAGCCAACGTTGCAGTATTATAGCATAAACTAGGAATAACAAACCAAGGAATAAATATATCTTGTAGAACATTTACAATTATATTCGGAGTATAAAATTAAAGAATTATTTATCCATAGAATAGCTATACCACGAATTATATTATTGCATTGTAGAACTGGCCCTTAATGGGAAGGAATGCACAACATTAAATTTACACATTTATTGAAAGAGTAATTTTATACATTTCTAAATTGTTGGCTGCTTGTAAACTTTATTGAAAGACTTTGCAAGTTTATTTTTTTGAATTCGGACACGAAACCCTCCTAGAAATTGTCAAGGCAGCTGCAGTGTTATAAACTCATAAATTCCTTTTGGTAATAAAAGCAGAGAAATGTTTTCCAAAATTCCTTTTCGGCAAGTATCCCTAAACGCACACAAACAAATATTCACTTTAATTCTTCAGCCTCGTAACTTGCGAAACTGCTCGCCCTGGCCACAGTTTGAGAGCCACTATTCTGAGTTGGTGGGAGTTGGGAATCACCGCCCACAAACCCACCCCATGAGTTTGCGACCCAATCATGGTGGCAAAAACACCCCCGATGGGCGAAGCTATCAAAAAGTGACTCTACGTGACGTGGGGGAAAATGAGACAAAAATGTTTTAAAAAGTCTGCAGAGGGTGTCAAAAAGTTAGTTACGAAGGTGTCTTCAAGTGAGTTTAGAAGTGATATAGTGGCAGCCCCGTCAGAAGCTAACAATGTACAGATGTAAGTTCAACAATTAATCTTAGTAGCATTTATTTAAAAAGTTGTTAATAGTTGGAAAAATCACTAGAGAGAATTATTATTATCCAAACCGCATTTCCTCCTCATTTACATTGTTGTTAACTATAAATATAGTTGTCATCATTGTTGTGTCGCGCCGTAAGTCAACCGTTTATGCTTGAATAATTTAAACTTGTACCCATTTTTCTTATATACTTTAACTTTATAATTTAACTTTATTATATTAAACTTGTTGTAATCATTTTTCATTCCTTTATATTTTTACGTCATTTAATAAACCAAATTATTGTTAGTCAATACAATTTTTATTCAGCCCTACAACGCTCCTTTTAGTCGGCCCAACAAGAATTTATTCAAAATTTAGTTGTAATACCATTGTGCTGTTACACCTGTTATCATAATGCGCCATGTCTATTGTAATAACAGATTTGTTTATTTATATATCGAATACCGCATCAGTAAGCGAAGAAGGAGACGGCGACTGATGAATTTTTTGAGAGGGGCCACACACTCTCGATCGGCATTCGACACTAGACGTGGAATAAGTTATTAAATGTATTATATACTTTTATTAAAATTTATATATTATTATTAATCGGTATTTGTGATTGAATTTTTCCCTGCAATATTAAATGTCTAAATCTTGTAACTTTTCTTTTTAAAAATTCGAAGTGATTCGTATTGCACGGAAAACTTCTGTTTCAACAGTTAATCGGGTAAAAAACCGTGGCGCAAGAGTGCAATAAATCAAAGGCATATCGGTTTACCACCAACCCAACCACCAAACGCAGAGAAGGCTTTTTGAAGACAAACTGCAAAACCTGGTCCAATTCAGTTTGGGAGACAGATTTACAAATGACGCTATTACAAACACATTCACCAGCTCAGTTTCAGGTACTTACCCCGGTAAACTACCAATTATTACGGTTATATGTTGATTGCATTCCAAATTATGAGGGTAACCCTCACACTCTCAACATTTTCATAGAATCTTGTGAATATTTGAACAATACTTTCGGTAATCCATTAAATTTAGCTTTAAATAATTTTTTAATCAAGGTCATACTAGGAAAATTAACCGGCCGAGCATTAATACCAGAGCTGGGCAAGTTACTTTTAAAATGTAACTAGTTACAGTTACAGTTACCTCCAAAAAAAAGTAACTAAGTTACTTAAGTTCCAGTTACTTTGGTGAAAGAACTAAGTTATTTACTAGTTACTCATTAAAAGTAACTTAGTTACCTTGAGTTACTTTCTAGCTACTTTTAATGGCGTGAAGTGTAGACTTAGACTGTTGACTTAGTTATTGTGTAGGATACATATCAGGGAGTTTTTGCACTAACTACGTTAACCTAAATTTTAACGTTATTGCTTCGCAACACCCAATCAGATTATTATTGTTAATGTTAACGGACCTACAGGGCCTTATTACCGCCTAGGCCCACGAGGCTACGGCCTAGGGTCCGCTTTGGCAAGGGGCCCGCAGGGCCCGGTTGCTGTGATTTTTAAAAAATTTATTAATTTATTTTTCAATTTTGATTTCTTATACCAAGATATAAAGAATCTACTTTCTTTCTACCATGACATGACCATTATGATGTATAAAACACGCAGACATTATTTCCTACCTAGACTTATTAGTAGATAATGATTAATTCTTTTTATCTTTTTATAAATATTTGGGGCCCCGCTACGCTAATAACATATTCCCGAGAACCGGCAAAATCGCCAATCGTCCCTAGAGAGGAGTAACAAAATATTACGCTAAAATTTCACCTCAAACTAGAATCGAGCATGCGGTACTGTATAATTGATCAGCTTTTCTCTCAGCAGACAATTTTATTTTTTTCTTTAATAAATAAACTTACATTATAATTATACAAATATTTGTACGTACTTGTTTTTTACTAAAAAGAGGGGCCCGAAAAAAATTTGGCCTATGGCCCAAAAATCTGATAAAAAGGCCTTGCGGGCCTACATTATAATATAACATAAAAATTAAAAGTGACATTTTATCTTGTGAGGAGGGAATTTGCAAATATGAGACGAATTCAAGTCTTGCAACCCTTAGAACAACGAACAAAATACACTATATTTTGTATAACCTGAAAATTGGAATAATTTTGATGATTCAGTGGCAGCTTAATTATAATTTATTAAAACGTATCATTTGTAAGCGAGGAAAATATTTGAAAATAATATATTTTATAAGTCAAATTTAACATTTAGTGACTTTTTAATTCTAGAATTAAAAGTTAAAATAATGTGTTATTTTTAGTTTTTCTGTTTACCGTACAAAAACTCTATTATTAATGAATGTAATTATTTTATTATCTATTATGGCTTGAAATCAATCAACAATAATATTGAATTTAATTATTACATACATTTATTTAAAACAAAACAGTTTTAGTTAGTGTTTCTAAAAAAGGCATCAGCCTCAACAAAATATTTTTTAGAAATTTAAATCCCCCCGTTACTTTTTATGACTAAGTTACATTCCATTTTTTAAGTTACTTTGACTAACTAAAGTTACATTCTAGTAACTTAAGTTACTCAAGTAACTAGTTACTAAAAACCGGAAAGTTACCAACTACTTTACCGCAGCAAGTTAAGTTACAGTTACCATATTTTAAAAAGTAACTAAGTTACGTTACAAGTTACGTAAAAGTAACTAGTTAGTAACTAAGTTCCTAAAGTAACTAGTTACTGCCCAGCTCTGATTAATACTAATAGACTCAAGAACAAAATTAAATACATGGGAAGAAATTAAAAATGCCTTACAATTAAGTTTTGGTGATCAGCGTAATATAGATTACCTCGTGCAAGATTTGATATCTTTACGCTCACTCAAAAATGAGCAACCGTATAATTTTAGCATGCGATGCCAAGATGCACATAGTCTCATCATTTCAAAATTAAACAGTCTAAGTGACCAAAAACCAGAAGAAAAAATTATTAAACAACAAAATTATAATGACTTTACATTGAAAACCCGGATAGTCTCGAAAAAGCAATGGGTGGAATTCAGTGGGTTGTATTAAAGTCTGTATTAAAGCTTGTATTAAGTATATGGCAACATTGTAATATTTCCCAAATCTATCAATGAGATTCAATTGTGATACAGAAATTTTACCGCAGGGAACAGTAATACAGATATCCTTTATTCAAATGAAGAAGTATAATTGTAAATGGAAACAACAAAAGGAAACTTGCAAAAAAATAGCAATATTAGGTTAGAAATATGTCAAATTTTATGTGTCAAATTTCATACCTGAATGTTAATGAATTTTAAAATATCTCAATCCTCGTTTTGATCAGTTTTGATATTTGTCCTTTTTTATCGTAATTGTATGGCTTTCTTACTTCTATTAATAATATTTTTTTCTTTATTTGATCCTTTGGTCTCTCACTTTTTTTTCACAGGTATTACAAAGTTGCCAAAATATTTTTGACAAAGAACTGTTTTAGCTTAAAACACGCTAATACAACCCACTGAATCTCACCCAATGAGTTTAGTTTTAGAAGAGGAAAATTTCCTTTATTCCACACAAAGACAAACATCATTGAACACTTAAGCAAATTTTAAACCAGCACATAGAATCTTGCCAAAAAAATCACAAATTCTACCAAATATTGGACAAAACATACAATATTTCTGACCAAATCCAATTCCTGCGCCAGCTTATCAAAATCCACAACAACGCCATCCGCAACCAGTACCACACAGAATAAATCCATTCCAAAATATTAACAATCAACCTAATTAATTCTAATTCTAATAGCTGAAGCTATTTTGTTTCAGAATTTTCCTTAAAACTTGATGATCAGCAATAGAAGTTGAAGATGGACGGCCAGTTTTTTCCTTTCCACATTTCCATTTTCTTTAAAAAACTAATAACATTGTACTGTTGATCGAAAAATCGTATTTTTTCGTGCCGAAATGCCGTTTATATGGGCATTAATTATGGACTTTCTTAAATCTTAACTATACGGTTTACCACGAGCCATTTTACTGTACAAACTTATCACTTACAATAAATGTCAAGCACTTAGTTGATTTCAACAATGTATCAATGTTTTGTCAACACTTGAATCATACACCGCCTACTTTGTGCAAAAGTGGCCCATCTATTCTGATTCGTGTTAAAGATAATTTATTTTGGTTTAAAACCTAATGTTATCGAAACTATTTTCTTAAAGCTGAAATTGTACATTTTGTTGTAATAATATATTTGTAAGAATAAAATATTTATTGAATTTTTTTGTAATAAAGTGAAATGTCATTAAGGTAAAATTAGAGTACAGTCCGGCACCAATTTCAGTCCAGTCAGATTCGACCGGATTCCTGTCGTTCCGACCGAATCCAGATTAGTCACATCAAACATATTTTGCCTTTTCATTTTGAAATTAGCTATATAAAAGGCCGGTCCAGACCACGGAGTATAATATAACTACTATTAGAGGAGTTGCAACGAAGCAGCGGAAAGCGGCACACTTTCTTATCGCCGAGCGAAGAGAGAGACAGAAGATCGGAGGCCTACGTACGGCTGGCGATTATGTAGTTTATATGAGATCATCCATAATATTTCTCAAATAAAAATACTTTCGGTGTATATTTTATTGATTTTTATTTAAAGGACAATGTATAATTAATTTTAAGACTTTATAGTTCAGTTACATTCCTATAGTATGATATTTATTTTTTTTAAAATATGGACATTTCAATTTCTGTATACATACACATTTTAATTGAGTAATGGCCGGTTGCACCAATGTAGATTAAATATTAAATTTGGCTTAAATTGACAATATTGCGTTGCAATGAAAAGTCAAATGAATTATAATATATTGCTGTCAAAATTTCGATTTGCATATTTTTGTTTAAGCCGGGCTTAATATTTAAGCCTTGTTGGTGCAAATGGGCATAAGAGTTTCTAAAAATTTATTTGTTACAAATAAATCGTAAGCTTGAATAGATCCAAATATATCTACAATTGAAAGAATGTAATAATTTTTTTCGTTTTTGAGCATTAATAATCATATTTCTATTTGTTAAATTAACGCCTTGGCACACATTTAATATTTCTAATTCTTCTAAAATTTTAGAAATATTATTTGGTAAAACTATTTTGTATACCTTATTAAATAGTTGTCCGTAAATAAAAATTTTTACATCTAAAGATTCCGTAATTAATAATTGCTTTTCAATTACTGGAACTTCTGTATTCGAAAATATTAATTTTAAATATACAAGGCATGCTTTGCCATTATTTGTTATTTTGCTCAAGGACCAAAATTCGTTAGGCAATGTGATTACAATATCATTTTTCAAAATTAAATTGAAAAGTGAAGGAGACGTCGTTGGAGTTTCCAAATTTGTTTCTAAAAAATATAGAGATCATGTCGATACGACTACATTTTTTTATAAAAGTACAATGATGTACTCGGATACCTGTTAATAATGATTCATTATTATCCTCATCGATATTACTGTTAACGAGCATGAGCATGGTGTCGGTTGTCTTACGTTTTTTGTTTATTGTATCATATTTAAGTATCTCACGTCTCTTTTTAGGGGTATTAACATTAAAATAATTTGGACAGTTTGGAAATATGGTAGGATAAGCACCTTTTTTCAAGTGAAATATTTTGTGTGGAATCTGAAAATATTCGTTTTACTTCCCACTTTCTTTCTTACTTAATTTATTAATGTAAAAAATATTATTAAATGTACAAACATGATTGAAGCCGTCAGTCCATTCTTTCAATATTTCCTCATCTTTAAAATGTTTGGCGCACACAAAGTCTTTATTAGAAAACACTCTTGTCTTTGCGAGGTATTTTTCGTACCCAAATTTTCAATGTTTCTTCATCTTTAGGAGAACCAAAAATTGAAACTTTTTCTTTACACGCCGCGTAGCCACTATTAGTTCGGTACAAAACATTTTTTCCCCATTTTATATAATTAGAATACAAAACACTTCACAAACGTCAAAACAACCTTATGTCAAAGGGAATGTAAAGGTAAATCTTTACGCTCATCGGCCTCCGATCTTTCATCTCTCTCACCGATCTCTCTTTCTATCATGATAAAATTGTGAGACATAGCTAGGATAGGGAAACTACACTGCGTTGCACAGGCGTGGTCCAGACTACATAACATGTTGTAGAACATGTTACATAACAAAGTTTTTATAACATTGTTTTTATAACATTGTTAATAATAATAATAATAATAATACTATTTATCAATGAACAGCATGGTTTCCGGAAAAATTTTAGTACTACAACTGCACTAATAGATTTTTTAGATCATGTTTACACTAATCTCGATGAAGGTAATAATATCATTGGCATATTTATCGACTTATCAAAGGCTTTTGATTGTGTAAATCATGATCAACTAATAAATTCGATTACATCTTTTGGTCTTAGAGGTACTTGCTCAGAATGGATTAAGTCTTATTTAAGTGACCGCAAACAATTTGTTCATCTTAATAATAAAAAATCAGAATTACAGTCAATAACATGTGGAGTCCCTCAGGGTTCTATACTTGGCCCTATATTATTTTCCTTATATGTAAATAATATAAAAAATATTCTAAATAACACTACTTTTGTTGCCTATGCAGATGACATCTCACTACTCTTAACTTGTAATAAAGAATCACAAATTGAAATGTCTCAAATAATTAACAATTTATTGCAATGGTTCGCATCATTAGATCTTTCTTTAAATATAGATAAAACCGTTTTGGTTCAATTTTCGACAACTAAGAGATCAGAAAGTTTACTAATACGTTGCAATAGTAAGTCACTACCACAAGTTACTGAAACTAAATTATTAGGTTTATATGTACATGAAAATCTTAACTGGGAGCCCCACACTGATAAATTGTGTAACATGTTGTCTTCATTATGTTTCTTGATTAAACGTCTCAAGTCACTTACTGATGAAAATACTACAAAAACATTCTACTTTGCAAAATTTTACTCTTTATTATGTTATGGTATAATTTTTTGGGGCGCTGCTTCCTCCACCATCAGAGTATTTAGATTGCAAAAAATAGCAATAAGAAATATATTTTCCTTAAAGTATAGAGATTCTTGTAGAGATGTATTTAAAGAAAATCAAATGCTAACTTTACCTTGTATTTATCTCTACAATATATGCCTATTTATTAGAAAAAATCAATTCAGACTAACAGCTCACAAAAATATACATAACTATAATACTAGAGGAAAGGAAAAGTTTATACAACCTAGAAGTAGACTAACTTTAGTACATAATAATAATCCAAACCACATAGGCATCTCTATATATAATAAATTACCAAATTATATCACAAATGTCAAATCAGAAAATAAATTTAAAAAAGATTTAAAAATATTTTTAACACAAAAATGTTATTATAATTTAAATGAGTATTTCAATGACAATCAGTAAGATGAATTTATGTATGTAATTTTTATTTGTTTATATTTACTGTATTATATGTTTGTATGTATTGACGATCCAATACCGGCTGTATCTACTGGTCAATGGAAATAAATTTATTATTATTATTATTATTATTATTATTTATTTCCAACAGACATAAGCCCAATTACAGGAAAACAATGACAAGCAATTACAAAAATATAACATTATAACATTACATTATAAGTACCAACGAAAACGAATTCAATACAAAAAATAATATGAATTATAGTATAAATAATGTTTTACAAATAGAATACAGGCATCATTCATTTGATAAAGAATCTAACAATATTTTAAGAGAACAGAAAAATATGTCGGTGTTAGCGGAAATCAAATTATAATTATTGCACATTATGTGTATAGGTGATTTTGACAAAGCATTTGTACGTGCACAGGGCAAATAGAAAATAAAATTGAATCTGGAGTTGATCCGAGGGGTGTAAAAATTTAACTTAGAGAGAAGATATGAGCAATCAATTTTATTGTGAATAATTTTATAAAGAAAAGTAATAGATATACTTTGTCGTCTATTTTTAAGAGAAGTAAATCGAACAGTGTCTAGTAGTTCGACGTAATCACTACCTTGTGGAGGATAGTGATTCGTGGTTTTGTATATTAAGTACTTCACAAATCTTTTTTGAATTTTTTCGAGTGAGGAACTTTGATATTCAGATTGTGGAAACCAGGAAAGTATACAGTATTCCAGTTTAGCACGCACAAAAGAGAAATAAAGTGTTGTAAGAGCAAGTACATTGGTGAATGTTTTAATATTCCTAATAATAAACCCTAATGCTTGATTAGCAGACTTACAAACATTTTTAACATGTTCGGAAAAATAGAACTCGGGGTCGAAAACCACTCCTAAATCTTTTACAACGCTACAGCGTTGTCGTGTTGTGGAATTGATATTGTTATACAACTTTCGGACGTCCACATCAACTCTTCTGCTTATAACTATTAATTGCGCAATTATTTTGAGTCATAACGAAAAAAGTAAAGAACCCAGAAAGAGGAGGTTGTGGGTACGTCCAACATTGCTTTCTAGCAGAACATACAGTGGAAGTAATCTTCTTGCGAATTTAATTCAGGATGATATCGGTTTAAGTGGTGAACTTCGATGTAACGGAAGTTTCAAAAACTGCGCTGGCGATTCTTAAAATCGTTGTTCTTCGTATCCCACAACACATCTTTTTCTTTAAATAAGTATATTAACATAATTACAGATTCTTTTGGCCACTCCATTACAATACAACGACACTTGCGAACAGTTGAAAACGAAATGAACTTTATTGACAATGGGCCGAATTCAGCACTCTTCTTTAAGTTAGTGATCGTCTCTAGCAACTATGGAAACAGCTTGCATCGTTTTCTTATAAATATATCATTATATATGTCTCTCTTTATTTTGTTATCTTTAGATAAGCTTCTTTAGTTAAAGAAGAGTGCTGAATTCGACCCAATGTTTATAAGTGTGGACGTGTTATAACATGTCTGTTTATAACATTCTTTGATCTTTACCGCTCTCAGTGCGATAATATATAACATTGTTACAAACACAACGTGTGGTAGTATGAACAAGTGATTAAGGGTGATTAGCTAGGAGATGACTAGCAGTGTTTTACGCTGTCAATCGTTTATGGATTATTTTAGAGAAAAATACTTCAACTAAAAGTTGTCTACAATTAATTTTTCTATAACTGCTATTTGGAGTATTTTTCTCTAAAATAATCCATAAACGATTGACAGCGCTAAAACACTGCTAGTCATCTCCTAGCTAATCACCCTTAACTTGTTCATACTACCACCCAATGTTTTGCTATATTTTGCTGAAATTTCTGTAACATGTTATATAACATGGTTATATAACCGTGTTATATAGCATATGTGGACGGGCCTTAAAAGGTATTCAATTGAGTGTATATTAAAAAGTTTATAAAACACGTTCATTTCTTATGAAATCAACTTTATTTAAACTGTAATAATCAACCAACAATCACGAATTAACAATTAAAATCTAGTATAGCGTTACTAGTTAAATTGTAATTTTTATATTAGTAATAATAAGATAATGGGCGCATTCAGCAGATTTCTTTGGTCCCTGAACACCTGACCGACCGGTCACCGAACAAGGATGTCTCTGCTGAATGCACTTTTCACATTGACGTGGTTGAAACGTCAAATAATCGTAACCTTAATTTTATAATAACTTTAATGTTATTTGTTAAACTAATTAAAATATTTGCAATATATGAAAATTTTAATAATTTGACAATAAGTGGTAGTTATTTAACTTTTCAATCAATTTACTTATTGATATATTCATAATATATGACAACAAACAATTTATTTTCGGTGCTTTACATGTAAATAAATATTATTTTGTTTTGCTGCTCAGATAATTGATGATTTTAGTTTATTTCTACTAGCAGAAGAAAATCCAGTGAATTTAAATACTGCGCGCGGAACAAGTGACCAGGAACTTCTGACCGTACTTTTTTTACGGTCAGCTGGTAGGTGACCGGTTAGTGAACGGTCCCTAGTGAACAGTGCATTCAGCAGAAAAATGATGAACATGTTCAGCGACCACATGTCTGCTAAATGCGCCCATTGACAGGCAGTTAAATTCAGTTTCAGAGCAAATGTCATTAATGATATCTTGTAATGTTTGTGACATTTTAAATCGGCGAAAATTTAAATGAGCACTAAATTAATTTTTTAGCACCAAATTTAATCTCCAAGTTTAATTATTGGTCCCCAAAATATTATTTGAGCACTAAAAATAATAATTGTTCACTATAATGCTATTGCTAAAACTATACAGGGTGTCTCAATAAGCTTGCTCACTATTGGTAACTTTTTTATTTGTAGAGGTACGAGGTTGGTTAAATGAGCAAAATTGTGCTATTTTATATTAGAAAATTGGTCATGTAGACAAAATAAAATTTGTGTCAGCGGTTCTCAAAATTTGGGACAATATATATATTTTTTAAATAGAACCATATATTTTTTATTATCTTATTGGAAAGAGTATTTTTTTCTCTTTCCAATAAGGTAATGTTGTTTATGTACAATTTTTTCAAATAAACGAGTTATTTACGGTTAAAAATTTAAATTTTGTAAACTATTTTATTAGTTTTTTAGTCAAGTAAGCCATGGAAACAATTGATTCTTTGTTTTTTAAAGTTTAATAATTTCTCCGTAAAGTTCTTTATGTTTAATAATGTTTAATAACTTTACAAATGAAGAAAAGTTAGATATGATCGTGCTATGTGGAAAGTTATATCTAGACACCAGTTACGTAGAACGGTCGGCTCTCTTTCCAAAAGAGGTTAAATGTGCGAAAGAAATAATGGCTTTCAATTTGAATATTTTATTTGTTTTGTTATTACTGTAAAATAAATTAATAAAATAATAATTTTATAAAAGGCAATTGTTTCCATAGTTTACTGGACCTAAACTAATAAAAGATAATTTTTATCTTTAAACGTAAATAACTCGTTTATTTGAAAAAAATTTATATAAACAACATTACCTTATTGGAAAGAGAAAAAAATACTCTTTCTAATAAGATAATAAAAAATATATAGTTCCATTTAAAAAATATATATTCTGTCCCAAATTTTGGGAACCGCTGACACAATTTTTATTTTGTCTACATGACCAATTTTCTAATATAAAATGGCACAATTTTGCTAATTTAACCAACCTCGTATCTCTTCAAATAAAAAAGTTACCAATAGTGAGCAAGCTTATTGAGACACCCTGTATTTGCCAAGCACCAAAAATAGTTTTTGAACCCCAAATAAAATTTGTTTTGATATCCTAAAATAATCAATGATCAAATACTTCGAAGAAGAATGGCTTATTAAAAATCGCACTTGGTATTTAGGTGATGCTATAGGAACAACAGTCATTAATAATGCACTAAGACAGTAACACGCTACGTGAACGGTACTCTCTTCAATAAAAAAAGTTTATAAAATTACTACTGTGACCCTTAAACAATGGACTGATATTTATCAATGGGTTAAACTTCCTAAAAAAAAGTGCCAATAAACATGGTGGTAAATCATACACGGTACCAAGTAGCAACGCTTTGGAATTTAATATGTCGAACGATAAAAACGAGTGGATGCAAACTACTTGCAAATGCCCAGCATTTCTTATTGCTAACTTATGTAATCTGTTTTTGTCAGAAAATTCTTTTGTTTTTCAAATATAGTAACTTTTTGTAGTGTTTACTCTGATTTACTTGAGTTCAAATTTTATTAATTTGAGGGCCGGTTTTTCAGTCTCTGGTTAAAATTTTAACTTCTAGTTAAGTAAACAATATTGTATCGTTTTGTTGACAGCAATGTTAAATCTGCCATTTGATAGTTTATTTCGTTTCAATTTTGTTTATTTAAAATTGTAACCAAATATTAAATAAGCGGCCCTTATGCCCGGTTTCTCCACAGCAACTTAAGTTGTTGATTATTAAAGTGCTACTTAATTGTAAGTAGGACTTATATCCCAATTGCGTTGCACCAGCAAATTATGTTACAAATTACATTGGCAACAGCGTAATGTTGTTCTATGATTGGTCAATTTGAAATTTAGCGATTCAAAATAAAATACCGGCTGTCAAATGTCAAAGCTATTAATGTGTTTAACAGGGTTTATATTTGTATTTATTCAACAATATTCGATATGGATTTACAGGATTTCCCTAATTTTGACGACTTTAACGTCGTGGATACTGTGATGGAAGTCGATATTGCCGAAAATGGTAGGACTCCGCGACAAATAAGTAACAGAATTGATTTGTTCCAAATATATTATTTATTTTTAATATTTTTATGAGGACTACTGCCAGTCCTATAAACTGAAGCCTTTTTCTTCGATGTCGTCTTCCTTGCGTCAGTCTACATATTTGCACACATTTTATTGCCAATGCTGCGGCAATTAATTTCCAGGTGTTATCTTTTTGAATATTGGACATGGACACCGCAATGATTTAATTTTTAATATTCTCTTTAAATCTTTGTTTCTACAATCTCACAGACCAATTTTCTTCCTCTTTGGTACAATTTAATCGTTACTTCTTTATATCATCTAATTTTCCATAACAGCCCAAAACGAAACAAATTTACCGTAACTTACCGATATATCAACTGACATATGACACATAACCACATATGTCACAGATTTTTACCTTCCGTCAAAAGGAAGGTATTGTTTTTGGTCAAAAAATTCGGTGGTGAGTTTTTAATGAATAAGTACGTTTTAGGGTCCCTACAATACGAATGTGCTATTTTTAAGATGATGTCTGTATGTGTGTGTGTGTGTGTCCGTGTGTGTGTCTGTGTGTGTGTGTGTCTGTGTGTGTGTCCGTGTGTGTGTGTGTGTGTGTGACAAATTTTTCGCCGACGATAACTCCAAAACTACGATTCTAAAAATTATGATTCTTTCATATTTCTCTTCTTTATAACCATATGAAGAGCTGATTAGATTTTGGTTATAATTAGTCAACCGGAAGTACCCTTATTTGAAATTCTTAACAGTTTTTCTTGAAAAATCGCAGTTAAATATCATTTTCGACATTTTATGTGATTATCAATAGAAAGAATATCTTATTCTCTATACGGTTCGATTATACATTTTCCTTCATATTCAATAGATATAGAGTCATAGAGAGATTAAGAGAGATTAACTTTCGAAAATCAGTCAGCATTGCAAAAATTATGAAAACAACAGATACATATATTCAAAAAAATCTAATTGACAGATGTCAGTGGCAAGTGCAAAACCAAAGTGGAAAGTAGGTATATGATCTGAAAGTGATATAAGTGACAGAGTGTCCCTCGCCAGTGGGAAGAGAAGATGGAAGGACTGTATAGCAGAAGATATGAGAGAGGAAGAACTGTGTCACGAATGTGCTTTGGACAGGAATGAGTAGAAGAGAAGAGTAAGAAACAGCGACTTCTAATAAAATAGGGCAAAGTTAAAGCAGGAGGAAGTGTGAAGTGCAATACATAATGTACGTTCGTATTCGTATTAAAATTTTATTAGATTTTAGAATCTTTTCAAAGGAACTTTCAGTATGGATATGTAAAAAATAGTGTGTTCTTGTTACAATTATACAGGATATATAGAATCTTTTTCAAGGAACTTTTGGTATAGGATATGTACAAAATACATGGAATTGACGGAAGGTCTTGTGCTGGCCACAACAGATTTTTTCGACTTACATTTAAGTGCTACTTACGTCTCACATTTTGACATTTTTGCGTGATGCAACAGTTTAAGGTGGAACTTAGGAATAAGCAACGACTTAAGTCGTAAGTTTCTCTGGAGAAACCGGGCATTAGAGTTTTTGATTTGGTGTCTTAGCTTATTAATTTTACTACCAAATCTTATTTTTTTTGGGTTAAAATTTGGAATATGTCGGCCTGAAATATTTTTTTGTGACAACATTAAACATTTGGTGCCCAAATTGACAAATGAGTTACCAAACTTCAATTTTTTAGGTACCAGATATGAAAAAATGTGGGGCGCAAATTTTGGTGCTCAAATATTAATTACGGTGACAAATTATAAATATTTGTAGACCAAATCAATACGATTTTGGTGCTCATTTAAATACAAGCCTATTAAATCTAACGAAATCAATCTTAATCAAATGGCACTATAATCACAATAAGGAATTTAAAACTTCCTCTTATTTTTAATACATTTATTTTAAATTATAAGTAAAATTATTATAAAAAAAATCAATTTGGTTTTGAAAAAAAGGATCGTAGGAAACAAATTGTGTTCGGCGGATCGGCGTCGCACATTACACGCATTTAGATACCCACTCATACAACAACGCGGGAATTTTGGTGTGTATTTTTTTATTATTATTATTTAACTGATCCGGTAAACTCATGCCGGATCCGATAGACGTTTAATGATGCCGGATTCACTTGATTACCGGATCCGGTTTTCCGGGTTGCAATCCCTATGTAAAATATTGTGTCGGCCCAACTAATATGATTTTAAGATCATAGAGTAGCCATTACCACCGTTTGCCAGGAATGATAGCATTGTCATATGGTACTCCGCGTCAGGTTGGTATGGCTAACAGGGCTATTCTGTAAGCAATCGTTATGACATATCGAATCGTTATATCGTTAAAATAACGATAATCGTTAAAGTGGTATTCTGTAAGCAAAAAATCAATTGTTTATAACGACAAGATGATAACGATTTTCGTAAAATCGTTATTTTTTAACGACAAGAAAAAACTGATCGTTATGTTAACGATTTGTTGCATTTCAATCACATTTCAATTTTCTTGAAATATTAATTGCCATTATAATGAATGGTGATCCCGAATTATTATTATTTCTTCACTTTTTCGAAGAAAATAATGAAAGGTAATTATATATTTTAAAAATATGTCAGATTATATTCCAATTTTACTAAATATATTTAACAGGAAAAATCTTCGAAAAATTCATAGGGCTTTAAGAGATAAAAGTGATCCTGTTACTATCCCACAGAAAAATTTAGAAAATTATTTAGATTATCACGAGTCGCCGCAAGAGATTTTACTGAACTGTTGCCATTCCTAAAAGCAAATACAATGATAACTGCTATACCAAATCTCCTAAAAGTGCTCTATACTAATCACACTTTTATATATGCTTTATTTTACTGAGTGCATTTAATCCCCTAGCCAATTCAGCATATGCTTCTTCAATCTGATTTGGATTCTCTGGATAATATTTATTTGTTCTCAGAGCGACATTACTTGCAAGAAAGTCTACATAATAGCATATTGTTCTTTTGTAGTTTTTGAGGCCCTCGTTTACTTATCCATATCTAATATAATAGAGAATAATAATAAATAGCCATTAATAAAATGAAATAATAATATAAATCTTCACCAACAATTTTCAAAATGAAATTTAAATGTCAGTTTTAATAGTGAATTGAGTAAACAATAGTACCAATCGCAAAAAAATTATAACGATTTCGTTATCAATGAAATTCAACGATAATGTTTTAACGATCGATCTTACAGAATACAAAAATAACGATTTTCGTAAAATACAAATAACGATTTTCATAACAACGATTATCGTTATGATAACGATTCGTTAAGCGAATGTTTTACAGAATAGGCTTGTAAGTGTGGGTATCTCACATTTGCGGCAAAAGATCCATAGGGATGAAACTCGAGAGCCGATGGGCTGAGTCATGTTGAATGTGACTCTCATGCCTGAAACATTCAAATAAAACCCGTGTCAGATGGTCAGATTTTCCAACAATCGTCACTGTTTTGAATGTCAAACCATTTGACATGACATTTTTAGAAGGGACAGTAACTCCTCTCTGGCGGAAGAAAACAATTTGGTTATTTTTAACTTTTTTTCTCTTTCATTATTATTTATGCTTAGCATTGAATAGTATATTAAAACAAAAGTAATAGAAGGCAATATATTTAAGCACGCGTAGAAATTCGGACACGAGTCCGTAGTAGCGAGTGCGTGAACGAACAAGTGCTTGAACAGGCTATTCCACGAAATATTTTTAATTTTTTTACTTCTCGCTAAAAGAAGTATTGGATTCATGCTAAAAGTCGCATATCCATATTTTAGTGTATAAGCACGTTTTAAGGTTCCTAAAATCCGATTATAACATATTTATTATGATGTGTTTTGTGTGTGTGTGTGTGTGTGTGTGTGTGTGTGTGTGTGTGTGTGTGTGTGTGTGTGTGTGTGTGTGTGTGTGTGTGTAACCCTTAAGACCTGTTTAACTACATATTTCTCAATCTGACATTAATGGTAACACCTGAAAAAGTTTTGATAACAATAGAACAACCGAAAATAGTTCTTTAAAGAAAATGTAAATATTATTTTTTGAAAATTTTTATTACAAATATTGAAGAAAATAAAATTTTCCATCTAATAGACTTAAAAATTTTATTATATCTTCTATAGATTTAGAGATAATGAAAATATACAGGTGTCTCAATAAGCTTGCTCACTATTGGTAACTTTTTTATTTGAAGAGATACGAGGTTGGTTAAATGAGAAAAATTGTGCCATTTTATATTAGAAAATTGGTCATGTAGACAAAATAAAAATTGTGTCAGCGGTTCTCAAAATTTGGGACAAAATATATGTTTTTTAAATGGAACTATATTTTTTTTATTATCTTATTGGAAAGATTATTATTTTCTTTTTCCAATAAGGTAATGTTGTTTATGTACAATTTTTTCAAATAAACGAGTTATATACGGTTAAAAATAAAAAATTTGTAAACTGTTTTATTAGTTTATTTAGCCAAGTAAGCCATGGAAACAATTATTCTTTGTTTGTTTGACGTTTAATAATTTCTCCCGTAAAGTTCTCTGTGTTTAATAACTTTACAAATGAAGAAAAGTTAGATATGATCTTGCTATATGAAAAGTTATATCTAGACGCCAGTTACGTAGAACGGTCGGCTCTCTTTCCAAAAGATCTGAAATGCGCCAAAGAAATAATGGCTTTCAATTTGAATATTTTCTTTAACTGATGTGTTATTACTGTAAAATAAGTTAATAAAATATAATTTTTATCTTTAAACGTAAATAACTCGTTTATTTGAAAAAATTGTACATAAACAATATTACCTTATTGGAAAGAGAAAAAACAATACTCTTTCCAATAAGATACAAAAATATGTAGTTCCATTTAAAAAATACATTCTGTCCCAAATTTTGGGAGAGAGCCGACCGTTCTATGTAACTGGTGTTTAGATATAACTTTCCATATAGCAAGATCATATCTAACTTTTCTTCATTTGTAAAGTTATTAAACATTATTAAACATAAACGACTTTACGGGAGAAATTATTAAACGTCAAACAAACAAAGACTCAATTGTTTCCATGGCTTACTTGGCTAAAAAAAAAAAAAAAACTAATAAAACAGTATACAAAATTTTTAAGTAAATAACTCGTTTATTTGAAAAAAATTGTACATAAACATTACCTTATTGGAAAGAGAAAAAAATGCTCTTTCCAATAAGATAATAAAAAATATATGGTTCCATTTAAAAAATATATATTTTGTCCCAAATTTTGAGAACCGCTGACACAAATTTTATTTTATCTACATGACCAATTTTCTAATGTAAAATGGCACAATTTTGCTCATTTAACCAACCTCGTATCTCTTCAAATAAAAAAGTTACCAATAGTGAGCAAGCTTATTGAGAAACCTGTATAGAATAATCTGTTATTAATCGGAGTCTAGATTACAACAAGGAAGCCAGCGGTCAAATTCAAAAGTTTATAATTGACAGACAAATGTCAGTGTCAAAAATCAACAGTTTTACTGACATTACTGAAAGCTTTTTCTGGGAAGTACATTTAATATCTTAATGAATTATTACACAGGAAAAAACCATCTAAATTGTAGTTAAATTAACTAAACAAATCTTTAATTTTCAGCCTACTAATGTTTCATTAAATTATCCAAGTTGATTTAGTTAATTATCTAAATATAGTAAAATTAAATACAAAATTAGATTAAATGACTACATTTAGAATAGAACTAAACATAAATAAAGAAATTATTATAAATATAGTAAAATTAAATAAAATAACTAATTAAAATAACCATTTGCATATTTAAATTAACGATTTTTTGCAAAATATTTATTAGTTAAAATGCTAAATTAAGATTCCTAAATTATACTAAATTATTAGACATTATTATTATTGTCGGGAGGTGGTTCATTCTTGCCCCTGTACTGCGACCTTTCTGGTCTATTGTATCCTCCGTGTTTTCCTCCTATTCTAGGAGCCCTGTATGTTTTGTAAACTCCAAGATTTTCTTTAGACTGATGTCCTTTAGTGTCTCAGTGTGCAATTTCTTTGCTCCTAAAAGACTATGTCTGCTTGCCATAAATGCTTCGCAGTGACATATTAAGTGTTCAGGGGTTTCATCCTCTTCCCCACATCCTCTGCATGTTGGTTCTTGTTTGAGGCCCAACCTATGCAAATGTTTATTTAATTGACAGTGTCCTGTTACCAGTCCTGTTATTAGTCTGACATCTTGCTTGCTCATTACAAGTAAGTTGTCTGTTCTTTTCTTGGATGGCTCATTCAGGAAGAGCTTGGAATGTCTTTGGCCTGATGTGGCTGTCCAATGCCGTTTGTGCCATTGCCAAAGCAAAGTATTAAGTTCTTGCTTAACTGTTTGCGCAGTTATTCCGCAAGCAGGTTCTGGTCCTATAAAAGGTATATTAGTCCCATTTTTTGCAAGATGGTCGGCTGCCCGGTTTCCTTCAATTTCTGAATGTCCGGGTACCCATATCAATCTTAATATATTCCTCGCTCCTAAGGCATTCAATCTGTGGATGCAGTCCAGACATATTGCCTAATAAAATAATATCTAATTATAATTAGACAAAATTTCAGTTCTTTTTTTTCTGTGTAATTAAATAGATATGTACCTAATTAATAGTTATAGTACATATATCCTTAAAAATACCGCCAATCCCATCAATAAATTGGAACCATCTTGAACATTTTAGACGAATAGGACAAGATTCCTTATAGAATGAAAGAAATAGAATCATTTGTGTGTACAAGAAATACTCAATTCGCCACCTATTAATGTAACGGAAATGGCGAGAGGTATTGTGCTGGCCACAATTTCTTTTTTATTTTCTGAAAGTACATAAAAATATAAGACCACATGTGAAAGTCCGAGTTAAAAATTCCTCCAAATAAGCGAGATATTAAGGTCCGAATTTTAAATTTGCTAGGTGTTGGAAGTTATCAGCGTGCTGACGATCAGCTGTTTTGAAGTGTAATATAAAATTAGTGTGAAGAATTTAGTACAAGTTGTTTTATTGTCTATTATTTGTGAATCACTGCCAGAAACAAACAGGTTATGGTGTCTAGAAGCAGATAATAGCTGCAGAGTTTGAATTAAAAAAATCATCAGGTCAGGATAATAATAATAATAATAATAATAATAATAATAATAATATCGTGTCCAACCAAACAGAATAAAATAACGTAAAATAATAAAAAAATTGTCTACGACTGATGAAACGAAAACGAGTTAGTGGTTGCTAGCTTCGGAAATAAATTCAAAGATGCTGTTGTGCTTCTAACTGAATAATGTTTTAAAGGGAGGTCTTCATTTTAACTCATTTTAATGCATATTTCTTTCAAATAATTCCCAATGATTATTATTACAGCAATTTTATTTTTTTTCAATAAAAATATAACAAAACCATAACAATCATTCAATAACTACTTTGTAATTTAAAATAGTATATCAATAGACTTGTCATTGTCAGTGTTGTTGAAAAATCCCGCCGAATTCTCGAAGAAGTGGAGGGGACAGAGGAAGTTCGGACGGCGACAGCGGTAGACCTGATTCGTGCTCAGTGAACCTGCGTGTAAAACTAGAAATAAACTGTGTGAAAGGTGCGTAAATTCTGTAAAACTATGAATAGTGTGTAACTGTGTGGAAGAAGCCTATCAAGCATTCTAAACAAATCTTATATGACGGTAACGCGAAGTTTAGCTCGTCAGAATATGTCCGTGGTACAAAATGGCGTAGAAGGAAGACGCCAACATCGTTGAAATCCAAGATGGCGAGACCACACAAGAGTTGGAAACAGTGACCTCTATATACAAAATGGACCGACGGCTTGTATAACTTGCGTGTATCCACCGAGAATACCACCCGCCTTACTGGTTGGGTGTCTATCTCTCTCTAACTTTCGTGTATAGTTGGACCAAGCAGATATGCGAAAATGTATTTAAGCTTTCTTCTTCATGTTCATCGTTAATTCGTCGTACTGGTACTAGCTGACGCATGCGTACTTCTCACTGTTAGAAAGAGATAGCCACCCAATCATGACAGTTGAGTGGATACAGCTCGCGTCGTTGTAAAGAGATAGGAGTCGCCGGTCCATTCTGTATATAGAGGTCACTGGTTGGAAAGCGGCACGAGCAGAAGTGGCGCGATCAGTCATGCGGACAATATGGCAACCAGTATGCAAGCGACCATGTTGAAAATGATGTAGATGATGAAACTATCCATGACGGCCATGCAATAAACTACGCAGAATATGAGCATGTGCGGCCAACCACCACAAAGCAGCAGTCCAGGGTCCGAGGAAGCGACAACTGTAACCTACTACGTAATACCAGATTTGTCTACAGACGGCCAGACTACATCTTACCGACGGAGCAAAGGAATGGTTTCTCAGGAGGAGTGACAGAATAAATTCAAGGGAAGAATTCGAGGCGGAATTTAGGAAATCATTCGCCCGGGAAAGTACCCTGCCTGAAAAATCGGAACGTATGACTTCGAGACTGCAACTACCAGGGGTGGGATTCTGTAACCCGTCCGTTATCAAACGGTACCGTTATCACTATGGTTACATGGAAGATATCATTTTATTTGACAAGTATGACGTAAATATACCAATCAGCTTATAAAAAATACGTTTCTATAGTGATAACGGTACCGTTTGATAACGGATGAGTTACAGAATCCCACCCCAGGTGAGTCTATCACTGAGTAGGTATATTGAAAGATGCACTTGTGTAGGGATCCGGGGCTCACCTACACCGAAACTCAAGAGCAGATTCTTACGGGTCTGCGTTCAAGGACCCTCAGCTCCGAGCTCGTGAACCTGACGTTCCCGGACAAAGACGCGCTGTTGGAGGCAATCCACTCAATCCAGCGATGTGAACGAGTCGAGGAGTAGTATTAATAAAAATAAGTAAATGCTTATACTGACAGTTTTATAAGTAAGTACTTATATCCGTATTAATAAAGTTTCAGTAAAAGCTGATGCTATAAGAAAATACTTATTTGACAAAAGTACTTACTTATACTTATAATCAAAACAAGTTACTTAAAACTGTATTAATAAAATGGAGTTGATTCTTATAGAATTAAGTATTTACTTATAAATTTATAAGTATGATATTTATCATGCTTATAGAGGACTGAACAAAAATTTCAAAAATTATATTAATTTAAAAAACATATTCTAGGCCGTGCGAGAACGTAAAGATTATAAAATTCGTAGGGAAAATATTAAAAAAAGCTGAAAAGCAAATTAGTGTTGATGAATGCAACACTTTTTTCATTAATATTTTTGCCTTTCAAGCTGCTATCAAAACTAAATATTTTTAAAATTTCAAAAACTTATGTATATAGAACTGAATTTCAGATTAGTTTGTTAACTTTCTACAACTTTAAGCCCGTATACCACGATCTATAATTCCGCACAGAATTATGAACATAATTATAGACAGAATTTTATAGACGGTCGCATACAGAAATTTTTATCAGGGCTTTTTTTTGTCCATAAAATTAGTAGTGGAATTTTTGATAATTATTGTGGTCGTTAATTATTGTTTACAATTTTTAACTTGGTCTTGGACTCATGAGCAAGTAATAATGCTCATATAATATTATCAAGAACATCCATATATTTATAGCCAGAATTTTGTAGAAAATTACGTGCACAGTGGTATATATTCTGGCCATAAATTTGTTCATAAAAATTCTGGTCAGAATTCGGTTCAAAATTATAGATCGTTACTGTCAACTGTCAACAAATGTCAAAATTTATTTTTTAGATTTTGCGTTCATAATGAAGTCATTACGATACGCAATTGCGTATCGTAATGGCCTTCATTTCGATACGCATTTTTTTGTTTTAGAAGGTTGGTACTAGATGACATTTACACTACAAATAATTAAATTTAACCTTCAAATGTTCAAATAAATATTAATTGAATGTGGTCAGTTCAACTACAACATTTCACTTGCAAATTTCCTTAAATTGACTCGGTTTAATATTAGCAGGTTTTTACAATATTTTAGTATGTAGAAGGCGCAAAATCTAAAAAATAGTATAAAGAACTCATTTTATAAGACTTTTTTTCGCACTTGTCAATTAGAAAACTCGCCAAGGCTCGTTTTCTAAACTTTGACGCGTGCGAAAAAAACATGTCTTATAAAACTTGTTCTTTAATATACTATTTTTTTACAAAAACACAGCTTACTTTTGTATTTCGTATGTAAGGACATACTTATAAGTACCTACGTATTTACTTTAAGTATCAGCATGTAGTTATTAATACGAAAATAAGTATTTACTTGTAATTCTTGCTGATACTGATAAGTAAATGCTAGTACTTATAAGTATTTACTTTACTTTACGCCACAACACCATCGTCGACACCGTCAACGAGCCGACCTCGGATCCAAGAACGAAGATGCTACAAATGCAACCAATATTCGTCTAGCAAGGGACTGCCCGCAGAAGAAGCATTCAACGAGTTGCAGATTGTGCCAACGGGAAGGATATTTCCAACGAGACTGCCCCCAGAGAACCATCCGACGTCAATCTTGTTTCAACTGCAGTCGCAGTCGCTGGTAAGTACATAAAGCAGATACTTATGAAGAATCAGAGTTTTCAGGGCTTGACTAACACTGGAAGTTCAAGTTGCAAGGTGTGAGCCACTGTAGCTCTATAAGCCGGTCTGTAAGTGAAGGCGAATCATTACCCGATATACGGATTCGAGAATGCCACGACAGCTGTGATAAAGACGCTTGGAACCGCTCGAGTTTCCGTTTCACTGTACCGACCCGACCGTCGCTGCTCAATTCGCTCTGCGGGCCACCGAAGACCTGCTAGCCAACAGCGTAAATTAAGTCCAAATTAAGTCACCCATGAATGCATCCAGGGGTGTAGTCGAGGGTATACGCCGTATACCCTCTGGATTTTTCAGGTGCCCGAGCGTGTACCCTCTGCTTTTAAATATTTGAGACAAAAATTATAAAAATTAAATCAACTAATGAAAATTTTATCCCACAATTAATATCATTTTTTTTAGAAATTATATTGAAATTATCTTTATGTTTATAAAATGTACTTTATTTGATTGGCGTCGCCATCTATTATTGAAGTTTTAATTTTGATTTTTGTTATATAGAAGCCGTATACCGTTTTCAGTTTTCGCAAAATGTACGATTCGTAGTAGGCAGGTTTGCGACTTTTATACGTAAGGCAGTATTTAATTATTTTATTTTTTTCTTTGTGTTTATAGTTTTTGTATTTTGAATTTTAGTTGAAAATTTAAAAGATGACATTAACTTCGCATTAAGTCACAATGTATAATAGTCGCGCGCTTGTTGTGTTGTGTTTCGATTTTAGACAGTTTATCCAGATAAATATATTCTCGTTTGTAATTTTTATACATGAAAGGGAAAAAACATGCAACTTCACATCCCTTGAAAAAACGTAATTTTCAATTATAAGGCATTTGACCTTGAATGAAATTTTTTTTTTTTTTTAATATCTTTTTTCTTCTTAATTATTGACCCCCCCCCCCCCCCCCCTCTGCATATACCCTATGTTTACAAATATATTTTCAGCGTATACCCTCTGCTAATTTTACGACTACAGCACTGAATGCATCGATCCAAACCGCGACGATCAACAGTGAGCGCGCAGCAGTGGCGTAACTAGGATAAACGGGGCCTGTGTGCAAACCATTCTTATGGGGCCTTATCAATAATGTAGCTGGACCTTACATTCAGGATTCAAGGGGGGTGTTAGGGTTCCTAGTCTTTAGTGGCGACTTAAAATTGGTAAGGTAAGATATTTAGATAATAAATGCGCAGGCGAAATTCTTTTCCATTCAAGGTCAAATGCCTTATAATTGAAAGTTACATTTTTTTTCAAGGGATGTGCAAATGCATGTTTTCCCCTTTCGTGTATAAATAAATGCGAGTGCATTTATTTATCATGTAAACAATAGAAAGTAAGAAAAAAAACAATACGTATAAACAAAAAATATTTATTTAAAGAAAAAACTAATAATTCTATATTATAGACAAAGAAAAATTACTGAACTAAAATTGTTTCTTTCGAGCTTTTTGTTCAGTAAAGACATTAATTATATTAGAAATATCTAGACTTTTAGCCCATTCATTTTCAATAGAAAGACTAATAATAAAGCGGAATGAATGTTTTATTTGAACAATAAATAAATATATTATTATTAAGTACTGACTGTGGTATATATTTATTTTGAAGTTCAGTAATACATATTACATTTTTTTTAAACATCTCAAGTACTGCGGGGCCCTTAATGTCGCGGGGCCCGTGTGCCTGGCACACCTTGCACACTGGTAGTTACGCCACTGGCGCGCAGCCAAAATTAGAGATTCCAGTGCCGATCGCAAACTACTCAAACAGCGACGACAATATTGAAGATGGTCAAGTAGTTGCTCGAACTGAAGTGCTGCTCAGTGAAACATCGGAATCATTCGAGGATAAAGAAAAACTGCGTGATATAATGATTCAGTAACTAAAGAAGAGCGTGAAGAACTCCGACAGTTATTGAGAAGATTCCGTGACTGCTTTGCAACCAATATGACGAAACTTGGGTACACGACGCTGACGGAAATGACCATCGAAGAAAATGAAAACAGGAACTAGAGCCGAACGAGAAATCATCGCCGACACGGTAAAAGAGTAGCGTGAATGTGCTCTCTTCAACTTTTATAGTTTTTTAGTGGTTTATATTAATAATTTAAACTATATAATTTACTTAAATAATAGTACAGTTTATTTATCATTTATTTGATTTGTTGTTTTTGTTAAAAAATTAAAAGTGCTCCAGTTATCCACAGTTTTAGTGTTGAATTTTGTGCATCTGAGTATAAATTTACAATAATTTTACATCTTAGCTAATTAAACGAGTATCATCTTAAATTACAACAGCTGACTATGGCAGTCTCGTGCAGCAAGTGTCAACGACCTGTGAATAATAGGCAGGGCGTAAAGTGCGCCAAATGTGTCAATGTCTACCATCCCACCTGTACAGACGTTAGTGACCAATTTGCGATGATTAAAAACAATGTGATCTCTTGGAATTGCTACCTCTGTTGCGCTTCGTCCACGCCTACTCCACCTATCGAATCCAATGAATGCTTAGATTCGACCGTTATATTAAGCGATATTAACTCCTTATTTATAAATTTTAAAACCGATATAAATGTAACAAATATCTTAACCAAAATTGGCGATACTGTCGGTATTAAAATAACTAAGGATAATTTAGATGCTGCGCATAGATTACCACAGCGAGAAAAATCTAAAAATCCACCCTTAATTGTTGCCAAGTTTACATCCAGAATGAAGGACGAATTTCTCGCTGCCTGCAAATTGAAAAAGAACATCGCATCTACTGATTTTTGTCCTGATGCCCCTGATAATAAGATTTTTGTTACTGAACATTTATCAGTTAACAACAATATTTTATTTAAAGAAACAAAGGAAGTGTTGCGAGTTTGCAATTAATTCCCATCTTAGTGAATATGATTGGATAACATTGTTTGACGGCCTTAATGTTGAGCAAATGGTCTCGCTATTTTATAAAATTATTTACTCCTGTATAGAAAAATATGTGTCTTATAAAGTTGTCAGCTCGAGAACCTATCCAATCTGGTTCTCCAATAATTTGATAAAATTGATTAAAGAAAAGGACAAAGCCCATCAAAAATTTAAACGTTTTCGAAGTAAATTATTTTATAAAGTTTTCATCATTAAGGAAGCAATGTAAAATACTTAAGGCATTATGTTTCTCTGATTACATTGAAGGTATTGAAAATCAAATAAGTACTAATAGTAAAAAGTTCTGGTCATATATTGCATCGACTAAAACTACCAATATACCTAAAAAGATGAACTATATTGACAAGACAAGTGAAAATGGTACAGAAATATGTGATCTATTTTCAATGTATTTTCAGTCTGTCTACGAACCCTGTAGTAGTTCTCTTTCTTGTGAATTAATGAAGAAATTGTGTTTAATATTCTTGTTAACCTTGAGAGCAATAAAGGAGCCGGTCCAGATGACATCCCCCCTATCTTTGTAAAAAAAACTGTGCTTCTTCACTTTGCGCTCCACTCACTTTAATTTTCTCAAAATCCATAGAAGAAGGTCATTGTCCTCAAATTTGGAAAGTAGCACACGTTACTCCCATTTTTAAGAACGGTAATAAAAATATGGTGAATAATTATAGGCAAATTTCAAAATTAAGTACTTTTGAAAAAGTTTTGGAATCTATTATTTACAAATCATTATATGCTACTCTAAAACACCTGATTATCCCTCAACAACATGAATTTGTACCCGGAAGATCTATTGGAACTAACTTGCTAGAATACACAGACTATGTTTTAAAAGCAATGGAAAATCAAGTTGAAGTAGATTCCATTTACACCGATTTCAGCAAAGCATTTGATAAAATTCCTCATGATATATTAATAATGAGGTTGGCTGAGGTCGGCGTGGGTGGTAATTTGCTGAACTGGTTTATATCATACTTGAGTGATAGAACACAACGTGTAGTACTAAATGGCTTTACATCTGACGAAGTAACTGTTACGTCTGGCATACCACAAGGTTCTCATCTAGCCCCACTCCTTTTCAACATTTTCATTAATAATATATCTACATGTTTTAAATTTACTAGATTTCTGCTATATGCGGATGATCTAAAAATGTATCATACTATTGAATCTCTCAGTGATTGTCAATATTTCCAACAAGACATAAATAACTTATTAGCATATATGAAAAAAATTAAATTGACGCTTAACATCGATAAATGTTTTTATATAAAATTCACAAGAAATAGAAATGCTTTCAAGTACGAATACAAAATAGAAAATAACGTTATTAATAAAACTACTCATGTGAAGGTTTTAGGGGTGACACTTGATACTAAATTGATATTTGATGTTCACATTGATAATATTGTCCAAAAGGCATATAAAATGTTAGGTTTCTTAATACGAGCAAGCTCTAATTTTAAACATCCCTCCACTTTAATTTGTATAATTCTCTTGTTAGGAGTCACTTAGAGTTTGCATCTGTATGTTGGAACCCACGCTACGCTGTTTATATTAATCGTATTGAATCTATTCAACGAAAATTCTTAAAATTTTTTAGTCTCAAGTTACCAACATTCAGACCTAAACTGTTATCATTAAAATACAGAAGAAAGTTAAGTGACCTCACATTTCTATATAAAGTTTAATAACGCCGTCGATTCACCAGTTTTACTATCTTCCTTCTGCCTAACAGTACCTAATTACGGTACTAGACCAGTTAGCTTCTTTACTTACTCTCATTTTCGCACAAACTCAATCCTAAATTCTCCTATAATAAGGTTGTCAAACTTATACAACAACTACAATATGCCAGATTTGTTTTGTACAAGTTTACATCATTTTAAGCGCTGTCCTAAATTTAGTTAACCAAATATGTATTATTGTTTAAATTAGTATATTTTATTTTTTACACAAAAAATTTGTAAACACGTAACTGTTTTTATTTATTCTTAAAACTGAATTTTTATGTTTTTTTTTTATATACATTGCTAGAGCTTCTTTGTTATTGGGATTTTATTCCTGTTAACAATCCAAATTATTAATAAATAAATAAATAAACAAACAAATAAATAAATAAATGTGGCATTGTCAACACCACTAACAGGCCTATTCTACTAAAAAAATGTATAACGATATCGTTACTGAACGTCTGTCGCTAAGCATTTGGTTAAACGACTTTAATAACGACAAATGCCAAAAACCTATTCTACTAATCATATCGTTATAAATTATCGTTATCAGGATTATAACGATAATATCTAACTTCATGTATATTTTGACAGAATAAATTTTTACATGTTTTTCAATTTAAATTTGACATATCGATTCATTGTTTGTTTATTAATTTGAATTTGACAATGGATATAAAGAAAAGGGCTTCGAGGACAACTCAAAGACAGTATGAAATATATGTTGAAGAACTGGAAAATAACAGTTCATTAAGAATTAATAAATTGTCCACTGAAGAATTGGAAGAAATATGGAGAAGACTTACAAGTCATTTAAATTCTGTGGGACGGGGTAAAAGAATCTGATGTATCACGCAGTGTACGATTATATAATCCGACATCCCTATACAAATATATAATTTTTAAATACATAGATAGTGCATCTATATTGTATATTATATTATATATCAATATATTAAATAATATTATCTAAGGGTAGAAAAAAGAAAAAGTTTTTTCGTTGCAGAACGTATTTGAAAATTATTTATTTATTATTTACATTCTGCAACGAAAAAACCTTGTATTTTTCTTTTTTCTACCCTTATCAACATGCAGAACAGCCTGGAGTCCTTCGTCCACTAAATATTATCTAAATTTAAATTTTTAAATATATTTCTGAAATATAAATAAAATGTCTAATACTAAAAAGTATAATATATATAATTAGTGTACAGATGTGAATAAATACTCATCTTTGCAGAATCTCTTTCTCAGCTACAATTAACAAAATATCTTCTTCAGCCATTTTTACTTTTGTTCTGAAAATATGTCTAACTTTACGACTTTAACGATGCATGTGAACTTGTCGTTATTAAACGATATGAAACAACGATATGTAACGATTCGTAACGATAAATAAATTAACAGAATAAGGTTTTGGCAAAAATCGTTATCATAACGACTTATCGCCTAGTAACGAGACATAACGATACATATTTTTTTTTAGTAGAATAGGCCTGTAAGACCTCGTATGCCAGCCCAGTGCTAGTGGTCTGGAAGAAGACGGAGGGCCTCGTGTAGTAATGAACTACAGGAGTTTGAACGTGCAGACGAAGAAACAGTCGTGGTCGATTCCGGAGACCGATGAGCTGCTGGGGTAGCTCTCAGAAGCGAGAATATTCACAATCATCGAAAGAGAAGACCCCTGATGAAAAAGGTCAATTTGAGCGCATGACGTTCAAACTAGCAAATACACCGAGTTCACGCGGCTGTTGCATCTCGCTCTCAGAGATCTTCGGAATCAGGTCGCCTTGTGTTACATGGACGACCTTCTCATTCCCGCCAGCGAATGGAGCTACCTAATGCAACGTTTAAAGCAAGTATTGAAGGCGTTGCGCAGAGCTAGACTCACCTTGAAGCCCAGTAAATGCTAGAAATCAAGTTCTTTGGCTTTCGTGTTTCAGCCGAGGAAATCAGACCAGGCGACCGCAAGCTGACAGCGATTCGTGACTTTCCAGCTCCGAGGAACACTCATAAAGTCCGGCGCTTCCTGGAGTTAGTAGGACTCTTCCGTCGCTTTATTCCGCGCAACGCGCCCAAGGCAAGGCCATTGAGTCAACTCACTGCAAAGAACGCGACATTTGAATGAAACGAAGACCAGGAGACGGCCTTCCAAGAGTTGAAGCAGGTGTTGCACACCGAAGTTGTGCAGAAGGGCTGGCTGAGATGCTGATGCAAGGAGACCCAGAAGGTAGATGGCATCTGATGTACTATATCCAGGGGTGTAGTCGAGGGTTTACGCGGGTATACGCCGTATACCCTCTGGATTTTTTAGGTGCCCGAGCGTGTACCCTCTGCTTTTAAATATTTGAGACAAAAATTATAAAAATTAAATCAACTAATGAAAATTTTATCCCACAATTAATATCATTTTTTTAGAAATTATATTGAAATTATCTTTATGTTAATAAAATGTACTTTATTTGATTGGCGTCGCCATCTATTACTGAAATTTTAATTTTGATTTTTGTTATATAGAAGCCGTATACCGTTTTCAGTTTTCGCAAAATGTACGATTCGTAGTAGGCAGGTTTGCGACTTTTATACGTAAGGCAGTATTTAATTATTTTATTTTTTTCTTTGTGTTTATAGTTTTTGTATTTTGAATTTTAGTTGAAAATTTAAAAGATGACATTAACTTCTATTAAGTCACAATGTATAATAGTCGCGCGCTTGTTGTGTTGTGTTTCGATTTTAGACAGTTTATCCAGATAAATATATTCTCGTTTGTAATTTTTATACATGAAGGGGAAAAAACATGCAACTTCGCATCCCTTGAAAAAACGTAATTTTCAATTATAAGGCATTTGACCTTGAATGAAAAAAAATTCGATTTTTTTTTTTTTAGTATCTTTTTTCTTCTTAATTATTGCCCCCCCCCCCCCCCCCCCCTCCTGCATATACCCTATGTTTACAAATATATTTTCAGCGTATACCCTCTGCTAATTTTACGATTACAGCACTGACTATATCAGCAAGGAACTCACGCATACCGTGCAGATGTATCTCAGTAGTAAGTTGGAGCTAATGGCGATAGTGTGGTACATGGAACGTCTGACGTAGTTCCTGCTGTGCATCCGATTCACGATGGTGACAGACTGCCAAGCTCTAATCTTCATAAACGAGAAGAAGACCACAAGTCACTCGATGGATGATGTTGATTCAAGAGTTCGAGTTTGACGTCCGTCACCGTTCAAGCATCCGCATGACCCACGTGGACACGCTCAGTCGAGCTAGCACCGAAAACGCCACCGACATCGTGGGTGAAATATTACATAAGGTAGAAGTATGTCTCAGCCTCTCAGTCAGTGACCAAGTGTTACTGATACAACACTGAGATCCGGAATTGCGAGCGTAGATCGCGATACTGAAGAAAGATGAGAAAGATCGTACTACTGAGGAGTGACTTTTCAAACGAGTTGGTGAGAAACTGCTGTTCGTTGTTCCAAAGTCTATGCGCAAGGCCACCGTCGTGAAATGTGAAGAACAATATTGTTTCGCCGGCATGCGATGCTATATCCGGCAGCATATCCATGCCTGCTCATCAAGACTCACGGAGGCAAACCTGCAGGCCAACTCAATCCAATCCCACCAGACTCACGATCATTCGATATTATACACATGGTCCACGTCGTACCGTTCGTGCCTAGCAAACGGCGAAATACACAGCTCCTAGTGATCGTGGACAACCTGAAGAAAGTGCAGCTATATCAGATGGCGACAACGTCCACCAAGAATATTCCGAAAGCATTTCGAGACGCAATCCACTACCGCGGACTTCCAGAAAACGTTGTTACCGATCGCGGGGGTTCACTTTAAAAGAATTCGAACTCTTTTGCGAAATTCGAGGAATCCATCACACGCTAAATTCGAGCCAATCGGCCTTATTCTGGTGACCATTGTATCCGAAGCAATATTGTAATCTATACAATAATGATTTCAATGTTCTATAAGACATCGTATAGATTTGGTATTCTAGTGCACACATTGTAATCGTATGAAAGTGTTATTGTAATGAATACAATATTGTATTCACCTTTTTGCAGTGATGTCACTCTAAAGAAAATTGTAATAAAATCTTAATATTATTTTATTTAAATAAATCAATTTTACAATGTTAGTACAATTACATTCGCAGGATTGATATTTGAAGTAAAATAACGCAAATATTAATTTGTATACTGATAAATTTTATTAAATAAATATGATGAATTTCATGCGACAATTGGTAATAGGGACTGACACCTAACCTAACATTTGCTTAAATTTTGACGTTAGCGAATGACAAAAGTGTTTGTGAAACATCCACAAAGAGAAATTTGTCTAATCTAATCATGAGTTCATCTAAAAAGAAGGTTTCTAAAAGACAACTTGAAATTTATTTATTTATCGTATCCAACAATTACAAGTAGTATAAACGAGTATAAAAGTAATATCAAAAGCGAAAGAAAGAAATACAAGAAATATATACAAATATGTGAAGATAAAATTTTGGAAAACAATTTGAAGATGAAATTGACAGCTGTCAAGATTAAAATGTACTTTGAAATGGGCCATGCAGAAGCGTAATCGTCGCGGCCTTGGATACAGGTATTTAATCAGTATCTACAAATTCTGGAACCAGCCAAGTAGAAATTTATTTATATTATTACGAAAAGAACAGTTAACCCCAGGGAATGACAATAATTTGTGTCACTTCTTTTATGCTGCGACTGACGGACGCCTGACTCATAGAAATTTAAAAATCTTGGCCAACTGGTGGTAGATTCCTTGACCATAAAATTGTAAAGCTTTTAGTATCTTTATATTTATAGGACTCGCAATTTCTTCACGCTCCGTAGTAGGAAAGAATGGATCTAATTCTATAATAAAATCAGAAACTGACGCGATCGCATACGATGTTCTGCATGGAAATCGACCACGGTTCCACGACGGATTGAAACGACACGTATCAATGTCGAAACGAGTGGAGACCGCCACATAACGACCAGTTGGAGACTAACAACCGTATCCAAAACCAGCAGGAGATGAAAGTTAGTTTCGATGGGGGGCACCACTGAGCACCGGTGTACGAACCGGGCGAGCTGGTGATGATGTGCAGCTGAAGCTCCGAGGTCCGCTGATGGTTATGGAGAAATTACCCAGTGACACTTACCAGGTGGCGGATATCGACCTCTAAAGAAGATCACTGATATGCATGTACGGCCCATGTATCGTAGCTAAAGAAGTGGCGCTGCCAAAGCGCCTCCAATGGTAGTTGCTACGACAATGAGCAACTTAAGCAAACCATTCCCGCTCCTAATCATTTTGAGTTACAGCAGCAGTTCATGCTTGCCAAGGAGTGGCGGGAACTGTTCATTATTCCTTTTTATGTACTGTTCATTATTCCTTTTTGTGTAATAAAAGCAGTTTCGTTTTGAAATGTGTTTCATTTTATTTATAGACAACAGTGTCAAACGATGAACAAAAACAAAATCTGTTGTGGCCAGCACAATACCTCTCGCCATTTCCATGTTAGGCTATATAAGTACACTAGCTTACCCGCCCCGGCTTCGCACGGGTAAAGCTAGAATAACGATTGCTACACGTGTACCATTCATTTTTCACATTTACTTCGGAGACATGCGCTGCGTAGGGAGCCGGCAACCTGCCTCGCATCGTACATGTAACAGGCACTTAACTATAGATACAAAGACAAAAAAAAAACAATAATTGAAATCATCTCCTACTGTACCGCCTTGAGGGATGATTTTTCAAAAACGCTAAAACACTCTTTATTTCTTACCAAAATCATAAATAAGAATTTTTATATCCCTAACTTGAGAAATGACGGATTCTCCATACAAAGTTTCATCCCCTATATCACCCCTTTCAAGTTTTATTTTCGTGACAAAAGGTAGCCTATGTCCTTCTCCAAGTCCAATCTATCTCTATACCAAAATTCATCAAAACTGGTTCAGCGGAAGATATGATGGGTTCTCCATACAAACTTTCATCCCCTATTTCACCCCTTCAAGTTTTATTTTCGCGACAAAAGGTAGCCTATGTCCTTCTCCAAGGTTCAATCTATCTCTATACCAAAATTTATTAAAATTGGTTCAGCGGAAGATATGATGGGTTCTCCATACAAACTTTCATCCCATATTTCACCCCTTCAAGTTTTACTTTCGCGACAAAAGATAGCCTATGTCCTTTTCCAAGGTCCAATCTATCTCTATACCAAAATTCATCCAAATTGATTTAGCCGTTTAGTCGTGAAAACGTAACAGACACACAGACAGAGTTACTTTAGCATTTATTATATTACCTAGTATGGATTAATAACACTCGTACAAAACTAACAAATCGACATGTAACCTTTATTGGTTATATACTGACAGACAGCGGCAGGGGTGAGAACACGTTGTACTTTTACTTTTCCACTATGTGGATAGATATCGCTAAATTGGCTGCGTTCCACTATAATTAGAAAAAGCATAAAATCCTTAAAAGTAGTGTTTTTTTACGTAAATCGATATTTTAATAGTCATTCTGCTATTCGGGGCGGAGACGAATCCAACAAATCAGAGATCATCAAAATCGGTCCAGCCGTTCTTGAGTTATAAATGGTGTAACTAACCCGACTTTGTTTTATATATTAAGATATGTATTTACATTTCTAGTACCAACACAAAAATTCTAATTACATCTATCATTAATATATTTTTATAGTTTTTAATATTATAAAAAATAAAAAATATATCATCACGGCATATTACCTATTTCTAGGTGTGCCAATCTGCCTTGTCGCAGATATATGTAATGATGATGACATATTTGTACCGTGTGGGCGTTTACCAGGCGTCACCTCACGGCCACTCATTACTGGCGTGTAGAGTGCACCACAGGGGCCACTTTTGTGCCATTTAAAATTCGAAATATTTGTCGCCGGTCGGTATCGAACCCGGTTCATTCTATAAATAAGTTTGGCGTTATTTCTGATGAGTATATGTAATATAATATATGTATTTATAATTTTAAATATTTAATTAATAACAAAATAAGAAATATTGAATGTACATCCCAGAAAAACCCTATAGTAATGTATATGGATTTTTGATACTAACATTTTTCTATCAATTACAAACATTTTAATTTTTCAATTAATTTCTATGGAGTTCAGTCTTCAGAGAATTTTATATTCTTTAATCTTTGAAATAACATAAATTTCCAAAAAAATAATATTTAGAAGATTTAAGAAACTACTACTTCCGGTTGGCCAATGGGGTCATTTAAAAAAAAAATAATTGTCGATTTTTTTTATAAAATCATGAAATCCATCTCATTTAATAAATATAGTAATAGACAATAATTTGAAATATGCTACTTTTCATTCATAAATTTGCTAATAAACTTTCGCGGTTTTAAACACGGACTAAATTTGTGACGACACAAATTAATACACAAAGACAATTCACTCTCACACACACACGCTTCACAACATGAAACAGTAACTTAACCTAAAAGTGTGACAGCTGACAGCAAAATATACAAGAGAGCAGATTATTATTACTTTCTATTTCTTTAAAAGTACTAGTGCAGTATAAATTATGTAAATAAACCATTTATTTAAATAAATATCAAACCAAATAGTCATAGTTCTAAATTAAACCGGTAGAGCTCGACTGTCGTATCCGTGAATATGTGTCGTCAGCCGTTGAAATATTTGAAATTAAACGCAACTTTTAAAAAATCATATCTCTCATTCTAAAGACAAACATCATTGTAAAAATGTTAAAATCGGATTCTAGGGACCTTAAGGCATGCTTATTCACTAAAATCTGGCTATGTGTTTTTTAGCATGAATCTAATACCTCTCTTAATGATAGAAAAAATATACTTAAAAGTACCAAATTTCAAAGTCTGGAACGGATTAATTGTATTTAGATTAATTTAGATGGGAAAACTTGTTTCGGTTAACGACCAACTCAGTTTACGACCACGGTCCAGAAACGGATTCACCTTGTAAACCGAGGTTCCACTTTATTTAATTCTACACATGTACAAAATTAAATTCATGTGTCATATTCTGAGTATAAAGTTTAGAAGTGGATCTATAAACAGGGTTGTTGCAATTTTGCCCGACCCAAAAAACCAACCCGGGTTTTTTTTAAAAAACCCATCTAAAAACCCACTTTTATGAAATCATATTTTATTAATTAAATATGGTACATACTTATATGGTACACACATATATACATAAATTTTTGTCACCGGCAACATTTTACAATCAATTTCATTTTGTGTACTTCGTGTTTGATCATTTTTAATATATTTTTCATTGCTGTGCGAACTTTGCACAGTGTTTCTTTTATATTTCAACAACTCCAATCCTGCTATCAGTACTTTCATTATTTTTTGAGTTGTGTAACTTATGTATTAAACATACTATTAGTTGTGACACTTGGATCTTATTCTTGTACACACTTGCATTTCACAGACTTGTAACTATTAATATTAATTCGTAATTTGTACGCATGTACACCCTCTAGTTAATTTATTGTTTATTACATTACAGTCTTAAAAAAAAAAATATTAATAATATTAATATCTATTATCTACTACGCCGACTTGTGTATGTGTATTAAGATACTTTATAAAACTAAAATTAAAAATGATACATACTACATTTCGATGTTTGCCAATAAAACCCGCTTTTATTTAATAAAACCCTGGTTTTATTAAAAAAAACCCAGGTGGGCTCGGTTTTTTATAAAAAAAAACCCGGGTTTTTTTCAACCCTGTCTATAAAGTACATATTTTAAACTTTATTTGATTATATTTAAGAAAATTGAAAAAAATTACCTCGGCTTTGGTTGCGTGTGGATTACGTTAATGCATCAATGGCTGTAATATATTTATTACGGCTGTGTTTCCACAAAAGTTTGCCAAATCCAGTGGTGTTTTGCCTTCGATGTCTCGAGCACGCACGTCACTTCCTTTCTCTAGTAGCATTCGTACTATGTTTACAATCCCTTCTTGGGATGCCAAGTGCAGTGGAGTTTTGCCTTCAATGTCTTGAGAGTCTACATTTTCTTCATTCTCCATCAGCATTGGCTTTCTATTTACATCTCGCCAGGACACCCAATGTAGTGGTGTTTTGCCTTCGCTATCTCGAGCATGCACATCTCCTCCTTTATCCAGCAGCATTCGCACTATGTGTACACACCTTCTCCTAGATGCATAGTGCAGTGGTGTTTTGCCTTCATTGTCTTGAGCATGCACATCTCCTTTATCCAGAAGCATTCGCATTACATCTACAAATCCTCGCCAGGATGCTTCGTGCAGTGGTGTTCTGCCTTCGCTATCTCGAACATGCACATCTCCTCCTTTATCCAGCAGCACTCGCACTACGTCTACATACGGTTGCATGGATGCATAGTGCAGTGGTGTTTTGCCTTCGATGTCTCGAGCACGCACGTCACTTCCTTTCTCTAGTAGCATTCGTACTATGTCTACAATCCCTTTTTGGGATGCCAAGTGCAGTGGAGTTTTGCCTTCAATGTCTTGAGGGTCTACATTTTGTTCATTCTCCATCAGCACTGGCTTTATATTTACATTTCGCCAGGACGCCCAATGTAGTGGTGTTTTGCCTTCGCTATCTCGAGCATGCACATCTCCTCCTTTATCCAGCAGCATTCGCACTATGTGTACACACCTTCTCCTAGATGCATAGTGCAGTGGTGTTTTGCCTTCATTGTCTTGAGCATGCACATCTCCTTTATCCAGAATCATTCGCATTACATCTACAAATCCTCGCCAGGATGCTTCGTGCAGTGGTGTTCTGCCTTCGCTATCTCGAGCATTCACATCTCCTCCTTTATCCAGCAGCACTCGCACTACGTCTACATACGGTTGCATGGAGGCATAGTGCAGTGGTGTTTTCCCTTCGTTGTCTTGAGCATGCACATCTCCTACATCTAGAAGCATTCGCACTATATCTACACCTCCTAGCCAAGATGCCTCGTGCAGTGGTGTGCTGCCTTCGCTATCTCGAGCATGCACATCTCCTCCTTCATCCAGCAGCATTTGCACTATGTCTACAATCCTATGCCTGGATGCATAGTGCAGTGGTGTTTTGCCTTCGTTGTCGTGAGCATGCACATCTCCTCCTTTATCCAGAAGCATTCGCACTACGTCTACATTCTGTGCCATGACTACTGCATAGTGCAGTGGTGTTTTGCCTTCGTTGTCTTGAGCATGCACATCTCCTTTATCCAGAAGTATTCGCACTACATCTACAACTCCTTGCCAGGATGCCTCGTGCAGTGGTGTTCTGCCTTCGCTCTCTCGAGCATGCACATCTCCTCCTTTATCCAGCAGCATTCGCACTATGTCTACAATCCTTTGCCTGGATGCCCAGTGCAGTGGTGTTTTGCCTTCAATGTCTTGAGCATGCACATCTCCTCCTTTCGCTAGCAGCATTCGTACTATGTCTACTTTCCCTTCTTCGGATGCCCAGTGCAGTGGTGTTTTGCCATTGTTGTCTTGAGCAAGCATATCTGCTCCTTTATCGAGAAGCATTCGCACTGTATCTACATCTCCTTGCCAGGATGCCCAATGCAGTGGTGTTTTGCCTTCGCTATCTTGAGCATGCACATCTCCACCTTTCTCAACCAGCGTTCGAACTATGTCTACATTCCTTTTCCTGGATACATAGTGCAGTGGTGTTTTGCTTTTCCAGTCTCGAGCAGGCAATATTAGCCATCCATCTAATTTTTTTTTACAGGTTGCAAAGTGCAGTGGTGTACTGCCTTCGAAGTCTAGATTCTGCGGCTCTATGTATATTCGTCTATCCATGAATACCCAGTGCAGTGGTGTTTGACCTGCGCTGTTTCGAGCATGTACATCTCCACCTTTCTCAACCAGTATTCGCACCAAGTCTAAATTCCTTTGCCAGGATGCACGATGCAGTGGTGTGTTGCCTTCGTTGTCTCGGGCATGCACATCTCCTCCTTTCTCCAGAAGCATTCGCACTATGTCTATGGCCCCATTCCCAGATGCCCAGTGCAATGGTGTGCTGCATCCACTATCTCGAACGTTTATATCACCGTATTCTAAAAGCAACTTTAGTATATCTGCCTGATTGTAACAAACAGCATCGTGAAGAAGTTTCATACTTTCCACGAATTGCTTTTTTTCTCCAAAATTTATTTTACGGAAAATTAATTCACAACTTTCATAACAACCGTACTTTACAAGACATCTCAATAATTTTCCTATATACAAGGATCGATTATCAAAAACATTCTCTTCATATATTTTAAGTATAATTTCTTTCTTCCCATCTGCTTCCTTAAAAACTGTTTCACCATGTGGAAAGAAATATTTTGTTCGAAGTAGCCAACGCACACATCCACTATAATAATCCTTATTAATTTCATCAAAATAGAGTTTCAATATTCTCTGACACAATCTATGAATTTTGATAAAACCATTATAATATTCAACAAATGAAAAATTTTCGGATATATACACGCACTCCTCCACTATATTTTCTTCTGAAGATTCCATTATTTCTTTAATATGTTTAATATGAATATAATCTGAATCTAGGTACGCGCATATACCCAATAACGTACTACTCAATTCTCGTATCTGTTCCGAATCTACAAAATCATGTTTAAAAATTTTATCTAGGGTGATACACATCGCTGCATATATCGAGTTTTCATATGATCTTTGACAATGATGAATTTTCGTATACAACATTTTTGTAATTTCTCCCAAAAAGTGATTAGTATTAAATTTGCCTTGTTTGCATGCATCCATTTTAAATCTCAAATGTCCTGCTATAACTATTAGGCCTAGTGGCGCATTACTTACAAATTTTATCATTTTTTTATATGTATTTTCTTCATCTATTTGATATCTACCACCTAAAATTTCTCTAAAAACATCTATTGATGCTTCCATGTTCAATGGTTTCAGTGGCATTTGGTATATGTCATCATCCCAATCTGCTATATGACTTGTTATCAGTAAATAAAAGTGTTCAATATTTGGTGGTTCATATTGCCTTATACTTGATCTTGAAACTCCATTGTCGAAAACAAACAAACAACGTTTATTTTCAAATAATTTGTAAACTTTCTTCAGGATTTTGTGAAGACTTTTTAGATTCTCGGAAGTTTCAGCATTAACCCAGAAGGCTTTGTCAATATTTGCAGAATCTTTACAATGCTTCGCAAATCGTACAGCTAATTCAGTTTTACCGAAACCTGGCAAGCCGTGAATGACAACTTTTCTCTTGACATCTTCTCCGAAAAATAAAGCCTCCAGTTTTAACATATCTTCCTCCCTGCCCTCAAACACTTTGGACTCTCGCGGTGGGTCAAGTTCTTCAAATGATTCTTCTGAAGTGGTACCTAGCACTAAATCTCTGCCGATATTAATAATTCCGTCTCCAAGGTTGGCAACTCCAACGGTGCTGCGATTAACGTAAAGTTGAGATGCCATCGTTATTTAGACCTGAAAATTTCATAAAATATATAAATAACAATGAGGTCATACCACATTTTCCAATTTATTTTTTTTCTACAGTATACTTAAAACAATTTACAGAAATATATATTTTATGTCACATAAGTTTCTAGTTTTACAGAAATATTTTTTTAAAGTTTATTTTAAATTTCAAATAACATCATGGGTTTGCGACCGTGACCGTAGCAGTGTTGCCAACTTAAGGGATTTTTCCCTTTTTAAGGGAGTTTTTACAACGAAAAGGGAATATTTCTGATTTTAATAGGAAAAAAGCGTATTTTTACAAGAATGAAAATAAAATTGAAAAATAGAATAATATATTACGATTAAAAAAAAAAAAAAATCCTTTGTTATCGATACTCAATAGCAACAAATACGATATGCGACATCTTATCAATTACACGGATCACTGAATTAGATCCCAGGCCCAATATTCTTATTCCCGAACAAAATATGTATCATTTTGTTTCTTCTTATTTTGAATTTACATATAATGCATTTTTTTTACATTTCAAAATAAATATATATGTAGGTACCTATTAACTAGAAATAAATTTTTGTTTACATTGTCTGAAAAGAAATTCTACTAAATATTGATTTACTTTTAATCAAAAAGGGAAAAAAGGTATTTTTTTAATAAAATAAAGGGAATTTTTGCGTCAATAGGTTGGCAACACTGGACCGTAGTCCCTCCTATTGGCGATTCAAATTAACTTTTCCCGCCATTTTATATCAGTGTTGTGACGTCACAACACTGTACGAGTTGTCAATCTGTCACTGATATAATGAATTTTACGCTTTTTGAAAAAGTTTAAAAACATGAAATTTGTGTTACAGGGTGTTTTAAATACCCTGCAATCGCTAGAAAGTTTCTGTGAAGAAAAGGAAATAATAAATTTTAGATATTTTTTAGTTCAAACTTTGCCCACCAGGTAGAGTTTGCTTAACTTGAATCGCGAATTGAATAAAAATGGAACTACGTTTGACGTTTATGTTATTTCACTTGAAAGCAAACGTGACAGCAAGTTATTTTGTACTCGTGCTTTTGTTTTTATTGTATATTGAATAATTTGATTATGGAAATTAATCTCGAGGTTTAGGAATACGAACAAAAACTTTATTTTTGCTTCTCAACGAGATGTTCTCGCAAGACGACACAGAACAATATTATACAACCATGGTAATATCTAAATCACACATAATTTGTATTTATTAGAACATTTCGTTATTTGTACTTACATTTAAACAAAAACAACTTGTTGCAAAGATATTTACTTTGAAAATGTTGGTTATGTTCGAAAAATGTGACAACTGCGCTGACATTCATGTACAGGACGTGCACGAGTACATGTGTGCGTGACTATCAATGTATGTATGTATGTACAAACCCATGACGTCACAAAATAAGACTCAAAATGTTTAGAAAGAAAATCATAAATGAAAAGTATAAGAATATTACATATTTTTCATGTATATATGTATAAAATAATGTAATTTTTTTAATTATATAAAAAATCAATATATTTTTTTTTATATGACCCCATTGAAACATAAAGTGACTATCGGCCTAAATCACTATACAGTATTCCAGATAAGAATGGAGTTAATGGCGCTGCGGAGCCAGCCTGTTTTAAGCAAATAAAACTAATGAATTAACTTTGTTTCGCGTAAGACATACTAGACAGCTCAAAACGTCAATTTTTTCTTTTGATATTGTCTAATCCTACAGAATACTATTTAACATCATATTGCACGTCCACGGTTCATATTTCTGTCTTTAATTTCTGCTACGACGTTCGCACTGACTACAACTGACAGCTGACAACTAACAAACGTTTTGTTACAATTTTTTCGCTAATATAAATTTGGTTCGCGTTTAGACGGTTTAGACCAGTGCTTTCCAACTGGGGTATCATGACACACTAGGGTGTTGGTGCTCAAAAATTAGGGTGTCGCTAAATTTTTGTTTCTCAAAAAAAGTGACAAAAATCAACATCAAAAAAATATTAAAGCTATATCGTCATATCAGAAATTACTAATAATAAAAGTACAATAGGATGGTGACACTTGGTGAAAGTGTCGCCATCATATTGTACTTTTATTATTATTTGGCTGGCTAAGCTCATGGCGTTCTCGATAGATGGCTCTGCATGTAGTTACTTACTTCTGGAGTCTTTTTTTCTGCTTATCATCCGTTCACTCAGCCGACTCAATGCCTCCTGTAGGCGTCAGTACACCACATTGAGGAGCTAAAATAAGAATGAAACGCGTCTGTAGTTCTAGTTGAGTGAGCCAGTCTCTGAAAATAACAGAGAGGTTGATTCAGAAATTGAAATCTTGTGAAATACGTCGTGTTATTTTTTAAGAAATCACTATCAATATTCAGAGCTTACAAAAAAATTAAGGCATTTTTTAGTATTTCAAAAAATCTGTGAATCAGAAATCAGTTATTTTAAGAAAAAATGTTTGCATTTATTAACGAAGATTTAATTTTGCAAAACTGGGCATTAGGATACAAAATTTACAGCTCGATTCAGAAAAAAGTTTAAGCTAATCCTCTTTTGGATTAGCGAATTCTACTCTAATTTTGACAGTTTATATCTCAAAATATAGTTTAATCTATTCCTAGCATCTATCTTTTTTGATAATATTATGAAAATTAAATTTTAAATATCGGTATAGAATAGAATTCACTAATCCAAAAATAAGGATTAGCTTAAACATTTTTGTGAATCGGGCTGTTAAAGATTAAAGATTATTATTGCAGTTTACCACGACATTGTAGTGTTGTGATAAAGAATTCAAATAAAACTCGCTCCTTCAGTACACAGCTCATTTATTTCCAAATTTGATTTTTTTTACATTCCATAGATTTTCTAGCTACACATCAAACAACAACTTGTCGGCCATGTTATTACCAATACTCAAAGCTCAAACTTATCCCGCGTTTCTCCAAGTGTTGCCAACTATATAATCTAATATTAAGCTTTTGAATTATATTACAGACATAAATTAGCGAATAATGTCTTTTTGCAAACAAAAAAAATTAAAACAATAATGAAGAAATAAATGTACACTTGCCGAAATTAAAAATCGAACCGAAATTTGTGATGCGCATCCAGTAAAGATTTTTCTTTAATAGGTACTAAAATGGATAAATGGAACATTTTCACTGGTATAAGAATTTTATTTATTTCATCATGACAGGTGAATCATAAAAAATAATAGGTTAAGGTTGGAGTGTCACACTTTTTTTAATCAGTCGTATATGTGCGAGTGTGCGCTATTAAAAAGGTTGGAAAGCACTGCTTTAGACCAATCAAAAATCTGAAATCGTAACTCCTATCTTTCTCTTAACTCCATTCTTATCTAAATCTGGGGTACAGTACAAGATATAGTAAAAATTTTTAGGCAGAGTAGTCACGTCATCAAAGTTTGTAACTAGATAATGACGTCACGAAATTAGTAGGTTTACATGGTACACTAATTTAATTTTAGAAAATAATTGTATTTACCTGCGATGCTAATTTATGTGATCAAGTTAATTTATTTAATAGTCGAATAATAATTGAATATTATTGTAAAATGTAATATAGTTCCAATTTATGGTATTGAAAATTCGGTGTAGGGCACACCGAGTCGGGTTTCAGAAGGAATGCGGGGAGTGAATGAAGCACTTGATGAAAAATAAGAAAATTAATGTTAAATGACATTGAATATATTTTTAAAACAATTGATTTGATTTTATTTAGATTTACAATTCTGTAGTGTTATAGAAATGCAAAGAGTAGCACTATAAATTCGATTTATTGAAAATATAATTAAAATAACATTTAAAAAATATATTATATTTGATTGAAAATACTCCAATAATAAAATTTACAATTATTAAAATTAACACAAACTAAAAACAGAAAAGTAACGAACTAATGACAGCAGACGCTTGACAATTCCGGGAGAAACATGTCATGTAAACGTTTAAATATTGAAATCCAATAGTACCAACATGTGGTGAAAAAATGAACTACAATTATTTTAAATAAATTAAAATTCATTGAAAACATTATGTTCGACTTTAAAATAATTGTAAATTTAATTAAAATGTACTTTACTTATAGTATGCAAAAAATAGTATTTATTTTCTTCGTTTTCCTAAACAAATACAATACTACAGTGTTTTTTCATTTTGTAATGAAATGATGACGTGACTACTCTGCCTAAAAATTTTTACTATAGTAGTTAACATAGTCGTTAGATGACTGACAGTTAAAAACGATTTTTAGCAACTCTTCTAACAATTGTCACTCAATTGGTATTCAGTAAGTGCATAATTAAAAACAAGTATTTACGAAAATTCTGCCGGTAGATACCGCACCTACCGACTGCGTTCGAAAACACGTGGTTAGTTACCGAAAATTGTACCATATCTACCAGATCCATCTAGCGGATCCATGAATTGTGGATCGAGTAATGGGGTATTCCACCATAACAACAAAATTAAGAAAATTTCAATTTAACATAAAGTATGGCTCAATAAATAATACTTAAAACAATGAAAACATTTTTTAAATAATTACTTTACGAGATATTTCACATTTGCTAAAAGGGAAAATTGACGTCATACGATTGTTATCCTTCTCTCGCAGCGTACTCAGAGCAGTGTGTGTGAGAAAGACAATTATAGAGGAAATGTGACGTTACACTGATTTCTCGAAAATAAAATACTCTGAAACTAGGACCAATTAAGATTTTTTAATAGTATTAATTGCTTCAAAACTGAATGAAGTTTTATTTAAAATAATAAAAAAAATTGAGTGGAATACCCCATTCAGTCGGTAAATAAAGAATCTAACCTCAAAAAAGGGAGAGCGCCAAGCGAAGTTAAAATTAGAAGTAGATTTCAGAAGTTAATTATGTTAATACAGAAGACGAGACGAGAGAACGTTTAACTACGTCAAATTTCAAATCTGTTTCATTTTTCAACTGCTTTTCATAGGTTATGAATGTACCCTATTTATCACTTGCGTTTTTAAAGTATCTATCCCGGTAGCTGTAACCTGATGAACAGCTGTTTACCGGTATACCGTGAGTATTTTTTAAAATGAAACATTGGGTTTGTCATATCCATGGGAACGAATTTGACATTTGATAAGACGTCAATGGAGGTTAATTTTGTTTAAATAATTATACCTGCATTCTAAAATAAAATTAGTTGTAGAAAAAATATAGTGTGCACCTTGTGCCCGAGTGGTTTTCTGACTCGGCTAAATTTCTTACAATATTTAAATATAATACTTCTGACAAATTCATTTCCCATGTGTCATTTTAAATGCGACAGACAAATATATTGCTGTCAATCAAATGTCATGTCATAATTTATAGGGAAATAGAAGGGTTATATGTCATATTGACAAGATGTCATTAGAGGTTACTGTTTTCTAAAAATTAAATTTAGATGTAAAAAAATACTGTGTGTACCTTGTGCCCGAAATATATTTAGTACTCTCGAGTGGTTTTCTGACTCCGCTAAATTTCTTACAATATTTAAATATAATACTTCTGTCAGATTCGTTCCCTATGTTTCATTTTAAATGGAACGTGCAAATACATTGCTGTCAATCAAATATGAAGTCGTAACTATGGATATGACAAACTCAATGTTTCACGTTAAAAAATACTCACGGTATATCGGTAACAGTTCACCGATAGAATTTTCGTAAATGCCTAATGTGAACAATGGTCGCCAGTGGCGTATTACCGCAGAAGCCCGCGCTTCTGGCACAAAGTTATAGGGGACGCAAAATTATACCAGGAATGGGGGATTACACCATTTTTTTTTTTTATAATTTCATCTGAAAATATTAGGAAAACTAAGACTATTGATGAAAATCCGGTGAAAAAATTCCTATTAATAAGCGAGTTATGGTCTCCCGAATTTTGAAAAGATTGACGTGCCGTCACATTTATGTGTTTTTATATCAAACTGTTTTCATCATGGACATAAAAGTGCTTGAAATATATGCTATTTTAAGTTATATTTACATAAAAATAAATGAATATTATAACACTATATAAGTCTACATACTTTATAATTACAGGTGTATTTAAATTATTAAGTTTAATGCAAGAAATTTATGTTAAAATAAAAACTGTTTGAAAACTGCTGTACAGGAATGTTAGCCCCTCCTTTCGAATTTGAATTTCTTAACTTCCATTGATAGTAATCCCCACCTCCTAACATGCTATTTGTAATGCATGTGTAGGTGGTCTCTCGGTCGCCAATCAAAATATTTTCATATTAGTGTCGAAGCGCTATAACAAAAAACCCTTTATTTCCGAAATATCTCAATTATACCATTTCATTTTTTTATTAATATTCGTTATTCAGCATGTACATTCGTATTTTTTTGCTATTTTCCTTTAATTCGATTGAGCCGTAATCCCCCATTGAAAAAAATATATTTTTTTATAAAATATAAATTACCAGGTACAGATATGAGTTACAGATAAACAGAAAGAAAAAACATCTAAATTGTAGTTAAATTAACTAAATTCCTTATTTTTCAGCCTTCTAATATGTTTCATTAAAATATCTAAGTTGATTTAGTTAAGTTTTCTAAATTTCTAATAACAAATTATAGTAAAATTAAATACAACCTTAGATGAAATGATTACGTTTATATCGTAGTAAGTATTGAACTAAATATAAATAAAGAAATGAACTAAATAATATGTATTTAAATTTTCTATTTAATTACCTAATTCATTAGATAAATTTACCAAAAATTGTAGGACAAACATAATGAAGCCAAAATACAGTAAAATTAAATAAAATAAGTAATTAAAGTAACCATTTGCATATTTAAATTAACGATTTTTTACAAAATATTTATCTATTTCGGATTAGTTAAAATGCTAATGTAAGATTTGAAAATTATACTAAATTATAGACATATTGCCTAATAAAATAATATCTAAATATAATTAGACAAAATTTCAATTCTTTTGTTTCTGTGTATTGTATTCTACAAAAGAATAAATCACGGAATACACCAACTATTCAATCACACGAGATCACGTAGAATTACTGACAATTATTGCAAACAACAGCAAAACAACATATTGAATCTTTAAATAGTCACGTGTTCTGGATTGCTCTCCTCATTTGAAGTGTGCAGAATTACCTGTTGAATTGCATAATTATTTGTGTCTTAATTTTTTATTTTCTATATTCTTTCATCATTTTGCCACATTATTTTTACAAAATCTACCCTTATATCTGCTTTGCATTCACTTATACACACACATAACAAACGAAAGCGCGCTCACAGAACAACACGCGCTGTTGCCACATAACTTTCGTAGACCACATGTTCAAAATACTGAAGTCATTTCAGTATCTTTTTTTATTAAATACAAATTAATTATGTATTTATAGTCTCTTTGGCTGGTAGTACGAGCTCGGTTTTAACTAACGCTGTTTTAAGAATTGTCAAATTTCATTATTTAATAATAAAAATAAATATCAAATTTATCAAAATATGATTTTTAAGCAGAACATAGTTTGTATTCAAAAAAATATATTTTAAAAGATCGTTCTTAAAACAGCATTGTAGTTAAAACCAAGCTCACACTACCAGCCAATATACAGGGTGTCTCTTAAATAGGGGGACATGGCTTGACCACAAATTCCTGAGGCTAAAATAGGACGATTTAACCAAACTTGCTTCTACCGGAAAGTGTACCATTTAGCAAGAAATCTGCTTCAAAGTTCTTCGAAAAAAAATTAATTTTGCTTATAATAATCGGACCCTTTATTCGATTTGGATGAAATTTGGTATGACAGTTTATATGGTTATAAGTCATCTTTTAAGGTGATACTTGTTATTATTAGTGAACCACTAGTGTATGAAACTTAGATGTCCCAACATGAATTAGACCGTAACTTTTTAATTGCAATGCCGAAAACGTGAAATTATTTTTTTTCAGAAAGATACATTCAATAGCAAACTTTTCTCTTTCTGTGTAATTTGTGATATCTGTTACGGTTCACACAGAAAAAAATAAAATCTTAGTGTCTGCACTACTAAATTTTTAAAATAAATTTAATCTAGCAGTCTATCCAAATGTCAAACAATTAATTTTTAATGACAGTAACAATTGTTTTACGGGTTGTCAAAAATTTTCTTCGCTATATTCTAAAATTAGTAACATCCGTTTCTTCGGCCTAATAGTATTTTACTACCATTATTATAAATAAGACGATTACATATCTCAGCTTACTCCTAAACAAGTTGTGAAGATTGACAACTCGTTACTGTCATTAAAAATTAATTGTTTGACATTTGGATAGACTGCTAGATTAAATTTATTTTTAAAAATTTAGCAGTGCAGACACTCAGATTTAATTTTTTTCTGTGTGAACCGTAACAGATATCACAAATTACACAGAGAGAGAAAAGTTTACTATTGAATGTATCTTTCTGAAAAAAAATAATTTCACGTTTTCGGCATTGCCATTAAAAAGTTACGGTCTAATTAATGTTGGGACACCTAAGTTTCATACACTAGTGGTTCACTAATAATAACAAGTATCGCCTTAAAAGATGACTTATAACCATATAAACTGCCATACCAAATTTCATCCAAATCGAATAAAGCGTCCGATTATTATAAGCAAAATTAATTTTTTTTCAAAGAACTTTGAAGCAGATTTCTGGCTAAATGGTACACTTTCCGGTAGAAGCAAGTTTGGTTAAATCGTCTTATTTTAGCCTCAGGAATCTGTGGTTAAGCCATGTCCCCCTATTTAAGAGACACCCTGTATTTTATTAATTAAAATTATAGATTTTTATACCTCCTTAACTGGGCTTTAATACATATTATTAAAAAGGCTTTCTCCACGGACTGTCCTACTTTTGAATATAAAGTTGGTCTTGGTACAAGGTAGGGGAAGGGAGCAAATTGTTCACAACTGCATGCTTTTTTTAGGTATCGTTTTGCAAATTTGTATAAAATTTATTTTATACTATATGAAAAATATCGTTTATTCTATGAAAATATAGAAGAATGTTTTTAAAACTTATAATATTGTAAAAATGAAATAACCATTATGCTTCAATTTTGACAATAGTTTGTCACTTCGTGTACATTAATATTTTCGCAACATATATTATTATACTCAGAAAATAGCAAAAAGTTCTACACTATTAACAAAGGAAATATATCTTACCTGTGGAGGGCATGTAATGTATCTTAGATAACTTATTTACTTAAAAGTTTGGTTAGAAGATATTTCACTTGTGTAAGTAGCAATAAATTATTGCACAGTTTCAATAACAGTAATATTTATGCACATGAAACCAAATACTGAACACAACCTACATTCATTAATTTATAACTTATAGTTAATATTTTAACGATGAACAACAAACAACACTGCGTTCTGACTGAAACTGGCGGCTAAGGCTGGCTAAACTATAATATCAGTTGTGAACAAAACCTCTCTTATGCCAAACCAAGGCCCGATAGAGAACGCTTACATGAATATTAGTTTACTTCGTTCTAACAAACTTTGAATATGATTTGCGATCCACAGTTATATTTATGAACACTACAACAAAATAGCAGTAATAATTTATAATAATAATCATATATTATAATTGTTTATATACATTTATCATTTCTATATATACTATGTATAAATATTATTCATTATTCGCGATGCAAGTTTAGACGTCAGCGCCACTAGTGAACTTGCTTGTAGGGTATTGACATCTGTCAATCTCGTGTTTACTTTGTCATATTTTTGTGTAATTTCGCTTTATTTTTCAATTTTTATATAACATAGGTTTATAATAATAATATAATAACAACTACGATGTTATTAGGTGCGTTCGGCAAATGAGTTCTGTTCACTCTTTTCACTCTGTACCAGCTCTGTACAGTCCTAGCACCGTTCGGTAATTACATGGAGTGACAAGCGTCTTAAAATGGAGCGTTCGGCAAATGCAGAATGGAGTCAAGTGGAGTGAAAAGTGTTAACTCCATAAGTCCAACCTCGATATGCAAGCATACATGGAGTTTTTTTGTTTTATTTGACATCTGTCAGATCATTTTGTATTTTTATGTTGAAATATTTTATTATACACAATTATTTTATATTTATAATATTGTTTTGTAATATAACAAAGCACAGTATGTCGGAACGGTAAGAATTCTGTACCATTTCTAATATATACTTTCTTCAGAATCATTAAAGAATAATACCAAACCGAATAACTTCTATATGGTTCATTATTTATTTTTTTAGCTGTGCAGTATATCAGATTGTCAAAAAAGGAGGTTATTATATTCGTGCACCAAAATTTTAACTCTACTCGTTCGGTTAATCACAAATAAAGGAGTGTACCTTGTTCCCTCGATCTACTCCAACTCCAGCTCTACTCCCACTCCACTCCAACACCGCTCCGTAAATACTCCAACTCTGTATGATTTACCGAACGCACCTATTGAATATTCAATGGAACTGAAATAATATAAAAATATCACAATGAAATTATTACATAACCTTGTAAGTAATACCTATCATAAAAGTTCCAATATCAATACTAGATAGATGAAAACGACGCTTATATACAAAAGTATTGTACCTATATATAAGCACTTAAATTTGTATAATAACACAAATATAAGAGAAATTACGCAAAAATATTACAAAGTACACAAGAGATTGACAGATGTCATTACCCTCCAAACAAGTTTACTAGTGGCGCTGACGTCTAAACTTGCATCGCGAATAGGCGTTTAAAGTTTAGATCCTTTAGATTTCTGGTCGGTGTTTAGATCTCAGCGCCACTGCGGATAAAATTTGAAACCATGCTAGAGACCATTCACCAAACAGTCTTTTTAATTTTCGTGTGTTTATAGTTTTTTTTTTTTAATCATATTGGCTGGTAGCACAAGCCTTGTTTTAACTAAAACACTGTTTTAAGAAATGTCAAATTTCATTATTTAATAACAAAAATAAATAACATCAAATATATTAAAATATGATTTTGAAGCAGCACATAGTTTGTATTCAATCAAATATTTTTTAAAAAATCGTTCTTTACACATAAGGGTGAAATTAAACATTGAAATTTGAATTTGACATTTCTTAAAACAGCGTTTTAGTTAGAACAGGGCTTGTGCTACCAGCCATTATTTCTTATATACTTTTGCATCTATATTTCTTTTGCAATATGTCTAATTCATATTGTTGTGTACCGATGTGCAATTCATGGAAAAAACGTACTCCAGATTTACATTTTTTTCGATTTCCAACCGATAATTCTAAAGTACAAATAAAAAATCATTTTAACAAATACGAATTGGTCAGTCGGAAAAAAGTGTGGATAAACGTATTGAAAATTAGAAAAGAAGTGAGCCCTTTCAAGAAAGTGTGCTCCTTACATTTTGACGTAGAAAGTTTTACTAAATCTAGAGGTTAGTGTGTAGAGTGCTCGTCAGCTAAGAAAAAGCCATTTGCATCAATGGATGCGCGAAGCAATGACGTAGTGATGACGTAGGCTCACAGATTTTGTAGGCAGTGGCGTGCCACTTATTCTTTACCACATAGTGAACGCGCACTTCAGTTGTTATTTTTTCTATTTATTTTAGTTGATTATCACAAATTATTCATAAATGACATGTAAATTTGCTAAAGAAACATTTTAAATACCTATTCATTGCGTCTGCATTGATTTTCATTTAGGAAGCGCATTAGGCCATCACACAGTTCCATAATAATACAAATACTTAATTTCATATTATACTCTTATTATAAAAATAATATTTTATTATATGAAGGATTATGATACTCATTATTCACGAAGATGACGTTTGCTTCCCGAGCAGTGGCGGATTTACGCATAGGCACAGTAGGCACGTGCCTACGGCGGCGAATTTTCGAGGGCGGCAATATTTTTTAATCAGAAATACTCCGGTCAATTTGTAATTATTGTCTGTTTTTCTATTATACCTAAGTATAGGAATATGCGCTCTATTTTCAACAAATGTCTAAGTAATTGAACTCATGTTTCAGACTTTATTTTGAGATCATCGTTATTTTTATGCTATCGATAATTATAATACATTTATTAAAATTGCTTGGATTGTAGAATAACCACTTGAAATTCTATTTTGTTGTCATCTTTTAGCTAAAATATATAAAGAAATGCAAAATTAAAGCGCGGATGCATGTATTTATGTATTTTGCAAAAATAAAGTCAGACTTTACCTATTCTAAAGGCTATATTTGTGAAATTTATGACTTCTTCGCTTGCAAATTTTCAAAAAATACTTTAATATAACGGAAACCTAACGCACAAAACTCAATGCATTTCGTAACAAAATGTTTGTTAGTTCTTAGGTTTTTGTTTGTGAAAAATGTAACTTTTTCGCTTGAAAATTTTCAATAAATACTTCAATGTAACGATAACCTAAATCACAGAACAAAATTTGACGTAACTTGGATGGTTATATTCATTTTATTGGAATTTAACTTTACCGTTTTTCAGAAAAAAAAATGACAAAATCACTACAAATATTGCTTTCCGCGTCACAATTTTTGTGAAATTTCGTGTTTATAATGCTTTTGCAACTATTTATATAACCATCAAAATTCTTGAGGGTTGGGTATTCCAGACTTTAGCCTTAAAATGACCTATTTAAGCCCCGTTTATATTTTAACAAAAATGAAACATGAAAAAAGTTTAAACATTAAAAAAGATATATTTTAACATTTCTGATATTCAAATATCTATATTGTCTTTGGTTAATATTTGAAAATTAAGTTATTGTTCTGTTAGAAACATATTTTAAAATTATGAAAAGGCGGCAAATTTCTGAAAAAGGGTGGCAATTTTCTGGGTGCCTATGGGCGGCAAAACTGTTAATCCGCCCCTGTTCCCGAGCCATAGGCCAGTGATGCAAATCATCCGAGTGAATAATGACCATTGTCTCGAATATAATACTAAACTGTTTCTACTCCTGTAAATTTGGAAATAATTTGAATAAATATTTTAGAAATTTACAATTTATTGGAACAATATTCATCAGACAGAACATTAAATTGATTTTTTATTACTATTTTTTAAAATACTTCAAATGATCCATTTTCATTAGATCTAAACGTCAGAAGATAACACGAACGACACTGGCATATCCATGAACAAGTTATCCCGTTGCTATGACAACCAAGGGCAATGACAAAAATTGGTTTCTGCGCTGATGACGTAAATGGCTTTTTCTTAGCTGGCGAGCACTCTACAAATATTGTGCAAACCAAAATATTTCATTATGTAGAGAGTGCAATAGTGCAATCTTTTGATATGCAAATTATTTATAGAAACAAGATCCAGTAACCGTAAATTTCTAAAGAAAAACGCAATACCGACATCAGGACCGACATTAAATTTACCAGTAACGTCAATATTATTTACATATTATTTATTTATTTATTATTTTGACTCTCGCCAAATCAATCATAGAAACTAATATTTACTAAATGAATATCAAAAAATGCTAGTTAGCCCAGATTATATGCCTTTATACCCTTATTTCTTTTTGATCATTCTGTAGAAAGTTTCATGCAAAAAGTTATATAGCGTTGGGCGGAAAGGACAAGCGTCACAAAATTGATATTTTTTGCTCAAGAAAATATTTATTGACATATGTGAGTTGGCAAAATCATGTGTGGAAAACAATATTTGCATGTGGTGTCCGTTATCATTAATGCATTTCTGGAAGCGTTCTACGAAGTTTGCAAACACTCTTTCCATCATCGCTGTCAATTTGGGCGACTTCTACACGAATAGCTTTTTTCACTTTTTCCAATGTGATTCGTACATACGAACTTATCTGCTTACCAGCGATTAAGGAATCATTCATTGTCTTTACAACTTGCTCTAATATGTTTCTCTGGAAATTTTCTGCTCGCGGTTTTACCACTTGTGTTCGCAGAAATGCAATTTTATAACACCGTAAAGCGTAAAGCCTGTATCCCACGATACAATGTATCGGCAATTTATTGCAGTTAGCGGCAACAGTTGCTCGTATGTGTGACAAAACGCCGTGTGCTAGGCAACTTTTTAGCTGCAATTAGTTTAGACGTATGCAGCTAAACTTTTTCGATAACGGCAACTTTCTAGGAGCAACTCGTTTGAGCGCATGCGCTAGATCACAGATGCAGCATGCAGCGACCAAAAATAACTTATGTTTGAAGCATCGTATCATCACGCAGGCGTCATTCTTGTCAAAATCATACTTTTATTTGTCAACAATACGTGTACTCGCATATTAAGTACATACAGTGAAGACTAATATATTAAATAATAAACATGTGGAAGAGGAACTGATCAACCTCATGAAAAGTTACCCAGTTATGGGATGTTAAAGATCAAATATCAAAATTTCCCTATATCTGGTAGAAACATTAAGCAACGTATTTCCCTAGATTTTAAAGGAACATACAATCAGCAACTCAAGTTGCTCGTATTTTTCATCGTGGGATACAGCCTAAATACAACACCCCCCACCAAATCATCACTGACCCCGGGTGGTGGCTCCTCTTTACATTCTCTACAGCTACCCGAGAGCTGTGAGCATAAACTCTATCATTTTGGCGTTTAAATTAAACTGAGACATTAAAGACTGATTTGGTGAAGTTTTGCTTGCTGCATTAGGCGAGTGAACGGAGCAGTTTTTGAGTAGTACCGTTATGTATGCGGTTGGGAAGAGCTTATAAATATTCTGGCGTTTTATTAACTTAACATATTGAGAAAGAAATTATGAAAAATTCAATGACCCCGCAGGGACTTGAGCCCCCGACCTCCACATATCTAGTGGAGGTCCGGGATTCTGGTCCCTGCGGTGTCATTGAATTTTTCATAATTTTTTTCTTCATATATTTAATATTCTCCACGATCGCGAAGGCCATTTCTATTTTTATAATACTAGGTACGATCACAAATAATTTTTATTAGGTAATGCGAGGAGGCACACATAATCCGTGAGAGCCACATCCTAGAGATGGCAGCGCTAATGACCGACTTATAGGGAAAGCACAACGAGCTATAGGCAACTCTTCCTAAGCGATATACCATCTTGTGGCAGATTTTGGAAGCTTTCAGATAGACATTACCAAACATAAGTCATAACCTTTATAAGTGCTACGCTACATATTTTGTCTATTTATCCATTTATTTCTTGTTATAATGTCAAAATCAAATTATTATTGCTGTGTTCCATAGTGTAATTCGTGGAGAAAGAAAGATCCGAATTTATCTTTTCATTCTTTTCCATTAGACAAACAAAAAGTAATATTTGGCGGAGAATTAGTTAAAAAGCGAAAAATCTGGATAAATAATCTGAGACTGAGAATGGTCAAAAATCCAAGCCCTTACATGAAAGTTTGCAGCCTTCATTTCACCGAAGATTCATTTTTTAAATTTACAAATGAAAGTAAACTTAGACGTTTGAAAAAAACTGCAATGCCCACTTATAAATTGCCACAATCATTGTTTCCATCCAAGATTCCATCTAAAGACAGGGAAGAAAGGGCTAGGAAACGAGCTAAATCAGCACAATTAAATGAATTATTCAATTACAAAGTCGTTGACTTATATACCTGCTGCAATATATCAAAACCACACATACAGTGTGTTAATTAAAAACCTGGCCATAGGCGTTTAACATGGGAAAACCGTTTTTCTTTGCGCAAAAGTCCCCAATTCATTTTAGACTAAACAGATTTAAATTTGCACGTTTAGTAATTTGTAAAAGCTAACTTGAAATTGTACAAATATTGCTCATTTGTAGCGATACCCATGAAATTGAAACAAAATTACAAAGAAATTCATATCGCTTGAACTGTCAGAAATTTAATTTTATATATTACAGAATGTGGAAAACTGATAATATTAATAGTAATTAAGGTACCAAGGGTTGTTATAAGGACAATAATGCCTGAGGTCAACAGTGTACTGTCGAGGGCCTCTGGCCCGAGGCGAGTACGTTGACCGAAGGCATTATTGTCGTTTAACACCCGTGGTGCCTTCAACGTTTTATGTCTTACTAGAAATTCTTAATAAACATTTTGTCTGACTAGAATTTATCAAACAAAAATATTTTGTTTCTGTAAACAAAGCATTTTTTCAAACAAAAAATATATTTCTTGTGGTATTTTTCTGTCAATATGGACGAGCAATGTTATTGCTACGAATAAGAAGTATGCTCGTTTTTTTTTGTGATGAAACAAATATGATTATAAACGACTACAATTCACAATGCTTCTTAACCTTAACTGCACTTTATGTTAGTATCAGTATTATTAACCTGAGTTTGTCAACATTACCATAGCAACTTAATACGCCCTAGGGCATTATTTAGTCAATAACGGACCTAATGTTGAGATTGTTATAAAACAATAACATACTAGTAAGACATAAAAGTAATTTAAGTGTTAGATTTTAAAAATAATACCTGTGTAGTAATTTAGGTGCAGAATTGAATTATCTGCAACTTTTAATTGAAAATTTAATTTCTGACAGTTAAAACGATACGCATTTCTTTCTAACTTTGTTTGAATATCATGAGTATCGCTGGACACTAGCAATATTTTTATACAATTTCAAATTAGATTTTAATAGTTACCAAACTTGCAAAATTAGAACTGTTTACTGATTTAGGCGTAGAATATAATTATCTACAACATTTATTTGCAACATTTTGTCTAAAATTAATTGGGGACTTTTGCGCAAAGAAAAACTGTTTTCCCATGTTAAACGTCTATTGCCAGGTTTTTAATTAACACATTGTATATGTTTGCAGCGACTACTAATCTTTATTTACCACGCCGTATAAAATAATATACCCAGCCTTATAAACTTCCTCGCCCTCATATACCCTTGAATTTTCATTACTTCCCATGTATTAAAAATACTGAACAAGGGAAAATGAGTATTTATTAAATTCCATAACCTAAAAAAACTTCAAAATTATAGTATTGTTAGGTACTAACTACAAAAATTATATTTAAAAACAAGTAGAATAATTTGACAACAAACTTAATATTTAAATATATGAAAATAAATATGGAATACAGAAAAAAACATTAATTTTCAGCACCAATATTGTCTGTCAGTACCAAGGTTCGTATATAAAAGGTTGACTCATTCCCATAAGACTAATGTAAACGGTAGTGGGAGAAAGAGTAGGGATATCGTGACGTTAACGACAGACCCAAGCACAGTCAGCTGTGCTGTGAATCATAGACAATATACTTAATATTATTTGTTTGTAAAGTAAATCGATATATAAGAGGTAAGTTTTTACAAAACGTAGTTACTAACAATATTGATACATATTTTATTAATAATAGAAGATGCCTGGAATGCGTTGCACTGTTGCTACTTGCACAAATAGTTTGATAAAAACAAAAAAAGCAGGAAACTCAATTTCATATCATCGGTTTCCAAAAGATGAAAAAATAATAAAAAAATGGATTCAGCGATGCCGTAGAAAAGGAAAATGGAATCCAAATTCGTGCCATATTTGTTCCGAACATTTCCTCGAAGACGATTTTGTTCGTGATTTAAAATCCGAACTTTTAAATGTACATATAATCAATAAATTGTGTATTACATTTTGAACCACATATTTATGTTATATTACAGTTGCCAAGGAAAAAAATCCTCAAGGAAACAGCAATACCTACAAGGAATTTACCACCAAATGTTTCTTTGGAACCGGGAACATCAGCATCGACTAGTACAGCAAGAGGGGCGAGATACAAAAAGCGGCAAGATAAGCAAGAGGTTACTAAAATGTTGTCACTAGAAAATAAACTAATATTGGCTTCGTCAACTATACCAACTTCTCTTGAAAAGTCTGAAGAAATTCAAGTAGAGGTACCTGAATCCGGAATTAATATTACTGATTTATTACGAGAAAATGAAGAATTGAAAACCAGAAATATGAACATGCAGGAGAATATAAATTGTTTAAAAAATAAAATGCGCCTTCAGGATAAAGAAAAATTAAAACTTGAAAAGAAGTTAAAATATATATCAAATAAAAAAAAATCCGAAGAAAAAGTCGATGACAAAATAATTGATTTATTGAAGACATGTTTTTCCATTAATCAAATCAATTTGATTCTTAAAAAAAAATCCAAAGTATGTTGGACGTCTGATGAAATTGCCACTGCTTTTACAATTAGATATTTCAGCAAAAGGTGTTATATATTCCTACGACAGAAATTAAATTATCCTCTTCCTGGAATATCTTCTCTGCAGAGGTGGGCAAAGAATGTTATCATGAATAAAGGAATTTTACCTGATGTTTTTCGCCTAATGGAAGTTGCAGCTACAAATTATACAATAGCTGAAAAAATTGTAGTTTTACAATTTGACGAAGTAAAAGTAAAGAGTTTATATGAATATGATCAACTACATGATCAAATTATTGGTCCACATTCACAAATGCAGGTTGTGCAGGCAAGAAGCTTGTATGGCAAATGGAAGCAGATAGTGTACGTCGATTTCGACAAAAAAATGACTTCTGAAATAATATTTGAAATCTCTAACAAATTCGAAAACATTGGTTTCCATGTGGTAGCGTGTGTAAGTGATTGCGGGGGAAGTAATTTAGGTCTTTGGAAAAATCTAGATGTGACACTAGACAAGTGTTGGTTTCAGAATCCAGCAACCGGTGACAAACTATTTGTGTTTGCTGATGCCCCTCACTTATTAAAATTACTTCGCAATTGGTTTCTAGACACTGGATTTTTGTTAGAAGATAAAAAAATTGTCAATAAACAACCTCTTAAAGATCTCCTGAAACTTTCAAATAATAAAGAAGTTAGTTCTTGCTTCAAAATAAGTGAAAGACACATTACATGTGAAAAAGCTCAAAGACAAAATGTGCGTATGGCAGCAGAGCTATTTTCACACACTACTGCAACAGCTCTAGACCATTATTCGGTAGGAGATCCTGAAATAACCAAATATACAAGCCGTTTTATAAAATTATGTAATTCTTGGTTTGACATCTTCAATTCGTACAATCCGCATGTAGCAAATTTTCCAACTAAGTGCGGGTATGGAATACATTTAGAATGTCAAGACGAAATTTTAAATAAAATGAAAAAAACCATTTTTCTTATGCGATGTTGCAATAAAAAATCATTACAAATTTTTCAGAAAGCAATTGTCATGTCAATCAGATCATTACAAGAATTACGGAAAGAAATGGAATTAAAATTTAATATGAATTATATCTTGACACATAAATTAAATCAAGATGCACTAGAGAACTTATTTTCTCAATTAAGAACAAGAGGTGGACTCGATGACCATCCCAGTCCATTAAATGCGCTTTACAGACTCCGAATGATTATTTTGGGGAAAAATCCAGGAGTTGTCCAAAAAAATCTAAATGTAGAAGATGTAGCCGAAGAAGAATATGTAACAGCCAATGTATTAAAGCGAGTTGGTATTGAAATGTCATTGTCCGAAGAAGATATATTTCAAGGATATAAAGATGAGATTGAGTCAGTGCCTAGTTCGAGTTGTATATCAGATACTAATAGTAAGGAAATAGAGGAGGATGGTTTGAGTTATTTGGCTGGTTGGATAGCTAAAAAGTTTAAAAATAAGTATCCCGAATTAGGAACGCACACTTATTTATTGCACACCGATCATAATTACAATTTACCTACCTGGATATCACACTTGTCTTATGGAGGTTTAATAGAACCAAGTGATAATTTTAAAAAATCTGTTAAAATTTTTGACAAATATTTTCAAAAATTTCATGGTGAATCATTGATAAAAGAAGCAAGAGTAACAGAAACTTTAAAAAATATAATTTTGAAAACATATCCTGATTTAGCTCCCGAAGAAGTAGTTAAAGCATTTTTAAGACAAAGATTGTTCATTAGAATAAAATATTTAAATAATTTACAAGAAGAAGAAAATATAAAAAAACGAAAAAATTACAATGATCATTCTAAATCTACAAAAAAAATGAAGAAAATTACAACATAGTATTCATTTATACATGTATTAAATTTATGTTATTGGTTTTTTTTTGAAATATTTTTGTTTTTTATATAGACAATAAAGAAAATGTACTTTTGTAATAGTTTTTTTTCTATGCATTTATACAGATATTAATACTATTTTTATATCATTATTCTTTTTAATTGAAATATTTTATTTTAGCCTATCAAAGCAATTAATTTTTTTTAGATTCCCGTATACCACTACATTATCGAGGTAGAACGGGTCGTCCACTGACGTCATATTAGGCGCATGCGCTCTTGTAACTTTTTGAATGAGGCAACCTTTCTATATATTAACCTTGTGTCAGTACTACGTTCCTTGAGTATATCAGAGTATGATGTCTATCTGACAGCTTCCTTAGCCCACCGTTTCGGCGCTGGGATCTTAATCGAGATCCCCTATAAGTAAATATTTACTTATAGCTCGTTGGGAAAGCATTATATTTTACTTTTGTGCTTGTTGTATTTTGATGCTTTGTTTTGATGATATTTTGTTATTTTTTAATGAAATTAAATATGTTTATCACAATGTCAGATAAATACATTTACTTAAATGGTGCTGTGCGGCTTAGGTTGAAAGAGAAGCAGTATATAAAGGTAAAATAAGATTCAAAATTGAAGTTATCTGCATGTTAACTAGATATTTAATTATTTTTAGCTGGACATACTTTTGCGGATATAAGATAAAACAGAATAATATAGAAATAAATGGACTGCGTGTTCAAACATTTAATTTGAATGGGGCTCCTCTTTCAATCGTAATAACATTAATAGTGTATTCCGAAATTGAACCACGCTAACCGAGGTTACTTTTTCAGTAACTGGTTATATTTTCGGAACGCGGTTACTGAAAGCTGGTAACTTTTCTGTAACCACGCTAACCGCCCTAGATCGGCGGTTGTGGTGTTGTTACATTACAACTTTTTTTAATTTGTCAAGTTGAGGTTAACTGTTATACCCAAATCATTCAAGCAGCCAATGCACGTCATAAATAAAAATTGAATAAAAGTTACTAGATGTGTGACGTCATGTACTGGTACGTTTGCAGAGGTTTTAGAATCTTTATGAAAAGAGTTATACAGATTGCAATCTGTATTATCGACATGGTCATGAACTATCACATCTACAAAATAAATACTATATTTTCGTCACTGTCTATTTCTATTTAAATTATTTTATAATACTAACCTTATTTATACTTATGTATGCCATATAAAGGCAGTAAATAAAAGTGAGCCGAATTTCAAAGAAATATACCGAATTCTTCTGATTGATTAGAAGTGCTACCTTTGGCAGATTCACAGATTTTGTGTTTGCGTTAACGGTCACGTTGCGTTTAACATTACTTTATTATAAATAGGCCTTTACAACGCACAAAAATGTTTCAAACACGATACAAATATTTTTCAAATAATAACTTTGACAGTATGAACATATAAATTATCAATGTTGCCAACTATAGCAACAATTAAACGAATAATATGACGTTGATGTACATTATTTATATATTATTCATGTCATATACGATAAGTAATGAACTCTACTATTCATCTTAATAATAATTATATAACGCTATACACTTTTTGACGGTTAAAAATGATTGAAATTTTATTTCATTTTTCACTATTAGTGATTTTAATGCATTAAGGTTTTTACACTAAGTGATGACGTGCATTGGCTGCTTGAATGATTTGGGTATAGCAGGTCCATTTCTCCAGTGCGGTGTATTTTTATAGGCTTTTTAATGCGATTTTCCACTATTTTTTAATATTTCTCTTTTTGGAAATAATGAACGGATATGTCAGCACTTTCATAATTTTTGTACTGCGGTTCAGAACAATATTTCTTCAATTTGCTGGTCATTTTTGGTTACTGTTTACTTATAATCCTATATGACAGCACAACGTTTTCCCTACGACTTATCCGGGAGAGCCACATCCTAGAGATGGCAGCACTAATGACCGACTTATAAGGAAATCATTCTATTTTACGTTTGCGCTAGTTGTATTTTGATGCTTTGTTTTGAGGATATTTTGTTATTTTTAATTGAAATTAAATATGTTTATGTTTATGTCAGACATATACATTTATTTAAATGGTGCTGTGCGGCCTTTGGTCGAAGGAGAAGCAGTATATAAAGGTAAAATAAGATTCAAAATTGAAGTTATCTGCATGTTAACTACGTATTTAATTATTTTTAGCTGGACATACTTGTGCGGGTATAAGACATAAACAGAATAATATAGATATAAATGGACTGTGTGTTCAAACATCTAATTTGAAAGGGGCTCCTCATTCAATCGTAATAACATTAAATACAAATGCACATCAAGTTCTTTGTTTTGCACGTCTTCCTCTTGCTGTTGCTCAACTTCTGGTATTTTTATAGTTTCTTCTTCTTCTCTAACTTTCCTATAAACAATTTAAAATAAATATATAATATTAAAGAATAATAGTTACTACTTACTGGTGAATTTTGTTTGAGTAATTTTTGTCTTGGTATAGCATATCTTTTTAATATTTTTCTTTTAATAACTACAAAAACAATCTAATAATATTTTGAAGCATACATTTTTATAAATACTTATATGGAATAAAATCGTTTTGGTATAAAATGTTGTGAACAAACGGTCATGAACGGTGATATGTCCTTTCTGATTTTTAACGCGATTTTCCACTTATTTTTTAATATTTCTCTTTTTGGGAAATAATGAACGGATATGTCAGCACTTGCATAATTTTTGCACTGCGGTTCAGAACAATGTTTCTTCAATTTGCTGGTCATTTTTGGTTACTGTTTACTTATAACCCTATATGACAGCACAACGTTTTCCCTACGACTTATATGTTTTATTTTGCCAACAGATGTCAGACACTTTGTTGGCTCTCGCCATTACTCCGCTGTCGCAGTGCTGTCGCCATTTGACCAGAGATAACATATCTATATACATACATACATATATATATATATATATATATATATATATATATATATATATATATATATATATATATATATATATATATACATTTAACTTAACTAACGTAGACCCAGCGCGGCCTATGCTGCTGCACGTTTGTTATGCCTTTGCCTTACCCACCAGTGTTGCCAACCGTAACACATTTATGGCATTTGGTCATATTTACAAAAGCATAACAAGTACCTATGTAACAATTAAATAACATTTGTTTTTTCACCATGATTTATTTTGTTTATATAAAATAAGCCTCACTTGTATTAGGGACTGAATTTATGTCACGACTACATAGATTAATATACATACAGAATTTTCAAAAATTGTGAAACTCCCCTATTTACATTATATTGGTACCTAATAAATAATACTTTAATATTTCATTATAACTTTTATTATAATTCATGAATATAGAAAACATTAGCTCAATGTACGATTTGAATCCTTCCTTCTATCCCTATGACAACGGGAGACATTTTGGTGATGTAAGTCTCGAACACTTCTGTATCTATTGGGCCGGATTGGCGATTACGCAACTTGTCACGAATCATGGAGTAGCCATCACCACCACTAGCCAGGAAAGATGGCATAGTTAGACGGTACTCCGCGTCAGGTTGGTACGGCGCAAATGTGGGAATCTCACATTTGCGGCACAAGATCCATAGGGATGAAACTCGAGAGCCGATGGGCTGAGTCATGTTGAACCTGACTCTCATGCCTGAAACATTCAAATAAAACACGTGTCAGGCGTCAGGTTTTCCATTAAATCGTCACTGCTTTGAAAGCCAAACCGTTTGACATGACATCATAGTCTAGTAAATCTGCTGAAAAAACACCCCAACCTGAAAGAAATTGTAACAAAAGTATTTTAAACGGAATCCTGTCCAGAAACATGCGCTAGACAACAAATCAAAATTTCCAGAAATCTGAGCACGGGAATCTCCCGCCATTCGGGAAAATGGCGGCATTTTTAGGTTTTTGACTATTTTCCTGGAAACAATTGCCCGTATAAATATTTTACAGGAATATAAAATTAAAACTTAACATTTTTTTATTATAAAAAAATAGTATATTATTAACCACGGTAGGGAAGATTATCATTATTGACCTAGAGTCAAGATTGTATCCTGAGCTGAAAGCGAGGGATATAAGACACTGGCCAATAATGGTCTTCCCTACCAAGGTAAATATACTATTTTATTCACTACTAGCACTTACATATTTTCTAGTTAATGATATTTAAATTGATAATAACGAAGCATATTGAAATGAACATTTGTTTTGTAATATTTCAAAATCAAAGTAGATCTCATTTTTTTTTTTTTTAACATTTGACGTTTCTTCAGTTTGAATCATTTGAATCTTGTGTGAATCAATTTTTACCTTTAATTATGAGCAGTGAAAGTGACATTAACTGCACTCCTCCAGAATTAAGGCAGCAGGCTGAAAATGTATATAATTTATTACAGACAGAAAAATCAAAATCTCTGAAAATGTGTTGCTGGCATATTTTCAACAACAGTCATGTACTAAGAAGGTTTCGAGTTTATGGGCTATATTTTCTATGTTAAAATCAACTATTTTACTTAAAGATGATATAGACATATCAAAATATTTTAAATTAATTTGTGTAAGTGTAAAAGTGTTGCCAACATACATCTATGTATTCCTATATCTCTATGTTTGACAATTTGATTTCTGAGAAATTCAGCCTTATTGTGAATTTATAGTATTATATGTAGACCAAGTTTACTGTATAATATACACTTTTTTAATTTATTATATGGTTTTGGAAGTATAAAAGTTACTGTCAATATTGACATTTAACAGAGGTCGGTAATGATTACCGACCTTGGTAGGTAATTATCGGTAACCATGGTTACAATGTACAGGTAGGAAAAAACAATTTCGCTTGTCAAATAAAAGTAAATAATTGCGGTTGCTTAGGCTGGTAGTGAATTAAATAATTTATACATTTTTTTCCAAGGATGAACTGTCAAAGAGGTACGTTACAAAATATTTAACCAGAATAATTTTTGAAATAAATTTAAATTGTACCAAAAATTAACATTATTATGTATTTAATATTCAGTCTTAGTCTAATAGGTTTTACTATTTATGACAATTTACAATCGTCAAGTCATTGAAGGATGTAAATTATCGATGTTTTGAATAATTTTTGTCAACAGATTCCTACAATATTAGCAATGAGTTAACAGTCAGTTTTTCGAAATAAATTGTGAAAAGTGAAATAAACATGTCAGCCACCGGGATTCAAACCCGGAGCCATTACCTTACCGGGGTAGCGCCCTGCCACTTGAGCTATATCTAGGGTTGCCAACTAACTTTTTTTGGAAGGGACTGTCCTTTTTTGAGCATATTTTATCCTTGCCCTTTTTTAAACAAGAAAAGGACGCGATTTGTCCTTTTATAGTAAATTTTGTTATTAACAATATTTTTCTTATTATTGTAAATATGAAAATGAAATAATTATTTCACATTTTACGTAATGTAATGAAATAACGATAGAATTGTTGCATTATTGATGTATTGGTACTAATTTATCTACTAACATTTAGTTTACAGTATTTTCTAAAAGGTGGCGGTAGCAGACGCAGAGATGTATGCTTTGGTGTTTGATGATAACTTCAGACTTTCAGTCTCAATATATACTCTCTTTTCTATGCTTTCAGAGTTAAAAATATCTGTGGTTAACTAGTGTTGACTTGTCAATTTTGTTACTCTCATGCTCATCCAGGGGCGGCTCGTCCATAAGGGCTGCAGGGCTGCAGCCCCTCCAGTATGAAATGAAGGCTACAATTTTATTATCGCTCTTAAATATTTATATAATATTTAAAAACAACTATTTTTGGTTTGTAATAAAATATTACTCAATAGTAATTTATTTTTAAACAATAATTGTATGTTTCAATAAGTCGGTGTGCTATGCGGGCTAGTATATTAAACGTCCGGGCTGGATTCAATTCAGCCCGCAGCGAACAGCACAATTCATATAGAGAGGGCTACATAGTGAGGATAAAGTGGTGGGGGTTATGAGTGATTCTCGTGCAGTTTGGGCTGCTACGATTCCAGCCCAAGCTACGTTACGTTTAGAGTTTACTGATTTGTACTGTAGACGGTCTGCGCTTTAGTACGCTTTTACTACACATACATAAAGTGTAATGTTAAAGTTATCATTATTGTGAGTTTCTTTCTTTTTAATACTAGCTTTGAAGTATTAATCATCAAAAAAATGAACGCTGAGAAGAACACTGTTAAATATTTGCAAAACATAAAATTTTCTCAATTAAGACTACAGGAAAAACTTGAAATTAAAAATTTAAGTCGTCTTACACCAGATTTAAATATTTCTCAGTCCGCAATAAGTAGAGCACAGAATTATGTGCGAAAATTTAACTCTAATGTATATAACAAAAATATTTGGCTAACTGGATGTACAGAGAAAAACGCTTTCTTTTGCTTTCCATTTTTGTTTGGCGATGATTCATTGTGAATAAAAACAGGAGTAGCAGATTTAAAACATTTAAATGAAAAAATTAAAAAAAAAACATGAGAAATGTACAGAACATTTAAAAAGTGTGTGCAATCTTGGCATGTTATGAACAGTTAATATTAAAACGCAACTAAGTGAAGCTTATAGGCGAGAAATAAATAAACATAATGAAAACGAGAAAAAAATCGTGATATTTTATCTAAAATAATAGACTGCATCGTGTTTTGTGGTAAATTTGAACTTCCCATGCGAGGACATGACGAAACCGAACATTCAACGAATACCGGAGTTTTTAGAGGATTATTAGAATTTGCTGAAAAATTAGATGACAGTTTAAAAAATCGCGCAACAACCCAAGTAGTGTTCTAACAATTTATTTCTGTACATTTGCACATCCCTTGAAAGAAAGTAACTTTCAATTATAAGGCATTTGACCTTGAATGAAAAAAAAAAAAAATCGCCTGCGGCGCATTTTTTTCTTAAATACCTCGCTGCAGCCCTCCTACTATAAATTCTTACGAGCCACCACTGTGCTCATCGAAAGAGTATCCGGATCAGATATTACTCGTTTACATTTTATTATAGTTTATTAACCCCAAACAATTGCTTTGTCAGTTTAAAAAATTAAAATGTAAAATTAGATATTAGCAGCTAACATATTAAGGTTAGATATCTTATTGTGTTTTCCTTGTTTTCGTTATAAAATATTGAATTTATTTTTTTAAGAATTTGTTAAATTGCTTCATTGTAAAAAAATTCTATATTATCTAACTTTGTATTAAAACACGTTTGACCTTGAAAATTTAAAAAAATCGCCTATGGCGCATTTTTTTCAAATTTTAAATCTTGCGCGGTTTGAAAATTTGAATTCAGCATGATATTCTCTTTCATATAAAGTATTAAACAATTTTTTCCGATGAGCAATATGCGAGTTACCAACAAATTAAATTCACATGAAATTCCTCTAAAATTTTAAACTTCTGAAAATCGGCTCATTTCTCAATTTCTCATCAACCACTTTGACACGTATTAAATACTTAATATTGTTTATCTTTAATCGTGTCGAAATTTTCAGATGTTTAAAATTTTAAAGGAATTTCAGGCACCTTGTATCCCTCGGTCTTCGCTCTCGGGTTACAATATGGGGTTGGGTCAATAATGATTATCTTCTCAACCTTGGCGTATAATATACTATTGTTTTTTGAATAATTCAAATACCTTTAATAATTGTTTTGAACAAATGGCCAAAAACATGAATATGCCAATATGCCGCCAATTTTCCCAATTGGCGGGAGGTTTCCAAGCTCCAATTTCCGGAAATATTTGATATGTTATTCAGTGCATTTTCTGGGCAGGATTCCGTTTAAAAGCTTTTCTTGCCATAAAATGATAAAAGTTGATTCGAATTTTTAAATTCAAATAAATTTACTCTAGAAGTAAATTTACTTTGAAAATAAACATATATAATCTATAATTGTTTTTTCATTTGCTTATTTGTTCGCTTACAAAAAATGTTACCTAACAATGTTCATTTCAATGTGGACCCGGCTTTATTTATTAAATATGTTACATATAGGATTCAGATGTTATAATAAATTAGTAAACAAATGAGCTATTGTTCGAGATTAAAAAATGCCAAATCATGGCTTAAACTAAATCAAAATAGATTTAAATATTTCCAAATATATTTTTCAAACTCATCATAGTTTTTCAATAGATAAAGTGGCGCAATTTTCTCGGAAATCAGTGCGACATCATTCAAAATTTAACAAATAAAACTGATAGTTAAAGTGACCGTTTGACACAGACTTATAGCCGAGACAGAACGACAAAAATTAATGATTATTAACGGTTAGATATAGTATGCGCACCTGAAGTTGAGACTGTTGACAGAGGTCAAAATTGCCTCTATTAACAAACCAGAAAATATGGACTGTAGTAAGTTCGTGCTACTTATTGTTTTATGCTGTACGAGTACAATACAATAAGTAGTACGTGCTTACTACATTTAATATTTTTTGGTTTGTTAATAGACGCAATTTTAACATCTGTCAACAGTCTCAACTTCAGGTGCGCACACTATATCTAACCCTTAGGGCCGGTCTTTTCACCTTCGGATAAAGTTCCGGATAAAGTTATCTGGTGGATAAATCAAAAATGTGTTTTTCCACCTTCAGATAAGGTTATCCGCCAGATAAATTTTGCCTATCTGACAGATAAGTTATCCCGGACTTTTCTACCGTATAAATATGATATCTGACAGAAACATATGAATTGATGCAATAAATTGGCAGAAATGTCGAATACATAATATTTTGGTAGAATACAAATATGTAACATTACTCTAAGTACATGTAATTTCACAAATCTATTTATTATTTTTTATTATATATGGCGCCAGAAAATTTTGAAGTGAGTGGCAAAACTGATATTCCTGCTTACAAATCGTACTTATTTTTTATTGTTATATAATATACCAAAATTTTAAATAAGTATACACCCGATTATGGATATCAGGGATATGGACAAGAAGAAATACAAACAAATAAAACATTTCACATCTAAACTTTGAGAGACAATTTTTTTTTTTGCTTCTCAGACACTTTTTCCATCATCCTTTCCTTGTAGTCTGTAGTTAGTCCAAGGGAGGTCAACTGTCCCTTCTTGATCCACCTCCCCTCCCCCTAAAGGCGCTCCAGGATATGTCCTTTTATTTTCTGATATGCTTATACTTGCACCTTAGTACAACTACAAATAAATGTAGAAATATTCCGTATTTCAACAATTTCAAAATTATTGCAGCTCTCACGTTTCTTTCAATTTTCATAATCTTTAAACATTTCCAAATATGAACAGAAAATAATAAACTGCACTCAGAATATTTATTCAAGTTACTTTTAAATTATAACTTCTTGTTCACAGTAAATATTTTTAATTACGTCAAAAAGATCATAACGAGTATTCCCTGATCATAACCACAAATGTCAAAACACAAATATTAAGCAACTTGATCAAAACAAAACTTATATAGTATTTTCTTGCTCTGCCTTATTACATTTGCAATGCTGTTATCTCTTTTTAATTTTATCAGAGATTTCGGAACTGCATACCCGCACTATCTGTCGGATAGTTATCCGTCAGATAAATTTGAAATGAAAGACAGAAAAAAGTTATCCGTCGGATAAAGTTTCTGATAAGTTTATCTGGCGGATAGCTATCCGGAACTTTATCTGAAGGTGGAAAGATCGGCCCTTAATGACCATTAATTTTTGTCGTCTGTCTCGCCTATTAAGCTCATAAACCATATGTACTTATATTTATAACTAGCACTCAGCCACACGAATCAGTATATGTTATTATTATTTGTTAAATAGCTATTTAACAAAAATAGTATCTAAAATTTTGTACTGACCTGAGATTTGAAGGAACTGTTTAAATGATACATCTCTTTTGGTATCATTCACTGCATACTCTAAAAATTCCCGGATTTCTTCTCCTGTCAATTCACCAACATCGATTTTACTTTCAAATGGTGCTATGCTTATAAGATCGCCGTATGTAATATCTGCGAATAAAGAAAGAACCATGAAAATATTTATTGACGAGGGCACTCTCAATCTATAATTTTCTTTATGAAAGCCATTTTTCGGTTGCTTTGGACATAAAAAGTAAATGAGCAACAAAGTTAGTACAGTTTTTAATTCTGAACATTTTTGTATTTACTCTTTTGAAATAATAAGGGAAGCAAAAATCAGCATAAAAAATAACACTATGTTACATATTTCAATACTATACTCGGCAGATACTTATAATACAGGTGTTTTTTTACCTCCCTCGCATATAGAGATTTTAGTGAATAAGCACGTTTTAAAATGATGTCTGTTTGTATGTATGTGTGTGTGGATCCTGTGTACACGATTACTCAAGTACTATCAGTCAAAAAATTTTAAAATTTTGTATACCCATTCTATTCTAATATGGGAAGAGCTCATTAGTTTTTAGTGTATATCGGATAACCGGAAGTATCATTTATACACGCTTTTAACAGTTTTTCTTGTAAAAAATTCATTGAATATAATTTTTTAGCAACTTTTACTAATAAAAATTGGATATAATGGTACAATCTTCAATTCTATGATAATAACATTTAATAAATAACTTGAAATAACTATAAATATTAAATTATAAAATAATTTATTTTTGTATATCATCTTGCCTGTGCGACAACATAATATTTTAATAAAAATTTTGACATATTTAAACAAATGTCACTGTCAGGAAGCAATTACATTAAAATTAATAATGAAACCGTGTTAAGGATTGATTCTATTGAAATTAAGGTTTGTAAAAATAATATATTTTCCATCAAGTATCAAATATTAGTTTACAACTACACATTAACGAAATGGATCATGTAAAGTAAAAGATACATGCAAAGCAACTGAATATAGTTTGCAGGATTTATGTAGGTATGTATTTAAATTAATAAAAATTAAACAGCGGAAGGTACTGGGTTGACCACATCAGATTTTTTTGTAATTAATATTTTACTTTTATATGAATGTACATAGTTCCTATTTGTGTAGTATGTGTAGTGTTTAAAAAATATGCGTCAAACAAAAACAAAATATTTTAATAACAATTTTGACATATTTAAACAAATGTCACTGTCAGGAAGCAATTACATTAAAATTAATAATGAAACTGTGTTAAGAAGATTGTATTGAGTCTAATGAAATTAAGGTTAGTAAATATATTTCCCATCATACATAAATATTAGATTTACAGAATGGTCCGATATAAACTTGATATGTTTGCAGTACTAAAAGTCAAACAACTGTGAATAAGTAAGTGTTATCAAAGTGTCAAATATTAGTTTACAACTACACATTAACGAAATGGATTATGTAAAGCAATAGATATATGCAAAGGAATTTAATATAGTTTGCAGAGTATGTAGGTATGTATTTAAATTAATAAAAATTAAAAAGCGGGAGGTATTGTGTTGACTATATAAGATTTTTTTTTATAAACTTATATGCAGATGAACACGAGAATCCGTGACATAGACGTTTAACATAGGAAAACAGATTTTCACAAATATTATTTGTCCCTTAAAACTTTATGCGGTGTGTCACACATAATTGAAAAACGTACTACAAATAGATTTAGATGTGGATATTTCGTCAAGTAATATGTCAAAAATAGATGTTTCCATGTTTGCGCAATCGACGCACAAAATTTAAAAAATAAGATTTGAAAATTATTATGACATATTAAAAAAAATCTGTGCACAATGCCTCTCGTTATTTCCATATTAGGCTGTATAAGTAGGTATTGTACATATTTAACATTTCTGGTACACATAAAAACACATATCTTCTTTATATATTTTTTAATTCATTCTATGCACTTTTTTACTCTTCTAAATGTTCGAGATTCTTCCAATTCATCTATGTGATTGGCGTTATATCTGAAGGATACACAGGTGTCTCAATAAGCTTGCTCACTATTGGTAACTTTTTTATTTGAAGAGATACGAGGTTGGTTAAGTGAGCAAAATTGTGCCATTTTCTATTAGAAAATTGATCATGTAGACAAAATAAAAATTGTGTCAGCGGTTCTCAAAATTTGGGACAAAATATATATTTTTTAAATGGAACCATATATTTTTTATTATCTTATTGGAAAGAGTATTTTTTTCTCTTTCCAATAAGGTAATGTTCTTTATGTATAATTTTTTCAAATAAACGAGTTATTTACGGTTAAAAATAAAAAAAATTGTAAACTGTTTTATCAGTTTATTTAGCCAAGTAAGCCATGGAAACAATTGATTCTTTGTTTGTTTGACGTTTAATCATTTCTCCCGTAAAGTTCTCTGTGGTCAATAACTTTACAAATGAAGAAAAGTTAGATATGATCTTGCTGTATGGAAAGTTATATCTAGATACCAGTTATTTCCTACCTCAGAAGAAAAACACATGGATCAATAGACCACGTTAGGCTGCATCCCCATGCATCCGTATTCACGTATACGTGATCATTTGTAACCAATCACAATAGCAAATTCATACATCGGTCCGTTGTAAGAACGCAACGGACGAAAGTTGGTTAATTTTAACTTTTCACGGATACGGATTGCTTGACGCATGCGTATAAACGCAGCAACAGCAAGTTTGTTTGGATATTTTGTTGACAACCATTGATAAGCTTGAATTTTGATGTGGTTCATTTTTTACCTCCCGCTACCCTTGGTAAGGGAGGTATAGGGATCGTGCTAAAAATCTCATATCGAGATTTTAGTAAATGACCACGTTTTAAGGTCCCTAGAATCCATTTTTAACATTTTCACGATAATGTCTGTATGTGTGTGTGTGTATGTGTGTGTGTATGTGTACGAATTTTGTTTGCACTCTAACTCAAATACTATCATTCAGAAAATTCTGAAACCTTGTATTTTTACCCTATTCTAATGGGAATAGAAGCCATTAGATTTTGGTGTAAATCGGATAAACGGAAATTGTACTTTACTTGAAGCTCATAATGGTTTTTCTTCAAAAAGTACCATTAAATGCCATTTTTTCGAATTTTATGTCTTATGAAAATTAAAGATTATTGAATTTTCTACAGGAATACATTAATACCTTTTCTATATATTTTACAGATAAATTTAAAAATATTTTTTTTTTTATTAGTCGCGAAGCCTAAGATAAAAACTATTCCTTTGTTACACAGTTCATTTTTCAAATGAATGTAACTGACAGTAAATGTCACTGTCAGAAAACTTATCACTTCAAATTAATAATAGTGACATTTTAAAAAGAAAATAGTAAATAAAGCAATAGTTTTCTGCAATGGAACAGTTTGCGGCGTTAGTAAATACGTAGATAGGTATGTATTTAAATTAATAAAAATTAAATAGCGGGAGGTTTTGTGTTTAGTTTTTATGTACAATGGAGAACAATTTATTTAAATGTGGATATTGTGGATGGGTTATAAATTCAAATTTAATATGGATACCGGATAGGGACAACGTAACTACTTGCTTTCATGGGGTCGGGCTAAATTTTTACGTGCGTGAATACGGATGCATGGGGATGCAGCCTTAGTGTAACGGTCAATTTGTGGCGGCAAATTCAAACTAAAACCCTAACTCGCCTCTGCCGATTTATCCTCCCATGTTATTCATACGGGAACAAAGATATGCTATTTTCAAAATGTTCAAAAGAACTTTAAAATGCAAATCTTATCTATTAAACTATATAAATACAAATCTCTAATGTATTACCTACCTACTTATGTCGTATAAATATCTAAAAATTATTGAATAAACTATAATTAAAACAGCAAGTGCAAATTCATTAAAACGTAGGTCGTAGCTGTTTTCGATTCTGTTTTATCCTGACTTGCGCATGCATTTTCTTCTCTGTCATTTAGATCGTTAGCAAAGAAATTATTTATTGCGGACAACGTAATAACCCTTCCAGGCATCGCAAACAACAAAAACGAAAAAAACTTGTAACCACTTTAAAAACAAACGGACAAACAGCATCAAATCCAAAACTAACCTACAAATTTAGTTGATCTATCCAATGTGGTCTATAGTTGCCGAGAAATAAAATATGTAGGTTCTTAACGCGATGATAGCAACATCTATTAAATGGAATTGAGTACTACTGGCAAATGCCTGGCACTCGCCATATAAGTTTCCAAAGGTTACCTAGTACCAACCTTCTAAAATAAAAAGTTGCAAATTGAAATGAAAAGCTCTTTCGATATGCAACTGGGTTTCGTAATGACTTCATTATGAACGCAAAATATAAAAAAACATGTTTTTTAAACACATCGAGGAGAAAAATGGCTCAAGACTTTTAAATTGCACTTTTGTTATAAAGCTATCCTTACGCATTCCCTAACATTCTCCATATTCATAAAAAATAAATAATAAAATGCTAATGGTAAACAACCGAACTCTGAAAAATCCTACAGAACTCACTTCCGGGTGATAGCGTAGCTCGTATTCCTCCACTGTTCATGATTGCTATAGCAGCGTATGTCCAGGTGTTTGGCTCTGCCCTTGAAACATACTGAAATCACCACATCTCAAATTAAAATTAATACTTCACAATAATGTATTGCGTTACCTACATAGTCTACCATAGCATCAGTTAACAAGTTTCCCAAATTACACTCTCGATTGAAGCAGCTACCCTTGTTGAGGACTACATTCGTAGAGCCAATGATTCTGTTACTGAATGCGTCTACGGATTCCTTCCACAGGTTTATTTCTTTGTTTATTTCTGGATCTAAAATAAAAACAAAGATATTTTTATAAGGCAAATAGCAAATAAACTCGTAAAACGTAAAAAAGGCAGGAATAGAAGCGTTAATTCCTTGATAATGAAAACACAAATTTAGTTGTGCCATTACAAAACAAAAAATTTAAGATAAAAAATAAATATGGGCTCCTTAACTCGGTATTTTATTTGAAACATTTTTCGTAATTGACATTTTCGTAGTTGTTGTAGAAAAACAATCGATCAAAAACAGTTTTTCATCGTTATCTAGTAGCCTATGTGAATATAGCAAAAGCACATCTGAGCAGGGAATCGTACCCGAACCCAGTGTTGCCAGATTTGAATAATTTTCTTCAATATGAAGAATTTTAAGTCATTAAAAGGGCCTTTGAAGAAAAGAAGAATAATTTAACGGTTTACCCATGAAATGAAGAATTTTTACCCGAATCATATTTTTAAGATTAAATATATGAAATTACTAAAAAATACTGAGAAATGAGATAGAAATAGAATGGCGCAATTTACAAATGCATTTTACATCAGCAGAAAGGGAAAGGTTATCTGATTTATATATCAAAATTAGCACAATTGTTTATGTATTTGCCAAAATTTGCGTCACTCGAACGCGGAATCAGAATGTGATTTTTCTATAATGAATGATATGAAAACCAAAAAACGAAACAGAACTTAAGAAGATACTTTAAATACTCTCTGTGTGTTGCGCAACAATTTCAAAGAAAAAAAAGTTAACTCTGGAACAATGTCTGTTAATAATGAATACCTTAATTTAATGAAATCTTCATCTTTATATCAGTAAAAACATCTAATAAAAAGGCATTTTGTCTTCCAGGGTATTATTATTATTACACCAACTTACATTTATTCAAATTTGAAGAATTATGAAGAAATTTTAACAAATCTATCTGGCAACACTGCCCGAACCTGAACAGAACCAAAACCATATACCTATTAAACTAATAGGTATATGACCAAAACCGGAACCAAACCGCAATATTTTAGTGAACCCAAACCTAGAACCGAATCTCAGATATATTTTTCAATAGAACCCGAGTCGGAACCGAGCCGGGTATTAAAATGTTAGGGGTGAAAAAAGCTCAGAATTTTAAAAAATATTTTATATATTTATACTTTGTTTGGCTTATCGATTTCGCTAGTTATTTAGCATCCTCAGAGCCTTAACAGCTGGAAAAATATATATAAAGATGTACATGACAATATAAAATATTACAATATAATAAATGTGATATGAAGGGGAAAAATGCTGGGGAGTGATATTTATTGTATTTTGGTGTAACATAACAAGCATTTATGTAGGTAGATAAATTATTTATAAAGTAAGTTTTGTATATTTTAAGGTTAGGTGAACATGACGATCATAGTATTAAAATTCGGGTTCAGGGTTTAGCTCCGATGCATTTAATTTCAAATTATGTGATGCAAACCAGTGCTCAACATTGTTAGTAGTATAGAATAGAATTCACTAATCCAAAAATGAGCATTAGCTTAAATTTTTTTGTGAATTTGGCTGAAAAAGAATAGGACCCAAGACCGATCCCTGTGGGACTCCATGACTTACTAATAGAAAATCGGAGAAGGTGTTATTAATGTGAACACATTTTAAATTATTTCTTTATAAACACTGATATTCAAAAAACATTAATTCAATTTTCATTAGATCCGAATCTGTACCCTGTATTTAAAAATATTTAAAAATTTTGGTTTATGGGCCCATTGACAGTTACTAGATATGTTTATGTTTATTTTTTGTTTTTGTAATCTTTTGTATTTCTACAAAAATATAAATGTTGTTGAACTTTGTGATTTAAAATTGTACCAAACAAACCAAAGAAAAGAAGGATAGATCAACACAAGGTTAACTGAGGTTAACCAACTGCAATATTTCGATTGGTAAAACAAAAAGTAACCAAAATATGACTAAATCTGGGGGAAAGTTGTGAGTTGCCGGCAATAAAATAGAACATGTTCTATTTGAGGAATGTGTTCCACAACTACATAGTTGTGCAACATGAACTGCCCGCAACTTTGGTTTTCCATGCAGCAACTTGTGTTGTAATAGCTATTTGCGCTCGAAAGACACACAAGATTTTTTCTACAGTCACCACAATGGGGTCCTCCACCATAACAAAAAAATAATAATAAAATGTACACTTTATACTTACAGTACTGCTCAATAAATAACGATTGGCTAATACAAAAGATACGGTTTAAACTTAAAAAGGCTTTTAAATGATTATATCGTTACATTAGCCATCTATTCCATAAAAAAAAAAACAAAATTAGAGCGTGGAAGCAAGGATTTGTGATGATTTGATGAGTTTTTGTAGCAAAATGTGTGGTTAGTTGTCACGCCTGTCACACTGAAAAAATTAACAGATATTTCAAGGAATTTGTGATTATATAGACATGGATGTGCATTGACTAACTTGTAGCAATTATTTAAGTAACGAAATACCTAATAACTTTATTGTAATCAAAATAAATAGTTAACTCGAGATCAGATGTCAGAGTACGACTCGCAACTATCTTACCGCCATCTGTGTACAATCAATCCTATTACTAAACTTAACTGTTCACACAATTTATTTTATATTTAATTTTATTTTATCGTTATTTTACATTCTTCTTGAGTTTTATTTATTCTAATCTAAGCATTTTATACTTTCGTTTTTGTAAATGAATGCCCTATTTCATTTTCACAGCAGTGTGGCATTTTGTTTGGTTATGTTAAATACCGACAGAGCATATGTCAAATTGACTTGTGAACGTGGTGAATGTGTAACTACAGTGCCATTAGTTCCTAACTAAACGTTTTCATTAAGAATGTAGACAAGTGACATTTCTCAACATTATATATTTAGAAATTTGGACAGCGAGCGTTTTTTCTACTTTGTCGCGCATGAGCGGCAAAGTGACATTTTGCGTTGACAAAAGAGAGCGCAAATGGCTACTTTCTATAGTGACTGTAGAAAAAACTAGTTGTGCAACAAATTGCAGGAAAGTGTTACTGAATGTAAAACGGGCTTTAACAAGTAAATGATATTAACGAGGACTTCGTAGAAAAACAATTGTAATGTACTCGTATACCTACACCCTTCTGTAAGATTTAAAAAAATAATAGTTTATACGGTTACTAACCTTGCTTGACACTGCCATCCAAATATATAGGCTTCCCTTCCCAATTCACCACCCTTCCTTCTTGATCAAACCACACTGACAAGTTCCCCAGATATTTGGAGTATGCGGCAGCCTGCACTATGAGAACAGGTCCATTAGCACCTTGTACCACGGTGGGGTACGGCCCTCGCGGAGTGTCACCCGAAGGCGAAGGCCCGGGGTATAGCAGAGAATGCGAGTGTCCTCCCACTATCACACTAACGTGCGGAGCAAGTTTCTCAGCCATAACTAGGTCCACGTCTAGCCCACAGTGCGATATGACAATGATGATGGTGCAGTTGTGGACGTTGACTAGTTTATCAGCTTCGGAGTTGATGGAGGTTAGTTCGTCTAGGAATATTAGTTTCTCGGTGGATGACAGTTCCTGTGGAATTATTTGTTCTCTTAAATTTCTAAAATGAAAATTTCTAAAATCAGATTCTCATTCTATACAGGATTTTTGGAAAATAGAGGGTATATTTGAAGAATGTATCATTGGGTAGGTTAAATCTGCTATCTGCTTAAACAGCAACAATTTTGTTTAAATTATAAGACAAGTTCTTTTATTCATCGACAAATTAAATTGCGCCTCGTTGAGCAGCACGGGCCCCTTCATTTAATTTAAGTTATTAATTTAGTTAGCAACTAAATAGTTAATTGTAGGAAATAATAAAAAGTTAAATAAAATTATTTGTTCCAAAAATATATAATGTGTCCCATTTAGAGGTGCCACCATTGGGATCTCGAGAACTATAAGAGATACGATGTCGGTTAAATGGAACTTTTTGTGCGCCTTTGGAAGGTCATCTCAGATGTGATTTTGTTTTTCCTAAAATTCTCATAGGGCGCTAGATAATGACAAAAAACTGAATATTGTTGATTTTTTCTTTTTCAAATAACTAGAAAAACGTTTCAAATACAAAAGATAGATACTTTTATTACCTAACCAGTGGCGTACGACATAAATTTTTATATCTGTAAATTTTCGAGATATAACACAAACTTATATTTTTTTAAATGGAACCCATATCTGATTTTAGTCTCAAAAAAATAATTATTTTTTTCTCTTTTCAATGATGTAAGGGTTATTATGTTTTATATTTGTTTTGCTCCTAAAATTTAATTTTTCTCTTTATTTTCCAGAACTTTCTTATAATTTTCCAAATAAACATTATTATTTTTATAAATTATATTGTATTTGATCGAATTAATTTGTCTTATGCCTTCATTACTTAATATTTTCATTCTAGACTCATAATTACAAATTACACTATAATGTGCCAAGGGCGACCAGATACAAAATAGTATAAAAATTAGTTTGATACTAGTTATATTTTCAAAATAATTATAAACTTAATACAAAATAAGGAAAAAAATAATAATTTTGAAGGCAAAACAAATATAAAACATAATAACCCTTACATCGTTGAAAAGAGAAAAAAATAATTATTTTTTTGAGACTAAAATCAGATATGGGTTCCATTTAAAAAAATATAAGTTTGTGATATATCTCGAAAATTTACAGATATAAAAATTTATTTCGTACGCCACTGGTTAGTTAATAAAAATATCTATCTTTTATATTTAAAAAGTTTTCTCAATTACTAATAGTTTAGAAGTTATTTGATATAGAAAAAATCAACAATATTCAGTTTTTCGTCATTATCTAGTGTCCTATGAGAATTTTTGGAAAAACAAAGACACATCTGAGATGTCCTCCTAAAGGCGCACAAAAAGTTCCAATTAACCGACATCTCTTATAGTTCTCGAGATCCCAATGGTGGCACCTCTAAATGGGACATACTGTATATTTAAATATTTTGTGCCAAAACTTATGAGACATAACTACATTAGTTTTAGAAATTAATTAACAATATTAAATATGTATTTCAATTACAATAATTATAAAAAACAAAATAAAGACAAACTTCCGCTTTGCTCAAAAGTGCTGACTTTTGCTGCTCTTATTGAATAAAAATTTAAAGGTTCTAGTCTGCACTCAAGATGGGTTTTCAAGTTCGTTCAATCAAATTTTTCATCAAGGATTATACTCGCCATCAAATGATTATGGACTGATGTTCAAATTTTATCCCTTTCTTTCCGCACCCTGTCCCACGCCCTGTCCCTTACACAGCGATGTTGCCGTTTGTAACTTGACATGACCGAATGAACGTAAATGTCATATAATACATTTAACACTAATTAAAATTTTTAATACATCGTAAATGAAGAAAATATTATAACAAATAAGTAAGGTAAGACAGTAATATGTAATATAAAATATAAAAATTGTCTCTATGGAAAATTTGTATTTATATTTTGACCAAAGTTTCCACACATCAAGCTTTCTTGTTATTTAATAAATTACAATTTTTTTCAGGATGTAACGCCAATTTTTTGAAAAAATTGTGTACATTGGCAATAATTGTTTTTGCCTGCCCATTTAAATCCTGTTTTCCTAAACGTTTTTATAAGAACCAGGACTATTTAATTCATGAGTTTGGGAATAAAAAGCGTACTCAAGTACTAACGAAAATGTCAGAATATAAAATGGCATTGAATTGACAGACTACAGAGGTAGACACTTAAGAAATTTGGCATCAGGGTAAAAATCTCCAGTCCATAATTATTTGACTGCAAGTATAATTAATAAAAATAATTGATTATTTTTAAAATCAACGATCGTATTGATTATTGAATAGCCCTAGTTAATACTTACGGGAGTATCTTTTGTAATAACACCAATAATTCCTATTTTTCTGCCATTCCTTACTACAATTGTACTTCTTTGGTAAGTTCCTTGAAACTCCGGATGCAGGGTATCATCGATGTTTGCAACTACAGTCGGGGCGTTCAGTACTCGGATAAATGGGACAACTCCTTCTATTTTGTTGTCGAATTCATGGTTACCTAAAGTCTGTTAACATCAAATATTAGACTTAAACGTAATTTGTACATATACTACAAAAATGAAGTATTTATAACGGCGTAAGCAGTATCGTTCAGAATATTTTAAATAAAATTGGAATTCGCTGAAAAAAAAATGATACCAGACGTGTTACCTTTTTAAGAAAGATTTGGATTTATGGAGACAACCCACAGATCATATATATTTTAATCCGTTTTACATGCTCATGTAAACTTTATATGACGTCATTGTTTCTAGTATTTATGACGTAAACCGCTTGATTCGCTGGATGGCCTATAGTAATGTATAAAAATTAACTTGAAAATAGATTATAGAACTAATATTTACAATTAATTAAACTACTATTATCGAATATCACACTAAAAAGAAACTGAACTATGCAGATAACCTACAACTACTAGCTAAAGTATTTAAAATGAAAAAAAGGATAAATAATCTACTGCTAACTATTAAAACAGGAAACAAGAACATGTACTCTACCTAAAATAATAATAATAAACACTAACAGTCCGATTCACAAAAAAGTTTAAGCTAATCCTCATTTTTGGATTAGCGAGTTCTACTCTAATTTTGACAGTTTATGTCTTAAAATATAGTCTAATCTGTTCCTAGTATCTACCTTTATTGATAATATCATGAAAATTAAATTTTAAATATCGGAATAGAATAGAATTCACTAATCCAAAAATGAGGATTAGCTTAAACTTTTTTGTGAATCGGGCTGTAAAAGAAAAGTTAAAATACGCGAATAATCAAAGAAAAACTGCTGATAGCAATGATACGCTTATGGGCGACATTCAGAAGTGTTCCCTTGTTCAAAGTTTGACGTAAGGCGCACAGCGCCATCTCTACGTAGTGAAATATGAGAGCTGTCAGTGGGATTTTGATGAACTAATGGCGCCACTCCAGCAATAGCTCTCTGCGATTCAGCAATGAAATGTGCATGTGAGCAAGTAAGCGCTAGTACAAAATTTGTCTACAATTGCACATTCTGGTATCAAATCTGACAACCAACAGCGCTCATAAGAAGTATAACCTTAATTCCTCTTTTAAATTATTAATGAACCATAAATTATAATTATTTTCCATAATGTGTATTTACCCACAGAGAATGTAAACTGAAAATATTGTCGGATGACTCACTACTGTCACTGTCAAATTTTGACAATTCGATTTTATTGTTAAGGATTTACGATTGCAATAAAAGTGTTGCAAAATTATTGTTAAATTGTGTACAATGTTTCTTATGTATTTTTATCTAATTATTTTTACATCAAAATATTCGTAATAACCGCCATTATTTTCCCCGCTTTAAATCATTCAAATCGCTTTTACTGGAGTGCTGCCATCTGCGATAGCTTTGCCTGACAGCCCCCATTAGAAGATTTATTTGATGTTGGTGAAACCGGGTAGTAGTCTACTAACAAACGTTGCAGTATATTGATATTTCTGTTTTTTCGTAGCATATCGTGCGACTTACGTACGCATCTGTAGGCAGCTTGTTGAGGAAATGCTGTGTGACATTCCACCGATGGATGTTGTACCAGATGGTGCCCTGGAAGTTGTCGCCCGCGTTGAGGAAGATGGCGTTGGGTCGCGTGCTCACCAGCTCGTGCACTGCCGTGTATATGCGTGAAAAGCCACCCACACATTCCGTCTCCTTGCAAGGAGACCCTTTGGCGTTTACTTCTTCAAACCTATCACAACACATTTACTCATCAATGACCTTGTTTTATTTTAATACTTTCCAAAACATACGTCTTTTCAAAATGAATTCCATAAGAATATACACAAAATGCATTTATTTTCTGAGTGCGAATCAGACATTAAAATCCTACAGACTGGTAGTACCTTCCTCGCGGGTAACCTGGCAATATTTCCTCTATAATTTTTGTTAAAGTTTACAGGAGACTTTTAAATTAGGTACAATTTTAAAAAACACGCAGATTCCAAGACAGTAGTAACTCATTTTTGCTAAAAATGAAAGATAGGAGATAATGCTAGTGCAAGGTAATTTGCAATGTAAATAGCAACGAATAATTCAAATCTACTAATAATTTATTTTTGCTGAATGTGGCATATTATAGGAACTATTGCCATGTCATCCGCGATTTATTCAAAAAATTAGCTTCCCTAACTAACTAAATACCATAGCTACCATTTAAATTAAATATATATATATATATATATATATATATATATATATATATATATATATATATATATATATATATACGCGCAGAGTATCAAATGGAGTCTTGTATAAAAATATACAGTCAATGCAATATATCGTAGTTATTGGGGTCGCCGACGTAGGATTTGTTCTAAAACTGTAGTTCTAAAATTTCAAAACACACCAAATGAAAGTTTGCTTCGTTCCATTACGTTTCTAGATTATAATCATGAACCATTAGGTTATATATAAACATTATATTCGTATTTACCTACATAGACATATTACGGATATTATTTGGAGATAAAAATTCTAATGATATTAAGTTTCATAAATCTCACAACCTGTGATAATATAACCATAGCAACAGTTAAATATATTTTTATACATCAGGGAGTACTATGTATTATGAAAAGTGACATACGTCAGTGTCAAGTGTCATTTTCATAATATACTCGCAAAAGATTTATTTCAGGAATATTTGGCCTAGTGTTATTGAAAGAAAACAAGAAAAAAGAAGTATACGGAGGTAACGGAAGGTCTTCTGCTAGCCACAACAGATTTTTTATTATATTTTTTTATTATATCTTAAGAATGTCAAACCAATTAAAGCAGAATTTCAGTCAATTATTACATATGGTAAAACATTAAATAGTGGAAATTTTGAACATAAATAATAATGCAGAGTAATAAAAAAAAACTGAGTCTGTTGGGGGATCTTTTTATCCTACAACTACGTTAGGCAAAAGCGGAAATACTATTGCCATTGCCATGTGATCTTCAGAATAAATACAAATAGGTTATATCAGGGGTTGATGGCTAACATTTTTAATGAGGGTAATATTCAGATATAAAAGGATGTGGATAAAGGAAAGAACGATTTTATTTATGGATATTTAATTATAGTAGTAGTTCATATATCAAGGAAGTAAAGATCGTCATTATTTGCCGAGAGCGAATATTGAATCCTGAGGGCGTTATATACAATATTTTATATACAAACGGAAATGAAAAAGAATGAAGCACATTTCTATAAACGAAGAAAAACTATTTATTTTAAATTTAATTTTGCAAAAATCATTATATTTTTTCCTAAATAAATATAATTAATATTATTCCTTATTTATTAAACAATATCAATTAACAAAGGACTTGAATCACTTTATTTCCCAAGGGGAGTACTTTATTTCCCTAGGAAGTACTTTATTTCCCTAGGTAGTTCTTTATTTTCCTCGATAAATACATTATTTACCGGTTGTATATAAATGTATTTAAGTTATCAAATGTGTCATTTGTCAGTGTCTGTCAACAACAGAAAATATTTTTTTTGTATCAGTGTTACCAATTTCAATTAATTTTTGTTATAACTAACAGCTTTTTTTTATCACTCTGTAATATTATCGCTCAAAAGGATAAATAAATTGAAGAGAAGGCTATGTATTTTTCTTGAGAAATATCATTCATTTAAAATTTATTATCGCAATTTTTTTTGTTAATAACATTCAATCATTAATTCTTAGTGTATTTTGGGTATACCTGGCTAATTTTCAAATAAATAATAATTGTAATATCAATAAAAATTAAAAATGTTAGTTAATAACGATCAATCATTAATTATACGTGATTTTTCATCACACCTAGCTAATTTTGAAAGAAATAATGATTACAGTATCGCTAAAAACGAGAAATAAATTCATGAAAAATTCATATTTTACTGGAGAAATGTAATTTGAATATTAAATTACTAAATTTTGGTTAATAACTATCAATCAATATTTATAAGTGTATTTCGATATAACTAGCTCATTATTAATTGTAGTTGTAGTATGAATAAATGTGAAACATAAATTGTTGAGAAAGATATAGGGAAACATGGACGATTTCAAAATTGATATTGCTGAATGTTAGTTAATAACGTTAAATCGATAACTATAAGCGTATTTTGCTTATACCTGGCTAATTTTGAAAAAATATTAACTGCATTATTAATTAAAATTAGAACTAAATTGATGAAAAAATATATATTTTACGCGGGAAGTATGGATGATTTGAAATTTAATATTACTAAACGTTGGATAATAACGTTCAATCATTAATTATAAGTGTATTATGGGTATACTTGGCTAATTTTCAAATAAATATTAATTGTAATATCAATAAAAATTAAATTCATGAGAAAGATATATATTTTACTCCGGAAATATCGAACATTTGCAATTTAATATTGCTAAATGTTAGTTAATAACGATCAATCATTAATTATACGTGATTTTTCATTACATCTAGCTAATTTTGAAAGAAATAATAATTACAGTATCGCTAAAAACGAGAAATAAATTGATGAAAAATTTATGATTTACTGGAGAAATACAATTTGAATTTTAAATTACTAAATTTTGGTTAATAACTATTAATTAATAATTATAAGTGTATTTCGGTATATCTAGCTAATTTTTAAATAAATATTAATTGTAGTTGTAGTATGAATAAATGCGAAACATAAATTGTTGAGAAAGATATAGGGAAATAAGGACGATTTCAAAATTAATATTGCTAAATGTTAGTTAATAACGTTAAATCGATAACTATAAGTGTATTTTGCTTATACCTGGCTAATTTTGAAAAAATATTAACTGCATTATTAATTAAAATTAGAAATAAATTGATGAAAAAATATATATTTTACGCGGGAAGTATGAATGATTTGAAATTTAATATTACTAAACGTTGGATAATAAGATTCAATCATTAATTATAAGTGTATTATGGGTATACTTGGCTAATTTTCAAATAAATATTAATTGTAATATCAATAAAACTGAAATATAAATTGATGAGGAAGATGTATATTTTACTCGGGAAATATCGAACATTTGCAATTTAATATTGCTAAATTTTAGTTAATAACGACCAATCATTAATTATGAGTGTATTATGGGTATACTTGGCTATTTTTTAAATAAATATTAATTGTAGTTGTAGTATGAATAAATGCGAAACATAAATTGTTGAGAAAGATATAAGGATACATTGACGATGTCAAAATTAATATTACTAAATGTTAGTTAATAACGTTAAATCGATAACTATAAGTGTATTTTGCTTATACCTGGCTAATTTTGAAAAAATATTAACTGCATTATTAATTAAAATTAGAAATAAATTGATGAAAAAATATATATTTTACGCGGGAAGTATTAATGATTTGAAATTTAATATTACTAAACGTTAGATAATAACGTTCAATCATTAATTATAAGTGTATTATGGGTATACTTGGCTAATTTTCAAATAAATATTAATTGTAATATCAATAAAAATTAAAATTAAATTCGTGAGAAAGATATATATTTTACTCTGGAAATATCGAACATTTGCAATTTAATATTGCTAAATGTTAGTTAATAACGATCAATCATTAATTATACGTGATTTTTCATTACACCTAGCTAATTTTGAAAGAAATAATAATTACAGTATCGCTAAAAACGAGAAATAAATTGATGAAAAATTTATGTTTTACTGGAGAAATATAATTTGAATTTTAAATTACTAAATTTTGGTTAATAACTATTAATTGATAATTATAATTGTATTTCGGTATATCTAGCTAATTTTTAAATAAATATTAATTGTAATTGTAGTATGAATAAATGCGAAATTTAAATTGTTGATTTCAAAATTAATATTGCTAAATGTTAGTTAACGTTAAATCGATAACTAGAAGTGTATTTTGGTTATACCTGGTTAATTTTGAAATAAATATTAACTGCATTATTAATTAAAATTAGAAATAAATAGGGGTTTCCACCATTATCAAAATAATGAAAAATAACACAAGTACACTAATAGACAATACATTCATGAAAACACTAATTAAATGTTTAAATATGTATTTTAAACTAATTAAAATTGTAAATACAATTATTATTGTTTACCTTATCGTATATTAGTGAAGCATTTTCTATATTTTATAGACTTTTGTATCTCGTCCATATATTGAGCGTTAGCAGAAAATTGGCGGGAGCGTACGCAATCATTGTGGTGGTAAAAATTAACCGTTTAAACGAGATATGAAAAATACCGTTTTCAAATTTTTTTTTACACAAAACCTGTTATAATAAAAATGTTTTCTTTATTCTAATATATATATATATATATATATACCTTTTCATGAAGAATAACATATGAAAAAATTGAAAATTAGTGGAAACCCCCATTGATGAAAATATATATATTTTACGCGGAAAGTATGGATGATGTGAAATTTAATATTACTAAACGTTGGATAATAACGCTCAATCAATAATTATAATTGTATTTTGGTTATACCTGGCTAATTTTGAATTAAATCTTATTTCTAGTATAACTAAAAAAGAAAAATAAATTGATGAAAATGATATTATATTTTACAAGGAAAAAGTTGATGAGTTGAAATGTAATACATAAACTAACGGGTAAGAACGTCCGTTCATAATTATAAGTGTATTTTGGTTATATCTGACTAATTTTGAAATAAATATTAATTGTAGTTTCAATAAAAATGTGAAATAAATTGACGAGAAGGATATATATTTTATTCGGGTTATATCATCCATTTGAAATTTATTATAGCTAAATATAGATTAATAATGATCGGTCAATAATTATATTTGTATTTTGGATTCACCTGGCTAATTTTAAAATAAATATTAATTATAGTATCACTATAAATGAGAAATAAACTGCTGAATAGGTTATAAATTTTACGCGGGATATATTTTCATTTGAAATTTAATATTTCCAAATGTTGTTTAATAACATTCAATCAATAATTATAAGTGTATTTTGGTTATACCTGGCTAAGGTTGAAATAAATTTTAATTGTAGTGTCAATAAAAATTATAAATAAATTGTTGATTATGTTATACATTTACGCGGGAAATTAATATTAAGGAATTTGTGCCATTTGAAATGTGATACTCTCTTACAATTGATAGTTTGTACACGGAAATATTTGAAATTCAAATTTAAACAATCAAGAGATGTTGGCGCCACACACGACGTAACATTGTACCATTTTGACAAATTATCTTGCTTCAAAGAAATAAATTATAACAAACTATTTTGTATTTAATTTTGATAAATTGACAGCGCACACATCTAAATTCCATTGACAGAGACCAAGGAGGAACAGGGACACTTTTACTGTCCTCATAATTGAAATAAAAATAACTAGATGTCACTTCTATTCGTACCAAATCTTTAAAAAAATGACAACAAAATTTTATATGAGAAAACAACAATATGAAATGACTATAATAAGCTTTGCGCAATTCAATGAAATAGGGTTTTTCAGCCATAAAAGTTGAAAGATAAAATTAAAAAAACAACGGAAGTAAAGTGTGTATATGAAATTTGTCTAAGACATTTAAGATATAAATATAAAGACCATATGATAGGTGTAAATTTTATTCCGTTTCCAAAGCCACATGAAAATTTACAGAATAGTAAAATATGGTTAGATGCATATGGGCGAAAATTTTTACATAAACAATATTAAACGCAGTACTTATATACAAAATTTTCATTGGCGGCAATAAACATCTACAACCGATAATTGAATCAAAGGAAATAAATAAGTCAAATAAATAGTAAATGCGATCTCCACCATTTCCTTTCTACAGAATTTTGTTCATTTGTTATTAAAATAGCATCTCCAAATTTTGTATTTGTTATTTTTTAAAAAAATAAATATATATAAAATATATCATCACGGCATATTATATTACCTATTTCTAGGTGTGCCAATCTGCTTTGTCGCAGATATCGGTAATGATAAAAAAAAATTGCAAATATTATTTGCACCTGTTCGCGAATATTATCAAGCTCTTCATCATCATATTGAATCTTTTCATAATGAAAACAACACTTTATTCCAAAATCTTTCAATCAGTTAAAAATAAATATGGTCGTAATTAAACACACACATCTTTTGAAGGGAAATAATCCCATTTTTTGCGTGTTTTAATATTAACTGCTAGTGTGTTATTATTTATCTCACTATCGGGTTCGATCCCGACCGACGCCAAATATTTCGAATTTTAAATGGCACAAAAGTGACCCTTGTGGTGCACTCTCCACGCCAGCAATGAGTGCCCGTGAGGTGACGCCTGGTAAGCGCCCGCACGGTACAAATATGTCATCATCATTACCGATATCTGCGATAAAGCAGATTGGCACACCCAGAAATGGGTAATATGCCGTGATGATATATTTATTTATTTATTTATTTTATCTTGACCAATCCATTTTCATTCATCTATACTTAGTATTACTTCGTTACTACGGCCGGATTCAAGGCAGTTTTTCCATTTGTAGTTAAATAATTCTAAAAAAAATATTAATATAATAATAATAATAATAATAATAATTATAACTGAGTATTTGTATATTCGCAAGACACACCAATATTGATACAAGATCACTATTTTTCACACCCTTTGCACTCAAGCTATCTTCTCTGCTCCATTATCGAACTATCTTCAATACTAGCTGTACCCGTTGCAAATATTTGCAACAAACAATATGGGGTAACATTATTAAATTATAAATTTTCTATACTTGTATTTAATGTTTGGTACTTTTCTACACTTTTTTAATTACCGCTGCTTTGTTGAGCACATAGAAATAGGAAGATTATTTGACACAACACTGGTAATAATAAGTAAACTATTTAGGGTCGGTTTGTTAATGCAAAGTTAAAAGTGAAGTAATGGTAACTGTTAGGTAAATTAAATGTTTGATTGACTGTTTATAAATAAAAACTGTAAATTGGGAACTGAAACTGTTTTGATACATAAACAATACAGGTCTTGTAACACAGGACCAGCAATGTTAAATTTTGTAACAGATAAACATACCTATTAAAAATATGCAATTTATACAAAAAAAAATAATAATAGAAATTCTATATAAACTACAGTAGGTATTCATTTAATTGACCAGTTTATGATTTTTTTTTACTGTTATAAATTTAAATGAAGAAAAAGGTAAAACATCTAATAGAGATTATCCGCATATTCAATGTCTTTCAATGTTATATTTTATTATTATAAATTATAATTATGAATCAATGTTGTAATTATTCTTACTTCATTTAATTCCATTGTATAATGTATAAAATTTATTGTCACCAACAAATATTGTTATTGTCGTAATCAATGTGTTTCATTTATGATTTCAAGTTCAATTATTGTAGTAATAATTTATTGTACACAAAAAAATTATGCATTATTGTAATCTATGAAGAATCAACGTATATCTATTTTTCAAATTACCATCTTTATTCGGTTTAAAACAATATGCATAATCAGTGCATATATATACCTTCTACAGTATAATTTCACATTAACGAAACTTGATGTCACACAAAGGAAACCTGAATTCACAGTAACGAAAACTAATTTATCACTCCTGAATACCGATTTTGTAATAATGAAAACAGAATTCACAATTTTAAAAACCAGTTTCAACTAAATGAAAACAGATTTTACATAGGAATCTTAAATAGGCGCCGCCAAGGAAAGGCAAGAAGGGGCAATAGCCACCTTTAGAGAGGCAAAAAAATAAGGCAAATGTATTGTCCCTAAAATATATTAAAATATTTTTCTGAACTTATAAAATATTAAATAAATAGCGAATAGTATTTTTAAGAAACAACTAAAGATTAAATTTGATTACAACAATAAAAAAGCTTGATTAAAACAAAGAAGTAAATTGATTACAACAATGATAAAATTTGATTACAACAATGTTCGCTACGCTAGAAGTGAGAATAAGTAACCCGAGGGTTTGAAATCTGTTTTCGTTTAGTTGAAATTAGTTTTCATTGGTTTGAATTCAGTTTTCTTTTACGTGAAATCAGGTTTCGTTAATGTGAAATCATTTTTCAAAAGTGTGAAACCATATTGTAAAATGTAAAATTAAGGGGCGTTAAAGAGCGGGAAAATCGAGACATCCAACTCAGTTGTATTTAATACTTTCGTTAGTTTAGTTTTCATTCGTGTGAATTCAGTTTTCTTTTACATGAAATCAGTTTTTGCTAATGTGAAATCATATTTCGTTACTGAGAATTCACTTCTAATTTGTGTGAAATCAGTTTTCGTTAATGTGAATTCATATTTGGTTAATGTAAAATCATATTTCAAAAGTTTGAAAACATATTGCAAAAGGTAGCATTAAGGGATAGCGTGTAAGAATGGGAAAATTGGGGCATCCAAGTGGTTGATTATAATATACTCATTTGTATTTAATGATTTCGTTATTTAAAAATCTGTAAATGTACATCTGTCTCTTGTTCATTTTTAAATAGGTAACAATGCTGTATTTTAGATACGGGATATATAATTCAATAAATTTTTAAACTTTAGGTTAAAAAAATTATTATAATGTAATACAAAATATATATCTTTATTAATTTTACTCAATATTATTAAATTACTTACCATATTATAATTAATGAATTAACTATTATATTATATTTATTAATTTTTGAGGGCAAAAATTCCTTATTATGGTTTCACTATAAGTTGACATATATCTGTTAAGGTTAACTTTTGACTTTTGTATGATAAAAGCTTTGCACGTTATTTACCTGTTACATTATTTAACCTTGCATTGATAAACCAGCCGTAAATAACACAAAATATTATTCTTGTAGCAATTTTCACAAATTGTATGTATTTTTCATCATTCTCATCTTTATGTTCAGTGCTGCCATCTATCGCTTGACAGTGGTACTTAATAAAAAATCTTTAAGGCCTTATAAAAATAGACGGAATTGAAAATCTTAAAATTTTAGATTTTTGTGCACATCTACATGCTAATAGCTTTCATTTAAAAAAAGAATCATTAAAATCTGTGCGGTAGAAGTCCATAACTAAGGCCCCAAAGAAAAACCTTATTTTTTTATATATATAGACTAGCTGTACCCGTTGCAAGTATTTGCAACAAAAATATGGGGTAACGTTATTCATTCATTTCATTTTATTACGTAAATAATTTATAGACACCAACAAATATTGTTATTGTTGTAATCAACGTGTTTCATTTTTGATTTATGCAAATTAACATCTTTATTCGGTTTAAAACAATATGCATAATCATCGCATGTCTATACCTTTTACAGTATGATTTCACACTTTTGAAATTCTATTTCACGTTAACAAAATATGATTTCACATTAACGAACCTTGATTTCACACAAAGGAAACTTGAATTCACAGTAACGAAAATTAATTTATCACTCCTGAATACCGATTTTGTAACAATGAAAACAGAATTCACAATTTTAAACACCAGTTTCAACTAAATGAAAACAGATTTTATATAGGAACTTTAAATGGACACCTCCAAGGAAGGGCAGAAGGGACAGTAGCCACCTCTTGGAGAGGCAAAAAAATAAAGCATTTTTATTGTCTCTAAAATATATTAAAATGTCTTTTTGTCCTTATAAAATATTAAATAAATAACGAATAACATTTTTCAGAAACTTAACAACAATAATGAAACTTGATTACAACAATGATAAAAGTTTATTACAACAATGTTAGCTACGATAGAAGCGAGAATATGTAACCCGACGGTTTAAAATCTGTTTTCTTTAGTTAAAATTAGTTTCCATTGGTGTGAATTCAGTTTTTTTCCCTGAAACCAGTTTTCGTTAATGTGAAATCATATTTCGTTACTGGGAATTCACTTTTCATTTGTGTGAAATTCGTTTTCGTTAATGTGAGTTCATATTTTGTAAACGTGAAATCAGTTTCAAAAGTGTGAAAACATATTATAAAAGGTAGCATTCAGGGGTAGCGTTTAAGAGCGGGAAAATAGGGTTATCCAACTGGTTGATTATAATATAATACTATTTTGTATTTAATGATTTCGTTATTTAAAAACCTGTAAATGTACACCTATCTCTTGTGCATTTTTAAATAGGTAATAATGCTGTATTTTAGATAAAGGATATATAATTCAATAAATTTTTAAAATTTAGGTTAAAAAAAATTATTACAAAATATGTATCTCTATCAATTTTGCTCAATATTATTAAATTACTTACCATATTTAAATTAATGAATTAACTATTTTATTTATTAATTTTTGAGGGAAAAAATTCCTTCTCATGTTTTCATTGTAAGTTGACATGTTGACATATTTATCTGTCATTTAAGGTCAACTTTTGACTTTTGTATTATAAAAGCTTTGCATGATTTAAGATATTTACCTGTTAAATTATTTAATTTTGCATTGATAAACCAGCCCTAAATAATGCAAAATATTATTTTGTAGTAGTTTTCATAAATTGTATGTATTCTAAATCATTCTCTTCTTCTTCATGTTGCTCAGTGCTGCCATCTATCGGTTGACAGCGGTACTTAATAAAAAATCTTTAAGGCCTTATAAAAAATAGACGGAATCAAAACTGTAACATTTTAGATTTTTGTGCACATCTACATGCTAATAGCTTTCATTTAAAAAAAGAATCATTAAAATCGGTTTGATAGATGTCCATAACTAAGGCCCCAAAGAAAAACCTTATTTTTTTATATATATAGACTAGCTGTACCCGTTGCAAATATTTGCAACAAACAATATGGGGTAAGCTTTCCGGAATTATATTCAATGTTTGGTACTCTTCTACACTTTTTTTTTAATCATCGCTTCTTTGCTGGGCACATAGGAACAGGGAGATTATGTGACAGAACACTGGTAATAATAAATAAATTATTTAGGGTCGGTTTGTTAATGCACAGTTAAAAGTGATGTAATAGTAACTGGTAGTTAGTTAAATTAAATGATTGACTGCTACTGTTTATAAATATACAGTTACAGTCTATCTACCAGTTTATAAACTTAAGAGTTAACTGAAAATTGGGAACTGGAACTGTTTTGACAGATAAATAATACAGGTCTTGTAACACAGGCACGGGATGGATTTTATTGCTAATTATTTGATGAGGAACTTTGGATATTGTTGTACAAATTTTACAACAAACTGTAGCATTGTTAAATTTTCTAGCAGATAAATATACCTAATAAAAATATGCAATTTATGTAGAAAAATAATAATAATAAAAATTCTATAGGAACAACAGTAGGTGTTCATTTAATTACCAGTATATGATTTGAAGATTTGATGGTGGTAAATTCAACATTTTTATTATATATACATCTTTATTCGGTTTAAAACAATATGCATAACGAAAACTTCTGAATACCGATTTTGCAATAATGAAAACAGAATTCACAATTTTAAAAACCAGTTTCAACTACATGAAAACAGATTTTACATAGGAATCTTAAATGGGCACCGCCAAGAAAGGGTAAGAAAGGGCAATAACCACCTTTGAAGAGGCAAAAAAATAAAGCAAATGTATTGTCTCTAAAGGATATTAAAATATTTTTCTGAACTTATAAAATATTAAATAAATAACGAATAATATTTTTAAGAAACTTAACTAAAGATTAAATTTGATTACAACAATAAGAGATCTTGATTAAAACAATGATGAAACTTGAATACAACAATGATAAAAGTTGATTACAACAATGTTAGCCACGCTAGAAGCGAGAATAAGTAATCCGAGGGTTTAAAATCTGTTTTCGTTTAGTTGAAATTAGTTTTCATTGGTGCGAATTCAGTTTTGTTTTACATGAAATCAGTTTTCGCTAATGTGAAATCGTATTTCGTTACTGAGAATTCACTTCTAATTTGTATGAAATTAGTTTTCGTTAATGTGAATTCATATTTGGTTAATGTAAAATCATGTTTCAAAAATTTGAAAACATATTGCAAAAGGTAGCAGTAGCATTAAGGGGTAGCGTTTAAGAGCGGGAAAATAGGGGCATCCAAGTGGTTGATTATAATATACTCTTTTATATTTAATGATTTCGTTATTTAAAAACCTGTAAATGTACACCTGTCTCTTGTTCATTTTTAAAAAGCTAATAATGCTGTATTTTAGATACAGGATATATAATTCAATAAATTTTTAAACTTTAGGTTAGAAAAATTATTATATTATAATACAAAATATATATCTTTATTAATTTTACTCAATATTATTAAATTACTTACCATATTTGAATTAAAGAATTAACTATTATATTTATTAATTTTTGAGGGCAAAAATTTCTTATTATGGTTTCACTATCAGTTGACATGTTAATATATTTACCTGTCATTTAAGGTTAACTTTTGTATGATAAAAGCTTTGCACGTTATTTACTTGTTACATTATGTAACCTTGCATTGATAAACCAGCCGTAAATAACACAAAATATTATTCTTGTAGCAATTTTCACAAATTGTATGTATTTTTCAACATTCTCATCTTTATGTTCAGTGCTGCCATCTATCGCTTAACAGCGGTACTTAATAAAAAATCTTTAAGGCCTTATAAAAATAGACGGAATTGAAAATCTTAACATTTTAGATTTTTGTGCACATCTACATGATAATAGCTTTCATTTAAAAAAAGAATCATCAAAATCGGTTCGGTAGAAGTCCATAACTAAGGCCCCAAAGAAAAACCTTATTTTTTTATATATATAGATTATCATTTGTAAAATTAGCACCTGGTATAAGTACCGGGTTTCAAATATTTACATACTTGTTTAACTAGGCACTAAAATACCAGATTTACAACAGAGGCTTCGCCTCGTCAATGAATGCTGCCGAAGCTGTAAATCTGTGTTTATTGCCGTGTTAAACACATTGGCTGGTAGTACAAGCCCTGTTTTAACTAAAACGCTGTTTTAAGAAATGTCAGATTTCATTATTTAATAACAAAAATAAATAGTATCAAATTTATCAAAATATGATTTTAAAGCAGAACATAGTTTGTATTCAAATAAATATTTTTTAAAAAATCGTTCTTTAAACATAAAGGTGAAATTAAATATTGAAATTTGAATTTGACATTTCTTAAAACAGTGTTTTAGTTAAAACAGGGCTTATGCTACCAGCCAATATTTTTTGCCGATTTTAGAATTAATATTAATTTAGTGATTATTTTTAACACCTATTATGAAAGTTATCGCCATCAAATTATATTGCTATGCGTTTGATGACCGGTTACTGTTACTATGCGTTTGTTGAGCGGTTGAGGTTGCTATGTAAATATACGAGTAGCAACAATAGATAGTAAAAATATATTTTTGCACATCCGGGCGTAAAAGTCGAACAAATAGCATTATTTTAAGGGTGAAATGACACTCTATTTCGACCAAGGGCGAAAAAATAGTCATTTTCGCCCTAGAGCTTTTCATGCCCAGATAAAATAATTACATCTATCATTAACTTGCTTGTTTTTATTGTTATCCGTGACAACGTACATATGTCAAATAGACTACTATGATCTAAATTTGATTTGGACATCGTTTTACTTTGATCACGGTGATGAAGTAACAGTACTCCGGATGTGCAAAAAATATTGTATGTATTACGGGCGAAATATATATGTTGGCCCTAGGTGCATTGTAAACCTCCGCTACGCATCGGGCTTCAATCTTGCACCGCGGGCCAATATCTATATCATTTCGCCCTTAATACATAAATAGCTATTATTGCCTGGCCAGTAAAAGTGACATTTTGAAGACTGTAAGCTGTCAAAAATCGAATTTTTATGTCAATCGGCAAAAAATTCATTTTGAACACCAATACTGCATTTACAATTTGAATTATTATGGCTTGTTTGTCTGCATAGTTCAAGAATTTACCACAGTGGCGCCAATTGTGTCGTTACTGTCGAAATCCCCTAATGGCCATGGCTGTAGCGAATGTAATAGGAGCTACTGTAACCGCGTCTTTAGCTTTAGGACCGATCAAAATTGTATGTGGTCTGTGAAATATGTTATTTGAATTGAAAGAGTTTGTTGTGAACGAACCATACTAGCGCCAAATTTAAACAGGTGTCATCTGTCTAATTTGAAAATTAGAAAATTTAATGATGTTATTTTGTTACAAATTACTGTTTTATGTATTTAAAGTAAAAGAAAAAAAAATATATGCTTAATTTGTTGTTTGTTTACTATTTTTAATGACACCATAGTTTATGGTGCAAGAAATTCGGAAAACAAAAAATATTGTGAAGGCAAGAATTCACGTAGAAAGAGCCATAGATATACATATGATTCTCTTTTTTAATGTTCCATGCATCATTCACCTTTAAAATTTGTGGGGCTTTGACAAATTTTCAATACCCGCTTATAAGGGAAGTCGAAATATTTAACAATGAACAAAGTATGTAATCGAATTTTTGTAAATTATGTACAAATGCCTACATAAGTACACAGGCTGTTAGTGAATACGTGTTACAAATTTATAAGGTATGTAAGGGATGCAAAATATATTAGCTTTTACTAATAAAGTCATAAAATTGATAATTATCTTTCTTAATTTTAGTTGGCTGTTAGACCTCTCACTTCAGATAATAATTTTTAGTCCAGTCATTAGGTAGAAAAATAAGGGTTTATTCCACAAAAGATTGGGTATTTTTGATATGTTACATATTTAGGGGTTCTAATAAAAAATGTAAGTTTTCAACCTTGAGGGCCTACGGGAAGCACCGCCAATTTGAGAAAAAAAAAATCTGTTGTGGCCAGCACAATACCTCTCGCCAATTTCATATTAGACTATAAATATTGTATTTAACATTTCTGAAACACACAAAATATTTTAATTACATTTATTCTATATATTTCAATTCATTCTATGATAAACTTTCCTCCTACTCTGCTAAATGATCGAGATTTTTTCAATTCATTGACGAGATTAGCGGAATTTCTGAAAGGTATATGATGAAATATATGCATAGCAAGTGCGTGTTTAGTTGACCTGTTACTGTACATACTTTGGCTTACAAATGATTCTCGTTTCTGTTTATACCAACTTTAGATGTTGATGGAATCTTTTCCTTATAAAAATAGCATATTTTAATTACTATTACACCTCGACTTGTCCAAGTACGAATTTTAGGATTTCCGCATTCAAGAAGAGAGTTAATTAACGTGCGGCAGCTATATCTATAATTTTAAATATATAATTAATAACAAAATAAGAAATATTAAATTTATTTCCCAGAAAAAGCCTTCAGTAATGTCTCTGGATTTTTGATACTGACTATGTCATTTACAAACATTTTAATTTTTCAATTGATTTCCGTGGGCTATTTGATAGATACAATGAAATATTTTGTATATTTATAACTCTCTATCTCTAAATCTATAGAAGATATAATAAAAATGTTCAAAATACTGGATAGAGTATTTTATATTCTTTAATATTTGTAATAACAAATTTCAAAAAAATAATATTTAGAAGATTTTTTTAAGAAACTACTACTTCTGGTTGTCCAATTGTTACCAAAACCTTTTCAGCTCTTCCCAGGAATGTCAGATTGAGGAATTCATAGTTAAAAATGTCTTAAGTCTTATAGTTTTTGAGGAATCGTCCCTCCAACATCCAGCCACACATACACATACACACACAGACAGACATTATTTTAAAAATGTTATAATCGGATTGTAGGGACCTTAAAACGCGCTTATTCACTAAAATCTGGATATGCGAATTTTAGCATGATTCCAATACCTTTCTTAGCAAGAGGTAAAAGCGCAACATAGCAGTTTTTTCAAAATATCTCGTCATCTATTGGCATTAGGGCATTTTTTTTAATTTGCTGAGAATAAAATTTCCTGTAACTTTCATCTAAAACATTTTTTTCCTGTAACCAATAGAACAGCGAGCTACAGCGCTTCAAACACAGCAAATTTTTGAAAATTTTCTTAATGCTTCATTTAGACCATATTTTATTATATATTTTTTTTTACTTTTTTTTACAAATTATTATTATTCAATAATTATTATTTAACTACTTTACATATGAATGTATTAATTATTGTTTATTCTTTCTTTTAATTCCAAAGACGATTTTATTCCAGGAAATTTATGATTTTACCTCAAAGTATTTACAAAAAAAAGCTTTTTAACGGAACCTTGTCCAGAAAAATGCGCTGAATAACATTTCAAAGTTTTTAGGAATTTGGTGCACGGGAACCTCCCGCCTATTAGGAAAAATGGCGGCATACTTAAGTTTGTGGTCATTTGCTCAAAACAATTATGAAAGAAATTTAAATTATTAAAAAAAAACAAACAATATTATATATTTAATACGTAGTCTAATAGGGTTCACTATTTATAACAGTTTAAATTCGTCGTGGCATCGAAAGAAGTAAATTATTTTCGATTTTTTACCTTCCGTCACCTTTAGGTAAGGAAGGCATTGTCTTTGGTCAAAAAATTCGGTGGAGTTTTTAATGAATAAGCACGTTTTGGGGTCCCTAGAATATGAATTTACTATTTTTAAGATGATGATGATGTGTGTGTGTGTGTGTGTGTGTGTCCGTATGTGACAAATTTTTCTACGGCGACAACTCCAATACTACAATTCTAAAAATTATAATTCTTTCGTATTCCTCTTCTTTACATCCATAAGAAGAGCTTATTAGATTTTGGTTATAATTGATCTATCGGAAGTACCCTTATTTGAAGTTTTTAACAGTTTTTCTTAAAAGAAAATGCTCTTCTCTATACGGTTTGATTATATATTTTCCTTCATATTCAATAGATATAGAGTTAAAGCATTATAAAGAGATTAACTTTTAAAAATCAGTCAGCTTTGCTATTTATCATGGAAACAGCTGATATATTAAAAATAATATAATTGACAGATGTCGGTGTCAAGTGTAAAACCAAATATGGAAAGTATAGGATCTGAAAGCAGTATGTCATAGTGTCCCTTGCAAGTGACATGCAGTTCCAGCCTCGTCTCAATGCCGGGAGTACGAGGAAGGTAAAAGAGAAGATGGAAGGACTGTATCGCAAAAGACTTGAGAGAGGAAGATCTGAGTGAAGAAGATACGTTGTACAAGAATGAGTGGAAGAGAAGAGTGAGAAACAGCGACCCCTAATAAAATAGGAAAAAACTGAAGAAAAAAGAAGGAAGTGTCAAGTGCAATTTACAAGTGTATATTCATGTCAAAATTTTATTGGATTTATACAATATTTTCAAAGGAACTTTTGGTATGGAATTTGTAAAAAATAGTATGTGGTCGTATCACAATTTTACATGATATATAGAATCTTTTCCAAGGAACTTTTGGTTTGGGATTTGTACAAAATACATCAAATTGACGGAAGGTCTTGTGCTGGCCACAACATATTTTTTGTTATAATATAACAAAATCACAATCAAAATAAAATAATTTATTCACTTCAACGTTTCGGCTGTATTGCGGCCTTCTTCAAGGAATGAATAGTCAATAATTAAAATAGTATTATATATGTGTAAAATGTAATATTGGTGAAAAACATCGTCATCAGAATAAAAATTATATAAATAAATAAAGAAGAAGGCCGCAGTACAGCCGAAACGTCGGAGTGAATATTTCTTTTATTTTATTGACTGAAACCACTGATTTTGTTATATTATAAACCAGACAGTCACGATCCCTTCCACGTATATTACTTTTTTGTTATGTTTACGTTTACTTGTAAATTAGTTATTTGTTCGTTATTTTCGAATTTCTTACATTATTTAAATATAATACATCTGTCAAATTCGTTTTCTATGTTTCAATTTAAATATATTGATGTCAATCAAATGTGAAGTCGTAACCATGGATATGACAAATCCCATGTTTCATATTAAAAAATATTCACGTTATTTACAAAACAACTCCTTTATTATTTAAATTTGCAATTGGGTCCTCCACTCTAATTTTTTTATTATTTTAAATGAAAGTTCGTTTAATTTTGACGCAATTTGTAGGATTAAAAGTCATAATTGTTTTTAGTTCAACTGCATTTGATTTTTAACTAAGCCTATAGCTATCTTTCTCGTACCAGTTTCTGTAGTAGGCTGCGCGAGAAAGATAGCAATCGTTGTGACGTAGATGTATAGATGCTTAAAATCACAAATATTTCAAAAACTAACAAATTTTAAAAAACTTATCAATCATGATTTTACCTTATCTACTTTCAATATAACTAACTTTTTATTCAATTTTCTATTATGGTGGAGGACCCTATTTTTCCAAGATTAAATAGAGCACAAAATTCTTAATTGAACTTTAATTTATGTTTTATTTTCGAAGCTCTAAACACCAACCATAAAGTCTTATTTATAATTTTATTTATGTTTCTTATTTTCGTAGCTGTGAATGAGCCTTTAAATATTTTACACAAAAATAAGCACATACATAACAACTGTCATTTGAGCTGTCAATTTATCTTCTGACAAAAAGATTTTAATTTAAATGCAATTTTAAAACACTGTTTTAAGAGGAAGGTTCGCACATATGATTGCGTACAGTGCTTTAAAAGGTATGAAGTTGTTATAACTGCTTGTTAATTATGAATATATTAAATGACAGTTGACGTTAATTTACGTTTTATTTTTTGAAGCTGTGATCGCCAACCACAAAGTCTTATTTATAATTTTATTTATATTTCTTATTTTCGTTGCTGTGAATGAGCCTTTATTCGTTGGCTAGGTTTATGAAGAATTCTATATAGTACCATTGATTTTATATATAACGATAGTATATATACTCAATTATAGTACATAGTACACTACAGTTAAAAAGACCAATTTTATTTTGTTGTCAAAGCCTAAGCTATGTATTATTTACGTGTAACATTTCGAGATATAAATATTGTACAGGAGAGTTATGGAAATATTTAATTATTCAATAGAAAAAGATAATAATAAAAAAAATAATTATTTAATTATTTTATTTTATTGAAATGAATAAAAAATAACTGGCGGGAGGTAATGTACAACATATTTTCACCTTTCTCATTATTCCGACACTAATGTGCACGTTTTACAATTAATACATAAGTTAAACGTCTTTCCCATTATAATTCAGGACTCCGCATTTTTAGACCTGTTTTGTTTAGATCAACTTGCCTTGTAAATTTAGGCTATTAACAGTGAAGACCCCGAAGTGACCACTTCCGGACCCCTCATTGCCAAAAAGACCTCACATTGTACGTTGCATAAAATTTCAGGACCTCAATTGATACTCTGGGCGTATATATATATATATACAGAGTGTCCCATTTAAGGTACGAATGCATTGGTATCTCGAGAACCGTAAGAGCTACGAGGTTGGTTAAATTAGACAAAAGTTGCCCCATGAGGAGGCTATTTTAATGGTGTTTTGTTATTTGCGAAAAAATGCATAGGTCACTAGATACAGGTGAAAATGTAAATTTCGCGATTTTCTTTTTTTGCTTATAACTTTGTTATATGAAATAATACGAGATTCTGGTTTGCACTTTCTTAAGGCACTTTTGTTTGGTGAATTTGCAGAAGTACTCAAATTTTTTTTATATCTAACCATTTACGAGTTACTGATAGCAACTTTTATTTTTCATATGGAGGTCATATTAAGCTATGGCATTTTTAAATAGAGATTTTTTTTAGCTTTACAGTGATATAAAACAATAATAATTTATTTTTATAATTAACAGAAAAATTAATAAAAATTGTTATTTATACTAAAATTAAATTGAAAAAATTAAATCAAAGGCTGCTATGGATACAACAAACAACAAAAAAGTGCAACAATTGAATTTCTGAATTTTACTTGACAATAGTAGATTATTACGAGTAATAAAAATGAATTTTTCTCGTTGGGAAAAATATGATATGTTGAGTTGTTATATTCGTTGTCAAAGTTCGTTTATTACTCGTAATAATCTATACTATTGTCAAGTAAAATTCAGAAATTCAATTGTTGCACTTTTTCGTTGTTCGTTGTTTCCATAGCAGCTTTCGATTTACTTTTTTCAATTTAATTTTAGTATAAATAACAATTTTTGTTAATTTTTCTGTTAATTATAAAAATAAATTATTATTGTTTCATATCATTGTAAAGCTAAAAAAAATCTCTATTTAAAAATGCTATAGCTTAATATGACCTCCATATGAAAAATAAAAGTTGCTATCAGTAACTCGTAAATGGTTAGATATAAAAAAAATTTGAGTACTTCTGCAAATTCACCATACAAAAGTGCCTTAAGAAAGTGCAAACCAGAATCTCGTATTATTTCATATAACAAAGTTATAAGCAAAAAAAGAAAATCGCGAAATTTACATTTTCACCTGTATCTAGTGACCTACGCATTTTTTCGCAAATAACAAAACACCATTAAAATAGCCTCCTCATGGGGCAACTTTTGTCTAATTTAACCAACCTCGTAGCTCTTACGGTTCTCGAGATACCAATGCATTCGTACCTTAAATGGGACACTCTGTATATATATATATATATATATATATGCTTTATGAACAAACACCGTGAAAAGGACAAACAACTAAATTACATAAGCCCAGGGGCCGGTTCCACCAAACACTTTGCAACTTTGCACTTTGCACTTTTCATTTTCAAATCTTGTGCCACCGTTGATATATTTTTTTGCAAAGTTGCAAAGTGAAAGTATTTGTTTGTTTTTCTTCAAATGATTTGATTATTTTATATTACTATGATCTGACTGCATATGACAATAATTATGACTGTCATTTGATTGTCATTGAAATTATCAACATGTGTTTGAAAAGAGAGGATAAAATCATAACAAAATTTGCATTATTTGAGGTAATAAATTTAAAAAATCAATTATATTTGCTTCCTTTAACGGCAATAAAGTTTCGCACGCCGAAAAAAGAAAAGTTGGAAAGATGTCCTAAAATAGCCAAAAATTTAGGCTTAGACTGTGTCCGATGTCGCATTTTGACATTTAGATTTTAGGATTTAGGTCTTCTTCACATAAATACAACTCCGAATGGCACACTAGTGACATCCATTGGTTTATATGGCAACACTTTAGAATAACGAAAATGAATTATACACTTGATGCTTAAAATTAAATATTAATATTATATTTCATAAAATAGAAGCTATTCTTTGACGGTAAATTTGACGTTCTGCATAAATTATAGCAACGAACTAGATTTGTTTAATTATTGCGCGTCAACTTCAAGGCATAGTGTGCTCCTGCAAAATCCTATAATCTAATTCCTAAAATCCTAAACAATCACTAGATTTAGGGCATATAAATTTAGGATTTAGATATTAGGGTGATAAAAGTGCAACATCGGACACAGCCTTAGTAAACGATCGCTGAACATGAATTGACGGGATTGCATGACATACACGAAAACTTATACATTGCCTTATTCAAATCACGATTTACGCATTTCTCGAGTCCGCAAATCTAGTCCTTGAAGTTGGCGCGTACCGAAATGCTCAAATCTCGACATGTGCACCGTTCGACAAGATGACTGACTAGTACACTGTGGAGTATAAAATGAATTAGGATTAGGTTATGTTATTGGTAGTATTTTTTTAAAAAAATGTACTTCGAAGAGTACTTGTCAGCCATCTTGTGTAACGGTGCCCAAGTAAAGATTTGAGCATTTCCATACGCGACAACTTCATGGGCTAGATTTGCGGAGTCGAGAAATGCATAAGTCGTAATTTGAAAAAGACTATGTAAAAGTTTTCGTGGGTTGAGACCCTAACCGAATTGACTCCGAAAGCGTGACGTCAAAATCGACCGGGAATTACAAAACCTGAAAGTAGGCTTCCGGTTTCTTGACTGCATCTTGAAAGCGTTTATTGATGAGAGCCAACAAAGTATCTGACATCTGGTGGCGAAATTAAAAATACGCGTCGTGGGGAAAACATTGCGGCATGTGAATTATACTAACATAAGAACCAAGCAAAAGTGAGAGAAATGTCTAGCAAATGTAAGCAATATTGCTCTGTACCGCAGTGCAATAATTACTTAGTGCACAAATGTCAATGCACTACTTTCCGAAGGACAAAGAAATGCTAAAAAAATGGGTAATTGCGTTAAAAATAGGAAAGAGAGTGATACGATATATGAATGTGTGTTTTGCTCATTTTCTGCCTTCGGATTATTATCAAGGTAAATTGTATAACTGTTTCAATATGTTTTTTTAATAATATAAAAAATATTTACAGGAAAAAATCCAAATAAAAGATCTCTTTTGAAAAAGAATGTCTGTCCTACTAAAAAAAAAAATATTATTTATTTTCAATATGTTTTTTTAAAAATATAACAAATATTTACAGGAAAAAATCCAAATAAAAGATCTCTTTTGAAAAAAAATGTCTGTACTAAAAAAAAAAAAAATATATTATTTATTTTTAAATTAAAGACGAATAATTCACTTAAGGTAATAAGTGTCATTTTTAATTTATCATAGTCAACTGCTAGAAGATATATTTGGGAAATGCTAGAAATACTTTATACAATTTTGAAACCAATTATTTTCGTACCTGATAGAGAACAACACATTTCAAATATTCCAAAATATTTAAAAAAAAATCAGAAATGTTAGAGAAGTGCTAGAGTGCACTCAGAAATCAAAGTGTTTGAGTTGCATATTTTAATTATAAAAAAAGACATACTTTAAGATATCTAATTGGAGTTACACCGGCAGGCGTTATATGTTTCGTAAGTTCTGCTTTGGTGGCAGAACTTCTGATTAGGCAATTGAATGGGAATGTTTGGAGGAATAAAATTAATAAATATTACATAATGATTTTAAAACAAATAAATTAAAAGCATCTTTCCTTATACAACATAAGTGCAACAATATATTTGCACTTAGCACCTTGTCCTGCTTTACATACGCTTCCACTGTTGTACATTGTTTTCAAGGCAAATGCGGATATTATGTGGAATCCCTTTTAAATTATATGTTTGTAAACAAAGACCGTGAATTTCCACATTGTTTTCTTTATTAAATTGGAAACCACACATTATTATATGACCAGCTAATATATTACAAATTTTCAATGAAACCTTACAAACTTTTCTACTAACTACTTTATCTTTAAATGTTGCTTCCCCTTCCATTATTGGCTTTGCTGCACCATTTAAATATATGTAAATATCTCTGAGTGAGATAAACATCTTATATTATTTAATTATTTCACGTAAATAAAGAGAACTAAATCAAAAATTCGAGATTACTCCTATACCATCAATGTACAAAATACAATGTTTTTCCCACTACAAACATGTCAATGCTGCCATCTATTGACGGTGGTTACCGCGGAACTAGCGCTAAATTTAAATAGCAGTCATTTGTCTTTTTCGAAAACTAGAAAATTTAATGATGTGATTTTGTTACATAGTCGCGAGTTAATCAGGCGTTAATTGTTAATGGTTCCATAGTTTACGGTGGAACAAATTCAGAAAACAAGAAATATTACGAGTGTAAAAATACAAGTAGAAAGTGCCATAGGAGGAATTAAAACTTTTCAGATATTACATATGATTGCTTTTTTTAATGCCCCATGCAACATTCATCCTTAAAGTTTGTGGGGCTTTGACAAATTTTTAATACCCGCTTATAATGAAGTCGAAATATTTTACAATGAACAAAGTATGTAATCGAATTTTTGTAAATATGTACAAAGGCTTTTAATGAATATGTGTTACAAATTTATAGGGAATGTACGGGATGCAAAATAGACTTAACTAATAAACTCATAAAATGGTAATTATCTTTCTTCATTTTCGTTGGCTGTTACGATCTCTCACTACAGTTACTAATTTTGTTTATTTTATTTTGCATCCCACATATCCTATAAGTTTGTAACACGTATTCATTAACACTCTTTACATTATTTATACGTATGTGACAAATATATTTTATTATATGATAATCTACTTTTCAAATTTTGCATATCTGTTTCTTTTATTTTCCATGTCCATTATTTTTCATGTGCATTATTCATTTTATTAATTGCTTATATTGCAAAATATTGTTATAAAATTAGCTTTATAAGAAATAATTTTTAATTCTAAAAAAGTTGTATTTACACTTTACAGATAACAGCTTTAATGACAGCTATTTAAATTTGGCGCTAGTACGGTTCGTTCACAACAAACTCTTTCAAGATTCAGTTAAGAAACCGGAAGCCTACTTTCAGGTTTTGTAATTCCCGGTCGATTTTGACGTCATCACTTTCGGAGTACATTTTCCTGTTATGGAAAATTTTATAATAAAATAATTTTTTACACAGACTCAAATATTTTGGACAGTTTAAATTCAGCAGAAAATGATGGTAGTTCTATTACTTAAGCAGTAGCATTTAATTACATTATAATAGAAAGAAAAAACATTTTTAATACTTATACATTTTCACATAAATCACGAACTTTATATTATGAACAATTATGATTTATTTGTTCACTAGATGACCCGTCCCGGCTTCGCACGGGTAAATCTAGAATAACGATTAGCTACACGTACACCAGTAATTTTTCACATTTACTTCAGAGACATGCGCTGCATAGAGAGCCGGCAACCTGCCTCGCATCGTACATGTAACAAGCTCTGCCCACTGTCCACACATATTTGACTTGACACTTCTATGACAGTAAATTATTTATAATTGTCAGATCATAGTAATATAAAATAATCAAATCATCTGAAAAAAATCTGTTGTGGCCAGCACAAGACCTTCCGTCAATTCCATGTATTTTGTACAAATCCCATACCAAAAGGTCCTTGGAACAGATTCTATATAATATCATGTAAAATCGAACACGAACACATACTATTTTTTACAAATTCCATACCAAAAGTTCATTTAAAAAGGTTCTATAAATCCAATAAAATTATAACATAAACTACACTAAGTAATGTCCTTCCATCTTCTCTTTGGCCTTTCTCTGCGTGTCACTTGCGAGCAACACTATGACATACCAATTTTAGATCCTATACTTTTTTTGCATATTTGGTTTTGCACTTACAACTGACATCTGTCAATTAATTTTTTTTTGAATAATTATGTCAGCTGTTTCCATGATAAATAACAAAGCTGACTAATTTTTGAAAATTAATTTCTTTATAATGCTTTAACTCTACATCTATTGAATATGAAGGAAAATGAATAATCAAACCATATAGAGAAGAGTATTTTCTTTAATAAATATAAAAACAAAATGTCGAAAAATAATATTTAACTGCGTTTTTTTAAGAAAAACTGTTAAAAACTTCAAATAAGGGTACTTCCGGTGAATCAATTATAACCAAAATCTAATCAATTCTTCATATGGATGTACAGAAGAGGAATACGAAAGAATTATAATTTTTAGAATTGTAGTATTGGAGTTATCGTCGGAGATAAAATTGTCACACACGGACACACACACGCACACACACACACACACACACACACGGACACACACACACAGACACACACACACACACACACATACATACAGACATCATCTTAAAAATAGTAAATTCGTATTGTAGGGACCCTAAAACGTGCTTATTCATTAAAAACTCACTACCGAATTTTTTGACCAAAGACAATACCTTCCTTACCTAAAGGTGACGGAAGGTAAAAAAACAAACAAATTCTTTCACTTTGCAACTTTGCAAAAAAATATATCAACGGTGGCACAAGATTTGAAAATGAAAAGTGCAAAGTGCAAAGTTGCAAAGTGTTTGGTGGAACAGGCACCTGGACTGGACCTTACAAAATGGGGTCCTATACCATAGTCATAACTATCTTAAATAAGAAGACGAAAATATACATAAATTAATGAGTATTAGTGAAAAAAAATTCTTTAAATATTGACTAGGTCACAAACTATAAGCGATTGAAGCTGATTACTAATTGGGTATGACGCGTTAGGTACTAAGAATTTGATTAGTCGCCTGATTTTAAAAATCGCGCGTCTGCAGCGGTCATCTTTGAGTCACCTTTAAAAGAATACGAAATGTCATGTTATTCTATAACCTAACAAAACATTTAACAATTTTGTGTTTGATGAATTTGTTTAATTATAACATCTAGTAATATTAACAATAATAATATATTTATAATTAAATCAATTTGTAACATTAATTAAATTAATAATAATATTAATTAAATTAATATTGAAACTTCAAAACAGCCAACACTAGCGCCATCCGTCGTCATACTTTGTGTAATAATATTGTCAAACTGTTTCAATGTTCTATAATTTATTAGGAAAAAATGCTTATTATTTACGTTATTTGTACTTAATAATAATTTCTTCGTTAATATAATGTATAAGTTTTTATATACAAACATTTCAGCTATGCAAACATGAAAAAAATTGTTCCCTCTATAACTAACAGTTTGTCTCATTGTTTGTCGATCATTTGTTAGTACCTGCTACGTCACGCACAAATTCTTAAACTTTAAAAATTCATATCTCGCTTATTACGTAAAATTTTTAAGTCGCGTTTGCACTAAAATTCTAATTTTATCCTGTTCTTACAGAAAAAAAAGAAAAGAAAAATGGTATAGGACCCCATTGTAAAGGACACAGGATTAGGTACATTCAGAATACAGCATTGTAAATTTAAACATAAAATGTTAGTTGTACATCATGACAGATTAAAACCCTGTATCCAAATCCCAAATTCATAATATAGCGAACAAAATGAACGAGTATCACGACCTCCAGGACTACCAAGAAAATATTCAAGTGTAAATGACAGAAAAAAATTACCGACTACATGTAGTAGATATTGGAAACCAAAAAGCAAAATTAATAAAAAAGACAGAAAAAGATAAACAGGACGAGACAAATGAGGAAACAGAATATTGGAGTAGTGATGACGAAATACCATTATATATATATATATATACAGAGTGGTTTTGAACTTTGTGTCATAAATTTAAGGATAAGTAGTATGACATATGTACGAAACAGAAAGAATGGTGAATGTACATGGCATTTTGAGAATATCAAAAAAACAGAATATAAATTGTACGTCTATGCAAAAAAAAAACATTTAACGTCTGATTGGCAATCAATATTTTTTCCAAAAAACACATTGATTTTTACTTTTTTATAAAGTTTTGAACTATGACGTGATTGGTCAGTTTTATAGGCCTCTAGTTCTTGTAGAAAGTATGTTAAACAAAAATTATTGCCAGATTTACTATCTTTGAGGTCAGCGTTGATCATTTATTTACATAACACCCTGTATAAAAAAATCTGTTGTGGCCAGCACAAGACCTCTCGCCATTTCCATATTAGGTTATATAAGTATTGTATTGCACTTTGCTATCGTCGTTTTATAACAAAATATTACAGAATTTTACCCAAATATTGTCTTTTATTGTATTTAACATGTCTTCTGCACACATATAATTCTAATTATATCTATTTTTCATTGTATGAGGAAGTTTCTAAATGTCACAGATTCTTCCAATTCATTATCCAGATTGGCGGTATTTCTGATAGATACATGCATATTACCTATAATTTCAAATAATTAATTAATAAAACAATAAGATTAAATGTACTTCCCAGAAAAAGCTATCAAAATGTCACTAAAACCGTTTATTTTTGACACTGAAATCTGTCATTTACAAATTATGTTATAAACATTTGAATTTGTCAACTGGTTTCCTTAGTGTAGTTTCGCCCACTCGACTTGTTATATCCCGATATTCTACACATTATAGCGTCTTTATCTCTAAATTTATAGAAGATATAATAAAAAATTTAAATGTATCAGGTGTAGAATTTTGTTCTTCAAAATTAGTAATATCAAAAATTTTCAAAAATTAATATTTGGAAGAATTTCTTTTAAAAACTACTACTTCCGGTTGTTCAATTGTTACCAAAACCTTTTCAGCTCTTCCCAGGAATGTCAGATTGAGGAAACTGCAGTTAAATATTTTTTAAGTCTTATAGTTTTTGAGGAATCGTCCGTCCAACATCCAGCTATACACACACACACACACACACATACATACTCACATCCACACACACACACACACAGACATCATTGTAAAAATGTTAAAATCGGATTCTAGTGACCTTGAAACGTGCTTATTCATTTAAATCTGGATATGTGATTTTTAACATGATTCCAATACCTCTCTTAGCGAGAGGTAAAAAGAGATCTATGATTTAACATATGAAACAGTGGAATATTACATTGTGCTGTGATTTTTTTATCCTTGATAGTTACATATCATATATGTGTAATTATCTAGTAATTAAAATGAGGTGTTAAGGTGTATAGCAAGAAATAAATTACTAACTGAGTGCACTAATGTAGACTGCTAGTCAGCTAAGAAAAAGCCATTTGCGTCATCAATAGATGCGCGAAGCAATGAAGTAGTAATGACGTAGGCTCATAGATTTTGTAGGCAGTGGCGTGCCATCTTATTCTTTGCCAAATAGTGAAAGCGCACTTCAGTTGTTATTTTTTCTATTTATTTTAGTTGATTATCACAAATGATTGACAAATGACATGTAAATTTGCTAAAGAGATATTTTTAAATACCTATTCACTGCGCCTGCTTTGATTTTCATTTAGGATGCGCATTAGGCCATCACACGACGGAATTTTATATTATTTTAGTGCGAGCCGATATTTCGGTCTCTCAACTAAGTTGATAATTAAAAACTTAATTACCCCTATTCTTTAAGAAAGTTGATAAATCTTAGCAACATTGCTATTGGCTATTTGCTACAGCAATGGTGCTTAGAGTTAGCAACTATGTTACAGAATTGGGCTGATTGTAACAAATAAAAAATATATCATTGAAAATAGCAGTTTAAAAAAATATTTCAACCCCTTTTTTTCGTTTATTTCAGGGAACTTTATAAGCAACTTTTGTTCAAAGATTGAAATATCGGCCCCACAGTACTAACAATACCAGTAATGAAATTAATTCGAAACATCATTGCGCGGTACACAACTACATACGACAATTAGATTCAGTTAATCTTTTATACCTAATGGATAAGACTGTAATAACATAAGTAATCCTAAGTCGGTGTAATAATTTCAGTTGAATTATATCTTTGACGTCTTCTGGTATTAACTTTAAACTTTTTCGGGTACAACATCTGGGTAAATTGTTTGTTGGAAATTAATCTGCAAAGCCTAGTACAGTTTCTACATTTGTTCTTAATATATTTATATTTAAACCTAGAAATACACCTGATATGTTGATTAATCATATGATACTTCAAATGATACATTTTCATTAGAACTAAACGTCAGAACATAACACGAACGACACTGGGGTATCCATGAACAAGCTAAGCCGTTGCTATGACAACAAAGGGAAATGACAAAAATTCGTTTCTGCGCTGATGACGTAAATGACTTTTTCTTAGCTGAACTCTATCTATAATTTTCAAAATTCTTGATATCTAAGCAAAGCTGATGCCAATTGGAAATAAAAAGAAGTGATCCGTGAATGACTGATATTTTGCGGGCCTTAATTTTCTCTACATTTACAACCAGCCACGGCTAATTGCAATTGTAAGAGCACTGTAAACAACTTCATTTTGTTGTATACAGTTTGTCCCCGGATTGAGTATACAAAAGGAAAAAAATTCTTGTATTTGATTTTACGAAAAAATGCCAAGAGAAGAAAATTTTTTGCTTGAATTAAAACGCATGTTTCAGTTATTAAAACTTTTAATTAATGCAATGTTATAACATTTTGAATTAAAACGCATGTTTCAGTTATTAAAACTTTTAATTAATGCAATGTTATAACATTTTTTCGTATTTTTTCCTCCTAATAACACAGTTATTGCATTGAATATAACGTTATTTTAGTTAGCTTTGAAATATTAACAAGTGATTTTTAATTCTAAATACAAATAAAAAGAAACAGCGAAAATCAAAATACTTTTTATTTTATTCAATTAACTCTCTTTTTTCTTGTTTTAACGATAACATTTCTTTAACAAATTCTCTCTATTTTGAGTAATACCTACCTTCTTACTTTATGATAATAAGAATTACTTTTGACATTTAATTATTTGTCAATATTTCAAAGCTAACTAAAATAATGTTAAATTCAATGTAATAACTGTATTATGAGGAGGACAAAATATGAAAAAACGTAATAATAAAAGAACCTTGCATTAATTAAAAGTTTTAATAACTAAAACAAACGTTTTAATTCAAACAAAAATTTTTCTTCCTTTGGCATTTTTTCGTAAAATTAAAAATAAGAATTTTTTTCCTTTTGTAATCTCAATCCGGGGACATACTGTATATTCATCTAAAATTTCAATAATTCAGTGGTCATTTCTTTTTACCCCTCGCTAAGAGAGGTAGGTATTGGATTCATGCTAAAAATCACATATCCAGATTTTAGTGAATAAGTACGATTTAAGGTCCCTACATTAACATTTTTATGATGATGTCCGTATCCGTATGTGTGTATATATATATATGTGTGTGTGTGTGTTTGTATGTGTGGATGTTGGAGCCACGGTTTCTCAAATACTATAAGCCTTAAAAAATATTTAACTACAGTTTCCTCAATCTCACATTCCTGGGAAGAGCTGATTAGATTTTGGTAACAATTGGACAACCGGAAGTACTAGTTTCTTTAAAAAAATCTTCTAAATATAATATTCGGAAATTTTTGTTATTACTATTATTGGAGAACATAAAATTCTACATCTGATACATTTAAAATTTTTATTATATATTGTATAGATTTAGAGATAAAGGCACTATAATATATAGAATAATCTAATCGTAAAGGCTTAGGCACTAAGGAAACCAGTTGACAAATTCATATGTTTATAACATAGATTGTAATTGACAGATATCAGTGTCAAATATCAACAGTTTTAGTGATATTCTGAAAACTTTTTCTGGGAAGTACATTTAATCTTTCTTATTGTTTTATTAATTAAATATTTTAAATCATATACCTATCCATAAGAAATATCGTCAATCTTGCTAATGAATTGGAAGAATCTCTGACATTTAGGAACTTCCTCATACAGTGAAAAATGAATATAATTAGAATTGCATGTGTGCAGAAGACATGTTAAATACAATAAAAAACAATATTTGGGTAAAGTTCTGTAATGTTTTTGTTATAAAACGACGGTTCGATATCGAAGTGCAATACAATTTTTATATAACATAAAATGGAAATGGCGAGAGGTATTGTGTTGGACACAACAGATTTTTCTTTCTCATTCTCCATCATTTACATGAATCATAATATCACATTGATTTATTATATACTTTTATTTGAAGATCAGTATAATTTAAATTGGAAAGGCCAATGTATTGACGCACTAAACATTGGTTTTTCCATTTAATATTGATTGCATAACTTCAGCCGAAACATTATTTTCTTTAATTAGGTGGAAGGAAGTAGTGAATATAGTCACCACAACATAACAAGTAAAGTGCTGCGTCTGGTGAAACATAATGACATAAATAGTATCACAAATCATTATCAAAATTTAACTATTTTAGATTAAAAACTTTTGATCGATTAATAACAATAACCCTGAGTTATAACTCAAAAATTTATTGATAGAATATCTGAGGAGTGTTCATTCAAAACTTAATATGCCCATCATAAACAGTTTTGAGAAAAACGCGAAAAACTTATTATGTCCCTGCTATATATTTTTTGAATTCGATTACTTCATATATAATTCAGTTAGTAGATGTTATTAAATATCCGATAATACAATATTTGTATATCTTTTCAATTAGCTTAAATTTGAAAAAAATATTTGGACATGTTAACTTTTGCATGGAAAAATTGGGACATGTTAACTTTTGCATGGAAAAATTGGGAAATGTTGAATTTTGTTTGGATTTTTTTGTTAAATTATTAAGAAATTAAGTTTAATTTAAACTTTCATGAATTAAAAAAAAACTTATAATTAGTGTCGACATCCTTTTTTTATTCAAGTTTTACAAAAAATTAGAAAATTTTAAAAAAAAACCATTCCAGTAGGTACATAATACTTTTCGTTTAAAGGTGAACTCCTGTATCAAATTTTTCACAATCACACTCCTCATTATCTTCATTTTCATGTTTACATTCTAAAGTGTTTATTAAATCTTTTTTGTACCATTCAAACTCTTCTATCTCTTGCCAGATGGTCTACATCCTTTTTTATGTGTACTTATTTTATTAATATTTTTTAGTACATCCAATTCCAAATTTCTGTCATTCTTTCATCTTTTCAAGAGATGTACGGATTGTTCCAAATCATTAAACTATAATACTAGTATTCATGTCCTTTAAGTTGAATGTATTCTCTATTCTGTCCCATACATTTCTTTATATGGATCCTTTTAGTGTCCTTTAGGCCAGTCATTTTATATATATATATATTGTAGTTCTTTGATATTATATATTTTCCATTCTTTCCCTAACCTCATTACTCTTCCTACACTTCTGTATAAATCTTCATATTCAATTTTATATGAACATTATATAGTGGAATTTATAGCTTCGTTTGAAATTAATAAAACTGTATTACTTATTCAAAGGACATGTTAAGATTTGGTCAAAACATAAAAAGTTTCAACCAATAGTTAACATGTCCAGTGGACATATTAACTTTTGATTGAAACTCAATTTTTATTGTTAAGTTTATATGGGACATGTTACAGTTTTCTTGAAACCGAGCATGCCAATCGATTCGGATGACTAGATTTAAGGCGAACACATGTATAACTCATTTTTGACAAAAAAATGGACATATCAACTTTTGAATGAACACTCCTCATCTAATGAATATATAATTCAACAAGAGTAGTTAAATGTACTTACCGTGCATGAAAATCATTTAAATGTATAATAGATAATTCAAACAAATCATTTGGGATTGGGATACATTGTCCGGCAGCCAAGAAACCACAGATCACCAACACTCTCGGAAACATTTCGCACACTGCCCACATTTCTACTGCGATTTCTCGAGAACAAATTAATATTTATCTTACAATCTGAATACGTAATCACTACAGATAACAAGGAGAAATCACGTTTAGACAACTTTTTGTCATCGATAAACAGTTCACAAAAAGAAAGATAGTTATCTAACATTAATTAATAATATATAATATTATCTACGATTATTGACTGTAATTAAAATGTTTACCATTTGAAAATTTTGGTTATATCCGCAATACCCTTGCTTGCAAAATTTTCTTAATGGGGTCCACCACTTTTTTAAAATTTTTGCCTTCCTCTACCGTGGGTAAGGGAGTTATAGGGATCGCGCTAAAAATAAAAATCGCATATCGAGATTTTAGTAATGTGTATGAATTTTGTTTTCGATCTAACTCAAGTACTATCATTCAGAAAATTCTGAAACCTTGTATTTCTACCCTATTTTAATATAAAAAGAAGCCATTAGATTTTGGTGAAAATTGGACAAACGGAAATGGCACTTTACTTGAAGCTCATAATGGTTTTTCTTCAAAAAATAACATTAAATGCCATCTTTTCGCATTTTGTCATTATGTAAATTAAATAATATTGAATTTTCTACAGGTATACGAGGTGTGTTCAAAAACTATCGCGAATTTTGAATTTTCGCGGGTTACGTATATTCGAATTTCGATCTTTTTGTGGCTTTATGTTGGTACTCATGTCTCTCACTTATGTCGACAAGCTCGGCCATTTTGAATGTTCACTTAATTGTTGACAGCTGCTTTGCTTGCACGTGTTTTGGATCGTCTTCGATTTTTACCTATTCAAAAAAATGGAACAAAGAACCTGTATCAAATTTTGTGTGAAAAACGAAATTAAGTGCGCGGATGCATACCGAATGTTGACTGTGGCATACGGAGAAGCTACCTTGGACCAAAGCAACGTTTATCGGTGGTACAAAATGTTCTCAGAAGGCCGAGAAGGTGTGAACGACGAAAAGCGTGCCGGACGCCCGAGCACTTCAACAACAGACGAAAAAATTAATGAAGTGGAGAAAATGATATTGGCCAATCGTCGAATCACCGTTAGAGGAGTTGCTGAGGACCTAAACATATCGATTGGCTCGTGCCATTCGATTTTTATCAATGATTTGGGCATGAGACGGGTCGCCGCGAAATTTGTACCAAAATTGCTCAATTGCGACCAAAAACAGCATCGCATGAACATTGCTAATGAGATGTTGGACTCTGTCCGCGACGACCCAAATTTGCTCCAGAGGGTCATAACTGGTGACGAATCGTGGGTTTATGGTTATGACGTGGAAACCAAAGTTCAATCATCTCAATGGAAGCTGCCGCACGAACCAAGACCGAAAAAAGCGCGCCAAGTTCGGTCGAATGTGAAAGTTTTGCTGACAGTTTTCTTCGATTGCAGGGGCGTGGTGCATCATGAGTTCTTGCCACAGGGTAGAACGGTCAATAAGGAATATTACCTGCAAGTTATGCGCAATTTGCGCGAAGCAATCCGCCAGAAACGCCCGGATTTGTGGAAGAACAAAAATTGGCTTTTGCACCACGATAACGCCCCTGCTCACACATCGTTGCTTGTGCGCGACTTTTTAGCCAAAAACAACACACTAATGATGCCGCAGCCACCGTATTCCCCAGATCTGGCCCCCTGTGACTTTTTCTTGTTCCCTAAACTGAAGAGGCCCATGAAAGGACGACGTTACGCTACGCTTGACGAGATAAAGACGGCATCGAAGGAGGAGCTGAACAAGATAAAAAAAAATGATTTTTTGAAGTGCTTTGAAGATTGGAAAAACCGTTGGCACAAGTGTATAATATCTCATGGGGATTACTTTGAAGGGGACAAAATAGATATTCATGAATAAATAAATCATTTTTGAAAAAACACAAAATTCGCGATATTTTTTGAACACACCTCGTACATTAATACTTTTTCCATATATTTTACAGATAAATTTAAAAATCATTTTTTACCTCCCGCTACCCTTGGTAAGGGAGGTATAGGGATCGTGCTAAAAATCACATATCGAGATTTTAGTAAATGACCACGTTTTAAGGTCCCTAGAATCCAATTTTAACATTTTCACGATGATGTCTGTATGTGTGTGTGTATGTATGTGTAGGGATTTTATCTTCGCTCTAACTCAAATACTATCATTCAGAAAATTCTGAAACTTTGTATTTCTATCCTATTCTAATATGAAAAGAAGCCAATAGATTTTGGTGTAAATCAGATAACCGGAAATGGCACTTTACCTGAAGCTCATAATGGTTTTTCTTCGAAAAATACCATTAAATGCCATTTTTTCGCCTTTTATGTCTTATGAAAATTAAAGATTATTGAATTTTCTACAGGAATACGTTAATACCTTTTCTATATATTTTACAGATAAATTTAAAAATAATTTTTTTATTAGCCCCGAAGCCTAAGATAAACACAATTCCTTTGTTACACAGTTCATATTTCAAATGAATGTAACTGACGGTAAACGTCACTGTCAAAAAACTAATCACTTCAAATTAATAATAGTGACATTTTAAAAAGAAAATAGTAAATAAAGCAATATTTTTATGCAATGGAACAGTTTTCAGTGTTAGTAAATACGAAAGTATGTATTTAAATTAATAAAAATAGGATAGGAATGTGTGGCGAAGGATGATTGTTGCGTAACTATTATTGTGGTCCGGATGCGGTTATTCGCTACCGAAAATTGGTCACTTTAATATGTTCTTATGTATGAATGCTATGCTGATTGTGGACAAGGCGAAAGAAGAATGTTGTTAAAGAGTGAAGTGAGTCAGCTGAGCTCTTACTCTTATCCCTTTTCTTATTGTTACTATTGTTTCCGGGTTTTTGCTAACCCAGTGGGAAACGCGTGATTTTATGTATGTTTTTGTGTTGGCCACATCAGATTTTTTCTTTTAATCCTGAAGCCTAAGATAAACACAATTCCTTTGTTACACAGTTCATTTTTCAAATGAATGTAACTGACAGATAAACGTCATTGTCGAAAAACGAATCACTTCAAATTAATAATAGTGACATTAAATAATAAAGAAAATCGTAAATAAAGCAATAGTTATATGTTATATACAAAGGAACTTATATAGTTTGCAGCATTAGTAAATATGTAGGTATGTATTTAAATTAATAAAAATTAAGTCACTGTCAAAAAACTAATCACTTCAAATTAATAATAGTGACATTTTAAAAAGAAAATAGTAAATAAAGCATTATTCAAATATTCTAAATGGCTATGTGAAAATTAAATTTAAAAGTTAATTTATTAATTTAAAAAATCTGCTGTGGCCAGCACAAGACCTTCTGTCAATTCAATGTATTTTGTACAAATCCCAAATCAAATTTGGTTTGGGAAATTTAAAGTTCTTTTGAAAAAATATAAATCCAATAAAGTTATAACATGAACATACGCTAGGTAAATTGCACTTGGCACTTCCTTCTTTCTTCTTCAGCTTTTCCTATTTTATTAGGGGTCGCTGTCTCTTACTCTTCTCTTACATTCATTATTGTCCAACTCATATTCTTCACACAGATCTTAGTGTCTCATATCTTCTGCGATACAGTCCTTCCATCTTCTCTATTCGGATAGTAGGGACCGTAAAACGTGCTTATTCATTAAAAACGCAACACTGATTTTTTTGACCAAAGACAATACCTTCCTTACCTAAAGGTGACGGAAGGTACAAAACACGTTAAACAAGTAACAATTAAATTTCTATTTTATTTCGTTATTTTTCATTGTTACATTTTGTTTATTTTCACATAGCCACCTAAGAATATTTGAATAAACATAATTTCTAATAGTGTTCAATTATCTTCTTATCTCGATTTTTTTCCTATATTTCATGTATAAACTTTTACATCGTTGAAAAAAGAAAAAAATAGTTTATATTTTAATAAAATAATTATAGGTTGCTATTTAAAAAATAAATTTTCATGGTCGTATCTTGTAAACCTGGCTTTATATTTTTTATATCTGCCAATAAATAGTATATTTAAAATGATAAAACTTTTATATGAGCCATTTTTTTCTATTACCTATACTAAAAAAAGATAAGGAGTAGGGAGGTGAAGGTCATCTTTCCAGACTCACCCTGCGTATGTATTATTTTTTATTGTCTCTCGTTCGATACATGTATGTTTAATTATTCCTTGTTATAATTCCTCTGTAACTGGCTGGCTATAGAGTGAATTCTAAATTAATAAATACAGTAAAATTTTTGAAAGAAGTCCGATCAAGGCCATCTACGAATTGCAACTATGAATTAAGATTTTATGTTGTCAAATTTAGTAGTGTCGTTTACATAGTTTTTATGAGGTACACAAGATATTATGTACCCTCATAAAAACTAAGTAAAAGACACTACTAAATTTGACAGCACAAAATCTTAATTCATAGATACAATTCGTAGATGGCCTTGATCGGCCTTCTTTTAAAAATTTTACTGTACTTTTTTTTCGTACACATGTATATCAAAACTTCGACTTACTTTGATCTCTACTATATGTTTATATTTTTTCTTTAAACTATAAACACTATATAAAGAAAAGATACTTATTCTAAAAAGACGTTTTAAGCAGTCTTATTTTATTTATATTCTTGGCACAATTCTCTACATAATTAATAAACATATGATATGCACTGATAAACATTTTATAAACTATTCTTACAAAAGTAGGTAACTGGATTTGCAAATTAACTGTTTATTTTTAAAACCTACATATGCTTTTGGTTACCGTCACATGTTCATCACTCAAATATGTTACATTTTTGTTTTTAACAATCTACGTAAATATTATTCTTTATATATTAATATTTATGCACCAATAATAATTTACATTATGCATTTTTCATACACCAACTTTATTACATTATTTTTATTTAACCTTAATATTTATTTACACGTAAAGTCCTAATTAATATACAAGTATTATAATTAGCACAAACACAGATAAGAAAATGTTACAATATCACTAGCAACAAATATAATATAGAGTTCTTTGTTATAATATTATTTAAAAATATATGGAAAACAATTTTTTATTTAAAAATAGTAAATACGAACATCAAGTTTTAAGTATCATTTTATTGCCCGACGTTGTGTTTTTATCGTAATAACGAATTTACACATAGTCACTATAGACAAGGCAAGAAAATTTTATAGAACATATAAAAAAACAGATTTAGATAATCATAATGTGTGTGTGGGTGTGTGTGTGTGCGTGTGTGACAAATTTTTCTCCGACGAACTAAAATACTAAAAAATTTCTCTCGTGTTCGTCTTCTTTACATCCATATAAAGAGCTGATTAGATTTTGGTTATAATTGGTCAACCAGAAGTTCCCTTATTTGAAGTTTTTAACAGTTTTTCTTGAAAAAACGCAATCAAATCATTTTTCGACATTTTATGTGATTATCAATATGAAAGAATATCTTATTCTCTATACGGTTTGATTATACATTTTCCTTCCTATTCAATAGATATAGAGTTATAGAGACATTAAGAGAGATTAACTTAAGACCAGTTTAACTATGAATTCCTCAATTTGACATTCATGGGAAGAGCTGAAAAGGTTTTGGTAACAATTGGACATCCGGAGGTAGTAGTTTTTTAACAAAAATTTTCTAAATATTATTTTTTGAAAATTTGTGTAATTACTAATATTGAAGAACATAAAATTCTACATGTGATACATTTAAAAATTTTATTATATGTTCCATAAATTTAAAGATAAAGACACTATAATATATAGAATAATTGGATGTTACAAATCGCGCAGGCTAAATTATACCAAGAAAAGCAGTTGACAAATTCATACAGGGAATTTATTTTAACATGCAACATATGTTGAATCACTTCCATGGTTACTTACTATTGTCAAAAAATGACAGCAATGTATTTTTTATCCATTTTAAAATGCAACATACAAAATTTGTAGTTTTGTATTATCAAAACTAATTTCCTATAAATTAGCCTACATACAATTAACAAATAATCAAAACATGAATGTTGTACATCTTAAAAAAACTTTAGCTTACAAAAAATTCATAACTTTCATGTAATAAATGTTAAATAATACCCCCAATCACTCTGAGGCAATGTTCTAGTCGGTCGTAATAAGAATTGACACCATTTGTGATGTGTTTTGGAGGTATCTCCTGTGTTGCAATACTATTTACAATGTTGCATTTTAAAATGGACAAATTTTACATTGCTGTCATTTTTTGACAATAGTGAGTAACCATGGAAGTGATGAACTATAAATGTTGCATTTTAAAATAAATTCTCTGCATAGACAAATAATACTCTTTAGACCGGAAACTTATGTGTACTTACACTGAACATTACACCTGGTGATTGGAATAGAACTAAAATGTAAATTAGGCAACCCGTTTTTGAATTTGTTGCAAAATATTGTAGTTTTGTTTGTTGATACAAATTTCTTTTGATATTAAAATGTATCTGCACAAATTTAATGTTTAATTGTACTTTTTTCATTTATACATAATAAAATTTTATTTTCAAAATAGATTTATGTTATGTTCATTGAAATAACTGTAACGGTTTGACAAAACACGAATTGAATTACTTATATGAACTTATCAACACATAAAATTAAACAGTGTTACATTAAAAACTTGCCTAATAGACACACAGATGTTACAATGAATAATCAAAATGAATTATACAGAACCGTGATAGAATCGAAAACACAATTCAAAATATGTCTGGCCGTGTCAACTATATAGCATGACCTTGAGACTTTCAGTTAGTTATGTATTACGACACTTAGCGCTAGTAGTGCTTCGTTCGGATTAATTCGTTAAAATTCGTAAATGTTCGGATGTTCGGTGATTTTAAAATCGTGGCGGCTTAGCGGCAAGTCATACTGACAATTCAAATTTGAAATTGTATTTTCGTGAAGTGTTATTCTTCATTATTGTGTTATTTTATATTGTTCTGTTTATTTGCTTCTGCAAAATGCCAAGAGGTTGTTGTGTGCCGGGTTGTGATGTTGAAAATACAACAAAACATTTTCCTGTTTATGAAGAAGAAATTTACGAAATTTGGATTGAACAAGTAGCCCATCCAAGTACAAGATAAAACAAGAAATGAAATGATTAGAGAAAAATTATAATGTAAGTCTGTGTTGACTGTTGAACTTCATTGACCAGAGAGAGCTAGCTTGGTGGGGCTACATGATCAGAATGAACGAAGCTAGACCGGTGAGACAAATATGGATGAAAAAAAAAAACAGACCGAGGAAGACCTAAAGACAACTGGGTTAAGTTAATATTGAAGATCTTGGAGAAGAAAAATACTACGATTCAAAACGCTAGAAAGATGGCAAAGAATAGAAGCAATGGGCGAAATTTATTCACAACTAAATGTATTTGTATACCCTACACCTTCTGGTAAAAGGATGTCTGACTATATTTTTATATTTTCCTTATGTAATTTTAAGAAATAAATATGCGTTCTATTTCTTGTCAAATATATATTTTGTTCTTTTCTGTGTATTACTATATTAATAAAAAAGAATGAATATATTCACAATAGTAATGCGGGATGCAGACTATCCCTGATACTACCCGCCATACTGATTTTAGTTATGTCTTACGACACCGAGCGCTAGTGTTGCAGGGCATGAATGCCTACTACTTTATCATTGCAGTTGACTATCTTAATAGTATCTGTTGTCTGTGAAATATGTCAAATTAATAAATTTACGTCAAATTCAAATGTTTCCCACGCATCCTTATTTCCCACCTCAGAAAAAATACGGGGACCAATAGTTGCTTAGTAATAATAAATGCAAGTTCTTAAAGCGACGTTCGCGACATCTATTGACTGGAATTGAGTACTAATGGCGAAGGCCCGGCACTCGCCATATAAGTTTCCAAAGGTTGTTTCTCTGTATGTTTGTCACATAGTTTGTAAATGTCAGATAAATATCAGTGTCAAAAATCAACGATTTTAGTGATATTCTCAAAGTTTTTTCTGGGAAGTACATTTAATCTTTCATGTTGTTTTATCAATTAAATATTTAAAAATATAGGTCAAATGCATGTATCTATATGTAATACCACCAATCTTGTTAATGTATTGGAAGAAACTCTGACATTCAGGAACTTCCTCATACAGTGAAAAATAGATATAATTAAAATTAAACCTATTAACTAGCTATGCTGTACTGATGAGCTCTAATAAGAGCGAAACACGTGTCTACAGCTGCAATTGAGCGATAACCCTAGGAAAAAAGAATTATTTACAAATTTTGCGCTCGAGAAAAATTATTGTTTTCGTATATTTACGTTTGGGGGTCCAAGTAACGGGTCTGGTGGGTGGTTATAAATCACCGCCGCTGTGACGTTGTATTTATCCACAATGTGTGTGGAAATGCTGACCGAGACAACATGGGTGTATTTGGCTTCTTACTAGTTCTGTTACACTGTGTCAGTTTTTTTATTACTACCTCTAGTTAATGTCCACCTATTAACTAGCTATGCTGTACTGATGAGCTCTAATAAGAGCGAAACACGTGTCTACAGCTGCAATTGAGCGATAACCCTAGGAAAAAATCTGTTGTGGCCAGCACAAAACCTTCCGTCAATTCAATGTATTTTGTATATATCCCATACCAAAAGTTCCTTGAAAAAGATTCTGTATATCCTATAAAATTGTAACACGAACACACTATTTTTTACAAATTCTATACCGAAAGTTCCTTTCCCTATTTTATTAGGGGTCGCTCTTTCTTACTCTTCTCTTTTAATCATTCCTGTCCAACGCATCTTCTTCACACAATTCTTCCTCTCTCATATCTTGTGCTACTCAGTCCTTCCATCTTCTTCTCTTTGGAGAGACACTCTATCACATTCACACATAACTTTCTGACCCTATACCTCCAACTTTGGTTTTGCATTTGACACTGACATCTGTCAATTAAATTTATCTGTTGTTTCCATAATTTTAACAAAGCTGACTAATTTTTGAAAGTTAATCTCTCTTAATGTCTCTATAACTCTATATCTATTGAATATGAACGAAACTGTATAATCAAACCGTATAGAGAATAAGATATTCTTTCATATTGATAATCACAAAATGTCGAAAAATAATATTTAACTACGTTTTTTCAAGAAAAACTGTTAAAAACTTCAAATAAGGGTACTTCCGGTGGATCAATTGTAACCAAAATCTAATCAGCTCTTCATATGGATGTAAAGAAGAGGAATACGAAAGAATTATAATTTTTAGAATTGTAGTATTGGAGTTATCGTCGAAGAAAAATTTGTCACACACGGACACACACACGGACACACACACACACACACATACAGACATCATCTTAAAAATAGTAAATTCGTATTCTGCGGGCCCTAAAACGTGCTTATTCATTAAAAACTCACCAACGAATTTTTTGACCAAAGACAATACCTTCCTTTTACGGAAGGTAAAAAGAATTATTTATAATTAAAATTGTATGTGTGCAAAAGTCATGTTAAATACAATAAATAACAATATTTGGATAAAGTTCTCTGTTTTTTTTTGTTATAAAACGACGGTTCGACAGGTAAATGCAAGACAATACTTATATGTATAACATAAAATGGAAATGGCGAGAGGCATTGTGCTGGCCACAACAGATTTATTTTTTTTAATTTTGAATGAGAACATATATTTTTTATTTTCTCGTTCATTAGAAAATTTAATACTGAATTCAGCGATATATTTTGCGATTGCGGACGTTTAATATGGGTTTATTTAATGGATGTTGACGTTATTGCATATACCTATTAACTAATATATTGCGGATCCTATGCTTTTCTTGAAGGAAACACTGTGAAATGGAAATATCATTTCTGCATAAGTCTATCTCACACAAACACCCAACCGCGAATTATGCGCATGCTTGGAAACCTTGACTACTATTGGCTAACGAGGAAATCATGATCACTTTTTGCGAATCACAGAGTTCTGTTTATTAACGACTAGCGCGAGAAATTTTTAATTTAAATTTGAGAAATTAAACAATGTACCTACTATTTCTTTTGTATGTAAATTCTTGAATATAAATATTAGTAATAATAAAAAACATTGACATATTCTAGTGGTAAATTTGAATTAAATAATTTACTTTGTTGTACTGTAAAAATAATAAGAATACAATCTGGTCAGGATTAATTTATTTAGGTGACAATAAATTACTGTATGAAACACAAAGCAAATGCTTTCGAAGTGCAACTACAAACAGAAATGAAATCAAACGTCAAAGTCAAACCATGTGCTCGCTGCATCACCAGGGCAGCGTTCCAAAACCAAGAATACCGAGTTTTGGCGTAGAGTATGATGTGTTGTGTTTTGGAACGAATGAGAGTTTTGTTGAAGTAAAAAATTAAAGCTAAATTAAAAATAATTTTATAAAACTAACAAAACTACTTACAATTATAACATTAATGTCAAGCCCGTAATAAAAGCGCTTTTATGGAGCACTCTCCTCAATATAATGTGAAAGTACGCTCCATAAAATCGCTTTTATTATAAAAGTATGCTCGTAATACACGCCAACGTATTTACTTATATTTATTTTCAACCAAAAGCATGTTTTCTTCCTCAAGAAGGCAAATTACTTTCATATGTAGAGAATCGTGAGCATTCACATTTGAAAATATTGTGGAGTAATTTCTATACCCTCCTTGTTAGTAGAGTAAGTAGAACATCACTTTGGAGTAAACTCTGGCTGTTTTGAAACAGGTTGAGTAAACTCTAAGAGTAAGGTTATTAGTTTTGAAACGACTTTGAATAATTTCGTACTATAAGAGTAGGATTTTGGATCGCAGCCTAGCCAGCGACGCTGTCAGAGTTAGCCAATAGCAGTCAAGATTTCCGAGCATGCGCATAATTGCCTGTTGGGTGTTTGTGAGAGATAGACTTATGCAGAAATGATATTTCCATTTCACAGTGTTTCCTTCACCTACTCTTATGGGAAAGATACGAGCATTAGCAATATATTAGTTAATAGGTATATGCGTTATTGCGATAAACTCGATTTAACCTAAAATTGTTTACTTTTGATTCGGTCACGCTACCTTTAGCCCAACGCGAAGTTAAACTCGAATCGCTCATTTCTAGTCCCTTTTCGGTTCTATCTACCGCGTTGCATAGGCGTACCATTTATTTTTGTCATCTATTGTGTTTCTCTTTTATAATCATTACTGTGGTTTCGACCCCGCCCGTCTCCACTGTATAAAAGATGGCGGCGGTACATCTGTCTATTATAGTGCGTAAGTAAAATAAAAAAGAGCAGTAATTTGCATAAAATTAAAATCACATATTAAATCGCTAGTTCACCCAATGGCCACCATACATAAAAAAAATTATAACTTGCGGACACTCATGTGACGAAGCGAATTAGCCAATCAGAACTTGGGGAGAAACTGTCACATCGAAGGTCAGAGAGGTGGGCAGCTTTCCAAATTCAAGAGTACCGTAATTTAAGAGTGTAGTGTGTTTTGGAAGAATGAGTTTTGTTGGAGTAAAAAATTAAAATTAAATTTTAAAAATTAACAAAACTACTTATAATTACAACATTAATGTCAAGCCCCCTCTGAGACTAAGGTTATTAGTTTTGAAACGATTTTGAGTAATTTCGTACTCTGTAGTAGAGTTTTGGAACGCAACCCTGAAGTTTGTTTTGGTAGCGTGTTCAGAGGTTAAGAGTTTTGTTTTCATAGTTTGGCAGTTTTCATATTGAAGTTTTTAGTGCGTATTGAGTTATTTTATATTTTTTTGCCAAACTATGAAAAAAAAACGCATAATACGCTATAAACCAAAACAAATTTCAAATCTCCGCCCTTCAATCTGACAGATTCTCCCCAAGTTCTGATTGGCTAATTCGCTTCGTCAGGTGAGTGTCCGCAAGCTATATGAACAGTGAATGTTACTCTTTGGAGAATCATACCCCATAATGAAGCTACTGCTCTTGTTTTATGTGTACTTCACTATCGAACTTTTCTTCTTTAAATATATCTAATGTCAATTCTTCACGTAATTCAGAATCACTGTGGGCTTCTTCTTTGATAAAAATGCAATTCTTTGTCTCTGATAATGTATCCTCCTTCACCTTCACATCCTCGTTATCTGCTTGTGTTTGGTTGATTGAATGACGAACAGTCAAATTTTTCTCTTCTGTTTCATTATGAGATTTCAGTTGTATCAACTGACCACTCCGCACAAACGTCTTCGTACATTGGAAATCTTTCTTATCAGCATGAATTTTTAAATGCGATGATAAGCTTTGTTTTGTTGCATATAATTTATGACAAATACTGCACTGAAATTGTTTCCCTGCGTTGTCACTGTGAGATTTCATATGTTTTGTGAGGTTAGATTTTTGTGAATATGCCTTTTGGCATAAAGAACATTGAAATTCTTTTGTTTTGGAATGAATGTTTAAGTGAATTTTCAAATCTGGTTTTCGTATAAATAATTTTTTGCAAATATGACACTCAAATTCTTTAAGTCCAGTATGAATTTTTTGATGTCCCTTCAGGTGACATTTTTCTTTAAACATTTTATTGCAGACTGTACAACGAAACTTGTATGCACCATTGTGCGTTTTCTTATGGCGTTCGAAATCATATTGATTTGTAAACCATTGCTGACATATTAAACATTGAAGATTTGTTTTTTCGTTATGTTTCTTCATATGGTTTTTTAGTCTATGTTTTTGTGAATATATTTGTTGACACAAAGGACACTCAAACCTGTTCGTACCTGAATGAAGTGTCATGTGTTTTTGTAAGTGACGTTTTTCTCTGAATAATTTACCGCACTCCTCACACTTAAACTCCTTTTTTTCATAATGTGTTTCCATATGGTATTTTAAGTAACATTTGAGTGAAAACAATTTGAAACATATTTCACATTTAAATTTCTTTGATCCATGTGTTATACGTGTATGTCCATTCAACTCAGAATATGTTCTAAACAATGTATTGCACTCAAAACACTTAAAATCTTTTGTCTCCCCGTGAAATTTCATGTGTCGTCGTAGGTAACAATTGTGAGTAAACGATTTTTGACAGACAGAGCATTCAAATAATTTTGCTCCGTGTGTTTTCATGTGACTTGTCAATTTGGTTTTTGTTCCATAGCATTTATTACATTTAGAACATGGAAATTCCTTATTTCCAGTGTGAGATTCCAAAAGTTGGGTTAGGTTACATTTGTTTGCAAAATATTGAAAACAAACTGAGCATTGGCACTTTTCATTCGTTTCATGATCTACACCAATTTTAGTTTCATCGACTGTACAATCTTCCTTTTTAATAATAATATCTTCGTAAATTTTATAATCGCTTTCTTCCAGAGATTCTTTTTTAATGTAAATTTCTTCAAAGTTTTTAGTCTTCATTTCAATCACTGCAGTTTCTTCCATAGTATCAACAACGCTATCAGTATATAGCTGAATGTCAAAAGAATTATTGGACTGTGGCTCTGTCATTCTCGTTTCAAAATGGCGGATGTTTTCCAAAAAGCGATTGAAGGCCTTCTTCTCAACTTGATATCTGAAAAATATTTTTAATTTATTAATATTTATGAAACGAAAAATATCTTTAAATGTCATTTTTTGCTATTTATGTTATTGTAAGAATTAAAAAAAAAAAAATAATTACAGGTATAGTGCGACCAAGCTATAGCTTGCGGACACTCACGTGACGAAGCGAATTAGCCAATCAAAACTTGGGGAGAAACTGTCAGATTGAAGAACGGAGATTTGAAGTTTGTTTTGGTTTATAGCGTATTATGCGTTTTGTTTTCATAGTTTGGCAAAAAAATATAAAATAACTCAATACGCACTAAAAACTTCAATATGAAAACTGCCAAACTATGAAAACAAAACTCATAACCTCTGAACACGCTACCAAAACAAACTTCACGGTTGCGTTCCAAAACTCTACTAAGAGTACGGAATTACTCAAAATCGTTCCAAAACTAATAACCTTAGTCTCAGAGTGGGCTTGACATTAATGTTGTAATTATAAGTAGTTTTGTTAATTTTTAAAATTTAATTTCAATTTTTTATTCCAACAAAACTCATTCTTCCAAAACACACTACACTCTTAAATTACGGTACTCTTGAATTTGGAAAGCTGCCCAGCTCTCTGACCTTCGATGTGACAGTTTCTCCCCAAGTTCTGATTGGCTAATTCGCTTCGTCACATGAGTGTCCGCAAGCTATATGTGCCCCTGGTTTCAACTTGGGAGGCGTCGTCTATCATTACGAGTACATTCGGAGACAGAAGTTTTCTATACAAATTTTAGCGGTTCATGTATGAAATGGATTTATTTACAACATAAATGAAATACATAAACATTTCTTTAAATGTCGTTTATTATATACATATTATACCTTCTCCATAATTATAATTTATTTATTAGTAAGTCTGCCGCCGCCACCACTACACTTCTACTTTTATTCTGTATGTACTTACGCGTTCGCGGCAAAATTCTTAAATGTTATTGGTTGAATATTTACGTCATCGCGTGCCTTCCGCGTCGAGGTCAGGGGCACATATTGCTTGGTCGCACAATCACAATACACCACATTAGTGAGGTTAAGATTCACGTTTGGCGCGAAACCACAGAATAAACATCTATACAGAAGCGACAGTCAGAGAGAGAAGCGAAAATTAGAGAGAGAAAGAGTATGCCAACAAATTTAAAGGGCTAATCGGATAAAATCGGATTGTTTCGGCATATGTTCGTATCTTACGATTCTTTGTTCTTTTCATTATCTCGACGTGAACATTTTCCGTTAGGGATCAATAATAAAAGTATATTGAGAAACACAAATTGATTTCTAATAAAAACAAATGTTATTTTTTCAACAAACGATAGGAAAAATCGTTATCATAAGGAAAATCATTATATTTCACATATTCTGGAAGAGCTGTTGTCTCAGCTTGTCACGTCCATGTATTTTAGGGTTATGGCTAATTCAAGCAAACCAAACACGTCTTCTCACTTTTGACATATGTCATTTTGTGAACTGTTTGTGAAGTTCAGAAGTGGTGTTATTTTCTAATGAAATGGATAAAATGAAGAAAGTAGAATCGGGAGGACTTGTTTGTAAGACTGTATAAATAGATTTAAAAAATGGAGAAAGGGAAATGTAAGTTTTTTTTTTGTTTCCCAAAGATCCAGAAATGTAAGTTGTGTAAAATGACTACCATATCATGTAAAATGTATATTCATTTAATAAATATAGGTGTAAAATGTGGCTCAAGGCCTGTGGAAGAGAAGATTTGATGGAGAAGGATATATGGGACATATTCATCGAGTCTAACGTTTGTTTCCCACATCAAAGATATAGAAAATTCTGCATTGTAATAAATTTGTAAAATTCAGGTATTTGTTTAATAAAAATATAATTATGTGATTATTTTTTCTGACCTCTTTTTAATTTGTTAATAAAATTAAAATTTTAGAACTTTTATGTTCTAATTTTTCTTTTACCATTTAAAACAATTTAAATTTCGCGCGTAAATTTGCCAACAAATTTAAAGTTCAAGGTCATAAACGTAAAATCGCAACAACAATGGTGCCGGCAAGGAGTGTCGCTTCTGTATAAATGTATTCTGTGGCGAAACCCTACATCAAATCAAAATGTATGAAGTTCTTATGGAAGCGAATTTTCAATTCATATTATTAAAGCTATTCTGTGTTTCTTAAGTACAATTTTGAGTGTCTTACTAACTTTGAACAATACTCTTTGCTTTCTGTACAGTAAAAGTATAAACAAAATAATAAGTTAAACATAATTATATTTTATAGAAAGTAGGTTTGCAAATAGTAACGTATATAGTAACTTGGTGCAGTTAGAAATGACTACAGTGAGATATCAACTGAATTTATAGGTTAGTTTTGGATTTGACGTTGTTTGTCTTTAAAGTTATAATATAAAGTGGTTATAAGTTTTTCGTTTTTGTTATTTGCGATGTCTGAAAGGGTTATTAAGTTGTTCGCAATAAATAATTTCTTTGCTGACGATCCAAATTGTCAGGATTATATAGAATCGAAAACAGCTACGACCTACGTTTTAGTGAATTTTGTACTTTACGCTTTAATTACAGTTATTCAATACATTAGAGATTTGTATTTATAAAGTTTAATAGATAAGATTTGCATTTTAAAGTTCTTTTGAACATTTTGAAAATAGCATATTTTTCTTCCCGTATGAATAACATGAGAATTTTCTAAATTGTACGACCAAGCAATATGTGCCCCTGGCCTTGACTTGGAAGGCACGCGCTGGCGTAAATACTCAACCAATAACATTTGAGAATTTTGCCGCGGACGCGTAAGTACATACAGAAAAAAGTAAACGTGTGGTGGCGGCGGCGGCAGGCGTACTAATAAATGAATTATAATTATGGAGAAGGTATAATATGTATATAATAAACGACTTTTAAAGAAATGTTTATGTATTTCATGTGTGTTCTAAATAAATCCATTTTATACATGTACCGCTAAAATTTGTATAGAAAACTTCTGTCTCCGAATGTACTCGTAATGGTAGACCACACCTCCCAAGTTGAAACCAGGGGCACATATTGCTTGTTCGCAATATACCTACTTCATTTCACGTAAGAAAATAGTGATGGGAATCAAAAACAAGATCAAACTGCACCAATCTTCCCATCACTATTTTCTTAATTGAAATGAAATATATATAAACAGGCATATAACATTTTTTATTCAAAATGACTCACCCAATATATTTATGAATCACCTGTACACCATCATTAATAGTGTATTCCGAAATTGAACCACGCTAATCGCGGTTACTTTTTCAGTAACTGGTTATATTTTCGGAACGTGGGTACTGAAAGCTGGTAACTTTTCTGTAACCACGCTAACCACCCTAGATCGGCGGTTGTGGTGTGGTTACAATTTGGCGCAGGGCAGATGAGCAGTAGTAGTTTCAACAACTATTTTAAATTTATCAAGTTGAGATTAACTATTAGCTGGTCCATTTCTCCAGTGCGGTGTCGAACCGCGGTTAAACCGTAACCATTTTCAGTGGTTACCGCGGTTTAATTTCAGAATACACTATAAGGAAAATGTTTATTGATAGTCGCCAACAAAGTGTGTGACATCTGGTGGAGAAAAATAATAAGGAAGGAAAACATTGAGTTAACAGCATAGTAAATGCATGTGTTTTGAAAGTTTTTAATTTGTTTTATTCTAAAAATGACAAGCAAATCTAAAAGATATTACTATGTACCACAGTGCAATCATTATAAAAGCGGTGACATATCAATACACTTTTTCCCAAAGGACGAACAACCAAAGAATAAGTGGAGAACAGTTTTAAAAATTGGGAAAAAATGACCCCATATGTTCATAGATTTCTTACCAACTGATTTTAATTCACGTAAGTATATACAGTGAATTTTCACTATAGGTAATTTGTGTATTTATAAATATTATAATGTTTACATAGTCCATAGTTAACAAAACGAGAATTTTAAAAAAGACGGTAGTATCGAGCCAAAACATACCAAATAGATATTTGACAAAAAAAACAGTGACAAGGAAGACAAGAGAAAGAAATAATAAGTAATAGTTTATTATTATTGTTTGTTTTAATTAATTTGACTGATTTGTAAAATACAGAAGTAACGCAAACCGACGAATTCGAGGTATGGAACGGCCTAGAGGAGACTTCGGAGGCCTTTCATGAAGATAATAATGATAAAGGATGCCAAATTAATCTTATTGAAAAACCTAGCATTGTATATGTTTTTAAATTAGATAGTTTCATATCATTCGCGTTCGATATGAGTTCAACTCAGTTCTTCTATTGGCAAGAGCCAACAAAGTGTCTGACATCTGGTGGCAAAATAAAACATATAAGTTGTAGGGAAAACGTTGTGCTGTCATATAGGGTTATAAGTAAATAGCAACCAAAAATGACCAGCAAATCGAAGAAATATTGTTCTGTACCGCAGTACAATAATTATACAAGTGCTGACATTTCCGTTCATTATTTCCCGAAAAGAGAAATATTAAAAAATAAGTGGAAAATCGCGTTAAAAATCGGAAAGGACATATCACCGTTCATGAACGTGTGTTCATAACATTTTTTACCTAAGCAATTTTATTCCATATAAGTATTTATAAAAATTTATGCTTCAAAATAGTATTAGATTGTTTTTGTAGTTATTAATAGAAAAATATTAAAAAGAAATGGTAAACCAAGCCATAAATTACCTAAAGAAAATTCGACAAAATCCCTGTACAGAGAAGAAAAATAGAGAGACGTTACCTGTAAATAGTAACTATTATTCTTTAATATTATATATTTATTTTAAATTGTTTATAGAAAAGATAGAGAAGAAGAATAAACTATAAAAATACCAGAAGTTGAGCAACAGCAAGAGAAGAAGATGTGCAAAACAAAGAACTTGATGTGCATTTGTATTTAATGTTATTACGATTGAATAATGAGCCCCTTTCAAATTAGATGTTTGAACACACAGTCCATTTACTTCTATATTATTCTGTTTATCTGTCATATCCACACAAGTATGTCCAGCTAAAAATAATTAAATAAGTAGTTAACATGCAAAAAAATTAAATTTTGAATCATATTTTCATTTATATACTGCTTCTCCTTCGACCATAGGTCGCACAGCACCATTTAAATAAATGTATATGTCTGATATTGTGATAAAACATATTTAATTTCATTTAAAAATAACAAAATATCCTCAAAACAAAGCATCAAAATACAACTAGCACAAACGTAAAATATGTTTTCCCTATAAGTCGGTCATTAGTGCTGCCATCTCTAGGATGTGGCTCTCCCGGATATTATCTTGCCTTTAATTTACCTTTATACACGGCTTCTCCTTCTATCATAGTCCGTACAACTCCAGTTTAAATAAATTTGTCTGGGATTGTTACAAACATTTTTGAATTTATAACAATACATAAATTAAAAAAAGAACGACAAATAACATACTACAATAAACACAAATGACAGAAATGGAATGTTTTCCCTATTATTTGAATTTTAGTGCTGCCATCTGCCAGGAGCGGCGACCGCGAACAGTTTCAGCTTATAGTTGGCCTTGGTACAAGATTAAAGTAAGGAAAAAGATGGTTCACAATTAAATGCTTAATATATTCAAAACATAATTTTGCATCTTCAAGAAAATGCAGAAACTTTTGTAAGTTCTATTCAAAAAAAGAAAATATCAAATCTTACTAGTGATGGTGCAGTATATGTACATATTAAGTTTGTTTAGCATAAAATAAAATTTGTTATTTACCTACCTAAAAGTTTGGTTAAAAGTTATTTCACTTGTAAGCAACAATGAATTAACTCCCAATTTTAATAATAGTCATATTTATGCACAGTACATGAACAAAATCACCCACCAGACATAAACATACTCGCTTGTGACAGTTAGTATTTTACTAAAATAACATATAACATTTGACAGTCGATAAACATAAGTTCAGACTGCCTCCTTCAAAATGTTAGATGTACTGTAAATAAATGTCTAACTCTTTACCGGCGAACAAAATACAAAATTATTATTTTTTGATCAGCTGATGTGATAAGTGAAGACTATTACTAGAGTTATGAACAAGCACTCAAATGAAAAGTCTTTTAATTAACATAGTAAGTAAATCATAAATATTTATTAAATGTATTTAAAATATGTGAAAACGGAAAATGTATTTACTCCGAGCGGTGTTTAAATATTATAAAATGAATGCAGTTTTGATCTTATTTGAAAATATATGAAAAATAAACGAATTAAAGAAAATAACATAATGTACATTGCTCGTCACGTGTGATGGCGAGACGCAGATATGCGCAGAAGTCCAAATTGAGATGGGAAAGCACAAAATTAATTTCGAGTCAGTGGCGTGGAATGCAATATTAATTATTTTTATGATTTTAACATCTTGTACGCTACTGAAATTTTTCGCACCAATCGTGTTTAAGTAAGGCCTGGCCTACTATGTGCGCAAGCTCGCCATCACTCGTAACGAGCACTATACATCAAAAAGTTCTGTCTTAAACAGTATACGAAATATAACAAAATTTCATGACATACCATTCCATAATTTTTAAGAAAGAAAAAATTGATCGACTGGATATATGGAAAGGACATTTAAACATATCGCAAAACTCTAACTTAATAAATAATGTATTCTTGTTATATTTTACAAAGAATGATTACAATAACATCTAAATAATTACATAAATTTTACTATTATTTGTACCTTTTAACAATGTACATGGTATCCATTTGTTAATTATTAAAACAGACTGCAGAAATCAGAATCGTCGTTAAGTTGAGTTACACAAAAAGTAGTAATTAATCTTGAATTTATGATTTGTTGCCCCTCAATCTTAATGAAATATTTGACTGAGTTAAATGAGGTATTGCACGAATTTGTTGTTATTTGTGAAAATAATTAAATAAAAAGATTGGCGTCCTGAAAAACTACCTCCCACTCCTGTGACGTAGAAGCACATACATTAATAGTGGGATTCTGAAACTCGGCGTTAATTAACTTCTGGTGTTAACGTGAATTAACGACGATTTCGACACTTTTGGTATTCTGAAACTCAGCGTTACTTAACATTAACGCCGCTGACCGGCGTTAATTCACGCTGGGAATATTGAAGCGTGAATCTTCGAAACGGTGGCTTACATGTGTGTTTTATGAGATGAATAGCCATAATATTCTTTGTGTACTGCTTTAGACACTTGCAAAATGTATTTCATTAACAGTGAGTACTGTTATTCATGTTATACGTAATGATTATTATTTATATATTAAACAATGTTAACATAACCTTGCAATATAAAATTTTCAAATTGCAGTATTCAAATTACAAACAACAGTATCAAGTTTAGAATTATCGGTACAATAATGAAACACAGAAAATAACTGCTGACCCGAGGATGTATGTACCTGAGGAAAAGTCAAGTGAAGAAAATCAATTTTATGTTACTTGCAAAAATTGAAAAATCTTTTGATTGTAATAATCATTTATGTTTTAATACAACAATAAATACTTTCAAGGAAAGTGATTTTTTTAGTATGAATTATAAGAAGAAATTCGTATTATAATGAACAAAATTGTGTGTGATTACAACAAAGAATATACTGATTACAACAATACACCATTGGAATAAATTCAGAAAATTATTGATTTATTAGAAAAGTAATTGTTTCCTCGTACCTATACTAAAACAGTAAATGTTTCTAACTAGAACAAATATTTTAAAACTATTTTATCTTCAGTAGTTATTGGAAATCTTATCCGTAAATTCATTAGATAGTTTCCCATTCCAAATGCAAAAGTAACTTCTTTCATAAATGTACTGACTGCACTTTGGCTAATATTATTTATAATATTACAATCATTATTCACTGAAAGTGTAAACAATTCCGCAAATCTCCAATCTTGTATATTCTAAATTCTTGTTTTTTTTTTCTATTTTTTGTAAAATACTAAACTATAAATAAACCGTGTTCTTCACCAATTTTATCAAATAATTGTATTTTATTAATATACCAGAAATATGTTAACACAAAATGCACGTAAGTTTATTTGACATCTGACATATACATTTTAAATTGACAGGTAAGTGCAGTTTTTGTTACGTTTAATGTATTTTTATTGGTTGAAAATTCAAAAAGGGAAAGATCACACGAATGTATGCGACGTGTATTAACGCTGGCGTTATTAACGTTCCACGTTCACGCCAGAGTTTCAGAATACCAGCTTAACTCCGAAACGTGAACGTTACTATCGTTACTTAACGCCCAACGTTATTTAACGCTGGTTTCAGAATCCCACTGTAAATCATTAATAGCCAATAGGAAAATAGTTTTTCCATCACCTACGTTTATTATTATTTCTGACAAATTATCAGCTCTTCGACCTCCTGCTTCTAGCCACAATTTTCTTTTCTTCGCATCTTTTGACAAATTTATAGACTCTATAGTAGGTTTGTTCCTAACAGTATTTTTGTAAGAAGGCATAATACAATATTGTAAATTACTCATTTTATTTTGAACTTTTTATTACCTACATATATATAACTTGAACCAATCTAAAAATTTGACACTTGTTTGACAATACACTTGACACCTTAGAACCGCTGGCTGAAGATGTATGTACTCTGACGTCACATTCTATTTCAGATCACGTGACATTCAAAATTTTATCCAAATTTCAAAAATTAATTGTAAAATATCTAAAGGATATTTCGTGATGTTTTCAAATTTGAGGCTCTTTAAAGAACAATATCTTTTAAAATTTAATACTTAGAAGTCATAAAAATTCTTGCAACAGTCCTATGCTGATGGCAGTTCTTTGTTTGTATAGTCGTAACCAGGGATTTGTTAACTACTGGATGGAGCAAGTGTATGTCGATATATGTATTTTTTGTGTACCCGGCTAGATTAAGAGAGAACACAGGAAGTGTGAGTGAGAAAGATATAGATAATTCCACTTTAGACAAGTGAATTTGATATTTATATCTGTCATATTCACATCTGTCAAATTCACGTCAAAAATTAATTGTGTTTAAGTATATTTGATCATGAAACGTGAAATAAGTACGAATACAACCAATGCAACGCTTAATTAGAATACATATAAGAATATAAGTCAATGAGAGAAGGTATTTTTTTTTTTTAGAAAAAAATATAATTTTGATCATAACTTACTAATAAAATGACACAGCACCGTTTATCACATATTTTGATACACAATTTTCAACACAACACCTTCGAACCATTGTCATATATTAAAATAATTATATTTCAATAATGATATCAAGAATAACCTAAAATCTGTCAAACCTGTCAAACAAAAGATTTGACAAGTAACGGAAACAAAGACAACAAATCGGAATTATGTATGACTATCTCTGTCGATCTGGCCGGGTACATGGTAAAGATTCACTCGCTCCATCCAGTAGTTAACAAATCCCTGGTCGTAACCAACGACGAAATATAACTAGACAAAACATTCCCTATCCCTCTTCACTGAATGTTTTGATTTCGGCTGGCCAGAAAGAGACAGAGATATGTTTTATCTAGTTCGTGAATTTCTCACTAGAGGCCACTTGAATATATCAGTGTAATTTGACATTTGCGGTTTTGTTTTTGTGTGACAAGTTGGTTTTTATTTAATATCAAAGCTTATAAATAATTAAATAAACAAAACATATTGGATATTTTTATAAATTAATTTTACGCTAAAATTAATTTGGCAACACGGACAAGGTACACAAACTGTATTCTTGGCAACCTTGTTGCGGTGGGCCATACAAGCAAATGTCAAAGCCCGCGCCTCATATGCAAAATGGATGCGTTTTTGTAAGTTTTTTTACAGATTTACAGATCTGTAAGACTTGCAGCTTTGACCTATAATCGAAATATATGTATAACTTGATGTATATTCTAAAAAACTTTCTATTCTAAAATGTCAATATCTCTATCTCTGTCTGGCCAGCCGAAATCAAAACAAATGAAACGATGTTTTGTCTAGTTATATTTGGTCGTAACTTAGTAACCATTACTTCCGAGTACTGCTCTTACTTTTTGTGTCCCTACTCCATCGACCTTTAAACTAATAGACGTAGCGTACGAGCAAAACGCTTGTCCCGCCATAACGGTGCAGGCACAGTATCTGTATCCTTCAACAGTACGGAAGTTAAGAAAACACGGCAAAATAAAAAAATTGATTTGTCCCTACTTGTTATTGCATAATTCGTTTTATTATATATTTTTAATATAATCTTTATATACATATGTATATTATAGGGGACAAGTAATAATTAATAAGAACTTACATATGAAATGACACAGCTAAACCGCGTACGTACTGCTGACTGCACGAAATACACAGTTTCCCCATTATTTTGTTGCACACACACCTCACAACACATATATTTACGTATATATTGACAGAAATAATTGTAAATGTTCTCCAAAAAAAGTAAATAATACGCAGTCACGAAACGTCAAATGTAGATTTTGACAACTATTTAGTGATAGAGAGCGATGTATAGAGGTTTACATATGCCTGAAAAAGATGTACAATGAGTACGAACGTATGCGCAGTATACTTTAACTGAGAACTTCCGTACTGTTGAAAGACAGAATGTATATTTCTATCCTTTTATGTTGGAGCATTATTCTAACAACAAAAGAATAGGAGACACTTGGTCCATTAGTTTAAAGGTCGATGCCTCACTCAAAGTTATCACAAATTTTACTGTCACTGAACTTTTCTTCTTTAATGTATTTACCTTCTTCAGATAATTTAGTATCACCGTGCGCATCTTTTTGGATAAAAAAACAATAATTTGTGTCTAACACACTCAACTTTTCTTCTTCAATGTATTCATGTTCTTCAGATAATTTAGTATCACTATGCGCCTCTTTTTTGATAAAAAAGCAATTATTGTCTAATAATGTCTCGACATCCACGCCTCTATGTATTTGGGTGACTGAAGCGCTAGCTGTCGAATTTTTCTCTTTTACTTCACCATGGCGTGCTTTCATATGTCGAGTCAGATTATGCTTGCACACATATGATTTCTTACATATTTCACATTCAAAGTCTTTACCATTATGAATTTTCAAATGCATTGATAAGTTTTCCTTCCTTACAAATGATTTGTGACATATAGTACACTTATGTTTTGGGGGATTATGAGTTTTTATATGTTTTATGAGGTTAGAATTTCGATAAAATGCTTTTGGGCATATAGTACACCGAAAATCTTTAATTCCAGCATGAACTTTAAAATGAAAATTCAAATCTGGTTTTCGACCAAATATTTTTTTGCAAATATGACACTCAAATTGTTTAATTATTTCACTATGGGTTTTCTCATGCAGCTTCATGTCATATCTTTCTTTGAACAATTTATAACAAAAAAAACACTGAAATTTGTTTACTTCATCGTGCGTTTCATTATGACTTTTTATATGGCATTCAAAGTCAGATTTATTATTAAATCGTCTCTGACATATTCCTATGAAACACTGAAACGTCTTAATTTTGATGTGAATATTTATATGGTTTTCTAGGTTATGTTTTTCTGTAAACATTTGTTGACACACAAAACATTGGAACTTTTCTGTATCAGGATGAATTATATTCGTACGCTCTTTTAAGTGAGCATCAATTTCAGAAACAGCAGTACAACTTTCTTCATCATCATCTGAACAATCTTCTTTCTTAATACTACTAACGATGACATTTTGAACTTCATTATCGCTTTCTTCCAGACGTTCTTCTTTAATATAAATTTCTTCAAAGTATTGATTCTTTATTTCATTTACTGCCGTCTCGTTCATAGGATCAACGCAACCTGTATTTAGTTGAATGTCAGATGCATAGGCCACTAACATAGGAGGAGCATTATTGCAATGCGGCTCTGTCATTGTCTTTTCAAGATGGCGGATGTTTCCCAAAAAGCGTTGAAGGTACGTATTGCTGATAAATTGTCAATTTGTTACCTGAAAAACAAATTTATTATTTTTCATGTGCTATTAGAAATTATATGTATGGAGAGATTTTCTGAGGGAGACCTTTATATGGCACATTAATGATTAAGAAACCTCCTTAAGGAGTAATGGACAGAGGTATAAATATTGACGCCCACACTGACGTGATCTTATAGGTAAAACAATTTAAGATCGCTGCGCCATCAGCGTACATTCTGTAAACTATCCAGTACGGGACAGTATGGGATTATTGGTTAAGATTACGGGAAGTATGTACTGAACTTTTATCTGAATATACATTTTCCTCTGCCTTATTTACACAAATAATTTATTTTTTAGTAACAGAAATATTGAATAAACAGTAAATATCATTGTATTGTTACTATCAAATTTCTAGGTTAAAGAAGCTATTCGTTTTCGTTTTGTAAATTACATTTATGGATATAAGATCGCGATGTATTTATCAAGGAGAGGAAGTTTGTAATTCTGATTCCATTATTTTTTTGTTGTTTCGCCGAAAAACAAAAGCACAGTTTTAAAAAAATTATTGTATCTGTAAACAAACACCTTATAATCATCATCACACAAAATTGAAGGAGATTTTTTAATTCAAAATACAAAAGCAAGGTTCAAAAATGCTTTGTACGTATAAAGCGGGTAATAGTGATCGCTGAAAACATATGTATATCAACCACATTAATTCATTGAACCAGAAGTAAAATGTATTACAAAATCGTGATCAAGCTATTTCAATTAATGTTCTTAAGGTTATTATGAAATGGTCCTAATATAACTATTTCGGTGCTTCTGCTTTTGTCTTATGTTTTAGGATTGCGTTGGATAAATTGATGTTCAAATTCCAAACAAAATGTACAAATCATTGTAAAAAAAGGCAACTAACGATACTAAGCTTTTGAGAAACCAACGCAACGACCACTATTAACCATTTTTAATCTTTTTTTAAATTGTGCTTTTGAATTTTCAATTCAAAATACTCTTTCAGTTTTGCGTGGTGGTAATTGTAACGCATTTGTCTCAAGAACAGATGGAACAATTTTTAAACTTTCCTATTGTTTTTCAGTTAAAACACTTAAAAATGCGACCAGCACAAACTTCTTCTCCTTGACAAAGTCATCAAGGGAATTTATAAAACATATCAATGAAAAACGAATAGCTTCCTGTACCTAGAAATTTGAAAGTAAAAATATAATTATATGTAGGTACGGTTTATTCAATGTCTCACTTATGCTAACTAATTAACCCTAGTACTATGTCATCTCTCTTACTAAAAAACAAACAATTTGCATTAATAAGACAGTAAAACATGCATATTAAGATAAAATTCATATATGTACTATGTACTTACCATAACCTTCACAAATAGTCCCGGACTGGATAGTTCTCAAAATATCCGTCAGGTGGTGTAGCGCTTCTCTGGAGTTCCCTATTTCGTTGATTGATTTTTACCTCCCGCTACCCTTGGTAAGGGAGGTATAGGGATCGTGCTAAAAATCTCATATCGAGATTTTAGTAAATGACCACGTTTTAAGTTCCCTAGAATCCATTTTTAACATTTTCACGATGATGTCTGTATGTGTGTATGTGTGTGTGTATGTTTGTATGTATGTGTGTATGTGTAGGGATTTTGTCTTCACTCTAACTCAAATACTATCATTCAGAAAATTCTGAAACCTTGTATTTCCATCCCATTCTAATATGAATAGAAGCCATTAGATTTTGGTGTAAATCGGATAACCGGAAATGACACTTTACCTGAAGCTCATAATGGTTTTTCTTCAAAAAATACCATTAAATGCCATTTTTTCGCATTTTATGTCTTATGAAAATTAAAGATTATTGAATTTTCTACTGGAATACATTAATACTTTTTCTATATAATTTACACATAAATTTAAAAATAATTTTTTTTATTAGTCGCGAAGCCTAAGACACAATAATTCGTTTGTTACACAGTTCATATTTCAAATGAATGTAACTGACAGTTAATGTCACTGTCAAAAAACTAATCACTTCAAATTAATAATAGTGACATTTTAAAAAGAAAATAGTAAATAAAGCAATAGTTTTCTGCAATGGAACAGTTTGCAGCGGTAGTAAATACGTAAGTATGTATTTAAATTAATAAAAATTCAATAGCGGGAGGTTTTGTGTTGGCCACATCAGATTTTTTCTCATAAGATAGCATTGGCACTTGAATTTAAGTAGTTCCTAAATTTGATTCGTCCATTGTGAGCATGCACAATTGAATTAGTCTTAGAGTATAGAATAGGACTAGAGAGAGCGTAAAGTATAGTTTCGGACAGAGTTTTTGTCGCCATGAGACGAAAGGGGAATCTCGTGGCCGCCATCTTGGGACGATCTACATTATAATGTATTCAAGTGCACGTTCTTCAGTTTTGTTACAAAAATACAATAATGTAACAGAAAATGAAGCTATTTGTAATTAGCAAGCTATAATTCAGTAAGAAACGTATTACAATTAATTCAATTTAAATTTGAAAGACCCAAAAATTGTAAAATTCTTCAATTTAAAGTGAATTGCGATTAAACTTTAATCAAATATTTATAGAAATTGAATAAATAATGAATAGAACTGTTCCAATTTTATGACAATAGTAATGATTAAAATAGAAACTTACAAAAACTAGGTACCGAATAGGCAAACAATTTAAGGCTAGAAATTTAATATAAAAATATATATTTATGATGTTTACAATACAAATAAATACGAAGTACAAACATATTTATTACAAAAATAAGTTAATATTTTTACATGAAATATCAAAAGAATACAATAAAATATATGAACTAAACATTAATAATATGTACAAGTAAAATAATACTTATGTGTGAATTGTGATCACTTTTCCTTTTCTTTCCTGTTGTTTTAAAGTTTTTACGGACGTTCGGTTATTACAACCGAAAACACAACTTTTAAATTTTATAAGTTACAAAATATAAAAAAAAGGTTATTTAAGTGTTAGGTTTTAAAAATAACACAACAGAATTTCTGACATTTCCGCATTTCTTTGTAACTTTGTTTCAATTCCATGGCTTTTGCTTCAAATGAGCAATATTTAAAAAAATCTGTTGTGGCCAGCACAAGACCTCTCGCCATTTCCATATTAGGCTATATATGTATTGTATTGCACTTCGCTTTCGAACCGTCGTTTTATAACAAAATATTACAATATTACAAATATTGTTTTTTATTGTATTTAACATTTCTTCTGCACACATATAATTCTAATTATATCTATTTTATATCATTTTCGTTTCAGAGATTGTTCCAATTTATTAACCAGATTGGCGGTATTTCTGATGGATATATGCATTTTACCACAATTTTACCTATAATTTCAAATATTTAATTAATAAAACAATAAGAAACATTAAATATACTTCCCAGAAAAAGCTTTCACAAAGTCACTAAAAATGTTGATATTTGACAATGACATGCACAGACCATATACACTATTTTAGATTGGAAACGTACATGTTAAGCATCGATACCACATCATTGTCGGCATCTGGTGTATGGAAGCAAAAGTAAATATAAAACTCGGTCGGTATTATCATTACCTACAATTAATATTGGTATATTCGGTTTATTAATTACCCATAATTTGTAGTTGAAGCATTTTTTTCACAAAATACTATCATTCCGTAGTATTTTATGAAAAATCTACTTCAACTACAAATCAGTCTTACAAAGATTACATAAAATGAGTAAGAAATAATGCATTTTTGAAAACACTGTAATTTCATTTAGGAAAGATACAATACTTAATAGCAGTTCATCCATGTTTAAAACTTCCAACCACTTGACAAATAAATCCCGATAAGTTCGAAACTGTCGAAATCTAAAGTTTGTTATTCCTAGAATACGATTTTGTAATATGTTTTACTGGTATAAAATAATACAATTATATAAAAATATATTTTCACTTTCCGATAGCAGTACAATTTGGTACACAACACTTTATTCTTGTCTTCTTAAATATTAACATGTTTTTTTCACGCAAAATAACTACTTATAATACAAAAAATATATTCACAATGACAGTCAGAATTATTTCAAATGAAAATGACAAATGTCAAAATTCGCGCAAAAAAAAAATGAAAAAAATTGAGACACTAATGATACTGGTGTCGCCATATCTAGTGTATGGAAGCAAAACTAAAAATGCTATCCCGGTATCTCCCATTTGCGTTTCCCGGGCCTGATGACATGTGTCATGTTATAAACATTGGAATTTGTCAACTGGTTTCCTTAGTGCCTTGGCCTCTGCGATTAGTTCACTCTATAAATTATAGTGTCTATCTCTAAATCTATACAAGATATAATAAAAATTTGAAGTGTATTAGATGGAGAATTTTATGTTCTTCAATATTTAATAAAAAAACCTCCCAAAAAATTATATTTAGAAGAATTTTTCTAAGAAACTACTACTTCCGGTTGTTCAATTGTCACCAAAACCTTTTCAGCTCTTCCCAGGAATGTCAGATTGAGGAAACTGCAGTTAAATATTTTTTAAGTCTTATAGTTTTTGATGAATCGTGACTACAACATCCAGACATACATACATACACACACACACACACACACACACACACACACACACACACATACATCCACACACACACACACACACACACAGACATCATTTTAAAAATGTTATAATCGGATTGTAGGGACCTTAAATCGTGCTTATTCAATAAAATCTGGATATGCGAATTTTAGCATGAATCCAATACCTCTCTTAGCGAGAGGTAAAAAATAAATCTCTTTAGCGCTTTAAGCGATAAATATCTACAACTTTTATTGAAACATTTTTGTCTAAAATTAATTAGGGACTTTTGCGCAAAGAAAAACTGTTTTCGCATTTTAAACGCCTATGGTCAGATTTTTAATTAACACCTTCATATTATTAAAAAGGCTTTTGACAAGGACTGTCCTACTTTTGAATATACAGTTGGTCTTGGTACAACGTGGAGTGGGTGAAACAAATTCGTTCACAATTGCATGTTTTTTTTTTTAGGTTATAGTTTTGCAAATTTGCTTAAAATTTATTTCATATTGTATGAAAAATATAGTTTATCTTATGAAAATATAGAAGAATTAATTTCTAAAAATTATAATATTGTAAAAATGAAACAACCATTATGCTTCAATTTTGACAGTAGTGTGTCACTTTACGTTAAAATTATCGCAACATAAGCTGCATTCTTTTTACCAATATTTCACCTCACTTGTTCTCAAAATGAGATGAGATTGAAGTGAGGTGAGCTGAGATAGTTGCTTAGCAAATAGAACGTAGGTAATTTGAGAACGAACGGAATACCTATTATCTTTCTCTGTTTATCATATGTTTTATTTATCAGTATGTTGATATTTTCATTTTGTTTTCGAATTTATTTTAAATATCTGACAAGGTGGACCCGCTAAGACAATGAAATGTCAAAGAATAAATCTACATCGTACGAATTTTCATTGCAAATAACATTATAAAACAATTCAATTTATTTATTAAATTTAGAATTAAAGAAATACATTTTCACTTATCAATATTAAATCATCAACATTAACACTTTCTTAAATATTCATTTTTAAATAAAAAATAACACTGAAAAAAGACCCCTACTCCTCAACTGAGGTGAGACACTCAACAAGCATCACCCCGCAAGGTAACTCAGTATCGGCAAGGGGGGAGGAATCCGCCTCACTTCATCTCATCTCAGTTGGGACAAATAGAACTGTCACAATTACTGAGACAACTGAGGTGAGCTGAGTTGAACTGAGATTGTGTGTAAAAAGAATGCATCTATAATTTTGTATACTCAGAAAATAGCAAAAAGTTCTATCCAATTAACAAAGGAAATATATCTTACCTGTGAAGGACATGTAATGAATCTTTATTCTTTACTTAAAAGTTTGGTTAGAAGATATTTCACTTGTTTAAGTAACAATAAATTATTCCTCAGTTTAATAACAGTAATATTTATGCATATGAAACCAAATACTGAACACAAACTACATTCACAAATTTTTAACTTATAGTTAATACTTTAATGATGAACAACAAACAAACGTTCTGATACACAGCTGATAAACTAGGTACTGAAGTTGTGAGAATCAGGAATCAGGGTCAGAATACAAGTGCAACTTACAAATAAATTAACAAATGAGTTATATTCTAGCATAACTGTTTACCTATGTAGGGGTGCATTATTTTTGTTCTAAATAAATAAAAAAATTTATAACCTTCAAAATATTAATGAAAATCGAAATGTCCCTGTTTTATTGTCCGACCAAGCAATTTGTGCCCCTGGTTTCGACTTGGGAGGTGTGGTCTATCATTACGAGTACATTCGGAGACAGAAGTTTTCTACACAAATTTTAGCGGTTCATGTATAAAATGGATTTATTTAGAACACAAATGAAATGCATAAACATTTCTTTAAATGTCGTTTATTATATACATATTATACCTTCTCCATAATTATAATTCATTTATCAATACGCCTGTCGCCGCAGCCACTACACTTCTACTTTTATTCTGTATGTACTTACGCGTTCGCGGCAAAATTCTCAAATGTTATTGGTTGAATATTTACGTCAGCGCGTACCTTCCGCGTCGAAATCAGGGGCACATATTGCTTGGTCGCACAATACTTATCAATTTAAAATATTGTTTTAGTTCTAATAATTGAACTTGTGACTTAAAAAATCTGATGTAACCAATATATTACCTCCTGCTATTCAAATATTTATCTTACAATAATTGTTATTTCACTTACTTTATAACAGATATCCTCCTTAGCTTCCTCTTCATTTCTTCTTTGTACTTAGCACTTTTTGATGCTTTGGAACGTTTATAAGCACGTTTCACATTTTTTTTTTATTTCCCATCCCGAACAAATATTGCAAATGTGACACAAAAATAATAGATATTACGGATACAAGTTTAATATAGCGTTCATGAGCCGAGTGTTTTAATCACGCAAGTTTCATTATTAGGCTATATCAAACGTGTATTCTTCAATATTTTATCTACGACAGTTTAAATTGATCTTAAAATACATTTTTCATTTAAATTTTGACATAATGAGAAACATTGAAATGTTCATTCGTAGCCTACGTAGGCTACGGTTCATTTTATTCATTGTTATGGTTACAATTTTTGTTTGTTTGAAAAAAAAGAACCAATTTATAGTTGTGTCATATTCTTTCATATACGGGTACATTTTATCTAAGTTTCCAAGATAAAATGAGCGATTTCGAATCAGATTCTGTTCCATCGGACATTGAAGCCGGTGCCGAAAATGTTGTGGCTTCTCTTATTCCTGAAAAATCAAGAGAAGCGTACGAGCAAGCTTATGTAAAACTGGAGGAATGGTACAACAGTAAAGGAATAAAGAACTACCGTAATGAGAAGGTCCTCTTAGTGTATTTTGAATACCTTTCAAAACAACGCAAATCGTCATCGCTTTGGGTATATGATTCAATGTTTCGTTCTGTTATTTCAGTCAAGAAAAATGTAGATATCTCTTTATATACCCATTTAATTGCATTTCTGAAAAGACAGTCAGAAGGATTTCGGACAAAAAAATCAATAATTTTAAGAAAAGAAGATATTACTAAATTTTTGCTGGAAATGGATGATAAAAATTACTTGATGATGAAAGCTGCATTAATTATTGGACTTGCGCATAATACGCTATAAACCAAAACAAACTTCAGCTCCGCGCCCTTCAATCTGACAGTTTCGCCCCAGCTTTTGATTGGCTAATTCGCTTCGTCACGTTAGTGTCGGTAAGCTATTGGAGAGAATGCTTCTTCCACATGATTAGGTGTTTATGAATTTTGTGTATGTTTATCTTATCATTTCTATATTACATCTCATTGTAATCACTTGAATATTAATATGAAGGCATATATGCCTAATATTATACAGGAATAATGCTATAATATTAGACATTTGAAATAAATTGTTAAATATTATGAATAAATATTTTTTTACACGCGACTAAGTATGAAAAATTTCAATTACGGCATTCCATTTTCTTCCCCAAAAACAGAGCTTTAACCATACAGATATTCAAATAACGGATGTTCCTAATATTTTATTGGTGTTCCCCATTGTCTTTCTCCAAATGGAATTTTAATATTTTACTTTTATACAGAAATTCATTTTTCTAATCTTATGCAGGTATCCCCTAATCTTTTTCTCCAATTATAAAATTTGAACCCTACAAATATTCAAATAAAGTATCTTCCTAATCTTTAACAGTTGTTCGTTATTATCTTTCTCCAAATTTTGCAAATGGAATTTTAACCTTTTATCATTTTATACTGAAATTCATTTTCTTAATCTTCTGCAGGTGTTCTCTTTCTTTTGAGAAAAATCAGAATGTCCTGTATTAATTTATTTCATTATTAAATAATCTAATATAAAAATTTATAATAATAACAAATATTTTTGAAATGTCATTTGAATCATGTGCAAGATTTTCAAGAAGCGCGAAGACGCCTACCATCACGTCTACTGCCTGTGCGCGCATGCGCTTGTAGACGTGTGTCCAAACGCTAGAAAAGGATGGAGATATTAATCTCCCGGATACTTTCCGCTTATACGAGAGATAGGGGTTCAGCGGTATATAGTTTAGTAGGTATATTGCAATAGGTAAAAATTAACGATAAAAAACTTTCATTACTTCCTCATGTGAGACACCTGTGGTTGAGATACAGGAACAAAAGAAAGTATAACAAGTGCTGTCAAAATACCACAACTGTTTTTCATGAAACTGTTTATTGAATTATTATGCGTATAAAAATATAAAAAAATAGAAACTTCTGATTTGTTCTTATTTATAAAAAGTGTAAACTTGAGCAAGCCTATTCGCATAGTCATCAAATTAATTATGCAAAACGTTCGCATCTTCAGACTCGTCCTCACGTGCTATTTTTTGAATATCAACAACAACTGTGAACTGTGTGTCTATACTCCATTTTTTAAATATCCATTTTCCCACTATGAATCTCCAGTCATCGTATTCATATAGAAGCGGGCACATTTGAAATGTTTCTATTTGATCGGGTGTGGAGACAGTGACGGAACAGATGCACTTCTCCAACATGTAACTCATCCAAGGTGATCGGATCGCCAGACAGAGTTCTTCGTTGTCCAGATAATACCGCACCACTAAGAATGTATTGGTGGACCACCGTAACAGGCAGTATCTATAAGAAAATGATGTTTAACAGTATTGAGAACTGACATGTCCGATGGCGGCAGCACCATCGGACCGATCAGCTGTTTCTGAATTAGTACTCGCAGTGTTGTGACAAATGAATGCAAACAACAAGAACAATTTTTTCATTTAAAATAAGGCTAGGTATCATGGAACATTTTAGATATCTGGAAGTAACAGCTAATTCTATATGTTTATAGAAGGTATTTATAATTTTAATCAATCGAAATTGATGATTGCAGGTGAGCGAATTATAAACGCCAACCACATACTATTTATAATTAGAGCAATTACTGGGAAGCCACATGAAATACACAAAATACATTTAACGAGTTCTTCAGACAATTTGGAAGCTGGTGCTGATGTATTATTATTATCCTCTACTACTTCATTTACAGCATTGCAATGTCACTGGCGTTTACTGCTTTTGGCTTTACACATTTGGTTTGTCGTAGCTAACGTTTATTATCAAGAACTTTTACTTGAAATACGAGAAGACAAAGTGATGGTACTGCAGTTCTTTTTAAAGTTTTACGCTTAATTGTATAGGAAAATACATAAATAATTAGAATGAACACAACATAAACTTTTTATTCTAAGACAAAACTGAACATTGAATTTTTTACTCACTAGGAAATATGTAATCAAACTTTCATATGTTTCGTTATTTGTTTTGCACTAGGAATTGCATATTCCCATGATTTTCGTCAATCGATATCCATTTCAACACCTACACTTGTCGTAATTTTAACTTTATTTTAGCCATATTTCGGAATATTATAAAACCCAATGCCTGTGTCTCGACCAGATCTCGAGTTGCATCCGAATACACAACAATTAGTACGACTTTTTCCCATTTCTATTCACATCAAATAATTAAACCACAATACAGTACTAAACCGGAAAGTTCATATTTTTCCCAGCAGATGGCATATCGCAGCTTGTTAGTTGTCAATAAGTAGTCATGCCATGAATTCTGTCCCTAAAGGGTGTAAAATATATTGGAGCTGTGATAAAAGCTATAAGAGCGATGATAAGAACAGCGTTAACAGCGAATCAAATCTGTCGGTTCTTCATGTGTTTATAGTGGAATGATGATAGTAAAGGGGTCTGATTTTGAAATCTATCAGATTTGAGATTTCCCTCTCCACCGCCATTGGGTGTATATTTGAAAGCGACTGCCCGAGCCCAGGTAGAATACAATCTACACCATATACCTATTAACTAATATATTGCGGATCCTTTGCTTTTCTTGAAGCAAACACTGTGAAATGGAAATATCATTTCTGCATAAGTTTATCTCGCACAAACACCCAACCGCGAATTATGCGCATGCTTGGAAACCTTGACTACTATTGGCTAACGAGGAAATCATGATCACTTTTTGCGAATCACAGAGTTCTGTTTATTAACGATTAGCGCGAGAAATTTTAAATTTAAATTTGAGAAATTAAACAATGTACCTACTATTTATTTTGTATGTAAATTCTTGAATATAAATATTAGTAATAATAAAAAACATTGACATATTCTAGTGCTAAATTTGAATTAAATAATTTACTTTGTTGTACTGTAAAAATAATAGGAATACAATCTGGTCAGGATTAATTTATTTAGGTGACAATAAATTACTGTATGAAACACAAAGCAAATGCTTTCGAAGTGCAACCACAGAATAGACATTCATACAGAAGCGACAGTCAGACAGAGAAAAGAAAATTAGAAAGAGAAAGAGTATGCCAACAAATTTAAAGGGCTAATCGGATAAAATCGGATAGTTTCGGCATATCTTCGTATCTTACGATTCTTTATTCTTTTCATTATCTCGACGTGAACATTTTCCGTTAGGGGTCAATAATGAAAGTATATTGAGAAACACAAATTGATTTCTAATAAAAACAAATATGTTATTTTTTCAACAAACGATAGGAAAAATCGTTATCATAAGGAAAAACATTATATTTCAGGTATTTTGAAAGAGCTGTTGTCTCAGCTTGTCACGCCCATGTATTTTAGGGTTATAGTTAATTCAAGCAAACCAAACACGTCTTCTCACTTTTGACATATGTCATTTTGCGAACTGTTTGTGAATATTAGAAGTGGTGTTAGTTTCTAATAGAATCGGGAGGACTTGTTTGTTCATATAAAGACTGTATAAATATATTTAAAAAATGGAGAAAGGGATATGTAAGTTTTTTTCGTTTCCGAAAGATCCAGAAATGTAAGTTATGAAAAGCGACTACAATATCATTTAAAATGTATATTCATTTAATAAATATAGGTGTAAAATGTGTCTCAAGGCCTGTAGAAGAGAAGATTTGATGGAGAAGGATATATGGGACATATTCATCGAGTCTGACGTTTGTTTCCCACATCAAAGATATAGAAAATTCTGCATTGTAATAAATTTGTAAAATTCAGGTATTTGTTTAATAAAAATATAATTATGTGATTATTTTATCTGATTTCTTTTTAATTCGTTAATAAAATTAAAATTTTAGTACTTTTATGTTCTAATTTTTCTTTTACCATTTAAAACAATTTAAATTTTGCGCGTAAATTTGCCAACAAATTTAAAGTTCAAGGTCATAAATGTAAAATCGCAACAACAATGGTGTCGACAAGGAGTGTCGCTTCTGTATAAATGTATTCTGTGGTGCAACTACAAACAGAAATGAAATCAAACGTCAAAGTCAAACCATGTGCTTGCTGCATCACCAGGGCAGCGTTCCAAAACCAAGAATACCGAGTTTTGGCGTAGAGTATGATGTGTTGTGTTTTGGAACGAATGAGAGTTTTGTTGAAGTAAAAAATTGAAACTAAATTAAAAATAATTTTAAAAAACTAACAAAACTACTTATAATTACAACATTAATGTCAAGCCCGTAATAAAAGCGCTTTTATGGAGCACTCTCCTCAATATAATGTGAAAGTACGCTCTATAAAAGCGCTTTTATTATAAATGTATGCTCGTAATACACGCCAACGTATTTACTTATGTTTATTTTCAACCAAAAGCATGTTTTCTTCCTCAAGAAGGCAAATTACTTTCATATGCTGAGAATCGTGAGCATCTACGTTTGAAAATATTGTGGAATCATTTCTATACCCTCCTCGTTAGTAGAGTAAGTAGAACATAACTTTGGAGTAAACTCTGGCTGTTTTGGAACAGGTAAACTCGGAGAGTAAGGTTATTAGTTTTGAAACAACTTTGAATAATTTCGTACTCTTAAGAGTAGGATTTTGGAACGCAGCCCAGCGAGTAACGCTGTCAGCGTTAGACAATAGTAGTCAAGATTTCCGAGCATGCGTATAATTGCCTGTTGGGTGTTTGTGAGAGATAGACTTATGCAGAAAAGATATTTCCATTTCACAGTGTTTCCTTCACCTACTCTTATGGGAAAGATACGAGCATTAGCAATATATTAGTTAATAGGTATATGATTTCAATCTACTCGCGAGTGAAGAAGAGGAGGAGCTTAGCGCGTGACGTAACATTATGGCCGGCCTGAGGTAGATGCTTCGCTTCCCGCAACTGTCTATTCTTATACACTGCGGCTTTTAAAGTGCAAAGTAATATTAATAAAATAGTTAATATTACATAAAAATAATGTTTCTAGTATGAATAACATTTTGGATTTTGCGAACTCCTCCGTTACATCTGAAAATTATGATTAGCATTCTCTCGAAATTTGATTTTACATGATTCAAGTCTTTGTTTTCTGCATTATTACAGTCTTTGGAAGATTAATGGAAGGATAAGTGTTACTATTTCATTGTCATCTTTATGCAGGCAGGCCTTCAAGTTTAGATTTCATTACAAAGTATATTAATAAAGGCACGCAGTAATTATTATCTTGTAGTTATACCCGGCAAAATTATTTTAAATTTAAAGTTCTGGTCGTGATTCTTACATTAAATCTGCTGTAGGATATGTAGATGTAATGTATGTCGAGAAAAAAATATCTGTATAGTCAGTAGTGGTAGCACGCACTTTAGAATTCTATCATAGAAAGCAGGCGAATGCGATTTTACTTTTACGAATCTTGGTAGCATGCACGTTCGAATTCTGTATTCACTTTTGTTTCGGGAATTATCGGATTTTATGCTATTAAAATAAAAAATATTATGACATTTGTATATAATAAATGTATAAATTATATATAAATTGGCTTTGAATGGAATTTTGACATTACTTTGACACTTTCGCCTCGAGTCGTACACTTGCAGGCGAATATTTTGATACACGCATGCTACCAAATTTTCGCTTCGTGGCGAAAAGCGAAAACAAATGCCTCATTTGATAGAATTCTAAAGTGCGTGCTGTCACTACAGATGTAAAGTTTGTCCTGAAGTGGAGCAAAAAAAAAAATATGCTGTAAGTTGAAATGATCTTAGAAACATGAAGACACGATTTTTCTGACAAATTATCAGCTTTTCGACCTACTGCTTCTAGCCACAATTTTCTTTTTTTCGCATCTTTTGGCAAATTTATGAACTTTTTAGTAGGTTTGTTCCTAGCAGTATTTTTGCAAAAAGGCACAATATACGAGTAATATTGTAAATTACTCATATATAATGTATTAATGAATTAGAAAAAAAACTATTTTCAAATTTTATTTACCTCCCTATTTGAAATATTCTCCATAATAGTGTAATTTTCACTTTGCTAGAGAACGTGCTCTGACAATGTAACTACTTCAACTTTCTTTCACTCACTGCAAATAACTGTAAAACACGTGCAGCCCGAAACTTTCCAAACATTCAAATATTCCCTCTTGTTTGCTCGTATTTATATATCTGTCTCTCTCTAATTACCAGCCATAACCGAGCATAAAGCCTGGTTGCGCTGGTAACGAAAATATCTGTGGACACCACATGACTTCCTTGTACGCCTGTTTCACTATACATATTTTGTTAATAATTAAAATATGTATAATAACAGACCCAATCATAAAATTGCACGTATTTGACATAATTTGACATTGACATTAAATTCTTTATTTTTTGTTATTTCTTGTCCTAATTCATAGCAAATTTAATTATAGAAACCAAAAAGTACATAATGTTTAAATTTAAATATCTCGCTTATACAAAGAATTAATTTAATCATACTTGAAGTTTTCGACGCAAAATTCAATTCTCTAAAACTTTTATTTGAAGCATTTATTGTTAAATTCAAAATAACACCATTTTTTTCAAGAAAAACTGATAATAGCTTCAAGTAAAGTATCACTTCCGGTTAGACTATTTTAACCAAAGTCTATTATGTTATTTCCATTGATATAAAAGTATTATATACCAAATTTGAAAAGTTTTAGACTATATTTTAATATAGTTTTCCATTAAAATCTATTATAGGTTTCAAGTAAAGTACCACTTCCGGGTACACCATTTTAACTAAAATCTATTATGTTATTCCCATTGTTACAAAAGTACTATATACCAAATTTGAAAAGTTTTGGATTATATTTTAATATAGTTTTTCATTAAAATCTACTATAGGCTTCAAGTAAAGTACCACTTCCGGGTAGACCATTTTTACTAAAATCTATTATGTTATTCCCATTGATATAAAAGTCTTATATGCCAAATTTGAAAAGTTTTGGATTATATTTTAATATAGTTTTCCAATAAAATCTATTATGGGCTTCAAGTAAAGTACCACTTCTGAAAGTTATGCTATGACCAAAAAAGGAGGTGCACAACTACGAGGGGCAAGTAAAAAATAAGGTTCCCAACGCTGTACACTCGCCGCCCGAGATACTAGGAGAAATCCGGCAACACCGCCTTCATTGTTAATCCCCCCCACTCCATTCCAACTACCTGGAAGATCACTGCGAAGCTTAGTGCCAGTCTAACAGCCATCCGCGATGGAGCCCGCAATCGCCGTCACCGCCAGGTGTGAAATCCGTTCAGTGATTCGATTTTTAAACGCGAAGAAGCTTACACCTATTGAAATTCATAGACAGTTGGAAGAAGTTTATGGCAAAGCTTGCATCAGCGTCCAACACGTCCGCAAATGGTGCAGGGAGTTCTCTGAAGGACGCACAGACGTTCACGACGAGCAAAGGAGCGGGAGGCCATCGGTGTCCGACGAAGTCGTGGCGAAGATTGAGCGCATTCTCCTCGAGGATCGAAGAGTAACGCTTCGGGAGCTGGCTGATCAGGTTCCTGAGGTTTGTGAAAAAACCATCGACAACATTGTGACCGAAAAACTTGGTTATCACAAGGTGTGTGCGCGGTGGGTCCCGCATATGCTTTCAGAAACCCACAAAGACAATCGCGTCAAGTGTGCCGAGGGGTTTCTTCGAGAATGCGCCGAGAATACTGAAGAATTCTTGGACTCCATTATTACGGGAGATGAAACGTGGTGTCACTACGTCACTCCGGAAACAAAAGAAGACTCGAAACAATGGCGCCATCCCGGGTCGCCGAGGCCGAAGAAGTTTAAGCAGACGCTATCCGCAGGAAAAGTGATGGCTACGGTGTTTTGGGACCGAAAAGGCGTCTTGCTTACCGAGTTTATGCCTAAAGGGACCACAATAAATTCGGACAGGTACTGCGAGACGCTAACGAAACTCAAAAGAGCCATCCAAAATCGCCGGAGAGGAAGACTGAGCAAGGGCGTTAGGTTGCACCACGACAACGCGCGACCGCATGTCTCTCGACAGACCACCGCCCTACTGGACAAATTCGGCTGGAAATTGCTTGATCATGCCCCCTACAGCCCTGATCTTGCTCCCAGCGACTTCCACTTGTTCCCGAAATTGAAGCAACACTTGGGTGGACAACGCTTCAGTACAGATGAAGAGGTGAAGGAAGCGGTCACCAAGTACATCGGCGGCCTAGCGGCGGAGTTCTTCGAAGCGGGTTTTCAGAAGTGGATAACTCGTCAGAAAAAATGCGTTGAAAGATCTGGCGACTATGTAGAGAAATAGTTTGAAATACAAGCTTTCAGATGGTATACATATTTATTGCAATAAAAAATGCCTTACACCTGAAAAAATTTGGGAACCTTATTTTTTACTTGCCCCTCGTAGATGTTATAACAGTTATACAGATTGTAACCTGTATTATCGACATAATCATGAACTGTCACATCTACAAAATAAATACTATATTTTCGTCACTGTCCATTTCTATTTAAATTATTTTATAATACTAACCTTATTTATACTTATGTATGCCATATAAAGGCAATAAATAAAAATGATCCGAATTTCAAAGAAATATACCGAATTCTTCTGACTGATTAGAAGTGCTATATTTGGCAGATTCATAGATTTTGTGTTCGCCTTAACGGTCACGTTGCGTCGTTGCATTGCGTTTAACATTACTTTATTATAAATAGGCCTTTACAGCGCACAAAAATGTTTCAAACACGATACAAATATTTTTCAAATAATAACTTTGACAGTATGAACATACAAATTATCAATGTTGCCAACTATAGCAACAATTAAACGAATAATTTGACGTTGATGTACATTATTTATATGTTATTCATGTCATATACGATAAGTAATGAACTGTACTATCCATCTTATGTAATTATATAAGGCTATACACTTTTTGACGGTTAAAAATGATTAAAATTTTATTTCATTTTTCACTATTAGTGATTTTAATGCATTAAGGTTTTTACACTAAGTAATGACGTGCATTGGCTGCTTGAATGCTTTGGGTATACCACGAAAGTCTGAATGTGAACGCTTGCGTTTACTATCCCTATACAATCTTCCTGCACTACAATACAACTACGCCACAACTGCACTAAGCTCTATCTAGTCTTCACTGACTAGAGAAGTAATTTCCTATGCCAACGCATAGCATGTTGTGATCGGAAGATATACGGCCGGGGGGATTTGCGGGGCTGGAAGTCATGGTATATTGCGGGGAAGTCATGGTGTATTGCGGGCAGCGTTTTGTTGTGTTATATGTCACTGCTTGTCATTTTACTACAACCTAAACAATTTTTGTGTGTAGTTTGTGATTGTATCACGAAGTATATATTTATTTTGTGTATCTTTATTGCAATATGGTTTTATACTGTGTTGTGTCAAATTTCAGTGAAAAATACAGAGAAAGTATGGAAATTTCGTTTAATGTGTGAGAAATTGGGATTTTTTTTTTTACATTAATATAATAAACAAAGTGTAACTTTTAGGTTTCTTGATAGTAATAAGATGAGAAAAGAAAATGAAATTTATTGCAAATAAAGATAATTTACATATTTCAAGTAGTACAAATATTACGATAATACGCAGCCCGCAATACACCATGGCTTCCGTCCCCGTAAATCTCCCCTATCGCATATCTTCCGATCATAACAAACACTTTACTTTATCGCCACACCTCGTCTATTCCCCATTATACAGATTTCAAATAGACACCAGGTATACAGTGTGTCTCATTTAGAGGTGCCACCATTGGGATCTAGAGAACTATAAGAGATGCGATGTCGGTTAAATGGAATTTTTTGTGCACCTTTGGGAGGCCATCTCAGATGTGCTTTTATTTTTCCAAAAATACTCATAGGGCACTAGATAATGACGAAAAACTGAATATTGTTGGTTTTTTCTTTTTCAAATAACTTCTAAACTATTAGTAATTGAGAAATACATTTCAAATTTAAAAGATAGATATTTTTATTAACTAATCAGTGGCGTGCGAAATAAATTTTTATATCCGTAAATTTTTGAGATATAACACAAACTTATATTTTTTTAAATAGAACACATATCTGATTTTAGTCTCAAAAAAAGAATTATTTTTTTCTCTTTTCAACGATGTACGGGTTATTATGTTTTATATTTGTTTTGCCTTCAAAATTATTATTTTTTCCTTATTTTGTATTAAATTTACAATTATTTTGAAAATATTGGTAGATTTCTATTTGGAAATACTCCTTGTATTTAAATAATTTATTTCGTTAAAAAATTTTGCTCAAAACTCGTATCAAATTAATTTTTATAAAATTTTGTATCAGGTCGCCCTTGGCACATCATAGTGTAATTTGTAATTATGAGTCTAGAATGAAAATATTAAGTAATAAAGGCATAAAACAAATTATTTTGATCAAATACAATATAATTAATAAAAATAATAATGTTTTTTTGGGAAATAATAAGAAAATTCAAGAAAATAAAGAGAAAAATTAAATTTTACGAGCAAAACAAATATAATACATAATAATCCTTACATAATTGAAAAGAGAAAAAAATAATTATTTTTTTGAAACTAAAATCAGATGTGTTCCATTTAAAAAAATATAAGTTTGTGTTATATCTCGAAAATTTACGGATATAAAAATTTATTTCGTACGCCACTGGTTAGTTAATACAAATATCTATCTTTTATATTTGAAACGTTTTTCTCAATTATTAATAGTTTAGAAGTTATTTGAGAAAGAACAAATCAACAATATTCAGTTTTTCGACATTATCTAGTGCCCTATAAGAATTTTTGGGAAAACAAAAGCACATCTGAAATGGCCTCCCAAAGGCGCACAAAAAGTTCCATTTAACCGACATCGTATCTCTTATAGTTCTCGAAATCCCAATGGTGGCACCTTTAAATGGGACACACTGTAGAGTCAATTCATAGTTATATTATTACCTTCCTTGAGTAGCTTGTATACGAATATCGTCCCCTATTTGATAGGTTATATCCTGGTGATCTTTTTGATAGTGCACATAAAACGAATGCTCATAAAATATCTTGTGACAGATGTAACACGTATGTTGGTCTGGACAGAAGAAATGAGTATGTTTCTTTATCTTCGGTATATAATCCATAGTCTGGCAATATGTATATATCACATTACACCGTATAGTAGGCGTGATACATTCGATACAACGCCAAATACCTCTCCTGTAAGTTTTTGGTTTTCTAAATCTGCGTCTGAATATAAGTTGACTATCAGAATAATTGCTTATTTCTTTACATAACGGGCATGTAAAATAGTTTTCTATGCTTATAAATACTTCTGTTTGGGTAATGTCACCTGTTCAACAAAAATTAAATGCAGAATGTCTTTTAAATAGGGGGAAATGGCTTCACCACAGATTCCTGGGCCCAAAACGACGATTTAACTGAACTCACCCTTATCCGAAAATGCACCATTTTGTCAGTATTTACAATATGGACGGCGTAGTAGGTAAATGACAGAAATTATACAGTGTGAGCCATATGGAAATAAACCTATAAAGAGCATAATTTTTAAAATGTAAACTAATTTGCATTGTTTAAAGGGAAGTATTTGTTCTTTATGTATAGAGAAATATTTTGTTACATCGGCCCTTTAATATATTTCAGATATATAACTTTCTTGGCGCCGATAAGTGTGAGGCAAAGGGAAGTAAATCACTAAAGTTTATAAATTTTTAAAAGTAAACTGATTTGAAGTGCTAAATTATTTAAAAGGAAGTATTTGTTCTTTATTTATAGTAAAATATACAATTATACCGGCTTTTTCATATATTTTAGGTACGAATAACTTACTTGACGCTGATAAGCAAGTTGATTTTTAAGAATTATTTACATATCTGGAGGCAACGAATTCTTCAAGAAATTTTATCGAAGGGGAAGAAGGAGTTAATAGTGTCCTGCTATTTTTATGTGGAGTTGTGGATGTAAATTTAAATAACTATAAACTTGTTGGGTTAAGTTTGCAGACCAGTACACTTACTGCAAATCCCCTCCCTATGAAATAAATGGAACCATATTTATATTTTATATTTTTTTTTATATAATTTAACCTTCCTTTCACCTCTTTTTGGGAAAACAGTGAAAACTAATTCCCATTTTCTTTTCCGCGCGGGAATGAGACAAATTAAAAATATTTAAGAATATGTCAAATAAATTAAGGATATTAAAAATAAGATAAAGTATAACCCACAAGATGCAGGAAAATAGCACAAAATCAACTCAACGACAACACCTGATTCTGAACACAAGTCACTATGGTGATATTTCGCAGCGCTTTCTATTGACACAGAACGCGAATGACTGCATATCAAGTGACTTCGAAGTCACTACCTCTGAAGGTGGTGACATACACAAGTCACTAGTGACTTGTAGTTTAAAGTTTGAAAGATTGACAGAACCGTTCACTTATTTCTGGCTTGTCAGTTGAGTGGTTGAGTAGAGCGTTTGATTTTTCTGCAGTTTTATCTATTTTTATTTTCACATTTTTTTGTATTTATATATTATAAGTAGTGTACGATTGTTTTCTTTGTTGTTTAGTTTAGTTCGCAATTACTTTGTAGTAAATAGGTTAAGTTTGGTATATTTTTTCTTTTTATTAAACTTAATTTTTTAGTACAGTATTTTTTAAAATAATTTTCTTTATTATATGTAGTTTTAAATACGTAGTGTAGAAATTTTATATTGCCCCTTTAACCTCCTTGGTTTTGACATTGTTTTGGTGTGTTTGAAAATTTGAACGATAGTAGTGTGACAAGTACAGGACTAGCTAAGAAGCAAGTATCGCACAGAACATAATAATAAGTTTTTTGTTCTTTATTTGATTGGTTAAAGGGGGACTATAAAATTTCTACACTACGTTTTCAAAACTACATATAATAAAGAAAAATATTTAAAAACTACTATACTAAAAATTAACTTAACCTACTTTCTAGAAAGTTATTACGAACTAAACTAAAAAGAAAACTAATACAAGAAAACTATACGTACACTACTTATACTACATATATTAAAATACAAAAAATTTATGAAAATTAAAATAAAAAGAAAAATACAACGTAACAAAAATCCCTAAGAAGTCACTTCAACAAAACACGATATGCGGGTTGCTTGTAATTTGTTACGTCATTAACGCGTCACCATCGTGATAGTGACATTGCGCAGAATAGGTGGCCTGATACGCTATGAACGATAACTTGCCACAACACTTTACCCACTAACCAACTTCATAATTTTGCCACCAGGTGGCTACGAGTTCATTTTCTTCGCCAAAAATAACGGAACGCTTTGTTCGATATGAATGAAATTTGGTATAACAATCCTTATGGATATAGTTCACCTTTCAAAATGGTATTTATTATTGTTAGTGAGCTACTAATGTATGAAATTTGGATGTCACGATTGTGATTAGACCATAATATTTTAATGGCAATGTTAATAACGTAAAATTAATATTTTTTAGAAAAATGGATTGAATAGAACACTTTCTTGTTTCTGCGTAAGTTGTGATATCTGTAACGATTTAGACAGAAAAAATTTAATGTAATAGGGTAGTTGCACATTTTCCAATTTTTTTTTTTTTTTCTGAAAGAATTGTTTAAGTTATTTACTTTAATACATGTTTTACGTCTTTCAACTGCATATTTTTTGAAATATAATTTTTTTAAAAAAGAATCTTATTTCAAATTTTCCCGAGTGACGTGTACTATTTATACCAATCAGTCTTTCTTATTATTTACGCTTATGACAGTTTCGTGTGTGTCAAATTATTTGCATACTGTCTAAGATATTCATTCGATTTTGGTTTTGCACAAGAAATAATACAGTAGTTGACTACCATTCTTATCTGAAAAGATTTATATTTCAGAGAGAAGCACTATTTCAAGAAATATTATTCATTTTCACTCAAATTCATAAGTTTTATTACCTTGTCTTAAATTTGCTGACATAGTATAGAAAAATAAAATATGATTTTAACACGAATCAGTCGTCCTACAAATGAAATATAGGTCAAATGTCAACTAAAAATGATATTTATGTACATTCCCTAGAGTGTACGCACTAGCGTATGAGTTTGTTATTGGCGTAGAAAAAGAAGTAGCCACCTGGTGGCACTGTATGTAGATAATTTTTGAAAAAGCGTATATTCTGTGAACTATTGAATACGGAACAGTATGGGATTATTACGGGAAGTATGTACTGAACTTTTATCTGAATATACATTTTCCACTGCTTTATTTACACAAATAATTTATTTTTTAGTAACAGAAACGACATAGTATTACGAGTGATTAGTTAGTATAAATGAAATATTGAATAAACAGTAAATATCGTTATATTGTTACTTTCAAATTTCTAGGTTAAAGAAGCTATTAATTTTCCATTGATATATTTTGTAAATTACATTTATGGAAATAAGAGATCGCGATGTATTTATCAAGAAGAGGAAGTTTGTAATGCTGATTCCATTATTTTTTTGTTGTTTCACTGAAAAACAAAAAAATTGTTGTATCTGTAAACAAACGCCTTATAATCATCATCACACAAAATTGTTAAAAAGTGCTTTGTACGTATAAAGCAGGTAATAGTGGTCGCGGAAAACATGTATATCAACCACATTAATTCATTGAACCAGAAGTAAAATGTATTACAAAATCGTGATCAAGCTATTTCAATTAATGTTCTTATTAGGTTATTATGATATGGTCCTAATTTAACTATTTTGGTGCTTCTGCGTTGGATAAATTGATGTTCAAGTTCCAAACGAAATGTACAGAGATCATCGTAAAAAAGGCAACTAACGATACTAAGTTTTTGGGAAACCAACGCAACGACCACTTTTATTTTTTTTTTTTAATTGTGCTTTTAATTTTTAATTGAAAATACTCTTCCAGTTTTGCGTGGTGGTGATTGTAACGCATTTGTCTCAAGAACAGATGGAACAATTTTTAAAATAGCCTATTGTTTTTCAGTTAAAACACTTAAAAATGCGCCCAGTACTATAAACTTCTCCTTGACAAACACATCAAGAGAAATTTATAAAATATATCAATGAAAAACGAATAGCTTCCTATACCTAGAAATTTGAAAGTAAAAATATAATTATATGTACTCTTTATTCAATGTCTCATTTATGCTAACTAATTATCCCTAGTACTATGTCATCTCTCTTGCTAAAAAACAAACAATTTGCATTAATAAGATAGTAAAATATGTTTATAAAGATAAAATTTATATAAGTACTTACCGTAACCTTCACAAATAATCCCGTAGTGGATAGTTCTCAAAATGTCCGCCAGGTGGTGTAGCGCTTATCTGGAATTCCCTTTAGGTCTGTGCCTTTAGGCCTATACAGTGTGTCCCATTTAGAGATGCCACCATTGGGATCTCGAGAAAAATAAGAGATACGATGTCGGTTAAATGGAACTTTTTGTGCGCCTTTGGGAGGCCATCTCAGATGTGCTTTTATTTTCCCAAAAATTCTCATAGGGTACTAGATAATGAGGAAAAACTGAATATTGTTGATTTTTTCTTTTTCAAATAAGTTCTAAACTATTAATAATTGAGAAAAAAGTTTCAAATATAAATATAGATATTTTTATTAGCTAACCAGTGGCGTACGAAATAAATTTTTATATCCATAAATTTTTGAGATATAACACAAACTTATATTTTTTTAAATGGAACCCATATCTGATTTTAGCCTCAAAAAAATCAATATTTTTTTCTATGTTCAATGATGTAAGGGTTATTATGTTTTATATTTGTTTTGCTCCTAAAATTAAATTTTTCTCTTTATTTTCCCGAATTTTCTTATTCTTCTTCTTCTTATTTCTCTTTCCCAAAAAAACATTATTATTTTTATTAATTATATTGTATTTGATCAAAATAATTTGTTCTATGCCTTTATTACTTAATATTTTCATTCTATACTCTTAATTACAAATTACACTATAATGTGCCAAGGGCGACCTGATACAAAATATTATAAAAATTAATTTGATACGAGTTTTGAGCAAATTTTTTTAACGAAATAAATTATTTAAATACAAGGAGTATTTCCAAATAGAAATCTACCAATATTTTCAAAATAATTGTGAATTTAATACAAAATAACGAAAAAATAATAATTTTGAAGGCAAAACAAATATAAAACATAATAACCCTTACAACATTGAAAAGAGAAAAAAATTGTTATTTTTTTGAGACTAAAATCAGATATGGGTTCCATTTAAAAAAATATAAGTTTGTGTTATATCTCAAAAATTTACGGATATAAAAATTTATTTCGTACGCCACTGGTTAGTTAATAAAAATATCTATCTTTTATATTTGAAACTTTTTTCTCAAGTTATTTGAAAAAGAAGAAAACAATATTCAATTTTTCGTCATTATCTAGCGCCCTATGAGAATTTTTGGAAAAACAAAAGCATATGTGAGATGGCCTACCAAAGGCGCACAAAAAGTTCTATTTAACCGACATCGTATCTCTTATAGTTCTCGAGATCCCAATGGTGGCATCTCTAAATGGGACACACTGTATATAATTTTGTATTTCTTTACTTTACTCTATTTTATTAGGTATACGAATTTAATTTAACTGAGTGGGGATTTCTACTGGGTTTTTCAATGGGGTTTTCTATCCGATTAAAACCACAAAAACCCACATAGTTTTTTCCAATACAACCCTCGATATAAGTTTAGGTGAACCGTCTTATTTTAGGCCCCGGAATTTGTGGTTAAGCCATGTCCCCCTACTAGAGAGACAACCTGTATATTAGTTATTTTACAAGCTTTTATTGAATTTAACTTTTCATTTTCACCAAAAATACAAATACTACAGTTAAGTGGCAAAGTGCTTTTTAACTCACCTATTATGCTCAAATCACTGACTTTAAATTCAAGTGTGTAGATATGCCCCGTTCCTATATGCTTTACGGCTTTATTTCTCACTAAACTTCTCTTTTGTTTCAATTCTACAATGTAAACTTCTTGACGTTCTTGATAACGACTATATTTAACATTCAACAGATGCACTGTTATATAAACTGTGTTGTTCCTCACTTCAAATTCGACGAAGAATAAATAATTCATTTGGCGAATTATACTGTGATATTCTCCAGACTGCGTTAAATCTATTTTAAATCGAGCAGAGTCTGTAAAATATCTATCAGGGTGATGTTTTCGCAGATGTGTGACACAATTTATAAAATCATCGTTTTTGAATAAGTCGATTCTTCGTACATTAGCAAATGGTTTAGCTAAAAGGAGACAATACTTGGGATATTTTTCTAAATTGTTGAAAAAATCCAATTCTTCCATTTTTATTGCTACAAATCAATAATGAGTTGTATTAAACATTAATGGCAGGTTTTATAAAAGACAGATAAATTTACTTCCAAAGTAAATAATACTAAAAAAAAACTACCAGAGAAAGCGCTTACCGTCATTACATACATATTCAACGCAGTAATAAGGATACAATACTTCCCCATCTTGTGGAAAATGTCTCAAGTGATCTTAATACTAAAGCCAAACAAACCTAACTACGATCCCACATCATACAGGCCGATATCTTTATTCCCTTGTTTATCCAAATTATTAGAAAAATTAATATTAAAAAAATTAAAGTACGAAGTGGAAGTTAGTGATGTAATACCAGAACACCAGTTTGGATTCCGGAATGAACATTCAACGATCGAACAAACGCACAGAATCACCAAAGAAATAGAGAAGAGTCTGGAGGAACAAAAATATTGCTCGGCTGTATTTTTAGATACAAGCCAGGCGTTTGACAGAGTATGGCACACGGGGTTGCTGTACAAACTAAAACAAAACCTGCCACACCAGTATTATCTGTTAATAAAATCCTATTTAACAGATAGGCATTATCAAGTAGTGATCGAAAATAGCCAGTCTAAAATATACCCCATTCTCGCAGGTGTACCACAGGGAAGTGTTCTGGGCCCTGTATTATATCTTATATTCACGGCAGATCTACCACACCATGATAAAGTAACTATAGCAACCTACGCAGACGATACTGCAATAATAGCGACTGACGAAAATCCTAATGAAGCCTCGAGACAACTACAAAAATCTCTAGATGCAATCCAAGAATGGGCTAATATGTGGCGCATTAAAATTAACGAATATAAGTCAGCACATATAACTTTCACCTTGTAAAGAGCTACTTGCCCTGAAGTCAAACTCAACGAAAAAGTTCTTCCAGAAAAGAACGATGTCAAATACTTGGGTATGCACCTAGACAAAAGGCTCACATGGAGTAAACACATCCAGGCAAAAAGGAAACAAGTCGACATTAAAATAAAAAAGTTGAACTGGCTAATTGGCCGTAGATCTAAATTAAGCCTAACAAATAAAATCTTAATTTACAAAACAATGCTAGTACCTGTTTGGACTTACGGGATACAGCTATGGGGCTGCGCAAAAAAGTCTAACATTAACAAAATTCAAAAATTTCAAAATAAAGCACTGCGTACTATTACTAATGCGCCCTGGTTTGTTAGAAATGACATCCTACACCAAGACTTAAACATAAAGACAGTCCAAGACCAAATACAAACCTATTCGGAAAAATATGAAAAGAGACTCAATAACCATCCAAATAATCTGGCTATAAATCTACTAAACAACGCAGAAGAAGTAAGAAGACTCAACAGAAAAAAACCATTAGAATTATAAGGAAATTTTATGTAAATAATCTTAGGAGGAACCATCACTGGATGGCAACCTCACGCACTTGATGTATTTAAACTCGTTATACTAGATCTGATTTGCTGGTTAGCTTCTGTAGCTAGTTGTAAATATAAGAAACAATAAACAAAAAAAAAAAAAAAAAAGTAAATAAAATTTATTCCTTCAAATCAACTATTGACACTAATATTAATTAAAATAAATTAATCTATGATAGTGCGTAAAATTGATGTTTAGTTGATAGTTTTAAGCTTGTAAAAAGGTTGTTTAGTAACAATGCTTCATTAGTCACGGGTTACCAAGCAACGAGTAATTAAATTTTTAAACACCTAAAGCCTCATACACAGCTCCGAAAATAAAAAGAAAATTATACATAAAAATAACGAAATAAACAATAGATTCTTATGAAAGTGTTCACAGCTCTCGACAATAAAATTAAACATAAGACATAAACACAAGGATTTGCAAATGTTAAATATTTTATGCACAGACGTATCATAATTTGACAATTATACACGAATTTCTTTCACATAAACGTCATTTTATATCCCGCGGGCCACATTATAGCCCGCTGGGCTATAATGAAACGTCAAACCAAATTATAACCTACAATATGAACAATTTAAACAGGCAACATGAAAAGTTTTTATTACAAATCGATTTTTTTTATATTCTTTAATGAAAAATGAAAATTAATTTTGTGATATTTATATGGAAAGCACGTAGATACACAAAATAAAACTCAAATGACATAACTAATAAAGAAACAATAAACTATTGTTCTCCGCTTTCATAGCAACACTAGATACTGGATGTACGAGGACAAATTCTTTTCGATACAATTTTTCTAACACTCATAATTTGAAAATTTTTGTCCGTGCATAAAGTTTTGTATGTACCACGAGCGTAACTTGCTTTGTTAATAATAAGCACATACATAACAACTGTCATTTGAACTGTGAATTTACATTCTGACAAAAGGATTTCAATTTAAATATACTTTTAAAAAGCTGTCTCCAGAGGTTCGCATATATGATTGCGTACAGTGCTTTAAAAGGTATGAAGTTGTTATTATTGCTTGTTAATTATGAATATATTAAATGACAGTTGATGTTAATTTACGTTTTATTTTCGAAGCTGTGAACACCAACCACAAAGTCTTATTTATAATTTTATTTATATTTCTTATTTTCGTAGCTGTGAATGAGCCTTTAAATTTGTAAAAAAAAAAAAACTCTGCTTTAGAAATGTCAAATTCAAATTGAAATATTTAATTTCACCCGTATTTTTAAAGAACGATTTTTTTAAAAATATTTGTTTAAATACAAACTATGTTCTGCTTTAAAATCATGTTTTGATAAATTTGATATTATTTATTATTATTAAATAATGAAATTTGACATTTCTTAAAACAGCGTTTTAGTTAAAACCGTGATTATATTACGAGCCAGTGAATATTTTGTTATCATGGCACTTCTCTTATTTAATATTGTGATCCTAATTCATAAATAAAAGTTTTTTTTTTTATAATTATTGTTTTAGATTCTAAAATAGATAAAATATGCGATACACATACGTAAAGCATATTTAGTCACTCACGGGTCTTAAAACCATCATGATTAAAGACTAGCTTTACGTACTTGTATCGTAAATAACTGTTATCTATGATAGTGCGTAAAATTGATGTTTAATTGTTAGTGTTAAGTATGTAAAACGGTTGTTTAGTAGTAACAAGGGTTCATTAGTCACGGGTGATATTGTAATTCTAATTCAACAATAAAAGTATTCTTTTATATTTAATGGATTATTAAATTTTATCGTTGATAAAATATTGTACGATACACACACTTAAAGCATCATTAGTCTCTCACGGGTCTTAAAACCGTTGCTACCCTTGTGTTTTTAACTGACCCATTCGTGACTAAAGACTAGCTTTATGTTTTTGTAAATAAGTATTACTATGGAAGTAAATTTATCCTTTATAAAATCGGGGCTAAATCATTAAATATTTCTAAACTTTACTTACATAAACTTAACCTATCAACGGAGATATGTTCCCTGATATATGTTCTGGTGACGGCGAAACGCGACAGCACAGCACAGCTGACCAGCAATATGACTCTGGTGGCGAATTTTAGAAACCAGGGAATAACGAGTATTATTTTTAAATTTCATGCGTTTTCAAGTTTATTAATTATGTACATAATACCTGGAAAATTTCACAAACGTAGCACTTAAATATCTACACAATGTATTATAAAATTAATATTTATTAATCTCAGAAAGGTAACGTATACACATACACATTCAACAACTAGTGAAGTACAACTACAACACTACAACAGCGTACGGGTACAGCTGCGTATGAGTAACGAATACCAGAGATAACATATCTATATACATAGACGAATACACTAGGCAGTAAATAGAACTAGGGACTTCCCCGAAATCATTCAACATTCAAGGACAAAGGTGTAAAAGGGAATAAAATATTGTCGTTTTCATTGTTTTCTTTGGGTAATCTTCCAATGCAAAGAAATAGTAAATATTTTTTTTAATTATCACATTATTTTGTTGTAATAAAAATAATTATTATAAATGCAACATCATTGGCCTAAATCAATAACCTTCAAAAATTCATATATAGCATATTAATTTTAACATCGCGTTTTCACCAATACAGCTTTTTTAATGACTATTCACTAATCAGGGACGTAGCCAGGATATATTTGTAGGGTTGGCTAGCGGCGGGCCAAAAAATATTTAGGTGGGCTACTAATCAGAAAGTTACGTACTGCTACTTACATTTTTCATTAGAACACAAATAATCAAAATTTTATTTTTAATTGGAATAATACTACCTTTTTAGTTTGTTCTGTATTTATATATTATTAAAACCCAACGTTTCGGCACTATAAACTGGTGCCTTCTTCAGGGGAAATTGACATAAAAATGTGAAAAAAACAAAAACAAGTAACCAAGGTAACAAGAAAAGTTCATAAATGTTACCTTTTTTTATGTATATAATTTTCTAAACAATATATGCATGCCCGGTAATAACTTGGAACATGCATCTTCTCAGGAAAACTCTCCTTTTGCCAGAGGAAAAACCGTCCCAAAAACTGGCAGAAAAGTGATCTGTACAACTCAGAGACGCTTTATCGGTAGCGAAATACCGCAGCCGTACTCTTTATTAACAGATGTTATTTTTAGTCATACAATTTGTCAAGCATATATACTTCGTATTATAACAAATATTAATTTGTAAGATTAAGCTTATTTTTAAATCTGAATTATAGTATTCAAATAATAATGCGTTTTAAATGTATTCAAATATCAGTTTGTAAGTTGATTAAAATTCAAATATTAGAGGCATTTCATTAAATTCAAATGAAAAGTTTAAATACAAACAATTATTTTCTAATACGGCCCAATTCTTTCCCTTCAAATAATGTCCGCAAGTTCAAATAATTTATGACGTTAAGCTACCCAACCCACAATAAAAGGTTATAAACAGGCATAAGTCAGTTCAAAATATCGTTTTTATATGTTACGCACAAACACCGAAATCGCTCAGTGAGTGAAAAAACAGCCACAACGCGTTTTTTAGGAGTTGCCAGTTAGTTTGTATTGTTTTGTTTTTAAAAAAATACAAACTGCAATTATGAGTTGCCATTTAGGTTACCTAAATGGCAACTCATAATAGAGTAGTTGCGCATTTTCCAATTTATTTTTTTTCTGAAATAATTGTTTAAGTTATTCACTTTAATACTTGTTTTACGTGTGGCAACTGTATATTTTTAGAAATATATTAAAAAAATCTGATGTGGCCAACACAAAACCTCCCGCTATTTAATTTTTACATACATACGTACATAAAATCACGCGATTCCCACTTAGAGGGTTAGCAAATACCCGGAAACAAAAGTAACAATAAGTAAAGGGATAAGAGTAGCTCAGCTTCACTCTTTAACAACATTCTTCTTTCGCCTTGTCCACAATCATCATAGCATTCATACATAAGAACATATTAAAGTGACCGATTTTCGGTAGCGAATAACCCCATCCGGACCACAATAATAGTTACGCAACAATCTTCCTTCGCCACACTTTCCTATCCATTTTTATTAATTTAAATACATACTTACGTATTTACTAAAGCTGCAAACTTCCATTGCATAAAACTATTGATTTATTTACTAGTTTCTTTTTAAAATGTCACTATTATTAATTTGAAGTGATTAGTTTTTTGACAGTGACATTTACTGTCAGTTACATTCATTTGAAATATGAACTGTGTAACAAAGGAATTGTGTTTATCTTAGGCTTCGGGACTAATAAAAAAAAATATTTTTAAATTTATCTGCAAAATATATAGAAAAAGTATTAATGTATTCCTGTAGAAAATTCAATAACCTTTAATTTTCATAAGACATAAAATGCGAAAAAATGGCATTTAATGGTATTTTTTGAAGAAAAACCATTATGAGCTTCAGGTAAAGTGCCATTTCCGGTTATCCGATTTACACCAAAATCTAATTGCTTCTTTTCATATTAGAATAGGATAGAAATACAAGGTTTCAGAATTTTCTGAATGATAGTATTTGAGTTAGAGCGAAGACAAAATCCCTACACATACACACATACATACATACACACAACCTTAAAACGTGGTCATTTACTAAAATCTCGATACGTGATTTTTAGCACGATCCCTATACCTCCCTTACCAAAGGTAGCGGGAGGTAAAAAAAAGATCTTATTTCAAATTTTCCCGAGTGACGTGTACTATTAATACTAATCACAGACTTTCTTGCCCTAGCGGTACACTCTTGGTAGTACACTCTGTACTAACGTTGTTTACGCTTATGACAGTTTCCTGTGTGTCAAATTATTTGCATACTGTCTATCAACGAAAAAATATAACTAGACAAAATATAGTTTCATTTGTTTTGATTTCGGCTGGCCAGACAGAGATAGAGATATGTTTTATCTAGTTCGAGCAAAGATTTTAGAATATACATATATTTCGATTACAGGTCAAATCTCTAAGTTTTACAGATCTGTAAATCTGTAAAAAACTTATAAAAAAACATCCATTTTGCATATGAGACGCGGACTTTGACATTTGCTTGTATGGCCCACCCCAACAAGGTTGCCAAGTTTACAGTTTGTGTGCCTTGTCCGTGTTGCCAAATCAATTTATGCGTAAAATTAATTTATAAAAATATCCAATATGTTTTGTTTATTTAATTATTTATAAGCTTTGGTATTAAATAAAAACCAACGTATCACTAAAAACAAAACCGCAAATGTCAAATTCCACTGATATATTCAAGTGGCCTCTAGTGAGAAATTCACGAACTAGATAAAACATATCTCTGTCTCTTTCTGGCCAGCCGAAATCAAAACATTCAATGAAGAGGGATAGGGTATGTTTTGTCCAGTGTTGCCAACTCGTGGGAAATTTCCCTTTTCGTTGGAATTTTTACCAAAAATAATGAAAAAAGGGAATAAAATTAAAAATGAGGGAATTTTTACAAACTTGTAGCAATTTATAATTATATGAATTTGTTTAAATAATATTTGTATTCAATCAGATCTAATCCAAATGTATAAATTTAACTATGAACACGTATGTGAATTATCACTTTTCTGACTTTCACATACACAAAACCAACGAAACCGCTCAACACAACGCATGCATACTTCATTTCACGTAAGAAAATAGTGACGCGAAGATAGGAACAGTTTGATCTTGTTTCTTTTATTGGATAATACTTATCTTCTCATCATTTTCTTAAGTGAAATGAAGGATAGGAATTTTAAGAATATTTCTTCGTGTAAATATTAATAAAAATAAACATAAGTAATATCCCTACTCACTTTTGAGTAGTAATATGAAAAAAAAAAAAATGGGGGGAATTTTTGTCAGAAAAAGTGAATTTTTTCAAACGGAAAAGGGAAAATCCTTAATAAACGGTTGGCAACACTGGTTTTGTCTAGTTATATTTCGTCGTTGGGGTTAACCAGCACATTCTGGCCACTCATCGTATTAGGCAATCCAACACTACGTCACACTTCATTCCAATATGGCGGCAGAGGGCAAACATTGAACTGTCATAAGTATTTCACATGTTAAAGTAAGAACTTTACTTGAACTAAACCTTGATTTGTGGACGATTTTTATAAATATTGTAGTATAAAGGGATTTAGTAAGTATTGACAATAGTTATTTATTTGTTTTAAGAAGCGTTTTATCCACCAAAGAATGTGAAAATAAGTTCGAATCTTTAATTTTCTGGAGTGGATAAAACGAAACAAAAACACAAATACCCTACATATAACGTTTTATGCACCATTAAAATTTTAACCAATTCATTTAAATTACACCAAAGTTCGAAAATTTAACGGTATTTTTAAATAAATGACAGTGAAAATAGTGTTATTTGTTTATATCTTATTATGGGCACTAGAGAATATAAGGTCCCATTCCATTGTACAGTTGTAGGGAGCGTAAATTGTGAGTCAATTATGGATAAAATTAATCGTAGGAACAGAACCTGGAAATAAAGTAATCTTTAAATAATCGTTAGGCTGGAATTAAGTTTAACAAGGATTGTAGAAATTGCAATTTTTTTGTTGTAATGTCTTCTTTTAGCTAAAATATAATAAGAAAAGACAGAATGAGAGTGCGGAAACAGGTATTTATATAATTTTTTGTAAAAATAAAGTCTAATTTTACCTATAATAAAGTTGTGTTTTTTGTAATGAAATGAACACTGGATATGCTTGTTATTAAGACACAGTACACTTTTCAGTAAAATACCACATGAAAACACAAAAGTGGGGTAGAAAAATAATTATTAATAGATATTTAAGGGAAAAATGCAACTTAACCTAAAATTATATGAAAACGTAAGAACACGAACATCGTTCAAATAGAAAGTCGGTAATTTAGGGTGAACCAGTGACACTAAAACAGTGGTTGCCTTTGTTAAATTGGATGGTTTTGTACACAAGCGTGTAGTCGCTCGCGGTAACAAATAGCTGATGGCAGATAGCGTGAACATTCAATGAGTGATTGTTTTATTATTTATGACGATCATGGGTCACTTGCGCGACGACAAAATTGGGGCGATATTGATAATATAGTTCGGCTTTAAAATACATTTTTTTAGCGGGATTGTATTCTATTATGTAAAATAACATATAAAAACATGAAATTAGAGTGCGGAAACATGATTTAATTTTTTTTTTTAAGATAAAATTATTTTATTAGGTATTTTTTATTTATAATTTATACTGTGTAATTTTTAAATTGTGAGCGCGCGAAATTCATCTAGGCTAATGTCATGGTCAAGATTTGAAGTTAGGGAAGTGAACGAAACAAGAAATGAACAGGACCATGTATGAACTGTGGTATGAAACATGGGACGCGCATATACAGCCTATAATTACATTTTAACTAATATTTAAACAATTAATGTATATACAGCACAAAAGGGTAAAACAAAATACAATGATCAATGGTTTAAATAGAGATACAAAACGTATGTCGCCGCATAGGGGCCCATTGACATTATGAACATCCGAGAAATATTTTCGTTATAGGCCAAAAAGTTATTAATTCTTTACTACTATAATTCGGTTAACAAAAAGAGTTCATTACAACAAAGAAATGCTTGATTACAGTAAAAAGAGTTTGATTTCAATTCAATAAAGAAAATCACACAAAATAACTGATTATTATAATAATTATTATTCTGTTTTTATTCCAATACGGGCATTATCTTAGAGGTAATTTAATGAAAATATGTTCACTAATTATCTACCTTCAGGGAGTTAAATAAAAAAAAATGATTACAACAATGAAATTATTGTTTAAAGTAAAGAATGTGTATCAAGAGTTTCAAGAGTAAAGTAATTTCATAAAAATATGTTTCTCTAATTATATTCCTACAGGTTTTTTTAAAAATATATTTGATTACAACAAAGAAGTACTTGATTACAACGATGAAAATTTGATTACGATAATGAAAATGACTAAAAACACCAAATTTGATCAGATATAATAACTATAAAAATTAAGATTTTTGCTTTTTTTTTTTCTTGCAGCATTGTGAATAAATATGATAAGAAAGGAGGGTAGGGTGGGGGGAGGGGGTTTGGTTGGCAGAAAAATTTACGCACAGGGGCCCGACAGTTCTACTTAGACCACTAACAATGATTCGTAATACATACATAGATCACTTGTTTATATGTAAGTATTTTATTAATAACTAAAATAAGTTTCATAATTTTAATTAGGTACAGTTAATTGTACTCATTGTACTTTATTTACGAATTATATTTTATACGATTTTATTTTCACGCTGCGCTCGTGTTCGAAGAGGCGCACATTTACGAATTATATTTTATACGATTTTTTTTATTTTTACGCCGCGCTCGTGTTCGAAGGGGCGCGCGCGCGCCCCTTCGAACACGAGCGCTACTTTTTTTATTTACGAATTATATTTTATACAATTTATTTTAACGCCGCGCTCGTGTTCGAAGGGGCGCACGCGCACCCCTTCGAACACGAGCGCTACTTTTTTTATTTAAGAATTATATTTTATACAATTTGTTTTAACGCCACGCTCGTGTTCGAAGGGGCGCACATTTACGAATTATATTTTATACGATTTTTTTTATTTTTACGCCGCGCTCGTGTTCGAAGGGGCGCGCGCGCGCCCCTTCGAACACGAGCGCTACTTTTTTTATTTACGAATTATATTTTATACAATTTATTTTAACGCCACGCTCGTATTCTAAGGGGCGCGCGCGCGCCCCTTCGAACACGAGCGCTACTTTTTTTATTTACGAATTATATTTTATACAATTTATTTTAACGCCACGCTCGTGTTCTAAGGGGCGCGCGCGCGCCCCTTCGAACACGAGCGCTACTTTTTTATTTACGAATTATTTTTTATGATTTAGTTTTACGCCGCGCTCGTGTTCGAAGGGGCGCGCCGGCATTTACAATAATGTACCTAACACATTTTGAGTGAAATCGCATAATACTGAGGTCAAAAATACTTCGCTTTTTGTTTCCTCTGGGTAGTTTTGTTACGACATCTCCAAATCCAGCCGTTAGGACCAGAATGGTCACTTAACGTAAGGCTGCCCCCAAATTTTCGACGCTGCAAGGTCCGTGGAATCAAATTCCAATCTTGCAGCTTCTCCAAAAGAGCCACTTTGTCCTCACACAACTTGTGAAGCGACAACAAATTAACAACCTCCATAGCGAATGACACGAATGAAGAAAAACAACTGACTTGTGTTAATATTTAAAGAAACAAAAGTGAAAACGGCGGTATTACAGACTTTTGAATCGAAGAAAAAAACTGTTTTAGTACCACTGTATATCCACTATCTTCATGTTAGTTTACAATATTTTGACAGGTGAACGCAAAATTATAAATAAAAAATGTTATAAAACGATGGAAAATAAGGGAAATAAGACATAATTTTGCAAATATACATTAATTGAAACAGTATTATTCGTATAGAAGCGTAAGTACGTACTTAAACATAGAAATATATGTACTTGATTTAACCTAATTTTTTTCAGAAAAAATGCCAAAATCGCTATAAATATTGCTTTCCGCACCCAAATTTTTGTGGTATTTAATGTTTTTAATGGTTTAGCAACTATACATAACCATCAATATAAATTTCTACAATCCTTGTTAAACTTAACTTTAGCCAATCGTTAGTTGTATGTGTGTAGCGAAACTTTACTTTTCCAATAAGAACAAAAACGTTATCCAATTTGATGCAGCCTATTTTTGTAAATCCTGCTTCAAAATATTTATATGCTTCCAGGGATTTGTAAGCTATCATTTGCTGTGCAGTGTAACTACTGTGTATTAATACTAAATACGACACAATATCCATACTTGACACTGGAGACTGGGGATACAGCATCTATTCCAAAATCCACATTTTGGTCAGAAATTGTGAACGGATCTATGTAGTTAATAGTTTCTATTTTCTCCATATAACATCGTCCAACATCTGGACACTCCTTCTCCATCATTAATAAATATGAAATTTTATTACAGATAGACAGAAAGAAAAAACATCTAAATTGTAGTTAAATTAACTAAATTCCTTATTTTTCAGCATTCTAATATGTTTCATTAAAATATGTAAGATGATTTAGTTAAGTTTTCTAAATTTGTAATAACAAATTATAGTAAAATTAAATATAACATTAGATGAAATGATTATATCGTAGTAAGTATTGAACTAAATATAAATAAAGAAATGAACTAAATATGTATTTAAATTTTCTATTTAATTACCTAATTCATTAGACAAATTTACCAAAAATTGTAGGACAAACATAATGAAGAAAAAATACAGTAGAATAAAATAAATAATTAAAGTAACCGTTTGCATATTTAAATTAACGATTTTTTACAAAATATTTATTATCTATTTCCGTTAGTTAAAATGCTAAAGTAAGATTTGTAAATTGTACTAAATTATAGACATATTGCCTAATAAAATAATATCTAAATATAATTAGATTTCTGTGTATTGTATTCTACAAATTTATATTACAGTTAATTTACACAAATGTTACTAAAAATATATTTACCAATTAATGGCATAGATACAAAAGAATAAATCACGGAATACACCAACTATTCAATCACACACGATCACGTAGAATTACTGACAATTATTGCAAACAACAGCAAAACAAGGAATGAAACAGCGCAATGTTTGCCCTCTGCCGCCATATTGGACCTTTAAATAGTCACGTGTTCTGGAATGCCTAATATACCTATTAACTAATATATTGCGGATCCTTTGCTTTTCTTGAAGGAAACACTGTGAAATGGAAATATCATTTCTGCATAAGTCTATCTCACACAAACACCCAACCGCGAATTATGCGCATGCTTGGAAACTTTCACTACTATTGGCTAACGAGGAAATCATGATCACTTTTTGCGAATCACAGAGTTCTGTTTATTAACTACTAGCGCGAGAAATTTTTAATTTAAATTTGAGAAATTAAACAATGTACCTACTATTTATTTTGTATGTAAATTCTTGAATATAAATATTAGTAATAGTGCTAAATTTGAATTAAATAATTTACTTTGTTGTACTGTAAAAATAATAGGAATACAATCTGGTCAGGATTAATTTATTTTGGTGACAATAAATTACTGTATGAAACACAAAGCAAATGCTTTCGAAGTGCAACTACAAACAGAAATAAAATCAACGTCAAAGTCAAACCATGTGCTCGCTGCATCACCAGGGTAGCGTTCCAAAACCAAGAATACCGAGTTTTGGCGTAGAGTATGATGTGTTGTGTTTTGGAAAGAATGAAAGTTTTGTTGAAGTAAAAAATTGAAACTAAATTAAAAATAATTTTAAAAAACTAACAAAACTACTTATAATTACAACATTCATGTCAAGCCCGTAATAAAAGCGCTTTTATGGAGCACTCTCCTCAATATAATGTGAAAGTACGCTCCATAAAAGCGCTTTTATTATAAAAGTATGCTCGTAATACACGCCAACGTATTTACTTATGTTTATTTTCAACCAAAAGCATGTTTTCTTCCTCAAGAAGGCACATTACTTTCATATGTTGAGAATCGTGAGCATCTACGTTTGAAAATATTGTGGAGTAATTTCTATACCCTCCACGTTAGTAGAGTAGGTAGAACATCACTTTGGAGTAAACTCTGGCTGTTTTGGAACAGGTTGAGTAAACTCTGAGAGTAAGGTTATTAGTTTTGAAACGACTTTGAATAATTTTGTACTCTAAGAGTAGGATTTTGGAACGCAGCCCAGCCAGCGATGCTGTCAGCGTTGGCCAATAGTCAAGATTTCCGAGCATGCGCATAATTGCCGGTTGGGTGTTTGTGTGAGATAGACTTATGCAGAAATGATATTTCCATTTCACAGAGTTTCCTTCACCTACAATTAAGGGAAAGATACGAGCATTAGCAATATATTAGTTAATAGGTATATGACTCATCGTAAGCCACGGCCGCCTTAAAAATTCATTTTACGCGCTAAAACAAAATGGCGTATCAACAGAATGCGTTATTTGATATGTAAAACGTCGTAAGCCGCAGTTTGACATTGTGTTAAAATTAAATTAAATTTGTTTTTGGAATGTTACAAACGTTTCAATGTAATCATAAAATAATGAAGTGCTGATTTACAGAATGTTCTTTTAAAACTAGAATGTTTTTTTGTTTGTCCTGAGTTATTGTGATTATTGGGGATACAACGTTTTGCGCTTAAGTCATCGATTTTCATGTTTTGTATATCCACTTTTTTATTATTCCTAAAATTGTTACATTTGCATATTTTTGTATCTCTTTCTTTGTATGAGGTCTAGAACTTTATGCTGGGTTTATGCAGCACGTAAATTATGAAATTAAACTACAATAACGTCGTTTATGCAGTAAATTAAAATTCAGAATTTTTTGTTTGACATTTCGTATAATCTAACTTTTATAGCTGAAACTGCGATACATTACATTTATACAGTGTGTCCCATTTAGAGGTGCCACCATTGGGATCTCGAGAACTATAAGAGATACGATGTCGTTTAAATGGAACTTTTTGTGCGCCTTTGGGAGGCCATCTTAGATGTGCTTTTGTTTTTCCAAAAATTCTTATAGGGCACTAGATAATGACGAAAAACTGAATATTGTTGATTTTTTCTTTTTCAAATAACGTCTAAACTATTAGTAATTAAGAAAAACGTTTCAAATATAAAAGATAGATATTTTTATTAGCTAACCAGTGGCGTATGAAATAAATTTTTATATTCGTATATTTTCGAGATATAACACAAACTTATTTTTTTTTTAAATGGAACCCATATCTGATTTCAGTCTCAAAAAAATCATTATTTTTTTCTCTTTTCAATGATGTAAGGGTTATTATATTTTATATTTGTTTTGCTCCTAAAATTTAATTTTTCTCTTTATTTTCCTGAACTTTCTTATTATTTCCCAAAAAAACATTATTATTTTTATTAATTATATTGTATTTGATCGAAATAATTTGTTTTATGCCTTTATTACTTAATATTTTCATTCTAGACTCATAATTACAAATTACACTAATGTGCCAAGGGCGACCAGATACAAAATATTACAAAAGTTAGTTTGATACGAGTTTTGAGCAAAATTTTCTAACGAAATAAATTATTTTAATACAAGGAGTATTTCTAAATAGAAATCTACCAATATTTTCAAAATAATTATAAATTTAATACAAAATAAGGAAAAAATAATAAATTTGAAGGCAAAACAAATATAAAACATAATAACACTTACATCGTTGAAAAGAGAAAAAAATAATGATTTTTTTTAGAATAAAATCAGATATGGGTTCTATTAAAAAAAATATAAGTTTGTGTTATATCTCGAAAATTTACGAATATAAAAATTTATTTCGTACGCCACTGGTTAGTTAATAAAAATATCTATCTTTTGTATTTGAAACGTTTTTCTCAATTACTAATAGTTTAGAAGTTATTTGAAAAAGAAAAAATCAACAATATTCAGTTTTTCGTCATTATCTAGTGCCCTATGAGAATTTTTGGACAAACAAAAGCACATCTGAGATGGCCTCCCAAAGGCGAACAAAAAGTTCCATTTAACCGACATCGTATCTCTTATAGTTCTCGATATCCCAATGGTGGCACCTCTAAATGGGACACACTGTATAGGATAAAAGAAATAAAGGTAAACAATTTGTTGAATAAGTCCAATTAGTATTTCGTCGCTCTTTTCTGCAGAAACTTTGTTTTCATTGTACATTTTCATAGGTTAGGTGCGAAAATCTGTCCTGTCATACGAATAGCGCAGGCGCAAAGCTAAGAAATTATAAAATTAAACTAAAAGTTGAAAATAGCCAACTTCTTAATTTAGTTTCATTAGTTTAATTCTTCAGTTCAGTTGCATAAAAGTGGTCATTGATAACAATGGTTTCTACTTGTTTAGTTTAGTTTTACAATTTAATTTTTTAATTTAGTTGCCTGCATAAACCCAGCATTATACCAAATAAATTATTATTGTCACTGAACTTTTCTTCTTTAAATGTTAACTTCTTCACATAATTCACTATCACTGTGTACTTCTTCTTTGATAAAAATGCAATTATTTGTGTCTAATGGTGTGTCGACCTTTTCTTTCACGTCCATGTCGTCTGTGTGTGTTTGAGTGACCGGAGCGCCAGCTGTCAAATTTTCCTCTTTTATTTCACCATGTTGTGATTTCATATGTCGTGCTAGGTGTTGCTTGCGCACAAATAATTTCTTGCATATTTTACATTCGAAGTCTTTACCAGTATGAATTTTCGAATGCATTAATAAGTTTTCTTTTCTTGCAAATAATTTGTGACATACATTACACTGGAATTCTTTTACGGGATTATGAATTTTCATGTGCATGTTGAGGTTAGATTTTTGTATAAATGATTTTTGGCATACAGTACATTGAAAATTCTTAATTCCAGAATGAATTTTTAAATGAATATTCAAATCTGCCTTTCGACCAAATAATTTCTTGCAAATATGACACTCAAATTCCTTAATTCCACTATGGGTTTTCTGATGCTCTTTCAAGACATGTTTTAGTTTGAATAATTTTTTACAAATAAAACATTGAAATTTTCTTTCTTCATCGTGCGTTTCATCATGCGTTTCTATATGGCATTGGAAATCAGATTTGTTAGTAAACCGTTTCTGACATACTCCTATGAAACACTGAAACGTCTTTATTTCGTTGTGAATTTTCATATGGTTTTCTAGGTTATGTTTTTGTGTAAACATTTGTTGACACATAGTACATTGAAACTTTTCTGTACCAGTATAATTTTCTCCATTATCATCGGAACAATCTTCCTTCTTAATGCCATCAAAGATGACATCTTGAACGTCGTAATCACTTTCTTCCAGAGGTTCTTCTTTAATATAAATTTCTTCAAAGTTTTGACTCTTTACTTCATTTACTGCTGACTCGTCCATAGTATCAACGACACCAGTATTTTGTTGAATGTCAGGAGCACAGACCGTTAACATACGACGATCATTATTGCATTGAGACTCTGTTATTCTCGTTTCAATATGGCGGATGTTTCCGGAAACGCGACTGAAGCCAAGTGTTGTAGACAAATTCTCAACTTGATATCTGAAAAACAAATTTATTATTTTTCATGTAAAACATACGCTTATATTAGAAATTTTGATGAATTTTGGTATAGAGATATATTGGACTTTGGAGACGGACATAGGCTACTTTTTATCGCGAAAATAAAACTTAAAGGGGTGAAATAGGGATGAAAGTTTGTACCGCTCTATTAGTACAGTTGTACAAGTGAATAATGAATTGAACGTCACTGACGCATGATGAGTAATTCTTTGGTTAATTGGACAATGAAATTTTTGTCATTGGCGTGTAGCGCAAGATAAAACTTTCGTGAAAAAAATTGAATTATCAAAATTTAATAATCAAAATGAATCGAAAGCATAAGCAAGGTTCTACAATAAATATTTCACAAAGTTTAGTAAAAAGGATTCTAGCTGAAAACAAAAAGAAATTTAAATAATCCAGAATGAAAATTATATTCTCCGGGAAAGAACAAAATTGAAAATTTTGATTTCCAGGTATTTCTCATATTCTTTCTCACATCTATAACTTTTACAGTTTATTACAGTGTAGTTTTATTTGATTAGAACAAATAAACGTTCAAATACAAAAGATTAAATTTGATTACAACAATGAAAAGTTTTACAGTTAATAACAATATAGTTTTATTTGATTACAACAATTTTCACCTACAGTAGACTAAATCTGATTGCAATAATAAAAATAACTATCACACAAATTATTGTCATCATTGTTAACTATATTGATTATTGTAATAAAAAAAAATAATTGTGATTTTTATTTTTTCTTTATTTAATTGTTAATATTAAATCCATACTAATATAATAAATGCGAAAGTAACTCTGTCTGTCTGTCTGTTACGTTTTCACGCCTGAACCGTTGAACCAATTTTGATGAATTTTGGTATAGAGATAGATTGGATCTAGGAGAAGGACATAGGCTACCTTTTGTCGCGAAAATAAAACTTGAAGGGAGTGAAATAGAGGACGAAAGTTTGTATGGAGAACCCATCATTTCTCAAGTTAGGAATATAAAAATTCTTATTTATGCTTTTGGTAAGAAATAAAGTGTTTTAGCGTTTTTAAAAAATCATCCATCAAGCCGGTACGATAGGGGATGATTTCAATTATTTTTTTTATCTATAGTAAAGTTTTAACCGTTAGTAGATTTTCGATATTTGTTGGAGAGATAGCTTGCATCATATGTACATAAGTAAAAGTACCCGAGACATGTTTAGAAAAGGCGCTTTTAGGTGCGGTGCGGGGATCGGGCGGAGCCTGTTACATGTACAATGCGAGGCAGGTTGCCGGCTCCCTACGCAGCGCATGTCTCCGAAGTAAATGTGAAAAATTACTGGTACACGTGTAGCTAATCGTTACTTTAGCTTTACCCGTGCGAAGCCGGGGCGGGTCAGCTAGTTACGAAATAATTCTGTGGTGTGTTGCCTAAAAGCAACGTGCTTGAGGGAGTTGTGATAAAATTATAAGTATTTATCAACGATCAAGGGGTATTCGGTAAGATTTTTTTTTGCAATTTTAAATTAAATTTATGAAGAAATTGTATTTAGCAGAAATGGGGTCATTTACCATATTTTTTTTATTTTTTCTTCTGAAAGTTCAACTTCATATATAGTAATTGGTCTTTGTCCGATTTAAAAATTATTTGTAATAACAGAGAAATTATTTTTTTAAAGTTGTATCTGTTATTTGAATTCCTTTCTGATGACGTAGAATTCACAGAATGACATTAACCACATCTTAACATGTTTGCTTGAAATCGTGTCGAAATGGATCCTTAGACTTATTAAAACAACCAGGTACAAAACAATTACATATTGCAGACCTTATAAAGCACTGGCGAGAAGAGCACAGTTCTATTTCTTCAAAATAAATAAACTAACCTCTCTTTTACAGTGGAGTTACTGAACACCTGTCTCCCAAACGTCAAAACTAATCATGCTATCTCTCTCTTCCGACTCTTTCTAATGTCTATTCTCAACTGAAATGACCGATAGAGGCGCTGCAAGCATTTTCAATATGGCGGACGCATGACGGTAGATGTACAATCTGTCAGTGTCATATGATACAATTTTGCTTGTGTTTCTTGAAAATGAAGCTAAGTATTGTTCAGATATTTGACTTTCGAAATGCTACTCATCATTCTAGGAATATTGTTCAAGGTATGATAGTATATATAATGTTCATTTACTACTTTATTTAAAATATTAATCTTGTAAACAGGCGAAGAAGTTCTGAATGCGAATCACATTATATTATGCGGAATTACCGATAGTTATCGAGAAATTATAAATGTAACATCACTCTGTCTTCAAAAAAGTGCTCTGTCGTCACAAAGATGGTACAGTACTTTTTTTTAATTTCTCCGTTGAGAAGGAATTTCTAAAAAATTAAATAATCATAAATTTGTTTTAAATATAATTATTAATAATATTACTTGGAAGAATAAAGTCACTGTCTTTGAAATGTCTCGAACATACTCTCATTTACTTGGAAATTTCTTTTCCAGAACATAAAACATACTTCCAAGGTTGAAATCTATCCAATGTTTGTTGAATACCTGCATTTGTGGTTATCTCACTTTAATTTTTACTTATTTTTGGAAAAATGTGGAAACTTAAATGAGTTTTCCTACTCATAAGCAAATGACACCCGTATACATAAAACATAATATTGCTTTTACCGTGTTTTACAACATTCATTTTCGTATAAAAGAAATACTTTTAAAAAATGTATGCTAACATTATGTTGTACTTGCTCGCACCTACCGTCATGCACTAGTTCAAAATTTAGTCACCAGATGTCATATTGATTCTCTACAGTTGTCAATGATTGGGACGTCACAGATTTCAAGGACATTATATAGAGGGCAAAAATAACAGTTTTCAGAAATTAATTAAATATATTAAGAAATTTATTTGAATGGATTTCTAGTATTTTCTATCATTATTTAAATGTGAACTAATGAATTTTATTAATATAAACACTAAATTCGTTTATGGTAAATGCCCCCATTTATTGGGAAAAAAATGCTTATTATTTATGTTATTTATGCTTAATAATAATTTCTTCTTGAATATAACGTATAAGTTTGTATATAAAAATATTTCAGCTATGCAAACATGAAAAAATTTGTCCCCTTTATAACTAACAATTTGTCGGTCACTGGTCAGTACCTACTACGTCATACACCAAATTTTTAAACTTGTAAAATTTATACATATGTCGCTTATTACGTAAAATTTTAAAGTCGCGTTTGCACTAAAATTCTTGTTTCATCCTGTTCTTACAGAAAAAAATTTTTTATTGGCAACTGACTTTAAGCTCGCAGCGCCAAAGCGGAATTTACTTGAACTCACGCAGTTGAGATAACCATATGATAACTATAATCTTTGTAGGAGTGTTTTTGTATTTTCTTCGTGTAAATGTTAGTTTTATTTTTTCTATCATTTCTTGCTAATAAGCGAGAATTTCGGCTACTGCCAGTGGAAGGTTTGTCTTCATGCTTTAAAATGGGCAAATTTTTGGAAGGTACAGCAGTTTTTTTTTATAAATATTTTCGTTTATTTGTATTAACATCTAAAAAAAAACATATACTTATTGCAAATAAAACGTTTCCTGTCATACGTTTTTTACATACGTCTGGTAAAGTAATCACTATCAGCGAAATGTAAAGAGCAGACCTTCATAAATTTAGAAACTGGTTTCCCTATTTTTAATTTTATTATTCAGGCTTTTCACTGGTCAATTTTCTCTTTATCTCCAAATTTGTTCTCGATGATAACATAATCTTTATTTTTTTGAGGGAAAGAATGGTAAATTACATATTCTGTTTTTTTAAATAACGTCTTGCATTGATGTACAAAACAGTAAATATTGCTCATTTTTATATATGTATATAAAAAAAAACAATTTTGCAAAAGTTAACGAAACTTCGAAAACAAATATACTTGTTTTAAAGGTTAGAATGCAATTATTTATATATAACAATTAATACAATAAGTTAAATATTATACATGCAATACACTATCTGCAAAAAAGATCTACGATGGCAAATTCCACAAATTATTATAATAGAAAGCAAGAAATAATTAAATATTATTAATTTTCTCAGATACGACAATGTTTTATATACAGAACGCGCCAAATCTATCTCAACTCCTAGAGTTCGAATTTTTGCCAGTAGATAGCGTATCGCTTAAAGTCAGTTCCCAATAGGACCATATTACAAAGTAAAATTTAGTATGTATACAATTACTTTTTCGAATGAAAATTTACTATACCTTTTAACATTTATTGTTAATGCAGCCGAAGTATTATCAATATATTTTGAAGTAATAGATGAATTTGTTGATATATCGCTGCAAACGTTGCATGGTACCACTGAACAAGAAGCTACATTTACATCAACACCTGAAGTACTTTCAACAAACTTTGTATTTGTTATTAAATTCTCGCATTGTTGCACTGAAGACGAAGAACTACTGAAATTAAAATAAAACATACATTAAAATTACAATGAAACTCATTCCTCCACTGTAATAACAAATTAAACAACGGAAGTAAACCAAATAACATTTTTTGTTTAAATTTAAAATATTTATATTGAATGGAATAGAAGACCGTCAAACCTTGGATTACAATATACGTACTTTTTTACCTTCCGTCACCTTTAGGTAAGGAAGGTATTGTCTTTGGTCAAAAAATTCGATGGTGAGTAATGAGTAATGAATAAGCACGTTATAGGGTCCTTACTACACGAATTTACTATTTTTAAGATGATGTCTGTATGTATGTGTGTGTGTGTGTGTGTGTGTGTGTGAGAGAGAGAGAATTGTCTTTGTGTGAGTATGCGCGAAAGTTTATTAGCAAATTTATGAATGAAAAGTAGCACATTTCAAATTATTTTCAATTACTATATTTATTAAATGAGATGGATTTCATAATTTTATAAAAAAAATCGACAATTTTTTTTAAATGACCCCATTCTTTCAGAAAAAAATAAATTGGAAAATGCGCAACTATCCTATTACATAGTTCCATATTTTGCTAATAGGGTCCTATACCATAGTCATATTTTAACTATCTTAAATAAGAAGACGAAAATATACATAAATTAATGAGTATTAGTGAAAAAAATTTCTTTAAATATTGACTAGGTCACAAACTATAAGCGATTGAAGATAATTACTAATTGGGTATGACGCGTTAGGTACTAAGAATTTGATTGGTGGCCTGATTTTAAAAAGGAGAATTTGAAATGTCATGTTCCATAACCTAACAAAACATTTAACAAGTTTGTGTTTGATCAATTTGTTTAATTATAACATCTAGTAATATTAACAATAATAAAATATTTATAATTAAATATATTAGTTAAATTAATATTGAAACTTCAAAACAGGCAAACATTAGCGCCATCCGTCGTCATACTTTGTGTATTAATATTGTCAAACTGTTTCAATGTTCTATAATTTATTAGGAAAAAAAGGTTATTATTTACGTTATTTATACTTAATAATAATTTCTTCATGAATATAACGTATAAGTATTTATTTACAAACATTTCAGCTATGCAAACATGAAAAAAATTGTTCCCTCTATAACTAACAGTTTATCCCATTGTTTGTCGATCACTTGTTAGTACCTGCTACGTCACGCACAAATTCTTAAACTTTAAAAATTCATATCTCGCTTATTACGTAAAATTTTTAACCCGGCATTACTCGCTAATTCGAGTCTCTCGGCATTACTCGCGCGTGAGAACTTTTCTCACTCTACAAAAATCATCTGAAATTAAAGTGTAAACGAAATGAAATGAAACTGCCGATATATAATTATACGTTGAATATGTTTATTAAACATTTTAAACAAGACAAACAAAATGTACATGAATAATAGGTAGGTATATTTAATTTTTTTAGGGATAAGTATTTTGTAACAGCAAATATATACTTAAAATTTGAATATGTTAAACATTTTCAACAAAACAAATAAAATTTACTGCATTAATAAGTGGATATAATTTAATTTTATAAAAATTATTTTTCAATTGTTCTGTCTCAGTATTTTGATCATTTTGTTCACTATCAGCATCGCTACCTTAATCTAGTTGCTCATCCGCACTTAGATCTTCGATGATGGTTTCTATCTCTGTGTCTATAAACAAAAATATGTAATAAAGATAACAGAAATTTAATAATATATTGTTCCTTACCACTATTGCGAAACTTTTTTTGAGTACTCGCGTGATGAGAGAACTGCTCACACAGTCTGCAGCAATTACAAAAACCTCACGTAACGCAGCCACTATGCACACTACCCTCAAATGACAAAATATAATATGATGCGCAAAATTGGACAAGAGCATAACTGAGACGACATGTACCCCCGCCAATTATTGTTAAAGATGTGCGCGTTTTTCTGAAAATGTGAGAGAATCTCTCATATAGCTAGTAACGCCGGGTTAAGTCGCGTTTGCACTAAAATTCTTATTTTATCCTGTTCTTACAGAAAAAAAAAAAAATAAAAGAAAAATGGTATAGGACCCCATTATCCAACACATTAATATATTTTTATGTGTTGAAAAATATCTCATTAGCTAAGTCCACTGTGTGGTAACAAAATCATCTCTACATACCTCCTAGAATAATCATAAAAAAAAATACTACGGCTTAAAGAATAACAATGAAGGCTATCTAAAATTACAGATCGTTTTCAGTTTAGGCAAAGTTTCATAAAAAAGTAAAATAAAACAGTGGAGGACCGCATTATTTTAAAATATAATATACAGATTTTAAAGAAACCAAACTCGTAATAAAACATGCAAAAACAGTTTTCTATGCAACTTTTAATTCTTTAATGGCCGTTTGCACCAACGTAACTTAATTATTAAACTCGGCAAAATTTCGATTTGCATTTTTTTGTTTAAGCTTAGCTTAAAATTTAAGCCTTGTTGGTTCACCCCTAACCACCGCCATCTTGTATATAAATATAAACTGAAACTTACTTACGTTGGCAAGGAAAAAACAAGTGGTACAGCATCTGGTTTAAGATATTTCCTTTGTTTATTATTTGCAGTAAAACAATTTAGTGGAAAATGTTTAGAGCATAATGTGTGCTGTGGAAATACACTTTTAATATTAAAACCATTTTGTCTACATGCGTCCATCCACTTTTTTCTTGAAATGGAATCTTCCGGAAATCTATAACGAAGACAAATATTAATAATAAGCACACAAAAGAAGTTAACATATTTATTTGTTACTTATTTGTAAACTTCATTTATTGATAGATACCGCCTACTACTTTTGAAAATTAACCTTTACTAGTTATTAACCTGTAAAATTAACAGCTAACTTGTAAAATTTTTACACGTTAGCACGAAGTATTATATAGAAGGAGAGGACACAGGCAGCAAAAAGGTGAATCATTTCTGTTTCCTGCAGTGGTGGGGGAAGCGGGCCAGGTATATCAAGCGTTTAAATGAGTTAATTCATGAAAATACTGTTTTATTTAGTAAATAAATTTTATTTGTTGTTTGTTTATTCAATAACTATATAAATATGTTAATAATTTCAAAATAAAAAGAAAAAGGAATAAAATAATTGCATGTATACAGAAAAAATACTGTTTTTATTTACATTAACATAAATCAATGCAAAACTTTTGGATGTAGTTTAGTATATTTTTACTAAAACGGAAAAAATATATAAATGATGATAAATATTCTTTAATTATGATTGGCTAGTATATAATAGGGTCCTATACCATTTTTTTAAAAATTTTTTTCCTGTAAGAACATGATAAAATAAGAACTTCAGTGCAAACGCGACTTAAAAATTTTACGTAATAAGCGAGATATGAATTTTTAAAGTTTAAGAATTTGTGCATGACGTAGCAGGTACTAACAAGTGATCGACAAACCATGGGACAAATTGTTAGTTATACTGGAAACATTTTTTTTTCTTGTTTGCATAGCTGAAATGTTTTTATATAAAAACTTATACGTTATATTCATGAAGAAATTATGATTAAGTATAAATATCGTAAATAATAACCTTTTTTTCCTAATAAATTATAGAACATTGAACCAGTTTGACAATATTATTACACAAAGCATGACGACGGATGGCGCCAGTGTTGGCCTGTTTTGAAGTTTCAATATTAATTTAACTAATATTATTATTAATTTAATTAATATTACAAATTGATTTAATTATAAATATATTATTATTGTTAATATTACTAGATGTTATAATTAAACAAATTCATCAAACACAAACTTGTTAAATGTTTTGTTAGGTTATGGAACAACATGACATTTCATATTTTTTTTAAAGGTGACCGCTACAGTCGCGCGTATCTCCTTTTTAAAATCAAGCGACCAATAAAATTATTAGTACCTAACGCGTCATACCCAATTAGTAATCATCTTCAATCGCTTATAGTTTGTGGCCTAGTTAATATTTAAAGAAAATTTTTTCACTAATAATCATTAATTTCTGTATATTTTCGTCTTCTTATTTAAGATAGTTAAAATATGACTATGGTATAGTACCCCATTATTATGTAAGAAAAATAAAATGGCGATGACGAATACATTTTACTTGTTTATTATTGAAAATAAAGTAAATAAATACGAGTAAAAGAGTTTCAATTTAACAATAAATACAACAGTAATACCCGCCAAAGGCTTCTATGAAAGCATTTAAGCAGGTTTTTGACACAACAATTGCAACTGACACATTTTGGATATAATTTTAAATTTGTTTTATAAGTGAGTAACAAATAAAATATTATACAATACACGCCAAGTAAATGTTTTACTGCCTTAAGGAGGTGACAGGCTCGCCTAATCGGCTCGCCAGTCATTTCCTCCTTTCAGCAGTAAAAATAGTTTTACCTGGCTTGTAATGTAAAATACTATAAAATATTCATACTTACTCATGTAAATATACATCCGAATTTGCACTGTTACTACAAGCAATGCAATGCATATAAGGTTTCCTGCAAAAACGCGACGGAACAACTGTTTTCTTCAGTAATGTTCTTACTCTGGAATTGGAATAGTAACGTGCTTCGTAATCATTCGAAGTGAAATGATCAGAGCACAACTTGAGGAACCTAATATTTTCGCTAAGTTCGCAGCCCCGTGATACACACGCTTCTATCCATGCGTTCCTCCATACTTTGACTTTGGGAAAACTAAAAATAACATCATTTGTCATATATATAAAAAAAATTAGATATATAAGAAAATTCTGCATTATGATAACTTTTAATTTTTAATTACAGAATGAGTCTGGAAAGATGCACCCCCCCCCCCTATCTTATTTTTTTATCTCCTACTACCACAGGTAAGGGAGGTATAGGGATCGTGATAAAAATCGCATACAGAGATTTTAGTGAGTGTGTGTGGATGTGTCAATAAGCACGTGTTATCAAAGTGTCAAATATTAGTTTACAACTGACTATACATTAACGAAATGGATCATGTAAAGGAACTTAATATTAGTAAATACAGCATATTAAAAAATAAGTATCCCAAATTATGAAGGCATATAGTACTGAACAAAATGAGTAAAAAAAGTTTAATCAACGGTTCCGATCTTCAATAGTTTTCGAGATATAAGGCAATGAAAAATGAGTTTTTTCTGTATTTACCTCTGCTATCTCGAAAACTGTAAGAGTTACGACTTTGATTAAATGAGACATTTTGTTTACCTTTCCGAGGTCATCTTAGATGTGTTATTGTTTTTGAAAAAAAAATCAAATAATTGTACTAAGACAAAAGTTGTAGCGACCTTTGCCAATATTTAGTTTTCAAATAACTTCGAAACTATTAGAAAGTGAAAAAAATGTTTCTTATAAAATGTTATTGTTTTTTAATAGTCTATTTACTGGCAAAGACGAAATTTTGTAAGACCACTATCTTAGTCAATTTTTCTTCGATTCTGATACAAAATGGCCTCTTTCTCAAAAACAGTTGAAGATCGGACCCTTGTTGATTAAACTTTTTTTACTCATTTTGGTCAGTACTATATGTCCTTATAATTTGTGACACTTATTTTGTAACACCCTGTATGTATTTAAATTAATAACAAATAAAGCGGAAGGTATTGTGTTGACCACATCAGATTTTTTATTATTGACAACTGTAGACAGTGTTGTTCTTGGTAATATATGAAATGTAATAAAGCTTTCGTAAAATCGTAATAGATTCAAGAAATCTGTAATAGACTATCCTTGTAATTAGCTAATAGATGGCGCTCCAGAACTTTACGCTTAGATTGAAAAGTACACAGTAATCTAGGATTTTTGAGATTCAAATCTAGCGTATTCTGTCTTTCAAATTTTTCAATTTCTTGCAAATTTGCATGCAGCTGACAGCTAAAAATTTTAATTTTTTTTATTTAAACATAGTGGGCAGCTAGGTGTTCTCAATAAGAATTATTATTTAATATCATATATTATTGTTTATCTAATTATAAGAATTCTGTTTAAAATATACGTATACAAGAGTTCATAAGAGTACATAAGAGTTGTATTTTAATTGAATTTACCTACAAAATAATAAATTTTTCTATTTCTAAAAAAGTAATAGAATCTGACGAAATTGTAACAGTGTAATAAAAAGTTTTGAAATGTAATAAATCTATTACATTTGTAATAGGTAGAACAACACTGACTGTAGAGCATCGATATGACATCTGGTGACTAAATTTTGAACTAGTGCATGACGGTAGGTGCGAACAAATACAACATAATGTTAGCATACATTTTTTAAAAGTATTTCTTTTATACGAAAATGAATGTTGTAAAGCACGGTAAAAGCAATATTATGTGTTGTGTATACGGGTGTCATTCGCTTATGAGTAGGGAAACTCATTTAAGTTTCCACATTTTTCCAAAATAGGGAAAAATAAAGTAAGTATAACCACAAATACAGGTATTTAACAAACATTGGAGCTTGGAAGTATGTTTTACGTTCTGGAAAACAAATTTCCAAGTATATGAGAGTATGTTCGATAAGACAGTGACTTTATTTTTCCAGGTAATATTATTAATAATTATATTTGAAACATATTTATGATTATTTAAATTTTTAGAAATTCCTTCTCAACGGAGAAATTTAAAAAAAGTGCTGTACCATCTTTGTGACGACAGAGCACTTTTTTGAAGACAGAGTGATGTTACATTTATAATTTCTCGATAACTATAGGTAATTCCACATAATATGTGATTCGCATTCAGAACTTCTTCGCCTGTTTACAAGATTAATATTTTAAATAAAGTAGTAAATGAACATTATATACAATCATACCTTCAACAATAATCCTAGAATGATGATTAGCATTTAGAAAGTCAAATATCTGAACAATACTTAGATTCATTTTGAAGAAACACAAGCAAAATTGTATCATATGACAGTGACAGATTGTACACCTACCGTCATGCATCCGCCATGTTGAAAGTGCTTGCAGCGCCTCTATCGGTCATTTCAGTTGAGTGGTTGAGAATAGGTAATAGAAAAAAATGGCTCATATAAAAGTTTTGTTATTTTAAATATATTATTTAATAGCAGATATAGATTTTTTTATAAAGCCAGGTTTACAAGATACGGCCGTTCAATTTTATTTTGTAAATTGCAATCTGTAATTAATTTACTAAAATTTTTTTTCACTTTTCAACGATGAAAAAATTTGTATATCAAATATATTATGTTTATTCAAATATTCTAGATGGCTAGTGAAAATAAACAAAATGTAACAATAAAAAACAACGAAATAAAATATAAATTTTATTGTTACTTGTTTAAAGTGTTTTTTGAAATTAATAAATTAACTTTTAAATTTAATATCCACATAGCCACCTAGAATATTTGAATAAAAATAACTAATATTGTTCAATTATCTTAATTTTCTCAAATTTTTTCATACATTTGATGGGGGGTGCATCTTTCCAGACTCACCTGTACAGAACGGCCGATTTTCGAGGCTCACCATTGTGTTCTCGGAAACTATACAAAGTCGGTTAAATTACGGCAAAGTTGCTCTATTAATAGACCATTTTAAAGATGTTTTTTTCCCGAAAAGTTTATAGGTCACTACATAAATGCAAAAATTCAGCTCGAAATTTAACATTGAGAAAAAAAAGGCATATTATTTCATATGTAGAAATTATTTGTAATTATAAAAATTAGCAAAATTTGAATTTTTGTATTTATCTTTGCGTCTAGTATAATAGGACAACTTTGCCCTAATGTAACCGCCTTCCTATCTCGTACAGTTTCCGAGATCCCAATGGTGAGCTTAGGAAAACGTGCACCTGTATAAGTACGAACGTACATAGTTTGATAAAAGTTTTATAAAAATTGTTTAATTAAAAATTAAAATGCAAATAAATTAAAACTTACCTATGAAATGTAGTGCCCAGTTGCTTGGAGGAAGCTTTATTTCGGCAACAAAACGCACAACTCATTCTGAAACATTAATCGCACAATCGAAAAATTTAAACAGTCGAAGTGGTGTAACCAACGTCTCAAATTTAAAATCAGGTAGATTCACGAATTTACTACAGCATGTGCAAAGAAAATGACACGCTGAGTCCGCTGAGTCTAAGCACCGTGTATTCCATGGAGGTATGAAACAAATATGGAGGGAGCGTAAAGCGATACTATGGGCGAGGGGAGTGAAGCCTAGTGGGGACGGACGCATACATGTATTGGTCCCGAGCTAGAGTGGGGATCTCGCGGTATTTTTGAAGTACGAAATGCGAAAAACGTGTAACTGAAACAATATCATTACTTTTTACCTCTCGCTAAGAGAGGTATTGGATTCATGCTAAAATTCTCATATCCAGATTTTATTGAATAAGCACGATTTAAGGTCCCTAGAATCCGATTATAACATTTTTAAAATGATGTCTGTGTGTGTGTGTATGTATGTATGGATGTTGGAGGGACGATTCCTCAAAAACTATAAGACTTAAAAAATATTTAACTGCAGTTTCTTCAATCTGACATTCCTGGGAAGAGCTGAAAAGGTTTTGGTAACAATTGAACAACCGGAAGTAGTAGTTTTTTAAAAAAAGTATTTTAAATATATTTTTTTGGGAGTTTTTATTATTAAATATTGAAGAACATAACATTCTCCATCTAATACACTTAAAATTTTTATTATATCTTGTATAGATTTAGAGATAAGGGCACTATAATTTATAGAGTAAACTAATCGCAGAGGCCAAGGCACTAAGGAAACCAGTTGACAAATTCCAATGTTTATAACATGACACATGTCATTGTCAAATATCAACAGTGTTAGTGACATTCTGATAGCTTTTTCTGGGAAGTATATTTAACTTTTCTTATTGTTTTATTAATTAAATATTTGAAATTATAAGTAAAATTGTGGTAAAATGCATATATCCATCAGAAATACCGCCAATCTGGTTAATGAATTGGAAGAATATCTGACATTTAGAAACTTCCTCATGCAATGAAAAATAGATATAATTAGAATTATATGTGTGCAAAAGACATGTTAAATACAATAAAAAACAATATTTGAGTAAAGTTCTGTAATTTTTTGTTATAAAACGACGGTTCGAAAGCGAAGTGTAATACAATACTTATATAGCCTAATATGGAAATGGCGAGAGGTCTTGTGCTGGCCACAACAGTTTTTTTTTAAAAAAAGGGATTTACTGATAATTATATTTCTTATGAAAATAAACTATTTGGAAATATTAAATAGTAGAAAGTTACTTCAAATATAACCAGACATTAAATTACAGTAGTAAATAATTACTAATCTTTTATTCACTACAATTTGTAAAAATTAAGCTACATAAAATATGTTACGTCTAAACAAAATGGAAAAGGTATAAGAGTACATTAAAAAATAAACAATTGATTTAGATCATTTTTATTATAAAAAACCAATCTTTTAGTAGCCTGTAAACATTTTGTTATTTCAAATTCTAATATTTTGGGATTTACCAATATTTGATTTTGTTAAAAAAATGCAACCTAACTTTAAAATAATTATAAAGATTTAATTAAATGAATTATATATAATTTTCCAGGGGCCCATGTTCAAAACAATGTTTATGCAAAGTAAAAAAATGTATTTATAAATTTTTTTAAAACATTTAAAGACGTATGAAATATAGCATTTTTGTATGACCTATTTTCCTCTCGTCTTCTTGGCGTAATGTAATTTCACATTTTGTGTACACGTTAATAAAATCCTTATTATTTTATTATAGAGTTTTTTGTAAACACCTTTTTAATAAAGAACAAAGAAGTAACAATAATAAAAATAGTCTACAATATATTATTTCGCACAACACACCAGAAAATTAAATCTCAACAAAACTTTGTACTGTTCACGACACAAAATGACAGATGGTCCCGACTGGTAGTGGGGAGCAGTTGGCTTCATTTGAGTTCGCATAAGCTACCTCCATATTTGTTTCATACCTCCATGGTGTATTTGAACATTGTTCTCTATCTCACTCGAACTTATACAAATTCTAACTAAAGTACATAATATTTAAAATTTAAAGAAATACAATGAATATCAACATGTGAATCTAAGAACGTTCGAAAAAAATTAATTTGTTGTATTGTTGTCGTCTAATTTATGATTCATTTTTGGTATTTTTTGTTATATAATAAGTCGTATGGAAATTTTGGATATATTTAGAATAATTACGCAAGAAAGGTTATGTTTCTTTTCTGTATTACTAAATTTGTCAAAAAAAGGTATTTAAACGCAAAAGTTTAAGAACAAATTTCAAATAGCACACGTCAATGAAAGTGAAGGCAAACAACGAATCAGAAATGAAATAGTACAACATGGCGGACCATTTCCCCGCACGGCTTCAAGATTTTAGTCTTACGCCTCTATATTATACATACAGACTGTCTCTCAAATAGGTGGACATGGCTCAAGCACAGATTCCTGAGGCTAAAATAAGATGATTTATTCTGCTTCAAAGTTCTTCGAAAAAAAAAAAAATTAACTCGATAAATTCCAACGACTAGTTTTTAACCAATCATGATGCAAAACACTTGAAAATTCAACCAATGGGAACAGTATTATACTGATAAAACCTTGTTACCCCGATAAAACCCCGTTACCCCGAAAATTTTTTGGTTAAAAAATTATCCAATTGAATCCTTTTATTGCTGACCACGTGTGCGAAAGTAACCAATCAAAACAAACTTACACTGATAATTATCCTAAGACAATTATCACTTATGTCACTAAGTTGCTAAGTAACAAACAGTTTTTGACATATAATTAAAGATTAATTGTTTTAATTTAAAAATGTCATTTTCACGCTGTCAATGAAAATGATGATTTATTCAACAAAATTATAGAAGAAAACACATCGCAAAATACTGTATTAAATAAAAAACTAAATGTGGAGAATATTTATGGATTTTTGTATGTCGTATCTTCTTCTCTTTGGTCTCACTGAGGTCTCATTCTCATTGCACACTTCACACTGAACTTATTCATAGCCATATTCACGTTCATAGCTACTAGTGACATCTACTGGGCTATGCTAGACACAAAAATTCTGTCAAATACAAATTTTAGACAAATTTAATGTTAAAACTGCAAAAAAATTTCTCACCGAATACCCCTCGATCATTAATAAATACTTATAATTTTATGACACTTCCTCAAGCACGTTGCTTTTAGGTAACACCACCTCCGCCTTCGGCGTCGGGCTGTTACCAAGCAACGCGCTTTCGGTAACTGTCATAAAATTATTTCGTAATTATCAATGTCCTTGGGATATTATAGCTGATAATTTCCCGCTACCAAGTAAATAAACAGTTGTTATTGTTTATAACTGTCAGTGTGACAATTAATGTGTCAAGTTTCATTTTGCGTTGTCTTTGGAATTTATCTCACCAAATACCACACGACCTCTCAGATTTTCTCAGATAAACTTTTATTTTATTAATAAATACTTAAAATTTTATGACACTTCCTCAAGCACGTTGCTTTTAGGTAACACCACCTCCGCCTTCGGCGTCGGGCTGTTACCAAGCAACGCGCTTTCGGTAACTGTCATAAAATTATTTCGTAATTATCAATGTCCTTGGGATATTATAGCTGATAATTTCCCGCTACCAAGTAAATAAACAGTTGTTATGGTTTATAACTGTCAGTGTGACAATTAATGTGTCAAGTTTCATTTTGCGTTGTCTTTGGAATTTATCTCACCAAATACCACACGACCTCTCAGATTTTCTCAGATAAACTTTTATTTTTAAGCACTCATTTTTTTTGCTTTTAAGCAAAATCACTCAAGCAAACTGACATTAGGTAAAACCCCTTCTCCTTCGGAGTCGGGATTTTACCATGCAGTTTACTCTTTCGTGTTTGTTGCTAAGCAAAAAAAATTCGTGCAAAATAAAAATTTATCGATAAAATCAGGAGGTCTTGTGATATTACTTCTGAAAATTAATTTTACTTATAATAACAGAACGCTTTATACGATTTTGATAAAATTTGGTATGACAGTTCATATGGTGATAAGTCATCTTTTAAGGTGATACTTGTTTTCTTTAGTGAACCACTAGTGTATGAAACTTAGGTCTCCCAACATAAATTAGACCGTAACTTTTTAATAGGAATGACGAATTCCGATAATTTTAATACCCGAGTACCCGAAACAACTACCCGGATAGTACCTTTTACTCGTTAATTACCCGGTACCCTTTAATTACCCGTTATCCTTTAAGTATATATACATAAATCTTTAATTTGTTAATTACCAGTTACCCTTATATCAGCAGTTTACTTTTTAATAAAATTCATTATTATCGTTTACATATATTTATTAAATAAAAAGTAATACAAATAAATAATATATCTACTGTATCTCTATTAAAAACTTAACATAAATTATATTAATTATGTTATGGTAATAAAAAACTCATCTTTTAGATACAATTTTTCTGGCAGCTGAACACTGTTCGGGTTCGGGTAATTAAAGGGTATCGAGTAATTAACGGGCAGCGGGTACATTTCGGGTAATCGGGTAAGAAATTTTATACCCGGGTACATTATTATCGGGTAGGTTCCGAGTACCCGGGCACCCATCGTCATTCCTACTTTTTAATGGCCACGCCGATAACAAAATTATTTTTTTCTGGAAGATACATTCAAAAGTAAACTTTTCTCTCTCTCTGTTTAATTTGTGATATCTGTTACGGTTCAGACAGAAAAAAATAAAACCTGAGTGATTGCATCGTGAATTTTTTTAAAATAAATTTAATCTAGCAGTCTATCCAAATGTCAAACACCTAATTTCTAATGACAGTAACAATTGTTTATGGGTTGTCAAAAAATTCCTTCGCAATATTCAGAAAGTAGTAACAACCGTTTGTTCGGCCTAATAGTATTTTACTACCATTATTATAAATAATACGAATAAATATGTTTGCTTACTCCAAAACAAGTTGAGAAGATTGACAACTCGTTATTGTCATGAAAAATTAGGTGTTTGACATTTGGATAGACTGTTAGATTAAATTTATTTTAAAAAAATTCACGTTGAAGAGAGAGAAAAGTTTACTATTGAATATATCTTTCTGAAAAAAAATAATGTTACGTTATCGGTGTGACCATTAAAAAGTTACGGTCTAATCAGTGTTGGGACACCAACGTTTTATACACTAGTGGTTCACTAATGATAACAAGTACCACCTTAAAAGATGACATCATCATATGAACTGTCATACCAAATTTCATCCAAATCGTATAAAGCGTTCTGTTATTATAAGCAAAATTAATTTTTTTTCGAAGAACTTTGAAGCAGATTTCTGGCTAAATGGTATACTTTCCGGTAGAAGCAAGTTTAGTTAAATTGTCTTATTTTAGCCTCAGGAATCTGTGGTTAAGCCATGTCCCCCTATTTAAGAGACATCTGTATATTCTTAACTCTAAGTTCCAAGCACTTCAAGGTCGCTCGAGTCACGTGTGTGCTCGCGGCCTATAAGGATTTTCAAAAATATAAACGAATAAAAAATACAACAAATACAAATGTAAGTATAATATATGATTTATATAATATTATTTAATATGTCACGTCATAGCAGCGGATTTGGAACTACAGTTTCTTTTTGATAGATGTGTGCAGGCCCGGGAAACGCAAATGGGAGATACCGGGATAGCATTTTTAGTTTTGCTTCCATACACTAGATATGGCGACACCAGTATCATTAGTGTCTCAATTTTTTTCATTTTTTTTTGCGCGAATTTTGACATTTGTCATTTTCATTTGAAATAATTCTGACTGTCATTGTGAATATATTTTTTGTATTATAAGTAGTTATTTTGCGTGAAAAAAACATGTTAATATTTAAGAAGACAAGAATAAAGTGTTGTGTACTAAATTGTACTGCTATCGGAAAGTGAAAATATATTTTTATATAATTGTATTATTTTATACCAGTAAAACATATTACAAAATCGTATTCTAGGAATAACAAACTTTAGATTTCGACAGTTTCGAACTTATCGGGATTTATTTGTCAAGTGGTTGGAAGTTTTAAACATGGATGAATTGCTATTAAGTATTGTATCTTTCCTAAATGAAATTACAGTGTTTTCAAAAATGCATTATTTCTTACTCATTTTATGTAATCTTTGTAAGACTGATTTGTAGTTGAAGTAGATTTTTCATAAAATACTACGGAATGATAGTATTTTGTGAAAAAAATGCTTCAACTACAAATTATGGGTAATTAATAAACCGAATATACTAATATTAATTGTAGGTAATGATAATACCGACCGAGTTTTATATTTACTTTTGCTTCCATACACCAGATGGCGACAATGATGTGGTATCGATGCTTAACATGTACGTTTCCAATCTAAAATAGTGTATATGGTCTGTGGATGTGTGATGTTTCCAAGCCTTCAACACCGCCTACAAAATGGCTGGTAGCAAGAGCCTTGTTTTAACAAAACGCTGTTTTAAAAAATGTCAAATTTCATTATTTAATAATAATATTAAATACTATAAAATATATCAAAAAATGATTTTAAAGCAGAACATAGTTTGTATTCAAATAAATATTTTAAAAAAATCGTTCTTTAAACAGAAGGATGATATTAAATTGAAATTTAATTTCACCCGTATATTTAAAGAACGATTTTTTTAAAATATTTGTTTGAATTCAAACTATGTTCTGTTTTAAAATCATATTTTGATAAATTTGATATTATTTATTATTGTTATTAAATATTGAAATTTAACATTTCAAAACAGCGTTAGTGTATTCCGAAATTAAACCAGGCTAACCGCGGTTACTTTTTCAGTAACTGGTTATAATTTCGGAATGCGGCTACTGAAAGCTGGTAACTTTTCTGTAACCACGCTAACCGCTAGATCGGCGGTTGTGGTGTGGTTACATTTTGGCGCAGGACAGATGAGCAGTAGTAATTTCAACAACTATTTTAAATTTGTCAAGTTGGGGTTAGCTGTTAGCTGGTCCGTTTTTCCAGTGCGGTGTCGGTAACATTGTAACCGCGGTTAAACCGTAACCATTTTCAGTGGTAACCGTGGTTTAATTTCGGAATACACTATTAGTTAAAACCGTGATCATAATAGGCACTTACGAAAATTCTACTGGGGTAGATACCGCACCTACCGACTGCGTTCGAAAACACAAGTGGTTAATAGTTAGGGGAACGTGGGGGAATATCGCGCATGGGGGAATACCGCGCATAGGCTTATATGAACAACAGTAAACTATTTCAATATTTGAACTTGGCGGGCCATCTCTTAGTGGTCTTGCGAACGTCCGCTCCTAATTTCACTTCAATCTTGGTGTTTGTTTAAACATGGTGGCTGATTATTTCTTGTGCGTCCCGCTGATGTAATTTTCGAATGATCTTGGAAAACAGGTAAGTGCTTTAAGTTATTGTTTTCTGGCAAAACTTTTGCATGAATATTTTGCTTCATATATACATGTAATGTTCTGCGTACGTTGGATTATTTATATTCCGTTGATCAACCGACAGCCATAAGTTAGGTCAAATGAATCACTTCGGGGGAATACCGCGCAGTCTTGTCGGGGTAATGGCGCGCTGCGCGGTATTACCCCTGGGAACGTTTCTTGTAAATAATCAGAATCTATGATTTTTTTCCAGTTCTCAAATTTTAAAATGCCCAGAACTTATATAAGGAAAACTGAAAAGTCAAAATGGACGGAAGATGACTTAAAAGCTGCTATCACTGCCGTAAAAACTGGGCGAAAAATACGAGAAGTAGGCCGTTCGTTCAATATACCAGAATCCACCATACGTGACAAAATTAAGGCCAACACTAATTTTAAAGTAAAACTGGGACGAAAGCCCGTTTTTAATAACGAACAGGAAGCCGCAATAGCCAATCATGTTGTGAAATTAGCGAATATGTTTTTCGGAATAACGCCAATTGAACTGAGACGTTTGTCATACCAGTTTGCTGAAGCAAATAAAATTAAACACCGTTTCGACAACGAAAAAAAAATGGCTGGCCAAGATTGGCTGGAATTATTTTTAAAGCGTAATCCACAAATTAGCTTGCGAAAACCAGAAGGCACCAGCCTAAATCGCATTTCTGCATTCAATAAAACTGAAGTCGAAAGATTTTTTAACAATCTCTTTACTGCGTCTCAATCCGTCAATACCAAGCAACAGTCAAATCAGAGAGCCGAACCACAGCCTGGAACATCGAAAAGTGTTGAACCACAGTCTACATCATCTTGTTCTCAACACCCGTCTACATCCAAAATTTCCATTGAAAAGTTAGCGCCGCTTCCAGGCCTAGTTACAAAATCTTCCAAATCACGCCGAGCTAAACAGCACTCCGAAATCTTCACATCTACGCCATTGAAAATTCAATTGGAAATTAAAGAAGAAAAAAGGAATCGTAAAAAACAAGATGAAGAGTTAAAAAAAGCTGGAATCAGGAAGAGAAAGGCGGAAAAAGAAGTAGAATCGTCTGCCAAAGCAAAGAAACGAGTTCGGGGTAAGAGACCTGGGGTAAGAAATTTGCATTTCGATGATTCTGGGTCTGAAAGTTATGATGAAAGTCAGTTGTGCGACGATGGTGAGTTAGATGACCTAGATCCAACTGAAGACACCGAGATGTGCTTGGTGTGCGGTGAATTCGGCCAAGACAAGGAATTGTGGTACCGGTGTGTAATTTGTTCCAACTGGGCACATTCAGAATGCAGCGGATGGGATTCACCTGAGAACTACACCTGTGATATGTGTTTAATGGCTCAAAAGAAGAAAGACATAAAATAATATGCATTTTTCTTAATTCGTTTCAGTTTTTCATGTTCCTTTGAGAATTTATCTAATTTTCGTAATATTTAGTAAGTTTTTTAATCATTAATAAAGTTTTATAATGTTATTTTGATCTTCTGATCATTATTTAATTCCTCCGCCAAATTACCCCATCTCTGCGCGGTATTACCCGACAAGTGGGGGAATACCGCGCAACGATAGAATCGTAAGCAATGCACATTTAAATAAAACTGGTTTGTGGTAGATCCTTTTTTTATGGTACAGAAGGTAGCCAACATAGGTAAGATTCAGTGGCAAAATAATAATTTTTTTTGCGTATTTAGGAAGATTTTTATATGCATTTTTCCTTAGGTGCGCGGTATTCCCCCACGTTCCCCTACCGTGTTCGAAAATTGTACCAAATCAATCTACCAGTAAATGAAGAATCTAACCTCAAAAAGGTAGAGATGCCAAGCGAAGTTGGAATCGGAATTAGGTTCCAGAAGTAATTATGATAATACAGAAGACAAAGCGCCGAGATAACGTTTAACTACGTCAAATTTCAAATCTGTTTCATCTTTGAACTGCTTTTCATAGGTTATAAATCTACCCTGTAGGTAGGATTTTCGTAAATACCTACTACGAACTACGAGCCATAGCCCATACCACGATCACGGTTTTAACTAAAACATTGTTTTAAAAAATGTCAAATTTCATTATTTAATGATAATAATAAATACTATCAAATTTTTCAAAATATGATTTTAAAGCAGAACATAAGTTTGTATTCAAACAAATATTTTTAAATAAATCGAACTTCTAACATAAGGATGAAATTATATTTTGAAATTTAAATTTGACATTTCTTAAAACAGCGTTTTAGTTAAAACCGTGATCGTGGTACGAGCCTTAATGTTTAACCTATTTAATATACATACATTATTTGTTATAGGCTTTTTATATGGACTGTCCTATTTTCGAATATTAGGCAATCCAACACTACGTCACACTTCGTTCCAATATGGCGGCAGAGGGCAAACATTGAACTGTCATAAGTACTTCACATGTTAAAGTAAGAACTTTACTTGAACTAAACCTTGATTTGTGGACGATTTTTATAAATATTGTAGTATATAGGGATTTAGTAAGTATTGACAATAGTTATTTATTTGTTTTAAGAAGCGTTTTATCCACCAAAGAATGTGAAAATAAGTTCGAATCTTTAATTTTCTGGAGTGGATAAAACGAAACAAAAACACAAATACCCTACATATAACGTTTTATGCACCATTAAAATTTTAACCAATTCATTTAAATTACACCAAAGTTTGAAAATTTAACGGTATTTTTAAATAAATGACAGTGAAAATAGTGTTATTTGTTTATATCTTATTATGGGCACTAGAGAATATTAGGTCCCATTCCATTGTACAGTTGTAGGGAGCGTAAATTTTGAGTCAATTATGGATAAAATTAATCGTAGGAACAGAACCTGGAAATAAAGTAATCTTTAAATAATCGTTAGTTGTATGTGTGTAGCGAAACTTTACTTTTCCAATAAGAACAAAAACGTTATCCAATTTGATGCAGCCTATTTTTGTAAATCCTGCTTCAAAATATTTATATGCTTCCAGGGATTTGTAAGCTATCATTTGCTGTGCAGTGTAACTACTGTGTATTAATACTAAATACGACACAATATCCATACTTGACACTGGAGACTGGGGATACAGCATCTATTCCAAAATCCATATTTTGGTCAGAAATTGTGAACGGATCTATGTAGTTAATAGTTTCTATTTTCTCCATATAACGTCGTCCAACATCTGGACACTCCTTTTCCATCATTAATAAATATGAAATTTTATTACAGATAGACAGAAAGAAAAAACATCTAAATTGTAGTTAAATTAACTAAATTCCTTATTTTTCAGCATTCTAATATGTTTCATTAAAATATGTAAGATGATTTAGTTAAGTTTTCTAAATTTGTAATAACAAATTATAGTAAAATTAAATATAACATTAGATGAAATGATTATATCGTAGTAAGTATTGAACTAAATATAAATAAAGAAATGAACTAAATATGTATTTAAATTTTCTATTTAATTACCTAATTCATTAGACAAATTTACCAAAAATTGTAGGACAAACATAATGAAGAAAAAATACAGTAGAATACAATAAGTAATAGGGATTTGCAGCTCAGCAGTACACCGTCTAGCGGGCTATAAGCGAACTAGCCTAACAGAGTAACAGACATTACGCGATCTTACCATCCTTTACACTTTTGCGTGAGACTTGTGAATTTTGTATATTTCTGAAGTAAATTACATAAAAATCATGGCAAATAGGTATTGTTGTGTACCGCAGTGTAATCCGTGGGACAAAAGAAACCCTAATTTAAGCTTCCATCACTTTCCCCGCGGATAAAGAAACTGTCAAAGTTAAATCTAATTTTGGGGGTTATAAAACACTTAATAGAAAAAAGCTTGGATTAATCGTTTAAAAATAGGGAAAAAAGTAAGTGCCTGTATGGTAGTATGCTCCATGCATTTCGTAGAAGATGACTTTTTCAAAGATAAGTAAATGATGAGTAATTTTGTTGCAAAAATCTTATATAATTTTATTTTAGCAACACCGGCCAGTAAAAGAAGGAAATTAAAAATCACTGCAGTACCTTCGGTAAATTTACCAGTACCTAGTTAAGCATGGAAGCTCAAAATCTACATTGGTGCCGTCTATCTCCCAGACCAACAGGGCCGAGCGGCTGACAAGAAGAAATCAGTTGCTGCAATTAAATAACGTTCCAATCACAGAACAATTTTGTGAACATATTGACAGTGAAGAAGGAGATGTACATAACGAAGTAGAATTTGAGGCTGCTACTGCGGTACTATCTTTATTAGATAGTAATCCACAATATAAAGGATCAAAAACAGTTCGTGATTTTGAAGTGCAAGTGAACACTGCAAATAAATTAACTCATTGCCATTTTATAAAAAGTGATACTGCAATGACTAATTTCACGGGTTTAAGTAGCCATCAGATGTTTAATGCCATATTAAGCTATATAAATTTAGTGTATAAAGATACATGTTCACATAAATTATCAATAAAAGAAAGGATAATATTAACATTTGTCAAGTTAAAATGGAAATTAAGTTATTCTATGATAGGTTATAATTAACAATAAGCATCGAGGGATACTTAAGCATATAAAAAACAATTAAAAATGTACTATATAAATATTTGTCATTCAACTCGTTCATAATATAATCCTTAGTAATGTCTCTTAGAGTAGTTCCATAACACGCCGCGGTGGCGCTGGAATCTTAAAAATAAATCCCTATTAAAGTAACCATTTGCATATTTAAATTAACGATTTTTTACAAAATATTTATTATCTATTTCGGATTAGTTAAAATGCTAAAGTAAGATTAATAAATTATACTAAATTATAGACATATTGCCTAATAAAATAATATCTAAATATAATTATATTTCTGTGTATTGTATTCTACAAATTTATATTACAGTTAATTTACACAAATGTTACTAAAAATATATTTACCAATTAATGGCATAGATACAAAAGAATAAATCACGGAATACACCAACTATTCAATCACACACGATCACGTAGAATTACTGACAATTATTGCAAACAACAGCAAAACAAGGAATGAAACAGCGCAATGTTTGCCCTCTGCCGCCATATTGGACCTTTAAATAGTCACGTGTTCTGGAATGCCTAATAGAGTTGGTCGTGGTACAAGGTTGGAGTACGAAATAAGTACGTTCACAATTGCATGTTTTTCCTAGTTATCGTTTTGCAAATTTGCTTAAAATTAATTTTATACTACAGGAAAAATATAGTTTATCCCATGAAAATGTAGAAGAATTAGTTTATAAAAATTATAATATTGTAAAAATGAAATAACCATTAAGCTTGAATTTTGACAGTAGCTTCTGTCACCTTTGTATTTGTGTACGTCAATATTTTGTAAACATAACTTGGTATATTAATAAAATAGCAGAAAGTTCTGTACAATTAACAAAGGAAATATTTCTTACCTGTTAAGACCATGTAATGAATCTTTATAGATAACTTATTTACGTAAAAGTTTGGTTATAAGATATTTTACTTGTTTAAGTAACAATAAATTATTCCTCAGTTTTAATAACAACAATATTTATACATATGAACCTAAAAACTGGTCCCAAAATACATTCACATATATTTAAATTAAATGTAATATTTTATTGTCGAACAACGAACTAACAAACACATAATATGCGTTCTGAAATGTAGTTAAGTTGATAAACCACTGATGTTGTCTGAATGTAAGTCAAGTGCAATTTATTACTCTTATTAGTTATTTATGCAATAAGAGTAAAAAGTATAGTCTTATTTCATGAATAGGAAAGTTTGACCGAACGAGCCGCAGGCGAGATCGTCAAATCCAATGAGTAAAATGAGACACTTTTTACTCTAGTTGCATAGAAATTTTATTTTACGTCTGCAATAAAAGTGTGAAAAAAAGTGCCGTAACGTTTCATTATTTCACACGTTCGCGTTTAAAAAGGTGCACTTTTTTGCGTAAAAAAGGACATACATTATATATCCATTTTAATGAAAAAAAATCTGATGTGGCCAACACAATACCTCCCTCTAATTTTTATTAATTTAAATACATACCTACGTATTTACTAATGCTGCAAACTATATTATGTTCCTTTGCATATAACTATTGCTTTATTTACTATTTTCTTTTTAAAATGTCACCATTATTAATTATTTGTCAGTTACATACATTTGAAATATGAACTGTGTAACTAAGGAATTGTGTATAGAATATATAGAAAAAGTATTAAAGTATACCTGTAGAAAATTCAATAATCTTTAATTTTTATAATGACATAAAATGCGAAAAATGACATTTAATGGTATTTTTTAACAAAAAACCATTATGAGCTTCAAGTAAAGTACCATTTCTACTGGTTACTTTCCATATTGGAATAGGGTCGAAATACGAGGTTTCAGAATTTTCTGATTGATAGTATTTAAGTTAGAGCGTAGACAAAATCCATACACACACATACACATATACAAACATAATCGTAAAAATGTTAAAATTTGATTCTAGAAACCTTAAAACGTGGTCATTTACTAAAATCTCGATATGCGATTTTTAGCACGATCCCTATACCCTATACCTCCCTTACCAACAGTAGCTGGAGGTAAAACTTTTTTAACAGACGAAAAAAAATTAACAAATGAATTATATCCTAGCATAACTGTTTACCATTTTAGGGTATATTATTTTTCTAAAATTTTTATAAAGGGCAGAATAAATTTACTTTCAAAGTCGTCAACTTGTACTTCCGACTTCAAATTTGGTTCTGAGGTATGTCCGAAAATAATTTCAAAAGGTGTTTGTTTCGTGATAGAGTGTATACTATTGTTATAAGCTATTAGTGCGTAATTTAATCTTTCTTTCAGTTGTAATGTTTTTATTAACGGATTTTGATTTATAATTCTCATATGTTCTATGAGTGACGAGTGGAACTTTTCTACTATTCTATTACTCTTGGGATTATCTACGGAAATATAATGAATATTTATTTTTCTAAGAGCTAGGTAATTTTGAAGTGTCTTGTTATTAAATTCTAGGCCGTTGTCAGATACTATTGTTGGGTGTTAGAAAGTCAGTATAATATGTAATTCATTTATTTAGAATTGTTATAGTGTTTTTGTCTTTAATAGTCCACGTTAAGCCTCATTCACAACACGAAATTAGTAGTTAGTGTTAGTAGTTATGGTTAGCGTAGAAAGTATGGCATAGGCATTGCAATGTGAGCGTTCACAATAACGAAATCAGCGCGGCGCTGGTTTAACGCTACTCGTGGTTAGCGCAAGAGTTTGCAAGCTCCAAACCACGCTCAGGCAACACCGACCAGAAATCTAAAGACCTAAAACCTTCTTCACTGTTCTGTCTCCGGTAGCCGCATTATATGTCCCAACCATCTTAGTCTTTTAGCTTTAATTAAACCGGTTATTGCACTGTCACCATATAAACGCATCACTTCTGCATTTGTCCGTCTTCTCACCAACATTTCTTCTTTTTTTTTCCACCGAATATTTTCCTTAACGTTTTTCTTTCCCACACCTCCAATTTTAAAATATCATTTTGTTTTAATGCCCACAGCTCACACCCATACATTACTGTCGGTCTTATCACTGTCTTGTAAACCCTCACTTTTGTTGTAGCGATATAATAATTTAAAAGCATTTTGAGTTTAAACCGTATCTTCTATATTAGCCAATCGTTATTTTTTGAGTAGTACTGTAAGTACAAAGTGTGCATTTTATTATTTTTTGTTATGGTGGAGGACCCCATTGTGGTGATTGTAGAAAAAATCTTATGTGTTTCAAGCGCAAATGGACATTGTCGATTTCGAGAGGAAAACAACCTCTCAATATACAATCACAATGTCCCATTTTTTACTCTTAATACACAAATAGCTATGTTATACTGCAAGTAAAAGGTTTTATTCTCGATTTGTGTGAAAATTATAAAAAAATATCATTTACATAAGAAAATGTTTTCTTTTCAATTTCATCGACATCATGATCTAAAGAAGCAACTTTCTACACGAAGTGTACTTTTCGAGCGTACTATCTTTCTCTTTTCAACCCGAATACTTTCTCACTCTGCGCACGATTACTCCTTAACTGCCACGACTCATTGGTTGAGCTGAAAATTGATGCGGACTAATATGACTGCCGATATTGCCATAGTTCAAGACTCAATATATACTCTCTTTTCTATGGTTCAAGCCTTAGACCAGGAATAGAGGGGAGACAGGGCATATTCACGCGTATATTTCCAAATCATCTCTGCGATTTTGACCCTTATTGAATCAGCTGGAATAGCTAGTCGACCAGTTAAATATTGTTATGTTACAGTTGACCAAATCTAAATAAATACTTGATTATCCATAACATAAATAAAACAATTTAAAACTAAGAAAACTATGAATCAAACTAAAGACGTATGTATTCAAGAACGTCAGAAGTCAAAATAATGATTGATAACGTCGGGTGACGCTTGTTGATTTTGAAAACTTATTCGTTCGACTGCACACGTATGTAACACATCTGGTCGATTGGGCTATTGCAGCTGACTTTGACGTTTCAATAAGGTCGAAAGTCGCTATGATGATTTGGGAAGTCTTCTTACGGCGAAATACATAGCATGCCCTGTCTCCCCTCTATTCCTGGTCTAAGGTTCAAGCTTCGTGCTCCAAACTTATGGTTAGTGGTTAAGAGAAGTAACCAATCACAAAGCAGAGGAGAGAGCGATAGATATATGTATAGAAAGAGTGAAACTTTGACATTTGTTGAAGACGTGGTTTTAAAATTAGGTTATTTTTGTGAAATGAGTTCAAGAAATACGTTGTGATAAGAACGATTCTTCTACTGACATTTTTACGCAACAAACAATGACAACAAACTGACAATTTGAGGTTAAAGTTTGCTACATGTGACACATAAACATGTGACGAAAGTTGCGCCATCTATGTCAATTTACAGTCAACATCCTCATTTTCTACTAAAGTGTACTATTTTACCGGTAATATTTAACACTAATTTGGAGTATTGTGAACGTAGTTTCCCAATGACAAACTACTAACCATAACCACTAACTGTAACTACTAACACTAACTACTAATTTCGTGTTGTGAATGAGGCTTTTTAGTGTAAATAACGGTCAATTTGTGACGGCAAATTCAAACTAAAACCCTAACTCGTCCCATGTTATTCATATGGGAAGAAAAATATGCTATTTTCAAATGTTCAAAAAGTTCTTTTGAACATTTGAAAATAGCATATTTTAAAATGCAAATCTTATCTATTAAACTTTATAAATACAAATCTTTAATGTATTGTCTATCTACTTATATCGTGTAAATATCTAAAACACCCAAAATTATTAAATAAACTGTAATTAAAGCAGAAAGTGCAAATTCACTAAATCGTAGGTCGTAGCTGTTTTCGATTCTATATAATCCTGACAATTTATATCGTCAGCAAAGAAATTATTTATTGCGACAACTCAATAACCCTTTCAGACATCACAAATAACAAAAACAAAAACTTATAACCACCTTATATTATAACTTTAAAGACAAACAGCATCAAATCCTAAACTAACCTACAAATTCAGTTGATATGTGTACTGAATATACCTACTAAACTATATACCGCTGAACCCCTATCTCTCGTATAAGCAGAAAGTGTCCGGGACATTAATATCTCCATCCTTTTCTAGCGTTTGGACACACGTCTACACGCGCATGCGCGCCCAGGCGCTAGGCGTGATGTTAGGCGTCTTCGCGCTGCTTGAAAATCTGACATATGATTCATATGACATTTCAAAAATGTTGGTTACAATTATAAATTTTTATATTAGATTATTTAATAATGCAATAAATTAATACAGGATATTCTGATTTTTCTCAAAAGAAAGTAATATAAAGTTATTTGCAAATGACACTTTAGTATATACAGTGTGTCCCATTTAGAGGTGCCACCATTGGGATCTCGAGAACTGTAAGAGATACGATGTCGGTTAAATGGAACTTTTTATGCGCCTTTGGGAGGCCATCTCAGATGTGCTTTTATTTTTCCAAAAATTCTCATAGGGCACTAGATAATGACGAAAAACTGAATATTGTTGATTTTTTCTTTTTCAAATAACTTCTAAACTATTAATAATTCAGAAAAAAGTTTCAAATATAAAAGATAGATATTTTTATTAACTAACCAGTGGCGTACGAAATACATTTTTATATCTGTAAATTTTTGAGATATAACACAAACTTATATTTTTTTAAATGGAACCCATATCTGATTTTAGTCTCAAAAAAATAAATATTTTTTTCTCTTTTCAATGGTGTAAGGGTTCAATGTATACAGAGTAGGGCTATGCGATGTATTTTGAAAGTCAACAGATATACAAGTATATATAGCATGCTAAATGCATTAAATTGGATAAATGTCAAACAGAGAATATATTATTTAACATTAATATTCATTTACAAAATTATAAATAATTTTCTTCCTAGATATTTAAGTAAAGAGTGTATTTTTAAACATGAATGTACAAAATATAATTTAAGAAATAAATTTGATTTAAAAGTAGAAACTGTATATAAAACTAGTTCAGAAAATTCACTAAATATCAAAGGATTTAAATTGTACAATAGTCTTCTGGAATCAACAAAAAAGGAGTCTAAGTTGTCTAGTTAAAAAAAAAAAATGTATTGAATTTATTAAAAGTAATGTATAACATATTATTTTCTTTTGAAATGTAATAAATATGTATGTAAATAACTTTATGTTAAATAAACTTATTATTATTATTATTATTATTATTATTATTATTATTATTATTATTAATATTATTATTATTATCTTTGGGCAGACAATATTTCTAACCTTCGAAAACAGAAAAGAAATTCTCATGTTTATGCCTACATATTAGGATTTCATAAAGCAATGAATTTAGATATGGCCAAGTCAAATGAATGTTATTAGAGTTTTTACTTCCTTGTAAAGGAAGTATTGTAATCGCGAAAAATTTCGGTTTCCAGATTTCAACGGAAATATCCATTTTGAGCATCCCTGAATCCATTTTGACTAATTTCGTCGTGACGTCTGTACCTACGTACGTACGTATCTCGCATAACTGAAAAACGGGAAGCCATAGAAAGTTAAAATTTTGTATTTAGAACTACTATAACATCTAGTTGTGCACCTCCCTTTTTGGTCATTACATAACTTGCGGAAGTGGTACTTTACTTGAAGCCTGTAATACATTTTAATGAAAAACTATATTAAAATATAAACCAAAACTTTTCAAGTTTGGTATATAAGACTTTTATATCAATGGGAATAACATAATAGATTTTAGTTAAAATGGTCTATCTGGAAGTGGTACTTTACTTGAAGCCTATAAGAGATTTTAATGAAAAACTATATTAAAATATAATGCAAAACATTTCAAATTTGGTATATAAGACTTTTATATCAATGGAAATAACATAATATATTTTAGTTAAAATGGTGTACCCGGAAGTTGTACTTTACTTGAAGCCTATAATAGATTTTAATGAAAAACTATATTAAAATATAATCCAAAACATTTCAAATTTGATATATAAGACTTTTATGTCAATGGAAATAACATAATAGATTTTAGTTAAAATGGTCTACCCGGAAGTGGTACTTTACTTGAAGCCTATAATGGATTTTAATAAAAAACTATATTAAAATATAATCCAAAACTTTTCAAATTTGGTATACAGTGTGAAAAAGAAAAAATCAACAATATTCAGTTTTTCATTATTATCTAGTGCCCTATGAGAATTTTTGGAAAAACAAAAGCACATCTGAGATGGCCTCCCAAAAGCGCACAAAAAGTCCCATTTAACCGACATCGTATCTCTTATAGTTCTCGAGATCCCAATGGTGGCACTTCTAAATGGGACACACTGTATAATACTTTTATATCAATGGGAATAACATAATAGATTTTGGTTAAAATAGTCTAACCGGAAGTGATACTTTGTTATTTTGAATTTAGTAATAAATGCTTGAAATAAAAGTTTTAGAGAATTGAATTCTGCGTCGAAAACATCAATTATGATTAAATTAGCTCTTTGTATTCTGTAATTAAGTTTGCTATGGATTAGGATAAAAAATAACAAAAAAAAATTAATGTTGATGTCAAATTATGTCAAATACGTGCAATTTTATGATTGGGTCTGTTATAATACATATTTTAATTATTAACAAAATATGTATAGTGTAACAGGCGTACAAGGAAGTCATGTGGTGTCCACATCAGATATTTTAATACAGTGAATTTAGATATCGTCAAATCAAATGAATGTCTATTAGGATTTCATAAAACAATGAATTTAGATATGGCCAAGTCAAATGAATGTTATTAGAGTTTTTTAATACAGTGAATTCAGATATCATCAAATCAAATGACGGTCTATTAGGATTTCATAAAACAATGGATTTAGATATGGCCAAGTCAAATGAATGTTATTAGAGTTTTTACTTCCTTGTACGAAGTAAAGGAAGTATTGTAACCGCGAAAAATTTCGGTTTCCAGATTTCAACGGAAATATCCATTTTGAGCATCCCTGAATCCAATTTGACTAATTTCGTCGTGACGTATGTACGTATCTCGCATAACTGAAAAACGGGAAGCCGTAGAAAGTTAAAATTTTGTATTTAGAACTGATATAACATCTCCCTTTTTGGTCATTACATAACTTTCGGAAGTGGTACTTTACTTGAAGCCTATAATAGATTTTAATGAAAAACTATATTAAAATATAAACCAAAATTTTTCTAATTTGGTATATAAGACTTTTATATCAATGGGAATAACATAGTGGATTTTAGTGAAAATAGTCTATCCGGAAGTGGTACTTTACATGAAGCCTATAATAGATTTTAATGAAAAACTATATTAAAATATAATCCAAAACTTTTCAAATTTGGTATATAAGATTTTTATATTATTGGGAATAACATAACAGATTTTAGTTAAAATGGTCTACCCGGAAGTGGTACTTTACTTGAAGCCTATAATAGATTTTAATGAAAAACTATATTAATATATAATCCAAGACTTTTCAAATTTGGTATATAAGACTTTTATATCATTGGGAATAACATAATAGATTTTAGTTAAAATGGTCTACTCGGAAGTGGTACTTTACTTGAAGCCTATAATAGATTTTAATTAAAAACTATATTAAAATATCCAAAACTTTTCAAATTTAGTAGGTATACAATTCTATTATATCAATGGAAATAAAATAATAGATTTTGGTTAAAATAGTCTAACCGGAAGTGATACTTTACCTGAAGCTGTTGTCAGTTTTTCTTGAAAAAAATGGTGTTATTTGTATTTTAATAATAAATGCTTCAAATAAAAGTTTTAGAGAACTGAATTCTGCGTCGAAAAAAATTAAGTATGATTAAATTAGCTCGTTGTATAAGCGAGATATGTAAATTTAAAAATTATAAACTTTTTGGTTTCTGTAATTAAGTTTGCTATGAATTAGGACAAAAATAACAAAAAAATTAAAGAATTTATTGTCAATGCCAAATATGTGCAATTTTATGATTGGGTATGTTATAATATATTGTTTAATTATTAACAAAATATGTATAGTGTAACAGGCGTACAAGGAAGTCATGTGGTGTGCACATCAGATATTTTAATATAGTGAATTTAGATATCGTCAAATCAAATTAATGTCTATTAGGATTTCATAAAACAATGAATTTAGATATGGCCAAATCAAATGAATGTTATTAGAGATTTTTAATACAGTGAATTTAGATATCGTCAAATCAAATGAATGTCTATTAGGATTTTATAAAACAATGAATTTAGATATGGCCAAGTCAAATGAATGTTATTAGAGATTTTTAATACAGTGAATTTAGATATCGTCAAATCAAATGAATGTCTATTAGGATTTCAAGAAACAATGAATTTAGATATGGCCAAGTCAAATGAATGTTATTAGAGATTTTTAATACAGTGAATTTAGATATCGTCAAATCAAATGAATGTCTATTAGGATTTTATAAAACAATGAATTTAGATATGGCCAAGTCAAATGAATGTTAATAGAATTTTTTTATTACAGTGAATTTAGTTATCGTCAAATCAAATGAATGTCTATTAGGATTTTATAAAACAATGAATTTAGATATGGCCAAGTCAAATGAATCTTAATAGAATTTTTTTAATACAGTGAATTTAGATATCGTCAAATCAAATGAATGTCTATTAGGATTTTATAAAACAATGAATTTAGATATGGTCAAGTCAAATGAATGTTATTAGAGTTTTTTAATACAGTGCATTTAGATATCGTCAAATCAAATGAATGTCTATTAGGATTTTATAAAACAATGAATTTAGATATGGCCAAGTCAAATGAATGTTATTAGAGATTTTTAATACAGTGAATTTAGATATCGTCAAATCAAATGAATGTCTATTAGGATTTTATAAAACAATGAATTTAGATATGGCCAAGTCAAATGAATGTTATTAGAGATTTTTAATACAGTGAATTTAGATATCGTCAAATCAAATGAATGTCTATTAGGATTTTATAAAACAATGAATTTAGATATGGCCAAGTCAAATGAATGTTATTAGAGATTTTTAATACAGTGAATTTAGATATCGTCAAATCAAATGAATGTCTATTAGGATTTTATAAAACAATGAATTTAGATATGGCCAAGTCAAATGAATCTTAATAGAATTTTTTTAATACAGTGAATTTAGATATCGTCAAATCAAATGAATGTCTATTAGGATTTTATAAAACAATGAATTTAGATATGGTCAAGTCAAATGAATGTTATTAGAGTTTTTTAATACAGTGAATTTAGATATCGTCAAATCAAATGAATGTCTATTAGGATTTCAAGAAACAATGAATTTAGATATGGCCAAGTCATATGAATGTTAATAGAATTTTTTTAATACAGAGAATTTAGATATCATCAAATCAAATGAATGTCTATTAGGATTTTATAAAACAATGAATATAGATATGGCCAAGTCAAATGAATGTTAATAGAATTTTTTTAATACAGTGAATTTAGATATCGTCAAATCAAATGAATGTCTATTAGGATTTTATAAAACAATGAATTTAGATATGGCCAAGTCAAATGAATGTTATTAGAGATTTTTAATGCAGTGAATTTAGATATCGTCAAATCAAATGAATGTCTATTAGGATTTCAAGAAACAATGAATTTAGATATGGCCAAGTCAAATGAATGATAATAGAATTTTTTTAATACAGTGAATTTAGATATCGTCAAATCAAATGAATGTCTATTAGGATTTTATAAAACAATGAATTTAGATATGGCCAAGTCAAATGAATGTTATTAGAGATTTTTAATACAGTGAATTTAGATATCGTCAAATCAAATGAATGTCTATTAGGATTTCAAGAAACAATGAATTTAGATATGGCCAAGTCAAATGAATGTTAATAGAATTTTTTTAATACAGAGAATTTAGATATCGTCAAATCAACTGAATGTCTATTAGGATTTTATAAAACAATGAATTTAGATATGGCCAAGTCAAATGAATGTTATTAGAGATTTTTAATACAGTGAATTTAGATATCGTCAAATCAAATGAATGTCTATTAGGATTTTATAAAACAATGAATTTAGATATGGCCAAGTCAAATGAATGTTAATAGAATTTTTTTAATACAGTGAATTTAGATATCGTCAAATCAAATGAATGTCTATTAGGATTTCAAGAAACAATGAATTTAGATATGGCCAAGTCAAATGAATGTTAATAGAATTTTTTTAATACAGAGAATTTAGATATCGTCAAATCAACTGAATGTCTATTAGGATTTTATAAAACAATGAATTTAGATATGGCCAAGTCAAATGAATGTTATTAGAGATTTTTAATACAGTGAATTTAGATATCGTCAAATCAAATGAATGTCTATTAGGATTTTATAAAACAATGAATTTAGATATGGCCAAGTCAAATGAATGTTATTAGAGATTTTTAATACAGTGAATTTAGATATCGTCAAATCAAATGAATGTCTATTAGGATTTTATAAAACAATGAATTTAGATATGGCCAAGTCAAATGAATGGTATTAGAGATTTTTAATACAGTGAATTTAGATATCGTCAAATCAAATGAATGTCTATTAGGATTTCAAGAAACAATGAATTTAGATATGGCCAAGTCAAATGAATGTTATTAGAGTTTTTTTAATACAGTGAATTTAGATATCGTCAAATCAAATGAATGTCTATTAGGATTTTATAAAACAATGAATTTAGATATGGCCAAGTCAAATGAATGTTAATAGAATTTTTTTAATACAGAGAATTTAGATATCGTCAAATCAACTGAATGTCTATTAGGATTTTATAAAACAATGAATTTAGATATGGCCAAGTCAAATGAATGTTATTAGAGTTTTTTTAATACAGTGAATTTAGATATCGTCAAATCAAATGAATGTCTATTAGGATTTTATAAAACAATGAATTTAGATATGGCCAAGTCAAATGAATGTTAATAGAATTTTTTTAATACAGTGAATTTAGATATCGTCAAATCAAATGAATGTCTATTAGGATTTCAAGAAACAATGAATTTAGATATGGCCAAGTCAAATGAATGTTAATAGAATTTTTTTAATACAGAGAATTTAGATATCGTCAAATCAACTGAATGTCTATTAGGATTTTATAAAACAATGAATTTAGATATGGCCAAGTCAAATGAATGTTATTAGAGATTTTTAATACAGTGAATTTAGATATCGTCAAATCAAATGAATGTCTATTAGGATTTTATAAAACAATGAATTTAGATATGGCCAAGTCAAATGAATGTTAATAGAATTTTTTTAATACAGAGAATTTAGATATCGTCAAATCAACTGAATGTCTATTAGGATTTTATAAAACAATGAATTTAGATATGGCCAAGTCAAATGAAAGTTATTAGAGTTTTTTTAATACAGTGAATTTAGATATCGTCAAATCAAATGAATGTCTATTAGGATTTTATAAAACAATGAATTTAGATATGGCGAAGTCAAATGAATGTTAATAGAATTTTTTTAATACAGTGAATTTAGATATCGTCAAATCAAATGAGTGTCTATTAGGATTTCAAGAAACAATGAATTTAGATATGGCCAAGTCAAATGAATGTTAATAGAATTTTTTTAATACAGAGAATTTAGATATCGTCAAATCAACTGAATGTCTATTAGGATTTTATAAAACAATGAATTTAGATATGGCCAAGTCAAATGAATGTTATTAGAGATTTTTAATACAGTGAATTTAGATATCGTCAAATCAAATGAATGTCTATTAGGATTTTATAAAACAATGAATTTAGATATGGCCAAGTCAAATGAATGTTATTAGAGATTTTTAATACAGTGAATTTAGATATCGTCAAATCAAATGAATGTCTATTAGGATTTCAAGAAACAATGAATTTAGATATGGCCAAGTCAAATGAATGTTATTAGAGATTTTTAATACAGTGAATTTAGATATCGTCAAATCAAATGAATGTCTATTAGGATTTCAAGAAACAATGAATTTAGATATGGCCAAGTCAAATGAATGTTATTAGAGTTTTTTTAATACAGTGAATTTAGATATCGTCAAATCAAATGAATGTCTATTAGGATTTTATAAAACAATGAATTTAGATATGGCCAAGTCAAATGAATGTTAATAGAATTTTTTTAATACAGTGAATTTAGATATCGTCAAATCAAATGAATGTCTATTAGGATTTTATAAAACAATGAATTTAGATATGGCCAAGTCAAATGAATGTTATTAGAGTTTTTTAATACATTGAATTTAGATATCGTCAAATCAAATGAATGTCTGTTAGGATTTTATAAAACAATGAATTTAGATATGGCCAAGTCAAATGAATGTTATTAGAGATTTTTAATACAGTGAATTTAGACATCTTCAAATCAAATGAATGTCTATTAGGATTTTATAAAACAATGAATTTAGATATGGCCAAGTCAAATGAATGTTATTAGAGATTTTTAATACAGTGAATTTAGATATCGTCAAATCAAATGAATGTCTATTAGGATTTCAAGAAACAATGAATTTAGATATGGCCAAGTCATATGAATGTTAATAGAATTTTTTTAATACAGAGAATTTAGATATCGTCAAATCAAATGAATGTCTATTAGGATTTTATAAAACAATGAATTTAGATATGGCCAAGTCAAATGAATGTTATTAGAGATTTTTAATACAGTGAATTTAGATATCGTCAAATCAAATGAATGTCTATTAGGATTTCAAGAAACAATGAATTTAGATATGGCCAAGTCATATGAATGTTAATAGAATTTTTTTAATACAGAGAATTTAGATATCGTTAAATCAAATGAATGTCTATTAGGATTTTATAAAACAATGAATTTAGATATGGCCCAGTCAAATGTATGTTATTAGAGATTTTTAATACAGTGAATTTAGATATCGTCAAATCAAATGAATGTCTATTGGGATTGCAAGAAACAATGAATTTAGATATGGCCAAGTCAAATGAATGTTAATAGAATTTTTTTAATACAGTGAATTTAGATATCGTCAAATCAAATGAATGTCTATTAGGATTTTATAAAACAATGAATTTAGATATGGCCAAGTCAAATGAATGTTATTAGAGATTTTTAATACGGTGAATTTAGATATCGTCAAATGAAATGAATGTCTATTAGGATTTCAAGAAACAATGAATTTAGATATGGCCAAGTCATATGAATGTTAATAGAATTTTTTTAATACAGAGAATTTAGATATCGTCAAATCAAATGAATGTCTATTAGGATTTTATAAAACAATGAATTTAGATATGGCCAAGTCAAATGAATGTTAATAGAATTTTTTTAATACAGTGAATTTAGATATCGTCAAATCAAATGAATGTCTATTAGGATTTTATAAAACAATGAATTTAGATATGGCCAAGTCAAATGAATGTTATTAGAGATTTTTAATACAGTGAATTTAGATATCGTCAAATCAAATGAATGTCTATTAGGATTTCAAGAAACAATGAATTTAGATATGGCCAAGTCAAATGAATGTTATTAGAGTTTTTTTAATACAGTGAATTTAGATATCGTCAAATCAAATGAATGTCTATTAGGATTTTATAAAACAATGAATTTAGATATGGCCAAGTCAAATGAATGTTAATAGAATTTTTTTAATACAGTGAATTTAGATATCGTCAAATCAAATGAATGTCTATTAGGATTTTATAAAACAATGAATTTAGATATGGCCAAGTCAAATGAATGTTATTAGAGTTTTTTAATACATTGAATTTAGATATCGTCAAATCAAATGAATGTCTGTTAGGATTTTATAAAACAATGAATTTAGATATGGCCAAGTCAAATGAATGTTATTAGAGATTTTTAATACAGTGAATTTAGATATCTTCAAATCAAATGAATGTCTATTAGGATTTTATAAAACAATGAATTTAGATATGGCCAAGTCAAATGAATGTTATTAGAGATTTTTAATACAGTGAATTTAGATATCGTCAAATCAAATGAATGTCTATTAGGATTTCAAGAAACAATGAATTTAGATATGGCCAAGTCATATGAATGTTAATAGAATTTTTTTAATACAGAGAATTTAGATATCGTTAAATCAAATGAATGTGTATTAGGATTTTATAAAACAATGAATTTAGATATGGCCAAGTCAAATGTATGTTATTAGAGATTTTTAATACAGTGAATTTAGATATCGTCAAATCAAATGAATGTCTATTGGGATTGCAAGAAACAATGAATTTAGATATGGCCAAGTCAAATGAATGTTAATAGAATTTTTTTAATACAGTGAATTTAGATATCGTCAAATCAAATGAATGTCTATTAGGATTTTATAAAACAATGAATTTAGATATGGCCAAGTCAAATGAATGTTATTAGAGATTTTTAATACAGTGAATTTAGATATCGTCAAATGAAATGAATGTCTATTAGGATTTCAAGAAACAATGAATTTAGATATGGCCAAGTCATATGAATGTTAATAGAATTTTTTTAATACAGAGAATTTAGATATCGTCAAATCAAATGAATGTCTATTAGGATTTTATAAAACAATGAATTTAGATATGGCCAAGTCAAATGAATGTTAATAGAATTTTTTTAATACAGTGAATTTAGATATCGTCAAATCAAATGAATGTCTATTAGGATTTTATAAAACAATGAATTTAGATATGGCCAAGTCAAATGAATGTTATTAGAGATTTTTAATACAGTGAATTTAGATATCGTCAAATCAAATGAATGTCTATTAGGATTTTATAAAACAATGAATTTAGATATGGCCAAGTCAAATGAATGTTATTAGAGATTTTTAATACAGTGAATTTAGATATCGTCAAATCAAATGAATGTCTATTAGGATTTCAAGAAACAATGAATTTAGATATGGCCAAGTCAAATGAATGTTATTAGAGTTTTTTAATACAGTGAAAATTAGATATCGTCAAATCAAATGAATGTCTATTAGGATTTCAAGAAACAATGAATTTAGATATGGCCAAGTCAAATGAATGTTAATAGAATTTTTTTAATACAGTGAATTTAGATATCGTCAAATCAAATGAATGTCTATTAGGATTTTATAAAACAATGAATTTAGATATGGCCAAGTCAAATGAATATTATTAGAGTTTTTTAATACAGTGAATTTAGATATCGTCAAATCAAATGAATGTCTATTAGGATTTCAAGAAACAATGAATTTAGATATGGCCAAGTCAAATGAATGTTATTAGAGTTTTTTAATACAGTGAAAATTAGATATCGTCAAATCAAATGAATGCCTATTAGGATTTCAAGAAACAATGAATTTAGATATGGCCAAGTCAAATGAATGTTAATAGAATTTTTTTATTACAGTGAATTTAGATATCGTCAAATCAAATGAATGTCTATTAGGATTTTATAAAACAATGAATTTAGATATGGCCAAGTCAAATGAATGTTATTAGAGTTTTTTAATACAGTGAATTTAGATATCGTCAAATCAAATGAATGTCTATTAGGATTTCAAGAAACAATGAATTTAGATATGGCCAAGTCAAATGAATGTTATTAGAGTTTTCTAATATAGTGAATTTAGATATCGTCAAAATAAATGAATGTCTATTAGGATTTCAAGAAACAATGAATTTAGATATGGCCAAGTCAAATGAATGTTATTAGAGTTTTTTAATACAGTGAATTTAGATATCGTCAAATCAAATGAATGTCTATTAGGATTTCAAGAAACAATGAATTTAGATATGGCCAACTCAAATGAATGTTATTAGAGATTTTTAATACAGTGAATTTAGATATCGTCAAATCAAATGAATGTCTATTAGGATTTTATAAAACAATGAATTTAGATATGGCCAGGTCAAATGAATGTTATTAGAGTTTTTTAATACAGTGAATTTAGATATCGTCAAATCAAATGAATGTCTATTAGGATTTCAAGAAACAATGAATTTAGATATGGCCAAGTCAAATGAATGTTATTAGAGTTTTTTAATACAGTGAATTTAGATATCGTCAAATCAAATGAATGTCTATTAGGATTTTATAAAACAATGAATTAAGATATGGCCAAGTCAAATGAATGTTATTAGAGATTTTTAATACAGTGAATTTAGATATCGTCAAATCAAATGAATGTCTATTAGGATTTCAAGAAACAATGAATTTAGATATGGCCAAGTCATATGAATGTTAATAGAATTTTTTTAATACAGAGAATTTAGATATCGTCAAATCAAATGAATGTCTATTAGGATTTTATAAAACAATGAATTTAGATATGGCCAAGTCAAATGAATGTTATTAGAGATTTTTAATACAGTGAATTTAGATATCGTCAAATCAAATGAATGTCTATTAGGATTTCAAGAAACAATGAATTTAGATATGGCCAAGTCATATGAATGTTAATATAATTTTTTTAATACAGAGAATTTAGATATCGTTAAATCAAATGAATGTCTATTAGGATTTTATAAAACAATGAATTTAGATATGGCCAAGTCAAATGTATGTTATTAGAGATTTTTAATACAGTGAATTTAGATATCGTCAAATCAAATGAATGTCTATTGGGATTGCAAGAAACAATGAATTTAGATATGGCCAAGTCAAATGAATGTTAATAGAATTTTTTTAATACAGTGAATTTAGATATCGTCAAATCAAATGAATGTCTATTAGGATTTTATAAAACAATGAATTTAGATATGGCCAAGTCAAATGAATGTTATTAGAGATTTTTAATACAGTGAATTTAGATATCGTCAAATGAAATGAATGTCTATTAGGATTTCAAGAAACAATGAATTTAGATATGGCCAAGTCATATGAATGTTAATAGAATTTTTTTAATACAGAGAATTTAGATATCGTCAAATCAAATGAATGTCTATTAGGATTTTATAAAACAATGAATTTAGATATGGCCAAGTCAAATGAATGTTAATAGAATTTTTTTAATACAGTGAATTTAGATATCGTCAAATCAAATGAATGTCTATTAGGATTTTATAAAACAATGAATTTAGATATGGCCAAGTCAAATGAATGTTATTAGAGATTTTTAATACAGTGAATTTAGATATCGTCAAATCAAATGAATGTCTATTAGGATTTTATAAAACAATGAATTTAGATATGGCCAAGTCAAATGAATGTTATTAGAGATTTTTAATACAGTGAATTTAGATATCGTCAAATCAAATGAATGTCTATTAGGATTTCAAGAAACAATGAATTTAGATATGGCCAAGTCAAATGAATGTTATTAGAGTTTTTTAATACAGTGAAAATTAGATATCGTCAAATCAAATGAATGTCTATTAGGATTTCAAGAAACAATGAATTTAGATATGGCCAAGTCAAATGAATGTTAATAGAATTTTTTTAATACAGTGAATTTAGATATCGTCAAATCAAATGAATGTCTATTAGGATTTTATAAAACAATGAATTTAGATATGGCCAAGTCAAATGAATATTATTAGAGTTTTTTAATACAGTGAATTTAGATATCGTCAAATCAAATGAATGTCTATTAGGATTTCAAGAAACAATGAATTTAGATATGGCCAAGTCAAATGAATGTTATTAGAGTTTTTTAATACAGTGAAAATTAGATATCGTCAAATCAAATGAATGTCTATTAGGATTTCAAGAAACAATGAATTTAGATATGGCCAAGTCAAATGAATGTTAATAGAATTTTTTTATTACAGTGAATTTAGATATCGTCAAATCAAATGAATGTCTATTAGGATTTTATAAAACAATGAATTTAGATATGGCCAAGTCAAATGAATGTTATTAGAGTTTTTTAATACAGTGAATTTAGATATCGTCAAATCAAATGAATGTCTATTAGGATTTCAAGAAACAATGAATTTAGATATGGCCAAGTCAAATGAAAGTTATTAGAGTTTTCTAATATAGTGAATTTAGATATCGTCAAAATAAATGAATGTCTATTAGGATTTCAAGAAACAATGAATTTAGATATGGCCAAGTCAAATGAATGTTATTAGAGTTTTTTAATACAGTGAATTTAGATATCGTCAAATCAAATGAATGTCTATTAGGATTTCAAGAAACAATGAATTTAGATATGGCCAACTCAAATGAATGTTATTAGAGATTTTTAATACAGTGAATTTAGATATCGTCAAATCAAATGAATGTCTATTAGGATTTTATAAAACAATGAATTTAGATATGGCCAGGTCAAATGAATGTTATTAGAGTTTTTTAATACAGTGAATTTAGATATCGTCAAATCAAATGAATGTCTATTAGGATTTCAAGAAACAATGAATTTAGATATGGCCAAGTCAAATGAATGTTATTAGAGTTTTTTAATACAGTGAATTTAGATATCGTCAAATCAAATGAATGTCTATTAGGATTTTATAAAACAATGAATTAAGATATGGCCAAGTCAAATGAATGTTATTAGAGTTTTTTAATACAGTGAATTTAGATATCGTCAAATCAAATGAATGTCTATTAGGATTTCAAGAAACAATGAATTTAGATATGGCCAAGTCAAATGAATGTTATTAGAGTTTTTTAATACAGTGAATTTAGATATCGTCAAATCAAATGAATGTCTATTAGGATTTTATAAAACAATGAATTTAGATATGGCCAAGTCAAATGAATGTTATTAGAGTTTTTTAATACAGTGAATTTAGATATCGTCAAATCAAATGAATGTCTATTAGGATTTCAAGAAACAATGAATTTAGATATGGCCAAGTCAAAAGAATGTTATTAGAGTTTTTTAATACAGTGAATTTAGATATCGTCAAATCAAATGAATGTCTATTAGGATTTCAAGAAACAATGAATTTAGATATGTCCAAGTCAAATGAATGTTATTAGAGATTTTTAATACAGTGAATTTAGATATCGTCAAATCTAATGAATGTCTATTAGGATTTTATAAAACAATGAATTTAGATATGGCCAAGTCAAATGTATGTTATTAGAGATTTTTAATACAGTGAATTTAGATATCGTCAAATCAAATGAATGTCTATTGGGATTTCAAGAAACAATGAATTTAGATATGGCCAAGTCAAATGAATGTTATTAGAGTTTTTTTAATACAGAGAATTTAGTTATCGTCAAATCAAATGAATGTCTATTAGGATTTTAAGAAACAATGAATTTAGATATGGCCAAGTCAAATGAATGTAAATAGAATTTTTTTAATACAGTGAATTTAGATATCGTCAAATCAAATGAATGTCTATTAGGATTTTATAAAACAATGAATTTAGATATGGCCAAGTCAAATGAATGTTATTAGAGATTTTTAATACAGTGAATTTAGATATCGTCAAATCAAATGAATGTCTATTAGGATTTCAAGAAACAATGAATTTAGATATGGCCAAGTCAAATGAATGTTAATAGAATTTTTTTAATACAGTGAATTTAGATATCGTCAAATCAAATGAATGTCTATTAGGATTTTATAAAACAATGAATTTAGATATGGCCAAGTCAAATGAATGTTATTAGAGTTTTTTAATACAGTGAATTTAGATATCGTCAAATCAAATGAATGTCTATTAGGATTTCAAGAAACAATGAATTTAGATATGGCCAAGTCAAATGAATGTTATTAGAAATTTTTAATACAGTGAATTTAGATATCGTCAAATCAAATGAATGTCTATTAGAATTTCAAGAAACAATGAATTTAGATATGGCCAAGTCAAATGAATGTTAATAGAATTTTTTTAATACAGTGAATTTAGATATCGTCAAATCAAATGAATGTCTATTAGGATTTTATAAAACAATGAATTTAGATATGGCCAAGTCAAATGAATGTTATTAGAGTTTTTTAATACAGTGAATTTAGATATCGTCAAATCAAATGAATGTCTATTAGGATTTCAAGAAACAATGAATTTAGATATGGCCAAGTCAAATGAATGTTATTAGAGATTTTTAATACAGTGAATTTAGATATCGTCAAATCAAATGAATGTCTATTAGGATTTCAAGAAACAATGAATTTAGATATGGCCAAGTCAAATGAATGTTAATAGAATTTTTTTAATACAGTGAATTTAGATATCGTCAAATCAAATGAATGTCTATTAGGATTTCAAGAAACAATGAATTTAGATATGGCCAAGTCAAATGAATGTTATTAGAGATTTTTAATACAGTGAATTTAGATATCGTCAAATCAAATGAATGTCTATTAGGATTTCAAGAAACAATGAATTTAGATATGGCCAAGTCAAATGAATGTTAATAGAATTTTTTTAATACAGTGAATTTAGATATCGTCAAATCAAATGAATGTCTATTAGGATTTCAAGAAACAATGAATTTAGATATGGCCAAGTCAAATGAATGTTATTAGAGATTTTTAATACAGTGAATTTAGATATCGTCAAATCAAATGAATGTCTATTAGGATTTCAAGAAACAATGAATTTAGATATGGCCAAGTCAAATGAATGTTAATAGAATTTTTTGAATACAGTGAATTTAGATATCGTCAAATCAAATGAATGTCTATTAGGATTTTATAAAACAATGAATTTAGATATGGCCAAGTCAAATGAATGTTATTAGAGATTTTTAATACAGTGAATTTAGATATCGTCAAATCAAATGAATGTCTATTAGGATTTCAAGAAACAATGAATTTAGATATGGCCAAGTCAAATGAATGTTATTAGAAATTTTTAATACAGTGAATTTAGATATCGTCAAATCAAATGAATGTCTATTAGGATTTCAAGAAACAATGAATTTAGATATGGCCAAGTCAAATGAATGTTAATAGAATTTTTTTAATACAGTGAATTTAGATATCGTCAAATCAAATGAATGTCTATTAGGATTTTATAAAACAATGAATTTAGATATGGCCAAGTCAAATGAATATTATTAGAGGTTTTTAATACAGTGAATTTAGATATCGTCAAATCAAATGAATGTCTATTAGGATTTCAAGAAACAATGAATTTAGATATGGCCAAGTCAAATGAATGTTATTAGAGTTTTTTAATACAGTGAAAATTAGATATCGTCAAATCAAATGAATGTCTATTAGGATTTCAAGAAACAATGAATTTAGATATGGCCAAGTCAAATGAATGTTAATAGAATTTTTTTAATACAGTGAATTTAGATATCGTCAAATCAAATGAATGTCTATTAGGATTTTATAAAACAATGAATTTAGATATGGCCAAGTCAAATGAATATTATTAGAGGTTTTTAATACAGTGAATTTAGATATCGTCAAATCAAATGAATGTCTATTAGGATTTCAAGAAACAATGAATTTAGATATGGCCAAGTCAAATGAATGTTATTAGAGTTTTTTAATACAGTGAAAATTAGATATCGTCAAATCAAATGAATGTCTATTAGGATTTCAAGAAACAATGAATTTAGATATGGCCAAGTCAAATGAATGTTAATAGAATTTTTTTATTACAGTGAATTTAGATATCGTCAAATCAAATGAATGTCTATTAGGATTTTATAAAACAATGAATTTAGATATGGCCAAGTCAAATGAATGTTATTAGAGTTTTTTAATACAGTGAATTTATATATCGTCAAATCAAATGAATGTCTATTAGGATTTCAAGAAACAATGAATTTAGATATGGCCAAGTCAAATGAATGTTATTAGAGTTTTCTAATATAGTGAATTTAGATATCGTCAAAATAAATGAATGTCTATTAGGATTTCAAGAAACAATGAATTTAGATATGGCCAAGTCAAATGAATGTTATTAGAGTTTTTTAATACAGTGAATTTAGATATCGTCAAATCAAATGAATGTCTATTAGGATTTCAAGAAACAATGAATTTAGATATGGCCAAGTCAAATGAATGTTATTAGAGATTTTTAATACAGTGAATTTAGATATCGTCAAATCAAATGAATGTCTATTAGGATTTTATAAAACAATGAATTTAGATATGGCCAAGTCAAATGAATGTTATTAGAGTTTTTTAATACAGTTAATTTAGATATCGTCAAATCAAATGAATGTCTATTAGGATTTCAAGAAACAATGAATTTAGATATGGCCAAGTCAAATGAATGTTATTAGAGTTTTTTAATACGGTGAATTTAGATATCGTCAAATCAAATGAATGTCTATTAGGCTTTTATAAAACAATGAATTAAGATATGGCCAAGTCAAATGAATGTTATTAGAGTTTTTTAATACAGTGAATTTAGATATCGTCAAATCAAATGAATGTCTATTAGGATTTCAAGAAACAATGAATTTAGATATGGCCAAGTCAAATGAATGTTATTAGAGATTTTTAATACAGTGAATTTAGATATCGTCAAATCAAATGAATGTCTATTAGGATTTCAAGAAACAATGAATTTAGATATGGCCAAGTCAAATGAATGTTAATAGAATTTTTTTAATACAGTGAATTTAGATATCGTCAAATCAAATGAATGTCTATTAGGATTTCAAGAAACAATGAATTTAGATATGGCCAAGTCAAATGAATGTTAATAGAATTTTTTTAATACAGTGAATTTAGATATCGTCAAATCAAATGAATGTCTATTAGGATTTCAAGAAACAATGAATTTAGATATGGCCAAGTCAAATGAATGTTATTAGAGATTTTTAATACAGTGAATTTATATATCGTCAAATCAAATGAATGTCTATTAGGATTTTATAAAACAATGAATTTAGATATGGCCAAGTCAAATGAATGTTATTAGAGATTTTTAATACAGTGAATTTAGATATCGTCAAATCAAATGAATGTCTATTAGGATTTTATAAAACAATGAATTTAGATATGGCCAAGTCAAATGAATGTTATTAGAGTTTTTTAATACAGTGAATTTAGATATCGTCAAATCAAATGAATGTCTATTAGGATTTTATAAAACAATGAATTTAGATATGGCCAAGTCAAATGAATGTTATTAGAGTTTTTTAATACAATGAATTTAGATATCGTCAAATCAAATGAATGTCTATTAGGATTTCAAGAAACAATGAATTTAGATATGGCCAAGTCAAATGAATGTTATTAGAGTTTTTTAATACAGTGAATTTAGATATCGTCAAATCAAATGAATGTCTATTAGGATTTCAAGAAACAATGAATTTAGATATGGCCAAGTCAAATGAATGTTATTAGAGATTTTTAATACAGTGAATTTAGATATCGTCAAATCAAATGAATGTCTATTAGGATTTTATAAAACAATGAATTTAGATATGGCCAAGTCAAATGAATGTTATTAGAGATTTTTAATACAGTGAATTTAGATATCGTCAAATCAAATGAATGTCTATTAGGATTTCAAGAAACAATGAATTTAGATATGGCCAAGTCAAATGAATGTTATTAGAGTTTTTTTAATACAGTGAATTTAGATATCGTCAAATCAAATGAATGTCTATTAGGATTTTATAAAACAATGAATTTAGATATAGCCAAGTCAAATGAATGTTATTAGAGATTTTTAATACAGTGAATTTAGATATCGTCAAATCAAATGAATGTCTATTAGGATTTCAAGAAACAATGAATTTAGATATGGCCAAGTCAAATGAATGTTAATAGAATTTTTTTAATACAGTGAATTTAGATATCGTCAAATCAAATGAATGTCTATTAGGATTTCAAGAAACAATGAATTTAGATATGGCCAAGTCAAATGAATGTTAATAGAATTTTTTTAATACAGTGAATTTAGATATCGTCAAATCAAATGAATGTCTATTAGGATTTCAAGAAACAATGAATTTAGATATGGCCAAGTCAAATGAATGTTATTAGAGATTTTTAATACAGTGAATTTAGATATCGTCAAATCAAATGAATGTCTATTAGGATTTTATAAAACAATGAATTTAGATATGGCCAAGTCAAATGAATGTTATTAGAGATTTTTAATACAGTGAATTTAGATATCGTCAAATCAAATGAATGTCTATTAGGATTTCAAGAAACAATGAATTTAGATATGGCCAAGTCAAATGAATGTTATTAGAGTTTTTTTAATACAGTGAATTTAGATATCGTCAAATCAAATGAATGTCTATTAGTATTTTATAAAACAATGAATTTAGATATAGCCAAGTCAAATGAATGTTATTAGAGATTTTTAATACAGTGAATTTAGATATCGTCAAATCAAATGAATGTCTATTAGGATTTCAAGAAACAATGAATTTAGATATGGCCAAGTCAAATGAATGTCATTAGAGTTTTTTTAATACAGTGAATTTAGATATCGTCAAATCAAATGAATGTCTATTAGGATTTCAAGAAACAATGAATTTAGATATGGCCAAGTCAAATGAATGTTAATAGAATTTTTTTAATACAGTGAATTTAGATATCGTCAAATCAAATGAATGTCTATTAGGATTTTATAAAACAATGAATTTAGATATGGCCAAGTCAAATGAATGTTATTAGAGTTTTTTAATACAGTGAATTTAGATATCGTCAAATCAAATGAATGTCTATTAGGATTTCAAGAAACAATGAATTTAGATATGGCCAAGTCAAATGAATGTTATTAGAGATTTTTAATACAGTGAATTTAGATATCGTCAAATCAAATGAATGTCTATTAGGATTTTATAAAACAATGAATTTAGATATGGCCAAGTCAAATGAATGTTATTAGAGATTTTTAATACAGTGAATTTAGATATCGTCAAATCAAATGAATGTCTATTAGGATTTCAAGAAACAATGAATTTAGATATGGCCAAGTCAAATGAATGTTATTAGAGTTTTTTTAATACAGTGAATTTAGATATCGTCAAATCAAATGAATGTCTATTAGGATTTTATAAAACAATGAATTTAGATATGGCCAAGTCAAATGAATGTTATTAGAGATTTTTAATACAGTGAATTTAGATATCGTCAAATCAAATGAATGTCTATTAGGATTTCAAGAAACAATGAATTTAGATATGGCCAAGTCAAATGAATGTTATTAGAGTTTTTTAATACAGTGAATTTAGATATCGTCAAATCAAATGAATGTCTATTAGGATTTCAAGAAACAATGAATTTAGATATGGCCAAGTCAAATGAATGTTATTAGAGTTTTTTAATACAGTGAATTTAGATATCGTCAAATCTAATGATTGTCTATTAGGATTTCAAGAAACAATGAATTTAGATATGGCCAAGTCAAATGAATGTTATTAGAGATTTTTAATACAGTGAATTTAGATATCGTCAAATCAAATGAATGTCTATTACGATTTCAAGAAACAATGAATTTAGATATGGCCAAGTCAAATGAATGTTAATAGAATTTTTTTATTACAGTGAATTTAGATATCGTCAAATCAAATGAATGTCTATTAGGATTTTATAAAACAATGAATTTAGATATGGCCAAGTCAAATGAATGTAATTAGAGTTTTTTAATACAGTGAATTTAGATATCGTCAAATCAAATGAATGTCTAATAGGATTTCAAGAAACAATGAATTTAGATATGGCCAAGTCAAATGAATGTTATTAGAGTTTTCTAATACAGTGAATTTAGATATCGTCAAATCAAATGAATGTCTATTAGGATTTTATAAAACAATGAATTTAGATATGGCCAAGTCAAATGAATGTTATTAGAGATTTTTAATACAGTGAATTTAGATATAGTCAAATCAAATGAATGTCTATTAGGATTTCAAGAAACAATGAATTTAGATATGGCCAAGTCAAATGAATGTTATTAGAGTTTTTTAATACAGTGAATTTAGATATCGTCAAATCTAATGATTGTCTATTAGGATTTCAAGAAACAATGAATTTAGATATGGCCAAGTCAAATGAATGTTATTAGGGTTTTTTAATACAGTGAATTTAGATATCGTCAAATCAAATGAATGTCTATTAGGATTTTATAAAACATTGAATTTAGATAAGGCCAAGTCAAATGAATGTTATTAGGGTTTTTCAATACAGTGAATTTAGATATCGTCAAATCAAATGAATGTCTATTAGGATTTTATAGAACAATGAATTTAGATAAGCCAAGTCAAATGAATGTTATTAGGGTTTTTTAATACAGTGAATTTAGATATCGTCAAATCAAATGAATGTCTATTAGGATTTTATAGAACAATGAATTTAGATAAGCCAAGTCAAATGAATGTTATTAGGGTTTTTTAATACAGTGAATTTAGATAAGGCCAAGTCAAATGAATGTTATTAGGGTTTTTTAATATAGTGAATTTAGATATCGTCAAATCAAATGAATGTCTATTAGGATTTTATAAAACAATGAATTTAGATAAGGCCAAGTCAAATGAATGTTATTAGAGTTTTTTAATACAGTGAATTTAGATATCGTCGAATCAAATGAATGTCTATTAGGATTTTATAAAACAATGAATTTAGATAAGGCCAAGTCAAATGAATGTTATTATGTTATTAGTGTTTTTTAATACAGTGAATTTAGATATCGTCAAATCAAATGAATGTCTATTAGGATTTTATAAAACATTGAATTTAGATAATGCCAAGTCAAATGAATGTTATTAGGGTTTTTTAATACAGTGAATTTAGATATCGTCAAACCAAATGAATGTCTATTAGGATTTTATAAAACAATGAATTTAGATAAGGCCAAGTCAAATGAATGTTATTAGGGTTTTTTAATACAGTGAATTTAGATAAGGCCAAGTCAAATGAATGTTATTAGGGTTTTTTAATATAGTGAATTTAGATATCGTCAAATCAAATGAATGTCTATTAGGATTTTATAAAACAATGAATTTAGATAAGGCCAAGTCAAATGAATGTTATTAGAGTTTTTTAATACAGTGAATTTAGATATCGTCAAATCAAATGAATGTCTATTAGGATTTTATAAAACAATGAATTTAGATAAGGCCAAGTCAAATGAATGTTATTAGGGTTTTTTAATACAGTGAATTTAGATATCGTCAAATCAAATGAATGTCTATTAGGATTTTATAAAACATTGAATTTAGATAAGGCCAAGTCAAATGAATGTTATTAGTGTTTTTTAATACAGTGAATTTAGATATCGTCAAATCAAATGAATGTCTATTAGGATTTTATAAAACATTGAATTTAGATAATGCCAAGTCAAATGAATGTTATTAGGGTTTTTTAATACAGTGAATTTAGATATCGTCAAACCAAATGAATGTCTATTAGGATTTTAAAAAACAATGAATTTAGATAAGGCCAAGTCAAATGAATGTTATTAGGGTTTTTTAATACAGTGAATTTAGATATCGTCAAATCAAATGAATGTCTATTAGGATTTTATAAAACATTGAATTTAGATAAGGCCAAGTCAAATGAATGTTATTAGGGTTTTTTAATACAGTGAATTTAAATATCGTCAAATCAAATGAATGTCTATTAGGATTTTATAAAACAATGAATTTAGATAAGGCCAAGTCAAATGAATGTTATTAGGGTTTTTAATACAGTGAATTTAGATATCGTCAAATCAAATGAATGTCTATTAGGATTTTATAAAACATTGAATTTGTATAAGGCCAAGTCAAATGAATGTTATTAGGGTTTTTTAATACAGTGAATTTAGATATCGTCAAATCAAATGAATGTCTATTAGGATTTTATAAAACAATGAATTTAGATAAGGCCAAGTCAAATGAATGTTATTAGGGTTTTTTAATTCAGTGAATTTAGATATCGTCAAATCAAATGAATGTCTATTAGGATTTTATAGAACAATGAATTTAGATAAGGCCAAGTCAAATGAATGCTATTAGAGTTTTTTAATACAGTGAATTTAGATATCGTCAAATCAAATGAATGTCTATTAGGATTTTATAAAACAATGAATTTAGATAAGGTCAAGTCAAATGAATGTTATTAGGGTTTTTTAATACAGTGAATTTAGATATCGTCAAATCAAATGAATGTCTATTAGGATTTTATAAAACATTGAATTTAGATAAGGCCAAGTCCAATGAATGTTATTAGGGTTTTTTAATACAGTGAATTTAGATATCGTCAAATCAAATGAATGTCTATTAGGATTTTATAGAACAATGAATTTAGATAAGCCAAGTCAAATGAATGTTATTAGGGTTTTTTAATACAGTGAATTTAGATAAGGCCAAGTCAAATGAATGTTATTAGGGTTTTTTAATATAGTGAATTTAGATATCGTCAAATCAAATGAATGTCTATTAGGATTTTATAAAACAATGAATTTAGATAAGGCCAAGTCAAATGAATGTAATTAGAGTTTTTTAATACAGTGAATTTAGATATCGTCAAATCAAATGAATGTCTATTAGGATTTTATAAAACAATGAATTTAGATAAGGCCAAGTCAAATGAATGTTATTAGGGTTTTTTAATACAGTGAATTTAGATATCGTCAAATCAAATGAATGTCTATTAGGATTTTATAAAACAATGAATTTAGATAAGGCCAAGTCAAATGAATGTTATTAGGGTTTTTTAATACAGTGAATTTAGATATCGTCAAATCAAATGAATGTCTATTAGGATTTTATAAAACTATGAATTTAGATAAGGCCAAGTCAAATGCATGTTATTAGGGTTTTTTAATACAGTGAATTTAGATATCGTCAAATCAAATGAATGTCTATTAGGATTTTATAAAACAATGAATTTAGATAAGGCCAAGTCAAATGAATGTTATTAGGGTTTTTTAATACAGTGAATTTAGATATCGTCAAATCAAATGAATGTCTATTAGTATTTTATAAAACAATGAATTTAGATAAGGCCAAGTCAAATGAATGTTATTAGGGTTTTTTAATACAGTGAATTTAGATATCGTCAAATCAAATGAATGTCTATTAGGATTTTATAAAACATTGAATTTAGATAAGGCCAAGTCAAATGAATGTTATTAGGGTTTTTTAATACAGTGAATTTAGATATCGTCAAATCAAATGAATGTCTATTAGGATTTTATAAAACTATGAATTTAGATAAGGCCAAGTCAAATGCATGTTATTAGGGTTTTTTAATACAGTGAATTTAGATATCGTCAAATCAAATGAATGTCTATTAGGATTTTATAAAACAATGAATTTAGATAAGGCCAAGTCAAATGAATGTTATTAGGGTTTTTTAATACAGTGAATTTAGATATCGTCAAATCAAATGAATGTCTATTAGTATTTTATAAAACAATGAATTTAGATAAGGCCAAGTCAAATGAATGTTATTAGGGTTTTTTAATACAGTGAATTTAGATATCGTCAAATCAAATGAATGTCTATTAGGATTTTATAAAACATTGAATTTAGATAAGGCCAAGTCAAATGAATGTTATTAGGGTTTTTTAATACAGTGAATTTAGATATCGTCAAATCAAATGAATGTCTATTAGGATTTTATAAAACAATGAATTTAGATAAGGCCAAGTCAAATGAATGTTATTAGGGTTTTTTAATACAGTGAATTTAGATATCGTCAAATCAAATGAATGTCTATTAGGATTTTATAAAACTATGAATTTAGATAAGGCCAAGTCAAATGCATGTTATTAGGGTTTTTTAATACAGTGAATTTAGATATCGTCAAATCAAATGAATGTCTATTAGGATTTTATAAAACAATGAATTTAGATAAGGCCAAGTCAAATGAATGTTATTAGGGTTTTTTAATACAGTGAATTTAGATATCGTCAAATCAAATGAATGTCTATTAGTATTTTATAAAACAATGAATTTAGATAAGGCCAAGTCAAATGAATGTTATTAGGGTTTTTTAATACAGTGAATTTAGATATCGTCAAATCAAATGAATGTCTATTAGGATTTTATAAAACATTGAAATTAGATAAGGCCAAGTCAAATGAATGTTATTAGGGTTTTTTAATACAGTGAATTTAGATATTGTCAAATCAAATGAATGTCTATTAGGATTTTATAAAACATTGAAATTAGATAAGGCCAAGTCAAATGAATGTTATTAGGGTTTTTTAATACAGTGAATTTAGATATCGTCAAATCAAATGAATGTCTATTAGGATTTTATAAAACATTGAATTTAGATAAGGCCAAGTCAAATGAATGTTATTAGGGTTTTTTAATACAGTGAATTTAGATATCGTCAAATCAAATGAATGTCTATTAGGATTTTATAAAACTATGAATTTAGATAAGGCCAAGTCAAATGCATGTTATTAGGGTTTTTTAATACAGTGAATTTAGATATCGTTAAATCAAATGAATGTCCATTAGGATTTTATAAAACAATGAATTTAGATAAGGCCAAGTCAAATGAATGTTATTAGGGTTTTTGAATACAGTGAATTTAGATATCGTCAAATCAAATGAATGTCTATTAGGATTTTATAGAACAATGAATTTAGATAAGGCCAAGTCAAATGAATGTTATTAGAGTTTTTTAATACAGTGAATTTAGATATCGTCAAATCAAATGAATGTCTATTAGGATTTTATAAAACATTGAATTTAGATAAGGCCAAGTCAAATGAATGTTATTAGGGTTTTTTAATACAGTGAATTTAGATATCGTCAAATCAAATGAATGTCTATTAGGATTTTATAAAACAATGAATTTAGATAAGGCCAAGTCAAATGAATGTTATTAGGGTTTTTTAATACAGTGAATTTAGATATCGTCAAATCAAATGAATGTCTATTAGGATTTTATAAAACAATGAATTTAGATAAGGCCAAGTCAAATGAATGTTATTAGGGTTTTTTAATACAGTGAATTTAGATATCGTCAAATCAAATGAATGTCTATTAGGATTTTATAAAACAATGAATTTAGATAAGGCAAAGTCAAATGAATGTTATTAGGGTTTTTTAATACAGTGAATTTAGATATTGTCAAATCAAATGAATGTCTATTAGGATTTTATAAAACATTGAAATTAGATAAGGCCAAGTCAAATGAATGTTATTAGGGTTTTTTAATACAGTGAATTTAGATATCGTCAAATCAAATGAATGTCTATTAGGATTTTATAAAACATTGAATTTAGATAAGGCCAAGTCAAATGAATGTTATTAGGGTTTTTTAATACAGTGAATTTAGATATCGTCAAATCAAATGAATGTCTATTAGGATTTTATAAAACTATGAATTTAGATAAGGCCAAGTCAAATGCATGTTATTAGGGTTTTTTAATACAGTGAATTTAGATATCGTCAAATCAAATGAATGTCTATTAGGATTTTATAAAACAATGAATTTAGATAAGGCCAAGTCAAATGAATGTTATTAGGGTTTTTTAATACAGTGAATTTAGATATCGTCAAATCAAATGAATGTCTATTAGTATTTTATAAAACAATGAATTTAGATAAGGCCAAGTCAAATGAATGTTATTAGGGTTTTTTAATACAGTGAATTTAGATATCGTCAAATCAAATGAATGTCTATTAGGATTTTATAAAACATTGAAATTAGATAAGGCCAAGTCAAATGAATGTTATTAGGGTTTTTTAATACAGTGAATTTAGATATTGTCAAATCAAATGAATGTCTATTAGGATTTTATAAAACATTGAAATTAGATAAGGCCAAGTCAAATGAATGTTATTAGGGTTTTTTAATACAGTGAATTTAGATATCGTCAAATCAAATGAATGTCTATTAGGATTTTATAAAACATTGAATTTAGATAAGGCCAAGTCAAATGAATGTTATTAGGGTTTTTTAATACAGTGAATTTAGATATCGTCAAATCAAATGAATGTCTGTTAGGATTTTATAAAACTATGAATTTAGATAAGGCCAAGTCAAATGCATGTTATTAGGGTTTTTTAATACAGTGAATTTAGATATCGTTAAATCAAATGAATGTCCATTAGGATTTTATAAAACAATGAATTTAGATAAGGCCAAGTCAAATGAATGTTATTAGGGTTTTTGAATACAGTGAATTTAGATATCGTCAAATCAAATGAATGTCTATTAGGATTTTATAGAACAATGAATTTAGATAAGGCCAAGTCAAATGAATGTTATTAGAGTTTTTTAATACAGTGAATTTAGATATCGTCAAATCAAATGAATGTCTATTAGGATTTTATAAAACATTGAATTTAGATAAGGCCAAGTCAAATGAATGTTATTAGGGTTTTTTAATACAGTGAATTTAGATATCGTCAAATCAAATGAATGTCTATTAGGATTTTATAAAACAATGAATTTAGATAAGGCCAAGTCAAATGAATGTTATTAGGGTTTTTTAATACAGTGAATTTAGATATCGTCAAATCAAATGAATGTCTATTAGGATTTTATAAAACAATGAATTTAGATAAGGCCAAGTCAAATGAATGTTATTAGGGATTTTTAATACAGTGAATTTAGATATCGTCAAATCAAATGAATGTCTATTAGGATTTTATAAAACAATGAATTTAGATAAGGCAAAGTCAAATGAATGTTATTAGGGTTTTTTAATACAGTGAATTTAGATATTGTCAAATCAAATGAATGTCTATTAGGATTTTATAAAACATTGAAATTAGATAAGGCCAAGTCAAATGAATGTTATTAGGGTTTTTTAATACAGTGAATTTAGATATCGTCAAATCAAATGAATGTCTATTAGGATTTTATAAAACATTGAATTTAGATAAGGCCAAGTCAAATGAATGTTATTAGGGTTTTTTAATACAGTGAATTTAGATATCGTCAAATCAAATGAATGTCTATTAGGATTTTATAAAACAATGAATTTAGATAAGGCAAAGTCAAATGAATGTTATTAGGGTTTTTTAATACAGTGAATTTAGATATTGTCAAATCAAATGAATGTCTATTAGGATTTTATAAAACATTGAAATTAGATAAGGCCAAGTCAAATGAATGTTATTAGGGTTTTTTAATACAGTGAATTTAGATATCGTCAAATCAAATGAATGTCTATTAGGATTTTATAAAACATTGAATTTAGATAAGGCCAAGTCAAATGAATGTTATTAGGGTTTTTTAATACAGTGAATTTAGATATCGTCAAATCAAATGAATGTCTATTAGGATTTTATAAAACATTGAATTTAGATAAGGCCAAGTCAAATGAATGTTATTAGGGTTTTTTAATACAGTGAATTTAGATATCGTCAAATCAAATGAATGTCTATTAGGATTTTATAAAACATTGAATTTAGATAAGGCCAAGTCAAATGAATGTTATTAGGGTTTTTTAATACAGTGAATTTAGATATCGTCAAATCAAATGAATGTCTATTAGTATTTTATAAAACAATGAATTTAGATAAGGCCAAGTCAAATGAATGTTATTAGGGTTTTTTAATACAGTGAATTTAGATATCGTCAAATCAAATGAATGTCTATTAGTATTTTATAAAACAATGAATTTAGATAAGGCCAAGTCAAATGAATGTTATTAGGGTTTTTTAATACAGTGAATTTAGATATCGTCAAATCAAATGAATGTCTATTAGTATTTTATAAAACAATGAATTTAGATAAGGCCAAGTCAACTGAATGTTATTAGGGTTTTTTAATACAGTGAATTTAGATATCGTCAAATCAAATGAATGTCTATTAGGATTTTATAAAACTATGAATTTAGATAAGGCCAAGTCAAATGCATGTTATTAGGGTTTTTTAATACAGTGAATTTAGATATCGTCAAATCAAATGAATGTCTATTAGGATTTTATAAAACAATGAATTTAGATAAGGCCAAGTCAAATGAATGTTATTAGGGTTTTTTAATACAGTGAATTTAGATATCGTCAAATCAAATGAATGTCTATTAGTATTTTATAAAACAATGAATTTAGATAAGGCCAAGACAAATGAATGTTATTAGGGTTTTTTAATACAGTGAATTTAGATATCGTCAAATCAAATGAATGTCTATTAGGATTTTATAAAACATTGAAATTAGATAAGGCCAATGAATGTTATTAGGGTTTTTTAATACAGTGAATTTAGATATCGTCAAATCAAATGAATGTCTATTAGTATTTTATAAAACAATGAATTTAGATAAGGCCAAGTCAAATGAATGTTATTAGGGATTTTTAATACAGTGAATTTAGATATCGTCAAATCAAATGAATGTCTATTAGGATTTTATAAAACATTGAATTTAGATAAGGCCAAGTCAAATGAATGTTATTAGGGTTTTTTAATACAGTGAATTTAGATATCGTCAAATCAAATGAATGTCTATTAGTATTTTATAAAACAATGAATTTAGATAAGGCCAAGTCAAATGAATGTTATTAGGGTTTTTTAATACAGTGAATTTAGATATCGTCAAATCAAATGAATGTCTATTAGGATTTTATAAAACATTGAAATTAGATAAGGCCAAGTCAAATGAATGTTATTAGGGTTTTTTAATACAGTGAATTTAGATATCGTCAAATCAAATGAATGTCTATTAGGATTTTATAAAACAATGAATTTAGATAAGGCCAAGTCAAATGAATGTTATTAGGGTTTTTTAATACAGTGAATTTAGATATCGTCAAATCAAATGAATGTCTATTAGTATTTTATAAAACAATGAATTTAGATAAGGCCAAGTCAAATGAATGTTATTAGGGTTTTTTAATACAGTGAATTTAGATATCGTCAAATCAAATGAATGTCTATTAGTATTTTATAAAACAATGAATTTAGATAAGGCCAAGTCAAATGAATGTTATTAGGGTTTTTTAATACAGTGAATTTAGATATCGTCAAATCAAATGAATGTCTATTAGTATTTTATAAAACAATGAATTTAGATAAGGCCAAGTCAACTGAATGTTATTAGGGTTTTTTAATACAGTGAATTTAGATATCGTCAAATCAAATGAATGTCTATTGGGATTTTATAAAACTATGAATTTAGATAAGGCCAAGTCAAATGCATGTTATTAGGGTTTTTTAATACAGTGAATTTAGATATCGTCAAATCAAATGAATGTCTATTAGGATTTTATAAAACAATGAATTTAGATAAGGCCAAGTCAAATGAATGTTATTAGGGTTTTTTAATACAGTGAATTTAGATATCGTCAAATCAAATGAATGTCTATTAGTATTTTATAAAACAATGAATTTAGATAAGGCCAAGTCAAATGAATGTTATTAGGGTTTTTTAATACAGTGAATTTAGATATCGTCAAATCAAATGAATGTCTATTAGGATTTTATAAAACATTGAAATTAGATAAGGCCAATGAATGTTATTAGGGTTTTTTAATACAGTGAATTTAGATATCGTCAAATCAAATGAATGTCTATTAGTATTTTATAAAACAATGAATTTAGATAAGGCCAAGTCAAATGAATGTTATTAGGGTTTTTTAATACAGTGAATTTAGATATCGTCAAATCAAATGAATGTCTATTAGGATTTTATAAAACATTGAATTTAGATAAGGCCAAGTCAAATGAATGTTATTAGGGTTTTTTAATACAGTGAATTTAGATATCGTCAAATCAAATGAATGTCTATTAGTATTTTATAAAACAATGAATTTAGATAAGGCCAAGTCAAATGAATGTTATTAGGGTTTTTTAATACAGTGAATTTAGATATCGTCAAATCAAATGAATGTCTATTAGGATTTTATAAAACATTGAAATTAGATAAGGCCAAGTCAAATGAATGTTATTAGGGTTTTTTAATACAGTGAATTTAGATATTGTCAAATCAAATGAATGTCTATTAGGATTTTATAAAACATTGAAATTAGATAAGGCCAAGTCAAATGAATGTTATTAGGGTTTTTTAATACAGTGAATTTAGATATCGTCAAATCAAATGAATGTCTATTAGTATTTTATAAAACAATGAATTTAGATAAGGCCAAGTCAAATGAATGTTATTAGGGTTTTTTAATACAGTGAATTTAGATATCGTCAAATCAAATGAATGTCTATTAGGATTTTATAAAACTATGAATTTAGATAAGGCCAAGTCAAATGCATGATATTAGGGTTTTTTAATACAGTGAATTTAGATATCGTCAAATCAAATGAATGTCTATTAGGATTTTATAAAACAATGAATTTAGATAAGGCCAAGTCAAATGAATGTTATTAGGGTTTTTTAATACAGTGAATTTAGATATCGTCAAATCAAATGAATGTCTATTAGTATTTTATAAAACAATGAATTTAGATAAGGCCAAGTCAAATGAATGTTATTAGGGTTTTTTAATACAGTGAATTTAGATATCGTCAAATCAAATGAATGTCTATTAGGATTTTATAAAACATTGAAATTAGATAAGGCCAAGTCAAATGAATGTTATTAGGGTTTTTTAATACAGTGAATTTAGATATTGTCAAATCAAATGAATGTCTATTAGGATTTTATAAAACATTGAAATTAGATAAGGCCAAGTCAAATGAATGTTATTAGGGTTTTTTAATACAGTGAATTTAGATATCGTCAAATCAAATGAATGTCTATTAGGATTTTATAAAACATTGAATTTAGATAAGGCCAAGTCAAATGAATGTTATTAGGGTTTTTTAATACAGTGAATTTAGATATCGTCAAATCAACTGAATGTCTATTAGTATTTTATAAAACAATGAATTTAGATAAGGCCAAGTCAAATGAATGTTATTAGGGTTTTTTAATACAGTGAATTTAGATATCGTCAAATCAAATGAATGTCTATTAGGATTATATAAAACTATGAATTTAGATAAGGCCAAGTCAAATGCATGTTATTAGGGTTTTTTAATACATTGAATTTAGATATCGTCAAATCAAATGAATGTCTATTAGGATTTTATAAAACAATGAATTTAGATAAGGCCAAGTCAAATGAATGTTATTAGGGTTTTTTAATACAGTGAATTTAGATATTGTCAAATCAAATGAATGTCTATTAGGATTTTATAAAACATTGAAATTAGATAAGGCCAAGTCAAATGAATGTTATTAGGGTTTTTTAATACAGTGAATTTAGATATCGTCAAATCAAATGAATGTCTATTAGGATTTTATAAAACATTGAATTTAGATAAGGCCAAGTCAAATGAATGTTATTAGGGTTTTTTAATACAGTGAATTTAGATATCGTCAAATCAAATGAAAGTCTATTAGTATTTTATAAAACAATGAATTTAGATAAGGCCAAGTCAAATGAATGTTATTAGGGTTTTTTAATACAGTGAATTTAGATATCGTCAAATCAAATGAATGTCTATTAGGATTTTATAAAACATTGAAATTAGATAAGGCCAAGTCAAATGAATGTTATTAGGGTTTTTTAATACAGTGAATTTAGATATTGTCAAATCAAATGAATGTCTATTAGGATTTTATAAAACATTGAAATTAGATAAGGCCAAGTCAAATGAATGTTATTAGGGTTTTTTAATACAGTGAATTTAGATATCGTCAAATCAAATGAATGTCTATTAATATTTTATAAAACAATGAATTTAGATAAGGCCAAGTCAAATGAATGTTATTAGGGTTTTTTAATACAGTGAATTTAGATATCGTCAAATCAAATGAATGTCTATTAGGATTTTATAAAACTATGAATTTAGATAAGGCCAAGTCAAATGCATGTTATTAGGGTTTTTTAATACAGTGAATTTAGATATCGTCAAATCAAATGAATGTATATTAGGAATTTATAAAACAATGAATTTAGATAAGGCCAAGTCAAATGAATGTTATTAGGGTGTTTTAATACAGGGAATTTAGATATCGTCAAATCAAATGAATGTCTATTAGGATTTTATAAAACATTGAATTTAGATAAGGCCAAGTCAAATGAATGTTATTAGGGTTTTTTAATACAGTGAATTTAGATATCGTCAAATCAAATGAATGTCTATTAGGATTTTATAAAACAATGAATTTAGATAAGGCCAAGTCAAATGAATGTTATTAGGGTTTTTAATACAGTGAATTTAGATATCGTCAAATCAAATGAATGTCTATTAGGATTTTATAAAACATTGAATTTAGATAAGGCCAAGTCAAATGAATGTTATTAGGGTTTTTTAATACAGTGAATTTAGATATCGTCAAATCAAATGAATGTCTATTAGGATTTTATAAAACAATGAATTTAGATAAGGCCAAGTCAAATGAATGTTATTAGGGTTTTTAATACAGTGAATTTAGATATCGTCAAATCAAATGAATGTCTATTAGGATTTTATAAAACATTGAATTTAGATAAGGCCAAGTCAAATGAATGTTATTAGGGTCTTTTAATTCAGTGAATTTAGATATCGTCAAATCAAATGAATGTCTATTAGGATTTTATAGAACAATGAATTTAGATAAGGCCAAGTCAAATGAATGTTATTAGGGTTTTTTAATACAGTGAATTTAGATATCGTCAAATCAAATGAATGTCTATTAGGATTTTATAAAACAATGAATTTAGATAAGGCCAAGTCAAATGAATGTTATTAGGGTTTTTTAATACAGTGAATTTAGATATCGTCAAATCAAATGAATGTCTATTAGGATTTTATAAAACATTGAATTTAGATAAGGCCAAGTCAAATGAATGTTATTAGGGTTTTTTAATACAGTGAATTTAGATATCGTCAAATCAAATGAATGTCTATTAGGATTTTATAGAACAATGAATTTAGATAAGCCAAGTCAAATGAATGTTATTAGGGTTTTTTAATACAGTGAATTTAGATAAGGCCAAGTCAAATGAATGTTATTAGGGTTTTTTAATATAGTGAATTTAGATATCGTCAAATCAAATGAATGTCTATTAGGATTTTATAAAACAATGAATTTAGATAAGGCCAAGTCAAATGAATGTTATTAGAGTTTTTTAATACAGTGAATTTAGATATCGTCAAATCAAATGAATGTCTATTAGGATTTTATAAAACAATGAATTTAGATAAGGCCAAGTCAAATGAATGTTATTATGTTATTAGTGTTTTTTAATACAGTGAATTTAGATATCGTCAAATCAAATGAATGTCTATTAGGATTTTATAAAACATTGAATTTAGATAATGCCAAGTCAAATGAATGTTATTAGGGTTTTTTAATACAGTGAATTTAGATATCGTCAAACCAAATGAATGTCTATTAGGATTTTATAAAACAATGAATTTAGATAAGGCCAAGTCAAATGAATGTCTATTAGGATTTTATAAAACATTGAATTTAGATAAGGCCAAGTCAAATGAATGTTATTAGGGTTTTTTAATACAGTGAATTTAGATATCGTCAAATCAAATGAATGTCTATTAGGATTTTATAAAACAATGAATTTAGATAAGGCAAAGTCAAATGAATGTTATTAGGGTTTTTTAATACAGTGAATTTAGATATTGTCAAATCAAATGAATGTCTATTAGGATTTTATAAAACATTGAAATTAGATAAGGCCAAGTCAAATGAATGTAATTAGGGTTTTTTAATACAGTGAATTTAGATATCGTCAAATCAAATGAATGTCTATTAGGATTTTATAAAACATTGAATTTAGATAAGGCCAAGTCAAATGAATGTTATTAGGGTTTTTTAATACAGTGAATTTAGATATCGTCAAATCAAATGAATGTCTATTAGGATTTTATAAAACATTGAATTTAGATAAGGCCAAGTCAAATGAATGTTATTAGGGTTTTTTAATACAGTGAATTTAGATATCGTCAAATCAAATGAATGTCTATTAGGATTTTATAAAACAATGAATTTAGATAAGGCCAAGTCAAATGAATGTTATTAGGGTTTTTTAATACAGTGAATTTAGATATCGTCAAATCAAATGAATGTCTATTAGGATTTTATAAAACATTGAATTTAGATAAGGCCAAGTCAAATGAATGTTATTAGGGTTTTTTAATACAGTGAATTTAGATATCGTCAAATCAAATGAATGTCTATTAGGATTTTATAGAACAATGAATTTAGATAAGCCAAGTCAAATGAATGTTATTAGGGTTTTTTAATACAGTGAATTTAGATATCGTCAAATCAAATGAATGTCTATTAGGATTTTATAAAACAATGAATTTAGATAAGGCCAAGTCAAATGAATGTTATTAGGGTTTTTTAATACAGTGAATTTAGATATCGTCAAATCAAATGAATGTCTATTAGGATTTTATAAAACATTGAATTTAGATAAGGCCAAGTCAAATGAATGTTATTAGGGTTTTTTAATACAGTGAATTTAGATATCGTCAAATCAAATGAATGTCTATTAGGATTTTATAGAACAATGAATTTAGATAAGCCAAGTCAAATGAATGTTATTAGGGTTTTTTAATATAGTGAATTTAGATATCGTCAAATCAAATGAATGTCTATTAGGATTTTATAAAACAATGAATTTAGATAAGGCCAAGTCAAATGAATGTTATTAGAGTTTTTTAATACAGTGAATTTAGATATCGTCAAATCAAATGAATGTCTATTAGGATTTTATAAAACAATGAATTTAGATAAGGCCAAGTCAAATGAATGTTATTATGTTATTAGTGTTTTTTAATACAGTGAATTTAGATATCGTCAAATCAAATGAATGTCTATTAGGATTTTATAAAACATTGAATTTAGATAATGCCAAGTCAAATGAATGTTATTAGGGTTTTTTAATACAGTGAATTTAGATATCGTCAAACCAAATGAATGTCTATTAGGATTTTATAAAACAATGAATTTAGATAAGGCCAAGTCAAATGAATGTTATTAGGGTTTTTTAATACAGTGAATTTAGATAAGGCCAAGTCAAATGAATGTTATTAGGGTTTTTTAATATAGTGAATTTAGATATCGTCAAATCAAATGAATGTCTATTAGGATTTTATAAAACAATGAATTTAGATAAGGCCAAGTCAAATGAATGTTATTAGAGTTTTTTAATACAGTGAATTTAGATATCGTCAAATCAAATGAATGTCTATTAGGATTTTATAAAACAATGAATTTAGATAAGGCCAAGTCAAATGAATGTTATTAGGGTTTTTTAATACAGTGAATTTAGATATCGTCAAATCAAATGAATGTCTATTAGGATTTTATAAAACATTGAATTTAGATAAGGCCAAGTCAAATGAATGTTATTAGTGTTTTTTAATACAGTGAATTTAGATATCGTCAAATCAAATGAATGTCTATTAGGATTTTATAAAACATTGAATTTAGATAATGCCAAGTCAAATGAATGTTATTAGGGTTTTTTAATACAGTGAATTTAGATATCGTCAAACCAAATGAATGTCTATTAGGATTTTATAAAACAATGAATTTAGATAAGGCCAAGTCAAATGAATGTTATTAGGGTTTTTTAATACAGTGAATTTAGATATCGTCAAATCAAATGAATGTCTATTAGGATTTTATAAAACATTGAATTTAGATAAGGCCAAGTCAAATGAATGTTATTAGGGTTTTTTAATACAGTGAATTTAAATATCGTCAAATCAAATGAATGTCTATTAGGATTTTATAAAACAATGAATTTAGATAAGGCCAAGTCAAATGAATGTTATTAGGGTTTTTAATACAGTGAATTTAGATATCGTCAAATCAAATGAATGTCTATTAGGATTTTATAAAACATTGAATTTAGATAAGGCCAAGTCAAATGAATGTTATTAGGGTTTTTTAATACAGTGAATTTAGATATCGTCAAATCAAATGAATGTCTATTAGGATTTTATAAAACAATGAATTTAGATAAGGCCAAGTCAAATGAATGTTATTAGGGTTTTTTAATTCAGTGAATTTAGATATCGTCAAATCAAATGAATGTCTATTAGGATTTTATAGAACAATGAATTTAGATAAGGCCAAGTCAAATGAATGCTATTAGAGTTTTTTAATACAGTGAATTTAGATATCGTCAAATCAAATAAATGTCTATTAGGATTTTATAAAACAATGAATTTAGATAAGGCCAAGTCAAATGAATGTTATTAGGGTTTTTTAATACAGTGAATTTAGATATCGTCAAATCAAATGAATGTCTATTAGGATTTTATAAAACATTGAATTTAGATAAGGCCAAGTCCAATGAATGTTATTAGGGTTTTTTAATACAGTGAATTTAGATATCGTCAAATCAAATGAATGTCTATTAGGATTTTATAGAACAATGAATTTAGATAAGCCAAGTCAAATGAATGTTATTAGGGTTTTTTAATACAGTGAATTTAGATAAGGCCAAGTCAAATGAATGTTATTAGGGTTTTTTAATATAGTGAATTTAGATATCGTCAAATCAAATGAATGTCTATTAGGATTTTATAAAACAATGAATTTAGATAAGGCCAAGTCAAATGAATGTAATTAGAGTTTTTTAATACAGTGAATTTAGATATCGTCAAATCAAATGAATGTCTATTAGGATTTTATAAAACAATGAATTTAGATAAGGCCAAGTCAAATGAATGTTATTAGGGTTTTTTAATACAGTGAATTTAGATATCGTCAAATCAAATGAATGTCTATTAGGATTTTATAAAACAATGAATTTAGATAAGGCCAAGTCAAATGAATGTTATTAGGGTTTTTTAATTCAGTGAATTTAGATATCGTCAAATCAAATGAATGTCTATTAGGATTTTATAGAACAATGAATTTAGATAAGGCCAAGTCAAATGAATGCTATTAGAGTTTTTTAATACAGTGAATTTAGATATCGTCAAATCAAATAAATGTCTATTAGGATTTTATAAAACAATGAATTTAGATAAGGCCAAGTCAAATGAATGTTATTAGGGTTTTTTAATACAGTGAATTTAGATATCGTCAAATCAAATGAATGTCTATTAGGATTTTATAAAACATTGAATTTAGATAAGGCCAAGTCCAATGAATGTTATTAGGGTTTTTTAATACAGTGAATTTAGATATCGTCAAATCAAATGAATGTCTATTAGGATTTTATAGAACAATGAATTTAGATAAGCCAAGTCAAATGAATGTTATTAGGGTTTTTTAATACAGTGAATTTAGATAAGGCCAAGTCAAATGAATGTTATTAGGGTTTTTTAATATAGTGAATTTAGATATCGTCAAATCAAATGAATGTCTATTAGGATTTTATAAAACAATGAATTTAGATAAGGCCAAGTCAAATGAATGTAATTAGAGTTTTTTAATACAGTGAATTTAGATATCGTCAAATCAAATGAATGTCTATTAGGATTTTATAAAACAATGAATTTAGATAAGGCCAAGTCAAATGAATGTTATTAGGGTTTTTTAATACAGTGAATTTAGATATCGTCAAATCAAATGAATGTCTATTAGGATTTTATAAAACAATGAATTTAGATAAGGCCAAGTCAAATGAATGTTATTAGGGTTTTTTAATACAGTGAATTTAGATATCGTCAAATCAAATGAATGTCTATTAGGATTTTATAAAACTATGAATTTAGATAAGGCCAAGTCAAATGCATGTTATTAGGGTTTTTTAATACAGTGAATTTAGATATCGTCAAATCAAATGAATGTCTATTAGGATTTTATAAAACTATGAATTTAGATAAGGCCAAGTCAAATGAATGTTATTAGGGTTTTTTAATACAGTGAATTTAGATATCGTCAAATCAAATGAATGTCTATTAGTATTTTATAAAACAATGAATTTAGATAAGGCCAAGTCAAATGAATGTTATTAGGGTTTTTTAATACAGTGAATTTAGATATCGTCAAATCAAATGAATGTCTATTAGGATTTTATAAAACATTGAATTTAGATAAGGCCAAGTCAAATGAATGTTATTAGGGTTTTTTAATACAGTGAATTTAGATATCGTCAAATCAAATGAATGTCTATTAGGATTTTATAAAACTATGAATTTAGATAAGGCCAAGTCAAATGCATGTTATTAGGGTTTTTTAATACAGTGAATTTAGATATCGTCAAATCAAATGAATGTCTATTAGGATTTTATAAAACAATGAATTTAGATAAGGCCAAGTCAAATGAATGTTATTAGGGTTTTTTAATACAGTGAATTTAGATATCGTCAAATCAAATGAATGTCTATTAGTATTTTATAAAACAATGAATTTAGATAAGGCCAAGTCAAATGAATGTTATTAGGGTTTTTTAATACAGTGAATTTAGATATCGTCAAATCAAATGAATGTCTATTAGGATTTTATAAAACATTGAATTTAGATAAGGCCAAGTCAAATGAATGTTATTAGGGTTTTTTAATACAGTGAATTTAGATATCGTCAAATCAAATGAATGTCTATTAGGATTTTATAAAACAATGAATTTAGATAAGGCCAAGTCAAATGAATGTTATTAGGGTTTTTTAATACAGTGAATTTAGATATCGTCAAATCAAATGAATGTCTATTAGGATTTTATAAAACTATGAATTTAGATAAGGCCAAGTCAAATGCATGTTATTAGGGTTTTTTAATACAGTGAATTTAGATATCGTCAAATCAAATGAATGTCTATTAGGATTTTATAAAACAATGAATTTAGATAAGGCCAAGTCAAATGAATGTTATTAGGGTTTTTTAATACAGTGAATTTAGATATCGTCAAATCAAATGAATGTCTATTAGTATTTTATAAAACAATGAATTTAGATAAGGCCAAGTCAAATGAATGTTATTAGGGTTTTTTAATACAGTGAATTTAGATATCGTCAAATCAAATGAATGTCTATTAGGATTTTATAAAACATTGAAATTAGATAAGGCCAAGTCAAATGAATGTTATTAGGGTTTTTTAATACAGTGAATTTAGATATTGTCAAATCAAATGAATGTCTATTAGGATTTTATAAAACATTGAAATTAGATAAGGCCAAGTCAAATGAATGTTATTAGGGTTTTTTAATACAGTGAATTTAGATATCGTCAAATCAAATGAATGTCTATTAGGATTTTATAAAACATTGAATTTAGATAAGGCCAAGTCAAATGAATGTTATTAGGGTTTTTTAATACAGTGAATTTAGATATCGTCAAATCAAATGAATGTCTATTAGGATTTTATAAAACTATGAATTTAGATAAGGCCAAGTCAAATGCATGTTATTAGGGTTTTTTAATACAGTGAATTTAGATATCGTTAAATCAAATGAATGTCCATTAGGATTTTATAAAACAATGAATTTAGATAAGGCCAAGTCAAATGAATGTTATTAGGGTTTTTGAATACAGTGAATTTAGATATCGTCAAATCAAATGAATGTCTATTAGGATTTTATAGAACAATGAATTTAGATAAGGCCAAGTCAAATGAATGTTATTAGAGTTTTTTAATACAGTGAATTTAGATATCGTCAAATCAAATGAATGTCTATTAGGATTTTATAAAACATTGAATTTAGATAAGGCCAAGTCAAATGAATGTTATTAGGGTTTTTTAATACAGTGAATTTAGATATCGTCAAATCAAATGAATGTCTATTAGGATTTTATAAAACAATGAATTTAGATAAGGCCAAGTCAAATGAATGTTATTAGGGTTTTTTAATACAGTGAATTTAGATATCGTCAAACCAAATGAATGTCTATTAGGATTTTATAAAACAATGAATTTAGATAAGGCCAAGTCAAATGAATGTTATTAGGGTTTTTTAATACAGTGAATTTAGATATCGTCAAATCAAATGAATGTCTATTAGGATTTTATAAAACAATGAATTTAGATAAGGCAAAGTCAAATGAATGTTATTAGGGTTTTTTAATACAGTGAATTTAGATATCGTCAAATCAAATGAATGTCTATTAGTATTTTATAAAACAATGAATTTAGATAAGGCCAAGTCAAATGAATGTTATTAGGGTTTTTTAATACAGTGAATTTAGATATCGTCAAATCAAATGAATGTCTATTAGGATTTTATAAAACATTGAAATTAGATAAGGCCAAGTCAAATGAATGTTATTAGGGTTTTTTAATACAGTGAATTTAGATATTGTCAAATCAAATGAATGTCTATTAGGATTTTATAAAACATTGAAATTAGATAAGGCCAAGTCAAATGAATGTTATTAGGGTTTTTTAATACAGTGAATTTAGATATCGTCAAATCAAATGAATGTCTATTAGGATTTTATAAAACATTGAATTTAGATAAGGCCAAGTCAAATGAATGTTATTAGGGTTTTTTAATACAGTGAATTTAGATATCGTCAAATCAAATGAATGTTATTAGGGTTTTTGAATACAGTGAATTTAGATATCGTCAAATCAAATGAATGTCTATTAGGATTTTATAGAACAATGAATTTAGATAAGGCCAAGTCAAATGAATGTTATTAGAGTTTTTTAATACAGTGAATTTAGATATCGTCAAATCAAATGAATGTCTATTAGGATTTTATAAAACATTGAATTTAGATAAGGCCAAGTCAAATGAATGTTATTAGGGTTTTTTAATACAGTGAATTTAGATATCGTCAAATCAAATGAATGTCTATTAGGATTTTATAAAACAATGAATTTAGATAAGGCCAAGTCAAATGAATGTTATTAGGGTTTTTTAATACAGTGAATTTAGATATCGTCAAATCAAATGAATGTCTATTAGGATTTTATAAAACAATGAATTTAGATAAGGCCAAGTCAAATGAATGTTATTAGGGTTTTTTAATACAGTGAATTTAGATATCGTCAAATCAAATGAATGTCTATTAGGATTTTATAAAACAATGAATTTAGATAAGGCAAAGTCAAATGAATGTTATTAGGGTTTTTTAATACAGTGAATTTAGATATTGTCAAATCAAATGAATGTCTATTAGGATTTTATAAAACATTGAAATTAGATAAGGCCAAGTCAAATGAATGTTATTAGGGTTTTTTAATACAGTGAATTTAGATATCGTCAAATCAAATGAATGTCTATTAGGATTTTATAAAACATTGAATTTAGATAAGGCCAAGTCAAATGAATGTTATTAGGGTTTTTTAATACAGTGAATTTAGATATCGTCAAATCAAATGAATGTCTATTAGGATTTTATAAAACAATGAATTTAGATAAGGCAAAGTCAAATGAATGTTATTAGGGTTTTTTAATACAGTGAATTTAGATATTGTCAAATCAAATGAATGTCTATTAGGATTTTATAAAACATTGAAATTAGATAAGGCCAAGTCAAATGAATGTTATTAGGGTTTTTTAATACAGTGAATTTAGATATCGTCAAATCAAATGAATGTCTATTAGGATTTTATAAAACATTGAATTTAGATAAGGCCAAGTCAAATGAATGTTATTAGGGTTTTTTAATACAGTGAATTTAGATATCGTCAAATCAAATGAATGTCTATTAGGATTTTATAAAACATTGAATTTAGATAAGGCCAAGTCAAATGAATGTTATTAGGGTTTTTTAATACAGTGAATTTAGATATCGTCAAATCAAATGAATGTCTATTAGGATTTTATAAAACATTGAATTTAGATAAGGCCAAGTCAAATGAATGTTATTAGGGTTTTTTAATACAGTGAATTTAGATATCGTCAAATCAAATGAATGTCTATTAGTATTTTATAAAACAATGAATTTAGATAAGGCCAAGTCAAATGAATGTTATTAGGGTTTTTTAATACAGTGAATTTAGATATCGTCAAATCAAATGAATGTCTATTAGTATTTTATAAAACAATGAATTTAGATAAGGCCAAGTCAAATGAATGTTATTAGGGTTTTTTAATACAGTGAATTTAGATATCGTCAAATCAAATGAATGTCTATTAGTATTTTATAAAACAATGAATTTAGATAAGGCCAAGTCAACTGAATGTTATTAGGGTTTTTTAATACAGTGAATTTAGATATCGTCAAATCAAATGAATGTCTATTAGGATTTTATAAAACTATGAATTTAGATAAGGCCAAGTCAAATGCATGTTATTAGGGTTTTTTAATACAGTGAATTTAGATATCGTCAAATCAAATGAATGTCTATTAGGATTTTATAAAACAATGAATTTAGATAAGGCCAAGTCAAATGAATGTTATTAGGGTTTTTTAATACAGTGAATTTAGATATCGTCAAATCAAATGAATGTCTATTAGTATTTTATAAAACAATGAATTTAGATAAGGCCAAGTCAAATGAATGTTATTAGGGTTTTTTAATACAGTGAATTTAGATATCGTCAAATCAAATGAATGTCTATTAGGATTTTATAAAACATTGAAATTAGATAAGGCCAATGAATGTTATTAGGGTTTTTTAATACAGTGAATTTAGATATCGTCAAATCAAATGAATGTCTATTAGTATTTTATAAAACAATGAATTTAGATAAGGCCAAGTCAAATGAATGTTATTAGGGTTTTTTAATACAGTGAATTTAGATATCGTCAAATCAAATGAATGTCTATTAGGATTTTATAAAACATTGAATTTAGATAAGGCCAAGTCAAATGAATGTTATTAGGGTTTTTTAATACAGTGAATTTAGATATCGTCAAATCAAATGAATGTCTATTAGTATTTTATAAAACAATGAATTTAGATAAGGCCAAGTCAAATGAATGTTATTAGGGTTTTTTAATACAGTGAATTTAGATATCGTCAAATCAAATGAATGTCTATTAGGATTTTATAAAACATTGAAATTAGATAAGGCCAAGTCAAATGAATGTTATTAGGGTTTTTTAATACAGTGAATTTAGATATCGTCAAATCAAATGAATGTCTATTAGGATTTTATAAAACAATGAATTTAGATAAGGCCAAGTCAAATGAATGTTATTAGGGTTTTTTAATACAGTGAATTTAGATATCGTCAAATCAAATGAATGTCTATTAGTATTTTATAAAACAATGAATTTAGATAAGGCCAAGTCAAATGAATGTTATTAGGGTTTTTTAATACAGTGAATTTAGATATCGTCAAATCAAATGAATGTCTATTAGTATTTTATAAAACAATGAATTTAGATAAGGCCAAGTCAAATGAATGTTATTAGGGTTTTTTAATACAGTGAATTTAGATATCGTCAAATCAAATGAATGTCTATTAGTATTTTATAAAACAATGAATTTAGATAAGGCCAAGTCAACTGAATGTTATTAGGGTTTTTTAATACAGTGAATTTAGATATCGTCAAATCAAATGAATGTCTATTGGGATTTTATAAAACTATGAATTTAGATAAGGCCAAGTCAAATGCATGTTATTAGGGTTTTTTAATACAGTGAATTTAGATATCGTCAAATCAAATGAATGTCTATTAGGATTTTATAAAACAATGAATTTAGATAAGGCCAAGTCTAATGAATGTTATTAGGGTTTTTTAATACAGTGAATTTAGATATCGTCAAATCAAATGAATGTCTATTAGTATTTTATAAAACAATGAATTTAGATAAGGCCAAGTCAAATGAATGTTATTAGGGTTTTTTAATACAGTGAATTTAGATATCGTCAAATCAAATGAATGTCTATTAGGATTTTATAAAACATTGAAATTAGATAAGGCCAATGAATGTTATTAGGGTTTTTTAATACAGTGAATTTAGATATCGTCAAATCAAATGAATGTCTATTAGTATTTTATAAAACAATGAATTTAGATAAGGCCAAGTCAAATGAATGTTATTAGGGTTTTTTAATACAGTGAATTTAGATATCGTCAAATCAAATGAATGTCTATTAGGATTTTATAAAACATTGAATTTAGATAAGGCCAAGTCAAATGAATGTTATTAGGGTTTTTTAATACAGTGAATTTAGATATCGTCAAATCAAATGAATGTCTATTAGTATTTTATAAAACAATGAATTTAGATAAGGCCAAGTCAAATGAATGTTATTAGGGTTTTTTAATACAGTGAATTTAGATATCGTCAAATCAAATGAATGTCTATTAGGATTTTATAAAACATTGAAATTAGATAAGGCCAAGTCAAATGAATGTTATTAGGGTTTTTTAATACAGTGAATTTAGATATTGTCAAATCAAATGAATGTCTATTAGGATTTTATAAAACATTGAAATTAGATAAGGCCAAGTCAAATGAATGTTATTAGGGTTTTTTAATACAGTGAATTTAGATATCGTCAAATCAAATGAATGTCTATTAGTATTTTATAAAACAATGAATTTAGATAAGGCCAAGTCAAATGAATGTTATTAGGGTTTTTTAATACAGTGAATTTAGATATCGTCAAATCAAATGAATGTCTATTAGGATTTTATAAAACTATGAATTTAGATAAGGCCAAGTCAAATGCATGATATTAGGGTTTTTTAATACAGTGAATTTAGATATCGTCAAATCAAATGAATGTCTATTAGGATTTTATAAAACAATGAATTTAGATAAGGCCAAGTCAAATGAATGTTATTAGGGTTTTTTAATACAGTGAATTTAGATATCGTCAAATCAAATGAATGTCTATTAGTATTTTATAAAACAATGAATTTAGATAAGGCCAAGTCAAATGAATGTTATTAGGGTTTTTTAATACAGTGAATTTAGATATCGTCAAATCAAATGAATGTCTATTAGGATTTTATAAAACATTGAAATTAGATAAGGCCAAGTCAAATGAATGTTATTAGGGTTTTTTAATACAGTGAATTTAGATATTGTCAAATCAAATGAATGTCTATTAGGATTTTATAAAACATTGAAATTAGATAAGGCCAAGTCAAATGAATGTTATTAGGGTTTTTTAATACAGTGAATTTAGATATCGTCAAATCAAATGAATGTCTATTAGGATTTTATAAAACATTGAATTTAGATAAGGCCAAGTCAAATGAATGTTATTAGGGTTTTTTAATACAGTGAATTTAGATATCGTCAAATCAAATGAATGTCTATTAGTATTTTATAAAACAATGAATTTAGATAAGGCCAAGTCAAATGAATGTTATTAGGGTTTTTTAATACAGTGAATTTAGATATCGTCAAATCAAATGAATGTCTATTAGGATTATATAAAACTATGAATTTAGATAAGGCCAAGTCAAATGCATGTTATTAGGGTTTTTTAATACAGTGAATTTAGATATCGTCAAATCAAATGAATGTCTATTAGGATTTTATAAAACAATGAATTTAGATAAGGCCAAGTCAAATGAATGTTATTAGGGTTTTTTAATACAGTGAATTTAGATATTGTCAAATCAAATGAATGTCTATTAGGATTTTATAAAACATTGAAATTAGATAAAGCCAAGTCAAATGAATGTTATTAGGGTTTTTTAATACAGTGAATTTAGATATCGTCAAATCAAATGAATGTCTATTAGGATTTTATAAAACATTGAATTTAGATAAGGCCAAGTCAAATGAATGTTATTAGGGTTTTTTAATACAGTGAATTTAGATATCGTCAAATCAAATGAAAGTCTATTAGTATTTTATAAAACAATGAATTTAGATAAGGCCAAGTCAAATGAATGTTATTAGGGTTTTTTAATACAGTGAATTTAGATATCGTCAAATCAAATGAATGTCTATTAGGATTTTATAAAACATTGAAATTAGATAAGGCCAAGTCAAATGAATGTTATTAGGGTTTTTTAATACAGTGAATTTAGATATTGTCAAATCAAATGAATGTCTATTAGGATTTTATAAAACATTGAAATTAGATAAGGCCAAGTCAAATGAATGTTATTAGGGTTTTTTAATACAGTGAATTTAGATATCGTCAAATCAAATGAATGTCTATTAGTATTTTATAAAACAATGAATTTAGATAAGGCCAAGTCAAATGAATGTTATTAGGGTTTTTTAATACAGTGAATTTAGATATCGTCAAATCAAATGAATGTCTATTAGGATTTTATAAAACTATGAATTTAGATAAGGCCAAGTCAAATGCATGTTATTAGGGTTTTTTAATACAGTGAATTTAGATATCGTCAAATCAAATGAATGTCTATTAGGATTTTATAAAACATTGAATTTAGATAAGGCCAAGTCAAATGAATGTTATTAGGGTTTTTAATACAGTGAATTTAGATATCGTCAAATCAAATGAATGTCTATTAGGATTTTATAAAACATTGAATTTAGATAAGGCCAAGTCAAATGAATGTTATTAGGGTGTTTTAATACAGGGAATTTAGATATCGTCAAATCAAATGAATGTCTATTAGGATTTTATAAAACATTGAATTTAGATAAGGCCAAGTCAAATGAATGTTATTAGGGTTTTTAATACAGTGAATTTAGATATCGTCAAATCAAATGAATGTCTATTAGGATTTTATAAAACAATGAATTTAGATAAGGCCAAGTCAAATGAATGTTATTAGGGTGTTTTAATACAGGGAATTTAGATATCGTCAAATCAAATGAATGTCTATTAGGATTTTATAAAACATTGAATTTAGATAAGGCCAAGTCAAATGAATGTTATTAGGGTTTTTAATACAGTGAATTTAGATATCGTCAAATCAAATGAATGTCTATTAGGATTTTATAAAACAATGAATTTAGATAAGGCCAAGTCAAATGAATGTTATTAGGGTTTTTAATACAGTGAATTTAGATATCGTCAAATCAAATGAATGTCTATTAGGATTTTATAAAACATTGAATTTAGATAAGGCCAAGTCAAATGAATGTTATTAGGGTTTTTTAATACAGTGAATTTAGATATCGTCAAATCAAATGAATGTCTATTAGGATTTTATAAAACAATGAATTTAGATAAGGCCAAGTCAAATGAATGTTATTAGGGTTTTTAATACAGTGAATTTAGATATCGTCAAATCAAATGAATGTCTATTAGGATTTTATAAAACAATGAATTTAGATAAGGCCAAGTCAAATGAATGTTATTAGGGTTTTTTAATACAGTGAATTTAGATATCGTCAAATCAAATGAATGTCTATTAGGATTTTATAAAACATTGAATTTAGATAAGGCCAAGTCAAATGAATGTTATTAGGGTTTTTTAATACAGTGAATTTAGATATCGTCAAATCAAATGAATGTCTATTAGGATTTTATAAAACAATGAATTTAGATAAGGCCAAGTCAAATGAATGTTATTAGGGTTTTTTAATACAGTGAATTTAGATATCGTCAAATCAAATGAATGTCTATTAGGATTTTATAAAACAATGAATTTAGATAAGGCCAAGTCAAATGAATGTTATTAGGGTTTTTAATACAGTGAATTTAGATATCGTCAAATCAAATGAATGTCTATTAGGATTTTATAAAACAATGAATTTAGATAAGGCCAAGTCAAATGAATGTTATTAGGGTGTTTTAATACAGGGAATTTAGATATCGTCAAATCAAATGAATGTCTATTAGGATTTTATAAAACATTGTATTTAGATAAGGCCAAGTCAAATGAATGTTATTAGGGTTTTTTAATACAGTGAATTTAGATATCGTCAAATCAAATGAATGTCTATTAGGATTTTATAAAACATTGAATTTAGATAAGGCCAAGTCAAATGAATGTTATTAGGGTGTTTTAATACAGGGAATTTAGATATCGTCAAATCAAATGAATGTCTATTAGGATTTTATAAAACATTGTATTTAGATAAGGCCAAGTCAAATGAATGTTATTAGGGTTTTTTAATACAGTGAATTTAGATATCGTCAAATCAAATGAATGTCTATTAGGATTTTATAAAACATTGAATTTAGATAAGGCCAAGTCAAATGAATGTTATTAGGGTTTTTAATACAGTGAATTTAGATATCGTCAAATCAAATGAATGTCTATTAGGATTTTATAAAACATTGAATTTAGATAAGGCCAAGTCAAATGAATGTTATTAGGGTGTTTTAATACAGGGAATTTAGATATCGTCAAATCAAATGAATGTCTATTAGGATTTTATAAAACATTGAATTTAGATAAGGCCAAGTCAAATGAATGTTATTAGGGTTTTTAATACAGTGAATTTAGATATCGTCAAATCAAATGAATGTCTATTAGGATTTTATAAAACAATGAATTTAGATAAGGCCAAGTCAAATGAATGTTATTAGGGTGTTTTAATACAGGGAATTTAGATATCGTCAAATCAAATGAATGTCTATTAGGATTTTATAAAACATTGAATTTAGATAAGGCCAAGTCAAATGAATGTTATTAGGGTTTTTTAATACAGTGAATTTAGATATCGTCAAATCAAATGAATGTCTATTAGGATTTTATAAAACAATGAATTTAGATAAGGCCAAGTCAAATGAATGTTATTAGGGTTTTTAATACAGTGAATTTAGATATCGTCAAATCAAATGAATGTCTATTAGGATTTTATAAAACATTGAATTTAGATAAGGCCAAGTCAAATGAATGTTATTAGGGTTTTTTAATACAGTGAATTTAGATATCGTCAAATCAAATGAATGTCTATTAGGATTTTATAAAACAATGAATTTAGATAAGGCCAAGTCAAATGAATGTTATTAGGGTTTTTAATACAGTGAATTTAGATATCGTCAAATCAAATGAATGTCTATTAGGATTTTATAAAACAATGAATTTAGATAAGGCCAAGTCAAATGAATGTTATTAGGGTTTTTTAATACAGTGAATTTAGATATCGTCAAATCAAATGAATGTCTATTAGGATTTTATAAAACATTGAATTTAGATAAGGCCAAGTCAAATGAATGTTATTAGGGTTTTTTAATACAGTGAATTTAGATATCGTCAAATCAAATGAATGTCTATTAGGATTTTATAAAACAATGAATTTAGATAAGGCCAAGTCAAATGAATGTTATTAGGGTTTTTTAATACAGTGAATTTAGATATCGTCAAATCAAATGAATGTCTATTAGGATTTTATAAAACATTGTATTTAGATAAGGCCAAGTCAAATGAATGTTATTAGGGTTTTTTAATACAGTGAATTTAGATATCGTCAAATCAAATGAATGTCTATTAGGATTTTATAAAACATTGAATTTAGATAAGGCCAAGTCAAATGAATGTTATTAGGGTTTTTTAATACAGTGAATTTAGATATCGTCAAATCAAATGAATGTCTATTAGGATTTTATAAAACTATGAATTTAGATAAGGCCAAGTCAAATGCATGTTATTAGGGTTTTTTAATACAGTGAATTTAGATATCGTCAAATCAAATGAATGTCTATTAGGATTTTATAAAACAATGAATTTAGATAAGGCCAAGTCAAATGAATGTTATTAGGGTTTTTTAATACAGTGAATTTAGATATCGTCAAATCAAATGAATGTCTATTAGTATTTTATAAAACAATGAATTTAGATAAGGCCAAGTCAAATGAATGTTATTAGGGTTTTTTAATACAGTGAATTTAGATATCGTCAAATCAAATGAATGTCTATTAGGATTTTATAAAACATTGAAATTAGATAAGGCCAAGTCAAATGAATGTTATTAGGGTTTTTTAATACAGTGAATTTAGATATTGTCAAATCAAATGAATGTCTATTAGGATTTTATAAAACATTGAAATTAGATAAGGCCAAGTCAAATGAATGTTATTAGGGTTTTTTAATACAGTGAATTTAGATATCGTCAAATCAAATGAATGTCTATTAGGATTTTATAAAACATTGAATTTAGATACGGCCAAGTCAAATGAATGTTATTAGGGTTTTTTAATACAGTGAATTTAGATATCGTCAAATCAAATGAATGTCTATTAGTATTTTATAAAACAATGAATTTAGATAAGGCCAAGTCAAATGAATGTTATTAGGGTTTTTTAATACAGTGAATTTAGATATCGTCAAATCAAATGAATGTCTATTAGGATTTTATAAAACATTGAAATTAGATAACGCCAAGTCAAATGAATGTTATTAGGGTTTTTTAATACAGTGAATTTAGATATTGTCAAATCAAATGAATGTCTATTAGGATTTTATAAAACATTGAAATTAGATAAGGCCAAGTCAAATGAATGTTATTAGGGTTTTTTAATACAGTGAATTTAGATATCGTCAAATCAAATGAATGTCTATTAGTATTTTATAAAACAATGAATTTAGATAAGGCCAAGTCAAATGAATGTTATTAGGGTTTTTTAATACAGTGAATTTAGATATCGTCAAATCAAATGAATGTCTATTAGGATTTTATAAAACTATGAATTTAGATAAGGCCAAGTCAAATGCATGTTATTAGGGTTTTTTAATACAGTGAATTTAGATATCGTCAAATCAAATGAATGTCTATTAGGATTTTATAAAACAATGAATTTAGATAAGGCCAAGTCAAATGAATGTTATTAGGGTTTTTTAATACAGTGAATTTAGATATCGTCAAATCAAATGAATGTCTATTAGTATTTTATAAAACAATGAATTTAGATAAGGCCAAGTCAAATGAATGTTATTAGGGTTTTTTAATACAGTGAATTTAGATATCGTCAAATCAAATGAATGTCTATTAGGATTTTATAAAACATTGAAATTAGATAAGGCCAAGTCAAATGAATGTTATTAGGGTTTTTTAATACAGTGAATTTAGATATTGTCAAATCAAATGAATGTCTATTAGGATTTTATAAAACATTGAAATTAGATAAGGCCAAGTCAAATGAATGTTATTAGGGTTTTTTAATACAGTGAATTTAGATATCGTCAAATCAAATGAATGTCTATTAGGATTTTATAAAACATTGAATTTAGATAAGGCCAAATCAAATGAATGTTATTAGGGTTTTTTAATACAGTGAATTTAGATATCGTCAAATCAAATGAATGTCTATTAGGATTTTATAAAACATTGAATTTAGATAAGGCCAAATCAAATGAATGTTATTAGGGTTTTTTAATACAGTGAATTTAGATATCGTCAAATCAAATGAATGTCTATTAGGATTTTATAAAACATTGAATTTAGATAAGGCCAAGTCAAATGAATGTTATTAGGGTTTTTTAATACAGTGAATTTAGATATTGTCAAATCAAATGAATGTCTATTAGGATTTTATAAAACATTGAAATTAGATAAGGCCAAGTCAAATGAATGTTATTAGGGTTTTTTAATACAGTGAATTTAGATATCGTCAAATCAAATGAATGTCTATTAGGATTTTATAGAACAATGAATTTAGATAAGGCCAAGTCAAATGAATGTTATTAGGGTTTTTTAATACAGTGAATTTAGATATCGTCAAATCAAATGAATGTCTATTAGGATTTTATAAAACATTGAATTTAGATAAGGCCAAGTCAAATGAATGTTATTAGGGTTTTTTAATACAGTGAATTTAGATATCGTCAAATCAAATGAATGTCTATTAGGATTTTATAAAACAATGAATTTAGATAAGGCCAAGTCAAATGAATGTTATTAGGGTTTTTTAATACAGTGAATTTAGATATTGTCAAATCAAATGAATGTCTATTAGGATTTTATAAAACATTGAAATTAGATAAGGCCAAGTCAAATGAATGTTATTAGGGTTTTTTAATACAGTGAATTTAGATATTGTCAAATCAAATGAATGTCTATTAGGATTTTATAAAACATTGAATTTAGATAAGGCCAAGTCAAATGAATGTTATTAGGGTTTTTTAATACAGTGAATTTAGATATCGTCAAATCAAATGAATGTCTATTAGGATTTTATAAAACATTGAATTTAGATAAGGCCAAGTCAAATGAATGTTATTAGGGTTTTTTAATACAGTGAATTTAGATATCGTCAAATCAAATGAATGTCTATTAGGATTTTATAAAACATTGAATTTAGATAAGGCCAAGTCAAATGAATGTTATTAGGGTTTTTTAATACAGTGAATTTAGATATCGTCAAATCAAATGAATGTCTATTAGGATTTTATAAAACAATGAATTTAGATAAGGCCAAGTCAAATGAATGTTATTAGGGTTTTTTAATACAGTGAATTTAGATATCGTCAAATCAAATGAATGTCTATTAGTATTTTATAAAACAATGAATTTAGATAAGGCCAAGTCAAATGAATGTTATTAGGGTTTTTTAATACAGTGAATTTAGATATCGTCAAATCAAATGAATGTCTATTAGGATTTTATAAAACAATGAATTTAGATATGGCCAGGTCAAATGAATGTTATTAGAGTTTTTTAATACAGTTAATTTAGATATCGTCAAATCAAATGAATGTCTATTAGGATTTCAAGAAACAATGAATTTAGATATGGCCAAGTCAAATGAATGTTATTAGAGTTTTTTAATACGGTGAATTTAGATATCGTCAAATCAAATGAATGTCTATTAGGATTTCAAGAAACAATGAATTTAGATATGGCCAAGTCAAATGAATGTTATTAGAGATTTTTAATACAGTGAATTTAGATATCGTCAAATCAAATGAATGTCTATTAGGATTTTATAAAACAATGAATTTAGATATGGCCAAGTCAAATGAATGTTATTAGAGATTTTTAATACAGTGAATTTAGATATCGTCAAATCAAATGAATGTCTATTAGGATTTCAAGAAACAATGAATTTAGATATGGCCAAGTCAAATGAATGTTATTAGAGTTTTTTTAATACAGTGAATTTAGATATCGTCAAATCAAATGAATGTCTATTAGGATTTTATAAAACAATGAATTTAGATATAGCCAAGTCAAATGAATGTTATTAGAGATTTTTAATACAGTGAATTTAGATATCGTCAAATCAAATGAATGTCTATTAGGATTTCAAGAAACAATGAATTTAGATATGGCCAAGTCAAATAAATGTTAATAGAATTTTTTTAATACAGTGAATTTAGATATCGTCAAATCAAATGAATGTCTATTAGGATTTCAAGAAACAATGAATTTAGATATGGCCAAGTCAAATGAATGTTAATAGAATTTTTTTAATACAGTGAATTTAGATATCGTCAAATCAAATGAATGTCTATTAGGATTTCAAGAAACAATGAATTTAGATATGGCCAAGTCAAATGAATGTTATTAGAGATTTTTAATACAGTGAATTTAGATATCGTCAAATCAAATGAATGTCTATTAGGATTTTATAAAACAATGAATTTAGATATGGCCAAGTCAAATGAATGTTATTAGAGTTTTTAATACAGTGAATTTAGATATCGTCAAATCAAATGAATGTCTATTAGGATTTTATAAAACAATGAATTTAGATATGGCCAAGTCAAATGAATGTTATTAGAGATTTTTAATACAGTGAATTTAGATATCGTCAAATCAAATGAATGTCTATTAGGATTTCAAGAAACAATGAATTTAGATATGGCCAAGTCAAATGAATGTTATTAGAGTTTTTTAATACAGTGAATTTAGATATCGTCAAATCTAATGATTGTCTATTAGGATTTCAAGAAACAATGAATTTAGATATGGCCAAGTCAAATGAATGTTATTAGAGATTTTTAATACAGTGAATTTAGATATCGTCAAATCAAATGAATGTCTATTAGGATTTCAAGAAACAATGAATTTAGATATGGCCAAGTCAAATGAATGTTAATAGAATTTTTTTATTACAGTGAATTTAGATATCGTCAAATCAAATGAATGTCTATTAGGATTTTATAAAACAATGAATTTAGATATGGCCAAGTCAAATGAATGTAATTAGAGTTTTTTAATACAGTGAATTTAGATATCGTCAAATCAAATGAATGTCTAATAGGATTTCAAGAAACAATGAATTTAGATATGGCCAAGTCAAATGAATGTTATTAGAGTTTTCTAATACAGTGAATTTAGATATCGTCAAATCAAATGAATGTCTATTAGGATTTTATAAAACAATGAATTTAGATATGGCCAAGTCAAATGAATGTTATTAGAGATTTTTAATACAGTGAATTTAGATATAGTCAAATCAAATGAATGTCTATTAGGATTTCAAGAAACAATGAATTTAGATATGGCCAAGTCAAATGAATGTTATTAGAGTTTTTTAATACAGTGAATTTAGATATCGTCAAATCTAATGATTGTCTATTAGGATTTCAAGAAACAATGAATTTAGATATGGCCAAGTCAAATGAATGTTATTAGGGTTTTTTAATACAGTGAATTTAGATATCGTCAAATCAAATGAATGTCTATTAGGATTTTATAAAACATTGAATTTAGATAAGGCCAAGTCAAATGAATGTTATTAGGGTTTTTCAATACAGTGAATTTAGATATCGTCAAATCAAATGAATGTCTATTAGGATTTTATAGAACAATGAATTTAGATAAGCCAAGTCAAATGAATGTTATTAGGGTTTTTTAAAACAGTGAATTTAGATATCGTCAAATCAAATGAATGTCTATTAGGATTTTATAAAACATTGAATTTAGATAAGGCCAAGTCAAATGAATGTTATTAGAGTTTTTTAATACAGTGAATTTAGATATCGTCAAATCAAATAAATGTCTATTAGGATTTTATAAAACAATGAATTTAGATAAGGCCAAGTCAAATGAATGTTATTAGGGTTTTTTAATACAGTGAATTTAGATATCGTCAAATCAAATGAATGTCTATTAGGATTTTATAGAACAATGAATTTAGATAAGCCAAGTCAAATGAATGTTATTAGGGTTTTTTAATACAGTGAATTTAGATATCGTCAAATCAAATGAATGTCTATTAGGATTTTATAAAACAATGAATTTAGATAAGGCCAAGTCAAATGAATGTTATTAGAGTTTTTTAATACAGTGAATTTAGATATCGTCAAATCAAATGAATGTCTATTAGGATTTTATAAAACATTGAATTTAGATAAGGCCAAGTCAAATGAATGTAATTAGGGTTTTTTAATACAGTGAATTTAGATATCGTCAAATCAAATGAATGTCTATTAGGATTTTATAAAACATTGAATTTAGATAAGGCCAAGTCAAATGAATGTTATTAGGGTTTTTTAATTCAGTGAATTTAGATATCGTCAAATCAAATGAATGTCTATTAGGATTTTATAGAACAATGAATTTAGATAAGGCCAAGTCAAATGAATGTTATTAGGGTTTTTTAATACAGTGAATTTAGATATCGTCAAATCAAATGAATGTCTATTAGGATTTTATAAAACAATGAATTTAGATAAGGCCAAGTCAAATGAATGTTATTAGGGTTTTTTAATACAGTGAATTTAGATATCGTCAAATCAAATGAATGTCTATTAGGATTTTATAAAACATTGAATTTAGATAAGGCCAAGTCAAATGAATGTTATTAGGGTTTTTTAATACAGTGAATTTAGATATCGTCAAATCAAATGAATGTCTATTAGGATTTTATAGAACAATGAATTTAGATAAGCCAAGTCAAATGAATGTTATTAGGGTTTTTTAATACAGTGAATTTAGATAAGGCCAAGTCAAATGAATGTTATTAGGGTTTTTTAATATAGTGAATTTAGATATCGTCAAATCAAATGAATGTCTATTAGGATTTTATAAAACAATGAATTTAGATAAGGCCAAGTCAAATGAATGTTATTAGAGTTTTTTAATACAGTGAATTTAGATATCGTCAAATCAAATGAATGTCTATTAGGATTTTATAAAACAATGAATTTAGATAAGGCCAAGTCAAATGAATGTTATTATGTTATTAGTGTTTTTTAATACAGTGAATTTAGATATCGTCAAATCAAATGAATGTCTATTAGGATTTTATAAAACATTGAATTTAGATAATGCCAAGTCAAATGAATGTTATTAGGGTTTTTTAATACAGTGAATTTAGATATCGTCAAACCAAATGAATGTCTATTAGGATTTTATAAAACAATGAATTTAGATAAGGCCAAATCAAATGAATGTTATTAGGGTTTTTTAATACAGTGAATTTAGATAAGGCCAAGTCAAATGAATGTTATTAGGGTTTTTTAATATAGTGAATTTAGATATCGTCAAATCAAATGAATGTCTATTAGGATTTTATAAAACAATGAATTTAGATAAGGCCAAGTCAAATGAATGTTATTAGAGTTTTTTAATACAGTGAATTTAGATATCGTCAAATCAAATGAATGTCTATTAGGATTTTATAAAACAATGAATTTAGATAAGGCCAAGTCAAATGAATGTTATTAGGGTTTTTTAATACAGTGAATTTAGATATCGTCAAATCAAATGAATGTCTATTAGGATTTTATAAAACATTGAATTTAGATAAGGCCAAGTCAAATGAATGTTATTAGTGTTTTTTAATACAGTGAATTTAGATATCGTCAAATCAAATGAATGTCTATTAGGATTTTATAAAACATTGAATTTAGATAATGCCAAGTCAAATGAATGTTATTAGGGTTTTTTAATACAGTGAATTTAGATATCGTCAAACCAAATGAATGTCTATTAGGATTTTATAAAACAATGAATTTAGATAAGGCCAAGTCAAATGAATGTTATTAGGGTTTTTTAATACAGTGAATTTAGATATCGTCAAATCAAATGAATGTCTATTAGGATTTTATAAAACATTGAATTTAGATAAGGCCAAGTCAAATGAATGTTATTAGGGTTTTTTAATACAGTGAATTTAGATATCGTCAAATCAAATGAATGTCTATTAGGATTTTATAAAACAATGAATTTAGATAAGGCCAAGTCAAATGAATGTTATTAGGGTTTTTAATACAGTGAATTTAGATATCGTCAAATCAAATGAATGTCTATTAGGATTTTATAAAACATTGAATTTAGATAAGGCCAAGTCAAATGAATGTTATTAGGGTTTTTTAATACAGTGAATTTAGATATCGTCAAATCAAATGAATGTCTATTAGGATTTTATAAAACAATGAATTTAGATAAGGCCAAGTCAAATGAATGTTATTAGGGTTTTTTAATTCAGTGAATTTAGATATCGTCAAATCAAATGAATGTCTATTAGGATTTTATAGAACAATGAATTTAGATAAGGCCAAGTCAAATGAATGCTATTAGAGTTTTTTAATACAGTGAATTTAGATATCGTCAAATCAAATGAATGTCTATTAGGATTTTATAAAACAATGAATTTAGATAAGGCCAAGTCAAATGAATGTTATTAGGGTTTTTTAATACAGTGAATTTAGATATCGTCAAATCAAATGAATGTCTATTAGGATTTTATAAAACATTGAATTTAGATAAGGCCAAGTCCAATGAATGTTATTAGGGTTTTTTAATACAGTGAATTTAGATATCGTCAAATCAAATGAATGTCTATTAGGATTTTATAGAACAATGAATTTAGATAAGCCAAGTCAAATGAATGTTATTAGGGTTTTTTAATACAGTGAATTTAGATAAGGCCAAGTCAAATGAATGTTATTAGGGTTTTTTAATATAGTGAATTTAGATATCGTCAAATCAAATGAATGTCTATTAGGATTTTATAAAACAATGAATTTAGATAAGGCCAAGTCAAATGAATGTAATTAGAGTTTTTTAATACAGTGAATTTAGATATCGTCAAATCAAATGAATGTCTATTAGGATTTTATAAAACAATGAATTTAGATAAGGCCAAGTCAAATGAATGTTATTAGGGTTTTTTAATACAGTGAATTTAGATATCGTCAAATCAAATGAATGTCTATTAGGATTTTATAAAACAATGAATTTAGATAAGGCCAAGTCAAATGAATGTTATTAGGGTTTTTTAATACAGTGAATTTAGATATCGTCAAATCAAATGAATGTCTATTAGGATTTTATAAAACTATGAATTAAGATAAGGCCAAGTCAAATGCATGTTATTAGGGTTTTTTAATACAGTGAATTTAGATATCGTCAAATCAAATGAATGTCTATTAGGATTTTATAAAACAATGAATTTAGATAAGGCCAAGTCAAATGAATGTTATTAGGGTTTTTTAATACAGTGAATTTAGATATCGTCAAATCAAATGAATGTCTATTAGTATTTTATAAAACAATGAATTTAGATAAGGCCAAGTCAAATGAATGTTATTAGGGTTTTTAATACAGTGAATTTAGATATCGTCAAATCAAATGAATGTCTATTAGGATTTTATAAAACATTGAATTTAGATAAGGCCAAGTCAAATGAATGTTATTAGGGTTTTTTAATACAGTGAATTTAGATATCGTCAAATCAAATGAATGTCTATTAGGATTTTATAAAACAATGAATTTAGATAAGGCCAAGTCAAATGAATGTTATTAGGGTTTTTTAATACAGTGAATTTAGATATCGTCAAATCAAATGAATGTCTATTAGGATTTTATAAAACTATGAATTTAGATAAGGCCAAGTCAAATGCATGTTATTAGGGTTTTTTAATACAGTGAATTTAGATATCGTCAAATCAAATGAATGTCTATTAGGATTTTATAAAACAATGAATTTAGATAAGGCCAAGTCAAATGAATGTTATTAGGGTTTTTTAATACAGTGAATTTAGATATCGTCAAATCAAATGAATGTCTATTAGTATTTTATAAAACAATGAATTTAGATAAGGCCAAGTCAAATGAATGTTATTAGGGTTTTTTAATACAGTGAATTTAGATATCGTCAAATCAAATGAATGTCTATTAGGATTTTATAAAACATTGAAATTAGATAAGGCCAAGTCAAATGAATGTTATTAGGGTTTTTTAATACAGTGAATTTAGATATTGTCAAATCAAATGAATGTCTATTAGGATTTTATAAAACATTGAAATTAGATAAGGCCAAGTCAAATGAATGTTATTAGGGTTTTTTAATACAGTGAATTTAGATATCGTCAAATCAAATGAATGTCTATTAGGATTTTATAAAACATTGAATTTAGATAAGGCCAAGTCAAATGAATGTTATTAGGGTTTTTTAATACAGTGAATTTAGATATCGTCAAATCAAATGAATGTCTATTAGGATTTTATAAAACTATGAATTTAGATAAGGCCAAGTCAAATGCATGTTATTAGGGTTTTTTAATACAGTGAATTTAGATATCGTCAAATCAAATGAATGTCTATTAGGATTTTATAAAACAATGAATTTAGATAAGGCCAAGTCAAATGAATGTTATTAGGGTTTTTTAATACAGTGAATTTAGATATCGTCAAATCAAATGAATGTCTATTAGGATTTTATAGAACAATGAATTTAGATAAGGCCAAGTCAAATGAATGTTATTAGAGTTTTTTAATACAGTGAATTTAGATATCGTCAAATCAAATGAATGTCTATTAGGATTTTATAAAACATTGAATTTAGATAAGGCCAAGTCAAATGAATGTTATTAGGGTTTTTTAATACAGTGAATTTAGATATCGTCAAATCAAATGAATGTCTATTAGGATTTTATAAAACAATGAATTTAGATAAGGCCAAGTCAAATGAATGTTATTAGGGTTTTTTAATACAGTGAATTTAGATATCGTCAAATCAAATGAATGTCTATTAGGATTTTATAAAACAATGAATTTAGATAAGGCCAAGTCAAATGAATGTTATTAGGGTTTTTTAATACAGTGAATTTAGATATCGTCAAATCAAATGAATGTCTATTAGTATTTTATAAAACAATGAATTTAGATAAGGCCAAGTCAAATGAATGTTATTAGGGTTTTTTAATACAGTGAATTTAGATATCGTCAAATCAAATGAATGTCTATTAGTATTTTATAAAACAATGAATTTAGATAAGGCCAAGTCAACTGAATGTTATTAGGGTTTTTTAATACAGTGAATTTAGATATCGTCAAATCAAATGAATGTCTATTAGGATTTTATAAAACATTGAATTTAGATAAGGCCAAGTCAAATGAATGTTATTAGGGTTTTTTAATACAGTGAATTTAGATATCGTCAAATCAAATGAATGTCTATTAGGATTTTATAAAACATTGAATTTAGATAAGGCCAAGTCAAATGAATGTTATTAGGGTTTTTTAATACAGTGAATTTAGATATCGTCAAATCAAATGAATGTCTATTAGGATTTTATAAAACAATGAATTTAGATAAGGCCAAGTCAAATGAATGTTATTAGGGTTTTTTAATACAGTGAATTTAGATATCGTCAAATCAAATGAATGTCTATTAGGATTTTATAAAACTATGAATTTAGATAAGGCCAAGTCAAATGCATGTTATTAGGGTTTTTTAATACAGTGAATTTAGATATCGTCAAATCAAATGAATGTCTATTAGGATTTTATAAAACAATGAATTTAGATAAGGCCAAGTCAAATGAATGTTATTAGGGTTTTTTAATACAGTGAATTTAGATATTGTCAAATCAAATGAATGTCTATTAGGATTTTATAAAACATTGAAATTAGATAAGGCCAAGTCAAATGAATGTTATTAGGGTTTTTTAATACAGTGAATTTAGATATCGTCAAATCAAATGAATGTCTATTAGGATTTTATAAAACATTGAATTTAGATAAGGCCAAGTCAAATGAATGTTATTAGGGTTTTTTAATACAGTGAATTTAGATATCGTCAAATCAAATGAAAGTCTATTAGTATTTTATAAAACAATGAATTTAGATAAGGCCAAGTCAAATGAATGTTATTAGGGTTTTTTAATACAGTGAATTTAGATATCGTCAAATCAAATGAATGTCTATTAGGATTTTATAAAACATTGAAATTTGATAAGGCCAAGTCAAATGAATGTTATTAGGGTTTTTTAATACAGTGAATTTAGATATTGTCAAATCAAATGAATGTCTATTAGGATTTTATAAAACATTGAAATTAGATAAGGCCAAGTCAAATGAATGTTATTAGGGTTTTTTAATACAGTGAATTTAGATATCGTCAAATCAAATGAATGTCTATTAGGATTTTATAAAACAATGAATTTAGATAAGGCCAAGTCAAATGAATGTTATTAGGGTTTTTTAATACAGTGAATTTAGATATCGTCAAATCAAATGAATGTCTATTAGGATTTTATAAAACATTGAATTTAGATAAGGCCAAGTCAAATGAATGTTATTAGGGTTTTTTAATACAGTGAATTTAGATATCGTCAAATCAAATGAATGTCTATTAGGATTTTATAAAACAATGAATTTAGATAAGGCCAAGTCAAATGAATGTTATTAGGGTTTTTTAATACAGTGAATTTAGATATTGTCAAATCAAATGAATGTCTATTAGGATTTTATAAAACATTGAAATTAGATAAGGCCAAGTCAAATGAATGTTATTAGGGTTTTTTAATACAGTGAATTTAGATATCGTCAAATCAAATGAATGTCTATTAGGATTTTATAAAACATTGAATTTAGATAAGGCCAAGTCAAATGAATGTTATTAGGGTTTTTTAATACAGTGAATTTAGATATCGTCAAATCAAATGAATGTCTATTAGGATTTTATAAAACATTGAATTTAGATAAGGCCAAGTCAAATGAATGTTATTAGGGTTTTTTAATACAGTGAATTTAGATATCGTCAAATCAAATGAATGTCTATTAGGATTTTATAAAACATTGAATTTAGATAAGGCCAAGTCAAATGAATGTTATTAGGGTTTTTTAATACAGTGAATTTAGATATCGTCAAATCAAATGAATGTCTATTAGTATTTTATAAAACAATGAATTTAGATAAGGCCAAGTCAAATGAATGTTATTAGGGTTTTTTAATACAGTGAATTTAGATATCGTCAAATCAAATGAATGTCTATTAGGATTTTATAAAACTATGAATTTAGATAAGGCCAAGTCAAATGCATGTTATTAGGGTTTTTTAATACAATGAATTTAGATATCGTCAAATCAAATGAATGTCTATTAGGATTTTATAAAACAATGAATTTAGATAAGGCCAAGTCAAATGAATGTTATTAGGGTTTTTTAATACAGTGAATTTAGATATCGTCAAATCAAATGAATGTCTATTAGGATTTTATAAAACAATGAATTTAGATAAGGCCAAGTCAAATGAATGTTATTAGGGTTTTTTAATACAGTGAATTTAGATATCGTCAAATCAAATGAATGTCTATTAGGATTTTATAAAACATTGAAATTAGATAAGGCCAAGTCAAATGAATGTTATTAGGGTTTTTTAATACAGTGAATTTAGATATCGTCAAATCAAATGAATGTCTATTAGGATTTTATAAAACATTGAAATTAGATAAGGCCAAGTCAAATGAATGTTATTAGGGTTTTTTAATACAGTGAATTTAGATATCGTCAAATCAAATGAATGTCTATTAGGATTTTATAAAACATTGAATTTAGATAAGGCCAAGTCAAATGAATGTTATTAGGGTTTTTTAATACAGTGAATTTAGATATCGTCAAATCAAATGATTGTCTATTAGGATTTTATAAAACTATGAATTTAGATAAGGCCAAGTCAAATGCATGTTATTAGGGTTTTTTAATACAGTGAATTTAGATATCGTCAAATCAAATGAATGTCTATTAGGATTTTATAAAACAATGAATTTAGATAAGGCCAAGTCAAATGAATGTTATTAGGGTTTTTTAATACAGTGAATTTAGATATCGTCAAATCAAATGAATGTCTATTAGGATTTTATAAAACAATGAATTTAGATAAGGCCAAGTCAAATGAATGTTATTAGAGTTTTTTAATACAGTGAATTTAGATATCGTCAAATCAAATGAATGTCTATTAGGATTTTATAAAACATTGAATTTAGATAAGGCCAAGTCAAATGAATGTTATTAGGGTTTTTTAATACAGTGAATTTAGATATCGTCAAATCAAATGAATGTCTATTAGGATTTTATAAAACAATGAATTTAGATAAGGCCAAGTCAAATGAATGTTATTAGGGTTTTTTAATACAGTGAATTTAGATATCGTCAAATCAAATGAATGTCTATTAGGATTTTATAAAACATTGAAATTAGATAAGGCCAAGTCAAATGAATGTTATTAGGGTTTTTTAATACAGTGAATTTAGATATCGTCAAATCAAATGAATGTCTATTAGTATTTTATAAAACAATGAATTTAGATAAGGCCAAGTCAAATGAATGTTATTAGGGTTTTTTAATACAGTGAATTTAGATATCGTCAAATCAAATGAATGTCTATTAGGATTTTATAAAACATTGAATTTAGATAAGGCCAAGTCAAATGAATGTTATTAGGGTTTTTTAATACAGTGAATTTAGATATCGTCAAATCAAATGAATGTCTATTAGGATTTTATAAAACTATGAATTTAGATAAGGCCAAGTCAAATGCATGTTATTAGGGTTTTTTAATACAGTGAATTTAGATATCGTCAAATCAAATGAATGTCTATTAGGATTTTATAAAACAATGAATTTAGATAAGGCCAAGTCAAATGAATGTTATTAGGGTTTTTTAATACAGTGAATTTAGATATCGTCAAATCAAATGAATGTCTATTAGTATTTTATAAAACAATGAATTTAGATAAGGCCAAGTCAAATGAATGTTATTAGGGTTTTTTAATACAGTGAATTTAGATATCGTCAAATCAAATGAATGTCTATTAGGATTTTATAAAACATTGAATTTAGATAAGGCCAAGTCAAATGAATGTTATTAGGGTTTTTTAATAGAGTGAATTTAGATATTGTCAAATCAAATGAATGTCTATTAGGATTTTATAAAACATTGAAATTAGATAAGGCCAAGTCAAATGAATGTTATTAGGGTTTTTTAATACAGTGAATTTAGATATCGTCAAATCAAATGAATGTCTATTAGGATTTTATAAAACATTGAATTTAGATAAGGCCAAGTCAAATGAATGTTATTAGGGTTTTTTAATACAGTGAATTTAGATATCGTCAAATCAAATGAATGTCTATTAGGATTTTATAAAACATTGAATTTAGATAAGGCCAAGTCAAATGAATGTTATTAGGGTTTTTTAATACAGTGAATTTAGATATCGTCAAATCAAATGAATGTCTATTAGTATTTTATAAAACAATGAATTTAGATAAGGCCAAGTCAAATGAATGTTATTAGGGTTTTTTAATACAGTGAATTTAGATATCGTCAAATCAAATGAATGTCTATTAGTATTTTATAAAACAATGAATTTAGATAAGGCCAAGTCAAATGAATGTTATTAGGGTTTTTTAATACAGTGAATTTAGATATCGTCAAATCAAATGAATGTCTATTAGGATTTTATAAAACAATGAATTTAGATAAGGCCAAGTCAAATGAATGTTATTAGGGTTTTTTAATACAGTGAATTTAGATATCGTCAAATCAAATGAATGTCTATTAGGATTTCGTAAAACAATGAATTTAGATATGGCCAAATCAAATTAATGTTATTAGAGTTTTTTAATACAGTGAATTTAGATATTGTCAAATCAAATGAATGTCTATTAGGATTTTATAAAACAATGAATTTAGATATGGCCAAATCAAATTAATGTTATTAGGGTTTTTAATACAGTGAATTTAGATATCGTCAAATCAAATGAATGTTATTAGGGTTTTTTAATACAGTGAATTTAGATATCGTCAAAGCAAATGAATGTCTATTAGGATTTCGTAAAACAATGAATTTAGATATGGCCAAATCAAATTAATGTTATTAGAGTTTTTTAATACAGTGCATTTAGATATTGTCAAATCAAATGAATGTCTATTAGGATTTTATAAAACAATGATATTAGATAAGGCCAAGTCAAATGAAAGTTATTAGGGTTTTTTAATACAGTGAATTTAGATATCGTCAAAGCAAATGAATGTCTATTAGGATTTTATAAAACAATGAATTTAGATAAGGCCAAGTCAAATGAATGTTATTAGAGTTTTTTAATACAGTGAATTTAGATATCGTCAAATCAAATGAATGTCTATTAGGATTTCGTAAAACAATGAATTTAGATATGGCCAAATCAAATTAATGTTATTAGAGTTTTTTAATACAGTGAATTTAGATATTGTCAAATCAAATGAATGTCTATTAGGTTTTTATAAAACAATGAATTTAGATATGGCCAAATCAAATTAATGTTATTAGGGTTTTTTAATACAGTGAATTTAGATATCGTCAAATCAAATGAATGTCTATTAGGATTTTATAAAACAATGAATTTAGATAAGGCCAAGTCAAATGAATGTTATTAGAGTTTTTTAATACAGTGAATTTAGATATCGTCAAATCAAATGAATGTCTATTAGGATTTCGTAAAACAATGAATTTAGATATGGCCAAATCAAATTAATGTTATTAGAGTTTTTTAATACAGTGAATTTAGATATTGTCAAATCAAATGAATGTCTATTAGGATTTTATAAAACAATGAATTTAGATATGGCCAAATCAAATTAATGTTATTAGGGTTTTTTAATACAGTGAATTTAGATATCGTCAAATCAAATGAATGTCTATTAGGATTTCGTAAAACAATGAATTTAGATATGGCCAAATCAAATTAATGTTATTAGAGTTTTTTAATACAGTGAATTTAGATATTGTCAAATCAAATGAATGTCTATTAGGATTTTATAAAACAATGAATTTAGATATGGCCAAATCAAATTAATGTTATTAGGGTTTTTAATACAGTGAATTTAGATATCGTCAAATCAAATGAATGTCTATTAGGATTTTATAAAACAATGAATTTAGATATGGCCAAATCAAATTAATGTTATTAGAGTTTTTTAATACAGTGAATTTAGATATTGTCAAATCAAATGAATGTCTATTAGGATTTTATAAAACAGTGAATTTAGATATGGCCAAATCAAATTAATGTTATTAGGGTTTTTTAATACAGTGAATTTAGATATCGTCAAATCAAATGAATGTCTATTAGGATTTTATAAAACTATGAATTTAGATAAGGCCAAGTCAAATGCATGTTATTAGGGTTTTTTAATACAGTGAATTTAGATATCGTCAAATCAAATGAATGTCTATTAGGATTTTATAAAACAATGAATTTAGATAAGGCCAAGTCAAATGAATGTTATTAGGGTTTTTTAATACAGTGAATTTAGATATCGTCAAATCAAATGAATGTCTATTAGTATTTTATAAAACAATGAATTTAGATAAGGCCAAGTCAAATGAATGTTATTAGGGTTTTTTAATACAGTGAATTTAGATATCGTCAAAGCAAATGAATGTCTATTAGGATTTCGTAAAACAATGAATTTAGATATGGCCAAATCAAATTAATGTTATTAGAGTTTTTTAATACAGTGCATTTAGATATTGTCAAATCAAATGAATGTCTATTAGGATTTTATAAAACAATGATATTAGATAAGGCCAAGTCAAATGAAAGTTATTAGGGTTTTTTAATACAGTGAATTTAGATATCGTCAAAGCAAATGAATGTCTATTAGGATTTTATAAAACAATGAATTTAGATAAGGCCAAGTCAAATGAATGTTATTAGAGTTTTTTAATACAGTGAATTTAGATATCGTCAAATCAAATGAATGTCTATTAAGATTTCGTAAAACAATGAATTTAGATATGGCCAAATCAAATTAATGTTATTAGAGTTTTTTAATACAGTGAATTTAGATATTGTCAAATCAAATGAATGTCTATTAGGATTTTATAAAACAATGAATTTAGATATGGCCAAATCAAATTAATGTTATTAGGGTTTTTTAATACAGTGAATTTAGATATCGTCAAATCAAATGAATGTCTATTAGGATTTTATAAAACTATGAATTTAGATAAGGCCAAGTCAAATGCATGTTATTAGGGTTTTTTAATACAGTGAATTTAGATATCGTCAAATCAAATGAATGTCTATTAGGATTTTATAAAACAATGAATTTAGATAAGGCCAAGTCAAATGAATGTTATTAGGGTTTTTTAATACAGTGAATTTAGATATCGTCAAATCAAATGAATGTCTATTAGTATTTTATAAAACAATGAATTTAGATAAGGCCAAGTCAAATGAATGTTATTAGGGTTTTTTAATACAGTGAATTTAGATATCGTCAAATCAAATGAATGTCTATTAGGATTTTATAAAACATTGAATTTAGATAAGGCCAAGTCAAATGAATGTTATTAGGGTTTTTTAATACAGTGAATTTAGATATTGTCAAATCAAATGAATGTCTATTAGGATTTTATAAAACATTGAAATTAGATAAGGCCAAGTCAAATGAATGTTATTAGGGTTTTTTAATACAGTGAATTTAGATATCGTCAAATCAAATGAATGTCTATTAGGATTTTATAAAACATTGAATTTAGATAAGGCCAAGTCAAATGAATGTTATTAGGGTTTTTTAATACAGTGAATTTAGATATCGTCAAATCAAATGAATGTCTATTAGGATTTTATAAAACATTGAATTTAGATAAGGCCAAGTCAAATGAATGTTATTAGGGTTTTTTAATACAGTGAATTTAGATATCGTCAAATCAAATGAATGTCTATTAGTATTTTATAAAACAATGAATTTAGATAAGGCCAAGTCAAATGAATGTTATTAGGGTTTTTTAATACAGTGAATTTAGATATCGTCAAATCAAATGAATGTCTATTAGTATTTTATAAAACAATGAATTTAGATAAGGCCAAGTCAAATGAATGTTATTAGGGTTTTTTAATACAGTGAATTTAGATATCGTCAAATCAAATGAATGTCTATTAGGATTTTATAAAACAATGAATTTAGATAAGGCCAAGTCAAATGAATGTTATTAGGGTTTTTTAATACAGTGAATTTAGATATCGTCAAATCAAATGAATGTCTATTAGGATTTCGTAAAACAATGAATTTAGATATGGCCAAATCAAATTAATGTTATTAGAGTTTTTTAATACAGTGAATTTAGATATTGTCAAATCAAATGAATGTCTATTAGGATTTTATAAAACAATGAATTTAGATATGGCCAAATCAAATTAATGTTATTAGGGTTTTTAATACAGTGATTTTAGATATCGTCAAATCAAATGAATGTTATTAGGGTTTTTTAATACAGTGAATTTAGATATCGTCAAAGCAAATGAATGTCTATTAGGATTTCGTAAAACAATGAATTTAGATATGGCCAAATCAAATTAATGTTATTAGAGTTTTTTAATACAGTGCATTTAGATATTGTCAAATCAAATGAATGTCTATTAGGATTTTATAAAACAATGATATTAGATAAGGCCAAGTCAAATGAAAGTTATTAGGGTTTTTTAATACAGTGAATTTAGATATCGTCAAAGCAAATGAATGTCTATTAGGATTTTATAAAACAATGAATTTAGATAAGGCCAAGTCAAATGAATGTTATTAGAGTTTTTTAATACAGTGAATTTAGATATCGTCAAATCAAATGAATGTCTATTAGGATTTCGTAAAACAATGAATTTAGATATGGCCAAATCAAATTAATGTTATTAGAGTTTTTTAATACAGTGAATTTAGATATTGTCAAATCAAATGAATGTCTATTAGGATTTTATAAAACAATGAATTTAGATATGGCCAAATCAAATTAATGTTATTAGGGTTTTTTAATACAGTGAATTTAGATATCGTCAAATCAAATGAATGTCTATTAGGATTTTATAAAACAATGAATTTAGATAAGGCCAAGTCAAATGAATGTTATTAGAGTTTTTTAATACAGTGAATTTAGATATCGTCAAATCAAATGAATGTCTATTAGGATTTCGTAAAACAATGAATTTAGATATGGCCAAATCAAATTAATGTTATTAGAGTTTTTTAATACAGTGAATTTAGATATTGTCAAATCAAATGAATGTCTATTAGGATTTTATAAAACAATGAATTTAGATATGGCCAAATCAAATTAATGTTATTAGGGTTTTTAATACAGTGAATTTAGATATCGTCAAATCAAATGAATGTCTATTAGGATTTCGTAAAACAATGAATTTAGATATGGCCAAATCAAATTAATGTTATTAGAGTTTTTTAATACAGTGAATTTAGATATTGTCAAATCAAATGAATGTCTATTAGGATTTTATAAAACAATGAATTTAGATATGGCCAAATCAAATTAATGTTATTAGGGTTTTTAATACAGTGAATTTAGATATCGTCAAATCAAATGAATGTCTATTAGGATTTTATAAAACAATGAATTTAGATATGGCCAAATCAAATTAATGTTATTAGAGTTTTTTAATACAGTGAATTTAGATATTGTCAAATCAAATGAATGTCTATTAGGATTTTATAAAACAATGAATTTAGATATGGCCAAATCAAATTAATGTTATTAGGGTTTTTTAATACAGTGAATTTAGATATCGTCAAATCAAATGAATGTCTATTAGGATTTTATAGAACAATGAATTTAGATAAGCCAAGTCAAATGAATGTTATTAGGGTTTTTTAATACAGTGAATTTAGATAAGGCCAAGTCAAATTAATGTTATTAGGGTTTTTTAATACAGTGAATTTAGATATCGTCAAATCAAATGAATGTCTATTAGGATTTTATAAAACAATGAATTTAGATAAGGCCAAGTCAAATGAATGTTATTAGAGTTTTTTAATACAGTGAATTTAGATATCGTCAAATCAAATGAATGTCTAGTAGGATTTTATAAAACAATGAATTTAGATAAGGCCAAGTCAAATGAATGTTATTAGGGTTTTTTAATACAGTGAATTTAGATATCGTCAAATCAAATGAATGTCTATTAGGATTTTATAAAACAATGAATTTAGATAAGGCCAAGTCAAATGAATGTTATTAGGGTTTTTTAATACAGTGAATTTAGATATCGTCAAATCAAATGAATGTCTATTAGGATTTTATAAAACTATGAATTTAGATAAGGCCAAGTCAAATGCATGTTATTAGGGTTTTTTAATACAGTGAATTTAGATATCGTCAAATCAAATGAATGTCTATTAGGATTTTATAAAACAATGAATTTAGATAAGGCCAAGTCAAATGAATGTTATTAGGGTTTTTTAATACAGTGAATTTAGATATCGTCAAATCAAATGAATGTCTATTAGTATTTTATAAAACAATGAATTTAGATAAGGCCAAGTCAAATGAATGTTATTAGGGTTTTTTAATACAGTGAATTTAGATATCGTCAAATCAAATGAATGTCTATTAGGATTTTATAAAACTATGAATTTAGATAAGGCCAAGTCAAATGAATGTTATTAGGGTTTTTTAATACAGTGAATTTAGATATCGTCAAATCAAATGAACGTCTATTAGTATTTTATAAAACAATGAATTTAGATAAGGCCAAGTCAAATGAATGTTATTAGGGTTTTTTAATACAGTGAATTTAGATATCGTCAAATCAAATGAATGTCTATTAGGATTTTATAAAACTATGAATTTAGATAAGGCCAAGTCAAATGAATGTTATTAGGGTTTTTTAATACAGTGAATTTAGATATCGTCAAATCAAATGAATGTCTATTAGGATTTTATAAAACATTGAATTTAGATAAGGCCAAGTCAAATGAATGTTATTAGGGTTTTTTAATACAGTGAATTTAGATATCGTCAAATCAAATGAATGTCTATTAGGATTTTATAAAACAATGAATTTAGATAAGGCCAAGTCAAATGAATGTTATTAGGGTTTTCTAATACAGTGAATTTAGATATCGTCAAATCAAATGAATGTCTATTAGGATTTTATAAAACAATGAATTTAGATAAGGCCAAGTCAAATGAATGTTATTAGGGTTTTTTAATACAGTGAATTTAGATATCGTCAAATCAAATGAATGTCTATTAGGATTTTATAAAACATTGAATTTAGATAAGGCCAAGTCAAATGAATGTTATTAGGGTTTTTTAATACAGTGAATATAGATATCGTCAAATCAAATGAATGTCTATTAGGATTTTATAAAACAATGAATTTAGATAAGGCCAAGTCAAATGAATGTTATTAGGGTTTTTTAATACAGTGAATTTAGATATCGTCAAATCAAATGAATGTCTATTAGGATTTTATAAAACAATGAATTTAGATAAGGCCAAGTCAAATGAATGTTATTAGGGTTTTCTAATACAGTGAATTTAGATATCGTCAAATCAAATGAATGTCTATTAGGATTTTATAAAACAATGAATTTAGATAAGGCCAAGTCAAATGAATGTTATTAGGGTTTTTTAATACAGTGAATTTAGATATCGTCAAATCAAATGAATGTCTATTAGGATTTTATAAAACATTGAATTTAGATAAGGCCAAGTCAAATGAATGTTATTAGGGTTTTTTAATACAGTGAATTTAGATATCGTCAAATCAAATGAATGTCTATTAGGATTTTATAAAACAATGAATTTAGATAAGGCCAAGTCAAATGAATGTTATTAGGGTTTTTTAATACAGTGAATTTAGATATCGTCAAATCAAATGAATGTCTATTAGGATTTTATAAAACTATGAATTTAGATAAGGCCAAGTCAAATGAATGTTATTAGGGTTTTTTAATACAGTGAATTTAGATATCGTCAAATCAAATGAATGTCTATTAGGATTTTATAAAACATTGAATTTAGATAAGGCCAAGTCAAATGAATGTTATTAGGGTTTTTTAATACAGTGAATTTAGATATCGTCAAATCAAATTAATGTCTATTAGGATTTTATAAAACAATGAATTTAGATAAGGCCAAGTCAAATGAATGTTATTAGGGTTTTTTAATACAGTGAATTTAGATATCGTCAAATCAAATGAATGTCTATTAGGATTTTATAAAACATTGAATTTAGATAAGGCCAAGTCAAATGAATGTTATTAGGGTTTTTTAATACAGTGAATTTAGATATCGTCAAATCAAATGAATGTCTATTAGGATTTTATAAAACATTGAATTTAGATAAGGCCAAGTCAAATGAATGTTATTAGGGTTTTTTAATACAGTGAATTTAGATATCGTCAAATCAAATGAATGTCTATTAGGATTTTATAAAACAATGAATTTAGATAAGGCCAAGTCAAATGAATGTTATTAGGGTTTTCTAATACAGTGAATTTAGATATCGTCAAATCAAATGAATGTCTATTAGGATTTTATAAAACAATGAATTTAGATAAGGCCAAGTCAAATGAATGTTATTAGGGTTTTTTAATACAGTGAATTTAGATATCGTCAAATCAAATGAATGTCTATTAGGATTTTATAAAACATTGAATTTAGATAAGGCCAAGTCAAATGAATGTTATTAGGGTTTTTTAATACAGTGAATTTAGATATCGTCAAATCAAATGAATGTCTATTAGGATTTTATAAAACAATGAATTTAGATAAGGCAAAGTCAAATGAATGTTATTAGGGTTTTTTAATACAGTGAATTTAGATATCGTCAAATCAAATGAATGTCTATTAGGATTTTATAAAACAATGAATTTAGATAAGGCCAAGTCAAATGAATGTTATTAGGGTTTTCTAATACAGTGAATTTAGATATCGTCAAATCAAATGAATGTCTATTAGGATTTTATAAAACATTGAATTTAGATAAGGCCAAGTCAAATGAATGTTATTAGGGTTTTTTAATACAGTGAATTTAGATATCGTCAAATCAAATGAATGTCTATTAGGATTTTATAAAACATTGAATTTAGATAAGACCAAGTCAAATGAATGTTATTAGGGTTTTTAATACAGTGAATTTAGATATCGTCAAATCAAATGAATGTCTATTAGGATTTTATAAAACATTGAATTTAGATAAGGCCAAGTCAAATGAATGTTATTAGGGTTTTTTAATACAGTGAATTTAGATATCGTCAAATCAAATGAATGTCTATTAGGATTTTATAAAACATTGAATTTAGATAAGGCCAAGTCAAATGAATGTTATTAGGGTTTTTTAATACAGTGAATTTAGATATCGTCAAATCAAATTAATGTCTATTAGGATTTTATAAAACAATTAATTTAGATAAGGCCAAGTCAAATGAATGTTATTAGGGTTCTTTAATACAGTGAATTTAGATATCGTCAAATCAAATGAATGTCTATTAGGAATTTATAAAACAATGAATTTAGATAAGGCCAAGTCAAATGAATGTTATTAGGGTTTTTTAATACAGTGAATTTAGATATCGTCAAATCAAATGAATGTCTATTAGGATTTTATAAAACATTGAATTTAGATAAGGCCAAGTCAAATGAATGTTATTAAGGTTTTTTAATACAGTGAATTTAGATATCGTCAAATCAAATGAATGTCTATTAGGATTTTATAAAACAATGAATTTAGATAAGGCCAAGTCAAATGAATGTTATTAGGGTTTTTTAATACAGTGAATTTAGATATTGTCAAATCAAATGAATGTCTATTAGGATTTTATAAAACACTGAATTTAGATAAGGCCAAGTCAAATGAATGTTATTAGGGTTTTTTAATACAGTGAATTTAGATATCGTCAAATCAAATGAATGTCTATTTGGATTTTATAAAACATTGAATTTAGATAAGGCCAAGTCAAATGAATGTTATTAGGGTTTTTAATACAGTGAATTTAGATATCGTCAAATCAAATGAATGTCTATTAGGATTTTATAAAACATTGAATTTAGATAAGGCCAAGTCAAATGAAAGTTATTAGGGTTTTTTAATACAGTGAATTTAGATATTGTCAAATCAAATGAATGTCTATTAGGATTTTATAGAACAATGAATTTAGATAAGGCCAAGTCAAATGAATGTTATTAGGGTTTTTAATACAGTGAATTTAGATATCGTCAAATCAAATGAATGTCTATTAGGATTTTATAAAACATTGAATTTAGATAAGGCCAAGTCAAATGAAAGTTATTAGGGTTTTTTAATACAGTGAATTTAGATATCGTCAAATCAAATGAATGTCTATTAGGGTTTTTTAATACAGTGAATTTAGATATTGTCAAATCAAATGAATGTCTATTAGGATTTTATAAAACATTGAAATTAGATAAGGCCAAGTCAAATGAATGTTATTAGGGTTTTTTAATACAGTGAATTTAGATATTGTCAAATCAAATGAATGTCTATTAGGATTTTATAAAACATTGAATTTAGATAAGGCCAAGTCAAATGAATGTTATTAGGGTTTTTTAATACAGTGAATTTAGATATTGTCAAATCAAATGAATGTCTATTAGGATTTTATAAAACATAGAATTTAGATAAGGCCAAGTCAAATGAATGTTATTAGGGTTTTTTAATACAGTGAATTTAGATATCGTCAAATCAAATGAATGTCTATTAGGATTTTATAGAACAATGAATTTAGTAAGGCCAAGTCAAATGAATGTTATTAGGGTTTTTTAATACAGTGAATTTAGATATTGTCAAATCAAATGAATGTCTATTAGGATTTTATAAAACATTGAATTTAGATAAGGCCAAGTCAAATGAATGTTATTAGGGTTTTTTAATACAGTGAATTTAGATATTGTCAAATCAAATGAATGTCTATTAGGATTTTATAAAACATTGAATTTAGATAAGGCCAAGTCAAATGAATGTTATTAGGGTTTTTTAATACAGTGAATTTAGATATTGTCAAATCAAATGAATGTCTATTAGGATTTTATAAAACATTGAAATTAGATAAGGCCAAGTCAAATGAATGTTATTAGGGTTTTTTAATACAGTGAATTTAGATATTGTCAAATCAAATGAATGTCTATTAGGATTTTATAAAACATTGAATTTAGATAAGGCCAAGTCAAATGAATGTTATTAGGGTTTTTTAATACAGTGAATTTAGATATTGTCAAATCAAATGAATGTCTATTAGGATTTTATAAAACATTGAAATTAGATAAGGCCAAGTCAAATGAATGTTATTAGGGTTTTTTAATACAGTGAATTTAGATATCGTCAAATCAAATGAATGTCTATTAGGATTTTATAAAACATTGAATTTAGATAAGGCCAAGTCAAATGAATGTTATTAGGGTTTTTTAATACAGTGAATTTAGATATTGTCAAATCAAATGAATGTCTATTAGGATTTTATAAAACATTGAAATTAGATAAGGCCAAGTCAAATGAATGTTATTAGGGTTTTTTAATACAGTGAATTTAGATATTGTCAAATCAAATGAATGTCTATTAGGATTTTATAAAACATTGAATTTAGATAAGGCCAAGTCAAATGAATGTTATTAGGGTTTTTTAATACAGTGAATTTAGATATCGTCAAATCAAATGAATGTCTATTAGGATTTTATAAAACATTGAATTTAGATAAGGCCAAGTCAAATGAATGTTATTAGGGTTTTTTAATACAGTGAATTTAGATATCGTCAAATCAAATGAATGTCTATTAGGATTTTATAAAACAATGAATTTAGATAAGGCCAAGTCAAATGAATGTTATTAGGGTTTTTTAATACAGTGAATTTAGATATTGTCAAATCAAATGAATGTCTATTAGGATTTTATAGAACAATGAATTTAGATAAGGCCAAGTCAAATGAATGTTATTAGGGTTTTTTAATACAGTGAATTTAGATATCGTCAAATCAAATGAATGTTATTAGGGTTTTTTAATACAGTGAATTTAGATATCGTCAAAGCAAATGAATGTCTATTAGGATTTCGTAAAACAATGAATTTAGATATGGCCAAATCAAATTAATGTTATTAGAGTTTTTTAATACAGTGAATTTAGATATTGTCAAATCAATTGAATGTCTATTAGGATTTTATAAAACAATGAATTTAGATAAGGCCTAGTCAAATGAATGTTATTAGAGTTTTTTAATACAGTGAATTTAGATATCGTCAAATCAAATGAATGTCTATTAGGATTTCGTAAAACAATGAATTTAGATATGGCCAAATCAAATTAATGTTATTAGAGTTTTTTAATACAGTGAATTTAGATATTGTCAAATCAAATGAATGTCTATTAGGATTTTATAAATCAATGAAATTAGATAAGGCCAAGTCAAATGAAAGTTATTAGGGTTTTTTAATACAGTGAATTTAGATATCGTCAAATCAAATGAATGTCTATTAGGATTTTATAAAACAATGAATTTAGATAAGGCCAAGTCAAATGAATGTTATTAGAGTTTTTTAATACAGTGAATTTAGATATCGTCAAATCAAATGAATGTTATTAGGGTTTTTTAATACAGTGAATTTAGATATCGTCAAAGCAAATGAATGTCTATTAGGATTTCGTAAAACAATGAATTTAGATATGGCCAAATCAAATTAATGTTATTAGAGTTTTTTAATACAGTGAATTTAGATATTGTCAAATCAAATTAATGTCTATTAGGATTTTATAAAACAATGAAATTAGATAAGGCCAAGTCAAATGAAAGTTATTAGGGTTTTTTAATACAGTGAATTTAGATATCGTCAAATCAAATGAATGTCTATTAGGATTTTATAAAACAATGAATTTAGATAAGGCCAAGTCAAATGAATGTTATTAGAGTTTTTTAATACAGTGAATTTAGATATCGTCAAATCAAATGAATGTCTATTAGGATTTCGTAAAACAATGAATTTAGATATGGCCAAATCAAATTAATGTTATTAGAGTTTTTTAATACAGTGAATTTAGATATTGTCAAATCAAATGAATGTCTATTAGGATTTTATAAAACAATGAATTTAGATATGGCCAAATCAAATTAATGTTATTAGGGTTTTTTAATACAGTGAATTTAGATATCGTCAAATCAAATGAATGTCTATTAGGATTTCGTAAAACAATGAATTTAGATATGGCCAAATCAAATGAATGTTATTAGAGTTTTTTAATACAGTGAATTTAGATATCGTCAAATCAAATGTATGTCTATTAGGATTTTATAAAACAATGAATTTAGATATGGCCAAATCAAATTAATGTTATTAGGGTTTTTAATACAGTGAATTTAGATAAGGCCAAGTCAAATGAATGTTATTAGGGTTTTTTAATATAGTGAATTTAGATATCGTCAAATCAAATGAATGTCTATTAGGATTTTATAAAACATTGAATTTAGATAAGGCCAAGTCAAATGAATGTTATTAGGGTTTTTTAATACAGTGAATTTAGATATCGTCAAATCAAATGAATGTCTATTAGGATTTTATAAAACAATGAATTTAGATAAGGCCAAGTCAAATGAATGTTATTAGGGTTTTTAATACAGTGAATTTAGATATCGTCAAATCAAATGAATGTCTATTAGGATTTTATAAAACATTGAATTTAGATAAGGCCAAGTCAAATGAATGTTATTAGGGTTTTTTAATGCAGTGAATTTAGATATCGTCAAATCAAATGAATGTCTATTAGGATTTTATAGAACAATGAATTTAGATAAGGCCAAGTCAAATGAATGTTATTAGGGTTTTTAATACAGTGAATTTAGATATCGTCAAATCAAATGAATGTCTATTAGGATTTTATAAAACATTGAATTTAGATAAGGCCAAGTCAAATGAATGTTATTAGGGTTTTTTAATACAGTGAATTTAGATATCGTCAAATCAAATGAATGTCTATTAGGATTTTATAGAACAATGAATTTAGATAAGCCAAGTCAAATGAATGTTATTAGGGTTTTTTAATACAGTGAATTTAGATAAGGCCAAGTCAAATGAATGTTATTAGGGTTTTTTAATATAGTGAATTTAGATATCGTCAAATCAAATGAATGTCTATTAGGATTTTATAAAACAATGAATTTAGATAAGGCCAAGTCAAATGAATGTTATTAGAGTTTTTTAATACAGTGAATTTAGATATCGTCAAATCAAATGAATGTCTATTAGGATTTTATAAAACATTGAATTTAGATAAGGCCAAGTCAAATGAATGTTATTAGGGTTTTTTAATACAGTGAATTTAGATATCGTCAAATCAAATGAATGTCTATTAGGATTTTATAAAACAATGAATTTAGATAAGGCCAAGTCAAATGAATGTTATTAGGGTTTTTAATACAGTGAATTTAGATATTGTCAAATCAAATGAATGTCTATTAGGATTTTATAAAACACTGAATTTAGATAAGGCCAAGTCAAATGAATGTTATTAGGGTTTTTTAATACAGTGAATTTAGATATCGTCAAATCAAATGAATGTCTATTTGGATTTTATAAAACATTGAATTTAGATAAGGCCAAGTCAAATGAATGTTATTAGGGTTTTTTAATACAGTGAATTTAGATATTGTCAAATCAAATGAATGTCTATTAGGATTTTATAGAACAATGAATTTAGATAAGGCCAAGTCAAATGAATGTTATTAGGGTTTTAATACAGTGAATTTAGATATCGTCAAATCAAATGAATGTCTATTAGGATTTTATAAAACATTGAATTTAGATAAGGCCAAGTCAAATGAAAGTTATTAGGGTTTTTTAATACAGTGAATTTAGATATCGTCAAATCAAATGAATGTCTATTAGGGTTTTTTAATACAGTGAATTTAGATATTGTCAAATCAAATGAATGTCTATTAGGATTTTATAAAACATTGAAATTAGATAAGGCCAAGTCAAATGAATGTTATTAGGGTTTTTTAATACAGTGAATTTAGATATTGTCAAATCAAATGAATGTCTATTAGGATTTTATAAAACATTGAATTTAGATAAGGCCAAGTCAAATGAATGTTATTAGGGTTTTTTAATACAGTGAATTTAGATATTGTCAAATCAAATGAATGTCTATTAGGATTTTATAGAACAATGAATTTAGATAAGGCCAAGTCAAATGAATGTTATTAGGGTTTTTAATACAGTGAATTTAGATATCGTCAAATCAAATGAATGTCTATTAGGATTTTATAAAACATTGAATTTAGATAAGGCCAAGTCAAATGAAAGTTATTAGGGTTTTTTAATACAGTGAATTTAGATATCGTCAAATCAAATGAATGTCTATTAGGGTTTTTTAATACAGTGAATTTAGATATTGTCAAATCAAATGAATGTCTATTAGGATTTTATAAAACATTGAAATTAGATAAGGCCAAGTCAAATGAATGTTATTAGGGTTTTTTAATACAGTGAATTTAGATATTGTCAAATCAAATGAATGTCTATTAGGATTTTATAAAACATTGAATTTAGATAAGGCCAAGTCAAATGAATGTTATTAGGGTTTTTTAATACAGTGAATTTAGATATTGTCAAATCAAATGAATGTCTATTAGGATTTTATAAAACATAGAATTTAGATAAGGCCAAGTCAAATGAATGTTATTAGGGTTTTTTAATACAGTGAATTTAGATATCGTCAAATCAAATGAATGTCTATTAGGATTTTATAGAACAATGAATTTAGTAAGGCCAAGTCAAATGAATGTTATTAGGGTTTTTTAATACAGTGAATTTAGATATTGTCAAATCAAATGAATGTCTATTAGGATTTTATAAAACATTGAATTTAGATAAGGCCAAGTCAAATGAATGTTATTAGGGTTTTTTAATACAGTGAATTTAGATATTGTCAAATCAAATGAATGTCTATTAGGATTTTATAAAACATTGAATTTAGATAAGGCCAAGTCAAATGAATGTTATTAGGGTTTTTTAATACAGTGAATTTAGATATTGTCAAATCAAATGAATGTCTATTAGGATTTTATAAAACATTGAAATTAGATAAGGCCAAGTCAAATGAATGTTATTAGGGTTTTTTAATACAGTGAATTTAGATATTGTCAAATCAAATGAATGTCTATTAGGATTTTATAAAACATTGAATTTAGATAAGGCCAAGTCAAATGAATGTTATTAGGGTTTTTTAATACAGTGAATTTAGATATTGTCAAATCAAATGAATGTCTATTAGGATTTTATAAAACATTGAAATTAGATAAGGCCAAGTCAAATGAATGTTATTAGGGTTTTTTAATACAGTGAATTTAGATATCGTCAAATCAAATGAATGTCTATTAGGATTTTATAAAACATTGAATTTAGATAAGGCCAAGTCAAATGAATGTTATTAGGGTTTTTTAATACAGTGAATTTAGATATTGTCAAATCAAATGAATGTCTATTAGGATTTTATAAAACATTGAATTTAGATAAGGCCAAGTCAAATGAATGTTATTAGGGTTTTTTAATACAGTGAATTTAGATATTGTCAAATCAAATGAATGTCTATTAGGATTTTATAAAACATTGAATTTAGATAAGGCCAAGTCAAATGAATGTTATTAGGGTTTTTTAATACAGTGAATTTAGATATTGTCAAATCAAATGAATGTCTATTAGGATTTTATAAAACATTGAATTTAGATAAGGCCAAGTCAAATGAATGTTATTAGGGTTTTTTAATACAGTGAATTTAGATATTGTCAAATCAAATGAATGTCTATTAGGATTTTATAAAACATTGAAATTAGATAAGGCCAAGTCAAATGAATGTTATTAGGGTTTTTTAATACAGTGAATTTAGATATTGTCAAATCAAATGAATGTCTATTAGGATTTTATAAAACATTGAATTTAGATAAGGCCAAGTCAAATGAATGTTATTAGGGTTTTTTAATACAGTGAATTTAGATATCGTCAAATCAAATGAATGTCTATTAGGATTTTATAAAACATTGAATTTAGATAAGGCCAAGTCAAATGAATGTTATTAGGGTTTTTTAATACAGTGAATTTAGATATTGTCAAATCAAATGAATGTCTATTAGGATTTTATAAAACATTGAAATTAGATAAGGCCAAGTCAAATGAATGTTATTAGGGTTTTTTAATACAGTGAATTTAGATATTGTCAAATCAAATGAATGTCTATTAGGATTTTATAAAACATTGAATTTAGATAAGGCCAAGTCAAATGAATGTTATTAGGGTTTTTTAATACAGTGAATTTAGATATCGTCAAATCAAATGAATGTCTATTAGGATTTTATAAAACATTGAATTTAGATAAGGCCAAGTCAAATGAATGTTATTAGGGTTTTTTAATACAGTGAATTTAGATATCGTCAAATCAAATGAATGTCTATTAGGATTTTATAAAACAATGAATTTAGATAAGGCCAAGTCAAATGAATGTTATTAGGGTTTTTTAATACAGTGAATTTAGATATTGTCAAATCAAATGAATGTCTATTAGGATTTTATAGAACAATGAATTTAGATAAGGCCAAGTCAAATGAATGTTATTAGGGTTTTTTAATACAGTGAATTTAGATATCGTCAAATCAAATGAATGTTATTAGGGTTTTTTAATACAGTGAATTTAGATATCGTCAAAGCAAATGAATGTCTATTAGGATTTCGTAAAACAATGAATTTAGATATGGCCAAATCAAATTAATGTTATTAGAGTTTTTTAATACAGTGAATTTAGATATTGTCAAATCAATTGAATGTCTATTAGGATTTTATAAAACAATGAATTTAGATAAGGCCTAGTCAAATGAATGTTATTAGAGTTTTTTAATACAGTGAATTTAGATATCGTCAAATCAAATGAATGTCTATTAGGATTTCGTAAAACAATGAATTTAGATATGGCCAAATCAAATTAATGTTATTAGAGTTTTTTAATACAGTGAATTTAGATATTGTCAAATCAAATGAATGTCTATTAGGATTTTATAAAACAATGAAATTAGATAAGGCCAAGTCAAATGAAAGTTATTAGGGTTTTTTAATACAGTGAATTTAGATATCGTCAAATCAAATGAATGTCTATTAGGATTTTATAAAACAATGAATTTAGATAAGGCCAAGTCAAATGAATGTTATTAGAGTTTTTTAATACAGTGAATTTAGATATCGTCAAATCAAATGAATGTTATTAGGGTTTTTTAATACAGTGAATTTAGATATCGTCAAAGCAAATGAATGTCTATTAGGATTTCGCAAAACAATGAATTTAGATATGGCCAAATCAAATTAATGTTATTAGAGTTTTTTAATACAGTGAATTTAGATATTGTAAAATCAAATTAATGTCTATTAGGATTTTATAAAACAATGAAATTAGATAAGGCCAAGTCAAATGAAAGTTATTAGGGTTTTTTAATACAGTGAATTTAGATATCGTCAAATCAAATGAATGTCTATTAGGATTTTATAAAACAATGAATTTAGATAAGGCCAAGTCAAATGAATGTTATTAGAGTTTTTTAATACAGTGAATTTAGATATCGTCAAATCAAATGAATGTCTATTAGGATTTCGTAAAACAATGAATTTAGATATGGCCAAATCAAATTAATGTTATTAGAGTTTTTTAATACAGTGAATTTAGATATTGTCAAATCAAATGAATGTCTATTAGGATTTTATAAAACAATGAATTTAGATATGGCCAAATCAAATTAATGTTATTAGGGTTTTTTAATACAGTGAATTTAGATATCGTCAAATCAAATGAATGTCTATTAGGATTTCGTAAAACAATGAATTTAGATATGGCCAAATCAAATGAATGTTATTAGAGTTTTTTAATACAGTGAATTTAGATATCGTCAAATCAAATGTATGTCTATTAGGATTTTATAAAACAATGAATTTAGATATGGCCAAATCAAATTAATGTTATTAGGGTTTTTAATACAGTGAATTTAGATAAGGCCAAGTCAAATGAATGTTATTAGGGTTTTTTAATATAGTGAATTTAGATATCGTCAAATCAAATGAATGTCTATTAGGATTTTATAAAACATTGAATTTAGATAAGGCCAAATCAAATGAATGTTATTAGGGTTTTTTAATACAGTGAATTTAGATATCGTCAAATCAAATGAATGTCTATTAGGATTTTATAAAACAATGAATTTAGATAAGGCCAAGTCAAATGAATGTTATTAGGGTTTTTAATACAGTGAATTTAGATATCGTCAAATCAAATGAATGTCTATTAGGATTTTATAAAACATTGAATTTAGATAAGGCCAAGTCAAATGAATGTTATTAGGGTTTTTTAATGCAGTGAATTTAGATATCGTCAAATCAAATGAATGTCTATTAGGATTTTATAGAACAATGAATTTAGATAAGGCCAAGTCAAATGAATGTTATTAGGGTTTTTAATACAGTGAATTTAGATATCGTCAAATCAAATGAATGTCTATTAGGATTTTATAAAACATTGAATTTAGATAAGGCCAAGTCAAATGAATGTTATTAGGGTTTTTTAATACAGTGAATTTAGATATCGTCAAATCAAATGAATGTCTATTAGGATTTTATAGAACAATGAATTTAGATAAGCCAAGTCAAATGAATGTTATTAGGGTTTTTTAATACAGTGAATTTAGATAAGGCCAAGTCAAATGAATGTTATTAGGGTTTTTTAATATAGTGAATTTAGATATCGTCAAATCAAATGAATGTCTATTAGGATTTTATAAAACAATGAATTTAGATAAGGCCAAGTCAAATGAATGTTATTAGAGTTTTTTAATACAGTGAATTTAGATATCGTCAAATCAAATGAATGTCTATTAGGATTTTATAAAACATTGAATTTAGATAAGGCCAAGTCAAATGAATGTTATTAGGGTTTTTTAATACAGTGAATTTAGATATCGTCAAATCAAATGAATGTCTATTAGGATTTTATAAAACAATGAATTTAGATAAGGCCAAGTCAAATGAATGTTATTAGGGTTTTTAATACAGTGAATTTAGATATCGTCAAATCAAATGAATGTCTATTAGGATTTTATAAAACATTGAATTTAGATAAGGCCAAGTCAAATGAATGTTATTAGGGTTTTTTAATGCAGTGAATTTAGATATCGTCAAATCAAATGAATGTCTATTAGGATTTTATAGAACAATGAATTTAGATAAGGCCAAGTCAAATGAATGTTATTAGGGTTTTTAATACAGTGAATTTAGATATCGTCAAATCAAATGAATGTCTATTAGGATTTTATAAAACATTGAATTTAGATAAGGCCAAGTCAAATGAATGTTATTAGGGTTTTTTAATACAGTGAATTTAGATATCGTCAAATCAAATGAATGTCTATTAGGATTTTATAAAACATTGAATTTAGATAAGGCCAAGTCAAATGAATGTTATTAGGGCTTTTTAATACAGTGAATTTAGATATTGTCAAATCAAATGAATGTCTATTAGGATTTTATAAAACATTGAATTTAGATAAGGCCAAGTCAAATGAATGTTATTAGGGTTTTTTAATACAGTGAATTTAGATATTGTCAAATCAAATGAATGTCTATTAGGATTTTATAAAACATTGAATTTAGATAAGGCCAAGTCAAATGAATGTTATTAGGGTTTTTTAATACAGTGAATTTAGATATCGTCAAACCAAATGAATGTCTATTAGGATTTTATAAAACAAAGAATTTAGATAAGGCCAAGTCAAATGAATGTTATTAGGGTTTTTTAATACAGTGAATTTAGATATCGTCAAATCAAATGAATGTCTATTAGGATTTTATAAAACATTGAATTTAGATAAGGCCAAGTCAAATGAATGTTATTAGGGTTATTTAATACAGTGAATTTAGATATCGTCAAATCAAATGAATGTCTATTAGGATTTTATAAAACATTGAATTTAGATAAGGCCAAGTCAAATGAATGTTATTAGGGTTTTTTAATACAGTGAATTTAGATATCGTCAAATCAAATGAATGTCTATTAGGATTTTATAAAACAATGAATTTAGATAAGGCCAAGTCAAATGAATGTTATTAGGGTTTTTTAATACAGTGAATTTAGATATTGTCAAATCAAATGAATGTCTATTAGGATTTTATAGAACAATGAATTTAGATAAGGCCAAGTCAAATGAATGTTATTAGGGTTTTTTAATACAGTGAATTTAGATATTGTCAAATCAAATGAATGTCTATTAGGATTTTATAAAACATTGAAATTAGATAAGGCCAAGTCAAATGAATGTTATTAGGGTTTTTAATACAGTGAATTTAGATATCGTCAAATCAAATGTATGTCTATTAGAATTTTATAAAACATTGAATTTAGATATGGCCAAGTCAAATGAATGTTATTAGGGTTTTTTAATACAGTGAATTTAGATATCGTCAAAGCAAATGAATGTCTATTAGGATTTTATAAAACAATGAATTTAGATAAGGCCAAGTCAAATGAATGATATTAGGGTTTTTAATACAGTGAATTTAGATATCGTCAAATCAAATGAATGTCTATTAGGATTTTATAAAACATTGAATTTAGATAAGGCCAAGTCAAATGAATGTTATTAGGGTTTTTAATACAGTGAATTTAGATATCGTCAAATCAAATGAATGTCTATTAGGATTTTATAAAACATTGAATTTAGATATGGCCAAGTCAAATGAATGTTACTAGGGTTTTTTAATACAGTGAATTTAGATATCGTCAAATCAAATGAATGTCTATTAGGATTTTATAGAACAATGAATTTAGATAAGGCCAAGTCAAATGAATGTTATTAGGGTTTTTAATACAGTGAATTTAGATATCGTCAAATCAAATGAATGTCTATTAGGATTTTATAAAACATTGAATTTAGATATGGCCAAGTCAAATGAATGTTATTAGGGTTTTTTAATACAGTGAATTTAGATATCGTCAAATCAAATGAATGTCTATTAGGATTTTATAGAACAATGAATTTAGATAAGGCCAAGTCAAATGAATGTTATTAGGGTTTTTTAATACAGTGAATTTAGATATCGTCAAATCAAATGAATGTCTATTAGGATTTTATAGAACAATGAATTTAGATAAGGCCAAGTCAAATGAATGTTATTAGGGTTTTTTAATATAGTGAATTTAGATATCGTCAAATCAAATGAATGTCTATTAGGATTTTATAAAGCAATGAATTTAGATAAGGGCAAGTCAAATGAATGTTATTAGGGTTTTTAATACAGCGAATTTAGATATCGTCAAATCAAATGAATGTCTATTAGGATTTTATAAAACATTGAATTTAGATATGGCCAAGTCAAATGAATGTTATTAGGGTTTTTTAATACAGTGAATTTAGATATTGTCAAATCAAATGAATGTCTATTAGGATTTTATAGAACAATGAATTTAGATAAGGCCAAGTCAAATGAATGTTATTAGGGTTTTTTAATACAGTGAATTTAGATATCGTCAAATCAAATGAATGTCTATTAGGATTTTATAGAACAATGAATTTAGATAAGCCAAGTTAAATGAATGTTATTAGGGTTTTTTAATATAGTGAATTTAGATATCGTCAAATCAAATGAATGTCTATTAGGATTTTATAAAACATTGAATTTAGATAAGGCCAAGTCAAATGAATGTTATTAGGGTTTTTTAATACAGTGAATTTAGATATCGTCAAATCAAATGAATGTCTATTAGGATTTCGTAAATCAATGAATTTAGATATGGCCAAATCAAATTAATGTTATTAGAGTTTTTTAATACAGTGAATTTAGATATCGTCAAATCAAATGAGTGTCTATTAGGATTTTATAAAACATTGAATTTAGATAAGGCCAAGTCAAATGAATGTTATTAGGGTTTTTTAATACAGTGAATTTAGATATCGTCAAATCAAATGAATGTCTATTAGGATTTCGTAAAACAATGAATTTAGATATGGCCAAATCAAATTAATGTTATTAGGGTTTTTTAATACAGTGAATTTAGATATCGTCAAATCAAATGAATGTCTATTAGGATTTCGTAAAACAAAGAATTTAGATAAGGCCAAGTCAAATTAATGTTATTAGGGTTTTTTAATACAGTGAATTTAGATATCGTCAAATCAAATGAATGTCTATTAGGATTTTATAAAACAATGAATTTAGATAAGGCCAAGTCAAGTGAATGTTATTAGGGTTTTTTAATACAGTGAATTTAGATATTGTCAAATCAAATGAATGTCTATTAGGATTTTATAGAACAATGAATTTAGATAAGGCCAAGTCAAATGAATGTTATTAGGGTTTTTTAATACAGTGAATTTAGATATCGTCAAATCAAATGAATGTCTATTAGGATTTCATAAACCAATGAATTTAGATATGGCCAAATTAAATTAATGTTATTAGGATTTTTTAATACAGTGAATATAGATATCGTCAAATCAAATGAATGTCTATTAGGATATCATAAAACAATGAATTTAGATATGGCCAAATGAAATACATGTTACTAGGGTTATTTTATACAGTGAATTTAGATATCGTCAAATCAAATGAAAGTATATTAGGATTTCATAAAACAATGAATTTAGATATGGTCAAATCAAATGAATGTTATTAGAGTTTTTTTTTTAATACAGTGAATTTACATATCGTCAAATCAAATGAAAGTATTAATTTACATATCGTCAAATCAAATGAAAGTATTATTGGATTTCATAAATCAATGAATTTAGATATGACCAAATCAAATTAATGTTATTAGGATTTCGTAAAACAATGAATTTAGATATGGCCAAATCAAATTAATGTTATTAGATTTTTTTAATACAGTGAATTTAGATATCGTCAAACCAAATGAATGTCTATTAGGATTTTATAAAACAAAGAATTTAGATAAGGCCAAGTCAAATGAATGTTATTAGGGTTTTTTAATACAGTGAATTTAGATATCGTCAAATCAAATGAATGTCTATTAGGATTTCATAAAACTATGAATTTAGATATGGCCAAATCAAATTAATGTTATTAGGATTTCGTAAAACAATGAATTTAGATATGGCCAAATCAAATTAATGTTATTAGAGTTTTTTAATACAGTGAATTTAGATATCGTCAAACCAAATGAATGTCTATTAGGATTTTATAAAACAATGAATTTAGATAAGGCCAAGTCAAATGAATGTTATTAGGGTTTTTTAATACAGTGAATTTAGATATTGTCAAATCAAATGAATGTCTATTAGGATTTTATAGAACAATGAATTTAGATAAGGCCAAGTCAAATGAATGTTATTAGGGTTTTTTAATACAGTGAATTTAGATATCGTCAAATCAAATGAATGTCTATTAGGAATTCGTAAAACAATGAATTTAGATATGGCCAAATCAAATTAATGTTATTAGAGTTTTTTAATACAGTGAATTTAGATATCGTCAAATCAAATGAGTGTCTATTAGGATTTTATAAAACATTGAATTTAGATAAGGCCAAGTCAAATGAATGTTATTAGGGTTTTTTAATACAGTGAATTTAGATATCGTCAAATCAAATGAATGTCTATTAGGATTTCGTAAAACAATGAATTTAGATATGGCCAAATCAAATTAATGTTATTAGGGTTTTTTAATACAGTGAATTTAGATATCGTCAAATCAAATGAATGTCTATTAGGATTTCGTAAAACAATGAATTTAGATAAGGCCAAGTCAAATGAATGTTATTAGGGTTTTTTAATACAGTGAATTTAGATATCGTCAAATCAAATGAATGTCTATTAGGATTTCATAAAACAATGAATTTAGATATGGCCAAATTAAATTAATGTTATTAGGATTTTTTAATACAGTGAATTTAGATATCGTCAAATCAAATGAATGTCTATTAGGATATCATAAAACAATGAATTTAGATATGGCCAAATGAAATACATGTTACTAGGGTTTTTTTATACAGTGAATTTAGATATCGTCAAATCAAATGAAAGTATATTAGAATTTCATAAAACAATGAATTTAGATATGGTCAAATCAAATGAATGTTATTAGAGTTTTTTTTTTAATACAGTGAATTTACATATCGTCAAATCAAATGAAAGTATTAATTTACATATCGTCAAATCAAATGAAAGTATTATTGGATTTCATAAATCAATGAATTTAGATATGGCCAAATCAAATTAATGTTATTAGAGTTTTTTAATACAGTGAATTTAGATATCGTCAAACCAAATGAATGTCTATTAGGATTTTATAAAACAAAGAATTTAGATAAGGCCAAGTCAAATGAATGTTATTAGGGTTTTTTAATACAGTGAATTTAGATATCGTCAAATCAAATGAATGTCTATTAGGATTTCATAAAACTATGAATTTAGATATGGCCAAATCAAATTAATGTTATTAGGATTTCGTAAAACAATGAATTTAGATATGGCCAAATCAAATTAATGTTAGTAGAGTTTTTTAATACAGTGAATTTAGATATCGTCAAACCAAATGAATGTCTATTAGGATTTTATAAAACAATGAATTTAGATAAGGCCAAGTCAAATGAATGTTATTAGGGTTTTTTAATACAGTGAATTTAGATATTGTCAAATCAAATGAATGTCTATTAGGATTTTATAGAACAATGAATTTAGATAAGGCCAAGTCAAATGAATGTTATTAGGGTTTTTTAATACAGTGAATTTAGATATCGTCAAAACAAATGAATGTCTATTAGGAATTCGTAAAACAATGAATTTAGATATGGCCAAATCAAATTAATGTTATTAGGGTTTTTTAATACAGTGAATTTAGATATCGTCAAATCAAATGAATGTCTATTAGGATTTCGTAAAACAATGAATTTAGATAAGGCCAAGTCAAATGAATGTTATTAGGGTTTTTTAATACAGTGAATTTAGATATCGTCAAATCAAATGAATGTCTATTAGGATTTTATAGAACAATGAATTTAGATAAGCCAAGTCAAATGAATGTTATTAGGGTTTTTTAATATAGTGAATTTAGATATCGTCAAATCAAATGAATGTCTATTAGGATTTTATAAATCATTGAATTTAGATAAGGCCAAGTCAAATGAATGTTATTAGGGTTTTTTAATACAGTGACTTTAGATATCATCAAATCAAATGAATGTCTATTAGGAATTCGTAAAACAATGAATTTAGATATGGCCAAATCAAATTAATGTTATTAGAGTTTTTTAATACAGTGAATTTAGATATCGTCAAATCAAATGAATGTCTATTAGGATTTTATAAAACAATGAATTTAGATAAGGCCAAGTCAAATGAATGTTATTAGGGTTTTTTAATACAGTGAATTTAGATATTGTCAAATCAAATGAATGTCTATTAGGATTTTATAGAACAATGAATTTAGATAAGGCCAAGTCAAATGAATGTTATTAGGGTTTTTTAATACAGTGAATTTAGATATCGTCAAATCAAATGAATGTCTATTAGGAATTCGTAAAACAATGAATTTAGATATGGCCAAATCAAATTAATGTTATTAGGGTTTTTTAATACAGTGAATTTAGATATCGTCAAATCAAATGAATGTCTATTAGGATTTCGTAAAACAATGAATTTAGATAAGGCCAAGTCAAATGAATGTTATTAGGGTTTTTTAATACAGTGAATTTAGATATCGTCAAATCAAATGAATGTCTATTAGGATTTTATAGAACAATGAATTTAGATAAGCCAAGTCAAATGAATGTTATTAGGGTTTTTTAATATAGTGAATTTAGATATCGTCAAATCAAATGAATGTCTATTAGGATTTTATAAATCATTGAATTTAGATAAGGCCAAGTCAAATGAATGTTATTAGGGTTTTTTAATACAGTGAATTTAGATATCATCAAATCAAATGAATGTCTATTAGGAATTCGTAAAACAATGAATTTAGATATGGCCAAATCAAATTAATGTTATTAGAGTTTTTTAATACAGTGAATTTAGATATCGTCAAATCAAATGAATGTCTATTAGGATTTCGTAAAACAATGAATTTAGATATGGCCAAATCAAATTAATGTTATTAGGGTTTTTTAATACAGTGAATTTAGATATCGTCAAATCAAATGAATGTCTATTAGGATTTCGTAAAACAATGAATTTAGATAAGGCCAAGTCAAATGAATGTTATTAGGGTTTTTTAATACAGTGAATTTAGATATCGTCAAATCAAATGAATGTCTATTAGGATTTTATAAAACAATGAATTTAGATAAGGCCAAGTCAAATGAATGTTATTAGGGTTTTTTAATACAGTGAATTTAGATATTGTCAAATCAAATGAATGTCTATTAGGATTTTATAGAACAATGAATTTAGATAAGGCCAAGTCAAATGAATGTTATTAGGGTTTTTTAATACAGTGAATTTAGATATCGTCAAATCAAATGAATGTCTATTAGGATTTCATAAAACAATGAATTTAGATATGGCCAAATTAAATTAATGTTATTAGGATTTTTTAATACAGTGAATTTAGATATCGTCAAATCAAATGAATGTCTATTAGGATATCATAAAACAATGAATTTAGATATGGCCAAATGAAATACATGTTACTAGGGTTTTTTTATACAGTGAATTTAGATATCGTCAAATCAAATGAAAGTATATTAGGATTTCATAAAACAATGAATTTAGATATGGTCAAATCAAATGAATGTTATTAGAGTTTTTTTTTTAATACAGTGAATTTACATATCGTCAAATCAAATGAAAGTATTAATTTACATATCGTCAAATCAAATGAAAGTATTATTGGATTTCATAAATCAATGAATTTAGATATGGCCAAATCAAATTAATGTTATTAGGGTTTTTTAATACAGTGAATTTAGATATCGTCAAAATAAATGAAAGTATATTAGGATTTCGTAAAACAATGAATTTAGATATGGTCAAATCAAATTAATGTTATTCGAGTTTTTTAATACAGTGAATTTAGATATCGTCAATTCAAATGAATGTCTATTAGTATTTCATAAAACAATGAATTTAGATATGGCCAAATCAAATTAATGTTATTAGGATTTTTTAATACAGTGAATTTAGATATCGTCAAATCAAATTAATGTCTATTAAAATTTCATAAAACAATGAATTTAGATATGGCCAAATCAAATTAATGTTACTAGGGTTTTTTAATACAGTGAATTTAGATATCATCAAATCAAATGAAAGTATATTAGGATTTCGTAAAACAATGAATTTAGATATGGCCAAATCAAATTAATGTTATTAGGGTTTTTTAATACAGTGAATTTAGATATCGTCAAATCAAATGAAAGTATATTAGGATTTCGTAAAACAATGAATTTAGATATGGTCAAATCAAATTAATGTTATTAGAGTTTTTTAATAAAGTGAATTTAGATATTGTCAAATCAAATGAAAATATATTAGGATATCATGAAACAATGAATTTAGATATGGCCAAATCAAATTAATGTTATTAGGATTTTTTAATACAGTGAATTTAGATATCGTCAAATCAAATGAACGTCTATTAGGATATCATAAAACAATTAATTTAGATATGGCCAAATCAAATTAATATTATTAGGGTTTTTTAATACTGTGTATTTAGATATCGTCAAATCAAATGAATCTAAGGGGCCCTTAATAATGTAGTGCAATGTATTTTTATTTTTAAGGGTGTACCTACTAAACTAATTTTACACAAAATATAAAAATTGCTCTTAAATATCATTATTGTCACCGAATGCTAGGACAGTAATAATAAAAAAAATGTAAAAAATTTAAGAAAACTGCGAAAAAAAATTAATAAAAAATACTTTCAAGGTTATTAATAAACTTGAAAAAAAAGAAGATCTAATTTTGCACAAGATATAAAAGTTAGGCATAATTAATAAATAGCTGCAAAAATTAAAAATTGATAAAAATTGAAAATGTAAAGTTAATAATAAACTTATATTAAAGTTGCTCGCGAATATCTTCTTGTTTTAATCGTCACCGTTTGTTAGATCGTTAATAATGAAAAGACTTAAAAAAATATATATAAAAGCAAATACAAAGTTTACAATAAAATTAAAAAATCTGTTGTGGCCAGCACAAAACCTTCCGTCAATTCAATGTATTTGTACAAATCAGATACCAAAAGTTCCTTGGAAAAGATTTTATATATCCTGTAAAATTGTAACACGAACACACTATTTTTTACAAATTCCATATTGCAAGTTCCTTTGAAAAGGTTCTATAAATCCAATATAATTATAACACAAATGAATGTACATTCTGTTAATTGTACTTCACACTTCCTCATTCCTATACAACGCATTTGTTCCTCTCTCAAATATTCTGTCCTTCCATTTTCTCTTTGGCCTTCTTCGTACTCCCGGCATTGAAACTGCAAGTCACTTGCGAAGGACACTGTCACTTATGTTATTTTCTGATCCTATACTTTGGTTTTGCACTTGACACTGACATCTGTCAATTAGAATTTTTTGAATATACATATCTGCTGTTTCCATAATTTTTTCAAAGCAGACTGATTTTTGAAAGTTAACCTCTCTTAATCTCTCTATAACTCCATATTTATTGAATATGAAGGAAAATGTATAATCAAATCTTACAGAGAATAAAATTTTCTTTCATATTAATGATCATAAAATGTTGAAAAATGATATTTAACTGGGTTTTTTCCAGAAAAACTGTTAAGATCTTCAAATAAGGGTACTTCCGGTTGACCAATTATAACCAAAATCTAATCAGCTCTTCATATGGTTGTAAAGAAGAGGAATACGAAAGAATCATAATTTTTAGAATTGTAGTTTTGGAGTTATCGTCGGAGAAAAATTTGTCACACACACACACACGGACACACAGACACACACACAGACACACACACACACGGACACACACACACACATACAGACATCAATGTAAAATTAGTAAAATCGTATTCTAAGGATCTTAAAACGTGCTTAATTATTGAAAACTCACAACCGAATTTTTTGACCAAAAACAATACCTTCCTTTTGACGGAAGGTAAAAAGAACTAATTTTATACAAAATATAAAAATTGTTCCGCAATATTATCTTGTAATTATCACTGAATGTTAGGTCATTTACACTAAAAAAAAAAACTGCAGAAAAATAAAAATTGATAAAAATGAAAATGCAATGAACAAAAAGAATAAACTAATTTTACGCATAATATAAGAATTTTTATAATATCTTCTTGTTTTTATTGTCACTGAATGTTGAAAATAAAAAATTCAAAAAAAAGTAAAAATTAATAAAAAATAAATGCTAGGTTAAAAATAAACATAAAATAGAGAAAAATTGATTTTACACAAAATACGAAATTTCTCTAGAATATCTTCTTGTTCTAATTATCACCGAATGTTAGGTCATTAATAATAATAAAAAAATCTGTTGTGGCCAGCACAAGACCTTCCGTCAATTCCATGTATTTTGTACAAATCCCATACCAAAAGGTCCTTGGATCAGATTCTATATACTATCATGTAAAATCGAACACGAACACATACTATTTTTTACAAATTCCATACCAAAAGTTCATTTGAAAAGGTTCTATAAATCCAATAAAATTATAACATAAACTACACTAAGTAATGTCCTTCCATCTTCTCTTTGGCCTTTCTCTGCGTGTCACTTGCGAGCAACACTATGACATACCAATTTTAGATCCTATACTTTTTTCCATATTTGGTTTTGCACTTGCAACTGACATCTGTCAATTAAATTTTTTTGAATAATTATGTCAGCTGTTTCCATGATAAATAACAAAGCTGACTAATTTTTGAAAATTAATTTCTTTGTAATGCTTTAACTATACATCTATTGAATATGAAGGAAAATGAATAATCAAACCATATAGAGAAGAGTATTTTCTTTAATAAATATAATAGGAAAATGTCAAAAAATAATATTTAACTGCATTTTTTTAAGAAAAACTGTTAAAAACTTCAAATAAGGGTACTTCCGGTTGACCAATTATAACCAAAATCTAATCAGCTCTTCATATGGTTGTAAAGAAGATGAATATGAAAGAATCATAATTTTTAGAATTGTAGTTTTGGAGATATCGTCGGAGAAAAATTTGTCACACACACACACACAGACACACACACAGACACACACACAGACACACACACAGACACACACACAGACACACACACAGACACACACACGGACACACATACACACATACAGACATCATCTTAAAAATAGTACATTCGTATTGTAGGGACCCTAAAACGTGCTTATACATTAAAAACTCACCACCGAATTTTTTGACCAAAAACAATACCTTCCTTTTGACGGAAGGTAAAAAACTGCAAGAAAATAAAAATTTATAAAAAAGTAATTGCAAGGGTATTAATAAACGTTTGCAAATAGAAAAAATAATTTTAATCACATATAAAAGTTGCTACCGAATATCTTCTTGTTATAATTGTCAACGAATGTTAGGTCATTAATAATAAAAAAACAAAATAAATAAAAATAAAATGCATGGTTAATAATAAACACAAAAAAAGAAAAACTGATTTTACACGAAATAAAAAAATTTTCTTGTATATTTTCTTGTTTAATTGTTACCGATTGTTAGGTTATTATTAATGAAAAGAAAGTGCAAAAAATAAAAATTGATAAATAATTAAATGCAAGGTTAATAATAAACAAGAAAGAAAAAACTAATTTTACACATAATAAATTCTAGAATATAGGTCGTTAATAATAAAAACCTGAAAAGGAATATAAATTGATAAAAAAAAAATAAAGGTTAATAATAAACATGAAAAGAGAAAAACTGATTTTACACAATATATAAAAAATTCTCTTGAATATGTTAGATCATATATATAAAAAAAAACTGCAGAGAAATAAAAATTGGTAAAGAGGTCGATGCAATAAACAAAAAAAAAAAGAAAAACTAATTTTACACAATAATAAAAAGTTGTTTTTGAATATCTTCTTGCTTTAATAATTGTCATGGAATGCTGGGAAATTAATAAAATACAAGAAAATAAAAATTGATAAAAAAGTAAATGCAATGTTAATAATAAATTTAAAAGAGAAACTTGTTTTACACAAAATATAAAACTTGCTCTTGAATATCATTTTGTTTTAGTTGTCACCGAATGTTATGTCATTAATAATAAACAAAAACCTGCAAAAATTGTAAACTAATAAAAAAGTTAATGCAAGGTTAATTTACTCAACCCAAAAAAGTGAAAAACTAATATTTCACAAAATTTAAAAATTGCTCTTGAATTATCACCGAATGTTAGGTCGTTAATAATAAAAGAAACTAAATAAATATAAATTGATAGAAAGCACTTGCAAGGTTAATAAAAAAGAAAGAGATAAAATAATTTAACACAAAATATAAAATTCGCTATTGAATTGACACCGAATGTTAGATCGTTAATAATAAAAACTGTAAAACAATTAAAATTTATAAAAGAAAAGTAAATGCAAGATTAATAATAATTATAAAGTGAAACTAATTTTACACAAAATATAAAACACACAGACGCACATACAGACATCATCATAAAGCTAGTAAAATCGTATTCTATGAACTCTTTAAACATGCTTTTTTCATTTAAAACACCACGAATTTTTTTAAAACAAGAACCTTCCTTACCTATATAAATAACTGCAAAAATTAAAAACCAATAAAATAGTAAATGCAAGGTTAATATTAAACGTATAAAAAAACAAAAACCAATATTACACAAAATATAAAAATTGCTCTTGGTCACCGAATGTTAGTTCATTAGTAATAATAAAAACGGTAAGAACATAAAAATTTATAGAAAGAAAATGAAAGGTTAATATAAACATGAAATTGTGTTCGAATGTTTGGTCATTAATTTAAAACTGCAAAAAAATAAAAACTGATAAAAAATAAATGCAAGGTTAATAATCAACGTATAAAAAGAAAAACTGATTTAAAAAACAAAAAAGTAAATGCTAGGGTAATAATAAACATATATAAAAAAACTAATTTTACAAAAAATATAAAACTCTCTTTTGAATTAATTTTACACAAAATATGAAATTTGCTCTAAAATATCTTCTTTATTTAATCGTCACCGAATATTAAGTCAATAATAAACTGCAAAGAATAAAAATTAATAAGAATATAAAAAATCAAATGCAAAAGTTAATAATAAACATATAGAAAAGAGAAAATCTAATTTACACAAAAAAGTAGCTCTCAAATATATTGTTTCATTTGTCAACGAATGTAGGTCATTAATAATAAAAAAAAGTGCAAAACATAAAAATTGATAAAAACATAAATGCAAATATAAAAATTGCTTTTGATTATATTCTTGTTTTAATTGTTACCGAAAGTCAGGTCATTAATAATTAAAACTGCAAATTTAAAATATAATACAAAAGTAAATGCAACATATGGAACAGGGAAAAACTATTATTACGCAATATATAGAAATTGCTCTTGGTCACCGAATGATAATTCATTAGTAATAATAAAAAACGGTAGAAACATAAAAATTTACAGAAAGAAAATGAAAGGTTAATATAAACATGAAATTGTTCCCAAATGTTTGATCATTAATTTAAAAAAAACTGCAAAAAAATAAAAACTAATAAAAAACAAATTCAAGGTTAATAATCATCGTAAAAAAAATGATTAAAAAAACAAAAAAGTAAATTCTAGGATAAAATTGAACTTATAAAAAATAATAAAATTCTTTAAAAAAATAAAAATTGATAGAAAGCGAATGCAAGGTTCTTCTGGTTTCAATTGTCACCGAATATTATATCAATAATAGAATAACTAATATTAAAAGGAGTCAAACTAATTTTACATATAATATGAAAACTTATTCATTTCTTCTTGTATTAAAAACTTATCTTCTTCAGAATTAAAAATTGCTAGATAAGTAAATATAAGGTGAAAAATAAACGAATAAAAAGAAAAATTAATTTTACACAAAATATAAAAGTTGCTCTTGATTATCTTCTTGTTTCAATTATCACCGAATTTTAGGTCATTAATAATAAAAACTGCAAAGAATAAAAATTAATAAAACGGTAAAAGCAATAAACCAAAAAGAAAAACTAATATTGCACAAAATATCAACGTTGGTTTAGACTATCTCCTTGTTTTATCACAGAACGTTAGGTTAAATTCATAAAAAAATAAATTAAATGAACAAAAAAGAGAAAAGGAGAAAACTAATTTTATATATAAAAGTTATTCTTAAATAACTTCCTGGTTTGATTATCACGGAATGTTAGGCCATTAATAATAAAAAACTGTAGATAAAAAAGTAAATGCAAGGTTAATAAAGGTATAAAAAAGAAAAACTAATTTTACACAAAATATAAACGTTGCTCTTGAATATAGCCCAGAATGTTACGGCATTAATAATAAAGAAACTGCAAAAAATAAAAATTGATAAAATAGTAAATGCAAGGTTAATTTTAAATTAAAAATAGAAACACTATTTTTGCACAAAATATAAGTTGCTCACGAATATTTTGTTTTAATTGTCAACAAATGTTAGGTCATAAATAATAAAACAAAATTCAAAATATAAAAATTAATAAAAAATACATGCTAGGTTAATAAAAGAAAAAAGTAAAACTAATTTTGCACAAAATATGAAAATTGTTCTAGAATGCAGATCTTGTTTTATCACCAAATGTTGGGTCACTAATAAAAAATAAAAAACAAAAAAAATAAAAACTAATAAAAAAGTAAATTCAAGGTTAATTAATAAACGTTAAAAAAGAGAAAAATTAGCATTCAAATTCAAAATATAAAAAATACATGCTAGGTTAATAAAAGAAAAAAGTAAAACTAATTTTGCACAAAATATGAAAATTGTTCTAGAATGCAGATCTTGTTTTATCACCAAATGTTGGGTCACTAATAAAAAATAAAAAACAAAAAAAAATAAAAACTAATAAAAAAGTAAATGCAAGGTTAATTAATAAACGTTAAAAAAGAGAAAAATTAGCATTCAAATTCAAAATATAAAAATTAATAAAAAATACATGCTAGGTTAATAAAAGAAAAAAGTAAAACTAATTTTGCACAAAATATGAAAATTGTTCTAGAATGCAGATCTTGTTTTATCACCAAATGTTGGGTCACTAATAAAAAATAAAAAACAAAAAAAAATAAAAACTAATAAAAAAGTAAATGCAAGGTTAATTAATAAACGTTAAAAAAGAGAAAAATTAGCATTCAAATTCAAAATATAAAAATTAATAAAAAATACATGCTAGGTTAATAAAAGAAAAAAGTAAAACTAATTTTGCACAAAATATGAAAACTGTTCTAGAATGCAGATCTTGTTTTATCACCAAATGTTGGGTCACTAATAAAAAATAAAAAACAAAAAAAAATAAAAACTAATAAAAAAGTAAATGCAAGGTTAATTAATAAACGTTAAAAAAGAGAAAAATTAGCATTCAAATTCAAAATATAAAAATTAATAAAAAATACATGCTAGGTTAATAAAAGAAAAAAGTAAAACTAATTTTGCACAAAATATGAAAATTGTTCTAGAATGCAGATCTTGTTTTATCACCAAATGTTGGGTCACTAATAAAAAATAAAAAACAAAAAAAAATAAAAACTAATAAAAAAGTAAATGCAAGGTTAATTAATAAACGTTAAAAAAGAGAAAAATTAGCATTCAAATTCAAAATATAAAAATTAATAAAAAATACATGCTAGGTTAATAAAAGAAAAAAGTAAAACTAATTTTGCACAAAATATGAAAATTGTTCTAGAATGCAGATCTTGTTTTATCACCAAATGTTGGGTCACTAATAAAAAATAAAAAACAAAAAAAAATAAAAACTAATAAAAAAGTAAATGCAAGGTTAATTAATAAACGTTAAAAAAGAGAAAAATTAGCATTCAAATTCAAAATATAAAAAATACATGCTAGGTTAATAAAAGAAAAAAGTAAAACTAATTTTGCACAAAATATGAAAATTGTTCTAGAATGCAGATCTTGTTTTATCACCAAATGTTGGGTCACTAATAAAAAATAAAAAAATAAAAACTAATAAAAAAGTAAATGCAAGGTTAATTAATAAACGTTAAAAAAGAGAAAAATTAGCATTCAAATTCAAAATATAAAAATTAATAAAAAATACATGCTAGGTTAATAAAAGAAAAAAGTAAAACTAATTTTGCACAAAATATGAAAATTGTTCTAGAATGCAGATCTTGTTTTATCACCAAATGTTGGGTCACTAATAAAAAATAAAAAACAAAAAAAAATAAAAACTAATAAAAAAGTAAATGCAAGGTTAATTAATAAACGTTAAAAAAGAGAAAAATTAGCATTCAAATTCAAAATATAAAAATTAATAAAAAATACATGCTAGGTTAATAAAAGAAAAAAGTAAAACTAATTTTGCACAAAATATGAAAACTGTTCTAGAATGCAGATCTTGTTTTATCACCAAATGTTGGGTCACTAATAAAAAATAAAAAACAAAAAAAAATAAAAACTAATAAAAAAGTAAATGCAAGGTTAATTAATAAACGTTAAAAAAGAGAAAAATTAGCATTCAAATTCAAAATATAAAAATTAATAAAAAATACATGCTAGGTTAATAAAAGAAAAAAGTAAAACTAATTTTGCACAAAATATGAAAATTGTTCTAGAATGCAGATCTTGTTTTATCACCAAATGTTGGGTCACTAATAAAAAATAAAAAACAAAAAAAATAAAAACTAATAAAAAAGTAAATGCAAGGTTAATTAATAAACGTTAAAAAAGAGAAAAATTAGCATTCAAATTCAAAATATAAAAAATACATGCTAGGTTAATAAAAGAAAAAAGTAAAACTAATTTTGCACAAAATATGAAAATTGTTCTAGAATGCAGATCTTGTTTTATCACCAAATGTTGGGTCACTAATAAAAAATAAAAAACAAAAAAAAATAAAAACTATTAAAAAAGTAAATGCAAGGTTAATTAATAAACGTTAAAAAAGAGAAAAATTAGCATTCAAATTCAAAATATAAAAATTAATAAAAAATACATGCTAGGTTAATAAAAGAAAAAAGTAAAACTAATTTTGCACAAAATATGAAAATTGTTCTAGAATGCAGATCTTGTTTTATCACCAAATGTTGGGTCACTAATAAAAAATAAAAAACAAAAAAAATAAAAACTAATAAAAAAGTAAATGCAAGGTTAATTAATAAACGTTAAAAAAGAGAAAAATTAGCATTCAAATTCAAAATATAAAAAATACATGCTAGGTTAATAAAAGAAAAAAGTAAAACTAATTTTGCACAAAATATGAAAATTGTTCTAGAATGCAGATCTTGTTTTATCACCAAATGTTGGGTCACTAATAAAAAATAAAAAACAAAAAAAATAAAAACTAATAAAAAAGTAAATGCAAGGTTAATTAATAAACGTTAAAAAAGAGAAAAATTAGCATTCAAATTCAAAATATAAAAAATACATGCTAGGTTAATAAAAGAAAAAAGTAAAACTAATTTTGCACAAAATATGAAAATTGTTCTAGAATGCAGATCTTGTTTTATCACCAAATGTTGGGTCACTAATAAAAAATAAAAAACAAAAAAAAATAAAAACTAATAAAAAAGTAAATGCAAGGTTAATTAATAAACGTTAAAAAAGAGAAAAATTAGCATTCAAATTCAAAATATAAAAATTAATAAAAAATACATGCTAGGTTAATAAAAGAAAAAAGTAAAACTAATTTTGCACAAAATATGAAAATTGTTCTAGAATGCAGATCTTGTTTTATCACCAAATGTTGGGTCACTAATAAAAAATAAAAAACAAAAAAAAATAAAAACTAATAAAAAAGTAAATGCAAGGTTAATTAATAAACGTTAAAAAAGAGAAAAATTAGCATTCAAATTCAAAATATAAAAATTAATAAAAAATACATGCTAGGTTAATAAAAGAAAAAAGTAAAACTAATTTTGCACAAAATATGAAAATTGTTCTAGAATGCAGATCTTGTTTTATCACCAAATGTTGGGTCACTAATAAAAAATAAAAAACAAAAAAAAATAAAAAATAATAAAAAAGTAAATGCAAGGTTAATTAATAAACGTTAAAAAAGAGAAAAATTAGCATTCAAATTCAAAATATAAAAATTAATAAAAAATACATGCTAGGTTAATAAAAGAAAAAAGTAAAACTAATTTTGCACAAAATATGAAAATTGTTCTAGAATGCAGATCTTGTTTTATCACCAAATGTTGGGTCACTAATAAAAAATAAAAAACAAAAAAAAATAAAAACTAATAAAAAAGTAAATGCAAGGTTAATTAATAAACGTTAAAAAAGAGAAAAATTAGCATTCAAATTCAAAATATAAAAATTAATAAAAAATACATGCTAGGTTAATAAAAGAAAAAAGTAAAACTAATTTTGCACAAAATATGAAAACTGTTCTAGAATGCAGATCTTGTTTTATCACCAAATGTTGGGTCACTAATAAAAAATAAAAAATAAAAACTAATAAAAAAGTAAATGCAAGGTTAATTAATAAACGTTAAAAAAGAGAAAAATTAGCATTCAAATTCAAAATATAAAAATTAATAAAAAATACATGCTAGGTTAATAAAAGAAAAAAGTAAAACTAATTTTGCACAAAATATGAAAATTGTTCTAGAATGCAGATCTTGTTTTATCACCAAATGTTGGGTCACTAATAAAAAATAAAAAACAAAAAAAATAAAAACTAATAAAAAAGTAAATGCAAGGTTAATTAATAAACGTTAAAAAAGAGAAAAATTAGCATTCAAATTCAAAATATAAAAAATACATGCTAGGTTAATAAAAGAAAAAAGTAAAACTAATTTTGCACAAAATATGAAAATTGTTCTAGAATGCAGATCTTGTTTTATCACCAAATGTTGGGTCACTAATAAAAAATAAAAAACAAAAAAAAATAAAAACTAATAAAAAAGTAAATGCAAGGTTAATTAATAAACGTTAAAAAAGAGAAAAATTAGCATTCAAATTCAAAATATAAAAATTAATAAAAAATACATGCTAGGTTAATAAAAGAAAAAAGTAAAACTAATTTTGCACAAAATATGAAAATTGTTCTAGAATGCAGATCTTGTTTTATCACCAAATGTTGGGTCACTAATAAAAAATAAAACAAAAAAAAATAAAAACTAATAAAAAAGTAAATGCAAGGTTAATTAATAAACGTTAAAAAAGAGAAAAATTAGCATTCAAATTCAAAATATAAAAATTAATAAAAAATACATGCTAGGTTAATAAAAGAAAAAAGTAAAACTAATTTTGCACAAAATATGAAAATTGTTCTAGAATGCAGATCTTGTTTTATCGCCAAATGTTGGGTCACTAATAAAAAATAAAAAACAAAAAAAAATAAAAACTAATAAAAAAGTAAATGCAAGGTTAATTAATAAACGTTAAAAAAGAGAAAAATTAGCATTCAAATTCAAAATATAAAAATTAATAAAAAATACATGCTAGGTTAATAAAAGAAAAAAGTAAAACTAATTTTGCACAAAATATGAAAACTGTTCTAGAATGCAGATCTTGTTTTATCACCAAATGTTGGGTCACTAATAAAAAATAAAAAACAAAAAAAAATAAAAACTAATAAAAAAGTAAATGCAAGGTTAATTAATAAACGTTAAAAAAGAGAAAAATTAGCATTCAAATTCAAAATATAAAAATTAATAAAAAATACATGCTAGGTTAATAAAAGAAAAAAGTAAAACTAATTTTACACAAAATATGAAAACTGTTCTAGAATGCAGATCTTGTTTTATCACCAAATGTTGGGTCACTAATAAAAAATAAAAAACAAAAAAAATAAAAACTAATAAAAAAGTAAATGCAAGGTTAATTAATAAACGTAAAAAAAGAGAAATATTAGCATTCAAATTCAAAATATAAAAATTAATAAAAAATACGTGCTAGGTTAACAAAAGAAAAAAGTAAAACTAATTTTGCACAAAATATGCAAATTGTTCTAGAATGCAGATCTTGTTTTATCACCAAATGTTGGGTCACTAATAAAGAATAAAAACAAAAAAAATAAAAACTAATAAAAAAGTAAATGCAAGGTTAATTAATAAACGTTAAAAAAGAGAAAAATTAGCATTCAAATTCAAAATATAAAAATTAATAAAAAATACATGCTAGGTTAATAAAAGAAAAAAGTAAAACTAATTTTACACAAAATATGAAAACTGTTCTAGAATGCAGATCTTGTTTTATCACCAAATGTTGGGTCACTAATAAAAAATAAAAAACAAAAAAAAATAAAAACGAATAAAAAAGTAAATGCAAGGTTAATTAATAAACGTAAAAAAAGAGAAATATTAGCATTCAAATTCAAAATATAAAAATTAATAAAAATACATGCTAGGTTAATAAAAGAAAAAAGTAAAACTAATTTTGCACAAAATATGAAAACTGTTCTAGAATGCAGATCTTGTTTTATCACCAAATGTTGGGTCACTAATAAAAAATAAAAAACAAAAAAAATAAAAACTAATAAAAAAGTAAATGCAAGGTTAATTAATAAATGTAAAAAAAGAGAAATATTAGCATTCAAATTCAAAATATAAAAATTAATAAAAATACATGCTAGGTTAACAAAAGAAAAAATCTGTTGTGGCCAGCACAAGACCTCTCGCCATTTGCATATTAGGCTATATAAGTATTGTATTGCACTTTGCTATCGAACCGTCGTTTTATAACAAAATATTACAGAACTTTACCCAAATATTGTTTTTTATTGTATTTATCATGTCTTCTGCACACATATAATTCTAATTATATCTATTTTTCATTGTATGAGGGAGTTTCTAAATGTTACAGATTCTCCCAATTCATTAACCAGATTGGCGGTATTTCTGATGGATATATGCATATTACCCATAATTTCAAATATTTAATTAATAAAACAATAAAAAAGATTAAATGTACTTCCCAGAAAAAGCTATCAAAATGTCACTGAAACTGTTAATTTTTGACACTGAAATCTGTCATTTAGAAATTATATTATAAACATTTGACTTTGTCAACTGGTTTCCTTAGTGTAGTTTCGCCTACTCGACTTGTTATATCCCGATATTCTATATATTATAGCGTCTTTATCTCTAAATTTATAGAAGATAGAATAAAAATTTTAAATGTATCAGGTGTAGAATTTTGTTCTTCAAAATTAATAATATCAAAAATTTTCAAAAATTAATATTTGGAAGAATTTCTTTTAAAAACTACTACTTCCGGTTGTTCAATTCTTACCAAAAACTTTTCAGCTCTTCCCAGGAATGTCAGATTGAGGAAACTGCAGTTACATATTTTTTAAGTCTTATAGTTTTTGAGGAATCGTGGCTACAACATCCAGACATACACACATACACACATACACACATACACACATACACACATACACACATACACACATCCACACACACACAGACATCATTTTAAAAATGTTATAAACGGATTATAGGGACCTTAAATCGTGCTTATTCACTAAAATCTGGGTATGCGAATTTTAGCATGAATCCAATACCTCTCTTAGCGAGAGGTAAAAAGTAAAACTAATTTTGCACAAAATATGAAAATTGTTCTAGAATGCAGATCTTGTTTTATCACCAAATGTTGGGTCACTAATAAAAAATAAAAAACAAAAAAAAATAAAAACTAATAAAAAAGTAAATGCAAGGTTAATTAATAAACGTTAAAAAAGAGAAAAATTAGCATTCAAATTCAAAATATAAAAATTAATAAAAAATACATGCTAGGTTAATAAAAGAAAAAAGTAAAACTAATTTTACACAAAATATGAAAACTGTTCTAGAATGCAGATCTTGTTTTATCACCAAATGTTGGGTCACTAATAAAAAATAAAAAACAAAAAAAATAAAAACTAATAAAAAAGTAAATGCAAGGTTAATTAATAAACGTAAAAAAAGAGAAATATTAGCATTCAAATTCAAAATATAAAAATTAATAAAAAATACGTGCTAGGTTAACAAAAGAAAAAAGTAAAACTAATTTTGCACAAAATATGCAAATTGTTCTAGAATGCAGATTTTGTTTTATCACCAAATGTTGGGTCACTAATAAAGAATAAAAACAAAAAAAATAAAAACTAATAAAAAAGTAAATGCAAGGTTAATTAATAAACGTTAAAAAAGAGAAAAATTAGCATTCAAATTCAAAATATAAAAATTAATAAAAAATACATGCTAGGTTAATAAAAGAAAAAAGTAAAACTAATTTTACACAAAATATGAAAACTGTTCTAGAATGCAGATCTTGTTTTATCACCAAATGTTGGGTCACTAATAAAAAATAAAAAACAAAAAAAAATAAAAACGAATAAAAAAGTAAATGCAAGGTTAATTAATAAACGTAAAAAAAGAGAAATATTAGCATTCAAATTCAAAATATAAAAATTAATAAAAATACATGCTAGGTTAATAAAAGAAAAAAGTAAAACTAATTTTGCACAAAATATGAAAACTGTTCTAGAATGCAGATCTTGTTTTATCACCAAATGTTGGGTCACTAATAAAAAATAAAAAACAAAAAAAATAAAAACTAATAAAAAAGTAAATGCAAGGTTAATTAATAAACGTTAAAAAAAAAGAAAAATTAGCATTCAAATTCAAAATATAAAAATTAATAAAAAATACATGCTAGGTTAATAAAAGAAAAAAGTAAAACTAATTTTGCACAAAATATGAAAATTGTTCTAGAATGCAGATCTTGTTTTATCACCAAATGTTGGGTCACTAATAAAAAATAAAAAACAAAAAAAAATAAAAACTAATAAAAAAGTAAATGCAAGGTTAATTAATAAACGTTAAAAAAGAGAAAAATTAGCATTCAAATTCAAAATATAAAAATTAATAAAAAATACATGCTAGGTTAATAAAAGAAAAAAGTAAAACTAATTTTGCACAAAATATGAAAATTGTTCTAGAATGCAGATCTTGTTTTATCACCAAATGTTGGGTCACTAATAAAAAATAAAAAACAAAAAAATAAAAACTAATAAAAAAGTAAATGCAAGGTTAATTAATAAACGTTAAAAAAAAAGAAAAATTAGCATTCAAATTCAAAATATAAAAATTAATAAAAATACATGCTAGGTTAATAAAAGAAAAAAGTAGAACTAATTTTGCACAAAATATGAAAATTGTTCTAGAATGCAGATCTTGTTTTATCACCAAATGTTGGGTCACTAATAAAAAATAAAAAACAAAAAAAATAAAAACTAATAAAAAAGTAAATGCAAGGTTAATTAATAAACGTAAAAAAAGAGAAATATTAGCATTCAAATTCAAAATATAAAAATTAATAAAAAATACGTGCTAGGTTAACAAAAGAAAAAAGTAAAACTAATTTTGCACAAAATATGCAAATTGTTCTAGAATGCAGATCTTGTTTTATCACCAAATGTTGGGTCACTAATAAAGAATAAAAACAAAAAAAAATAAAAACTAATAAAAAAGTAAATGCAAGGTTAATTAATAAACGTTAAAAAAGAGAAAAATTAGCATTCAAATTCAAAATATAAAAATTAATAAAAAATACATGCTAGGTTAATAAAAGAAAAAAGTAAAACTAATTTTACACAAAATATGAAAACTGTTCTAGAATGCAGATCTTGTTTTATCACCAAATGTTGGGTCACTAATAAAAAATAAAAAACAAAAAAAAATAAAAACGAATAAAAAAGTAAATGCAAGGTTAATTAATAAACGTAAAAAAAGAGAAATATTAGCATTCAAATTCAAAATATAAAAATTAATAAAAATACATGCTAGGTTAATAAAAGAAAAAAGTAAAACTAATTTTGCACAAAATATGAAAACTGTTCTAGAATGCAGATCTTGTTTTATCACCAAATGTTGGGTCACTAATAAAAAATAAAAAACAAAAAAAATAAAAACTAAAAAAAAAGTAAATGCAAGGTTAATTAATAAACGTAAAAAAAGAGAAATATTAGCATTCAAATTCAAAATATAAAAATTAATAAAAATACATGCTAGGTTAACAAAAGAAAAAAGTAAAACTAATTTTGCACAAAATATGCAAATTGTTCTAGAATGCAGATCTTGTTTTATCACCAAATGTTGGGTCACTAATAAAAAATAAAAACAAAAAAAAATAAAAACGAATAAAAAAGTAAATGCAAGGTTAATTAATAAACGTTAAAAAAGAGAAAAATTAGCATTCAAATTCAAAATATAAAAATTAATGAAAATACATGCTAGGTTAATAAAAGAAAAAAGTAAGACTAATTTTGCACAAAATATGAAAATTGTTCTAGAATGCAGATCTTGTTTTATCACCAAATGTTGGGTCACTAATAAAAAATAAAAAACAAAAAAAATAAAAACTAATAAAAAAGTAAATGCAAGGTTAATTAATAAACGTTAAAAAAAAGAAAAATTAGCATTCAAATTCAAAATATAAAAATTAATAAAAATACATGCTAGGTTAATAAAAGAAAAAAGTAAAACTAATTTTGCACAAAATATGAAAATTGTTCTAGAATGCAGATCTTGTTTTATCACCAAATGTTGGGTCACTAATAAAAAATAAAAAACAAAAAAAATAAAAACTAATAAAAAAGTAAATGCAAGGTTAATTAATAAACGTTAAAAAAGAGAAAAATTAGCATTCAAATTCAAAATATAATAATTAATAAAAAATACATGCTAGGTTAATAAAAGAAAAAAGTAAAACTAATTTTGCACAAAATATGAAAATTGTTCTAGAATGCAGATCTTGTTTTATCACCAAATGTTGGGTCACTAATAAAAAATAAAAAACAAAAAAAAATAAAAACTAATAAAAAAGTAAATGCAAGGTTAATTAATAAACGTTAAAAAAGAGAAAAATTAGCATTCAAATTCAAAATATAAAAATTAATAAAAAATACATGCTAGGTTAATAAAAGAAAAAAGTAAAACTAATTTTACACAAAATATGAAAACTGTTCTAGAATGCAGATCTTGTTTTATCACCAAATGTTGGGTCACTAATAAAAAATAAAAAACAAAAAAAATAAAAACTAATAAAAAAGTAAATGCAAGGTTAATTAATAAACGTAAAAAAAGAGAAATATTAGCATTCAAATTCAAAATATAAAAATTAATAAAAAATACGTGCTAGGTTAACAAAAGAAAAAAGTAAAACTAATTTTGCACAAAATATGCAAATTGTTCTAGAATGCAGATTTTGTTTTATCACCAAATGTTGGGTCACTAATAAAGAATAAAAACAAAAAAAATAAAAACTAATAAAAAAGTAAATGCAAGGTTAATTAATAAACGTTAAAAAAGAGAAAAATTAGCATTCAAATTCAAAATATAAAAATTAATAAAAAATACATGCTAGGTTAATAAAAGAAAAAAGTAAAACTAATTTTACACAAAATATGAAAACTGTTCTAGAATGCAGATCTTGTTTTATCACCAAATGTTGGGTCACTAATAAAAAATAAAAAACAAAAAAAAATAAAAACGAATAAAAAAGTAAATGCAAGGTTAATTAATAAACGTAAAAAAAGAGAAATATTAGCATTCAAATTCAAAATATAAAAATTAATAAAAATACATGCTAGGTTAATAAAAGAAAAAAGTAAAACTAATTTTGCACAAAATATGAAAACTGTTCTAGAATGCAGATCTTGTTTTATCACCAAATGTTGGGTCACTAATAAAAAATAAAAAACAAAAAAAATAAAAACTAATAAAAAAGTAAATGCAAGGTTAATTAATAAACGTAAAAAAAGAGAAATATTAGCATTCAAATTCAAAATATAAAAATTAATAAAAATACATGCTAGGTTAACAAAAGAAAAAAGTAAAACTAATTTTGCACAAAATATGAAAATTGTTCTAGAATGCAGATCTTGTTTTATCACCAAATGTTGGGTCACTAATAAAAAATAAAAAACAAAAAAAAATAAAAACTAATAAAAAAGTAAATGCAAGGTTAATTAATAAACGTTAAAAAAGAGAAAAATTAGCATTCAAATTCAAAATATAAAAATTAATAAAAAATACATGCTAGGTTAATAAAAGAAAAAAGTAAAACTAATTTTGCACAAAATATGAAAATTGTTCTAGAATGCAGATCTTGTTTTATCACCAAATGTTGGGTCACTAATAAAAAATAAAAAACAAAAAAAAATAAAAACTAATAAAAAAGTAAATGCAAGGTTAATTAATAAACGTTAAAAAAGAGAAAAATTAGCATTCAAATTCAAAATATAAAAATTAATAAAAAATACATGCTAGGTTAATAAAAGAAAAAAGTAAAACTAATTTTGCACAAAATATGAAAATTGTTCTAGAATGCAGATCTTGTTTTATCACCAAATGTTGGGTCACTAATAAAAAATAAAAACTAATAACAAAGTAAATGCAAGGTTAATTAATAAACGTTAAAAAAAAAGAAAAATTAGCATTCAAATTCAAAATATAAAAATTAATAAAAATACATGCTAGGTTAATAAAAGAAAAAAGTAGAACTAATTTTGCACAAAATATGAAAATTGTTCTAGAATGCAGATCTTGTTTTATCACCAAATGTTGGGTCACTAATAAAAAATAAAAAACAAAAAAAATAAAAACTAATAAAAAAGTAAATGCAAGGTTAATTAATAAACGTAAAAAAAGAGAAATATTAGCATTCAAATTCAAAATATAAAAATTAATAAAAAATACGTGCTAGGTTAACAAAAGAAAAAAGTAAAACTAATTTTGCACAAAATATGCAAATTGTTCTAGAATGCAGATCTTGTTTTATCACCAAATGTTGGGTCACTAATAAAGAATAAAAACAAAAAAAAATAAAAACTAATAAAAAAGTAAATGCAAGGTTAATTAATAAACGTTAAAAAAGAGAAAAATTAGCATTCAAATTCAAAATATAAAAATTAATAAAAAATACATGCTAGGTTAATAAAAGAAAAAAGTAAAACTAATTTTACACAAAATATGAAAACTGTTCTAGAATGCAGATCTTGTTTTATCACCAAATGTTGGGTCACTAATAAAAAATAAAAAACAAAAAAAAATAAAAACGAATAAAAAAGTAAATGCAAGGTTAATTAATAAACGTAAAAAAAGAGAAATATTAGCATTCAAATTCAAAATATAAAAATTAATAAAAATACATGCTAGGTTAATAAAAGAAAAAAGTAAAACTAATTTTGCACAAAATATGAAAACTGTTCTAGAATGCAGATCTTGTTTTATCACCAAATGTTGGGTCACTAATAAAAAATAAAAAACAAAAAAAATAAAAACTAAAAAAAAAGTAAATGCAAGGTTAATTAATAAACGTAAAAAAAGAGAAATATTAGCATTCAAATTCAAAATATAAAAATTAATAAAAATACATGCTAGGTTAACAAAAGAAAAAAGTAAAACTAATTTTGCACAAAATATGCAAATTGTTCTAGAATGCAGATCTTGTTTTATCACCAAATGTTGGGTCACTAATAAAAAATAAAAACAAAAAAAAATAAAAACGAATAAAAAAGTAAATGCAAGGTTAATTAATAAACGTTAAAAAAGAGAAAAATTAGCATTCAAATTCAAAATATAAAAATTAATGAAAATACATGCTAGGTTAATAAAAGAAAAAAGTAAGACTAATTTTGCACAAAATATGAAAATTGTTCTAGAATGCAGATTTTGTTTTATCACCAAATGTTGGGTCACTAATAAAAAATAAAAAACAAAAAAAATAAAAACTAATAAAAAAGTAAATGCAAGGTTAATTAATAAACGTTAAAAAAAAGAAAAATTAGCATTCAAATTCAAAATATAAAAATTAATAAAAATACATGCTAGGTTAATAAAAGAAAAAAGTAAAACTAATTTTGCACAAAATATGAAAATTGTTCTAGAATGCAGATCTTGTTTTATCACCAAATGTTGGGTCACTAATAAAAAATAAAAAACAAAAAAATAAAAACTAATAAAAAAGTAAATGCAAGGTTAATTAATAAACGTTAAAAAAAAAAGAAAAATTAGCATTCAAATTCAAAATATAAAAATTAATAAAAATACATGCTAGGTTAATAAAAGAAAAAAGTAGAACTAATTTTGCACAAAATATGAAAATTGTTCTAGAATGCAGATCTTGTTTTATCACCAAATGTTGGGTCACTAATAAAAAATAAAAAACAAAAAAAAATAAAAACTAATAAAAAAGTAAATGCAAGGTTAATTAATAAACGATAAAAAAGAGCATTACACAAAATATAAAAGTTGCTCTTGAATTGTCACCGATTGGTACGTCATTAATAAAAAAAATAAGAAATTAAAATTGATAAAATAGTAAATGCACGGTTAAAAACAGAAAAAGAGAAAAACTTATTTTACGCAAAATATAAAAGTTGGTCTCGAATATCATTATCGTCACCGAATGTTAAGAGATTAATATTAAAAAAAATGCCAAAAAAAAATTAAAAAGTAAATACAAGGTTAATAAACAAATAGAGCAAAACTAATTTTACACCAAATATAAAAGTTGCTCTTGAATACCTTTTCGTTTTAATTGCTACCGAATGTTTGGTTATGTATAATAAAGAACTACAAAAAAATTAATTAAAAAGTATATGGAAGGTCAATAACCATAAAAAGAGAAAATCTAATTTTACACAAAATATAAACGTTCCTGTCGAATATCTTCTTGTTTTAATTGTCGCGGAATGTATGTCATATATGATGAAAAAAATACAGAGAAATAAAAATTGATTAAATAGTAAATGAAATAAACAAAAAGGAAAAAAGCTAATTGTACAAAAAATAAATAAATAAATATCTTCTTGTTTTGTTTTGGAATGTTAGGCCATTAATAAAGAAAACTGGAAAAAATGAAAATTGATAAAAAAGTAAATGCAAGGTTAATATAAACATAAAAAAAGAAAAATTAATTTTACACAAAATATTTAAATTGCTCTTAAATATCTTCTTTAATTGTCACGGAAAAAATGCAAAACAAATAAAACTGATAAAGAAGCAAATGCAAAGTTAATAATAAATAAAAAGAAAAACTAATTTTACACTAAATATAAAAATTATTCATTGTCATCGAATGTTAGGGTATTTGTAATAAAAAAATCTGTATAAAAATAAAAATCGGCAGAAAGCAAATGCAAGGTTAATGATAAACATAAAAAAGAGAAAAACTAATTTGAATGTCACCGAATGTTAGGTCGGTAGTTAAAAAAAACAGATATTTAGCAAATTACGTGCAAACTGGTTTACAAAATATTTACGTACATAAAATTCTGTCCACAAATTTGTTCATAAAAATTTTGATCAGAATTCCGTCTAAATCTGGCCAAAATTATAAATAGTGACAAACGGGCTTTATTAATTTATAAAACTAAGTGCTATAATAATAAAAACAATAAAAAATTATGCAAATACACATTAGGTATATGAAAGAGAAAAGCATAATTCAATGAAATTGCAAAAGTGCAAGCAAAAGGAATTTAGATACTATGTAATACAGAGTGTCTCTTAAATAGGGGGACATGGCTTAACCACAGATTCCTGAGGCTAAAATAAGAGGATTTAACCAAACTTGCTTCTACCGGAAAGTGTACCATTTAGCCAGAAATCTGCTTCAAAGTTTTTCGAAAAAAAATTAATTTTGCTCATAATAATCGGACGCTTTATTCGATTTGAATGAAATTTGGTATGACAATTTATATGGTTATAAGTTATCTTTTAAGATGATACTTGTTATTATTAGTGAACCACTAGTGTATGAAACTTAGGTGTCTCAACATTAATTAGATCGTAACTTTTTAATGGCAATGCCGAAAACGTGAAATTATTTTTCTACAGAAAGATACATTCAATAGTAAACTTTTCTCTCTCTGTTTAATTTTTGATATCTGTTACGGTTCATACAGAAAAAAATAAAACTTGAGTGACTGCATCGTGAATTTTTTTAAAATAAATTTAATCTAGCAGTCTATCCAAATGTCAAACAAGTAATTTTTAATGACAGTAACGAGTTGTCAATCTTCACAACTTGTTTAGGAGTAAGGTGAGATATGTAATCGTCTTATTTATAATAATGGTAGTAAAATATTATTAGGCCGAACAAACGGATGTTACTAATTTTAGAATATTGCAAAGAAAATTTTTGACAACCCGTAAAACAATTGTTACTGTCATTAAAAATTACTTGTTTGACATTTGGATAGACTGCTAGATTAAATTTATTTTAAAAATTTAGCAGTGCAGACACGCAGATATTATTTTTTTCTGTGTGAACCGTAACAGATATCACAAGTTACACAGAGAGAGAAAAGTTTACTATTGAATGAATCTTTCCGAAAAACAATAATTTCACGTTTTTGGCATTGCCATTAAAAAGTTACGGTCTAATTAATGTTAGGACACCGAAGTTTCATAGACTAGTGGTTCACTAATAATAACAGGTATCACCTTAAAAGATGACTTATAACTATATAAACTGTCATACCAAATTTCATCCAAATCAAATACAGCGTCGGATTATTATAAGCAAAATTAATTTTATTTCGAAGAACTTTGAAGCAGAATACTGGCTAAATGGTACACTTTCCGGTAGAAGTAAGTTTGGTTAAATCGCCTTATTTTAGCCTCAGGAATCTGTGGTTAAGCCATGTCCCCCTATTTAAGAGACACCCTGTATAATGTAGATATAAGAAATTATATTCATTAACACATTTTAATCAATAAAAATAAAATTTCATCTTTTCCTTGTATACCAAGATTTGTAATTTTATGTTACACTCACATAAAAATAATGTTTAGCTATTTTTTCAGAAATATTATTCTTCATTTTCTTTATTTGTACTTAATATAGTTAGAATAAAGAAATTTTCTATAAATTATCTTAATCATTTGTTCTTTAGTATTTACCTACTTTGTTTTCAAATTTAATACTGTTCTTTTCAAGAAAACTAGCTGCTAAATATTAAACACAGAAATATAGTTAAGCATCATTAGAATATATCAATGCTTTATATAATATTAACTAAACAGATATGTTCACCAATAATAATTTACGATTTCCTTCCATATTTGAATATGGCGAACATTTAACGTATTGTTCTGTTTTTCCGGTTTAAATCAAATCAAATTTACATTCATAAAAAATTAAACGAAATTACTATAGCAACGCGTAATAATCGCATAACAATAGTACAGTTTCAATTTATAATCATGGTAACATAATTTTTTAGAATGTAAAATTAATCAAATTATGAATTTAGAATGGTAATAAATATCCTACCTTTTATTCCAGCATTTTCGCACATTCTGAGCAGATCTAACATACCCTGGATCGAATCTACCGTTCATCTTAGTAGTTAATTATAATCGCACGGATTAAAGACACCACTGCATTAGTGCTAATCCATATGGAATCGAATATCTTCGGTAATTGAGGTCATAGCCCTTCCAAAGCTTTCGTCTCACTGATCATATGATCCTAGAAAATTAAAAAATATAAATATAAAATTCAGTAGGTACACAAAATGCCACATTTTTGGTTTAATACATGCAAACATTTTAGTCGTATTTCCATGACTACAGCTAACAATAAAAATGTGAACAATATAAAATTAATATATAAATAGATTAACAATTTATCGATACTAATTGTTAATATTTCAATGGGGGATTACACCATTTTTACCTCCCGCTACCCTTGGTAAGGGAGGTATAGGGATCGTGCTAAAAATTACATATCGAGATTTTAGTAAATGACCACGTTTTAAGGTCCCTAGAATCCAATTTTAACATTTTCACGATGATGTCTGTATGTGTGTATGTGTGTATGTGTGTATGTGTGTGTGTATGTATGTGTAGGGATTTTGTCTTCACTCTAACTCAGATACTATCATTCAGAAAATTCTGAAACCTTGTATTTCCATCCCATTCTAATATGAAAAGTAGCCATTAGATTTTGGTGTAAATCGGATAACCGGAAATGGCACTTTACCTGAAGCTCATAATGGTTTTTCTTCAAAAAATACCATTAAATGCCATTATTTCGCATTTTATGTCTTATGAAAATTAAAGATTATTGAATTTTCTACTGGAATACATTAATACTTTTTCTATATATTTTACAGATAAATTTAAAAATAATTTTTACCTCCCGCTACCCTTGGTAAGGGAGGTATAGGGATCGTGCTAAAAATCTCATATCGAGATTTTAGTAAATGACCACGTTTTAAGGTCCCTAGAATCCATTTTTAACATTTTCACGATGATGTCTGTATGTGTGTATGTGTGTGTGTATGTGTGTGTGTATGTATGTATGTATGTATGTGTGTGTGTGTATGTGTAGGGATTTTGTCTTCGCTCTAACTCAAATACTATCATTCAGAAAATTCTGAAACCTTGTATTTCTATCCTATTCTAATATGGAAAGAAGCCATTAGATTTTGGTGTAAATCGGATAACCGGAAATGGCACTTTACCTGAAGCTCATAATGGTTTTTCTTCAAAAAATATCATTAAATGCCATTTTTTCGCATTTTATGTCTTATGACAATTAAAGATTATTGAATTTTTTACAGGAATACATTAATACTTTTGCTATATATTTTGCAGATAAATTTAAAAATAATTTTTTTTATTAGTCCCGAAGCCTAAGATAAACACAATTTCTTTGTTACTTAGTTCATTTTTCAAATGAATGTAACTGACAGTAAATGTCACTGTCAAAAAACTAATCACTTCAAATTAATAATAGTGACATTTTAAAAAGAAAATAGTGTATAAATCAATAGTTTTATGTAATGGTACAATTTGCAGCGTTAGTAAATACGTAAGTATGTATTTAAATTAATAAAAATGGATAGGAAAGTGTGGCGAAGGAAGATTGTTGCGTAACTATTATTGTGGTCCGAATGGGGTTATTCGCTACCGAAAATCGGTCACTTTAATATGTTCTTATGTATGAATGCTATGATGGTTGTGAACAAGGCGAAAGAAGAATGCTGTTAAAGAGTGAAGTGAGTCAGCTGAGCTCTTTCTCTTATCCCTTTTCTTATTGTTACTATTGTTTCCGGGTATTTGCTAACCCCCTAAGCGGGAATCGCGTGATTTTATGTACGTATGTATGTAAAGATTAAATAGCGGGAGGTTTTGTGTTGGCCACATCAGATTTTTTTTATTAGTCGCGAAGCCTAAGATAAACACAATAATTCCTTTGTTCATATTTCAAATGAATGTAACTGACAGTAAATGTCACTGTCAAAAAACTAATCACTTCAAATTAATAATAGTGACATTTTAAAAATAAAGTAGTAAATAAAGCAATAGTTTTCTGCAATGGAATAGTTTGCAGCGTTAGTAAATACGTAAGTATGTATTTAAATTAATAAAAATTTAATAGCGGGAGGTTTTGTGTTGGCCACATCAGATTTTTTTTATATAATTTCATCTGAAAATATTTGGAAAACTAAGACTATTGATGAAAATCCGGTGAAAAAATTCCTATTAATAAGAGAGTTATGGTCTCCCGAATTTTGAAAAGATCGACGTGACGTCACATTTATGTGTTTTTATATCAAACTGTTTTCATCATGGACGTAAATGTTCTTAAAATATATGCTATTTTAAGTTATATTTACATAAAAATAAATGAATATTATAACACTATAAGTCTACATACTTTATAATTACAGGTGTATTTAAATTATTAAGTTTAATGCAAGAAATTTATGTTAAAATAAAAACTGTTTGAAAACTGCCGAACAGGAATGTTAGCCCCTCCTTTCGAATTTGAATTTCTTAACTTCCATTGGTAGTAACCCCCACCTCCTAACACGCTATTTGTAATGCATGTATAGGCGGTCTTTCGGTCGCCAATCAAAATATTATATATAGATTTCATATTAGTGTCGAAGCGCTATAACACAAAACCCTTTATTTCCGAAATATCTCAATTATACCATTTCATTTTTTTATTAATATTCGTTATTCAGCATATACATTCCTACTTTTTTACTATTTTCCTTTAATTCGATTGAGCTGGAATTCCCCATTAAAGACAAAAATTAATCTGAAAGTTATGAGCAATGATACGAGTGTATCTATTTTAATTTATATTTGAATCATTAGAGAATTTAAAATTTCCTTCAAAACTATACAAAAGTAGATGAATAATGAGCTAACATTCCTTTAGTTAACTCGGCCTTGTTTCTAGTCTCTTTTATTTTAATCTTTTTGGCTCGTATGTTCTCAAGACTGGTGGTAAGAATTAAATAATATGTTATCAGATGTTATTTACTACTTTAATTATAAATATCATCTTTAGGTGTCAATATTTACGAGCAAGAAGATTGGTACACCCAGTAATAGCTAATATGCTGTGATGATCACTGAAATATATACTAATTGGAACTCGCATACTCTACCTATCAACGTACGCTGCACTGAAGCCTCATTGAACAATAATGGCTGGTCCTGTTCGCGCACGTTCGTGCCGAACCGAACCTAGCCGAATAACTCGTATCATATCTGATCGCTTTGTTTTCATATTATGCTTCATTTATTTAAACATGCGCCACACGAAATAATTTCCGTCTAGTCACGAACTGTCTCGATGTTTGCCGACTACTCCAGCAGCAGGCTTTCAATATGCTTCACAGTCACGGTTCGTACGCGCATTCCAGTTAGTATATATTTCAGTGGTGATGATATATTTATTTATTGTGAATACATTTAATCATGTCTTCTCCTGATTGATTTATTTATTTATCTAATTAAATGTACCCACATATCCACTATCTATAATTAAATGACAGGCACTTTGTTGTAAAATTATAAATAAATTAATCACTTACCATAAACAAATGCATGTGGACGTCACAGTTTCTAAATTTCGTACAACAGCTAAAAATAATCTGAATTTATTATAAACCGAACAACTTGACCACTAACATTCACTGCTTGTTCTGTTGATGTACACTAGCCTGAAAATAAAATTATATGTAGTGAATACCATAGTAACGTGTAATAAATAAATACAACAATTAAAATGTAACACTGTATGATATTATTGTATAATATTGTTAGGGTATATTTAATATTAATTTCTAATATAATATGATAATATATCATCACGGCATATTACCCATTACTGGGTGTGCCAGTATCTACGTTACATGTAGACATCGGTAATGATGACGATATATTTTTACCGTGTGGGCGCTTACCAGGCGTCCTCACGGGTAGAGATGCACTCGATTTCGAGCTTTGGCCCGGCCCGGCCCGAAGCTCGCCTCGATTTTGAGTCGATCATCGAGCCGGGCCGAAGATATTTTTTATTGGGCCGAATCGGGCTAATCATTTTCAAAAATCGAGGCGAGTCGGACTTTTGATTTTGGCCCGGCCCGAAAAATCTTATAGTTCAATCAAATGCACAGTTTCCTTAATATTTTAATGAAAATGGATGAAGTTAAAAAGGATCAAAATGATTTAATAACAACATACTTCACATATTAATAAATAAAAATGTATTATTTTACTTCAAGAATTTAAGGTTATTCATTAAATAAATTCATTAATAATTATATTGTATTGTGTGTATTATTGTTATTACTTGTATACTTAAATAAAAGTGATTTTTGTTCCTACCATAATGATTTCTTGTCCTATTTTTGAGCAGAAACAAAGTTAGATAAAAAATCTTTATGTAAATTATATTTTTTATATAAGATTTGTGAAAAAGTTGTTTAAATTTTCGAACGGCTTTGGTAAACAAAGTGTTAATACTCGTAGGTCTGTAATTTTTATAACAAACACACTAGAAGGGTCTCTTTTTTAACTACTTATGTTAACTAATGTTGAAAGTTATAAGAATGTAGAGGTTTTTATAAGTTTGACACTAAAAAAAGTTAAACATTTCGCCTTAACATAAAAATCAACACTTTAGGAATGCCGGATGCACCCAATTTCGAGCTTTGGCCCGGCCCGGCCCGAAGCCCGGCCCGATTTCGAGTCAATTTTCGAGCCGGGCTAGCTAATTTTTTTGTCGAGTCGATCTTCGAGTCGGGCCGGTAATTTTTATTTTCGGGCCGAGTCGATCCAAACCTCAAAGCCCGGCCCGGTCCGGCCCGAATGCATCTCTACTCACGGGCACCCATATCTGATGTGGAGAGTGCACCACAGGGATCACTTTTGTGCGATTAAAAGTCTGCACTGGCCGGGATCGAACCCGGGTCACCAGATTGGCATAATAATTAATATTAATTTCTATTTACGATTTACCATATAAAGTGAAAATTTCTCGCTTTTTCAGTAAATTAAATATAAAAATATTTGCAAATACATCAGAATATTGAAAATATGTTTCACTGCAATACAATGAATTTTCTCTTGTAATATTATTAGAACAGAAAACCATTAAAGTATGTATAATGTACATACATGCATATTATACTAACAATTTTGCAAATTATATTCACATATCTTTTAAATATGAATTCTAATATAAATCTTCCAAATTTAAGGTCACAATAAATGTACCCACGCTATTGTTGTCATCTGTAATGACCGTTTCCAGTAACTATAATAACAGCTTGCATCTTGTTCTTATTAATGCACCAATGTATATGCAGTGCTGTAGTCGTAAAATTAACAGAGGGTATACGCTGAAAATATATTTGTAAACATAGGGTATATGCAGGGGGGGGGGGGGGGGTTATCTGGCAATAATGGGGTCATACCAAAAAAAATATATATTGATTTTTTTTATATAATTTAAAAAAATACATAATTTTATACATATATACATGAAAAATATTTAATATTCTTATACTTTTCATTCATGATTTTGTTTCTAAACATTTTGAGTCTTATTTTGTGACGTCATGGTTTTGTACACACATACAATGATAGTCACGCACACATGTACTCGTGCACGTACTGTACATGAATGTCAGCGCAGAGTTGTCACATTTTTCGAACATAACCAACATTTTCAAAGTAAATATCTTTGCAACAAGTTGTTTTTGTTTAAATGTAAGTACAAATAACGAAATGTTCTAATAAATATAAATAAATACAAATTATGTGCGATTTAGATATTATCATGGTTGCATAATATTATTCTGTGCCGTCTTGCGAGAACATCTCGTTGAGAAGCAAAAATGAAGTTTTTGTTCGTATTCCTAAATCTCGAGATATAAGGGAAAGATGGTATAATGCAATAAATACTCCAAAAATTTTAAAGGGTAGTCTTGCTTATGTTTGTGAAGATCATTTCAACATAAGTAGAACTTAATAAAAAAACAATTTTCGTTGATATACATTTGTTTATTTTATTCAATAGCTTGAAGAAGATGCCGAAAATTAATTTTCTGCAAATTATTTGAATTCGCTTCTTCAAAATTAATTTCCATAATTAAATTATTTAATATACAATAAAAACAAAAGCACGAATACAAAATAACTTGCTGTCACGTTTGCTTTCAAGTCAAATAACATAAACGTCAAACCTAGTTCCATTTTTATTCGATAGGAGGGACTACGGTCACGGTCGCAAAACCGTGACGTCATTTGAAATTTAATATAAACTTTAAAAAATTATTTCTGTAAAACTAGAAACTTATGTGACATAAAATATATATTTTTATAAGTGGTTTTAAGTATATTTTCAGAAAAAAAATAAATTGGAAAATGTGGTATGACCCCATTAAGAAGAAAAAAATAAGCAGGGGGGGAGCAATAACTAAAAAAAATTGGCGCCGCAGGCGAAATTTTTTTTCATTCAAGGTCAAATGCCTTATAATTGAAAATTACATTTTTTCAAGGGATGTGAAGTTGCATGTTTTTTCCCTTTCATGTGTAAAAATAAATTGCCAGATCACAGAACATTTTACAAAACAGAATATATTTATCTGGATAAACTGTCTAAAATCGAAACACAACACAACATGCGCGCGACTATTATACATTGTGGCTTAATACGAAGTTAATGTCATCTTTTAAATTTTCAACTAAAATTCAAAATACAAAAACTATAAAAACAAAGAAAAAAATAAAATAATTAAATACTGCCTTACGTATCAAAGTCGCAAACCTGCCTACTACGAATCGTACATTTTGCGAAAACTGAAAATATAATAAATAATATAACAAAAAACAAAATTAAAATTTCAATAATATATGGCGACGCCAATCAAATAAAGTACATTTTATAAACATAAAGATAATTTCAATATAATTTCTAAAAAAATGATATTAATTGTGGGATAAAATTTTCATTAGTTGATTTAATTTTTATAATTTTTGTCTAAAATATTTAAAAGCAGAGGGTACACGCTCGGGCACCTAAAAAATCCAGAGGGTATACGGCGTATACCCTCGACTACACCCCTGTGTATATGTCTCTCTCAGGGCATCGAACCCGAACCTGAACCGAACCAAATCCGGAACCAAACCGTAACATTTTAGAGAACCCAAACCGAGAACCGTACCTCAGATATATTTTTAATTGAACCTGAATCGAAACCGAACCGAGTATTAAAATTCAGGTTCGGGGTTCAACTCCGGTTCAGATTAATTTTTAGTTCGAAAAGTAAATACTGCCGATAATCGACGTCTTAGGCGTCTGCGTTGCTGTCTGGGCTGACTTTTCGTGAAAATTGTGTTCCGTTTCTTGTTGCGTTTTGCGTAAATTCCGGCTCTCATTTTCCATTATTTCGAACCTGAACCGCGAACAAAACGGCAATTTTTATTAATGCTTGAACCAGAACCGCACCCGAACCCATCTTTCAAAAAACAAATTAACCTGAACCTAAACCGAACCCAGTTTTTGGCGGGTTCGATGCCCTGGTCTCTCTTTATTTTGTTATTTTTAGATAAGCTTCATTAGTTAAAGAAGAGTGTTCAATTCGACCCATTGACTGGTAGTGCGAGCTCAGTTTTAACTAAAACGCTGTTTTAAGAAATTTCAAATTTAATTATCTAATAATAAAAATTAATAATATAAAATTTATCAAAATATGATTTTTAAGCAGAAGATAGTTTGTATTCATACAAAATTTTTTAAAAAAATCGTTCTTTAAACATAAGGATGAAATTAAATATTGAAATTTGAATTTCACATTTCTTAAAACAGCGTTGTAGTTAAAACCGAGCTCGTACTACCAGCCATTATGTATTTTAAAAATATAAATTAATTAATCACTTACTTAATAGATGATTGTCAATTTCTAAATTTCCTCCAACTGCTAAGAATGATCCGGAGAATATTTTATAAAGCTCTATCTTGAACAGTACCTACATTCTACCGCGTTTTTCTTCCATGTACACTATTTTTGAAATAAACTTGTATTACTATAGCAACGAAAAACAATGAAATTCTACAAATGGACGGTACTGTTGTATTACATTATTGTGAAAAATTGTTGTCTATGCACTATATATGTCTACTCGATAACTTGCATGAGGTGGTTTCACTGTTAACTTTTTAACAATAAAGCGTTTTACGAAAAACGTGCAATTTGGACATGCTGTTCAATGAGAAAAATTTAGCTCTGTAAAGCTGGCTCAGCATTTTCATCGCACAGCAATAAAAATAGTTCTAATATTTAAAGCTCATTTATTGCTAATTTATTGCTCAGGTTAAAAATTTATTGCTCTAGCCAAATTAATGTAAGCTAGCTTAAAGACAAGCTAGCTCACAACCAAAAGTTAAAAAAATAAACCTGTCGCAAGGCAGATTACAATCTGATATAATTTATTGCTCTAATAGACACTTACAAAATTGACGTCACTGCAAGAGAGAGAGATAGAAGATCATGCATCCAAACAAACCTCCCCTCGTTGTCTTGCGTCCCGTTCCCTGTTCCAATCTGTCATTGTGTTCGCATCTGTTATTCAGTGTTAAACCTAATTCTTTATTGCGATTTGTACGTTGTATTTAATAAAAATGAGTTTAAAACCAGAAGATGTGTCTGGGGCAACTTTTTACCTTCCGTCAAAAGGAAGGTATTGTCTTTGGTCAAAAAATTCGATGGTGAGTTTTTAACGAATAAGCACGTTTCAAGATACCTAGAATACGATTTTACTAATTTTACATTGATGTCTGTATGTGTGTGTGTCCGTGAGTGTGTCCGTGTGTGTGTGTGTGACAAATTTTTCTCCGACGATAACTTCAAAACTACAATTCTAAAAATTATGATTCTTTCGTATTCCTCTTCTTTACAACCATATGAAGAGCTGATTAGATTTTGGTTATAATTGGTCAACCGGAAGTACCCTTATTTGAAGTTCTTAGTAGTTTTTCTGGAAAAAACGCAGTTAAATATCATTTTTCGACATTTTATGATCATTAATATGAAAGAAAATCTTATTCTCTATACGATTTGATTATACGTTTTTCTTCATATTCAATAGATATAGAGTTATAGAGACATTAAGAGAGGTTAACTTTCAAAAACCAGTCAGCTTTGCAAAAATTATGGAAACAGCAGATAATATTCAAAAAATTCAAATTGACAGATGTCAGTTTCAAGTGCAAAATCAAAGTGGAAAGTATGAGATCAGAAAGTAATTTAAGTGACAGAGGGTCCCTCGCAAATGTCTTGCAGTTTCAATGCCGGGAATACAAGAAAGGCCAAAGAGAAGATGGAAGGACTGTGCAGCAGAATATTTGAGAGAGGAAGAACTGTGTCAAAAAGATGCGTTGGATAGGAATGAAGAAGTGTGAAGTGCAATTTACAGAATGTACATTCGTGTTATAATTATACTGGATTTATAGAATCTTTTCAAAGGAACTTGCAATATGGAATTTGAATAGTTTGTTCGTGTTACAATTTTACAGGATATATAGAATCTTTTCCAAGGAACTTTTGGTATCGGATTTGTACAAAATACATTGAATTGACGGAAGGTTTTGTGCTGGCCACAACAGATTTTTTGTTTGATAATATTGAAGATCATTCGATTATTCAACTAAAACGATGGCTAGAGTGTAGAGTCTATGGCTGATGACACGTCTTTGTTTGGACGTGGTAACCATAGCAACCTTGATTTCTATGCTTTGCCGTTAGAGGCGCTCGTGCAAATTGCAATTTTGTAAGTGTCTGTGTCTATTAAAAATTTATTGCTTGCAAATAGTCAAGTTTTTAGTCACATATATTGTATACAAGTCGTTTGAGCATATTAAATGAATATCTGACTTCAAAAACAGTTTTTCTAAGAAAATTATATTTTCTCGCAGATAGAGATGCACTCGATTTCGAGCTTTGGCCCGGCTCGGCCCGAAGCCCGCCTCGATTTCGAGTCGATCATCGAGCCGGGCCGAAGATATTTTTTATCGGGCCGAATCGGGCTAATCATTTTCAAAAATCGAGGCGAGTCGGACTTTTGATTTTGGCCCGGCCCGAAAATTCGAGCTTTTCGGGCCGGCCCGAAAAATCTTATAGTTCAATCAAATGCACAGTTTCCTTAATATTTTAATGAAAATGGATGAAGTTAAAAAGGATCAAAATGATTTAATAACATACTTCACATATTAATGAATAAAAATGTATTATTTTACTTCAAGAATTCAAGGTTATTCATTAAATAAATTCATTAATAATTATATTGTGATGTTGCTATTATTATTGTTATTACTTGTATACTTAAATAAAAGTGATTTTTGTTCCTATGATAACGATTTCTTGTCCTATTTTTGAGCAGAAACAAAGTTAGATAAAAAATCTTTATGTAAATTATATTTTTTATATAAGATTTGCGAAAAAGTTGTTTAAATTTTCGAACGGCTTTGGTAAACAAAGTGTTAATACTCATAGGTCTGTAATTTTTATAACAAACTTACACTAGAAAGGTCTCTTTTTTAACTACTTATGTTAACTAATGTTAAAAGTTATAAGAATATAGAGGTTTTTTATAAGTTTGAGACGAAAAAAAGTTAAACTTTTCGCCTTAACATAAAAATCAACATCAGGAATGCCGGATGCACCCAATTTCGAGCTATGGCCCGGCCAGGCCCGAAGCCTGGCCCGATTTCGAGTCAATTTTCGAGCCGGGCTAGCTAATTTTTTTGTCGAGTCGATCTTCGACTCGGGCCGGTAATTTTTATTCTCGGGCCGAGTCGACCCAAACCTCAAAACCCGGCCCGGTCCGGCCCGAATGCATCTCTTCTCGCAGGTCACATATTAGTTTACAACAATATACACGTGTGTGAGCTGGAGCAATAAATTATTTTAGCCTAAACTCGAAATTTAAGGAAATTCTTCGCATAAATTATTATCTGTCGCCCTAGAGCCCTTCAAAAACTGTTTTTCTATGGAAATTATACCTTTTGCAGGTCACATATTAGTTTACAACAATATCAGGAATGTCAGCTGGAGTAATAATTTATTTTAGCCTCACATTTAGCTTAAATTCGACTCTTAAGCCCGTTTTACATTATACTATTTTCGTCTATTTTCATACTATATTTCTAGACAGATTTTTGATCGAGTTCCATTCAATTTCCATGCTATGAAGTCGTGTATAATCGGTAATCTTCGAAATGTATCGAATTTTAAATCAAAATAAATTAATACCAACCTAACAAATTTGTACAGTTAACTTTGTTTTTGAAATGGAGAAAATATAAAAATAAGGAGTTACAAAAATTCATTTTAAATGTGTCTGTGTCATATTAGATATTTTATATTAATGTTCTTGAATTTTTATTTATAACCTCACACTTTGCAAAATAAATGACATATAACAAAAGTTGGTAACTGTTAATATCACTACTTCGCGCCTGCGCATTAACGATCTAGTACGAATCTCGTATAGAAATATACGGCCGGGCGTATATTTCTATACTAGAATCTCGGATGAAAGTCGGATGAAAATTTCTGATTTACATTATGCTAGATTTGTCTAGAAATTTCTCGGATGGATCTCGTACTAGAATCTATACAAAAAAAGTATAATGTAAAACAGGCCTTAATAGTAATATTTCACATCAAAAATTATCTCTCGCCCTAGAGCCTTTCAAAAACTGTTTTCCTACGAAAATTATACTTTCTCGCAGGTCACATATTAGTTTACAACAATGTACACGCGTGTAACCTGGTGTAATAAATTATTTTAGCCGCGCATTTAGCTTAAATTCGACTCTTACAGAAATATTTCGCATCAAAAATTATAAATTAATATTGCCACAGCTCAAACGCGTGTATATTGTTGTGAAGTGATAACACATATAGAAAAGAAATTTGCGCCAATAACACAGTTATATAAGAAGAATTTATATAAAAATTCGATATGAATGGAATCCCCTAATCGTGAAAACAAACTTTGTCAATATAAAACATTTTTGGAGTAACGATGATTGACTGGAAATTGATATAGGAAAAAAGAAAATATTCGGAACCGCAGTCTGGAAGATTATTTCAAACCAACGTTTCGATCATAACTATGATCATAGTTATGATCGAAATGTTGGTGTGGATCTTGTGGACACGATTACTCAAATACTATCAATCAGAAAAATTTGAAATTTTGTATACCCATTCTATACTAATGTGGGAAGAGCTCATTAGTTTTTAGTGTATATCGGGTAACCAGAAGTATCATTTATACAAGCTTTTACCAGTTTTCCTTCTAAAAAATTCCTTGAATATATTTTATTTTCATATATCATCTTGCTTATACGTCAAACAAAAACATAATTTTGACATATTTAAACAAATGTCACTGTTAGGAATAAATTGCATTAAAATTAATAATGAAACCGCGTATAGGGGAATATAATGGTAAAATATTTAATTCTAATGAAATTAAGGTTTGTAAAAATAATATATTTTCCATCATACATAAATATTAGATGTACAGGATGATCTGATTTAATTTTTTTCTATTTTTGCAGCACTATAAATTAATATTAATTTACAACTACACATTTACGAAATGGATCATGTACGACGAAGAATTTACAAAGATTGCGTTAGAGCACCTAGAAGTTGATGCTGATTTTTATAAGAATGTGTGTGTGACGATTTTTCCTTAAAGTCTATTAAAATATTATTAAAAATTTGGTATTTAAAAGTCATATATAATTTGAAAGAACATATCAGATTTTAACCATATATAATAAATAGGACGTGGTACTTAATTTGGAGCTCTAACAGATTTTTGAGAAAAATAAATAAAACAATCCAAAATTTCGTATTACAGACTTTTCTATTTATTGGACAACAAATTAGATTTTATTTACAACCGATCAACCGGAAGTGATACTTTACGTAAAGCTCACTGCTATTTTAAACATGGAATTGGCGGGAGGTCATGTGCTGGCTACATCAGATTTTTATCTAAAAAAAATGCACCATACCTAAATATTAAAAATTATAAAGTCGAAATTAAATTTATGGTTAAATATCTCTTAATTCTGTCGATTTAATTTGATAGCTGACAGGTGATATTTTTTTCGCGTTTGTGAACTAGGTGACCATTATGACAAATCAGTAGAGGGCAGAATTTACTTATTTCTCTACCTAAACCAACGTTATTTCTTTATGTGAAATGAACTATAATATTACTTTATTAGAAATATAAATAAAATTATAGATAATTAACATATAGTACTTACCCTTTAGCAGAACAAACTAGTTCACGACTTTTTTGTAGCTCTCATATTATCAGTAATTATACAACAGGTTCGAAAATAATAGATTATACAGTTGATAGGTCGAAATGTGTTTTCTTTTCAGATAACACATCGAGTCCGCAAACTGTATATTCAGATGATTTTCGAAGCTCGAGTTGTATATGTTAAGAGTATATCATTCATTAAGTTATAACCCAATAAGAATGCGCGATTTTCCTTAGGCCTGTTCTACAACGGAGTCGTTTGTCAGTTGTCGCTTGTTGTAAGTCGTTTAACGTTAGCAGCACCCGACATTGCTTTCTGCAAGAGTCGGAAGCTGTCGTAGCGAACTGTCATTTTTAAGTGAGGTTATGAATACTATATCTCTTCCAATTTATTTTAATTTAATTGTAATATTACCGTTGATGTTAGGCATAATTTTGGTGCGCACAGAAAATTATTTTCATATTTCAAGTCAAGTGATCACGAAGACTTTTTTAAATTTACGAGAATGTCTGTACAACAATTTGATCAGTTGCATGATATTCTGAAACCACGATTACAGAAAACCTTTGCCAACTGATATTAAACTTGCTGTCACACTAAGGTTAGGTAGTTAATTTGAAACAAATTATGATTATTATTTGTCTCAAAATATTTTTTTTCTTTTTGAATCTTTGTATAATTTATTTATTTTGCCATACAGACTACTGTTCTCTTGTACATAATATATTATTATTACATCCAACGTCATATCATTCGTTTTCAATTTTCTGTTGACGTAACCTTCAATGTCGTTGTTGGAAAAGATGAGAAATGACCAACTTGCGTTCCGACTCCGACAGCCGATAGCCGACAACGCCTACTGCCAAATTTCTGCATAGTGCGCACGCGTACGACATCCGACACCGACTTATTGTAGAACAGGCCTTAGTTACCACATATTACAACGGTTATTATTAAGTAACCATGGTGAACGATTATACGAACCTTTGTATATTCGAATATACAAAGGTTCGTATATTCGTTCACCATGATTATTTATAGGTGCGCTACATATTTTGTTTTATGTACTTAGAACTGTCAGTGTCATTTTGTAATCTATTTACGGTGTGTATAGTGTACAATCTTTTTTCTTCGAACAGAGAATCGAGTACATAAATAAATACTACGACATCTCCGAGTGCACCGATCACCGAAACGAATAATTGAACGCACCTATTATTTGACAAAAACTTATTATTGAAATCAAAATTTAACAAAAAGACAAAATTACTTAATCAATAGTCCAGAAACTGCACTATTGCTAGTGCCAGTTTATTTTGAAATACACGCATTTTAATATAATATTACATACAGCTATATTTTTAAAAAAGATAGGTTATGTAGCATACAATTTGACGTTACTCGCAGAAAAAAATTGACTAAAGGCCAACGTTAAATTTAATGTTTACTTTTTCATTTATTTTTTATTCATGATATAGTCTACCTGTATACAACTAGACAATCGAAAATTCTTGAAATACTCGACGTGTTGCCCATAGCAAATACGTTTCGTATAGGTAATCGAGAATTTTCAATCGTCTTGCTATATAAGGTGCGTTCGGCAAATGAGTTCTGTTCACTCTTTTCACTCTGTACACTTCTAGCACCGTTCGGTAATTACATGGAGTGATAAGCGTCTTAAAATGGAGCGTTTGGCAAATGCAGAATGGAGTCAAGTGGAGTGAAAAGTGTTAACTCCATAAGCCCAACCTCGATATGCAAGCATACATGGAGTTTTTTTGTTTTATTTGACATCTGTCAGATCATTTTGTATTTTTATGTTGAAATATTTTATTATACACAATTATTTTATATTTATAATATTGTTTTGTAATATAACAAGGCACAGTATGTCGGAACGGTAAGAATTCTGTACCATTTCTAATATATACTTTCTTCAGAATCATTAAAGAATAATACCAAACTGAATAACTTCTGTATGGTTCATTATTTTTTTTTTTTAGCAGTGCAGTATATCAGATTGTCAAAAAAGGAGGTTATTATATTCGTGCACCAAAATTTTAACTCTACTCGTTCGGTTGATCACAAATAAAGGAGTGTACCTTGTTCCCTCTATCTACTCCAACTCCAGCTCAACTCCCACTCCACTCCAACTCCGTATGATTTACCGAACGCACCTATAATATATGACTATGCAATGAATCAACCAACTAATTTTTACGAAATGTCAAAAATATTACTTTATTTACATCCACGGATACATATGATTCATTTGATTGTGACCCAAATACGCCAAGCATCGTGTTTTGCGCGAAACACAACTTAGCAACCCAAATATCCGATGTTATATGGCGTAACTAAGGACGATTGAGCTATCTGATTGGTCTATTTTTCGATGAGTTGTATAGTCAATAAAATGAATATTAAATTATTAATATTATTTATTCTTAGCAATATTATTTATACAAGAATAACATACCTATACAAAATTAAAATATATTCGTATTTTACAAAAAAAAAATATGTAATTCTTTACCAGAGCATTTTATAAATTCTTAATTTTATGAGTCGCTTTTACGATTTTTGGTCATTTTCTTCTCTGAGGCTTGTACATAGAAAACAGTTTGAAGCATACAGCTTTGTTCATAAAACGGTTTGAAACCGTTAGCAATCGTCAGAGGCAAACGCATTTACATAAAAGCATTCACAGGCTGGAAATTTTTAATTTCAGACATGCGCATTTATACTTTTTAAAAGTTTTGACATTTCGAGTTCGTTTTCGTTTACAGAAAATTAGATTATCTGTTTGATACTTAAAAATAAATTTATATTTTTGTTTTGATATATATTTTAAATTGAGTATATTATTGCAAACTAATAAGATACTTATTAAAATTCACTTAATAATAGATGACGAATTTTGATAGTAGCATGTCCAGTGGAAAATTTGACTTTTTAAATGTTTCTTCAAGTAAAGATGACGCTTTTGGCATAATGGCCGTTATAAAAAAAAAAATGAGAATTATGTTAAAATGATACTCTAATATTCTGAAGATTTTATTGAACACATTCAAACAAATTGCACATGGCATTGCAGTAAGATTTAAAGTTTCACAGTATTTCCATTATCAAGCTGGAGAAAACGACACACTAGATGCTTATAAATGAGTTTTTAGTCGACCTTAACAAAAAAATTGAATTTTTACTACTCAAAAGCGGACGAAAAGTAATCGTTTTTCGTCCGCTTACTTTTTTGTCCGATTTAAGGTAACGCCATCTATTGATAATTTTCTACTTTACATCATGATTCCGACATTACCGACAATGTCAGAATATCTGTGAATAAAACAGAGAGTGTAAATGGTCTGTGAGTTAAACCGTAGCCTACGTTATTAAATACAAGGCCGGAAAATATCACAATATCTGTCAAACGAAAACTCTAGTTCCAAACTCGCCGTTTTGGCGCGACTTATTCTCGCTGTCATATGTCTGTCTTTTTTGACGTACATGTTTTGTGGTTATAACGGCTAAATTGATAATATCAATATACAGGGTGTCCCATTTAGAGGTGCCACCATTGGGATCTCGAGAACTATAAGAGATACGATGCCGGTTAAATGGAACTTTTTATACGCCTTTGGGAGGCCATCTCAGATGTGCTTTTGTTTTTCCAAAAATTCTCATAGGGCACTAGATAATGACGAAAAACTAAATATTGTTGATTTTTTCTTTTTCAAATTACTTCTAAACTATTAGTAATTGAGAAAAACGTTTCAAATATAAAAGATAGATATTTTTATTAACTAACCAGTGGCGTACGAAATAAATTTTTATATCCGTAAATTTTCGAGATATAACACAAACTTATATTTTTTTAAATGGAACCCATATCTGATTTTAGTCTCAAAAAAATAATTGTTTTTTTCTCTTTTCAATGATGTAAGGGTTATTATGTTTTATATTTGTTTTGCTCCTAAAATTTAATTTTTCTCTTTATTTTCCTGAATTTTCTTATTATTTCCCAAAAAAACATTATTATTTTTATTAATTATATTGTATTTGACCGAATTAATTTGTTTTATGCCTTTATTACTTAATATTTTCATTCTAGACTCATAATTGCATATTACACTGTAATGAGCCAAGGGCGACCAGATACAAAATATTATAAAAATTAGTTTGATACGAGTTTTGAGCAAAATTTTCTAACGAAATAAATTATTTAAATACAAGGAGTATTTTTAAGTAGAAATCTACCAATATTTTCAAAATAATTATAAATTTAATACAAAATAAGGAAAAAATAATAATTTTGAAGGCAAAACAAATATAAAACATAATAACCCTTACATCGTTGAAAAGAGAAAAAAATAATGATTTTTTTGAGATTAAAATCAAATATGGGTTCCATTTAAAAAAATATAAGTTTGTGTAATATCTCGAAAATTTACAGATATAAAAATTTATTTCGTACGACACTGGTTCTATCTATCTTTTATATTTGGAAAGTTTTCTCAATTACTAATAGTTTAGAAGTTATTTGAAATAGAAAAAATCAACAATATTCAGTTTTTCGTCATTATCTAGTGCCCTATGAGTATTTTTGGAAAAACAAAAGCACATCTGAGATGGCCTCCCAAAGGCGCACAAAAAGTTCCATTTAACCGACATCGTATCTCTTATAGTTCTCGAGATCCCAATGGTGGCACCTCTAAATGGGACACACTGTATTTTTTGACAGTCTAAAAATGACATTTGAATGACAACGGGAATAAGTCGCGCCCTCATCAACGGTTTTGGAACTAGAGATTTTTAAACAAAATTTGAGTTGTTTCCCGGCCTTGTATTTAATAGCGTAGGCTACGGTTAAACAAACTATCAATTTTGGTGTAAACTGTAATAAATACGTATTGGCAGTGGAATTTTCTAATAATTATTGTTGATATACATGTTCAACAGTGACGAAAGTGATGTGGAAAGATTCAACACCCCTTCCGAAGTAATAAACGAAGCCAACGCTGCTAGGTTAGACTTGCTACCTAGAAAATAATAAATAAATAAAAATCAAAGAAATTTGTACATATTTTCCATTATCAAGCTGGAGAAAACGACGCACTAGATGCTTATAAATAAGTTTTCATTATGTGTTCACAGAAAAATTCAAACCGTTTGATTTGCAACTAGTTTGAAACCGGGCATGCGCAATGGATGCATTGCACAGTAATTGCCCTCTGACGTCAAATTAAATCTGTCATCTAGCGATATTTTTGTAAAGCTTTGTAGAGATGATGCTGTGTTGCCACATAATTCATATATAATTAAATCAGATTGTATTAATTAAAAATTATTCTAATAATGCCAAACCAAATAAATTATTGCAATTTTAAATTTAAATATGATATATCCAATAAAGAAAAATGAATTTTGTGTCAAAATTAAGTTTTAAACAATAGTAAAATTTAATAACAAACGCAACTGGCAACAATGGATTATCTGTCATGTAATGAATGTGCTTGTGCTTAGTTTGTGAAGCGTTGTTGATATGTTATAAGTTCAAAAAATATCTCAAAACTATGGAACAAATAGAAGTAAAATGTGTTAAGAAACACAAATTATTACGAAAATATTGTTCCGTAGCTTCTTGTAATGCGTCATCCCAATTATTATCGTATCATAGATTTCCGAAGAACCCAGAAATGAGAAAAAAGTTGTTAATTTCATTAAAAATTAATACAGAAGTAAAGTATCGCATTTGTCTGTTGTAAACATTTTAAGGAATCTGATTTCATACCAAGCTTTTTGAATTTAAAACTGACAACTATTTCATTTTATCATCTCTATGCGCAGAAAAACAACTGCGCTTTGAAAACGTCTCATTTTTTACTATCTCTCTCACTTTGTGCAATGCATCCATTGGTCTCAAATTCCAAGGCTCGTAGTATGATCACGGTTTTAACTAAAACTCTGTTTTTAGAAATACCAAATTCAAATTTAAATATTTAATTTCACCCGTATGTTTAGTATGTTAGTATTTGAAAGGAGTGAATTGGTGACTGAGTGCAATGTGTTGGTGAATGGAGTAAAACTGGAGCAGGTGAATGAGTTTGTATATTTGGGTAGCATGATGTCGAGGGATGGACGAATTGACCGTGAAATTGATAGGTGGGTGAGTGCGGGATGTAAGGTAATGGGTGCTCTGGGTACGTTTGCTCGTAACGTAAACGTATCTAGAGAGGCTCGGTTATAATGGAGTGCTGGTGCCTGCTTTAATGTATGGAAGTGAATGTTGGGCATGGACGAGGAAGCATAAAAGGAGAGTGACTGCTGTGGAAATGAGGTATTTACGTGGTGTTTGTGGGTATACCAGACGGGATCGCGTGAGGAATAATTTGGTGTATGAAGAATGTATGGTTAGGAAGAATGTTGTTAAGAGAGTTGGAGTGAGTCAGTTGAGATGGTTTGGTCATGTGGAGAGAATGATGAGTGAACGACTTGTAAAACGCATATATGTTGGTAAAGTTGAGGGTGTTCGATTCCGTGGCCGTCCAGTGTGTAAGTGGATGGATGTGATTGGTAGTGTTTTGAAGGAGCGTAAGTTTCCGAGTGGAAAGAGAAGAAGAGCATGTATGAATACGATTATGAATATGGCTGAGGCGAAAAAAGTGTGCCTGGATAGGAATGTGTGGCGAAGGATGATTGTTTTGTAAATATTGTGGTGTGAAGATATATGGTTAGTAAGAATGTTTTATGAGAATGGAGAGACAGCTGAAGTTTTATGTGGACGTTGTGAACGAAGTATGTTTGTATAGGAATGTGTGGCGAAAGATGATTTTTTTCCCTTTCCCTATTGTTAATATATTTTTTTCGGGTTTTTGCTAACCCACTAAGTGGGATACGCGTGATTTTATGTATGTATGTATGTATGTATGTATGTATGTATGTAAGAATGTATGGGTAGGAAGAATGTTGTTAAGAGAGTTGGAGTGAGTCAGTTGAGATGGTTTGGTTATGTGGAGAGAATGATGAGTGAACGACTTGTAAAACGCATATACAGAGAATTTATTTTAAAATGCAACATTATAGTTCATCACTTCCATGGTTACTCACTATTGTCAAAAAATGACAGCAATGTAAAATTTGTCCATTTTAAAATGCAACATTATAAATAGTATTGCAGCACAGGAGATACCTCCAAAACACATCACAAATGGTGTCAATTCTTATTACAACCGACTAGAATATTGCCTCAGAGTGATTGAGGGTATTTTTAAACATTTATTACATGAAAGTTATGAATTTTTGTAAGTTAAAGTTTTTTAAGATGTACAACATTCATGTTTTGATTTTTTGTTAATCGCATGTAGGCTAATTTATTGGAAATTAGTTTTGATAATACAAAACTACAAATTTTGTATGTTGCATTTTAAAATGGACAAATATTACATTGCTGTCATTAGTGAGTAACCATGGAAGTGATTCGCCATATGTTGCATGTTAAAATAAATTCCGTGTATGTTGGTAAAGTTGAGGGTGTTCGATTGCGTGGCCGTCCAGTGTGTAAGTAGATGGATGATTGGTAGTGTTTTGAAGGAGCGTAAGTTTCCGAGTGGAAAGAGAAGAAGAGCATGTATAAATACGATTATGAATGTGGCTGAAGTGAAAGAAGTGTGCATGGATGGGAATGTGTGGCGAAGGATGATTGTTGCGTAACTATTATTGTGGTCCGGATGCGGTTATTCGCTACGAAAAATCGATCACTTTAATATGTTCTTATGTATGAATGCTATGATGATTGTGGACAAGGCGAAAGAAGAATGTTGTTAAAGAGTGAAGTGAGTCAGCTGAGCTCTTACTCTTATCCCTTTTCTTATTGTTACTACTGTTTTCGAGTTTTTGTTAACCCATTAAGTGGGTATGTATGTTTAAAGAACGATTTATTTATTTAAACTATGTTCTGCTTTAAAATCATATTTTAATAAATTTGATATTATTTATTATTGTTATTAAATAATGAAATTTGACATTTCTTAAAACAGCGTTAGTTAAAACCGTGACCATACTCCGAGCCTATCTATCTGTCTGCAAACCGTTCTATGAACAAAGCTTTATTAGCAACCGTCATAGCTTGTGTTTATTTATACATTTGTTGCAAAATTTATTACGGGTACAGAAAAAAATCTTCTACATTAAACCAAAAACTAATCAATACCAATTCGTACAACGACATTAACTATCACTTTAGTTAAGTTTGGGCGTACATTAAGTTTCCATCTTCGGAACATGAACTTTGAGATGCAAATTTAGATGATTTTTTAGCGTAAACAATTTATCGCATACTGGACATTGATATTCTTTTGAACCATGAGTTTTCATATGTATCTTGAGGGTCCTACGGTAGGCGAATAATTTGTCGCAAACATTGCACTGAAATTCCTTCACTCCAGTGTGTGTCGCCATATGATATTTAAGATGATGTTTTTCTCTAAATAATTTGTTGCAAACAAGACATTGAAAATTCTTTACTCCTTGGTGACTCTTCATATGTCTATTAAATTCATATGTATGTTTGAATAATTTATTGCACAGACAACAAAAATTCTTTACTGTAAGAAGATTTTGTTCTGCATTCATTTGGTTTTCGAAGCCTGCACCAATTTGGTGTTTATAATCTGTGCCAAATTGGTTTCTAAAAGTTGTTTCAAAATGGTTTCCAATTTGATGCCCATAACCTGTACCAGTTGGGCTGTCATAATTTGTTTCGCAGTTTTTCGCATGAGTGCTGACTGTATATTCTTCCTTTACGATGGCTTCTGAATGGTCATAAAATTCATCTCCATCGCATGTTTCTTCAGGCATTTCAACTTTAACTACAATTTCTTCCACACATTGATCGAGAACTGCAACAAAAAAATATATTAATATTACAAGCTATGTAAGTCCGACCTTCTCGACCAGTAGTGGTAGCACGCACTTTAGAATTCTATCAAATGAGGCATTTGTTTTCGCATTTCGCCACGAAGCGAAAATTTGGTAGCATGCGTGTCTCAAAATATTCGCCTGCAAGCGTACGACTTGAGGCGAAAGTGTCAAAGTAAATTCATTATTCTGCTACAGTTCTATTCAAAGGCATTTTATATATAATTTATACATTTATTATATACAACTGTCATAATATTTCTTATTTTTATAGTATAAAATCCAATAATTTCCGAATCAAAAAGTGAATATAGAATTCTAAACTGCGTGCTACTAAGACACAGAATAAACATCTATACAGAAGCAACAGTCAGAGAGAGAAACGAAAATTAGAGAGACAAAGAGTATGCCAACAAATTTAAAGGGCTAATCGGATAAAATCGGATTGTTTCGGCAATCTTCGTATCTTAGGATTCTTTGTTTTTTTCATTACCTCGACATGAACATTTTCCGTTAGGGGTCAATAATAAAAGTATATTGAGAAACACAAATTGATTTCTAATAAGAACAAATATGTTATTTTTTCAACAAACGATGGGAAAAATCGTTATCATAAAGAAAATCATTATATTTCACATATTCTGGAGGAGCGATTGTCTCAGCTTGTCACGCCCATGTATTTTAGGGTTATGGCTAATTCAAGCAAACCAAACACGTCTTCTCACTTTTGACATATGTCATTTTGTGAATTGTTTGTGAATTTTAGAAGTGGTGTTAGTTTCTAATGAAATGGATAAAATGAAAGTAGAATCGGGAGGTCTTGTTTGTTCATATAAAGACTGTATAAATAGATTTGAAAAATGGAGAAAGGTAAATGTAAGTTTTTTTTCGTTTCCGTAAGATCCAGAAATGTAAGTTATGTAAAACGACTACCATATCATGTAAAATGTATATTCATTTACTAAATATAGGTGTAAAAGGTGGCTCAAGGCATGTGGAAGAGAAGATTTGATGGAGAAGGATATATGGGACATATTCATCGAGTCTGACGTTTGTGTTTCCCACATCAAAGATATAGAAAATTCTGCATTATAATGAATTTGTAAAATTCAGGTATTTGTTTAATAAAAATATAATGATGTGATTATTTTATCTGATTTCTTTTTAATTCGTTAATAAAATCAAAAATTTAGTACTTTTATGTTCTAATTTTTCTTTTACCATTTAAAACAATTAATACCCCGATTATGGTCTTCTCTTTAAGAATTATAGAATTTAAGCTTAAAGAGTAGCCTTAAAGAGATTCTTAAATAATTTAACGAATTCTGATTACGGTCATTTAAATTTAATTTCTTAAATTCGAAATGTCATTTTATAGAGCAGCTAACTTCATTTATGTTATGTAGCTGTCATAGTGACATATAGGTTAGAAATATGGAAAATTTTCACCGTAGTTTATTGTAAATAAAATATATCACGTATTCACTTTAATATACTAGTTAATAAATAATAAAAAAACGTGTAAGGCATGTTAATATCATACTGAACAATATGAAGTGTTATAAGAGTTATGGAAAGTGTTACTGGGTGGTAGCATGAAGCATGAACAAGAACAATGATTAAGGGTGATTAGCTAGGAAATGACTAACAATGTTTTAGCGCTATAAATCTTTATGGATTATTTTAGAAAAAAATACTTCAAATAGCAGTTACAGAAAAATTAATTGTCCGTAACTTTTATTTGAAGTATTTTTCTTTAAAATAATCCATAAACGATTGACAGCGCTAAAACACTGCTAGTCATCTGCTAATCATCAGAAATGGAAAGAATTAGCTATGAAATTAAATTATAACTTTGTTTAAACGAAAGTCTTTAATAAATTTATTTTCGGGAAATTCGATAAGATTCGTAGTATCCCGTAATATTCTTCTTTCAATTCTCATTTCATTCCTACATAAGAAAAAAATTTAATCCAACTTGTATGTATAAGAAAATGTATTTTTTACCCTTCATCATCTTAATTTAACAATAAAACAACAAAAATTGCAATATTGTCCATATTTCGCTTGGTTTTGATTAAAAAAAATTAAATTGAATTTTATAGCGAGGTTTTTCTCACTGTAAAATTTATAGAAATATTTAGTAACTAAATATTTAAAGCAATGACCATAATTGTTTTCAAACTTTAACTCTTAAATTCTAAAGAGTTAAAGCGTAAATATTTAAAGTTATGCCCATAATTGTTTTAAACTTTAATTCTTAAATTTTAAAGTGTTAAAGCGCTATAGTGCTATAATGCATGACCATAATCGAGGCATTAAATTTCGAGCGTAAATTTACCAACAAATTTAAAGTTCAAGGTCATAAACGTAAAATCGCAACAACAATGGTGCCTACAAGGAGTGTCGCTTCTGTATGAATGTATTCTGTGACCAAGATTCGTAAAAATAAAATCGTAAGTGAGCTGTGCTATGGTAGAAATGAAATGGCAGAAGACTTACGTCATCAAAAAATATCCCTAAAGTAATGACGTCATATACTACTAAGTTTACATAGGATACTAATTTATAAGGCGCGAGCAGTCATGTTACTTTGTTGGTCTTTCTTGACAAGTTTAGGTTAGTGTTCTGTGTTGACAAGCAGATATGGGGACTCGTGACAGAATGACAACTAGTAATATAAATGACAAGTGTCATCATTTTTCATTCCAAATTTCATGATATTTTCCAATTTCAGGTGGTTTATCTTCTTACTAATGATTCGAGTTTGCGCAGTTATACGATTTTGGTCAGCTATTTTGTTAAAAATTAACCTTGTAATTTGGCGTCATTTTCTGTTATACAGGGTGTCCCATTTAAGGTACGAATGCATTGGTATCTCGAGAACCGTAAGAGCTACGAGGTTGGTTAAATTAGACAAAAGTTGCCCCATTAAGAGGCTATTTTAATGGTGTTTTGTTATTTGTGAAAAAATGCATAGGTCACTGGATACAGGTGAAAATGTAAATTTCGCGATTTTCTGTTTTTGCTTATAACTTTGTTATATAAAATAATACGAGATTCTGGTTTGCACTTTCTTAAGGCACTTTTGTATGGTGAATTTGCAGAAGTACTCAAATTTTTTTTATATGTAACCATTTACGAGTTACTGATAGCAACTTTTATTTTTCATATGGAGGTCATATTAAGCTATGGCGTTTTTAAATAGAGATTTTTTTTAGCTTTACAATGATATAAAACAATCATAATTTATTTTTATAATTTGCAGAAAAATTAATAAAAATTGTTATTTATACTAAAATTAAATTGAAAAAAGTAAATCGAAGACTGCTATGGAAACAACAAACAACAAAAAAGTGCAACAATTGAATTTCTGAATTTTAATTGACAATAGTAGATTATTACGAGTAATAAAAATGAATTTTTCTCGTTGGGAAAAATATGATATGTTGAGTTGTTACATTCGTTGTCAAAGTTCGTTTATTACTCGTAATAATATACTATTGTCAAGTAAAATTCAAAAATTCAATTGTTGCACTTTTTCGTTGTTCGTTGTTTCCATAGCAGCTTTCGATTTACTTTTTTCAATTTAATTTTAGTATAAATAACAATTTTTGTTAATTTTTCTGTTAATTATAAAAATAAATTATTAGTGTTTTATATCATTGTAAAGCTAAAAAAAATCTCTATTTAAAAATGCCATAGCTTAATATGACCTCCATATGAAAAATAAAAGTTGCTATCAGTAACTCGTAAATGGTTATATATACAAAAAATTTGAGAACTTCTGCAAATTCACCATATAAAAGTGCCTTAAGAAAGTGCAAACCAGAATCTCGTATTATTTCATATAACAAAGTTATAAGCAAAAAAAGAAAATCGCTAAATTTACATTTTCACCTGTATCTAGTGACCTATGCATTTTTTCGCAAATAACAAAACACCATTAAAATAGCCTCCTAATGGGGCAACTTTTGTCTAATTTAACCAACCTCGTAGCTCTTACGGTTCTCGAGATACCAATGCATTCGTACCTTAAATGGGACACCCTGTATATATGATTGACGAATTTTCATGTGAAGAGTCGTATGAATCGGGGGAATTTTCTTCTAGTGATGAAGACAATCTGGAAATGTTTGGCGAAAATCCGAGGTCAAAGAATGAAAATTATTTAGAACAGTAATAGTAATCATGTACATACATAGATGTCAAATGTCAATATTTTTCATTCCAAATTTCATGTGATTTATGTAACTCGCCAAGTAAAGTCCACGCACCTGGTGACAAAGAAACCACGTGAACTTACAAAATCTTGATATTTTGAATTAAAATTTATGACATTTGTAAGTTATGTACATGATTACTAGCTGTCATTCTGAAACGGGTGCCCATATCTGCTTGTCAAGATTTGCTTATTTGCAGGGCATTTGCTCCTCTCTAAAAATACATAGTTTAAACATTGATAACAAGAGAAATATTTGAAAAAAAAATACCTTTTGAACGGCTTTCAACGGAATTAATGGCCCACTATTCCCATTCGAAATAGTTCATGACAAGGTTAGTTTCTGAAATTGCTTTTTTAAGCTTTATATGAATGTAAACTGACAGCCAAGTGACAATAGTGACAGGATAGATATTCGATCGATATAAAATTTAATGTAAACATTGTCATGCCAACGTACCGGTATAAAAATGAACTACAATTATTTCAAATAATTTCAAATTGCGGAAAAAAAGAGATTAACTTAAAAATACTTGTAAATTTCATTAATATATACGTTTCTTAATACTAGTATTTTTCTTTCTTCTGTATTTAAAAATAAATAAGTTTTACAAGTTATATTTGATTTTATAAATTTTTATTCAGATCTATGACGTAGGTCTTCTGCCATTTCATTTTCACTATACCTTCGCAACGTTTAAATAATGCATAAATTAATTCAATTAGGTGAATTTAAAATTATAGTGGCAAATTTAAATAATATACTTAACTACTTGAGTTTAATGAGTTAAATAATATTTGGATTTGGAGGCTTGAGTTTGATTGAAAAGTGACAGTTTGCATTACAGACCAAGGTTAATAATAAATTATTATTGACCTAGGTTACCATGGTTACAAGCAAGCGGTAGTGAAAAACAATTTCTCATGTCAAATAAAGGTAAATAATTGTGGGTTCCTAGGCTAGTAGTGAAAAAAGTAATGTACATAATTTCAAATTTTCAACCTTTGCATTGTTCAGTTGTTCCTATGGCCGTATTGTTGTCCTTCATATCAATATTTATTTGGTTGGTACTACTACAATCTTCATTCTTGTCATTTTCACCTGGGGCTTGTTTAAAGTTGTCATGGATCTTATTATCAGAAGTACTTCGTCCTTCTTTGATACAAACATCCACATTCTGACCTGTATCCACTTCTGCACTGGTGTCAGTCGTTTCAGTGTTGCCTGTGTGCAGCTGAATTTTCGAACCAACGCTGTGTATATGCAGCTGATTGTCTGTAGCCTGACAATTTTTTGAATGTGGCGCCATTGTTACATCCAGCTGAGCTAACGCAGGCGTGGTAGTGTTGCTGCATTGCGCGTCTTTGATTCTGGCTTCTAGATGCTGGGTGTTTTGCACACAAGATTGTTTAAATTTGTTGAATACTTCTATGGTCTCTTTGCAAATGGAACAGATTTTCAGTGGGATTCCCAGTTTGATGAGTGTCTGAAATAAATAAATCAGTGTAAAAAAAAATAATATTTGAGTGCAACACAAATTAAACAATACGCATATATCTTTACAGGTGCAGATTAATATTCACGCCAAGAAAGAATAAAAAGATTACGTACCGGGTGTCTACTTGGAATCTGTTATTTAGGAAATACAATGTTATTTTTTTCATTATTTCGAATTATATTTAAACATAACCTATAAAATAAATATTCCTTTCATTTACCCAATATTTCAATTTCAAATAAAATTTAATATGCACGTCGGCAATGAAGTTCTTTTTATCATTCATATGATATTGTTTATTTTTTACGCACATCTGCTTTAAAATTGTTTGTTTACATCGTAGTTACCATGCCGGAAACTGAAAAATTACACCCTGCGGGCGGTAAAGTAGCTTATGCGGGCGGTAAAATACAGAAAGAGCCCGCTTACTGGTAAACAAAACATCAAAAATACAATTGGAAATGTAATCAAGACTATTATTTTCAAAAAATTATATTTGTTCCGCTAAATTTTCACTAGATTTCATTAGAATTGCTTAAGGAATTAGTTCAGAAATTGTCTCAAGTCGCCAAGTTTGACATTTAAAAAAATATTCATATAACCAAATAGCAATGCAACGCATCGCTTTATTGTTTTGTGACATGGCCACCTAGCCACGTAATATTTTTATATAGCAACAAGCTTTAAATGTATTTAAAAAATAATTTAAAAACATTTTATTTGATTGCAGTTGTGCGTAAAACGTTGTACATACCTCGGGCCGAAAGAAGTTTACACCCTTGGACGAATAAAATTTCGTCCACAGGCGTAAACCTTTTCTTTCGACCCTCTATATGTAAATAACTATTATTTACCCCGGCCCTACAGCCTCAGCAACAATTCCATATTCGTGATAAACAGAAGAACTTCAGTACCTACCTTGATTGGGATTCGGGTAGTGACCATATGTTGAAATTTAATAAAATTCTTATTTGTTTACAATATATGACTCATAATATAATATATAATGTAATAAAATTCGCTTATTCTGAAAATATTTTTAAAAAATTATTTAAAAAATAACATGTTTCAAATAGACCTCTTCTTTGTGACGTCACGGTTGCTAACATCGCTAGTGTCGTGCAGGGTTACCAGATGTACGATTATAATGTATTTCGTACGATTATTTCAAAAATTGTACGATGTACGTTTTCATTGGCCTGAAATACGATTTTTTTTATTATTTGATTTTCTTTATTTTTACGCAAATAACTTACGAATATATATATCACGATTGCGCGTGCGCGTGTGTTTGTGACTGTACTACAGTGAGTAGTGATAAGTAAAAAAGTGTATGTGGTTTGTTTTGATCTTTTCCAGCCCGATTCACAAAAAAGTTTAAGCTAATCCTCATTTTTGGATTAGTGAATTCTATTCTATTCCGGTATTTAAAATTTAATCTTCATAATATTATCAAAAAAGGTAGATACTAGGAATATATTAGACTATATTTTAAGATATAAACTGTCAAAATTAGAGTAGAATTCGCTAATCAAAAAATGAGGATTAGCTTAAACTTTTTTGAAAATCGGGCAATTGATGTATAAATTTGAAATGGCTAACAATTTTTTATTTAATTTTATAAAAATAAAATAATTTTCTTTAATAAATACGTTTATAAATATTTTTTGTGTATAATTCTTTTTTACGTTCAGTTTCGTAAGTACGATTTTTCTTTTCCAAATTACGATAATAGGTTTGTTCGCGGTAGCGATCCCGGACTAGTTTGAGCATCACACGCATGCGCAGTTTCGATTTAATCGTTCGCGGTACGATTCTGACTGATAACTCCGCGTTCGCGGAACACTGTGGACTGGTACATGATTGGTTACGTACTAATCAGACCAGTCCGAAAATTGAAGCAAGTACTATAAATCAGGGACTAATTGCGTGTATTCAGTGCATACTTTTATTTTAACAATTTCACAGATTTTAAATTAATAAATATTTGAAGGTAAGTTTATAATATTGCCTCCATTTCAGTTCAAAACTATATAATATTTTCATTCAGATACATAACTTCAAACGTCAAAATGAGCGTTCGCGGTAGAAAAAATTCCAAATCAATCTCGGATCACGCATGCGTTTTTCACGATTTATGAATTAGTACGAAATAAGTTTGGGATCAGTCAGGGATTGTTACCGCGAACAAACCTTATATTGTACGATTTTTTTAATGGGCTACTTGCGTACCTTTTTTTATTTAATATTTTTGAAGAGCAGGTAAAAACTTGCACCCATATTATTTTCTTTTGACAAAATTTTTGTTAATTAGCCAGAAAAAAAATAATGAAATTTGATTATTTGAATTCCCGCCATGTATGACATAAAATTACGCCGCACCAATGAATAGTCGTAAAGCCACAGCGTGGTGCCGTCCCATAGTAATGGTATGTTTGTGCGGGTAATGTAGATCACCTGTTTGACGTTTCAACAATAGTTTGGAGGTTAGTATTTTAGTTTATCTTCTTGGTATCGATATTTTAAATTACATGTAATTACCTATGTGTTTATTTATAAAGTAATTAATGTATTTGAGAGACCAGAGAGAGAGAAAAATGAACTAATGTCAAATTCAAATTAAAACTTTCTCGCACGAAGTGCCATCTATTGATAACATTCTTAAACATGCTTCCCCTTTCTTATTTCAATATAAAGACGTCACAGAAAATTTTCTTTCTTAATTTAGTAAAAAACAAATAATTATTTTAAATAAAATTTATATTTTTATATATGTTTTCAATATAACATTACGTATATAGTGACAGAAATCGGATTTTCAGTACCACGCAAGTAGCCCATTGAAAATACCATTATTTTGGAAAATAGTACGATTATTTAATTTTTTACATCTGGCAACCCTTGTGTCGTGTCGTTGTTTTACAGCGATAGGATGTGAAATGTCAAAGTGACAGTTGATCATAATGGTGATACTGACGCCGTGACCGTAATCTTGTACATACCTAACAAAATAATTAGAAATATTTAACAATTATAATATAAAACGTCGTAACAAACTTGCTAGAGTAAATAAGTAAAAATACGTGCTAACTTAGCAATCAAACAAACAAACAAGCTCCCTTTTCCCCGCAAGACATACGTCGCAAAATATCTTTGTCATACTTCGAGCAGCACGTCGGAAGTTGCAACGGACGTGGCAAGGTTGACGTCACAATGGCGGGAATAGATATGTCCGGTATTTTCAGTATTTTTTTCTCATTTAAAAATAAAAATTGTGCTAAATAAAAAAATATGGAAAATTTAAAAATATTTACTTATAATAAAAAAAAACCAAAAAAAAGGCGAAACTACCCCATTGCGAATTATAATTTGGGCTTTTTCATAAAATAAAAAAAAAATTGTAATTAATTTTAGTCTCATATTGTGAAATTTTTAATTCTGAAGAACTATTTTATTTACAACTTTTCTCTAAAATTAACACGTTAGCTGCGGAAGTTAAAAATGCTGCCTTGATTTCGGTGCGGTATTGGTCCCCGGAGACCAAGAGCAAACTTTCTGAATATGCGGGACTGGGCTCCGGCGACCAGTGATGTTTGGAACATAAATTACCATCTTTTGGCTACTAGTATTAAAACTGAACATGTATATGCAGAAAACAGTTACTTTATCATGTATGTTGCTAGTGGTAACTTAGCAATCTAATCTAACAAACAAGTTCCCGTTTCCCCGCAAGACATACGTCGCAAAATATATTTGTCGTACTTCGCACGTCGGAAGTAAGTTGCAACGGACGTGGCAAGGCTGACGTCACAATAGCGGGAATAGATATGTCCAGTATTTTCAGTATTTTTTTTTTTCTCATTTAAAAATAAAAATTGTGCAAAATAAAAAAATTAAGAAAATTTAAATTTAAAAATACTTATAATAAAAAAATCAAAAAAGGCGAAACTACCCCAATGACGAAATAACTAGTACGCCTATGCGACGCGATATGTAGAAGCCCGATCACAGAATACATTTATACAGAAGCGACACTCCTTGGCGGCACCATTGCTGTTGCGATTTTACGTTTATGACCTTGAACTTTAAATTTGTTGGCAAATTTACGCGACAAATTTAAATGGTTTTAACTTGCAAAAGAAAAATTAGAATATAAAAGTACTAAAATTTAAATTTTATTAACGATTTAAAAAGAAATCAGATAAAATAATCACATAATTATATTTTTATTAAACAAATACCTGAATTTTACAAATTTGTTACAATGCAGAATTTTCTATATCTTTGATGTGAGAAACAAACGTCAGACTCGATGAATATGTCCCATATATCCTTCTCCATCAAATCTTCTCTTCCACAGGCTTTCAGCCACATTTTACACTTATATTTATTAAATGAATATACATTTTACATGATATGGTAGTCGTTTTAATACATAACTTACATGTCTGTATCAAACATCTGAAAATCGGCTCTTTTTTCATTTTCTCATTCAAAATTTCAACAGGCTTACAGATAACCAATATTAAGTATTTAATAGGTGTCAAAGTGGTTGATGAAAAATTGAGAAAAGAGCCGATTTTCAGATGTTTAAAATTTTAGAGGAATTTCATGTGAGTTTTAGTTGTTAATAACTAATTGTTCATCGGCAATAATCGTGTCTGGTGTAGGTTAAGTGCTAAATGTCAACTAAAAATGACATGTACATTCCCTGGAATGTGTAGCCACCTGGTGGTAAAATTATGAAGTTGTCTATATCGCACCCCGGCGAGAATAGTGACACAAATCAAAATTTAGAAATTCTAAGTTTATCAGATAAAATTGGTCAAAAATATGCTTCTAATAATCAGGAATAGTGACATAAATCAAAATTATATTTTTCGAGAGATGTAGCTAATGTCGTTTCGTTTCGAACTAATGTAAGTAACTTTACATTCGAGAACTGTCTTCTTTAATTTAAGTTTTACGCAAAACTATTTTTTGGACTTGTGTCACTCTTCTCGCCGGCGTGCGATATAAGAATTAAACATCTTGAAGAAAATATCTGGTTTTCAAATAAATAATTATAAAATATACGTACTGTTAAATAATACTTTTGTATCTGTTATTTTACTTTTAGAATTATACTGTAAATATTGTTATGATATAATTAAAACATAATTCAACTACTTCGCTTTGTCGTTTACAACAAGTTTGTATGAGTCATACAGACTTGGTCGAACCATATAATGGGGAAGTTTAGCATGGTAAAAATTCTACATAACATACTATTTTCTCACAAATATAACGCAAATGATTGCTGAAATTGAAATTAAAAATTAAAATTATTGCTCCATTTATTTATAATTAATATTTTTTGGGTAAACTCTAAGTACGTCACAAGTCAGTTATGCGCAAACTCAGATAGAACGGTGAAAGCGAACCACTTGAACGTAGGTCGAACAACACCTCAGTCTCAAGTGACTGGTAACCGCAACCACGTGCGTCAGTGTATAAGTCGACATACGTTGTACCAAGCCTCTACCGACGTCATCACAGCTTAAAATCGGCTTTTCCGGAAAATCTGGGCATTTTTGAAAAAAATAAAACATGTTACATCATTTTTCAAGTCATTTCCCATGGAATAAAAGAATAAAAAAAAATCGCTAAACTTCCCCATTAGTACCTAATAATCTACGACACAAGAATTCCACCACGAACTTTATTTATGGAAATTATGAATGAAAAGTTTTTATAATAATTTTTACATTAATGTGTTTAGAATTAGTTTATATTTCATAATTAATAGGAAAAAGTAACATTATTTTTTTTCGCAAGTACCTTATTACTTTCATAAGTTGAGAATCGTGAGCATCCATGATTCAAAATATTGTGGAGTAAATTTCTGTTCCCTCCTCGAGAGTCTGGTAAGTAAAGTATGACTTTGGAGTAAACTCTGGCTGTTTTGGAACAGATTAAGAGTAAACTCTGAGAATAAGGTTATTTTTCGAACGACTTCGTACTCTATAGTAGAGTTTTGGAACGCAGCCCAGATGACGAAGAGTAGAATGACATATGAATGTGCATTTGTATTTATACTCGCCGTCAGATAAATATGGACTGATGCTCAATTGTTTCTCTTCTCCCCACCCTGTCCCTTGCCCTGCGGTGTTGCCGCTTCTTCATAACTTAGCATTTTCAACATGACCAATGGAATTGGCAACATTGTAGAAATCTCTAGTCCATATATATTTGACGGCAAGTATAGTTGATATAGTGTTAATACGAAGAAAAATATATAATTTTTATTTCAAACATTCCTATAAACAATTTGAAGCATGTTCCGATATTGGAACAACGAATGGGTGCAATACCGCGAGTATTTCTTAACGTGAAACATTGGATTTGTCGTATCCATGGTTACGACTTGACATTTGATTGACAGCAATGTATTTTCCCGTTCCATTTAAAATGAAACATACAGAACGAATTTGACATTTGATAAGACGTTACTAGAGGTTAATTTTGTTTAAATAATTATTCCTGCATTCTAAATTAAAATTAGTTGTAGAAAAAATATAGTGTGCACCTTGTGCCCGAGATGTTGTCTGACTCGGCTAAATTTCTTAAAATATTTAAATATAATACTTCTGTCGAATTCATTCCCCATGTGTCATTTTAAATGAGACAGACAAATACATTGCTGTCAATCAAATGTCAAATCATAACTTATAGGAAAATTCAACGGTTATCTGTCATATTAACAAGATGTCATTAGAGGTTAATTTTGTTTAAATAATTCATACCTGTTTTCTAAAAATTAAATTTAGATGTAGAAAAATTACTGTGTGCACCTTGTGCCCGAAATATGTTTAGTGCTTTCGAGTGGTTTTCTGACTCCGCTAAATTTCTTACAATATTTAAATATAATACTTCTGTCAGATTCGTTCCCTATGTTTCATTTTAAATGGAACGGGCAAATACATTGCTGCCAATCAAATATCAAATCGTAACCATAGATATGACAAACCCAATGTTTCACGTTAAAAAATACTCACGGTATATTTTATATGTGAAGTATGTAAATAAATATTAGAAAATCAATAAGAATAAGTTTATTTTCTTACAGTTACATGAAATATTTATAAAATAAACATTTATTCTAAAATTTAAACATAACACAAATAATTACCGTACATGAAAATCTTTAAAACATGTTTCATGTAAATTCACCTTACATTTTTCACACATTTTTGTTGAGTTTTTTTTACATATAGCACATCTATTTTGCTTTTGTGCTGGAACCATCCAGTGATCAATGCGATCATACCGTACTTCACTCTGAACACGTGCATCTATTTTTTTTTATTTTGGACGACCGCCTCCCGTTACTGCTTGACCGTATTTACTGAGGTAAATTTGATCTGCTGCGAATCAAAAATATCACACAACCAAGATTAGAATAGTATTTTACGTATCTAGGACGAAAAGTGAATCTTTAAGGTAATTACTTGAAGAGTACCTTAAAGATACTTTTCGTCTGCGATGCATACATAATTTTATTTCATACTGGTTTCTGAAGTTGTTAAATTATTAAAAGAAATCTCTAGTAATTTATAACGGTATTATTATCGGTTTCAAAAATAAAGTCCCCTGAGTCTAGGACACATGATTATTTCTATAGTACATGAAGAAAAATATATAGTTTTTTGTTTTACCATTTAAATATTAGGTACAGTGTGAAATGTAAAAAATGAGACACATTTTTATCGAAATTTTGAGATACACTAACTTCAAACTAATGTACTTCATATATAGTGAAATGTATGTTTTTCAAAATTTCTTATAAATAAAGAGAAACTTAACATCAGCTAACTTTACATACAGAAAAAATATAAAAAAAACATTAATATGCGCAGATTGTATGATTATTGAAATGAAAGAAAAACGTAATAGTATATTACATCCGAGGTGGGAGATGTTTCATTACAGCCGAGGACTTATGTATGAGATAATGCGCGAGGCTGTTATGAAACTCCCACCGAGGTTATGTATACTATTTTATTCACAATCATCCTCATTTTAAATCAATAATTTTCAAAATAAATCAATGAATTATAACCTTGTTTTAGTCTCAGGAATCTGTGGTTAAGTCATGTCCCCCTATGTAAGAGACACGCTGTATAACCCAAAATTTTGTGGAAAGTGTTTTTAAAGATGAAATTTGGTGATGAAAATGACAGCTGTCAAAAATTAAATGGTAGAATGGAAAGAATGAGTCAAGCAGAAGCGTCACTCTGGATACTGGTTTTTAACCAGTATTAATTCTGTAACTACGATCTGAAGTATACTCCCAAACAAGTACATGGTCAAATGCATCAAGTTATTGTTAAAAATGAAAATCAGTAAAATTTTAATCTAGTGACATGTATTTTTCGGTAAAAACAAAACGGTCTACTAATGGAGTAAATTTACTCTAATTTACCTACACATATTGGATGGTAGTGCGAGCTCGGTTTTAACTAAAACGCTGTTTTAAGAAATGTCAAATTCACATTTCAATATTTAATTTCATCCATATGTGTAAAGAATGATTTTTTAAAAAATATTTGTTTGACTACAAACTATGTTCTGCTTAAAAAATCATATTTTGATAAATTTGATATTGTTTATTTTTATTATTAGAAAATGAAATTTGACATTTCTTACAACAGTGTTTTAGTTAAAACCGAGCTCGCTCTACCAGCCATTATATACAATGTTGTTTATAAATTTTAAATACAAAATATTAAATACCTGCTTTTGTTATCAACATTTGTTAGTACCTTTTCAAAAGTATATTTTAACATTGTTGCTTGGTGTATAATGTACTATCGTTAACTTTCAGATTGTGTACACCGAATGTATATAATAATAAATATATTTTCAGTTGACTGTGTATTAATAGGTTATATTAATGTATAGGAAATCATCCATTAATGATACCTATTAATGCATGATTTTTTATTAATAAACGATTTTAGTATGTAACCATAGATAAAATTAGATTTTACAATTCAGTAAAATACGGTCAACTGAAAAATATTGTAACACGTGTGTTAATTGGCTATTAATGATCTCATCAATTAAAATGTCTCAATCATTAATCAGCCTCATTAAAATGATAGGTAAATAACTATAAAGGACCTAGAGACTGTAATGTCTACGCAATGGGGTCATGTCACAATTTCTGTTTTATTTTTTTCCTGGAAGTCTACCGGTCACAGTATATGTAAATAATATTTTCACGCCATTTGTGTACATTGTTTTGTAGATATATATTTTTAAAAATAGGGGTCAATTTCAAATCTCAATGAGATCACGTGAGCGCATACGTCATGTATCTGAACGATTCCAGTTCACCCTGGCGAACAAAATGTAAATTTCCACAAGTATTAAGCTCGTGCTACTTATTGTATTGTACTCATGCAGTACAAAACAATAAGCAACACGTACTTACTACATTCAATATTTTCTGGTTTGTTAATAGACGCAATTTTGACATCTGTCAATAGTCTCAAGTTCACGTGCGCATTCTTTATCTAACCGTTAATGATCATTAATTTTTGACGTCTGAATCGGGTATTACATAATTTTAGAATACATTTCATAATTTTTATTATTTTTGGACAATTGAAGGAAAAATATTGTTTCTGTACTCAACCTCGGAAGTGATATATTACGAAGGCTACTGGAAATGTCAATTTTCCGGTTTAGGTAAATGGAAAATTTTATCAAAAAACACTGGCACTGAAACATTCACATTCTGCAACAAAATAGTCTTAACAATAATAAAATTTATTATGTGATTTTTTCACGATTTTTGTGTATCAAGAAAACCAAAATCATCATTTGTTAAAATTAAACAACCTCAAATGAAAATTATCACAGCCTACACGAATTTATAAAATGTGTACTTATTAATAATTTTGTTCGTTAAAAAAGTGTTATACAAACCTCTTACAAGACGTCATCCCAGCATTCTGAAATAATAGTCTAGTCGTCAGACTTGAGGAGCCCCGAAAATAAGTTTAAAAAAATTGTCTATGCTTAAGACCGCAAGTCCGAAATGAAAACTGAAATGGTTGACATTTGGATTAAAGTCACTAGATATATAAAGTACCGCAATTGGCCACGATATTGTGTATAGTTTAGGCGCCAAATTTAAAATAGATTATCTTGAAACGAGTGCGTTAATACAAAGAAAAATAATCGGCAGTGAAATAAATCTATGAAGATAATTCATTATTATTGATTTTATGTTGATAATTTTTATAATATGCATACTTATAAATACAAAACATAACTGATCAAAATTATAAAGAAAATAATAAAAAATAACTACAATCAAGGTTAATTTTCTTCAGGTCGATTGACGCTAAAGTCACCAGAAATAGTGACTTTTATAGGCACAGCTGGGCACAGTCAACTTCAACTAGATCCTGATTCCACCATATTGGCTGGTAGCACAAGCGTGGTTCTAACACCGGTGTTAACTAGAACCATGTCAACGATTTGACACATACTTCAAGCTTGTTAAGAAAACAAGTGTTGCCAATATATTGATCAAGTTGAAAATTTACTGACAGCCATATTCAATAAATTTGACCTCGTTATTTAAAACTATTTTTCCTAGAAACAAGTGAAAAACAAATCAAATTAAATAATTTGAAATAGTGTCGGCACTTGTTTTGTTAACAAACCTGAAGTATATGTCAAGTCGTTGACACGGTTCTAGTTAACACCGGTGTTAGAACCACGCTTGTGCTACCAGCCATTGTGTCTAGAAAACGTTCTTCTCTCTTTAACATATTGGTACAATGAATTGCGGTACTTTATATATCTAGTAACTTTAATTTGGATCGTACAGCAATGACATCTCTTGATTGCCCCCGGAACCTTTATAAACTTAAATGTTTTATGCCCGGTTTGTCCACAGCAACTTAAGTTGTTGATTATTAAAGTGCTACTTAATTGTAAGTAGGCCTTATATTCCAAATGCGTTGCACCAGCAAATTTGAATGCGAAATATGACAAAGTAAACACGAGATTGACAGATCTCAACACCCACCAAAGAAGTTCACTATTTAGTCTAGAGGTGATAAACTATCGATAGTAACTATCGATATATCGATGGTATAGACACTATCGTACTATCGATAATTTTTAAAAACTATCGATATACTATCGAAAAAGTAGTCATTAATCATTTTAAATTATCTTCAATTAATTTTTATGAAAATTTGTAAAATATTACAAAGAATGCACACTATTCGAACGTGTAGCGCGCATGCGTTCTAATGATTTATTTTGAAGCTGTTACCTGTAATGGCCTTGCGCCTTCCCTCATGATACATTAAATTCATAATTTTTCTCTTTTCGAAATAAATAATCTGATTTTTTTTTTCTAATTGAATTTTCGTTTTATTTTTATTAAATGTACATAATACTATTGATAATTTGCGATAGTTTTTATAAATTTATACTATCGATAGTACTATCGATAGTTTCTATAAATTACTATCGTACTATCGATGGCAGCCATTATCGATAGTTTATCACCTCTAATTTAGTCACTAGCGGCGCTGACGTCTAAACTGGCATCGCGAATGATATACGAGAATGACAGATAATTTTCTTTTCTTTTAATAGTTGAATGTTTGCTTAACCTACTCAAAATTTTTGAAATGAAAATGAAAAACTAACTTTGAATTGATTTTTATCAAAATTTTCGCAATGTAAGGGTATGATATTATTTAATTGTTGAATTCTTAAGAAAATTTAATGAGTTAATAAAAAATATATGCCATTTAAAAAAATATAGCATTGATCCTTAAGTTGAGTACCACTGGTTTTAAAATAATAGTGGTTATGCCAAAATGTGTCCCCCTCTATATCTTACAAAATATCTTAATCACATTTTTATGTAACTTTGCACATACATGAATAAAATGCACTGTTCCATTAACTTGATACACCCTGTAGGAATATATCAATGATTTTGTACAATCATTAATATTATCTGATAATGTGTAAAAAAAACATTGAAAATGGGTCACCTGTAGGTACAACCAAAAGTAAACACACCAAAGTATTTTGTGCAATAATGCATGTTTAATTCAAATATAATTATTTGTACATGTAATAGAACTAAAATACAACATAATATACAAAATATGTTTTTATATTTAATGATTATGAAGGTAATAAAACGTGTCTTATTAAAATTGTAAGGTATTAACCACATCATCTCTTATTCTTTGTGCATCTTTATTATCTATATCTTCGTCTATATTTACATCAATATCTATTTCAGTTGGTACAGCAGGTAAATTATTACATTCTTCTACAGCTTCCAGTGGTAATTTATCATTTAAGGAAATATTGTGCAAAACACATATTGCACGGATGAAATGAACTATAAATTGAATATTTCTCAATTTAACATGGTTCAACAGTCGAAATTTCTGCTTCATTATACCAAAACAATGTTCAATTACATTTCTGTTTCTAGCTAATTTTGTATTATAATTTATTTGTTTTCTACTTAATTGTCCTCTGAACGGCGTTAATAGTTTTTTTAAAAGGGGATACCCGTTGTCCCCTAGTAAAAAATATCGTCCACATTTTTCTTCTAAACTTTGAAATAGAGGTGAATTCTTTAAAATCTTGTTATCTTGGAGGGATCCAGGAGAACCAACAAAAACATCTCGTATCCTTTTTTCATTATCACAAACAACTTGCATCTAATCAAAAAATTAATATATTAGGTTAATATAAAAATAATACCATTGACGAAATAATATGAATAGATTGATAAACTTGTGAGCATTTGTGTAAATTTTTGCATTAGAAGTCCATTATATTTCAAAGATGGTAATACCTTTTGAGGAATACAAATGCGCTCCACAATTATTATAGCATTGCCAATTTTCCGTCATATTATTTAATCAATGATAATACATACAATGTCTCCCATTTAGAAGTGCCACCATGGGGATCTCGAAAACTATAAGAGATAAAATGTCGGTTAAATGGAACTTTTTGTGCGCCTTTGGGAGGCCATCTCAGATGTGCTTTGGTTTTCCAAAAATTCTCATAGGGCACTAGATAATGACGAAAAACTGAATATTGTTGATTTTTTCTTTCTCAAACTATTAGTAATTAAGAAAAACGTTTCAAATATAAAAAGATAGATATTTTTATTAACTAACCAATGGCGTACAAAATAAATTTTTATATCCGTAAATTTTCGAGATATAAAACAAACTTATATTTTTTTAAATGGCACCCATATCTGATTTTAGTCTCAAAAAAATCAATATTTTTTTCTCTTTTCAATGATGTAAGGGTTATTATGTTTTATATTTGTTTTGCTCCTAAAATTTAATTTTTCTCTTTATTTTCCTAAATTTTCTTATTATTTCCCAAAAAAACATTATTATTTTTATTAATTATATTGTAGTTGATCAAAATAATTTGTTTTGTGCCTTTATTACTTAATATTTTCATTCTAGACTCATAATTACAAATTACACTATGATGAGCCAAGGGTGACCTGATACAAAATATTATAAAAATTAATTTGATACGAATTTTGAGCAAAATTTTCTAACAAAATAAATTATTGAAATAAAAGGAGTATTTCCAAATAGAAATCTACCAATATTTTCAAAATAATTGTAAATTGAATACAAAATAAGGAAAAAATAATAAATTTGAAGGTAAAACAAATATAAAACATAATAACCCTTACATCGTTGAAAAGAGAAAAAAATATTAATTTTTTTGAGTCTAAAATCAGATATGGGTTCCATTTAAAAAAATATAAGTTTGTGTTATATCTCAAAAATTTACGGATATAAAAATTTATTCCGTACGCCACTGGTTAGTTAATAAAAATATCTATCTTTTATATTTGAAACTTTTTTCTCAATCATTGATAGTTTAGAAGTTATTTGAAAAAGAAAAAATCAACAATATTCAGTTTTTCGTCATTATCTAGTGCCCTATGAGAATTTTTGGAAAAATAAAAGCACATCTGAGACGGCCTTCCAAAGGCGCACAAAAAGTTCCATTTAACCGACATTTTATCTCTTATAGTTCTTGAGATCCCAATGGTGGCACTTCTAAATGGGACCCACTGTATAATTAAATCACTACCTGTATTGAATAAAATCCTTTTTTATTTATGTAGGAATCTGGATCATTTTCTGGCTTGTCAATTTTTATATGGCAACCATCAATTGCCCCAATTGCATCCGGAAATCCATTTTCGTTAAAATGTTGCTCTATTGTTACTTTCTCTGCATCTGATGGCCAAGTAATTATTTGTGGTGATAAATTACTTAGAAAGAGAACAACTCTATTATTGATACGATGCAGGGAACTAATTGTTATGTTAAATCTATCTGCAACTTCTCTGTAACTAGCATACTGACGGCCACAAAACCATAGGAATATGAGAATCTATAATGGAAAATTGAAAAGGCGTATTAGACAATAAATAAAAATTAATCACATTTTCAAAAGCTAACTGATCTATACTAACTAATCCAACAGCCGATTTTTGTGTCAACTGTCCACTTAAACATTTCTACCTGAGCTTTTAACTCGCAAGAAGTAGGTATACTTTATTTAAAACGGGGTATCGCAGAAGTAGAATATTTATTTTCAATCTACCTTGAAATATAATAGTATATTAAAAAACAAGTTTTATAAGACATGTTTTTTCGCATTTAGAAATCGAGCCTTGGCGATTTTTCTAATTGACAAGTGCGAAAAAAGTCTTATAAAATGAGTTTTTTATACTATTTTTTATATTTTGCGCCTTTTACATACTAAAATATTTTTTAAAAACTGCAATACATTTGAAACTACAGCCGGAGTAAGACAAGGATGCATTTTGAGCCCGCTTCTGTTTACGCTAATTCTTGACGAAGGAATAAAAGACACAAAGAAAGAAGTAAAGAAATACTACATAGGACATTTGTAATTGAGAAGAGTGGAAATAGCAGAACTATGCTATGCAGATGACATGGTCATCATAGCAGAAGACGAAAAAACGTTAACAAGGAATATAGAAATATATGATAAAGCGCTACAAAAATTAAACATGAAGATCAATAAAGAAAAAACGAAAACCATGATACTAGGAAGAAATGAACAACACCACACGATACAACTAAAAAATGAAAATCTACAGCAAGCCCAAAAATTTAAATACCTGGGGTCAATGATCTCAGAAGATGGAAGATTTGATGAAGACATAAAAGAAAGAAGAACAACAGGAGGAAAAATATTCAATAGCATCAAACACAGCTTCTTAGGAAAGAAAGAAATACCGAAAGAGACCAGAGTACAAATATTTAAGAAAGTAGTGACACCTATACTCATACACGGAGCTGAAACATGGACATTAACGCAAAAACAAAAAGAAAAAATTACGGCCATCGAAATGAGATTCTTGAGAAAAATAGAAGGGAAAACAAGACTGGACAGAATTGAAAACACAACCTACAGACAAAACTTAAAAGTAAAATCAATAGAAGATAAGATAGCAGAAGGACAGCTGAGATGGTATGGTCATGTAGAAAGGATGAGAGAGGAGAGAATAGTTAAAAAGGTGTTTGAAGCAAAAATTGGAAGAAAGAAACCACGAGGACGACCAAGAAGAACGTGGCTGGAAGAAGTAAAGGATGCAGCGCAAAGAAGAGGTCTAGGAAGAAACGAAGACAACAACACAAGATAGAGCAGAGTGGAAAGAAATATGGAGAAGACCAACGAACCAGAACTCAACCCCCTCCTCTGCAAGCCGGGGGAACGCCTTACACCCGTGAGGGTAGAAAGGTGCAGGATTAAGTAAAGTAAGTGTAAGTGAAATTTTGTAGTTGGTAACACTGAATTCACCACATTCAATTATTATTTAAAAGTTAATGTCATTTTATATTTACAAACAATTTTATGTAAATTAAAAATTGAAAAAATTGTAAAAAAAAATAAGTGAATTTAATGTAATCATGGAAGATGAAATCAATTGCACTCCGCCTGAACTACGTAATATAGCTCAGACCACTGTAAATAATCTACTTACTAAAAAATCAATTAACTAAAAATAAATTACGTAAAAAAGGGTTAAGTAAATGCCATCTAGTACCAACCTTCTAAAACAAAAAATTGTATATCGAAATGAAGGTCTTTATTATGAACGCAAATTCTAAAAAAAATATTTTTTGTGTGCAATAAAATTTTGCTTAACATCAACGGTAACATGAGGTTTTTACCACCATCGTCTTGTATATCTTTGTCTTCTCTTTTGCATCAGCTGTCATAGTTCTATTATTTGAAGCAATATTGCAATTAAATTAAATATATATTGGATTAAATATATAAAGAGAGAAAATATCCATAACCTCACCTAAAACAAAAGTGACAGTTCGCTACGACACTTTACGACTCTTCCGACTTTTGCAGAGAGGAAGTGTCGCGCGCCGAGCGTTGCTAATGTCCAACGACTTACAACATCCGACATACGACTCAATGGGGAAGTTTAGCGATTTTTTTAAATTTTTTTATTCCATGGGAAATGACTTGAAAAATGGTGTAACATGTTTTATTTTTTTCAAAAATGCCCAGATTTTCCGGAAAAGCCGATTTTAAGCTGTGATGACGTCGGTAGAGGCTTGGCGCAACGTATGTCGACTTATACACTGACTGACGCGGTTGCGGTTACCAGTGAAGCGCTTTTACGCTTTGTTACGCCCTACGTTCAAGTGGTTCGATTTCACAGTTCTGTCTGAGTCTGCGCATAACTGACTTGTGACGTACTTAAAGTTTATCCAAAAAATATTAATTATGTAGAATTTTTACCATGCTAAACTTCCCCATTGTAGAACAGGCCTTAGTCATGAGTGCGCTCGGGGTTTTGGGTTCGAATCCCACTAAGGCATAGATGTTTGTATATGTGAACCCAGTCTGAGTCCTCCACCATAACAAAACAGGGTACTATACCATAGTCAAATTTTAACTATCTTAAATAAGGCGAAAATATACATAAATTAATGAGTATTAGTGAAAAAATTTGTTTAAATATTGATTAGCTCGAAAACTACAAGCGATTAAAGTTGATTACTAATTGGGTATGACGCGTTAGGTACTAAGAATTACATTGATCGCCTGATTTTAAAAAGGAAATTCGCGCGTCTTCTGCGTTCACCTTTAAAAGATTATTAACTGTCACGTTTTAACCTAACAAAAAGATTAACAATTTTGTGTTTGATGAATTTGTTTAATTATAATATCTAGTAATATTAACAATATGTATTTATAATTAATCAATTTGTAATACTAATTAAATTAATAATAATGTCAGAAATTTGAAACATTGAAACTTCAAAACAAACAAACACTAGCGCCATCCGCCGTCATACTTTGTGTCATAATATTGTCAAACTGTTTCAATGTTCTATAATTTATTAGGAAAAAAATGCTTATTATTAATGTTATTTATGATTAATAATAATTTCTTCGTGAATATAAAGTATAAGTTTTTATACAGGGTGATTCTTGACCTATACGCATAAATGTGAGGAATGATAGTTTGTGATAGGTAATAACAGATAATGAAAAAAAAATTAGTAAAAGTCATTTATTTACGGAGATAACGAATAAAGTTTGAAATTATTTTAGTAGCAATAAACTAATAAAAAATTAATTAACTAGGGTGCTGTGCATTAGTGTCATAGCAATTGTTTTCAATCGTGTCTGTCATTATTTCGTAATCTTTCGTGTATTTGAGTTTTTATTATGGCGCATCATTTCACCAATGCAGAATTTATGGATATGATATTAGCGTACGGAGAAGCAGAACAAAATTCAGTAGCTGCATCTCGCCTTTATGCACAAAGGTTTCCCCAAAGACATCATCCGGGACGAGAAGTTTTTCTACGAATGGTGCAGCGTGGTAGAGAAAGTGGTCATTTGCAACCGAGGCTCGAACAATTGCTATGATACTAATGCGCAGTACCCTAGTTAATTAATTTTTTATTAGTTTATTGCTACTAAAATAATTTCAAACTTTATTCGTTATCTCCGTAAATAAACAACTTTTACTATTTTTTTTTTTTTTTTTCATTATCTGTCATTACCTATCACAAACTATCATTCCTCACATTTATGCGTATAGGTCAAGAATCACCCTGTATAAAAATATTTCAACTACGCAAATTTGTCCCCTCTATAACTAACAGTTTGTCAGTACCTGCTACGTCACGCACCAAATTCTTAAACTTTAAAAATTCATATTTTGCTTTTTACGTAAAATTTTTAAGTTGCGTTTGCACTAAAATTCTTATTTCACCCTGTTCTTACAGGAAAAAATAATAAATAAATGATACAGGACCCTATCAAATGCAGTTAAACTAAAGACAATTAAGACTTTTTATTATTACGAATTGCTTCAAAATTAAACGAACTTTCATTTAAAATAATAAAAAAAAATTAGAGTGGAGGACTCCATTGGTATTTATTCTGTTGGGGAGTTAAAAAAACACATCTTATTGTTTGTGACCAACGATGTGAATAAAGCATACCTACTTCTTAAAAATTAAAGGCTTAGATAGAACAGGATCACTTTACACTAAAGCGGCTGTTGGATTAGTTGGAATGGATCACTCAGGACATCTTATTGTTTACTTGATCTTTAGGAGAAATGTTTCCATATCGTCCGGAGTGAGGTTTGAATTGTTTACTTCTTTCAAATTTTTCAGCTATATTTTCGACAACTTCTTGACTCACACGGAAATCCTCCAGGAATGCATTTTCCTCATAAGGAGAAATTTCTTCTCCTGGAACAAAATTTTACAAATTTCGAGAAAAAACAACATAATTTTAATCGTTTACATACCTAAATAATTTTCATTTTTTATTTCTCGGTATTCCTAACTGCGGTTCATCTTAAATCGTCATCACTTAATTGTGAGACAAAACACTTTCAACACATCATCAAATAGTGTTCTTAAAAAAAAACCTAACTCAGAGTAGGCTATGAATTAAGAAACATATGTTAATTTAAATTTAATTAAATGTCAATTTGACATGAAAGAAATCATGCTTTTCTTCTTGAATCTTATTTTAGAAATGGAAATAAATTAGAAAACGGCAAATGACATTATTCTTTTGATGTCAGTTACAATGAATTTCTAGAAAATTACCTTTCAAGATCAATTTTGACAACTTGACTTTTGATTTGAATAATGATCAGACATACGTTAGGTTTTTTTTTCTGAACACACTGTACTAGATGGTACATAGGAAAACAAACCATAACTATTAAAATATTAATTTCGAAATGTTGTGTCCTCTAATTATTTTTATTATTTAAACATTCTGAATTTTTGGAAGCTAAAATTATAAAATTTACACTTTTGGTGCCGGTAAACTTAAATTAAAGACCCGGTGAAACTGGATTTATACCCAAATCATTCAAGCAGCCAATGCACGTCATCTCTTAGTGTAAAAACCTTCATGCATTAAAATCACTAATAATAAAAAATGAAATAAAATTTCAATCATTTTTAACCGTCAAAAAGTGTATAACCTTATATAATTATTATTAAGATGACTTATCGTAAATGACATGAATAATATATAAATAATGTACATTAACGTCATATTATTCGTTTAAATGTTGCTATAGTTGGCAGCATTGATAATTTGTATGTTCATACTGTCAAAGTTATTATTTGAAAAATATTTGTATCGTGTTTGAAACATTTTTGTGCGTTGTAAAGGCCTATTTATAATAAAGTAATGTTAAACGCAACGCAACGACGCAAAAGTGACCGTTAACGCAAACACAAAATTTGTGAATCTCCCACGGCTCACTTTTATTTATTGCCTTTATATGGCATACATAAGTACAAATAAGGTTAGTATTATAAAATAATTTAAATAGAAATGGACAGTGACGAAAATATAGTATTTATTTTGTAGATGTGACAGTTCATGACTATGTCGATAATACAGGTTACAATCTGTATAACTCCTTTCATAAAGATTCTAAAACCTCTGTAAACGTACCAGTACATGACGTCACTCATCTAGTTACTTTTATTCAATTTTTATTAATGACATGCATTGGCTGCTTGAATGATTTGGGTATAATATCGTATCGAAACGAAATGTCAAATGCAATTGAATATTGATGTCAAAATTTCAGCTTACATTTTTTTGTTTAAGCCTAGCTTAAAATTTAAGTGTCAGCGTGCACAATGGACATTAAAATCAAAATCATAATAAATAAAATAGCCATTTGTTCCTGTTTTTCAATCACTATTCAGGTGTTCATTTTTCGAGGCTCACCATTGGGATTTCAGAAACTATAAGAAATACGAAGTCGGTTAAATTTTGGCAAATTGCCCCATTTTAAAGTTGAATTTGTTTTTCCCGAAAAATTCATAGGTCACTACATAAATACAAAAATTCAAATTTTACTGATTTTTATTTTTACAAATAACTTCTAAATATGAAATAATATGGAATTTTGGTTTGCACTTCTTTAGGACACTTTTATTTTCTTTCGAACAACGATGCCCAAGTTTCTTTATCACTGTTAAATTCTGAATTATGATTTTTATATGGACGTTATATTGGAAAGATACAGCATGAAAAGTGAATTTTTGTAAGCAGCAAAAATTACAACTATTACTAATTTTGTAAGGTAAAAACAATTATTGTTTTATTTTATTATTGATAATGCCCAGTTGCACCAACAAGGCTTAAATTTTAAGCTAGGTTTTGAAAAAATGCATATTGAAATTTTGGTGCAATATTGTCAATTTAATCCAGTTATATTTAAGTTACGTTGGTGCAACCTGCTCTGATTTGAGGACTGTTTTGACTATACAAAAACTAGTTTAAAAGTGGCACAGAAGTTGTTGGAACATTCTATATAAGTCGAAATTTGCGGTTTAGCATATTGGAACACGATTATTGAATTGCACATGTGTCGGAAAATCTCAAATTAATTCGATAGCTTGTTGGAACAAACATTTTATAATAGAGATAGTGGGTGAGATTCAGTGGGTGGTATTAGCGTGTTTTAAGCTAAAACAGTCTTTTGTCAAAAATATTTTGGCAACTTTGTAAGAAAAAAGTGAGAGGCCAAAGGATCAAATAAAGAAAAAAATATTATTAATAGAAGTAAGAAAAAAAGGACAAATGTCAAAACTGATCAAAACGGGGGTTGAGTTATTTTAAAATTCATTATCATTCAGGTATGAAATATTTGACACATAAAATTTGACATATTTCTAACCTAATTTTGCAATAATGAGTTTCCTTTTACACCTTCCATTTACAATAATACTTCCTCATTTGGCTAAAGGAATCTGTATTACTTTTCCCTGTGGTAAAATTTCTAAATCACAATTGAATCTCATTGATACATGTGGAATATATTACAATGTTGCCATATACTCAATACAAGTTTTAATACAGACCTTAATACAACTCACTGAATTCCATCCAATGTGTTCACAAAAATCGTAACTTGGAGTAGGTTATGAACAAAAAAAGTACTTGAATCCTAATTTTAGAAATAGTAATAAATTAGAAAACGGTCAATGATAATATACTGTATTCTTTATCTTTTCTCCTTAAAATTACATTTCACGATCAATTTTGACAACTTGACTATTGAATTGAATAATAATCAAACTACGTTTCTATGTTCATAGCCTACTCCGAAAGAGTTTTTATTTTCTTTTTCTGAACACACTGTACTACATACTACAAGTACTACATACTCTATTATGAAATTTATTATTAAAAATTAAATTATTATGACAATAATTGTCATGAATTTTTTAAAAATATTCCTATTAAATAATAACGTATGATACTTGGATTTTACAGATAGAGAATTATTCATTGGCGGTGTTTAGGAAGTTAAATGAAAATTATTTAGATAAATAAACGATTCAATAATTATTTATGTAACTGTTCGCGTAACAACAGTAACGTCACAGTAAATATGAATTGATTTACTGTACGGTCGGTCAGAAACAGGTTGTGGTTACAAAGGTACGAAAGTAGCTCAAAAAGTTCACGGAATCAAGCAGTTTTTTTTTAAATTGCACTACAGGGTTGGGCAGAAAAAAACGGACGTTTTTTAAAACGTCACTAAATTGATAATTGGAAAAAATTATTGACGTATTTGAGTTCGTTATGACATAGCATTTAACAAAATCAAGTATGGAAAACAACATTTTGCATGTGGTGTCCGTTATCATTAATGCATGACGATAATGGGACTGCTGTTACCGTGAACTCGGAGCGCTATATCGAGATAATACATAACTTCTTTTTGCATGAATTATGAAGAAACCGTGTTCGTATCCGACGTGTGTAGTTTCAGCAGGATGGGGGTACAAACCACACAGCTACAGCATCAATGGACGTTATTCATCCACATTTTTAGGTTTGGTGACATTCATTGGCCTCCTTGGTCCCCTCCTTTGTTCATTTACGATTTTTTCTTGTGAGGTCACCTCAAGATACGTACATACGAACACAAACCCCGCACATTGGAAGAACTGGAAGAAGCTATTCGCGTAGAAGTCGCCCAAATTGACAGATGTTAGAAAGAGTGCTTATAAACTTCGTAGAACGACTTCAGAAACACATTAGCTTTGTTCCAGCGGCTTGAAGTGCAAATCTCTAACTTACAAATCTTGCCTTCTACATTTCTTGCTTTTTACATTTTCTAATGGCCAAATCTATCCCTGTACATTTCTTGCCTTGTACATTTCTAGTTTTTTACGAATCTCGCCTTTGACAAATCTGTCCCATGAAGTTGTTGCATAATGAGCCATGTTCACATGAGGACATTTTACGTGTAAATTCACAGCAAATCAAAGACAAGTATACACTCCGAAAAGAAAATAATTTACAGGACCAAGTGTTTAAAATTATTTTATTTAACAGTAATTTGATTTTTAAGGAAATATCTGAAATTAATAAATTATATTGAAACAAAAATAGTAATGCTTTATTAAACAGAAATAATTATTAACAATTACGTAGGTACGTCCATTAATGAAAATTTGTAACAAATAATTTAGTTAAAAGCAAGCTTTTACATTATTATTGTACACGTAGTAAAACATATTTTTTTTTAGTATACATAAAAGAAGGAGAACAGAGTTAATAATTGGAAATAAGAACAAGTCTTCTGGTAGTTCTGGTGCTATATAAATAAATGATAATTTGTATCCTTTTCTCTGTGTGTATTAAAACTTCTGCAGTATGAAACACTTTATAGTTTCGAAACCGTATTAATATTCCAAAAATGCGGAAAATAGATTGCCTTCCAAAAAATAAAAAAAAAATATCCTCTTTACAGCTAGATCCGTTTCTCCGTAGTGTACATACTTGCATCACAAAACTACTGTAAAAAACCCTAAATCACTAAAAATTTCCCGTAAAATCACATGTATTCATAATCTGCATAAGAACCACTAAAACCACAAATATTTTTAACAATAGCTCTACGGAAGCATTTGCCACTTTAGGATTCATTTGAAGGCATTAAAAACTTAAGATTTTTTTCCTAAAACACTAGCGTTAACAAACTTATTCCAAAAATCTGCGATTTCGTAAAAATTACTTTAAATTCACTAATCATACAGGTAGTTTCGAAAATCTGGAGCCCCAGACTCAATACATCTCATTCTATAAGTGTAATGTAACTTTAAAATAAGAGTACACACTTAAGATTTTTTGTATTTCCTTGCTTACTTGTTTCTATTGTTTATAACTATTTATTTATGTCATTTATGTTGTTTTTCTCTGAAGAAGGCAGCAGTGTATGCGGCCGAAACATTGGTTTAAATTAAAATTTATACAGAAATTAAACTAAAAGATTGTATTATTCTAATTGTAAGATAATCTATTTATTCAATTGAACCTACATCCTTTTTAAACATATAAAATACTATCTACATGACTGTCACAAAATCAACAAGAGATTTGGAGATTAATTGTAACAAAATAAACATATAACATATTTATGTAAAATTATATAAATATATAGGTACACTTTTGTGGTTTTACAAAAACTTTCAATCGTACTACACTACATACTGTGCGTGTTCGCAATCCACACCATATCTGAATTTCAAGTAAACTTATAAAATTAATATATTTATTCAAAGATAAATATAGAATGTAACTACTGCCTTTTTATCCAGATAAAAAAATCTAGACTCCGAAAGTGATAACGTCAAAATCGACCGGGAATTACAAAAGCTGAAAATAGTCTTCCGGTTTCTTAACTGCAATTATTTCTTATAAAGTTAATTTTATAACACTATAATAATATTTTGCAATATAATCTATTAATAAAAATGTATTTGAAAAATATTGGACATGAAAAAAAAACTGATGTGGACACCACATGATTTTCTTGTACGCCTAACTATACATATTTTGTTAATAATAAATTATGTGTTATAACAGATCCAATCATGAAATTCTACGTATTTACATTATTTGACATTGACATGATTTTTTTTATTTTTTTTCCTAATTCATAGCAAACTTAATTAAAAAAACAAAAAAAGTAAATAATTTTTAAATTTACATATCTCGCTTATACAAAGGACTGATTTTATAATTCTTGATGTGCTAAACGCAGAATTTAATTCTCTGAAACTATTATTTGAAGCATTAATTTCTAAAATCAAAATAAAACCATATTTACCTCCCGCTACCCTAGGTAAGGGAAGTATGGTATAGGGATCGTGCTAAAATCGCATAGAGATTTTAGTGAATAAGCACGTTTTAATGTCCCCAGAATCGGATTTTAACATTTTTACAATGATGTCTGTAGGTATGTGTGTGTGTATCGTGTAGACACGATTATTCAAATACTATCAATCAGAAAATTTTGAAATTTTGTATACCCATTCTATACGAATGTGGGAAGAGGTCATTATAGTTTTTAGTGTATATCGGATAACCGGAAATATCATTTATACAAGCTTTTAACAGTTTTTCTCGTAAAAAAAAGCATTGAATATAATTTTTTAGCAACTTTTACTAATTAAAATTGAATATAATGGTGCAATCTTCAATTCTACGATAATAACATTTAGTAAATAACTTTAAATATGAATATATAATATAATTTATTTTCTTGCCTATGCGACAAACAAAAACAATACTTTAATTTTGACGAAGCAATTACATTAAAATTAATAATGAAACCTTGTTAAGGAGAATATGATGGTAAAATATTTAATTCTAATGAAATTAAGGTTTGTAAAAATAATATATTTTTCATCATATATAAATATTAGATGTACAGGATGATCTGATTTAAATTTTCTATTTTTGCAGCACTATAAATTAATATTAATTTACAACTACACATTTATGAAATGGATCATATACGGCGAAGAATTTACAAAGATTACGTTTTAGAGCATCTAGAAGCTGAAAGTTGATGCTGATTTTTATAAGAATGTGTGTCTGACGATTTTTCCTTAAAGTCTATTAAAATATAATCTAAAACTTTTCAAATTTGGTATTTAAAACTCATATATAAATTGAAACAGCATATTAGATTTTAACCATATATGATAAATCGGATGTAGTACTTAATTTGGAGCTCAACTAGATTTTTGAGGAAAAACAATAAAACAATCCAATATTTCGTATTACAGACTTTTCTATTTATTAGACAACAAATTAGATTTTATTTACAAACGATCAACCGGAAGTGATACTTTACTTAAAGTTCACTGCTATTTTAAACATGGAATTGGCGGGAGGTCATGTGCTGGCCACTTCAGATTTTTTTTCAAGAAAAACTTCACAGCTTTTGGTAATGTATCACTTCGAGTTACCCCATTTTAATTAAAATCTATTATGTTATTTTCATTGATATAAAAGTCTTATATACCAAATTTGAAAAGTTTTGTATTATATTTTAATATAATTCTTTAATATCAATTATAGGCTTCAAATAACGTACCACTTCCGGAAGTTATGTAATGACCAAAAAGGGATGAGGTGCACAGCTAGATGTAACAGTCCTAAATATAAAATTCAACTTTCTATGGCTTACCGTTTTTGAGTTATAAGAGATATGTACATACATACGCACGTATGTACAGACGTCACGACTAAATTAGTCAAAATGGATTCAGGGATGGTCAAAATAGATATTTCCGCTGAAATCTGGAAAGCGAAATTTTTCACGATTACAATACTTCCTTGTACGAAGTACATGGAAGTAAAAAGAAATAGTTATGCAAAATTTGAAACGTAGATTATCCTATAATAAGATATATTTGTCACGTACGTACATAAATAATATAAAGATGTTATCTAATGAACACTTGTTACAGATTTATAGGACATGTAGGAGATGCAAAAAGTTAAAATAAACAAAATTAATAACTGAAATGAGAGATAACAGAAAATTAAGAAAGATTATTACAATTTTATGAGTTTATTAGTACATGTTAATCTATTTTGTATTCCTTACATACCCTATAAATTTGTAACTCGTATGCATTAAAAGCTTGTGTCAGGCATTTGTACATATTTACAAAAAATCGATTACATAGGTACTTTGTTCATTGTAAAATATTTCGACTTCCCTTATAAGCAGGTATTATTTTGTCAAAGCCCCACAAATCATATGTAATATCTGAAAAGTTTTAATTCTTCCTATGGCCCTTTCTACGTGTATTCTTGCCCTCGCAATATTTCTTGTTTTCCAAATTTGTTCCATCGTGAACTGTAGACATTAAAAATGATGGTATGTTTAAATTAACGCCTGGTGGTAAAAGGTCGGCTATAAGAAAACCTTCTCGGTCACCGGCGAGAAAGTGGCAACTCCACAATGATTGAAACTCACTGCTCTTCCAAATATGGGTAATATTCTTCAACATCTTTCTCAGAAACTGCGCGATCAGTGGTGCTGATGATATAGATCTTCAACTGTTTGCACTATAGTATCAGTTGTTTTCTTCCTCGATCAGGAACAAGCCCTGTCCGTTACGGAAATGTTGTAATGTGCATGAACAGCTGACGCATGTGATGGCAACGAAATTTACCTGTGTAGGGCATGCACACGAAACACTTTTAATGGATTTGTCTTCATTTTAAACAAATACGATAAAATTTATGATACAAACCTAAACTTACCTTGACATTATAATATTTCTCTTTAAAACTGGTATGCAATTTTCTTTTTTTAATTTAAGATCTGCATCATAAATCATTTCATGGACATCACGGACTTGATTCGACTGCATTTTCACCATGGGCAATAAGTCTCTCTTCATCCATAAAAAAACTTATCGCAGAAAAACGAATCACGTGTTTTTGTGCCATTGTAATTTGCAAAAGTTCAAAATCGTACAGAGATTTGGAGGAAAATTCTTTCACTCTCGCTGAATAACGACAGAGCCACAGTAACATAATTTCTTGGAGTTTATAAATATTTACTTCAATATAATGTGTTTTAAAACAAACTACGCATATATATTTTTTTGTTTTAAATACATAAAAACAAGAATATGTAACATTAGACAGATGACAGTTATTTAAATTTGGCGTTAGTGCGGTTTGTTCACAGCAAACTATTTCAAGATGCAGAAGCCTACAGTCAGCTTTTGTCGTTTTCGGAGTCTCATTAACCCTGATCTCCGTCTTTTATGTATACTAAAAAATTGTGTTTTATTATGTATACAACATTAATGTAAAAGCTTGCTGTTAATTTAATTATTTGTTACAAATTTTCATTAATGGACGTACGTAATTATTAATAACTGCGAATAATAAAACACTACTATTTTTGTTTCAGTATAACTTATTAATATCAGATATTTCCTTAAAATTTTAATTATTGTTAAATAAAATAATTTTAAACACTTGGTCCTGAAATATATATTTTCTTTTCGGAGTGTACGGAGGACATTGACTTGCTGTGAATGTACACGTAAAATGTTCTCGTGTGAACATGGCTCAACATGCAACAACTTCATGGGACAGATTTGTCAAAGGCGAGATTTGTAAAAGACTAGAAATGTACAAGGCAAGAAATGTACAGGGATAGATTTGGCAATTAGAAAATGTAAAAAGCAAGAAATGTAAAAGGCAAGATTTGTAAGTTAGAGATTTGCACGCATTCCCGTTCCAGCCGGTAATTTTGGACAAGTTTGCAACATGTTTCTGATTTTTTCAATGCGCATGCGTGAAGATAAACTTGTTGCTGACAAGTTGGAAACATGCGATGGTTGGAACGCATAAACAGTGATTTGCAGTGATCTGACAGATAACTAACCTTAAAAATAAACATATAATAACTTCAAATTTATAATAATTTGCTCAATATGGATATGCATAATTTATATATATAATAATATTTTTAAGTATAATTATAATTACTAGATAAGTATAATTTCAGCGTTATGAATGAGCCTTAATTCTAAAACGTCTAAAACTAAAAAGTACAAATTCATCTTACATTGACGTAAAGAGCCATACACTGAATTTGTATTTAATGCGCAGGCTCTGACTTCTAGTCAGCAGAAAAAGTTCTGACTGTTTAGACTGTCAGCAACTAGTTTGTGACAGTCCAACAATGTGCGTTCAAACATCTAACTAGTAGTTACAAACTTGTCAGTGGCACGCCTGGAACAGTATTTTGGTAATGCGCATGTGTCTGACAGTCACAAACTATCAGCAGTGCGAGCAGTGGCGTAACTAACGGGCCCCCAGGGCCCGCGGCGCGGGGGGGGGGGGGCTGGTCCGAAAGAGGCCCTAAGATGAATCTATTTAAATATAACATTTTTTTTTCATGCTATTACGGTAAGTGATTTTGATAATTATGTTGTTACATAATTACTCGCAATCCAAACCAATTGAATATGTATATCCTGTTTTATTTTCTTTTCGAAATCTAAAACCGCTTTAAAATACTTGCGGGCGGGCCCCTGAACTCTTAGTTACGCCACTGAGTGCGAGGCTGGAACAAACCTATTAATGATAACGGACACTACATGCAAGGTTGCTTTCCACACTTGATTTTGTCAATATTTTTTTTCTTAAGCAAAAAGTATCAATTTTGTAACGTTTAAAAAAACGTCCGCCCTTTCTGTCCAACCATATAATTATTGTTCATTTCATGGATATAGGAATAAATATGGAGGGAGAAAGTGGCTGTAAAAGTGAAGCCATTTCCCCCACTCCAGGTCGTGCATATCTGTCAACCTTCTTTGACCTTAAAACTATATTGTTTAGCTTGTTTATGTTTGTGTTGTGCCGATTTAGAGTGCATTTCAATACGTTTTATTAATTAAATAAAAGTATTTGATTAAAACAAGTGCTTTTTGAATCTTACAAAATTTAATCATTTAATTAAGTAAATTCAATAAGTAAAATGTATATAAAAACACATTAATATCATATTTCAATAAATAATATATGTACAACACATTTCTTTCAGTAGGTATTTAATGTTTTATAAAATTTTTATTGAACGAATAAAGCAATTTTGTTTAAAAATTGTCGCGCTTATCTCCTCTCTAGGACGATCCAACAGCTGTGTTCGTCCGTCCCCACCAGGCTTCATTCCCCTGGCCCACAATATAACCTCATACTCCCTCCTTTATGTATTCCTACCTCCATGGTTCATTTATTTCAATATCATTTATGAGGTTAAGTACCAAATATTAACAAAGTTGTATCATTAGTCGAGATTATCGCCAAACAAGAAAATTATTATTTTAAAAAAATGCAAATATGGAGAAAATTTAGTTCCGGGGTGTAATTAATGCATATACCTATTAGACTAATATACTGCTGATCCCCTATCTCGCCAATGTGTTGTGCTTCCGTTAAAGAATATGAGTTAGAAGATATATCTCCATCGCTCACAAGCGATACAGTGATTTGTATGCGCATGCTCGTGAAACTAAAATATATTTCTTAGCGGCCAGGAAAATTTCCATCCAAGTGACAATTTTGTAATTAGAATTAAATAAATAAATATACAAATTTCAACAAAGTAAATAATTCTTATACATGATATTATCATTATAATTTAATATTGTTTATGTATAATAACATTACTACAGCGCGAAATTTAAAATTCAACGAAATTATGATAACTAAACAAATATTTTAAATTATATTAAATTTTTTTTTTGTACAATTAAAATTTATTTTATTCAATTTTACATTTTAGACTGTGTTTATTAATTTCATAGGAGCAACTACAAGCAACGATTAATTTGGCAGTGACTGAAAAAATAGCTTTCATTATCATCTAGATAATTAGTTTTTCTTTTGTCAGAATGAAATTCATAATGGTTTGTTATTTCCAAATAAAACCATTCGCCTAATGAATAAACATTATCTTAACCCGCGATCGGTACCGGTGTTAGATTTTTTCTAACATTTTTATATTTATCCATATTTTTTTAAAACAGTTAGCCCTACATCTCAGGCCGTCCTGCTATGCCTCCCTAAGAACCTCCCTCAGTTATCCCCAGTACCAGTTTATTTGAAAATTTCAGCGTACGTGATCAGTTCATATTTTTTCCAAGTCGTGTCAACATGTTAGACAAAATCTAACGCGGTACCTATCGTAGAATTGTAAGTTAGTTACTATTTTTACATTGAAAACTTTAGTTTTTTGACAACATTGTTTAGTAATAGTATGGTGATGTCGTACAAACAGGAATATAAACATTTGCAAGCTCTTTGGAAGGAAGCTTTTCTTTTTGCATTTGCTTTTTTCTGTTTACATTATGTATATTTTAGTTGACATTTTCGCATAATATAAAAACGTAAAAAATATGAAATACTGTTTTATTTATATTTAAAATCAATCTAATTAATACCTGCCATTGTCAGCATTAATAATTTTTACATAATAAGGTGAATAAATATAAAAATCGCTATGTTAGAAAAAATCTAACGCGTTACCGATCGCGTAATTATAGGAGGCGGTACCGATCGCGGGTTAAATCATTGCTGTAAATATATATAATTTTCAATTCTAATTTGGTTATTTGTCACCGCCTGAACTACAGTTTTTACAAAAATAAATGAGCACAAATTCACTTGTTTTCACAGTAAATGCTACAATCACAATGACAATTGACTTCGAATAACGCACGTGGTTACAGGAAACTTCAAGTTTCAAATCCCACTCTTTCATTATTTCCGTTAGCGGCACCAGCAGCCAATAGAATTATAGAATACGAGCATGCGCATCCAAAGCACTGTATCGCTTGTGAGCGATGGAGATATATCTTCTATTTCATATTCTTTAACGGATGAATCGCGGAGGATTAGCAGTATATTAGTCTAATAGGTATATGAATTAATGTCCTCACAAGACAAGGGCAATCACTTTTTTTTCAATGTCAGCAGTTTACGGGGACTATCGATCAGATAAAACTACAGAGGGATAAAAAAAAAACCTAGTCTGTTGACAATACAATTGCACTACGTTAGGCAAAAGCGGAAATACTATTGACATTGCCATGTGATCTGTAGAATAAATACAAATAGGTTATGTCAGGGGCTTGATAGCTAGCATTTTGAGGGAGAGAAAAATGTACTTTACATTATTGCTACTGAGGGTAATGGTAAGAAATAAAAGGATGTGGATAAGGAAAGAACGATTTTAATAAAAAATTGTAAATCTACTCAAATTTAAATTTTCAAATGTCACTGTCAACAACAGGAAATAAATTTTTGTATTAGTGTTACCAGTTTCATATAAGTTTTTGTTATTGCCAACAGACTGTTGAAAGTTGAAAATCATTTAAAAAAATCATTCAGAACTCATAACAATTAGAATAATACCTTTTGGTTTAAGTTCTGTATAAAAAATCTTTTCTGTTGTGGAACATGCCCTGTTGTATTTAAACGATGTTGGGCCGAATTCCGCACTATTCATTAATGTAGTGACAGTCTATAGTCTATAGTAACTGGAAATAGCTAGCATCTTTTTCATATTGTTGTATCTTTATTATTATTTATAGATATTTAGCACGCAGTAAGGTTGAATAATTAAATAAGAACACACGAACATTCATAGAACATTTATTGTCAAAAAGTTTACCATATTTTTTTATTTTTTCTTCTGAAAGTTCAATTTCATATAGTATTTGGTCTTTGTCCGATTTAAAAATTATTTGTAATAACAGAGAAATTAATTTTTTAAAGTTGTATTTGTTACTTGAATTCCTTTCTGATGGCGTAGAATTTACGGAATGACATGAATCAACCACATCTTATGTTTGCTTGAAATCGTGTCGAAATGGATCCTTAGACTTATTAAAACAACCAAGTACAAAACAATTAAATATTGCAGACCTTATAAAACACTGGCGAGAAGAGCACAGTTCTATTTCTTCAAAATAAATAAACTAACCTCTCTTTTACAGCGGAGTTACTGAACACCTGTCTCCCAAACGTCAAAACGAATCATGCTATCTCTCTCTTCTGTTTTCAGAAATTAATTAAATATATTAAGAAATTTATTTGAATGGATTTCTAGGATTTTCTATCATTATTTAAATGTGAACTAATGAATTTTATTAATACAAACACTAAATTCGTTTATGGTAAATACCCCCATTATATGTCAATACAAAACAATAATAATCTGAATATTTCCGATGTCTTGATACCATATTTGTTTATTGTCTTCGCACACTACACATATTAATGCAACAATGCATATGTGTCTCTTTATTTTGTTAATTTTAGATAAGCTTCTTTAATTAAAGAAGAGTGCTGAATTCGACCCATTATTTTCAGAATATAATGTTAATGATTGCAGTGGCGGCTATTCGGCCGAAGAAGGTGAAGAGCAACTTCATCTGTGTAGTCCAGCAATAAAACTATAAATATCGTAATAATGACAAAACAGCATATCACTCATTGCTTGCATTATAACACTGGATTCCAACGGGCCATTATTTGCGCCGCTCTATTGGAATAACGACATATATCGCATGGCACTTCTACCGGCTCTGCGTGCTTTGTATAGCGAATAATACTGTTCCTTTAACATAAATTCTATTTTCCTACAACCGTGCATAAAGTACATACTTTACGCACTTTTTATAATGTGTAAAGTGTAATTTTTCAAGCACTAGTGCGTGAAAAGTGAATATGTTGCTAGGCAACGGTTAATTTACGTGTCAACTAACACTAACAATAGTACATTAAAATACAAGTATCATAAGGCAATCTATTAACATACGAGTCCAAGTTTGGAAAACGAGCCGTAGACGAGCTTTACAAAGGACGAGTGCGTTAACAGGCCTTATGATACATATTTTTTATACTATTTTTTTTCTACTGAGGTAATTTTACAATTAATTTTTTTAAAAAATGCTACGTCAAAAGTTTGACTTGGTGTTTTTTTGTCACTTATGTTTATGTTGGTAACGCGGACATGTGTCTCTTACGCTCTCCGCATGCTGGCTGACCACACCCTGCTATCCTTCTCGTTGTGCGTTACACTGCGTACTCGTCTACCGCGCACATTCCACACTTCAATTTCACTCGCACAGAGCCGTATTCACATCTTAACTATAATTTACATAAATTCTAAGAAAATACTGCACGTTACAAATATGTTGAAATATTACCAATAACTTGACATTTTGAGGTTAGATGTAATTATTCATTAATATGACAGTTATAAAATCATGACTACCAACTCTACAACCCGAAAGGCGCCACAAATAGAACTCTTATAGATCTTCTAAACGTCGTGTTTTCAGTGATAAACAATGCTTTTATAGGCTGGTAAGAACACCGAAATAGAACATAGGTATTTAAAGATGCCTGTACATTCATACTAAGTATTATGAGAAATAGCATTAACATTACGGTTGTAGGAAAAATATACCGCTTTGTTATAATGACGATATTTATAGTTTTATTGGTGCACCAGACAGAGTCATATTTTCTGACTATAGCAAAACATTACAATAGACACAATTGCAATTTGTAAGAGTGCATCTTGCGGCAAAGCATAGAACTAAAGAGGAGGTTTGTTTGGAAGCATGATCTTCTATCTCTCTCTTGTATGTGATGTTAATTCTGTAAGTGTCTATTAGACAAAAATACAAAGGATAACAGGTTTTTGCACATAATATTTATTGTTTCTAAATGAGATAACAAAATCGAACAATAACTAAATTTAATTATTAATATTCATGTTTACAGTTTTGATACAATTATTACAATAATTAGTGAACAGTAGTGGAATATTATTGCTAGAAAAATTAGCAACATAATTATGTAATATTGATTGTTTCGTTCTTGACGATATATCTTTCTGCAACACTCAAAGACTCAGTCTCCATATCTCTTTAAACTTATTTATTATGCATCAGGGTCACCCAAAATTTTTGCAGAGGATAGTCGAAAACAATGCCCCGTATATTCTTCTGGATTAGGTAATTTTAAAAAAGTAGCAACAATTTGAGGCATTTTCCCAAACTGATGGACTCCTACTGGTTGCCTGTAACCTCTTCCGTTGTTGAATTTGAAAAAAAAGCGGGAATTGTCAAAATTTATTGGGCGACACGCGGCGTACTTTCTATAAATTTCCAGATAAGTTTCGTTTAGTACAAATGACCTAGATTTATTTGTTGTATTTCCCGGAATTGAAATCAAAAGTTTGGATCCTAAATCTTGTATATCATTTAAGTTCAAAGCGGTTAGCTCATCCCGACGACAGGCACCATAGATACCAAATATTAAAGCAACCTATAAAAAAAATAACTAAATGTAAAAGTGTCGAAAAAAGTTGACATTTTACAGGTGATTCATAACGGATTTGCAAAAATTAAACCATGTATTGAGGGAGTAATTTTGAGTAAAAAAGAAAACGTTATATGAAGGTATATCCGGAAACGTTTCGTTACTCTGACTCTGAGTTGTCCGGACCTCTGGAACGGTTGATATGTTGAGTAATCTTGTCTACTCTATTTAACTTTTCCTCGAACTTTTCCTTGTACTACTGATGATAAGAACTTAAGGTGGATTTATAACTGACACAGAGCACACAACATAATTTAGCATAGAAAAGATAGAATGAACAAAAAAAAGTATGTCAATTTGACACGAGATATTGTCAAAAATGTTATCTAAATAAATCAAAGCTTTTCTTCTTGAATCCTTATTTTAGAAATGGAAATATTACAAAACCGTGAATGGCAATATTCTGTATCCTTCTTTATTATCTTTTTTCCTTAAAATTACATTTGACGATCAATTTTGACAACTTGACTTTTGAATTGAATAATAATCAGACATACGATTCTGTGTTCATAGCATTCTCCGAATTAGGTTTTTTCTGAACACAATGACCGGTAGTATTTACTCAAAATTTTAGTCACCCTGACTAACTAATTACCATGAGTATCATTTAGAAAAACATTGGCCGGTAGCACAAGCCTTGTTTTAACTAAAACACTGTTTTAAGAAATGTCAAATTTAAAATTCAGTATTTAATTGCACCCTTATGTTTAAAAAACGATTTTTTAAAAAATATTTGGTTGAATACAAACTAAGTTCTGCTTTAAAATCATATTTTGATAATTATTAATAAGAAAAGCTTAAAATAGTTTATAAACTCAAATGTGATTGTGGAAAAGCTTATGTAGGCCAAACTGGCAGATCTTTTAAAAAACGATTTCAAGAACATCTTTAATGCATTAACTTTAATAACAATAATATTTACACTAGTTTTGCTGAACACGTCTTAAATACTTCACATTCTTTGGGCAAAAATAATTTCGAAATTCTGCATATTTCAAATAAATGCCCAAAACTTAATTATCTGGAACAAATTGAAATTTTAAAACTAGAATCATCAGAAACATCTCTCAACGAAAATACGAATAAAGTCCTACCACCACTATTACAATTGCTTCTGTCCAACGAATAACTTTTTATTTCAATTTTGCGAGTTTAGTCCGTTCTTGACTCTTGACGCCTCCATAGGTGTGCGGTTGACTGATTTGTGAGGGGACTTGTTTTCTTAAGACTCAACGTTTTTTGAACTTATGAAAGTTTTCACTATGTACTTTTGCTGAACTTCTGTACTTCTGTTTTATGTAAGTATTTTTTCTTGTATAAATGTACATTATTTTTTCTTGAAATATAATTAATTGTAAATTTCATTGTAATATCCACTGTAGGCCGGTACCTGATGATGGGCCTTTTAAGGTTCGAAACCGGTAGTACAGATTATTAAATAAAACGTGAAGGAAGACTATTTTAATCTTTTCCTATTCATACCTCTTCACATTGGGCTCATCTTTTCAATTATATTTTGATAAATTTGATATTAATTATTTTTATATGGGGTCCCGTGGCCGCGTGCCTGGGTGTCTGGTCGCGGACCAGGGGAACCTGGTTCGATCCCGACCGACGCCAAATATTTCGAATTTTAAATGGCACAAAAGTGATCCCTGTGGTGCACTCTCCACGCCAACAATAAGTGCCCGTGAGGTGACGCCTGGTAAACGCCCGCACGGTACAAATATGTCATCATCATTACCGATATCTGTGACAAAGCAGATTGGCACACCTAGAAATGGATAATATGCCGTGTTGATATATTTATTTATTTTTGTTATTAAATAATGAAATTTGATATTTCTTAAAACAGCGTTTTAGTTAAAACAAGGCTTGTGCTACCAACCAGTGAGGTGATTAAAAACAATTGAATTTGTTACTTTAGTCAACGTTTAATCACCCCTGATTAAGAGTAAATACACCAACGACGAAATATAACTAGACAAAATTTCATTTGGTTTGTTTCGATTTCGGCTGGCCTGAAACAGACAGAGATATACTTGGTCTAGTTCGTGAATTTCTCACTGGAGTCCACTTGGATATATCGGTGTAATTTGTCATTTGCGATTTTGTTTCTAAGTGACACGTTGGTTTTTATTTAATATCAAAGCTTATAAATAATTAAATAAACAAAACATATTGGATATTTTTCAGGGAATTGTTAACTACTGCATGGAGCGAATTAATCTTTACCATATACCCTGCCAGATCGACAGAGATAGTCACACATAATTCCGATTTGTTGTCTTTGTTTCCGTTACTTGTCAAATCTTTTGTTTGACAGGTTTGACAGATTTTAGGTTATGCTTGATATCTTCATCGAAATATAATTATTTTAATATATGACAATGGTTCGAAGGTGTTGGGTTGAAAATTGTGTATCAAAATATGTGATGAAAGGTGCTGTGTCGTTTCATTAGTAAGTTATGATTAAAATTATATCTTAAAAAAAAAAATATCTTCTCTCATTGAGTTATATTCTTATATTTGATCTGATTTAGCGATGCATTGGTTGTATTCGTACTTATTTCACATTTCATGATCAAATATACTTAAACACAATCAATTTTTTGACAGATGTGAATATGACAGATATGAATATCAAAGTCACTTGTCTAAAGTGGAATTATCTATATCTTTCTCACTCACACTTCCTGTTTTCTCGCTTAATCTGGCTGGGTACACAAGAAATACATACCGACAGTTTATTTTATCAGTAAACATAGGGTATATCATTGCCATAGTTACGGTATGAATGTTTGACAGCAATGTATTGAAGCGTTTATTTTATAAGTAAACATAGGCGTTTAACATGGCAAGCAGTTTTTTCTAAATACAAAGTGTTTGGCAAAAAATCAAGCCATTCTATTGAACATGATAATAGTACATTACATCTTGTACATTATTTAATATTAATTACTTTAATAATATTGCAAAAATTGCAATAACAAAAATTATCAAATAAATAATTGTTTGTTTTTTTATTATGCAATGTGAAAAGATTCACAAAAATGTCTCCGTTGCGCAGTGGTCATAACAGTAGCGTCTGAAATTTTTGGTTGGGGTTCGATTCCCCATTGGGGTAATTTTATTTTTTTTTTACATAAAAATTGTTAAACTTTTAAAAATCAGTTTATTTCCAAATTACAATCATTTAAAAAAAATAATAACATTGTAATAAATAAAGAGAAAATAACTGAGAATAATTGATTACAATAATCAAAATATTGATGCAATAACAATGCAAAAAATGTAAAAAACTTACTATTCTAAAATGTCATTGTTATTGCGCCTCTATTGAGCAATGTTCAAAACATATTTCTATCTCTGCCTAGCCAGCCGAAATCAAAACAAACCAAATGAAGTTTTGTCTAGTTATATTTCGTCGTTGGTAAATACTACCTACCGATCACTGTATTTTATAAGTTAAAATGAAAAAAATTTAACAGGTTAAAAATAACGATAAAAAACTTTCATGGCTTCCCCATATGAGACGCCTCTGGATGAGATACAGAAACAAACGAAAGTATAAAACATGCATCTAAATAAGTAGTATCCCCACCTCATATCAAGTTTCAAAATTTTAGTGTAACTAGTATATAATACGTCACTCAATAAGTTCGTAGGATGACATATAGATACTGTCATTATTGACAAATCCATACGATTTTTAGGAAGTACTAACTTTCAAACGATAAGTTTCAAAATTTTATGATAATCTGACGTTTTAGTTCACAAGTTAGTGGTTTTCGTGACGCTACTTTTGTAATTTTCAATATAATGGAAAAATCTGAATTTCTTGTGTTGCTAAAACATTGCTTTTTAATGTGAAAAAATACCGTTCAAGTAAAACAATGGCTTGATAAGTGTTATTCGGACTATGCTCCATCAAGACAAATGGTAGAGAAGTGGTTTGCTGATTTTAAACGCGGCCGTACAAACACCGATGATGCTGAACGCTCTGGTCGCCCAAATTCGGCAATTGTTCCAGAAAAGATAAAAAAAAGTGCACAAAATGGTTTTGGCCGATGGTAAATTGAAGTTGCGTGAGATAGCTGACACTATAAAGATATCAGAAGGCAGTGTATTTACCATTTTGCATGAACATTTGAGCATGAAAAAGATCTGTTCGAAATGGGTACCGCGTTTTCTCAGAGTCGATCAAAAACAACAACGCGTTGACGATTCAGAGCGCTGTTTAGAGCTGTTTCAGCGCAATAAAAATAATTTTTTCATGCGGTATATGACTCCAGAGTCAAATCGGCAGTCAGCAGTAAAGAGATTTAGCTCCAATGAAGAAGTGATTGCCGAAACTGAAGGGTATATTGAGGTCAAAGATAAATGTTCTATAAAAAAGGCATCGAAATGTTAGAGAAGCGTTGGAATGAATGTATTGCTTTTGAAGGAAACTATGTTGATGATTGAAGTCGAATTTTGCCTAAAAGTTGTTGTTTTATCATCCTACGAACTTATTGAGTGCTATTAATAAAATGTGTCGGGTGAGGTACACTTTCAAAGGGCTGTAACTCTGTAACAAAAAGTTTCCGGACATACCTTCATATAACATTTTTTTTACTCAAAATGATTCCCCCAATAAGTGTATGATTTAATTTTGGCACAACCGTTATGAAACACCCTGTACTACTTACTTTAGTCATTAAATATGTATCATCCGGAGCTTGCAAAAGAAATTGTTGAATTTGTTTCTTGGTGAAAATTTTTGACTTTTTTGCCCGATAGCCATCGGACTTGCATTTTAAAAAGGCACGTAATCTATGATATTTCGATATATCAACATTGTCTTTCATAGTTAGGGTTGATTTCAACATTGAATAAGTAGCCCACAAGGTAGATGCTTTCACTTTTTTCGATAAATCGACGAAATATGCAATTAGAACGTTTTCTGAACAAGAATTGGCTTTTATGTCTTGGAGATAATCCATGAAACGTTTATAAACAACTTCATATTTTTCCTTGGATTTCAGTGGAAGCAATTTTAATATTGCCGTGTTTACTTCGTTCACTGTTTCTAGTGGTGGCCCAGAAATAAAAAAATCGTCGTCACTGTTTTTATCTTCTTAGTGGGATATTCTACCGTATTTTTATATATATTTTTTTCTAATAACATACATATACCGGGTTTTTTTTTTTAAGGTGTACATAGGAGATCAATTTTTAGAAGAGTATTGCCATCCGTTTTGTGAGAACAATGGTTGTCAGTATCAATAGAAAGATAAAAAAAATTCTGCATCAAATGGCATCAAATACATGTAAATTATGTAATATATTACATAGTGTTTGGTCCCATAAATTTATATTAAATTTATTCAATTTTGTATAAATAGCAATGTCCATGGCATTTTTGAACAAAATTAGCTAAAATTTTCTGTTATTTTCTTTTTAAAGTTTTAACAGATTAGAAAATCCTTAACAAAAATTAAATTAATAAAATTATAACAATAATATTGTCAGTTATAGATTATAAAAAAAATTGACACAAAATGTCAAACATTTTGTTACCTTTTTGTTCAAATGCTATGGCTATTGCTATTAAAATGAAATTGAATAAATTTGGTGTCATTTAATCTTTCTATCCCACAACCATCGTTATCAGTCAAAACGGAGGGAACAGTCTGTAAAAAAAAAATCCCGTGTTTATCTCCTACGTGCACTTTGAAAAAAAATACACCCGGTATAAATCTAGAAGTATTGATAAAAAAGCGATGTTCAATGACAATTTACTGTAGGTAGGCACAACTTAAAAATTCACCGATATTTTAATTCACGCAAAACTTGATCGTGTAAATAGACTTTTAAGGTCACTTGTAAAGACACTTTTCAAGTCACTTGAAAATAAAAACTTCATCGTGTAATCCACACTTTAGTGACCTTACAAGTATATTTACACGATCAAGTTTTGAGTGGATCAAAATATCTAAGAGTCTTGCTATGTTGTCTTTGAATTTTCATCTCTTGAATTTTTCGTATACAGTGTGAACACTGAAAACCGAGACATAGACGTTTACCATGGGAAAACAGTTTTTTTCAAATAATATCTGTCCCGCAAGAGTATAGTGGGAGTTTTTGATATGGTTAGAAAGTTTATTTAATTTGGCATCGAATAGTATCTAAATACTCCTAATTTAATGCCTTATTATTGAAATATTTACGAAAGTATAATCCTACTTGACAGTTATTACTTATAATTTACTAAAAACAGCAATCATGGAAACGTATTCGGTAGATAACTTGGTTAAATCAAGGCTCCATGTTATTTTTTCACTAGTTCAAATCCCTCCCGGTTCAAGTTAATATTTTTATTATTTTTATATTTATTTTGTACAATGTATTATTAAATGTAAACGATGTACTAAAAATTATTTGTTTTAATTTTGTAATTTATTTAATAATACATTGTACAAAATAAATATAAAAATAATAAAAATATTAACTTGAACCGGGAGGGATTGAACTAGTGAAAAAATATCATATCAAAAACTCCCACTATACTCTTGCGGGACAGATATTATTTGAAAAAAACTGTTTTCCCATGGTAAACGCCTATGTCTCGGTTTTCAGTGTTCACACTGTATAGAGAGAATAAAGAGATACCGCCAAATCAAAATTTTAACATAGAACATAATTATGTTCGGGAAAAGGTAGACACCCGGTATAATTAAATATCTATTTGACAATAGGCTATTCCACATTTTTTTTTCTTTTCTTGAAGTATCCACATAAAAAGATAAGACCACATGTGAAAGTCCGAGTTAAAAATTCCTCCAAATAAGCGAAATATTGAGGTCTGAATTTTAAATTTTATTTGTGACGTAGGTACCGTAAATAAACCAGTGGTTCACAGGGCACGAAAAAATGTTGAACAAATTACAAAATAATGTATATTTTAATTGTAATATTATAATTCATTATTAGAAACAAAATAAATTATTATAATTTATTTCACTTTATTTTTTACTTTATAAAAATAATAGCTATTTTTAGTCAGAGCTGTGCATGTACTTAAGTACATGTACTTTAAACTGTACTTAAATACATGTTTCTTGTACTTGTATTTAAGTACAATTTTTCAATGTGTAATTGTACTTGTACTTAAGTCCAATATTTTAGGAATTGTACTTGTGTGTTCACAAGTACTTTTGCTTTGCACGTTTCAACCTGCAAAATTAAGCAATAGAAAATATATATCCAGTTTGTCTCGTGTTCTTGAACTAAGCAATACGCTGTATTATTTAAGTTACAAAATAATTTCATTTGCAGTTCAAACTGCGGATGTATTCCATACTATTAGCTGTTGTTCTTAACCGTTTATTTTCTTCGTAAATTAAACGTTTTACTAAATGTGGTGTGTAATGTACTTGTACTATCTATAAATATCTATAAAAATTAATTAACAATTTGTATTTAATGTTAGTTTTTTGTTTGAAACCCGCAGCTCCGTAAAAAAAATACTCATTTCGGTGAATGTACAGGCTCTTAATATTTACATATTTGCATATACAGTCATACGAAAGTCTCCGTACTACAATAGTTTCAAAATATTTTAGGAAAAATAGCAGTCTAAAATACAATATATTAATTTTCTTTTAATCCAAAATGAAAAGCATTATATTACTTTATTATAAATAAATAATGTACTTATTTTATTTATTTTATGGGGTAAACATTGACAGCCCGATTCACAAAAAAAGTTTAAGCTAATCCTCATTTTTTTTGGTTAGCGAATTCTACTCTAATTTTGACAGCTTATATCTTAAAATATAGTCTAATCTATTCCTATTATCTGCCTTTATTGATAATATCATAAAAATTAAATTTTAAATACAGGAATAGAAGAGAATTCACTAATCCAAAAGTGAGGATTAGCTTAAACTTTTTTGTGAATCGGACTGGTAAAGTATTCATAATTTCATGACAAAAAAGTCTCCGAACGATAACGAAAACATTTAAATAATAAACCATGTATTTATGTTTCATAAAGAAAGTCAAATAAAAATATACTAAATGTTTTTTCAATTTTCTTTTTTTTTAAATGTACTTGTGTACTTATACCTGAAATTGCAAGTACAAGTACTGTACTTGTACGTGTACTTAAATACTTTTAAAATGAAAGTAATTGTACTTAAGTACATTTTACAGCAAAGTACTTGTACTTGTACTTAAATCCTTTTTTCTTATACTTGTGCACAGCTCTGTTTTTAGTACAAGTGAGCAAAGTATCTCTTTTCTCTCGCGGCCAGAAATTGGCCGTACGAGCCGGAGCGAGTGCGCCAACTGGACAAGTGAGAAAAAGACATGCTCACGTGTACTAAACATGATTTTTTCCACAATCTTGAAATATATTTTTTCTAAAAAACAAAACATTGTACTTTTTATCAATGAAAAACTCTACAGTACATATGTTCATAACTGAATTTAATGTAAAGTTAACTATAAAAATTTATTGTTCCTTCATGCAGAATGATAGATATTTATTGTACAATTTGTAACTGCATCAAAATTTATGACTTCTGACGTAGATTATTATAGGCTTGTGTATTTTGCTCACTTGTGAAGAAGGTTAATTTACTTTGCTCACTTGTGATTCAGCATGCTACTTTGCTCACTATTTTAAGTTGAATAATAATGAATTTTGCTAAGGATTGTGGAAAAAGAAATTAGAACGTCTCCCAAACATCCGAGGAAGTATATTCTTAGTTAAGGCGGAGCTTCTCAAAGTCGGAGTTCATACTTGAATCCTATTTGCTCAAACACGCATGTACATGTCCTGCGTCATTTAAAGCTAGAGGGAGTAATTTATAATAAAAATAATGGAATTTTCCTTATCCTTTAACTATTATCATCCATATTTTTAATAAACTTTTACTACTTTTGATTACGGTAAATTAGCCTATTGTCAAAAATACTATCTAAAGAAATCAAAGCTTTTCTTCTTGAATCCTTAGTTTAGAAATAGAAATAAATTAGAAAAGGGCGAATGACAATATTCTTTTGCTGCCTGTTACAATGAATTTCAGGAAAATTACGAGGTCCGCCTGACAATTTTAGCGCCCTCTACCGGGTACGAGTGTCAACTGTAAAGCTCCACGAATTCCCTAGATTCCGCAGTTTTGGTCGGATCGCCTTAGTTTACGTGCAGCATGCGTTTGTTTACAAAGTGTTTTTTACGTTTGTCGCATTTTGCTAATGTAAAAAATGACGGAAAGATCGGAACAACGAATTTGCATTAAATTTTGCTTAAAACTCGAAAAGAGTTCTGTGGAGACCATCGAAATTATGAAGACGGCATTTGGGGACGAGTGTATGAGCAAAACACAAATAAAAGACTGGTATAAACGGTTCAAAGATAGCCGCACATCTGTTGATAGTAACCCACGTTCTGGGCGGCCTTCGGCGACAAAAACACCGGATAATATCGAAGGTGTGCAACTTGTGATCAATGAAGATCGTCGATTGACTGTGCGAGAACTAGAATATGATCTGGGAATACCGAAAACTAGTATTTGGAAGATTTTAACTGAAAATTTGGAAATGGTTCGTGTGTGTACGAAATTCATTCCGAAATTGCTAACGGTAGAGCAGAAAAACCTTCGGTTATGGTCAATAATGATGGCTGTTCCCAAGAAAAAAAATGTCGCTCAAAGGACACCGATTCGACGACAAAGAAACAGTCGAAACTAATACGACGAATGCTCTAAAGGCAATACCAAAAAACGAGTTCCAAGACTGCTTCCAAAGTAGAAAGGCCGTTGGAAGCGTATTCTTCAATCAAATGGGGACTACTTCGAAGAATGCCACCAGCCCGATGACGCAGAATAACAGCAGCAGGGAAATATAAAGGAAGGTCGGATACTTTTCGGACAAACCAAGATCAATTTTGACAACTTGATTTTTGAATTGAATAATGATCACATACAGAGAATTTATTTTAAAATGCAACATTATGGTTCATCCCTTCCATGATTACTCACTATTGTCAAAAAATGACAGCAATGTAATATTTGTCCATTTTAAAATGCAAATAGAATTGCAGCACGGGAGATACCTCCAAAACACATCACAAATGGTGTCAATCTTATTACGATTAGAATATTGCCAGTGTGTGAATGGTGATATTTTTTAACATTTATTACATGAAAGTTATGAATTTTTGTAAGCTGAAGTTTGTTAAGATGTGCAACATTCATGTTTTGATTTTTTGTTAATCGTATGTAGGCTAGTTTGTTGGAAATTAGTTTTGATAATACAAAACTACAACTTTTGTATGTTGCATTTTAAAATGGACAAATATTACACTGCTGTCATTTTTTGACAAAAGTGAGTAACCATGGAAGTGACTGACCATATGTTGCATGTTAAAATAAATTCCCTGTATGTTTCTCAGTTCATAGCCTACTCCGTTTTTTTTTTAACGCATTGTACTTTTTCGAAGAAGTGTTCATTAGGAAAACTTATTTACAAAGTAGGTATCATAATATCAAAATTTGTAGAATCATTAAAATAGTTGACAATGTGTTCTGAAATTTAAAAATGAAAAGGACTAATTATTTACACAATATTAAAATAAAAAAGGACACATTTTTTAAATTCATTTATTAACATTATTTTGTAATTAACAAATTTATTTACACATGTTACATATATACATTAAAATAAAAAAGTGTATAAATTTGAAAAACAATTTTTTTATTTTAAATGTACAATGAAGATAAAAATCGGTGGAGACCTGGTTCAATTATTCCTTAGAGGACATACATACCGGTTGTAACACAAAAACTGGGCCATAGGCGTTTAACATATGGGAAATCAGTTTTTCCTTGCGCAAAATTGGCCTATTAATTTAAGACAAAAATGCTTCAAATAAATTTTGTAGAGAATTAAATTCCACTTCTAAATCAATAATCACATTTTCTTTTGCACGTTTCGTAACTGAAGAAAACGAATTTAAAATTTTATAAAAGTTACTTTTTTATAGTGTTAGCCATGGTATTGAAATAAAATCGCAAACAAATTTTTCCGACGACCACTACGAAAAGTACATAAATTCACACGCTAAACTATTACTGAAAGTTGGTCATTGCACATCACTAGCAAAGCTGTGTGAAATGAAATCTCGTTAGCCAATCAGATGCGTCCGCAACTGTGTGGAATGATTTTGTCACACGCTGCGATAACTGAGCGAACTAACCTAAAAATTTGTATTTAAAAATTTGACAGTTGCAAATAATTTGCTAAATTTACATGGATTAAGAAGGTTGAACCCTGATTTATCAGATTTTAACAAAATGTTTGGTGAATTCTGATAGTAATGATGTTAACATAATCTGTTTTAATATTTTTATGTAAATTTTATATTTTTTTTTTTGTGGTCGTCGGAAAAATATCGTGTACAACACGTGCTGAAAGGGTATTTCACCCTCGCGTGATTAAACCACTCGCCTTCGGCTCGTGGCTCAAACTTCACGCTCGTGTGAAATATCCAACTTTCAGCACTAGTTATACACAATATACTATTATGACATATTACCTGTCAGAAATTATAAAATGAAGTTTTCAGCTATAATATCCCGAGGACATTGATAATTACGAAATAATTTTATGACAGTTACCGAAAGCGCGTTGCTTGGTAACAGCTCGACGCCGAAGGCGGAGGTGGTGTTACCTAAAAGTAACGTGCTTGAGGAAGTGTGATAAAATTATAAGTATTTATCAATGATCGAGGGGTATTCGGTGAGAAATTTTTTTGCATTTTTAATTAAATTTATGAAGAATTTGTATTTAGCAGAATTTTATAATTGTAAAATCACCCAATAGATGTCACTAGTAGCTATGAAAATAGTTCAGCGAGAAGTGTGCAACGATAATAAGATTGACATTGACAGTACAAGATGCCGAGACACATCACAGTTTTAGTATACAAACGTTTAATAGTAATAATAATAGAATATTTTCTATTTTTTTATTTATAATAGAGTGTTTTATTGTGAGTGTGAGTGGGTATTTTATTAATTAAAGGTTTTCACCGGCATACTGTCAAAACGTCATTTTCAAATTAAAACAATTAACCTTTAATTATCTGTCAAAAGTGTTTGTTACTTAGCAACTTAATGACATATGTGATAATTGTCTTACGATAATTATCAGTGTAAGTTTGTTTTGATTGGTTACTTTCGTACACGTGATCAGAAATAAAGGGATTCAATTGGATATTTTTTTAACCAAAAAATTTTCATCAAAATAATACTACTCAATGATTTGTATCTTCTCTTCCTGTGCATAATTCTTCATTTTCAATAAACATAACTCAAACAGAGCTTTTCTGACAGTTAAAATATGTTACAATCTGACAGATCCGTTTCTGTCTGGTAAAATATATGTCACAATCTGACAGATACATTTCGGACAGGTAAAATATCATTATATTTGTCTGCAATTTTACCCGATACAAATGCTCTGCTTTGAGTCATCATCACTGAAAATGGAGAATTATTCACAGGAAGAGAAGATAGCAGCATTACTTTGATGAAAAGTATATTTTATAGATTCTGATAGGTAAAATGTCATAAAATTTGTTTGAAATTTTATTTCAATACCATGGCTAATACTACAAAGAAGTAAGTTTTATAAAATTTTAAATTCAATTTTCTCGGTTACCAAACATGCGAAAGAAAATATGTCTGCATTTTTGTCTAAAATTAATAGGCCGCTTTTGGGCAAGGAAAATTGTTTTCCTATGTTAAACGCCTATGGCCCGGTTGCCGTGTTACACCCGGTATGTACGAGGAGAGATAATTGAAAAGTTCGCGGCCTAACACAGAGAGGGCAGCACTAGACGCACTATTATTTTTTTGTGAGGTTATGTAAACTGTCATTAGTGTCCCTGTGAAGTTTAACGTCAATATGCTAGAAACAAAAACTTCTATCTGGCAATTTGAATTATTTAATGCGTAATTCCCATTGTTGCAATGCAATTGTTATTGTTATTTACAAATCTTTATGTTTCGATTTAATTTAAGCTCAATTATTTTCCATACATAACCTACCGAAAAATAACTATAAAAATTAAATTTATTTAAATTTTAATTGAATTTTTCTCAATATTTTTACCATGTAAGTATATAAACTGATTACATGGTTGAATTCAGAAAAAAATACTCAACCGAATTGGCCTTAAAATATATAAAATACTATTTAAAAAATTATAACTGTGTTGTAACTTGAAAACCATTAGTTTAAAATAGTATATTCTGTAACTATACTCTGTTTTTAAACTATAGACAGTAACTAGAATTTCTAGTGAGAAAAAAAAGCCTGTGATTGGCTGCTGCGTTATTTCGTGAAGCCGCATTTAACCAAACGAAATTTCAGGTTAACCTTCAAACGTAATTGAAACGTCAAACTCTCAGTAGTTGTCAAATCACTTGTTGAATTTGCACGTGTTTTTTTGTTTCATTTCTCTTTTTGTGATATTTCACGAATAAAAACAGTTATAATATATAAATTTTTCATCAAGGTATTACAAAAAAATAATGCAATTAATTAATTTATAATTAAAAGTTACGTATTTATGATTTTATATGAATAAATTAAGTAGATTATCGATAGTAATACCACTAGAGGTTTGATTTGGCCGGATATTTTTTTATTTGTATGAACACTTGGTTGCTTGGTAATTTGTTGAAAAGATTTGTCCGGCAAACTCACGAGAGCGTAGCTCGAGTGATTTTGACAGGACAAATCTTTTCAACAAATTGCTATCAAGAAACCAAGTGTGAATATTTATAAATAAAAAAATATTCCGTGCTAAAAATCAAACCTCGAGTGGTATTTGTCAAGATAATTCCACGAGTAAATCGAGAATTCATTTCTTCTTCACGTAATAAACAGAAAAGAAAATAAATTTATTTATTTGACATATCAAAAATATTGAAAACAATGCATCACCATGGAGAAGGTAAATAAAAAATATCCAATTTATCCACCTGCATTTTGTCTTCCTTCCTATTTTATCGATAGCAAACTGTGATTTTGACGTTTTTGAATGTCTTTTTTTATACAGTAGTGGAATTATCTACAATAGTTTTGATTAATGAAAATATAACCTGGAAAGTATAAATGCTGACGTGACCTTCATTTTAACATTTCAAATCCCCAATAAATAAATCTAGTGACTTTTTTTGGTAACATCTAACGGTGTAAATGTGACTTCGTCTAGTGCTGTCTGTAGTTTAAAAACACGGTATAGTATGGAATAGATAATTTCCGCGTGAGCGAAAAGTTTGTAGACCAAGCCGTAGGCGAGGTCTACGGTTTCGCGAGTGGCGGAAATACTATTCCATACGAGTTTTAGACTATACTTTCTCTAACACTATTGATAAAAAATAATTATTTATCCGTTTTATTAGTTACTAGTTTGACAACTGAGGAAACAAAATCACAGAAACAACGCACAAAGCAAAGCTATCTTGATTTTGGAAACAATTGCATTTTCCCATGTATTTTAAATGGGTGAATTAAAAAACTAGTGGGCATTGACTAACACTGTTACGGAATATTATTCCGTAACAGTATGATAGAATCTATACATTCTATAACCGTTTTCAGTCACAGAATGTGCAAATTCCATAGTAGTGTTAGAGAAAAATATTATCCTCTCTAATAAAATGTCCCCTTTGGTCTTCTGTAAGATTGTCTTATAATATTTTATTGTATCTTTAATACATTATTTGCGGTAGCTCGTTTTGCTGCTACACCAGACGTAGGATCTCAAGACTACGCTATGACAGCGTAGCGACAAATATACAACTGTGGAAGTTCATAAGGAAAGGAAGGTGAAACGTAAGGGGTATTTTTCGCTACGCTATCATAGCGTAGTCCGTAATCATGTAGCACCCGTACGCCATTTTTTTCCTGCAGCGAATGTGTTAAATTTTGACTGTGGTCTATACGTAAGAAAATAACGTTGGTTTAGATATAAATTCTGCCCTTTGATTGGTCAGAATGCTAACCTAATTCACAAAAGCGGAAAAAATCACTTGTCAGCTGTCAATTATCAAATAAAATCGACAGAATTAAGTGATATTTAACAATGTTTTGTTGTAATTTTTAATAATCAGGGCTCGTACATTTTACAGATGAAATCTTTTTATTTTTGACAATGTTTGGTTTCACGAATTTAAATGATATAATTAATGTATATAAAAACGGTCGGCTTTCAAATGCCATCTGCTATTTTCTTACGTGAAATGAAGTATAGGGTCCATACAGTGTCCCACACTCTATGTTCAGTATAGGGTCTTATGGAGTACCATGTTGCCATGTTTACCTGCTATAAATCTGCAAGAGAGAAAGAGCAAAATAGATGCTCAAAAAGAGATGAAATATTCTGGGTACTTCATTGTATGTATTTATGACTGGTGTACTTTCAGTGTATCTAAACAGGTGGGTGAAAAGAAAAAAAAAATAAATTAAATAATAAACTGGTCAGTTTAATAATTTACAAAAAATATAAAATAATACAAATACAAAATGTAAGTAGGATTTTAAATCATAACAACAGTAGGTAAATGAAATGAATTAACATATAAACTCTAGTCAATTTAAAGTAAATAATATAAAACATTTTTGTACTTAGTTGGACATTTTACAATCGTCGTCAACAATATAAATTCCCTATGTTACATATTTCCATTCTACGAAAAGATATAAAATTAATACATATACGAGTATAATATATAGATGTAAAACAACATAGGTGCGAAGAAAAAAATTAAATTGAATAACACACTGGTCAGTTTAATAATACATATTTTTTTATTTAATTTATAACTTCTTATTTGACAATTTACTAATATTTATGCTTGATAGAAATACTGCATATATTTTACATAGTTCATAAGTCTTTATTCTTTCTTTGTAATCTCCAATTTGAATTTATAATATTTAAAAATTCTAATTTCTAATGCATTTAATCAAGATTAGTATGCTGGGCGGTTTTAAAATATTGTATTGAAATTTTACTTATTACAGGTACAAATAGCCCTTTATATAAAACTATTTAGACAAATATTGGGTGTATACAATAAGCCCTTGAGCAAATAAAAGACCCTCATAAAACTTAAATTGTACAGTGTTAACTAATTTTGGTATAGCAATGAAAATTTATGAATGTTTCAATATTACATTACATTGAAAAATTGGCAACATGGTACAGAAAACCTCCATAAGAATAACATTGGCTATCTCCGCCACATTGAAGATAGAGTGTGGGATACTGTATAGTACCCCATTGTGCGTCTAGTGCTGCCCTCTCTGTGTACTTTACAATTAGTTTAAATTCATTGATGGCCGGTTGTACCAACGTAACTTAAATTTTAAGAGTTCCTTAAATACCGTGAGTATTTTATAACGTGAAACATTGGGTTTGTCATATCCATGGTTACTTGGCATTTGATTGACAGCAATGTATTTGTCCGTTCCATTTAAAATGAAACATAGGGAACGAATCTGACATTTGATAAGACGTCAATAGAGGTTAATGTTGTTTAAATAATTATACCTTCTTTCTAAATTAAAATTAGTTGTAGAAAAAATATAGTGTGCACCTTATGTCAAATTCATTCACCATGTGTCATTCAACGGTTAACTGTCATATTGACAAGATGTCATTAGAAGTTAATTTTGTTTAAATAATTATACCTGTTTTCTAAAAATTAAATTTAGATGTAGAAAAAAAACTGTGTGCACCTTGTGCCCGAAATATGTTTAGTGCTCTCGAGTGGTTTTCTGACTCCGCTAAATTTCTTACAATATTTAAATATAATACTTCTATCAGATTCGTTCCCTATGTTTCATTTTAAATGGAACGGGTCAATACATTGCTGTCAATCAAGTCGTAACCATGGATATGACAAACCCAATGTTTCACGTTAAAAAATACTCACGGTAGACAATAGGTGCGTTCGGCAAATGAATTCTGTTCACTCTTTTCACTCTGTGCACTCCTAGCACAGTTCGGTAATTACATGGAGTGAGAAGCGTCTTAAAATGGAGCGTTCGGCAAATGCAGAATGGAATCAAGTGGAGTAAAAAGTGTTAACTCCATAAGTCCAACCTCGATATGCAAGCATACATGGAGTTTTTTTGTTTTATTTGACATCTGTCAGATCATTTTGTATTTTTATGTTGAAATATTTTATTATACACAATTATTTTATATTTATAATATTGTTTTGTAATATAACAAGGCACAGTATGTCGGAACGGTAAGAATTCTGTACCATTTCTAAAATATACTTTCTTCAGAATCATTAAAGAATAATACCGAACTGAATAACTTCTGTATGGTTCATTATTTTTTTTTTTTAGCAGTGCAATATATCAGATTGTCAAAAAAGGAGGTTATTATATTCGTGCACCAAAATTTTAACTCCACTCGTTCGGTTAATCACAAATAAAGCAATAAAGGAGTGTACCTTGTTCCCTCGATCTACTCCAACTCCAGCTCTACTCCCATTCCACTCCAACACGCTCCGTAAATACTCCAACTCCGTATGATTTACCGAACGCACCTATTGTTGCATCGAAATAAAACGTCAAATGAATTAATATGTATTGCTGTCAAAATTTTTTCGTTCAAGGGTTACTTAAATTTTAAGTTTTGTTGGTGCAACTGTATATAAATAAATTATTCTAAAGTTCAAAAGTAGCGTAAATAATATCTTGTTCTGGAACGAAAGCAATAATATAATCATATTTTAATTTAGAGAGATTGCTCATCACGATATGAAAACAGCATTCATTTAAGTTAGCTTGCTTATTCGTCTTATCCTTATTCTTTTAGCTGTTCTAACTTCTTGATTTATTACTCTGGTTGCATTTCTAAATGTGTTTCTACATGTGTGCTCCTGTTTTTCAGAAATTAATGAATTATCCAGAACACTTGTCCAAATTCTACTTTTGCATCCTTTGTTTTTCTTCTCACATCGCCAAAATTGAATCGACCCTTCCTTATTTATCTTGTCTTTCACATAAAGATATCCATTCCAGGCATATTTTTCCTTGTCTCTCTGACTTAATAATATTCTTGCTTTATTCACTGCTGAAGAATAAAAACAAGAAATATAAATAGAAAATAAAAATTAAATTAAAATATTGTAGTTTCCAAGTTGTTTCATTTGACTGATAAACAAGAGTTTAAAATTGAGACAAACTTTTTTTAACCAATCATACAGGGTGTTATGTAAGTGTACAACATTTTACCCTTGGTAGGACTGATCCCGTAGAGTAAATCTGGCAATACAAGAACTAGAGGCCTTTAAAACTGACCAATGGGGGATTACGGCTCAATCGAATTAAAGGAAAATAGTAAAAAAATACGAATGTATATGCTGAATAACGAATATTAATAAAAAAAAATCTGATGTGGCCAGCACATGACCTCCCGCTCAGTTCCATGTTTAAAATAGCAATGAGCTTTAAGTAAAGTTTCACTTCCGATTGATCGTTTGTAAACAAAATCTACTTTGTTGTTCTACTAAATAGAAAAGTTTGTAATACGAAATTTTGGATTATATTTTATTATGTTTTTCCTAAAAAATCTATTAGAGCTTCAAATTAAGTACTACATCCGGTTTATCATATATAGTCAAAATTTAATATGTTGTTTCAAATTATATAAGAGTATTAAATACTAACTTTGCGAAGTTTTGGATCATTAATATATTTTAAGGAAAAATCGTCACACACACATTATTGTCAAAATCATCACCAACTTCCTGATGCAATCTGTGTAAATTCTTCGCCGTACATTATCCATTTCGTAAATGTGTAGTTGCAAACTATTATTTGACACTTTGAAATCACGTTCCTATTGAGAGCTGTTTGATACATAATGCTGCAAACATCAAACTTAAATCGAATTATCCTGTATATCTAATATTTATTTATGATGGAAAATATATTATTTTTACAAACCTTAATTTCATTAGAATCATATTTAAACTACTAAATTCTTCTTAACAAGGTTTCATTATTAATTTTAATAAAAATTGCTTCGTGACAGTGACATTTGTTTAAATATGTCAAATTTGTTATTAAAGTATTGTTTTTGTTTGACGCAGAGGCAAAGTGATGTACAAAAATAAATTATTTTATAATACAATATAAAGTTATTTCAAGTTATTTACTAAATGATATTATCGTAGAATTGAAGATTGTGCCATTATATTCAATTTGTATTGGTAAAAGTTGCTAAAAAATTATATTCAATGAATTTTTTACAAGAAAAACTGTATAAATGATACTTCCGGTTATCCGATATACACTAAAAACTAATGAGCTCTTCCCACATTAGTATAGAATGGATATACAAAATTTCAAATTTTTCTGATTGATAGTATTTGAGTAATCGTGTCCACAAGATCCACACACACACACACACAGACACACACAAATACATACCTACAGACATCATTGTAAAAATGTTAAAATCGGATTCTGGGGACATCCAAAAGTGCTTATTCACTAAAATCTCTATATCCGGTTTTTAGCACGATCCCTATACCTCCCTTACCTAGGGTAGCGGGAGGTAAAAATGAAATGGTATAATTGAGATATTTCGGAAATAAAGGGTTTTTTGTTATAGCGCTTCGACACTAATATGAAAATATTTTGATTGGCGACCGAGAAACCGCCTATACATGCATTACAAATAGCGTGTTAGGAGATGGGGATTACTACCAATGGAAGTTAAGAAAATCAAATTCGAAAGGAGGGGCTAACATTCCTGTACTGCAGTTTCCAAACAGTTTTTATTTTAACATAAATTTCTTGCATTAAACTTAATAATTTAAATACACCTGTAATTATAAAGTATGTAGACTTATACAGTGTTATAATCATTTATTTTTATGTAAATATAACTTAAAATAGCATATACAGGGTGTTTCATAATATATGCGCAGGACTTTAGGATGTGATAGCTCGTCCAAAAATATGAAAAAAGTACTCTTGGAATATGACTAACGGCGGACCGTTCCAACAATTTATTTAACTGAGTATGATTTGTTATTGTTTTTTTATTATTTTGCAATTATGAAGTTAACGTTTGGTTTTGTTACTTGTTCTAACGTTTGAATAAATTTTGTTTAATTAGTAAAAAAAAAATTATTGTTGATTTTTCTCGAAAACGGTCAACTTTAGAGCTTATGACCAAGAGTACTTTTTTTCATATTTTTGGACGAGCTATCATATCCTGAAGTCCTGCGCATATATTATGAAACACCCTGTATTTCAAGAACATTTAGGTCCATGATGAAAACAGTTTGATATAAAAACACATAAATGTGACGTCACGTCAATCTTTTCAAAATTCGGGAGACCATAACTCGCTTATTAATAGGAATTTTTTCACCGGATTTTCATCAATAATCTTAGTTTTCCTAATATTTTCAGATAAAATTTAAAAAAAAAAATGGTGTAATCCCCCATTACGCCATAGTTCAAAATATTTAAAAATGTAAAAATCTATGTATTCTCTGGAAAAAATGTCACACCTGTCACAAATGACATATAAGATCATTGGCTTGGCATCTTCGAGCATAATATAGTTTTCGACTTCGAGTATATACTGACTAGAGGCCGCCTTACGGTGTTTGTTGTGATCGGAAGATATGCGATAGGGGAGATTTGCGGGGACGGAAGCCATGGTGTATTGCGGGCTACATATTATCGCAATATTATTTGTACTACCTTTCTACAAAATAATACCTAGTTGTTGCTTTTGAAATATGTAAATTATCTTTATTTTCAATAAATTTCATTTCTTTTCTCTTACCTTATTATTAGCAGGAAACCTAAAAGTTACACTTTGTTTATCATATTAATGTAAAAAAATCCCAATTTCTTACATGAAACGAAATTTCTACCGGGAGTTTATTTTATCAGTAAACATAGGGTATATCATTGCCATAGTTACGGTATGAATGTTTGACAGCAATGTATTGAAGCGTTTATTTTATGAGTAAACATAGGCGTTTAACATGGGAAGCAGTTTTTTTATAAATACAAAGTGTCTGGCAAAAATCAAGCCATGCTATTGAACATGATAATAGTACATTACATCTTGTACATTATTTAATTATTTCAGTTTTTTATTATGCAATATGAAAATATTTACAAATGTCTCCGTGGCGCAGTGGTCATAACAGTAGCGTCTGAAATTTTTGGTTGGGGTTCGATTCCCCACTGAGGTAATTATTTAATTTTTTTTGCATATAAATTGTTGAACTTTTAAAAATCAGTTTATATTTCCATATTAAAATCATTTTAAAATAATAATAACATTGTAATAAATAAAGAGAAAATGATTGAGAATAATTGATTACAATAATCAAAATATTGATGCAATAACAATGCATTGTATTTCCTTTCGATATTAATAAAAATAACTGAAATATAATAAATTTGTGTAGATATTATGTCTACTGTATTTATCAAATAAAATACAATGCATAGTTATTACATCAATATTTGGTTATTGTAATCAATTATTCTCAATCATTTTCTTTTTATTTGTTACAGTGTTATTATTATTTTTAAATGATTGTAATATGGAAATATAAACTGATTTTTAAAAGTTCAACAATTTTTATGTAAAAAAAATAAAATAATTACCCCATTGGGGAATCGAACCCCAACCATAAATTTCAGAAGCTACTGTCATGACCACTGCGCCACGGAGACATTTATAAATATTTTCATATTGCATAATAAAAAACTGAGACAATTATTTATTTGACAATTTTTGTAATTTATTGTAATATTATTAACGTAACTAATATTAAATAATGTACAAGATGTAATGTACTATTATCATATTCAATAGCATGGCTAGATTTTCTGCCGAACACTTCGTATTTACAAAAAACTGTTTCCCATGTTAAACGCCTATGTTTACTCATAAAATAAACGCTTCAATACATTGCTGTCAAACATTCATATCGTAACTATGGCAATGACATACCCTATGTTTACTGATAAAATAAACTCCCGGTATATTTTCTTTCTATTTTTCATTGCAATTTGACACAACACAGTATAAAACCATATTGCAATATGAAAAAAAGATATATAAAATCACAAAATAAATATATACAGTAAAATTTTTGAAAGAAGTCCGATCAAGGCCATCTACGAATTGTATCTATGAATTAAGATTTTGTGCTGTCAAATTTAGTAGTGTATTTTACTTAGTTTTTATGAGGGTACATAATATCTTGTGTACCTCATAAAAACTATGTAAACGACACTACTAAATTTGACAGCATAAAATCTCAATTCATAGATGCAATTCGTAGATGGCCTTGATTGGACTTCTTTCAAAAATTTTACTGTACTTCGAGATACACTCACAAACTAAACACAAAAATTGGTTAGGTTACAGTATAATGCCAAACAGTGACATATAACACAACAAAACGCTGCCCGCAATACACCATGACTTCCAGCTCCGAAAATCTGCCGTACCGCATATCTTCCAATCACAACATGCTATGCGTTGGCGTATGAAATTACTTATCTAGTCATTATATGCTCGAAGATTGGTATGCATCTATTTGGAAATAACACTCTGTACCGTCTTGCAGCAGCACGACTAATTTGTAATGTCTCGCCATAAACCATGTGTATGTCTACATACTCTTAATTGGTGAAGGTATGGCATTTTGGGAATATCAAAAAAACAATATAAATTGTACGTCTATGAAAAAAAAAAACGTTTGAGGTTAGTTTTTGGCAATCAATATTTTTTCCAGAGAACATATTGATTTTTCCTTTTTTACAAAATTTTTAACTATGAAGTGATTGGTCAGTTTTAAAGGCCTCCAGTTCTTGTAGAAAGCAAGTTAAACAAAGATTATTGCCAGATTTACTGTTCTACTATGGATTAAGCGTTGTACACTTACTTACAAAACACCCTGTATATTATTTGATTTTTTTTTCTTCGTATATCTTATAAGCTAATTAATTGTACCACACAGTCAAATATACACTTCATTTCACATTTCCACTGAACAAAAACAAAAACAAAAAAAATATTAAAGCAAATTATTTTTCCAAAGGTGAAATCAATGGGGTCCTGACATACTCCAGGTCATCAGTTATATTCAATTTTAACCACATCACTAGTTACGGGTTAAATTAATTTCGATGTTACATAATAGGTGTAACAAGAAAAACGAGTAACAGACGTTTAATGAGAATGCAATTTTTCTTGCCCAGAAGTGGCCTAGTAATCAAATTAACTAAATAAAATGAAATTACAGCGGCTGGGCCAAATGATGTGGATGTGGAAAATGAGCTCTTTCCGATCACTATTTAGGCTGTGTTTATGTTGGAGCTGCGATAAACGATAAGAGCGGCAATACTCGCGAAGCAGTGCGAATGGATGCATAGATTTAAATGTAGGTGTTTACATTGAAGCAGCGCGCAAAGCTACGCTTAGGAGCTGAGCAGCGATAAGAGCGTCGAGAACGAATTGAATGTATTTCTACGCTCTCATCGAGGCAAGACAAGTGATGCAGCGATATCTCGATTTTTTTATATTACATAAATATTATACAAAATAAAATATTTGTCCGTAAAAATAAATATTTTAATTGCCTCTTCATTTACATTCATATTTATTTATTAATTTTTAATTTATTGGGTTTTAGTAAGAAGAAAATGCTATAACATTCAAACACCAGACTTATGCCCATATTCATAAACATTCGTAAAGTTTCAAAACGGTTCGTTATAATTTTTGACAAATAGAATCAAACTTCACAAATAAAATTTCGATTTTTCTTTCAATGTCGACTGTTTTTATTGGATAAAAATTATAACGAACCGTTAAAATTTTTTACGAGTGTTTATGAATACGGGCATTAGTAAAATAATGTTTTAATCAGTGGTACGCGTTTATTATATTCATGTTGCTTGTAATGTTAATTTAGTTACTATTTCTAATTATAAATTCGAGAAATTCGAGACTCGAGTCGAGATCGAAAGAAAGTATGGAAAAATATGACGAGACAAGATGCAGAGAAATCTCGTCCTCGAAAATTCGCGACGAGACGACAGACGAGATTTCGTTTCGCGACAACACTAGGCAAGACGCTACGCTAGAGATGAAAGTAGACAAATTAATTAGCGAAGTAATTGTTAGATCTCCATTATGGGATCAAACAAATAAAAACCATCACAACAGATATGTGCTGGATAAATTATGGGATGAAGTAGCGAGTAATTTAAACTCAACAAGTAAGTGGATACGTTTATTTATATTAATTGTAGGTTACGGTACATTTTATCAAAAATTATATTTCATTTACAATAGGATTGTGACACAAGTAAGTTTTAAATAAATCACGAATATTTTGTGCAACCAGGGTTGGTCTACCATTATTAGGTTGTGGTATTTGATTGTTTTGGAATATTTAATGTATCTTCTAAATGATGTTCAATACCTTCCATGTCAATGATTGTGTTATGTAAGACACAAATAGCTTTAACAATATTGTCAGCAACATTTATATCAGTTTCTATCGCTGATCTTATCGTCGCTTTTATAGCTTTTATCGCAGCTCCAATATAAACACATTAAAGAAAGATAGATTTGCTTCGCTTTTATCGCTGCTCTTTTCGTCGCTCTTATAGCTTTTATCGCAGCTCCAACATATTCACACCCTTAGACCGGAAAGTCCTTCTTTACTGGGATAGCTCGGAAAGTTGTCTATAAGGGATCGGAAAGTACTTTACCGATCCCGGGACCGGTAAAGCTAAATGTTTCCATGGAGATCAGTTGTTTATTTCTTATTTGCTTGCAGTAAAAAATAAAATAATACTTTTTTATTCTTTTTTCAGGATCGCAAAAAATTTTTGTACCCAACATGACCTGAAAGTGTCTATACTGGGCTCACAAGCTTCCAAAGCTCGCCTACGGCTCGCTCTTAGTGGAAGAGCCTGACCTCCTTATCGTGCACTATACTACGTACTTTTTGCCCTAAAGTTAAAAGTTACATATTCTTATAGGAAATTTTCCGACAAATTTGATGGTGTTATTCTTAATGCCCTATCTCATTGCGAAAACTCAAAAATCCATATTTTCCAAAAAAAATACAAAATTTCAATTTTAAAACTTTTTTCACTTTTACTTGTCATATCTTCTGTATAAATTGAGATATTTGTGCCGTTTTTTCACTAAATCATTTTCTCATGTATTCTGCGACTTCTGGATTAAAAAAATACTAAATATTATTAATAGATTTTTTTTTAGTAAATAAATTTTGAAAAGGGAACACGTCATTTTTTCTTTTTATAGTAAAAATTTTAAGCAGCGACAAACTTTTCGTCCTTAAGAGATAGGTACCAACATACAGCGAGTAAAATTTAGAGAAAGGATCATAGAAGTTTTTCCTCTTGAAATTTTTTTTTGTAAAATGCACCAATTTCGTAATATTTGAAGTTAAAGTTTTCCGTTGCAAATTCCCACGCGCTCAGCGCGTTGTACTGATGCTTGATGCATACTAGCCCTACGCTTGGAATGCAAGCTAAAGTTTGCAGTTATAATAAAAAACAAATATTTTATGTCCTATTTCATGAGCAAAATAAAATAATTATGTATGTCATTTTTTTTTTTTTTTTTTGTTTTGGGTAATTTTAATTCCTACTTTTTTTTTAATGTAGCAAATTCTATTCCTTTCGTAACTTTTGTATTTGCAAATTACGTTATAATTTCTTTGTAGTCTGTATTACTTTTTCAAAGCAATTTTATTTTATAAATATTTCCTTACTATAAATTAAAATTGATAAAGTTTATGTGATAATAAATACCCCAAATCTAAGTCATTCATTTTTTCAAACAAAACACGTTTATTTAATCGAACGTATTTGTGTATTGATGATTGTAAAAATTTCTAAGATCTATCTCTGAAAGTGTATACCGAAATTTCGAATATTTGTTGACATCTAAACCACATCACTGACGAGAAATTTACCCTTTAATAATTACTTATTTCAATAATTTGCTTTAATATTAATTACAACAATGAAATACGTGATTTCAAGAAGACAATTCTTTATTACATGAATGAAAATTTGATTGCAATAGAAAAAATAAATTAATTACAACAATGTAATCGATTGATTACAACAATTAAACTATTATTAATTCTTTGGAAAAGTACAGGTAAATGGTCCGGAGAGGTGGTGATCCAATAAAAAACTAATTTTACGTTTTGCTCCAAAGGAGAAGTAACGAAAAGTGTTTTTTGTTTTGTCTGATATTACCAAAAATAATTTTATTTAAAAGAAAATATTAGCTGATTTAGTTTTCGTTAGTACTAATACAGTATTTGTGTGTATGTGTTTGTGAATTAGGAAACTTATTCGCCATGGAAGGTATGAATTCATTATATATTTTTAAAACAAGTTTAATATTTAGAAGAGAAAAATCCTCACGGATCTAAAAGAAAAGATGAAAGTAACTATGATGCAAGAGTTTTAAGAAGAAAGATAGTTTAGATTTTAAAAAAATATGTTTTATTTGTGAACATGATAGAAATTCAAGGGGAGAAAGACAATTATTATATTTAGTAGCAACTAAAGAACAGGAACAAAAAATTCATACGAAAGATAAGAAAATAAATGATGTTATGATTTTGCAAAAAATTGAAGGGTTTGGTACATCTCATAGACATGATTGCAAATGATTTTAAATATTATAAAAGTTGCATAGATAAATACACGAAATTCCAAAGAAAAAAATTATTTTCGCATTGTATAGAATAAAGTGAATTGTTTCTATTTACATACATGCTTTGTCTGTAAATATATTTATAAAAATAACTAATTGTGTTCATTTATATTTGTTTCTGTTATAACATGTAACTAATTTACATATTAAACTCCAATAATTTAAATCAAAAGAAATCTTATTTTTATTTATCACCATCTGTGGTAAATAGCTAGTTTTAATTCATTTCCTGTTCATAAAGTATAAGCTACATGTCTCTAAACAGCGTGCGTAAGCGGAAGGTCGGCAGTTCGGCAGACACTAGTAGAGTAGAGCGTGTTCAGCGCGCGGGAATTTGCAACGGAAAACCCTTAACTTTAACTTCAAATATTACGAAACTGGTGCATTTTACAAAACAAAATTTCAAGAGGAAAAACTTCTATGATCCTTTCTCTAAATTTTACTCACTGTATGTTGGTATCTATCTATTTTTACTATAAAAAGAAAAAATGACGTGTTCCCTTTTCAAAATTTATTTACTAAAAAAAAATATATTCATAATATTTAGTATTTTTTTAATCCAGAAGTCGCAGAATACATGAGAAAATAATTTATTGAAAAAACGGCACAAATATCTCAATTTATACAGAAGATATGACAAGTAAAAGTGAAAAAAGTTTTAAAATTGAAATTTTGTATTTTTTTTAGAAAATATGGATTTTTGAGTTTTCGCAATGAGATAGGGCATTAAGAATAACACCATCAAATTTGTCGGAAAATTTCCTATAAGAATATATAACTTTTAACTTTAGGGCAAAAAGTACGGTGTTCGACTTAAAATATGCGAGATACGGGAGTTAGGATCCTCAACTATCTGGAATATGTTTGCTCACCCAGTAAAGTATCACTTTCAGGTCTTGTTACGTAAATTACTATTTACTTCCTTGTACGTAGTAAAGGAAGTATTGTAAAGGCGAAAAATTTCAGTTTCCAGATTTCAACGGAAATATCCATTTTGACCATCCCTGAATACATTTTGACTAATTTCGTCGTAACGTATGTTACCACAATTGTACTAAGCTCTATCTTAATGGGGCTATACATTACCTGAAGCTGTTAACAGTTTTTCCTCAAAAAATAATTTTATTTTGATTTTAGAAATGCTTCAAATAAAAGTTTTAGAGAATTAAATTCTGCGTCTAGTACATTAAATATTATTAAATTAGCCCTTTGTATAAGCGAGATATGTAAATTTAAAAATTATATAATTTTTGGTTTTTGTAATCAAGTTTACTATGGATTGGGACTAAAAATAACAAAAATAAAAAATTTAGTGTCAATGTTACGCCAACTCCCTGTATGATCACTATACCGAGAGTTTTTTTTATCAGTGAACATGGGCGTATGTCATTACCATAGTTACATTTAAAATGATTGACAGCAATGCATAATCGCGTTTTTTTTTAAAACTGGACATAGGACGTGACATTTAGTATATCTGTCAATGTCATCAAATTGTCATACTTCAAAATATATACAGTTAAAGAAAAATTCAAATTGTAAATTGGAGTAATTATAACGAGTCTACAACAAGTTTCTGACTTATGTGCATTAACTTTTAATAAGCGACCCAGTCCAACAACTATAAGAAAAATTTACAATGACTACAGAACTAAAGGATACGTCAATAAACAGCACAAGAAGAAAATCAGACCAAGTACTGTAGTTAATAGTAAAAAACAAGAAATGATGCAATTAATTGAAAGTGACAACACCCTGTCAACAATTTTTTTTCTGAAATTAAGAATACTAGTATACAAGGTTTTAAGACAAGAACATTTTAAGAGTTTTAAATATCAAAATCACCAAGAGTTATTACACAACGATATAGAACGAAGAAATATCTTTTGCGAAGATATGATGAACAAAATTAATAGTGGGGAAATATTACTGGATCGAATTTTATTTACGGATGAAGCGACATTTTATATTAATCGGGAAGTAAATTCACAAAATTGCAGGTATTGGAGTCGTCAAAATTTTCACTTATATTTGCACCAGGTATTCCCCCAACGCTGGATAGGACGTGGTGGAGAAGTGGAGTGACCTGCAATGCCACCAGATCTTGCACCAAACGATTTTTTTTTCTTTGGGGCCATTTAAAAAATTGCATTTACAATGGTGACAAAATTAATATTGATCAATTAAAAAATAGGGATAAAATATAATTTATATTAATTATTTCTTGCCTTAGGCTTAGTCAGAGTATAGAATTATACCATACAATTTGAACTTTTTCTTCAACTGTATACATTTTGAAACATGACAATTTGATGGCATTGACAGATATACTAAATGTCACGTCCTATGTCCAGTTTTAAAAAAAACGCGATAATACATTGCTGTCAATCATTTTAAATGTAACTATGGTAATGACATACGCCCATGTTCATTGATAAAAAAAAACTCTCGGTATATCTTCCCGGTTTGAAGTTAATATTAATATTTCATATTTTAGTTATTAAAAAAAATGTATAGTTTAGTAGGCGACAAGGAAATCATGTGGTGTCCACAAAAATTTTTCTCCGACGATAACTCCAATACTACAATTCTAAAAATTATAATTCTTTCGTATTCCTGTTCTTTGCATCCATGTGAAGAGCTGATTAGATTTTGGTTATAATTGATTTACCGGAAGTACCCTTATTTGAAGTTTTTAACAGTTTTTCTTGAAAAAACGCAGTTAAATATCATTTTTCGACATTTTGTGATTATCAATATGAAAGAATATCTTATTCTCTATACGGTTTGATTATACATTTTCCTTCAGATTCAATACATATAGAGTTATAGAGACATTAAGAGAGATTAACTTTCAAAAATTAGTCAGCTTTGCTAAAATTATGGAAACAGCAGATAATTCAAAAATTTTTAATTGACAGATGTCAGTGTCAAATGCAAAACCAAAGTTGAAAGTATAGGGTCAGAAAGTTATATGTGAATATGATAGAGTGTCCCTCGCAAGTGACTTGCAGTACAAGAAAGGCCAAAGAGAAATGGAAGGACTGTGTAGATATGAGACAGGAAGAATTATGTGAAGAAGATGCGTTGGACAGGAATGAGTAAAAGAGAAGAGTAAGAAACAGCGACCCCTAATAAAATAGGGAAAGGAACTTTCGGTATGGAATTTGTAAAAAATAGTGTGTTGGTGGTAAAATTTTACAGGATATACAGCATCTTTTTCAAGGAACTTTTGGTATGGGATATGTACAAAATACATCGAATTGACGGAAGGTTTTGTGCTGGCCACAACAGATTTTTTACCTCTCGCTAAGAGAGGTATTGGATTCATGCTAAAATTCGCATATCCAGATTTTATTGAATAAGCACGATTTAAGGTCCCTAGAATCCGATTATAACATTTTTAAAATGATGTCTGTGTGTGTGTGTGGATGTGTGTGTGTATGGCTGGATGTTGGACGGACGATTCCTCAAAAACTATAAGACATAAGACCTGTTTAACTATGAATTCCTCAATCTGACATTCCTGGGAAGAGCTGAAAAGGTTTTGGTAACAATTGAACAACCGGAAGTAGTAGTTTTTAAAAGAAATTTTTCCAAATATTAATTTTTAAAAATTTTTGATATTACTAATTATGAAGAACAAAATTCTACACCTGATACATTTAAATTTTTTATTATATCTTCTATAAATTTAGAGATAAAGACGCTATAATATGTAGAATATCGGGATATAACAAGTCGAGTAGGCGAAACTACACTAAGGAAACCAGTTGACAAATTCAAATGTTTATAACATAATTTGTAAATGACAGATTTCAATGTCAAAAATAAACAGTTTTAGTGGCATTTTGATAGCTTTTTCTGGGAAGTACATTTAATCTTTCTTATTGTTTTATTAATTAAATATTTGAAATTATAGGTAATATGCATGTATTCATCAGAAATACCGCCAATCTGGTTAATGAATTGGAAGAATCTCTGACAATTAGGAACTTCCTCATACAATGAAAAATAGATATAATTAGAATTATATGTGTGCAGAAGACATGTTAAATACAATAAAAGACAATATTTGGGTAAAGTTCTGTAATATTTTGTTATAAAACGACGGTTCGATAGCAAAGTGCAATACAATACTTATATAGCCTAATATGGAAATGGCGAGAGGTCTTGTGCTGGCCACAACAGATTTTTTATTTTATAAATAAGAAGACACAATAAAATATGATACAATTTATATCTGAAAATATTTTTTTTAATGCCAACTGAAACAGTTATTTTTTATCACTGTATAATTTTCGCAAATTTTAGAGGAAATTCTTTAGTCACCTTACGTTCACATTATGCAAAGAATATCTTCGTAAAAATCCCATTAACCAACCATTACTTCCAGAGAAATCGTAATTTTTGTTTAACTGTGTTGATTCGATGTCTTTAGTCTGCTTATAAATTGTTAATGCCTTCTGCTTTATGGAAATTCCATTTATTGGTATTCTTTTGTTAGAGCAATCTTCTATCCATAGGACCAGTTCCTTTTCCATTTTCTCTTTGATAATATTTCGTGTGTATGATGACGACTTAGCACTTAATTTTGTTCCAGTAACCACAGATTTTCTAATTGCGGCTTCATTTTTCTTAATAGTTCTTACTGTAGCTTCGTTCAAACCAAATTGTTTTCCTACAGACGTTGAACCCTCGCCAGTTGCAAGACGATTTAAAACTTCAATTTTAGTTTCTAAAGAGATAGCTAGCCGTTTATGTTTTTTAGGCTTATTATCCGATAGTATAAGGCCTACAAAAACATTTTAATTAGTATAGTTGTGTATCATTGAATGGAAAATTAAAAATTACCTATTCGAAGATACGAAAATATGTACATATAAGATTCAAAACCTCTCACACAAGTTATTTCTCGTCCAACGCGTAATATTTAAAAATTAGGGGAATTCTCGATGATGACACAGCGCGAGATTAAGAATTCCCCACTTTCTAACTATGTTATTTTCAAAATAATCAGTGTAAAAACAGGTTTGAGTGTATAAGTATTTTGAGCATATTAATAGTTATATAACTTTCAAGTGTGTTAATGTGATTAATGACTGAGACATTAATTGTTGTATCATTAAATCACCAATTAACACACGTGTTAAATATTTTTCCGTTAACTGTATTTTACTGATTTGTAAAATCTAATTTTATTCCATAATAAAAAAAATTTAGATTAGTAACTAGTCCAGTCATTAGGTAGATTTACACTGCAAAAGGTCGGGTATGTTTTATGTTTGGATATATTATATATTTAGGGGCCCTAACAAAACATTCAAGTTTTCCCCCTCGGGGGCCTTCGGGAAGCACCGCCAACTTGGGAAAAAGGCGCAAAAAAGCGTTTTTTTTTTTCTAAATATCTCTTCACCTATTTGCATTAGGGTTATTTTTGAATTTATTGAGAATAAAATTCCCTACAACTTTCATCTGATACATTTTTTTCTATAACCAATAGATACTGAGTTACAGCACTTCAAAAACTGACTGGACTAAACGTCTGACACATAAGTTTTGACAATAGGGTCATATACCATTTTTTTTGTTTTTTTGTAAAAACTGGATGAAATAAAAACTTTAGTGCAAACGCGACTTAAAAATTGTACGTAATAAGCGAGTTATGAATTTTTAAAGATTAATTCCCGTATTCATAAACACTTTTAAAGTTTCTATTCACAGCTCGATACTAAAGCTGTATACTAGGCTGTTTTAGTTAAAATATGTATTAGCACTAAAACGATATTTAATACACTGCCTATTCAGAGCTGTATACTAGCGTGTTTTAGTTAATTCAAGTGACTAGCGAAAAACATAGTTGACAACATCGCAAATATGTTTGGTAGTCATAGTTATACATTATATTATGTCAAATATCAAATGACATTCAAATGATATAAGTTGACATTTACATAAAAAAATTAAAGAAGTATAATTAATTGTTCAGGATTTTTAATTTTTATATGTGTTTAGTCCATATATCTAATCACGCCCGGAAATCCAAACAAGGTCATAAAATTTTCATTTTTGTGTATTTAAATTTTCTTAGAAGTTCACAAAATTTGTAAGTTTTCGTGCCAACGCTACTAATTGTCTGCTGGCTAATACCATGTAAATATCCTATAAAGTATTTGATAAAAAATTATGATGAGTAGGTACTAAATTATAAACTGTCATTTTCATAACTATAAAATTGAACTTCAAAGTCAAAATTCAAATTGTATTTTATTAGCATACAAGAAAATATTTAGTAGGTACTTCCGTTATTGTTTGGTACAAACTCTTTGCGGAAAACCTGAATGCTACATGAACACATGAACTTGTAATTCTAGCGAAACACAGTCACAGCGAAATTGTTCGCCTGTCAATTCTTCCCTAATCAAATTAATTACAAATCGGCTACACTCTTTGGACAGTCTGTATCTTCTTTAAATTCGCTGTCTGTGAATTCGGTAAACGGGTCCGTGTGTCGTTGATACACTTTTATTCGCATATTTCTTAAATTTCGAACATATCACGCACGTCTCGCATTTTGAATTGCCCGTTCAGCCATGTTAAACACGGTACTACCTTGTTTTACATTTGTGTACTAAATACAAAACTTAGTAACGCTTAGTATCGCCTAGTATAGAGCTGTGAATAGATTTTTTAGTAATTCCTAATACAGTTTTCTTAGTAACGCTTAGTATAGAGATGTGAATAGCACCCATTATAATTTTTGCCAAATAGAATCAAACTTGACAAATACAATTTCGATTTTTCTTTCAATGTCGACTGTTTTTATTGGATAAAAATTATAACGAACCGTTTAAAATTTTACGTATGTTTATGAATACGGGCATAAGAATTTAGTGCGTGACGTAGCAGGTACTGACCAGTGATCGACAAACTGTGAGTTATAGAGGGGACAATTTTTTTCATGTTTGCATAGCTGAAATATTTTTATATAAAAACTTATACATTATATTCACGAAGAAACTATTATTAAGCATAAATAGCATAAATAATATAAATAATAAGCATTTTTTTCCTAATAAATTATAGAACATTGAAACAGTTTGCAATATTATGATACTACAATACTAGCGAATGGTGCTAGTGTTTATTTTGAAGTTTGTTCAACCAACGGTTCATAAAAACGAACAATTTCGAATCAATTTCCTTGTTCTTATGACATTTAAATCATTGCTGCATTTGTTCGATTTGATGAACCGTTGATTGAACAAGGCGTTGATTAACGTTTCTGCAACCGGGCATCAATGTTTCAAATTTCTGACATTATTAATTTAATTAATATTACAAATTGATTTAATTATAAATACATTATTATTGTTAATATCAATCAAATACTTAGGACCTAACGCATCGTACCGAATTAGTAATCAACTTCAATCGCTTGTAGTTTGCGAATTAATCAATATTTAAACAAAAAAAAATTCACTAATACTCATTAATTCATATATATTTTCGTCTTCTAGTTAAAATTTAACTATGGTATAGTACCCTATTGTTCAGAAATGATGTGGTATCTGTGGTTACCAACTAAAATCGTTTATTAATAAAAAATCATGCATTAATTGGGGTCATTAATGATTGATTTCCCATACATTATTATATTAATACACGGTCAATGGAAAAGGCATTTTCGTAAAGTCAGTCGGAGCAATCCGACGGATCTGTTTAATGACGTCACAGATATCATATCCATCCGATTATCAAAGATTTTACGAACGCGTCAAATATGTATAATCTGTATATAATTTTCACGTTTAAATCTTGTTAAAATGAATAGAACTTGTTTCTGTAGTTGTAAATAATTTTATATTCGACGACTCAAGGAAGACTGAAAGGCCACTTGAATCATTTGTTTAGATTAGACTATTTCGATCAGATATTGTTTCATGTAGTTTTTTATTTGTTCGAAATAACTCATAAAAACTTCACAAAATGCGAACTGCCATGTTTACTTCAAAACTTGCTATAGTGCTGCAATCAAAAACATTTAAATAAATACATTTTCTGAAATACAAATGTTTACAATTTTGATTTGATTTTGATTGCATCGGATCAATCCGATCGACTTTACGAAAACGGCTTTAGTTGCCTAAATTTGTTTTTTAATCATAAAGTGTGACTTAATTAATATTATACTCTGTTTGAAATAACAAAAGAATTTTGACGGATTTTTTATAATTTCATCTGAAAATATTAGGAAAACTAAGACTATTGATGAAAATCCGGTGAAAAAAATCCTATTAATAAGCGAGTTATGGTCTCCCGAATTTTGAAAAGATTGACGTGACGTCACATTTATGTGTTTTTATATCAAACTGTTTTCATCATGGACCTAAATGTTCTTGAAATATATGCTATTTTAAGTTATATTTACATAAAAATAAATGAATATTATAACACTGCATAAGTATACATACTTTATAATTACAGGTGTATTTAAATTATTAAGTTTAATGCAAGAAATTTATGTTAAAATAAAAACTGTTTGGAAACTGTAGTACAGGAATGTTAGCCCCTCCTTTCGAATTTGAATTTCTTAACTTCCATTGGTAGTAATCCCACCTCCTAACACGCTATTTGTAATGCATGTATAGGCGGTTTCTCGGTCGCCAATCAAAATATTTTCATATTAGTGTAGAAGCGTTATAACAAAAAACCCTTTAATTCCGAAATAGCTCAATTATACCATTTCATTTTTTTATTAATATTCGTTATTCAGCATATACATTCGTATTTTTTTACTATTTTCCTTTAATTTGATTGAGCCGTAATCCCCCATTGGGGCATGGTTTATACTTCATTTCACGTAAGAAAATAGCGTTGCCTTAGGCTATGTCCAATGTCGTATTTTGGCATTTAGTATTTAGGACTCCTAATGGTAACACTTTAGAACAACAAAAATGAATTATACAATTCGATTCAGTTTGATGCTTGAGGGTAAATGTTAATATTATAAAATAAAATAATAAAATAAAAGCTAAGAAGCTATTCTTTGACAGAAATTTTGACGTTTTGTACAAATTATAGCAACTAACATGATTTATTTAATTAGGGCACGTCAACTTCAAGGCATAGTGTGCTCCTGCAAAACCCTAAAATCTAATTCCTAAAATCCTAAATAATCACTAGATTTAAGGCATATAAATTTAGGATTTAGCTATTAGGGTGATAAAAGTGCAACATCGGACACAGCCTTAGATAGGGATGTAAATTCGGTCCTTTCATTGGTCAGAAAGCTAACCTGGTTCACAAAAGTGAAAAAAAATATCACTTGACAGCTGTAAATTATCAAATAAAATCGACAGAATTAAGTTATATTTAATCATGTTTTTATGTAATTTTTAATATTCAGGACTAGTACATTTTAAGAGATAATTTTTCTTTATTATTTATTGATTTCACGAATTTAAATTATTTATTTAATGCATGTAAAAACGGTCGAGTCTTGAGCGCCATCTGCTATTTTCTTACGTGAAATGAAGTATAGGGGTCTGTTGTACACCAAAACATTTTCGATGTTTAAAAAGAAGTGCCAACTGCACAAAACCGTAATAGAATAAATTCAGAGAAATATATGAAACATGAGAAATGTCAACAATAAATAACGCACAGCACTTACAAAAATTAAATCATAATTAACATATTTGAATTGTATTTGTGTAAACCACGCTTGTCTACAGGGCATAGCAACTAACAGAATTACAAGAAATTGTTTGTGAAAATTCTTTCGATAATTCAAACCGAATATAATGCTTTTCAAAATTTTAAATTCGATTTCCTCGATTACAAAAATGCAAAATATAATGTGATTATTGAAATCGACGCAGATTTTAATTCTCTACAATACATATTTGAAAAGCATTTTTTCTAAAATTAATAGGCCACTTTTGCGCGCAGAAAAATTATTTTCCAATATTAAACGTCTATGGAACGTTTTTCGTATTACACCTGATATAATTTGCTTCGTGTAACTAATAAAAATACAATAGTCCCAAGAAAATATAAGATTACAATTAAAATTTTGAACACATAACCTTTACTTACTTACAGAATTGTTTTTGCTCGATGTAACTGTACCGTCGACACTCGACACAAATATTGGAAACTTTGTAATAACTTACTTAATAAAAGTCAAAATATTTGGCGAATACTTATTGCACTACATAACCGCACAAAATATACAAATTAAATATTGTCAAAGAAAAGACCACGTATATTTTTGAAAATTATTTGTTCTAATTTTAGCTTCGCGGGAAGTTATTCGAAAACCAATTCTTCGAAAGCAAACTATAAGGAAAATATAATAAAATATTTACATGGCATCGCATATAAGTATAATATAATATGTATTAAATATAAATTTAAAATAGTATTTCTTTATTTTAATATTGTTCAATTATACCTTTCCATTTTTAAATCATTTTCATACGAATTTTTATCCATTTCTTTCTTAAATGGTTCTATAAATTTTGATATATGATATGTCATTTCTGCATTTTATTATAACTTCTGTATAATTTTGTAATTCTACACAATAAACATAAAAAGATGCATTTTATAAAGAAAACGATTAATAGTATATTGAAAGACAAATGTTACAATGTGACATTGTAATACGAGGTTTTCATACTATTTCTCCTATTTCGCATTAATGTAATTTTATTTCAAAATTAATAAATTATTAAATTATTGGAAGTGTCTAGGGTTCCGCACGCGGGATCGTGTCCAAAAAATTAAAGTCCGAACAGGCGTGGCTTAACGTCAGAGCTGGGCAAGTTGCTTTTAAAATGTAACTAGTTACAGTTACAGTTACCTCCAAAAAAAAGTAACTAAGTTACTTAAGTTCCAGTTACTTTGGTGAAAGAACTAAGTTATTTACTAAGTTATTTAAAAGTAACTTAGTTACTTTGAGTTACTTTCTAACTACTTTTAATGGCGTGAAGTGTAGACTTAGACTGTTGACTTAGTTATTGTGTAGGATACATATCAGGGAGTTTTTGCACTAACTACGTTAACCTAAATTTTCACGTTATTGCTTGGCAACACCCAATCAGATTATTATTGTTAATGTCAACGGACCTACAGGGCCTTATTACCGCCTAGGCCCACGAGGCTACGGCCTAGGGCCCGCTTTGACAAGGGGCCCGCAGGGCCCGGTTGCTGTGATTTATTAAAAATTTATTAATTTATTTTTCAATTTTGATTTCTTATACCAAGATATAAAGAATCTACTTTCTTTCTAACATGACATGACCATTATAATGTATAAAACATGCAGACATTATTTCCTACCTAGACTTAGTGGATAATGATTAATTTATTGGAAACCTCGGATCAGACGTCGATTTTCAATCTGAGGCCCCGCGCTCACATATATAAGAAATTTTGATGAAAAAGTATCTTTTTATAAATATTTAGGGCCCCGCTACGCTAATAACATATTCCCGAGAACCGGCAAAATCGCCAACCGTCCCTAGAAAGGAGTAACAAAATATTACGCTAAAATTTCACCTCAAACTAGAATCGAGCATGCGGTACTGTATCAGCTTTTCTCTCAGCAGGCAATTTTATTTTTTTCTTTAATAAATAAACTTACATTATAATTATACAATTATTTGTACGTACTTGTTTTTTACTATAAAGAGGGAGGGGGGCCCGAAAAAAAATTTGGCCTAGGGCCCAAAAATCTGATAAAAAGGCCCTGCGGACCTACATTATAACATAACATAAAAATTAAAAGTGACATTTTATCTTGTGAGAAGGGAATTTGCAAAAATGAGACGAATTCAAGTCTTGCAACCCTTAGAACAACGAACAAAATACACTACATTTTGTATAACCTGACAATTGGAATAATTTTGATGATTTAGTGGCAGCTTAATTATAATTTATTAAAACGTATTATTTGTAAGCGAGGAAAATATTTGAAAATAATATATTTTATAAGTCAAATTTAACATTTAGTGACTTTTTAATTCTAGAATTAAAAGTTAAAATAATGTGTTATTTTTAGTTTTTCTGTTTACCGTACAAAAACTCTATTATTTATGAATGTAATTATTTTATTATCTATTATGGCTTGAAATCAATCAACAATAATATTGAATTTAATTATTACATACATTTATTTAAAACAAAACAGTTTTAGTTAGTGTTTCTAAAAAAGGCATCAGCCTCAACAAAATATTTCTTAGAAATTTAAATCCCCCCGTTACTTTTTATGACTAAGTAACTAGTAACTAAAAACCGGAAAGTTACCAACTACTTTACCGCAGCAAGTTAAGTTACAGTTACAGTTACCATATTTTAAAAAGTAACTAAGTTACGTTACAAGTTACGTAAAAGTAACTAGTTAGTAACTAAGTTACTAAAGTAACTAGTTACTGCCCAGCTCTGCTTAACGTTCGTTCCCGACCATATATCTTTACCTATCCCAGCATAGTTTATACGGTTTATACCGATGTTTTTTCTCGTGAGTATAATAAATATTTCAAATTTAATTTATTTTGACATTTCACATTTTAAACACAATTATTTAAAAGTTAAGATAGAATAAAAATTTATATTTATTAATTTATTATTAGATATGTTATGAATATGAACCTACAAATAAATACTTTGAATATATTAAATATATAAATTTAAAAGTGTGCTTTACTGTTTGATGTAAATATTTTACTATAACAAATCTAATAGGGTATTCAACCATTACAAAGAAATAGTAAACTTCAATAATTACGAGTATAAAGGCGGATTTATGCAGCCATTTTCATTTACATTTAATTTAATTTTCATTTAAAAGATAAATGTATGTAAACCAATGTAGCCATGCATACACCATTTTCATTTACGTTTTCATTTATCTCTCATTCTCATTTATTTTTAAAGATGGCCAACTTTTATCTAATAAATGAAAATTATAAATGGCGCATGCGTGTACGGTATGAAAGCGACGTGAACATAGAAAAGAGAGTATATATTGAGCGTATTTTTATATGTGCGCATGCGTTCATTTTCATTTATTTTTGTCGTATATTTTTTTAAACAGTTTATTGAAGTATTTCTCGACAAATTTTGCAAAAATACGTGAAATTTAAGTGAAATTTATATGAAATTTGCCTGAAATATTATGAATATAAGTGTTTTAAATATATTATGATATATTTTTTTAAGATTGGAAACGTAATTTGGTCAAAAATTGTGAAATTTTGTGTGGAATTATTTGAAGGAAATAAGTGACACCTGTCAAATTTAAATATGTTGGCATTCAAAAACGAATTTTCAATTCTATCCTAATGGTGGAGGACTCCAACGACAGGTGAAGCGACACATCGGTTGGAGTAATTTTTACGTCGCATCAATTTAGCAAAGCCTAACTGAAACTCAACTGAGAATATTAGGGCGTTCTTACCAGAACAACATGAGAAGTATACGAGGGAAACTCATTAACACTAGAAGCGCCGAGCCGCAGCTACTACCTTAAAGAGCCAAAGGGGTCATTTCTGTCCTCCAGTAATGTTGTGGTGAAAATTTAAATCTGTTAATAATTTTTCAGAAAACGCTATTTCTGCTATATTTTGTAAGAAATAATATAAACATTTCAGAAGAAAAATGTATTTTCCAAAGTTATACATATAGTGTTATGGGCAATCGAAAATGATAGGAACTAAAAATAAATTCTTAGAATAAAGTATAATGTATTTTGTACTTTTACTGTCCGTAACAATTTACACAAATGGATGATACTTTGATTGTAGCTGTGCACTTATTACCCTTGTTTGCCTTATATCGGGATTTTATTTGATATTTGCGTCTGTCAGGTAATTTTTCATCTTCAACTCCAGATTCTTCGGGTTCTTTGTTGGTTACACGATTCTTTGAATGTTTTTTCGCGAGTTCTTCTGCTAAAGCTAGCAAATAATTTCTTCGAGAAGTTTTCTTTCCAATTTTAAATGGCACAAAAGTGAACCCTGTGGTGCACTCTCCACACCAGTTATGAGTGCCCGTGAGGTGACGCCTGGTAAGCGCCCACACGGTAAAATATATCGTCATCATTACCGATGTTTACATGTGTTGTAGATACTGGCACACCCAGAAATGGGTAATATCATGTGATGATATATTTATTTATATTTATTTAGTTTCTTTATACAAAATCAAGGAATTTTTTCCCGCTATATCTAAAATATTATAAAATGTATGTACTGGCCATCTGTGAGAAGCTGCTTTTACAGAATATTTTTTGCACATCTACACCGTATTTACTTTCATAATAAAACCCTATCTATAGTTTCGGGTTTTTATTATTATCTTGTCCAATTTGCAAGTCAGCATACATTGTACTCATTACAATCACATTTTTCGTTTCTTTGCCCTGATAAACATTGAATGATATACTAAACTTTAGTAAAACTAACTGGACAAAGCAGCAACGACTAAATTTGTACTTGTCAACGAGAACACGAGAATATTTTTCAATGTCTGTAATTATTTACAATGAAACGCTTTTTGCAATAATAATAATAATAATAATAATAATAATAATAATAATTATATATGTATACACATTGTATTTATAAGGAAAAGGAAGAATGTATTTTGGCATTTATTAATTTATTTTACCTGGGGACAAAAATGTCCCCTTGGCATTTTGAGGCAAATATGGTTGTAAAAAAAAATTAATGGAAACACAAAGATCATATTCAACATAGACATTCTTCTATAAAATTAATGAAAAGTCACGAAATCTCAAGAACTTAACTGAAAAAACACATAAAATACATGTACCTAAATTTCATGCGGGGACATATTTGTCCCCTTGGCGGTTCTAGTGTTAATAGACAAATTAGACTAAAGAAGACCCCTCAAGACACCCTGCCTCAATCGAAAAAAGTGAAGGAAGCTTGCAAGCAAGCGGACCCTGCATCGTCGCGGGATTAACGCAAGGAAAGAAGAAGATTTTTGTATGAATAGGTATATTTAAAAATTATAAATGAGAATTAAATGAAAATTAAATTAAAAAGTAAATGTAAATGGCTGCATAAATCCGCCTTAAGAGAGAATACTTTAATCTAAGAATTTTGGTAAAATGAAAATAATGAAATATTACTTCCTTGTAATAAAAATACTTATACTTACCGTCAAATAAATATGGACTGGAGCTTTCTACGCTGTTACCAATTTCAGTGGTCATATTGAAAATTCTAAGTTATGAAGAAGCGACAACACCACAGGGCAAGGGGAGAAGGGAAAAAATTGAGCACCAGACCATATTTATTTGACGGCGAGTATAATTATTGTAAACACAACGTCACAGTCCGTAATCGGTTATTGTCGTAAAAATTCGTATGAATTCGGGCCTGCTCCTCTGTTTTTTTTTTTTTTTTTTTTTGAATTCAAGTTAATGGCCCCTATTCTGTAACTCCATCAATAATAGTTATCGATCGATAATAATTTTAGACAAATAGAAATAAATGTATCATCTTCCAGTTTCATTTTTATTCAGTGTCTACTATTATTATTGGCTACAATTTATTATCGATCGATAAAAGTTATCGATTGTGTTACAGAATAGGGGTGAATCGGTGAATAACTCTAGGAGTGCAAAACTACTGTCATTCTAATGACATTTTAAGAATGTTTCACGAAATATATTGAAATAATATTTATTTTAAATATTTTATATGTTTTAAACATTTTTCTTTACTTCTGTATTTAGGAATAATTAATTTGGCAAGGGAAAGAAACTTTAATAAAAATAAATGAAAATATACATTTCAAGCAGACAATGCAAATACCCATAGAAATAACTGTTTGAGAAGCATAACTAATTCGAGACTATGATGCCACAAGTAATTTCAGACATTCAAAAAATTCATATCTCGTTTACTAATACGAATTTTAACATCGCATTTTTACCAATATTCTTAGATTTTTATATATATTATTTAAAAAAATTAAAAGAAAATTGGTAGAATAACCCAATTGCAGTAATTTTCCATGACAGATAACAAATAATATGAAAGATATGTATTTGACACAGACTAAATTACCAACTTCACAATTTAAAAATCCCCAAAAAGAATTGTATAAAGTTACAAGCTTTGTAACACTGTTTTTGGTGACTGTAAACGCGAAATAGGAAAATGGTATATTAAAATCCGAGTTTTATAAGACATTTTTTATTCACAAGCGTCAAAATTTAGAAAACGGGCCCTGGGCCACTATTTTGTAACTAGAAAACGATAACAAATACGAATTCAATATGGTGAGCTATTCAGATTCACGCATTCTATTTGGGGTCATGCCACATTTTCCATTTTTTTTTTTTTTTCGAAAGTAAACTTAAAACTTCTTACAAAAATATATATTTTATGTAACATAGGTTTCTAGTTTTATAAAAAAAAAAAATTTAAATTTATATACAATTTCAAATGACGTCATAACGGGGGATTCCACGATTTTTTAATTTTTATTATGTTATAGTATTTTTAAATTCAGAAATTCCCTAATTTTTCTTTTTTTAACATTCGGCTTCTTATGGAAGAAAAAAATAGCAAATATTTGGTATCCAGCATTTCCCGCCTTACGACGTAAGCGAGCCCAGTGGAGGAGAGCAATGACATTATATCGTGCTTTCTCTCTCAACAGCTGCAATCTTGGCTGTTGTTATCAGAGGTTCTAAACGATTTGTCAATGTTGTGCGGCTGTTAAATTTGAAAATTTCATTTTGTTCTTATTTTCTTTTCTTTATCTTAAATTTAGTATATTGTAGTTAAAGTTTATTAGTATTTAAGTATTTGTAAAAATAGGTTTGTTCGCAGTAGCGATCCCGGACTAGTTTGAGCATCACACGCATGCGCAGTTTCGTTTTAATCGTTCGCGGTACGATTCTGACTAATAACTCCGTGTTCGTGGAACACTGTGGACTGGTACATGATCGGTTACGTACTAATCAGACCAGTCCGAAAATTGAAGCAAGTACTATAAATCAGGGACTAATAATTGCGAGTATTCAGTGCATACTTTTCTATGTTTAATTACGTTTATTTTAACAATTTCACAGACTTTAAATTAATAAATATTTGAAGGTAAGTTTATAATATTGCCTCCATTTCAGTTCAAAACTATATAATATTTTCATTCGGGTGCATAACATACATAACCTCAAACGTCAAAACGGGCGTTCGCGGTAGAAAAAATCCCAAATCAGTATCGGATCACGCATGCGCATTTCACGATTTATGAATTAGTATGGAACAAGTACGAAATAAGTTTGAGATCCGTCAGGGATTGTTACCGCGAACAAACCTAATAATAGCATGTAGCCGCAGAACCCTATAACCAAATACTCCAACAGAACAGTCTGGTAGTCACTGGTTTGATGAAGGGAACGCCTATTTATTGTGTCGGCAAATAAAAGAGAGCCGGGTTCGGTTGCGTCATCAAGCCCGGAAAATCCGCGCGTTTTGAAAGTGTGTAATATATTTTAGCATTTAAAAAAAGTGGTACAACATATAGAATTGTTATTTGTGTACCAAGGCCAAAAAGTGATTTTTTTCCGGCCGAGTTTGATCTTAATGACCGAGGCGAAGCCGAGGCCAGAAAGCAGACGAGGACGAAATAACACTTTTTGACAGTGGTACACACAAACTTTTTAAGTCGACCTTTATAAAATTTACAAATTTCTTTGGTTTTTATTTATTTATTATTTTCTAGGTAGCAAATCTAACCTAGCATCGTTGGCATCGTTTATTACTTCGGGAGGGGTGTTGAATCTTTCCACATCACTTTCGTCACTGTTGAACATGTTTATCAACAATAATTATTAGAAAATTCCACTACCAATACAGTTTACACTAAAATATATAAGGCGAGTTTCTTTATTCACCGATGAGTAGTGCGCATTAATGCGCATGAATCGTAAATTCATCACACCGTTTCTTTATTAACTACTAAATTGCAGATGAAATTCATCATACCGTTTCTAATTACCGCGTACTATCCATCGTAAATTCATCGCATGCATCGGCTTTGACTACCGATGGATTTTACGATTTCCTATGGATCGGTAGTGGGGTGGGGGGTCTAACGAAATGTTTTAGGATATATTTTTGACATTCGGGTTGGTTTCATGGTTGAAGGTGTAAGATTATTGAAAAAATGCATGATTCAAATAAAAAAAACATATCTCGTTCACAACGTAAAGTAGATGGTTATAGAGGTAGATATTTTTATTATAATTATGAATTCCACATCACTGCTGTTATTGCAGTTATCAGATTCTTCATTGTTCGATGAAGAATCTGATGATTGCAATACAGCGACGATCCTTTTAACCACACTTTTAACTATAAAAGTTTCCATAACTGGTGTGGTGGTTAACTGTCAGTTCATATTTAAGGTTAGGAGATTAATCGCACTTTTCAGCAACCCGTTTCTTTATTCGGTCGCAGCGGCTATCCATCGGATCCATCAGTTATTCATCGTGACGTCATTTTCAATTGCTGATGGAATTCAGCGCATTAATTGTTGCTGAATAAAGAAACTCGCCCATAGTTTAACTCACAGACCATTTACACTCTCTGTTTTATTCACAGATATTCTGACATTGTCGGTAATGTCGGAATCATGATGTAAAGTAGAAAATTATCAATAGATGGCGTTACCTTAAGTCGGACAAAAAAGTAAGCGGACGAAAAACGATTACTTTTCGTCCGCTTTTGAGTACTAAAAATTCAATTTTTTGTTAAGGTCAACTAAAAAAGAAATTTGCGTGAATAACAGTTATGTGGGAAGAAAAAAGAAATAATTATGTATATAATTTATATAAAAATTCTATATGAGTGGAATCCCCTTCGAATAAAAATGAAACTACATTTGATGTTTAGTCTTGAAGATAGTAATAATAACAACAACAACAACAACAACAACAACAACAACAATAATAATAATAATAATAACAATGATAATGTTTATTTTCCGTAGAAACCAATACAATCATTAATATGTCAGCTGAGATTTGGAAACATCACTTTCATTTGCTAATAAATTTAAATGTGGCACCACATTCTTCTTCATTTTCAATCTGGTACCTAATAATTTGTATTTCATCCAATTTTCAGCATCTTCTTCAAGCTATTGAATAAAATATAGAAAAGTTCAATGAAAATTGGTTCTACATTTATTAAGTTCTACTTACGTTGAAATGATCTTCACAAACATAAGCAAGAGAAGTCTTCAAAATTTTTGTTGTATTTATTGCCTTATACCATCTTTCCCTTATATCTTGAGGCATAGGAATACGAACAAATAGTTTACTTTTGCTTTTCCGCGAGTTGTTGTCGCAGGACGGCACGGAACAATATTTTACAGCCATTGTAATATCTAAATCAATACACGTGTGGCATTTAAATTATCCTACCTAAATTTAGTTTTTTCTGTACATTCATGTTGGTAATACTAACTGAGAACTGCAGTATTCAACTTCAGATCTGTTATCTGTCAAATGTGAACTCGATATGTGGTATGTTCAAATTGTCTGTTAAATTTCTAACTTGTTTCAGGAATGTTATTTAAGGTCGTATAAAAAATCTTTTAATGCCAATTTGCACCAACAAGGCTTAAATTTTAAGTAAGGTTTAAACAAAAAAATGCTAATCGAAATTTTGACAGCAATATATTATATTTCATTTAACATTTCATTTCGATGCAATATTGTCAATTTAAGCCATGTTTAATATTTAAGTTACGTTGGTACAACCGACCATTAGTAACTCAAGCTTAAGGTAGAAATGATTAGGCAGAAGACTCACGTCATTAAATAATATAACTAAAGTAATGACGTCATATACTACTACGTTTACATGGGATACTAATTTATAATGCGCATGCAGTCATGTGACTTTGTTGGTCTTTCTTGACAAGCAGATATGGGGGCGCGTGACAGAATGACAGCTAGTAATTATGTACATAACTTACAAATATCATAAATTTTCATTCAAAATTTCATGATTTTCCAATAGGGCTGTTGCAAGAATTTTTATGTGACTTCTAAGTATTAAATTTGAAAAGGTATTGTTCTTTAAAGAGCCTCAAATTTAAAAATATCACGAAATATCCTTTAGATATTTTACAATTAATTTTTGAAATTTGGATATAATTTTGAATACATACATCTTCAGCGGTTCTAAGGTGTCAAGTGTATTGTCAAAGTTGTCAAACAAGTGTCAAATAAGAATCACTACCAGAACTTTAAAGTAAAATATATTATCAATTTATATAATAAATTCAGTTTTTATATTTTATTTTACCTCAACTCTTCAACACCCCTTATTTCGGTAGCAGTAAAACAATCGTTCTGATATAAATTCAGCCATCATCCATACTATCGACCTTCGGTATATTCTCCGATTTAGCTTGAGTGTAATTTGAATTAGCCATTATTACTTTATTATTCATTTACAATGAGCAATGTCAGCGTCAAATGTCAAATTAAAAGATTTTGTTATTAACATGTGACAAACTTTAGCCTACGTTTATTTATATAAATAATATGAATAAACGTAGGTGATGGAAAAACTATTTTCCTATTGGCTATTAATGATGTAATGTATGTGTTTCTACGTCACAGGAGTGGGGGGTAGTTTTTCAGGACGCCAATCTTTTTATTTAATTATTTCCACAAATAACAACAAATTATTGAAATAAAAATTATTACTAAGAAAATCATTCCATAAACTTTCATTTAAAATAGATTTTGAAAAATGTGAAACAGGCTCATTCCATGTGATTTACTTAACTCGCCAAGTAAAGTCAACACTCCTTGACTGCGTTCCAAAACCCAACTCTAAAGTACGAAATTACTCAAAGTCGTTGCAAAACTAATAATCTTATTCTCAGAGTTTACTTTTAACCTGTTCCCAAACAGCCAGAGTTTAATCCAAAGTGATACTCTACTTACCCTACTATCGAGGAGGGTACAGAAATTACTCCACAATATTTTCACACTTAGATGCTTACGATTCTCGACATATGAAAGTAATTTGCCTTCTTGAGGAATAAAACATGCTTTTGGTTGAAAATAAACATAAGTAAACACATTGGCCTGTATTACGAGCACACTTTCATAATAAAAGCTCGTTTGTGGAGCGTAGTTTCACATTAGGTGCGTTCGGCAAATGAGTTCTGTTCACTCTTTTCACTCTGTACACTCCTAGCACCGTTCGGTAATTACATGGAGTGAGAAGCGTCTTAAAATGGAGCGTTCGGCAAATGCAGAATGGAGTCAAGTGGAGTGAAAAGTGTTAACTCCATAAGTCCAACCTCGATATGCAAGCATACATGGAGTTTTTTTGTTTTATTTGACATCTGTCAGATCATTTTGTATTTTTATGTTGAAATATTTTATTATACACAATTATTTTATATTTATAATATTGTTTTGTAATATAACAAGGCACAGTATGTCGGAATGGTAAGAATTCTGTACCTTTTCAAATATATACTTTCTTCAGAAACATTAAAGAAGAATAACATCTGTATGGTTCATTACTTTTTACCTCTCGCTAAGAGAGGTATTGGATTCATGCTAAAATTCGCATATCCAGATTTTATTGAATAAGCACGATTTAAGGTCCCTACAATCCAATTATAACATTTTTAAAATGATGTCTGTGTGTGTGTGTGTGTGGATGTGTGTGTGTATGTGTGTGTGTGTGTGTGTGTATATATGTATGTATGTCTGGATGTTGTAGACACGATTCCTCAAAAACTATAAGACTTAAAAAATATTTAACTGCAGTTTCCTCAATCTGACATTCCTGGGAAGAGCTGAAAAGGTTTTCGTAACAATTGAACAACCGGAAGTAGTAGTTTCTTAGAAAAATTCTTCTAAATATAATTTTTTGGGAGTTTTTTTTTATTAAATATTGAAGAACATAAAATTCTCCATCTAATACACTTAAAATTTTTATTATATCTTGTATAGATTTAGAGATAAAGACACTATAATTTATAGAGTACACTAATCGCAGAGGATAAGGCACTAAGGAAACCAGTTGACAAATTCCAAAGTTTATAACATGACACATATCATTGTCAAATATCAACAGTTTTAGTGACATTCTGATAGCTTTTTCTGGGAAGTATATTTAATTTTTCTTATTGTTTTATTAATTAAATATTTGAAATTATAGGTAAAATTGTGGTAAAATGCATATATTCATCAGAAATACCGCCAATCTGGTTAATGAATTGGAACAATCTCTGACATGAAAATGATATAAAATAGATATAATTGGAATTATATGTGTGCAGAAGACATGTTAAATACTATAAAAAACAATATTTGAGTAAAGTTCTGTAATATTTTGTTATAAAACGACGGTTCGAAAGCGAAGTGCAGTACAATACTTATATAGCCTAATATGGAAATGGCGAGAGGTCTTGTGCTGGCCACAACAGATTTTTTTTTTAGCAGTGCAGTATATCAGATTGTCAAACAAAGAGGTTAATAGGGTTAATATATTCGTGCACCAAAATTTTAACTCTACTCGTTCGGTTAATCACAAATAAATGACTGTACCTTGTTCCCTCGATCTACTCCAACTCCAGCTCTACTCCCACTCCACTCCAACACCGCTCCGTAAATACTTCAACTCCGTATGATTTACCGAACGCACCTATAATATTATGAGGAGAGTGCTCCATAAAAGCGCTTTTATAATAAAAGTGCGCTTGTAATTCGGCCTTGACATTAATGTTGTAATTATAAGTAGTTTTGTTATTTTTTTAAAATTCATTTTAATTTAGTTTCAATTTTTTATTCCAACAAAACTCTTATTCGTTCCAAAACACTGCACTCAAATTAGGTCATCATTAATTCCTACTCCAATACTCGGTACTCTTGATTTTGGAACGCAGCCCTGGAGCCAATTCTAATTCACTTGGAAACTAGAGACTGTCTAAATGTGCTTTCTATTCATGAAGTCAAATTTTAGGGACGCCTCTTCCAAATTTTTCAGAAAGCTTCCTCATAAGTCACAACTGATTTGTTTATTTGCAGGGCATCTGCGGCTCTCTAAAAATACATAATTTAATTAAAGTTTGATATCAAAACAAATATTTGAAAAAAATTACCTTTCGAATGGCTTTCAACGGAATCAATGACCCACCGCTGGCCAATTCCCGTTCGACATAGTTCACGACAAAATGGTTAGCTTCTTTGTTAGAGCTTTAGGCATGATTGTGGATGTATTATAGTATAATACTAATTAAAACATGGTTATGGATGTATTATAGTATATTACTTATTAAAACAAACAAGTAATAGTGTGGCACAAGTCACAAATACATAACGCAGAGAAAACTGTCAACCAAGTGACAAAATAGTGACAGGATCGATATTCGATCGATGTAAAATTTAATGTAAATATGTCATGCGGACGTATAATAAAAATCAACTACAATTATTTCAAATAATTATATATTCTGTTAAAGGAATAGAGATTGTCTTAGAAATACTTTTCTACAAGTTATATTTTATGTTATAAGATTTTTTCAAGTGGGTGCCGTGAATCTTCTGCCTATTCATTTTCAATAAGCTTTATGACATGAGGACAAATATTTCTAGTTCCTTAAATAACTATGATTTATATTTTTAATTTAGACTATATCCAAATCATTCAAGCAGTCAATGCACGTCATCACTTAGTGTAAAAACCTTAATGCATTAAAATCACTAATAGTGAAAAATGAAATAAAATTTCAATAATTTTTAACCGTCAAAAAATGTATGGCCTTATATAATTATTATTAAGATGAATAGTAGAGTTCATTAATTATCGTATATGACTTGAATAATATATAAATAATGTACATCAATGTCATATTATTCGTTTAATTGTTGCTATAGTTGCAACATTGATAATTTGTATGTTCATACTGTCACTTATTATTTGAAAAATATTTGTATCGTGTTTGAAACATTTTTGTGCGTTGTAAAGGTCTATTTATAATAAAGTAATGTTAAACGCAACGCAACGACGCAACGTGACCGTTAACGCAAACACAAAATCTATGAATCTGCCAAAGATAGCACTTCTAATCAATCAGAAGAATTCGGTATATTTCTATGAAATTCGGCACACTTTTATTTATTGCCTTTGTATGGCATACATATAAGTATAAATAAGGTTAGTATTATAAAATAATTTAAATAGGAATGGACAGTGACGGAAATATAGTATTTATTTTCTAGATGTGACAGTTCATGAACATGTCGATAATATAGATTGCAATCTGTATAACTCTTTTCATAAAGATTGTAAAACCTCTGCAAACGTAGCAGTACATGACGTCACACATCTAGTTACTAAAATTCAATTTTTATTAATGACGTGCATTGGCTGCTTGAATGATTTGGGTATATATCATTCATTAAGTTATAACCCAATAAGAATGCGTGATTTTCCTTAGTTAGCACGTATTACAGCGGTTATTATTAAGTAACTATGGTGAACGAATATACGAAGGTAGGTATATTCGAATATACAAAGGTTCCTATATTCGTTCACCAGGAATAATTATAGGTGCGCTTGGTTATTTTGTTTTCGGAATACCATACTGTTACTATGATATAACAGGACTAAAAACAAAAGTGAAAAGACAAAAATAACGGACGTCGGATCTTGATGGACCGATGTCAAGGAGAATTTATAAATCAATAAAAAAGAGAAAGAGAAGGATTTTATTATTTTATTATCCCTAAATGTTTAAATTTTATGTTATTACGAAAAATCTCGAACTCCACACGGCAAATATGCAAATAACGAACTCGGCTAATTATAAACCTCAGCCGTGTCCGTTATTTACCTCAAATCGGTATAATAACTATTTATGTACGCAGAACTGTCAGTGTCATTTTGAAATCTGTACGGTATAGAGAACGGTTTTTTTTACGCACATCTGCTTTAAAATTGTTTGTTTACATCGTAGTTACCATGGCGGAAACTGAAAGATTACAACACCCTGCGGGCGGTAAAGTAGCATATGCGGGCGGCAAAATACAGCAAAAGCCCGCCTACTGGTAACAAAACGTCAAAAATACAATTGGAAATATAATCAAGACTCTTATTTTTAAAAAATGATATCAGTTCCGCTAAATTTTCACTAGATTTTTTTAGAATGGGGTCATACCACATTTTCCAATTTATTTTTTTTATGAAAATATACTTAAAACCACTTATAAAAATATATATTTTATGTCACATAAGTTTCTAGTTTTACAGAAATAATTTTTTAAAGTTTATATTAAATTTCAAATGACGTCACGGTTTTGCAACCGTGACCGTAGTCCCTCCTATCGAATAAAAATGGAACTACGTTCGACGTTTATGTTATTTGACTTGAAAGCAAACGTGACAGCAAGTTATTTTGTACTCGTGCTTTTGTTTTTATTGTATATTAAATAATTTGATTATGGAAATTAATTTTGAAGAAGCGAATTCAAATAATTTGCAGAAAATTAATTTTCGGCATCTTCAAGCTAATGAATAAAATAAACAAATATATATCAACGAAAATTGTTTTTTTATTAAGTTCTACTTGCGTTGAAATGATCTTCACAAACATAAGCAAGACTACCTGTTTTATAATTTATTGAAAGAGATTTACATATTGAATGACAGTACAATATATATTCTGACAAATCATTAACTCCTTTGTTTCTTGGCTGTCTATATAAAACTAATACAATATATTTCATCATGTATCCATGACTACAGTATCTAACAACACATCTCCCTTCTAAGTTATAAAAAGTAAGAATTTTAGAATTTTGAAAAATTTAACATTCTTCAATATAGCGATTAGGCTTTCTCGATATTCGTCCACTTCTTGTAATTGTTAGATCTTGTTGATTCTCATTTAATGGAGGTTGACTGAGAACTCTTGTCATTGGTGCTGTTGGTACTTGTACATCCGCTGTTTCTCTCGATGCCCCTGCAGCTGTCTCGTTGGCTAAGTGCTGTTCCTCGATTTCCTCATCGAATAGATCGTAGTCGCTGCTATTTTCACCCCCTTCGTCTTTGAGTTGAATAAGATGATATCGGTTGCGTCGTATCGTCCGTTTATTTGTGTCGACAATGTAAGATCTTGGTTCTTTGGATTTTTGTGTAATTATCCCCGTTCGCCGCAAATCAATTATCCATACTCTATCGCCAGGCTGCAACTCTTTAAGTTCGCGCGTTCTATGTCGCCGATTATAATATTTCTTCTGGTCAGAAATTCTCTTATCTTCTCGGACATTAAGATCTTTTAGATCAGGTATTTTCGGATCCAGTAATGAAGGTTTCATAGGTACAGGTGTTCTGATTCTTCGTCCCATTAGAAGTTCTGCCGGAGAAAAACCATTCGCTAAAGGTGTTGCCCTGTAACTTTGTAATGCTTTGTAGCAATCTTCTGATTTCTTCACGCTTCTTTTAATTATTTTTACTCCCGCTTCTATAAAGCCATTGCTTTGAGGGAATTTTGGGCTAGACATTTTATGTTGAAAGCCCCATTCTTCAGCAAATTTAGAGAATTTTGATTGTAACATCGGTCCAAAATGTGTTCCATTATCGGAGTATAGCACTTCTGGATTTCCGTGCCTCGCGAATATTGATTTTAAATGAGTAATCACTTCTGCTTCCCTTAATGTTTTCAATTGTCTTATCTCGGGATACCTTGAATAAAAATCAACCACGAGCAGGTACCATTTTTGTTCCAAATAGAATAAGTCCATTCCGACTTTTTGCCATGGTCTTTTAGGAAATGCTGATGGCATCAACGGTTCATGTGTATTTGATGATTCCATTATACAACGAGGACATTCTTTTATAAGTACCTCGATGTCCGTTGATATTCCAGGCCACCAAACCGATGTCCTTGCTCTTGCACGGCATTTTACGATTCCTTGATGTCCGTCGTGAATTTTTCCAAGAATGAATTTTCTTAAGCTACCTGGAATTACAATTCTCGAACCTTTCATAAGGAGTCCATCTTCAATCACAATGTCATCTTTTGACTGCCAATATTCTCTAATATCTGATGTAATTTCGTGTTTGCCCGGCCATCCATTTTGACTGTATTTTCTCAGCTTGGCACATATTGGGTCTGCTTCTTGTGCTTCAATTATTGTTGCAAGCTTTTGGTCTGTTACGGGTAGATGTTCCTTTATCATCTGCACGTATGCCATGACGCCGTTTACAATGTCGTCATCGTTATCATGGTCTTCTTCCATTTCCGGTAATGGATGTCTTGACAGAAAGTCGGCCGTGCCCAACTCCTTGCCTGGCACATGTCTGATGACATAGTGATATCGGGCTAATCGCAATCTCAATCGCTGAAGTTTCGGAGTGAGCTCGTCTAGTTCTTTTGACGAAAAGATGGGTACCAGAGGCTTATGATCCGTTTCTACGATGACTGTTATGCCGGTTATAAAATCCTTAAACCTTTCACACGCCCAAACGAGTGCATAGCCTTCTTTTTCAATTTGTGCCCAATTCTTTTGACATTTTGTCAACGTTTTGCTCGCGTACGCTATTGGCCTATATTTCCCGTCGTCCTGTTTCTGTTTAAGTTCCGCGCCGACACCGTATGATGACGCATCTGATGTAATTACAGTTTCTTTCTTCGGGTCAAACCAAGCGAGAACTGGAGCTTTTATAAGTTCTTCCTTGATGGCTTCGTATACTGCTTGTTGCTGCGGTCCCCATTGGAATTCATTTTTGTCGCTTAATAAATCATTGAGTACATGTGCCTTTGTTGCTAAATTTGGAATGAAACGGCCCAGATAGTTAACCGATCCAAGTAAGCTTCTCAGCTCTGAAACATTTTCTGGCTTGCCCATGTTCTTCATGGCTGTTACGCGGTCTTCGTCAATGTGTACGCCATTCTGATCAATTGTATGCCCAAGGAACTTGATTCTTGTAGCACCAAATACACATTTTTCTGCATTTAGCGTGACTTCTGCTTTCAGTAAACGTTCTAAAACTTTTAGCAGACGTTCATCATGTTCAGAAATTGTGCTCCCATAGACAAGCATATCATCGATGTTGATCTGTACCCCATCCAGTCCTTCAAGAATTTGCATCATTCTCTTTTGAAAGAACTCGGGCGCCGCATTGATTCCAAAAGGAAGTCTTTTGAACATATACCGTCCAAAAGGTGTTATAAATGTAGTGAGACGTTGAGACTCTTCATCAAGTTCGCATTGCCAGAATCCATGATTTGCGTCCAACTTTGAAAAATATCTGGCTTTCCCAAGTCGACCTAAAATGTTTTCTGTGGCTGGCATGGGATGAATCTCTCGCATTACGTAACGGTTCAGCCTTACATAATCTACACACATGCGGATCATCTCATTTGGCTTTGGAGCTAGGACCAAACCCGCGCACCAATCTGTAGGCTCTTCTACGGGTACGATAACTCCCATAGATTGCATATTATTGAGGTTTGCTTTAATTTCTTCCAATAATGGGATAGGAATTCTACGAGGTGTCGTTAATGCATACGGGCTAGCATCAGGTTTCAAACGAATTTTGTATGGTACCTTGATCCTGCCCAAACCATCGAATAATTTCGGATATTTGGTTTTTGGATCGAATGACATAGTTGTCTTCTCCATTTCTACCGCATCGACATCTGTTCGTTTGAGTATCCCGAGGGCTTCGCAAGTGTTACCATCCAGTAATGATTGACCCAAACTACGTATGACATAAATTTCTATGAGCTTCGACCTGCCTCTATATTTTATTTCCTTCCAAAAAGATCCTAAAGACTGCATTTCTCCTCTGTTTGCGTTCAGCAATCTCTTTATAGGTTTTCGCAGTTTTACGGTATGAAAGAAATCATAAAAGGTTGTGTCGGGTATGCAGGTTACTTCTGCACCTGTGTCGGCTTTAAAATTTAATTTTACATTGTCTATCTCCAGTGTTACTCCCCATTGTCCAAATTTATTTGCGATCATGTTGATTGTAGAAATAAATGCATCTTCCGCATTATCAATCCTTTGGACAGCTGCATTTCTGCACACCTTGGAGTAGTGACCTTTGCATTTGCATTTATGGCACGTTGCTTTTATTGCAGGACAATCTTTGTAGGAATGAGACTGGCCGCCGCATCTACCGCAAGACTTATAAACTTTCGACTGGTTCGGATTTTTTTTCTTCTGGTTACTGTCTGGCTTTTTATGTGCGTTCTCGGTTTTCTTTTTCCAGAAGTCAGCTTGCTTGAATTTTCGTGTATCTACTCGATCAATGCTTTTCGGATTGTTGGCCTCGTTGAGCTTCTTATTTTGAATTTTGACCTGTTCTGACTGTTTTGTCATCTGAATTGCAATCGGTAGAGTTAAATCGCTACGCAATTGTAATTTTTCGGCCATTTGGCGGTCGCGAATTCCGTTGACTATCTTGTCCCTGATAAATTCGTCATATAACGCCCCGAACTCACAATATTTCGCTAACGTATGCAAAGACGTAATATACTCATCCATGGACTCTCCTTCTTTTTGCATTCGGTTGTAGAACATGGCTCTTTCGTAAATTACGTTTCGCTTTGCAATGAATTTCTTCTCGAATTGGTCAACGACTTTTTCATAATTATTCATGTCATCCTCTTCGAGTTTAAATGTGTCATAAATCTCTTGCGCTATTTCACCCATGTGGTACAACAATGAAGATACTTGCTTTTTCCCTGACTTTTCGCTAAGCTCGGTTACTTCACGATAAAGTTCGAATCTTCTTATCCACTTTGGCCAATCCGCCGAATTTGTAAAATCAAATTCCTCTGGAGGTTTTATGTTACTATTGGCCATTGTCCAATTTTATGTTGTAAACTTTTACTAAGAAATTATTTTTATTTGATTGTTGGATTACAATGTGTCCACTTGCCGCTGAAATGTTGATCATTTAACAATCTGAATTCCGCTGCCTTTGGTCGTAAATTGCTTCTCCCAATCCTAGACGGTTTTCTTACTAATTTTTATTCGCTTTCCGCTGCCACCATGTTTTATAATTTATTGAAAGAGATTTACATATTGAATGACAGTACAATATATATTCTGACAAATCATTAACTCCTTTGTTTCTTGGCTGTCTATATAAAACTAATACAATATATTTCATCATGTATCCATGACTACAGTATCTAACAACACACTACCCTTTAAAATTTTTGGAGTATTTATTTCATTATACCATCTTTCCCTTATATCTCGAGGTTTAGGAATAAGAACAAAAACTTTATTTTTGCTTCTCAACGAGATGTTCTCGCAAGATGGCACAGAATAATATTATACAACCATGATAATATTATCTAAATCACACATAATTTGTATTTATTTATATTTATTAGAACATTTCGTTATTTGTACTTACATTTAAACAAAAACAACTTGTTGCAAAGATATTTACTTTGAAAATGTTGGTTATGTTCGAAAAATGTGACAACTCTGCGCTACATTCATGTACAGTACGTGCACGAGTACATGTGTGCGTGACTATCATTGTATGTGTCTACAAAACCATGACGTCACAAAATAAGAATCAAAATGTTTAGAAACAAAATTATCAATGAAAAGTATAAGAATATTAAATATTTTTCATGTATATATGTATAAAATTATGTATTTTTTTAAATTATATAAAAAAAATCAATATATATTTTTTTTGGTATGACCCCATTGCTCAAGGAATTACTTCAAAAATTATCTCAAATCTCCAAGTTTGACATTTAAAAAAATATTCATATAACCAAATAGTTAGCAATGCAACGTATCGCCTTATTGTTTTGTGACATGGCCACCTGGCCACGTAATATTTTTATATCACAACAAGCTTTAAATGTATTTAAAAAATAATTTAAAACATTTCATTTGATTGCAGTTGTGCGTAAAACGTTGTACATACCTCGGGCCGAAAGAAGTTTACACCCTTAGACGAATAAAAATTTCAAATACATTATAAATAAGAGAGACAGATCGCACGCCATCTACAGGTTACATTCATAAATATGATTCCCTTTCTCCAGTTCAAAATAATGACGTCATAGAAAACGGTCTTTCTTAATTTATTAAGAAACATATTTTTTTTAATAAAATATATTTTCACCTCGATTTTTGCATTCGTTTTCAACAGAACATTAGGTATATAGTGATAGAAATCAGATTTTCGTTATCGCGTTCTAGTTACAAAATAGGCGCCCTGGCAAGTGCGAAAAAATGGTCGCGTTCAGCACCTCTCATCGCTGGCATCGCTGACCTCCGAAGTTTGACGAACACAATGAATGGACGAATGTAATTGGTTCAGCAATTGCATTCGGCAGTCATCGGCACGCAGCGGTGCTCATCACTGCCACCGCTGCCGGGGTGCTGAACGCGCCCAATGTCTTGTTCGGTATATTTCATTGAAATTCGGCACACTTTTATTTATTGTCTTTATATGACACACATGAGTATAAATAATGTTAATATTATAAAATAATTTAAATAGAAATGGACAGCGACGAAAATATAGTATTTATATTTTGTAGATGTGACAGTTCATGAACATGTCGATAATACAGATTGCAATCTGTATAACTCTTTTCATAAAGATTCTAAAACCTATGTAAACGTACCAGTACATGACGTCACACATCTAGTTACTTTTATTCATTTTTTATTGTCTTTATATGACACACATGAGTATAAATAATGTTAATATTATAAAATAATTTAAATAGAAATGGACAGCGACGAAAATATAGTATTTATATGTTGTAGATGTGACAGTTCATGAACATGTCGATAATACAGATTGCAATCTGTATAACTCTTTTCATAAAGATTCTAAAACCTATGTAAACGTACCAGTACATGACGTCACACATCTAGTTACTTTTATTCATTTTTTATTAATGACGTGCATCGGCTGCTTAACCGATTTGTGTATATATTACTGTCAAAATTTCGATTTGCAATTTTTTGTTTAAACCTAGCTTCAAATTTAAGCCTTGGTGCAACTGGCTATAAATAACCTATTTGGTTATACCGAGAGTTTATTTTATCAGTAAACATAGGGTATATCATTGCCATAGTTACAATATGAATGTTTGACAGCAATGTATTGAAGCGTTTATTTTATGAGTAAACATAAGCGTTTAGCATGGGAAGCAGTTTTTTGTAAATACAAAGTGTCTGGCAAAAATCAAGCCATGCTATTCGCGATGCAAGTTTAGACGTCAGCGCCGCTAGTGAACTTGCTTGGAGGGTATTGACATCTGTCAATCACATGTTTACTTTGTAATATTTTTGCGTAATTTCTCTTATATTTGTTTTATTGTTATTAATTTAAGTGTTCTGCGATAAGAATATACAACACTTTTGTATATAAGCATCGTTTTCATCTATCTAGTATTGATATTGGAACTTTTATAGTAGGTAATACTTACAAGGTTATGTTATAATTTCATTGTGATATTTTTATATCATTTCAGTTTAATTGAATATTCAGTAACATCGTAGTTGTTATTATATTATTATTATAAACCTATGTTTATATAAAAATTAAAAAATTAAGTGAAATTACACAAAAATATGACAAAGTAAACACGAGATTGACAGATCTCAACACCCACCAAAGAAGTTCACTATTTCGTCACTAGCGGCGCTTACGTCTAAACTGGCATCGCGAATTGAACATGATAATAATACATTACATCTTGTACATTATTTAATATTAATTACTTTAATATTAATGCATAAATTGCAATAAATTACAAAAATTGTTAAATAAATAATTGTTTCACTCTTTTATTATGCAATATGAAAAGATTTACAAACGTCTCCGTGGCGCAGTGGTTAGAACAACTGCCTCTAAAATTTTTGCTTGGGGTTCGATTCCACGTTGGGATAATTATTTTATTTTTTAAAAATTGTTGAACTTTTAAAAATCAGTTTGTAATTTATTGCAATTTATGCATTAATATTAAAGTAATTAATATTAAACAATGTACAAGATGTAATATATTATTATCATGTTCAATAGCATGGCTTGATTTATTGCCAGACACTTTGTATTTACAAAAAACTTCTTCCCATGTTAAACGCCTATGTTTACTCATAAAATACACGCTTCAATACATTGCTGTCAAACATTCATATTGTAACTATGGCAATGATATACCCTATGTTTACTGATAAAATAAACTCTCGGTATAATGGTCTATAAGCTAAACAATGTTTTTGCAAATTTGAAAATACGTTATTATTATTATTATAAATTGAAACAAAACTGACAGCAACAAATTTGTAACTGACTTGATACAGGTTGAAGTGGTTCTAACTTCACTATACTCGCCGTCAAATAAATATGGACTGATGTTCGCCCCATCTCTTCACCCTGTCCCTTGCCGTGCGGTGTTGCCGCTTCTTTATAACTTGGCATTTTCAACATGACCAACGGAATTGGCAACAGTGTATAAATCTCCAGTCCATATTTAATTGACGGCAATTATAATCTATTTCTTCTCTTCTTATTCTTAGTTTTAAATTTAAAATTACATGAAAATAAAATTCTGAATTATCGTTTGTGTTCGTTTATTTAACGAGATTATATTTTTGAAATTCTTAGCCACCAACCTTATAAAAATAAATTGTACTAGTCTATTACAATACTCGAATGAGCTATTAACGAACTATTTTGAGTATAAAACTTTATTGGAGTCTGAGGTTCAATAGATAATAGTTAAAAAAATCCCCAAACCTTAACTATTAACTATTTTGAGTGCTGTAGTAGCTTTGTTATAGACGCAAAATAGAAAGAATATTTTAAAAAACTGAGTTGTTTTAGGGAAATTTGTATGTGTAAGTTGTACTTGGTAACATTGGATTGATATTTATTTAATTATTAAAAAATTCATGTTAATTCTGATTTACGTTTAAAAATTTATGTAAATGTCATAAGTATCAACCTTCTAAAACAAAAAATTGAGTAGGTATCGAAATGAAGACTCTTTCGATACGCAATTGGGTTTCGTAATGACTTCATTATGAACACAAAATATTAAAAAATATTTGCATTGCATACGAGGTAGATCAAAAAGTTCGTGCAATTTTTGAAATTCCCGCGCTTCATTTGTCGGATTGATAATTTTTTTTTGGTTGACATGTTGGTTAACCTGTCATTGACATTTGTTTCAACTTGCAGCCTAATTTGATGTGTATCTTAGTTTTAACAGGCAATTAAAAGTGTTGTGTTGCGGTATATCCACGATTTTTTAAATTCCACAATGAGGGATCAAAGAATATGCATTATGAAATCAAGTGCTGTAAAGTAGTAGAAATGTTGCAGAAGTCATTTGGTGAATCGAGTATGAATGAACGAGCGATTTACAAATGGTATAAACGCTTTCAAGATGGTCGTGAATCAGTTGAAGATGACGCTAGAATTGGGAGACCCAGTACTTCAATCACCGAAAAAAACGTGGAAGAATTGAAGGAAAAACTACTTGAAAACCGTCGAATTACAATTTAGAGAGGTTGCTGAAGAAGTTGGTATTTCATATTGTTCATGCGAAGAAATTTTCATCAATGTTTTGGGCATGAGGCGAGTAGCAGCAAAATTTGTTCCGAAATTGTTAAATTTTGAACAAAATATGCGTCGTAAAACCATCGCTCAGGAAATGATAGATGATGTCGCCAATGACTCAACATTGCTTCAGCGCATCATAACGGGTGACGAGACATGAGGTGTTTTTTGGTGATACACTGGTTCAAAAACGGTTTAACCCGGTTCAAACCATTACATTTTAGCGTTGCAACGGTGACGTCTCTGACGCAAGCGGTTAAACCGTGTTCAAACCGTTTTGTCAGCCGGTTCAAAACAGTTTGTTTTTAAGTTAATATTATTTAAGGTACCAAAATGATCATTAATAAACCGAATAAACTAGTAAATGTTGAAATGGAAAATAATTTGCCGTTAAATACAAATAAAATAAAAATAAAACATATTTACTCTGATGTTACTATTACAGTAGTTCATTTTAATTTTTAAGGTTAGAAACTTAAAATGACAAATGTCCATGGTTCAAAACATTTCATTTCAGCGTAGTACGGACTTATGACGTCATTTATGCAACTGGTTCAAAATTGATGACGTTTCGGTTCAAACCGTTTTTGAACCAGTGTATCGCCAAAAAACAGCTATGGGTGTACGGTTATGACATCGAAACAAAGTCTCAATCTTCGCAATGGAAGCTTCCAAATGAATCAAGACCCAAAAAAGCACGTCAAGTTCGATCGAATGTTAAAGTTCTTCTCACTGTTTTTTTCGATTATCGTGGTATTGTGTTCCATGAATTTTTACCTCAAAGTGCTACAGTTAATAAAGAATATTATTTGGGCATGTTACGTCAGCTGCGTGAAGCAATTCGTATTTATGGAAGGACAATTCTTGGAAATTGCACCATGATAATGCGCCAGCTCACACTTCATTGCTTGTTCGGAATTTTCTATCTAAAAATAGCACTGTATTGATATCGCAACCACCCTATTCACCAGATTTGGCCCCATGTGACTTTTTTCTCTTCCCACAGATGAAAAAAACAATGAAAGGAAAACGTTTTACGACCACTGAAGAAATAAAAACAAAATCGCTGAAGGAACTGAACGATATACCAAAATCTGCATTTCAGAAGTGTTTTGAAGATTGGAATAAACGGTGGCATAAGTGCATTATATCCGATGGGGACTATTTTGAAGGGGACAATATAAAATTTAACGAATAAATAAATATTGCTTTGGAAATTAAAACTTTGCACGAATTTTTTGATCATACCTCGTATTTGATCTAGTATTTTGTTGGCAAGTTGAGCAGATGACTACCGCCCATTTGTCGTCGCCTAGTTAACCGTGTCCAATATTATATTAATGTTTTTGTTTACGCGGTTCTGTTTCACTGCTACATTCACTCTATCTACTTTATATGTCATTCATACATAGTTATTTCACAGCCGACAAGTAATGAAGTAATATCTCTCTTTTAAGATTATGACGTCATCAGCGTTACTCCAAAACTTTATTCTTTTTTTCTCTTGTATATTATTAATTTGTTTAAGAAATAAAAATGGAGGTCTAATATTTTTTATCAAGATTAACATAAAAAATCAAAAAATCGTGGTAATCCCCATTGGTTTATCGTTATATGGAACAATTATATAATATTTAATAATTATGTTTTTACCTAATGTCGATGTAGATGATCTGCAGAAAACGGGCGTTGCCAATCTTTCGCATGTATTTATTGGTGCTAAGGGATCTTTTTGTGTAGATGTTTCTTGTGCAGGTGGTACTAATAACGTTTCTTCAGTATTTGACGGCATTATGACTTGCGGAATAAATTCTAAAATCAATACATTATGAATGTATATAAAAAAAATGTGTTCGATATACAAAATGTTTTTCTCTTTTTTTTAACCAGAAAACTGTAAGTTCTACGATTTTGGTATAAGACAAAAGTTGCCATATTATAAAACCATTTTAGTGATGCTTTTATTTTATTTTTTGAAATTATATGTCACTAGATAATGAAATAAAACTGATTTTTTCTTTTCAAAATAACTTTTAAACTATCAGTTGTAGCGAAAAATGTTTCAAATAAAAATGTTAAAAGATTATACATGTGTTACGTAAGTAATGTGCTATACGTCACCACATAATAAACAAGGTCACAATCTATCGTAATTTGCAATAATGGGGTCATGCCACATTTTCTGTTTTATTTTTTTCCTGGAAGTCTACCGGTCACAGTATATGTACATAATATTTTCACGCCATTTGTGTGCATTGTTTTGTAGATATAATTTTTTAAAAATAAGGGTCAATTTCAAATCTCAATGAGGTCACGTGAGCGCATACGTCATGTATCTGAATTTGGGATGTTCTATGTTGCAATATGGATAATAAGTGTCATAGATTCTATTTTTATAAAAATATTAGCAACATTTTTTTTGCATGACCCCATTTCGAAATACGAAAAACTAATAAAATTTTGACCTGAACATAAAAAAATTCATGACAAATATGATTTTAAGAGTAAAACAAATTTACTAGTATTTACTCAAAATTTTAGTCACCTGACTAATTAATTACCATGACTACCATTTAGAAATACATTGGGGTGATTAAAAAACAGCTGAATTTGTTACTTTAGTCAACGCTTAATCACCCCTGTTTAAGAGTAAATACTACCGGTCAATACATTTACACCATTGGAAAGAGATAGTTATTTTTTAAAAATAAAAATCATGAAACTTTTATATGAAACATTTTTTATATCTTTTGTAATAATGGAGTTATTTGATTTTTTTTAATATATCTATTTTTAGTAAATTTTTATAACTTTGGAAAGAGATAGTTATTTTTTAAAATAAAAATCATGAAACTATTATATGAAACATTTTTTATATCTTTTGTAATAATCGAGTTATTTGACTTTTTTTAAAATATCTATTTTTAGTAATTTTTTATAACTTTGAAACTGTTAGAAATTTTCATTTTTTTCAAAGGAACTGAAGCGTGCATTACACGATGTAGTTTTTCTTTTCAAGTGACTTGAAAATTTTTCTCTCTCGCACAATGATGTGAGTCCAATAAAGACAGAATAATAAACTTTTAACGAAAAACTGGAAAATGCGCTACTTTTCCTTAAAAGTCCCTATAAGTTTTGACTGTCAAGTAACTGTCAAATGTCATTTGTGTTTATATTTTTGATGTATACAAGTGTGATGTTATAACTGATTGACATAAAACTGAAAAATGGCACAATGGAGTTGAGAAGTAATTGAAATCTTACTGGATATACAGCTGATCCATTTAAGAGTGCCACCATTGGGATCTCGAGAACTATAAGAGATACGATATCGGTTAAATGGAACTTTTTGTGCGCCTTTGGGAGGTCATCTCAGATGTGCTTTTGTTTTTCCAAAAATTCTCATAAGGCACTAGATAATGACGAAAAACTGATTATTGTTGATTTTTTCGTTTTCAAAAACTTCTAAACTATTGGTAATTGAGAAAAACGTTTCAAATATAAAAGATAGATATTTTTATTAACTAACCAGTTACGTACGAAACAAATTTTTATATCCGTAAATTTTCGAGATATACCACAAACTTATATTATTTTAAATGGAACCCATATCTGATTTCAGTCTCAAAAAAATCATTATTTTTTTCTCTTTTCAATGATGTAAGGGTTATTATGTTTTATATTTGTTTTGCTCCTAAAATTTAATTTTTCTCTTTATTTTTCTGAACTCTCTTATTATATCCCAAAATAACATTATTATTTTTATTAATTATATTGTATTTGATCGAAATAATTTGTTTTATGCCTTTATTACTTAAAATTTTCATTCTAGACTCATAATTACAAATTACACTATAATGTGCCAAGGGCGACCTGATACAAAATATTATAAAAATTAGTTTGATACGAGTTTTGAGCTAAATTTTCTAACGAAATAAATTTTTCTTTTCAAGTGACTTGAAAAGTGTCTTTATAAGTGATCTTACAAGTATATTTACACGATCAAGTTTTGCGTGAATTAAAACATCCAAGTGTTGTTATTGAATTTTCATCTCTTGAATTTTTCGTACATAGCAGTCAACGTTTCCATTATTTCTCTACCCCATTTTGCCATTTTTCAGTTTAATATAAATCGCTTATAACACCACATTTGTACACATCAAAAAATAAACACAAATGACATTTGACAGTACTTGACAGTCAAAACTTACAGGGACTTTTAAGAAAAAGTAGCGCATGTTCCATTTTTTCGTTGAAAGTTTTCCGGTAAAAATCTCTTCATCTGTCTCTCTTCCACTCACGTCATTGTATGAAAGAAGAAAACTTTTCAGACCACTTGAAAAGAAAAACTTTATCGGGTAATGCACTCTTTAATCAGAACTCAAAACTGGACATTGCTCATTTATGCCGCTTTCACACTAGATGATTATTATATACTGTCGTTATGATACTCTGTCGTAATGATAGCTGTCTGTTCACACTAGAAGCTATTGCCATCTATTACAGTTATATGAACTACATTTATTTAAAAGTTGGTTATCTTAATTTTTTTAAATTCATTGACCGGTAGTATTTACTCTTAAACAGGGGTGATTAAACGTTGACTAAAGTAACAAATTCAGTTGTTTTTTAATCACCCCAATGTATTTCTAAAGGTAGTCATGGTAATTAGTTAGTCAGGGTGACTAAAATTAGGGTAAATACTACCGGTCAATGTATTTACCGCCAAGTTATTTCCGCGAAACATTTACCAGCTATCATTCAACAAGTGGGGTAGTGATTCGATCATCTGATTAATCATTAATCATTTTAATATTATACTTTGTCAGATTTATTAGATGCATAATAATATTTATACGCCGTCTACGACTTGTTGTCACATTTTTATATATTTGATACAATCCAAATATTTGTAAAAAAAATAATTGTAAATATCATCAAACTCCATATTTATAATTTTCTTAACCTTGCGTTGACAGATGACAATTTATAAACTTTTCTGTTGGTACTGATACGTCACAAGTGTCACGTGATCCGATAGTAATGACAGAGATTTCCGTCATTACTACAAGCGATCGTGATGTGCGATTTCGTGCGTTCACACTAGGACATTACGATCCTATCATTATCATCTAGTGTGAAAGCGGCATTAACCGACATCGTAGTTCTTACAGTTTCTGAGATCCCAATAGTGTCACTAAATTTGGGACACCTGTATACTGTTAACGGCCCGGTTATGAAATTTGAACTTACCTTTGCTAGTAATTACCCTTGATAAATCGGTATTTTTCACATCTTGACTCCCTAAATCACTCTCAACACTCTCTTCATCTTCCACTGTACTTTTACCAGGTGTATTAGTTTTCTGCGTCCTTGAAATATTAGAAAATAAAAAAGTGCCAAAAAGGACAAATATACCCACGTACAGATTTCGCGGAGAATCCAAAAACGATAGACAATCATAGTAAATCCACTTTTTCTTTTTTGCAAGAGGCCCGCCAAATCTATTTGTCGTTTTTGATGTTTGTCTTTTTTCTTTCATGTATCTGTCCCTCAAATTCGTCCATTTTTTGAACACAATATCACCTAATATTATATTACATATAAGTTTAAATATTCAGAACTAGAGGTGTCTCAACAAGAGCGCCGAATTTAATTAATTTTAAATAAAACTATTTTTTTGGTAAATCTATCGGCTGGTTCCATAATAATTCGTAAAAAAAACTTTAGTTCAAGTTAAACTTTATTTTAAAGTGACTTTATATACACTTTAAAATATGTGCGTTTCATAATAGTCTTCCTTTACTATAAGTGAAGAGTTCTAAAGTTTTATAAATAATTTTAGAACAAAATGTTTAATGAAATGTAAAAGTACTAGTATAAAAGCATATAATGGGGTCATTTACCATATTTTTTTTTATTTTTTCTTCTGAAACTGAAAGTTCAACTTCATTATATAGTATTTGGTCTTTGTCCGATTTAAAAATTATTTGTAACAAAGAAATTAATTTTTTAAAGTTGTATCTGTTATTTGAATTCCTTTCTGATGACGTACAATTCACGGAATGACATTAATCAACCACATCTTAACATGTTTGCTTGAAATCGTGTCGAAATAGATCCTTAGCTTTATTAAAACAATCAGGTACAAAACAATTACATATTGCAGACCTTATAAAACACTGGCGAGAAAAGCACAGTTCTATTACTTCAAAATAAATAAACTAACCTCTCTTTTACAGCGGAGTTACTGAACGCCTGTCTCCCAAACGTCAAAACTATAGTGACTGTATATACATAGTGTGGCCAATAGGGGGATCGATTTTGATAGGTCGGCGCGAATTTGCCTAAATATGGCAGATATTATGCCGACAAAGTTACATTTTCAGATTTGTTACGTGAAATATACGTACTATAGTCAAAACTATAGTGACTGTATATACATAGTGTGGCCAACCGCCGCCATATTTAGGCAAAATGCGCGGGAAATTTGTATTCATATGATGTGATAACTAAACAAAATTCGATAAACAATTAATGAAAGAGCATATTAAATGGAAACAAAATATTTATTTTCATTTTAAATCCTTTCGAAGAACTGTTTTCACAACCAACCGCCACGCAACCAGGCATCTAAAATATATACCTTAATATTAGACATTTTTAGTAATATTGACAGTTAACCTAAAAAATATGTGATGTTAAAAAATATTTATATATTACTTTGAGTTATAAATATACAAATACACGTGTAATACAATTATTTGCACTATCTAAAATATAAATATAATATAATTACCTTCAATTCACGTAACAAATCTGAAAATGTCACTTTGTCGACATAATATCCGCCATATTTAGGCAAATTCGCGCCGACCAATCTAAATCGATCCCCCTATTGGCCACACTATGTATATACAGTCACTATAGTCAAAACTAATCATGCTATCACTCTCTTCCGTCTTTTTCTAATGTCTATGATTGGGACGTCACAGCTTTCAAGGACATTGTACAGAGGGCAAAAATAACAGTTTTCAGAAATTAATTAAATATATTAAGAAATTTATTTGAATGGATTTCTAGTATTTTCTATCATTAGTTAAATGTGAACTAATGAATTTTATTAATATAAACACTAAGTTCGTTTATGGTAAATTCCCCCATTAAAAAAAATCACATCCATGCAGTTCTCGTTTGTTTGAATAATACAAGAACAGGTGAGCTCAGTTTTATAGGTTAGGTAAGTGAATATTTTAATATTTGCAATATTTTGTAGGATTCAGCTAGCAAAAAATTTAATCGAATTGAACAGCAGTTTAAAATACAAGAAACTTAGAAACTGTTGATACAAGAAATCATTCCTTGCACAATACGACAAGTCGCGCCGTCCTGCTGGAACTGGAGCCAGTTAATGCCAGAGATCCCTATGATCATGTTAGGTAACGTACACAATTTACCATTACAGCGGTTCTGTTATATTCAAAAAAGTAAATTGCCCTTTCACAATAATAATAACGGCTAGGTATACAAAGTCTTAATGTTCATTCATCAACATGTTTAATTCTCACTTCGTTCAGTTTCATAACGTACAAATTTACCAAACGTTCATTCATGAAGTTGACGCGTATCAAAACGTTTGTTTCTCGCGCGCTTCCAAATTTAAACAGTACATTCTAAAGAACTAATTGCAAAGAAAATTGTTTTACTCAGTACAAATGAGTAGGTATACAAATTCATAATGTACATAGATCGCCCTGTACATACCTTGCCTTGTACATTTTCATAACGTACAAATATTATCTTGTACATTTCTTGTCGTATACAAATTCCTAATGTACATAGATCAACCTGTACATATCTGGGCGTGTAACTTTTATAAAATATAATCTTAAACAAACATAACCTAAACGCACACCCGAATTTAGATAGACAGTGATGTACTGTTTAATTTTGGAAGCGCGCGAGAAATAAACGTTTTGATACGCACCATCTTCATGGATGAACGTGTGTTCCTATAACATTAAGCGTTCCTTCTTTACTAATCGGAACAATGACATTACAAATATTAAAGTTTCAGAAATACCACCCGAACATAAAAAAAATGGCGCCAAATTTAAATCTGGAGCTCTTATTGGGACTATTAGTATTTGACGGGATAATATACTCGTATAACGGATCAATTTGAATAATGAGCCAATTTAGACATATGCGTTTTTGTAAGACACGTTTAGGCAGCTTTAGAAAATACACTTAAGGTCGTTTGCAACTCGGCTTAAATTGACAATATTGTATCGAAATGAAATGTCAAATGAATTAATATATTGCTGTCAAAATTTCGATTTGCATTTTTTTGTTTAAGCCTAGCTTAAAATTTAAGCCTTGTTGGTGCAAATGGGCATTAACAAATTAATTATGAAAATGTACAGGGTGTTATGAAAGTAAGCGTACGCGTACAGTACAAAACAATAAGTAGCAACTGCTTACTTCATTCAATATTTTCTGGTTTGTTAATAGACGCAGTTTTGACATATGTCACCAGTCTCAACTTCACGTGCGCATACTATAACTTTACTAGTCGTCAAATGATTATGAACTGATGTTCAACTTTTATCCCTTTCCGCACCCCGTCCCTAGCCCAGCGGTGTTGCCGCTTGTAACTTGACATGACCAAGAATGAACGCAAATGTCATGTAATATATTTACAACTAATTAAAATTTTTAAAACATCGTAAATGAAGAAAATATTATAACAAATAAGTAAAACAGTAATACGTAATATAAAATATGAAAATTGTCTCTGTTGAAAATTTATATTTTGACCAAAGTTTCCACACATCAAGCTAAGGTCGCGTTTGCATCAAAATACGATAACCGGTAAAATCTAAATAAAAGGTAAGAATAATTGATTATTAGGTGAACTGTAGATTTGCCAACACAACATGCTTCTGTAGTCAAATCCAAAGTTTTTTTGTTATTTAATAAATTATAAATTTTTTTAGGATGTAACGCCATTTTTTTTTTTAAAAAAATGGTACATTCGCAATAATTTTCGCAATTATTTTCCTAAACGTTTTTTATAAGAACCAGGACTATTTAATTCATGAGTTTCACTCATTTTCTTTTCAAAAGTCTAAATATAATGCAATTTATAGAATTGGGAATAAAAAGCGCACGTAAGTACTAACGAAAATGTCAGAATATAAAATGACATTGACAGAATACAGATATTTGTACAGGTAGACACTTAAAATATTTGGCATCAATGTAGAAATCTCCAGTCCATAATTATTTGACGGCAAGTATAACCGTTAGTGATCATTAATTTTTGTAGTGCTTCGGATATTAGGGTCAGTTTCACAGTCTCCGGTTAAAATTTTAGCTAACAAGTAAATAAACAAAATTAACTGTCAGATGACAAATTTAACATTGCTGCCAATAATCCGATTTAATATTGCTTATTTAACTGAGAGTAATTTTATGGCCGTAGCTTTGTTCGAGCAGACACTTTGCAACAGTTTGACTTACTGTTGTACTGCGCATGCGCCCAACTCTGATAGTTTCAAATTAGTTTAAAATTTCCGTTGCTCGAACGCGTTAGTTACTTTTACCGGCGGTAGTTGTCTCATGTTGACGCCAGCTGTTTTCTGTTTTATTTCTCATCTGTTTAGTGTTTTGATTGATGTCAGGTTGACACTAATTTGAAATCAGGATAGTTATTTTCTTTATTATACTACATGTTTTTAAACAATACGTTTATTGCAGACGTTGAAGATATTGATATACTAGACTCATCACTGCTTGATATATTTAAATCAGACATTTTAAAAATTACTTATCATAAGAAATAACCTTATTAACAAATTATATTGTTATTATTCCGTAAAGTAGTTAATTTTATTTAAATTTCCAATATTTCGTTACACATTTTGTAACTTCATCAGGGAATAATAATAGTTTTAACTGGTGTAATCACTTGACAAATTGATAAATTCAGAAACATTCAATTCTGAAATTATTATTTGTTTATACACTGCATTGTTTTACATATTATTTAAAGAATTTTGACCATATACGTAGAACATATAAGTTATATTAAAAGAATATTTAAAAAAAACCTGTAAAATTTACCCTGTGAGTGTCACATGTTGGCCGAATTCTCACACTTTTTGGTCAACATGTGACGCTCACAGAGTAAATTTTACAAGTTTTTTTTCTTTAAATAATATGTAAAACAATGCAGTGTACAAACAAACAATAATTTCAAAATTGAATGTTTCCGAATTTATCAATTTGTCAAGCGATTACAACAGATAAATTATTTTATTCCCTTACAAAATATGTATTGAAATATTGGAAATTTAAATAAAATTAACTACTTTATGGAATAATAACAATATAATTCCTTACAATCACCGCCGAGAAATCCGTTAATAAGTTTTTCCATGCGATTTGACGTTAGAAATGATTTGAAATTTGCAAACAATCCTCAAATTCTCCTGACTGTTTCAAACCGTCCCCAACGGTTTCGAACCGCTGCACAAACACCGAATTCTTAGTGTGAATTTGTGATTTACCCCTGCTCGAACGCCAAAATTCTTATGCGCATGCTTCTGATAGTTCGTGACAGTTTCTGACTGCTGCTCGAACAAAGCTCGTATTATGGTCAAAACTGTAAGTTTAAACCTGTAGAAAAGCTGACAAAAACACATTTATTTTTGTTGATTAATATAAAATTATACATAAGAGTGGCAGCTTTCGTTGCGATTTTGTTCACTATTTACAGATTTAAGACGTACAGTTTTGATCATAATACCAGGGTGTCCACTAATTTTGGTGAAAAATAAAGTTATCGAATGACCTCATAGCTTTTAAAAAAGTGATCAAAAGTGACTCGTTTACAAACATAAAATTTTATACATTTTCAAAACATTAATGAATATAAATAATAAATTCTCAAATAGAACAAATATATTCTAAAAAAGAAAAACGATCACATAATAAGTACACTACCTAAGTACATTTAAATGTATAATAAAAAAATAATAAATACATTTCATTTAATATATATTATTTATTCAAGTCTTGGCTTCTTTGAGAAAAATGTAGTTAGCAGAGCATTCTTTTTTTATCAATTTTGTTATACAGTATGTCCACGGATCGAGTTCCAAAGAGAAAAAACTTTTTATTTTACAAAAAAGTTCCAAAAAATAAATTTGCGTTGTTCATTCAAAATAAGTTACCAAACTATTACTTGTGTTATCAATGTCGACTTGACTTTGAATTAAGATATTTATTTGAAAAATATACAGTTAAGAATTCAGAATGAGGTATACAGTGTGTCCCATTTAGAAGTGCCACCATTGGGATCTCGAGAACTATAAGAGATACAATGACGGTTAAATGGAACTTTTTGTGCGCGTTTGGGAGGCCATCTCAGATGTGCTTTTGTTTTCCCAAAAATTCTCATAGGCCACTAGATAATGACGAAAAACTGAATATTATTGATTTTTTCTTTTTCAAATAACTTCTAAACTATTAGTAATTGAGAAAAAAGTTTCAAATATAAAAGATAGATATTTTTATTAACTAACCAGTGGCGTACGAAATAAATTTTTATATCCGTAAATTTTCGAGATATAACACAAACTTATTTTTTTAAATGGAACCCATTTTTAGTCTCAAAAAAATAATATTTTTTTTCTCTTTTCAATGATGTAAGGGTTATTATATTTTATATTTAAAATTTATTTTTTTTCTTTATTTTTGTGAATTTTCTTATTATTTCTCAAAAAAAATTATTATTTTTATTAATTATATTGTACTTGATCGATATAATTTATTTTATCCCTTTATTACTTAATATTTTTATTCTAGACTCATAATTATAAATTACACTATAATGTGCCAACGGCGACCTGATACAAAATATTATAAAAATTTATTTGATACGAGTTTTGAGTAAATTTTTCTAACGAAATAAATTATTTAAATACAAGGAGTATTTCTAAATAGAAATCTACCAATATTTTCAAAATAATTGTAAATTTAATACAAAATAAGGAAAAAATAATAATTTTGAAGGCAAAACAAATATAAAACATAATAACCCTTACAACAATGAAAAGAGAAAAAAAATAGTTATTTTTTTGAGACTAAAATCAGATATGGGTTCCATTTAAAAAAATATAAGTTTGTATTATATCTCGAAATTTTAAGGATATAAAAATTTGTTTCGTACGCCACTGGTTAGTTAATAAAAATATCTATCTTTTATATTTGAAACGTTTTTCTCAATTACCAATAGTTGAGAAGTTATTTGAAAAAGAAAAAATCAACAATATTCAGTTTTTCGTCATTATCTAGTGCCCTATGAGAATTTTTGGGAAAACAAAAGCACATCTGAGATGGCCTCCCAAAGGCGCACAAAAAGTTCTATTTAACCGACATCGTATCTCTTATAGTTCTCGAGATCCCAATGGTGGCACTTCTAAATGGGACACACTGTATACATAGTTCATAGCGAGTACCGTACCGCATTCTAGCCAAAATATTTGTAAAAAGTGACCAATAGTGACTTTTTTTGTCTTAAAAGTGATCTTTAGTTACATTCAACGAAAAAAGTGACCATAATCACTTTAAGTGACCTCAGTGGACACCTGTAATACGGCCATTAACCGGTGATTGTGAAACTCTCCGTTAGACTTCGAAATAATTATTAAGTTTAATAATGTGCAATACTGAGTTCCAATTATTTTATTGTAACAATCCCTCCTAAATAGAATTTATAGACCCAATTCTACAGGATGGAATTTCTCATAAACATCCATACCCTGCCGGATTTCAATTCGAGACCCCATCATGCTCATGGTCAAGTTAACAGTGTCTATAATTTCTAAATTATATGTACTGAATCTTATATAGGCACAAATGCAAATCCTTTTCCAAAACGATGCTTGACAATGAATGTTTGATTTCAGTGAACTTTAACAAAATTAGTCATTTCCATAGAAATCTTCATGTTACGACCAAAATGGCGAATTATTCAAATTCAATCCATTATATTATCGACCAGCCTATTTCATAGAACAAACCTTCTAGTCCAAGTTTTTCGCCAATATCACGCCATATTTTATTTTTCAGTGCTACGTCTCGGTAATTTTTATGTCCCACAACATATAAAAAAGGATACTTCTGCACTTCGCTTATAATTAATTCGTTTATATTTATATATTCCGGGGTATTTTCCAAAGGAATTTCCACCTGTTCAGAAAACACTATTTAATCTTCTTGCATTGTCACGAATTGAATCAAAAAATTCTAATTCAATATGTGGTACGCTGTAATTTTTAAATGAGATTTTTTAAGATATCTCGCATAATATTATCGATATGGGAAAGTGACATTCTATAACTGATATTTTCATTTGTTTCATAATAAATTTCATTTTTTTTTTTCGCCACAATAATAATTGATGTTTATAACATAAGAATATGAACATGTTATGTATCATTAGAAAGCTTTCAAAATAAAAACCCAAAAGGTGCAAGTGTGCACCGAAACGCCGGTGTTGTAAGAATAAAGCTGTTTGACTGACATTTCGAGTAATTGTTAACACCTAATCCATAACACAGTCCAGAAGTTTTCCCACATTTAAAAATATAAATAGACCTTTTCAATTTAACAGCGATCTCTTTCTATCTTTGTATATATTAAGTAAAATGGCGTTTGCAACTGCCAGTTGGGCGATCAAACAAAACGTCAAAAATATTGCAGTTACCAAAAGTTATCTGCATTCTCTGTGAAAAATTGCATTGATTGACATTTTAGCTTCAATAAAAGCTTCTTAAGTTGTCAAAGTAAAAAAAAATCTTCTCATTTTACATCTAAATTTTTAAAAAACAAACGCCATGGATTTCATATTTATCTTTGTTCATAGAACGATTTGAAACCGTCAGCAACAATCAGAGACATGCGCAGTTACATAAACACGTTCAGAGAATTACAAATTTCAAACTCTGACTACTAGTTGGCTGTTCACAGAAGTTTTCTGACTAGTTGGGGACTGATTAGCAACGGTCAGAATAATTTCCAACTCTGCTAGAAATTTTTGGTTTGAGACATTTATATTTTTCAGAAATTTTGACATTCCCACATGTTCAAGTTTGTTTTCGTTTGCAGAAAATTAGGTTATCTGTGAAATTCCTGTTTGATACATTAAAAATAAATTTATATATATATATATATATATATATATATATATATATATATATATATATATATATATATATACCGTATGTCCACGAATCGAGTTCCAAAGAGGAAAAACTTTTTTATTTTTTATTTTACAAAAAAATGTATTCTTGATAAAAGTTTTTGGATGTCTCATGTCTCGAAACGGCCAATTCAGTTTTAACATTTTTAAATTTTCTTTTAGTTTCAAATAAAAATCGAAAATTGGTCGTTTTCGTTGAAAATTATTCTAAGTCCCAAAAAATAAGTTTGCGTTGTCATGGTAATTGCTGTTATTTATTTATTTTCATTAACTGTCAGTTATAAATATCAACCATAATCGTTGAAAATGTTGTCAAAAGTCGAACGAATTTACCTAATTTAATGCTATGGCAAAGGTAATAAAGTGATCAGTCGAGTTGTCAAAGAATTTAATCAAAAGTTTCCGGATATTTATATACTGACAGTTATTGAAAATAAATAAATAACGGCAATTACCATGACAACGCAAACTTATTTTTGGGACTTAAAATAATTTTCAACTAAAACGACCAATTTTCGATTTTTATCTGAAACTAAAAGAAAATTTGAAAATGTTAAAATTGAATTGGCCGTTTAGGGACATCCAAAAACTTTTATCAAGAAACATTTTTTTGTAAAATAAAAAATAAAAAAGTTTTTCCTCCTTGGAACTCGATCCGTGGACATACTGTATATTATTTTAATAAATATTTTAAGGTGAGTAATTATTGCAAAATAATAAGATACCTATTAAAATTTCCTTAATAATAGATGACGGGTTCGATTAATAGGATGTCCACTTTTTAAATTATTCTTCAAGTGAAGATGAGGATTTTGAAATAATGGTTATTAGAAAAACAAACGAGAATTATGTTAAAATATCAATACTCCAGTATTCAATTTTTTTGAACACTTTCAGTGAAATTGCAAATGATATTGCAGTAAGATTTACAGTTTCACATTATTTCCATTATCAAGCTGAAGAAAACGGCACACTAGATGCTTATAAATGAGTTCTCATTATGTGTTCACAGAAAAATTCAAACCGTTTGATTTGCAACTAGTTTGAAATCGGTCATGCGCATTCGATCTCAAACTCCAACCGTTTGCAAACCGATCTATGAACAAAGCTATTGACATTTATTGACTTATCATGTATAGATTCCATTGAGCATATTTTCTATCTCTTTAAACTGAAAAGGTCTATTGACAAAAAGACTTCAGGTAGTTCTGCAGTTAAATAAAAAATACTTTAACATTCTGCGTCCTAATTTTCTAGCTCGTTTTCTACCTTCAACAATAAGAATATAAATTCCGATTTCAAAATATCTAATTACGCCAAGTTGTTCCACATAAAAATATACAGGGCCTGTTTTATAAAGAAATTGAATCCTTACTTAAAATTTAGTTGTCAAGTAAATTTAAAGTAAAAAACAAATTCGAATCAGTTTCTCTGTCCTTCTGACATTTAAATCATTGCTGTCAAAAAAAAAACGCGTTACATTTTTTCGTTTCATTAAATTTACCATGGAAGTAAATTTTCAGTGAAGATTATCAGCCGTATGCATAATTTTTTTAGTGGCCACTAAATAGGTTTCTAAGGGAATTTAAAATGTTGCTAGGTAAAACCTTATGCATTTTTGCTATTCTTAGTGGCCACTAGTTAAAATTATTATAACATCATTTTAAGTTTCACTTATGCATACGGCAGTATATTTCTTTGTAAAACCAGCCCACAGAGAATTTATTTTAAAATGCAACATTATGGTTTATCACTTCCATGGTTACTCACTATTGTCAAAAAATGACAGCAATGTAATATTTGTCCACTTTAAAATGCAACATTATAAATAGTATTGCAGCACAGAAGATACCTGCAGAACACATCACAAATGGTATCAATTCTTATTAGGGCCGACTAGAATATTGCCTTAGTGTGAATGGGGTTATTTTTTAACATTTATTACTTGAAAGTTTTGAATTTTTGTAAGCTAAAGTTTGTTAAGATATGCAACATTCATGTTTTGTTTTTTTGTTAATCGTACGTAGGCTAATTTATTGCAAATTAATTTTGAGAATTCATAAAACTACAAATTTTGTATGTTGCATTTAAAAATGGATAAATATTACATTGCTGTCATTTTTTGACAATAGTGAGTAACCATGGAAGTGATTAATCATATGTTGCATGTTAAAATAAATTCCCTGTATAAAAATTATCTAAATATTTTTTCTTTATCTCTCATTATTATGAGATATTTTCAAAATAAGTAAAAAAGACGTTTTAACCTACAAAACAAAAGACGGTAGAAAATTGAACCTGGAATGGTTTTCCTCTATCGTTAACATTACTCAAGATACCTCAAAACTTTCTATTGTCACATATTTTACATTGCTAAATTCGTCATTTCACGAGGAGGACCCAATCATAAAGAGAATCATTTTCTGGTGGACGATAGAGCGCTAATTTTGACTTCTCTCGCTACGTGCCTTCACTAAACATTAGACACAATTTGAATCTATTGCCCAAGCGTCGTCTTTAAGCGTTTTCGTAAAGTCGATCGGATTGATCCGATGCAATCTGAAATCAATCGGATTAATCTGACGCGTTCGTAAACTTACTCCAATCATTTAGACCGAGCGATCCGATCAAAAATTTTCAACTCTGATCCACATACTGGGTTAGTACAGATTGCGCGGGCAAATTGAAAATTGTGAACATTTGCGTTTCAGAAAATGTATTTATTTAAATGTTTTTGATTATAAACATTGCAGCACTATAGCGTTATGAAGAAAATATGGCAGTTCGCACTTTGTGAAGTCTTTTTTAGTTATTTCAAACAAATAAAAGACCAAATGAAACAATTTCTGATCGAAATAATCTAAACAAATAATTCAAGTGGTATTTCAGTCTCACTTGAATAGTCGTATATAAAATTGTGTACAACTACAGCAACAAGCGCTATTTTCTTATCCATTTTAACTAGTTAAACTTCTATAACCTAAGATTTAAACGTCAAAATCATATACAGATCTGACACGTTCGTAAAAGCTTCGATAATCGAATGGATCTGATATATCTGTGACGTCATCGAACAGATCCGTTAGATAACTCCGACTGACTTTAAGAAAACGCCTTTTGGTTGAGTGGTCGGTGTGATTTTTTCGTAAGTGCTGTTTGATGTATTCTGCGATTTTACAATGGGAGACAATAAAGAGCAAGGTACTAACAAAAAATTCCGTTCATGTTAAGAAATGGCCACAATGATTTACAGGACTTACAAAAATCTGGATTGATGTCTGACTGTTCTTTTGAATCGTGGTACACACTAAAAGCTATGAAGAAATTTCGTTGCGACAGGTTTCAACTTCAAATCTACAATCAAAATTGACATGAACTCCAAAATATTCCAGTTAGTTTCTCCAATTTATGACAATCGGACAGAATCGAATTACGGATTTTTTCAATACTTTTGTCCGTTCTGGAAGTCAAGGAACGGTTGAAACGAGAAAACCACTCGTAAGCCCTTGTCTGGCGCAAAACTTATTTCCCGTAAGCCCTCCAAAGCATTGCGACAGTCCCGTTGCTAATTTCCCTAACAGGAACCAGAACTTTAATATCTGCCATTACAAAATCATCAAACAAGTTAAACAGGGCTACAAAAAAAAATTACACTGACCGCTCTGATATTTCGCCAGTGATGACGCTTGGGTAACAAATTCAAAATAGTGCCTAGTGAAGACACCTAGCGGAAGAAGTCGGAACTAGCGCCCTACCACTCTACAAAAATGACATTCGTTATTTTTGGACCCTTCGCCTTCAATGGTTCAATAACGATATGCAACGCAAAATACTGGATGATTCATGAGTAGTGTAACAAAATTAAACCATATATTGGGGCAGTCATTTTGAGTAAAAAGTGTTATATAAAGGTATGTCCGGAAACCAGGGCATCGAACCCGAAACTGAACCGAACCAAAACTGGAACATTTTCGCGTACCCAAATCCAGAACCGGACCTGAGATATATTTTACAATTAAACCTGAGTCGAAACCGAACCGGGTATTAAAATTCGGGTTCATTTCAGTGAAACGTACACGATATCGTATACAGTCGATAATCGACGCCTCTCTTGTCTTGCATAAATTCCGGCTTGCATTTTAAATTATTTCTACACAAAGCTTGTTATTCAAAGAAAGTTAATTCAATTTTCATTACGAAGGGCCCAATTCCAAATTTTCACCGATGTGATATGATATGAAATGATACATTTATATCATATCACTTGTCAGTGTCATGATATTATTTGTCAAATGTGGAGAAACACATGCACCAAATTCGTATTTTCTTGTTATGCGCAACTAATATTGTCAACAAAGGTAAATACATACAAAATCACACTTTCTCAATCATTTATATCAGATCACTTTGGAATTGAGAATAGCTCCAAGTGATAAAGTGAAAATTTTTCACTGCATATCACTTCGGTGAAAATTGAGAATTGGGCCCGAAGAATCAAACCTGTAGTGACAGCACGCACTCTAGAATTCTATCAAATGAGGCATTTGTTTTCACTTTTCGCCACGAAGCGAAAATTTGGTAGCATGCATGTCCCAAAATATTCGCCTGCAAGCGTACGACTCGAGGCGAAAGTGTCAAAGTAACGTCATTATTTTGCTACAATTCTATTCAAAGCCAATTTATATATAATTTATACATTTATTTTATACAACTGTCATAATCTTTTTTTTTTATTTTATTAGTATAAAATCAAAAAAAAAAAATCCGAAATAAAAAGCGAATATAGAATTCTAAAGTGCGTGCTACCACTACTGAACCCAATACCTGATCCTGGAACAAAACCGCAAAATTTTATTAATGTTTGAACCCCAAGCGCTTCCACACCCATCCCTCAAAAAACAAATTAACCTGAACCGAACCCAGTTTTTCGCGGGTTCGATGCCCTACCGGAAACGTTTCATTGCAGAGTTACAGTCCTTTGAAAATGCTACACCTCACCAGACATTTTTATTAACAACTCTGGTTCTAATTGCACAAAAATTTTGAAACTTGGTATGAAGATACTACCAGGGTTACTTCCTATGAGGAACTTTAAAACCCATGAAGAACCGGCGTATTTAATTTAGAGTTTTTAATATTTGAAGGTTGGCAAATTACATTGAAATCTGACAGATAACATTTTAAATTCATTTTGCTTTTGTAAGTAAATATTCACGTTTTTTAGTTTTTAATTTTTAATGTGGATGTTTCATCCCTCATTCTAATATATTTTTATCACTTTTTCAATTAATGCCTCTTCAGATTTTATGTTTAGCTCTTTCGCAGCCATTTCGATTCCTAACCCAAAAATATAAACTAGAGGCGAGTTCTTTTATGCACCGATGAGTCGAGCGCGTGAAGCAGAAATTCACCAATGGGTCTTTTTATTCAGCGCTTTAAAAGCAATGAATTTCAATATAGCGTTCCTATTTTCACCGATTAGTTAAACAGAAATCTATCGGATCCATCAGGTTTGAAATAATTTACTAATTTTCCCAATAAAAAACCCTCCATAATTTCTCCAATGACAGCAACAATTCTTGCTCTAACCTGCAATATGTATAACTTCCAGCACCCTTTAATCAAGTAGTTCCTATTTTCACCATCTATCTGTTCCATCACATATCCATCGGTGACGTCATTATCAAATTGCAATGAATTTCACCGATGAATTTGTCGATGAATAAAAGAACTTGCCTAAAACCACGCGACACGCTATTTTTGGTAACCAGCTGATTTCGTCTAGGAATATTTTCTCCCGTATATGAGTGTTCAAGCATATAGTCAGAAAAATTTACTCTATCGGGTCCAGCAATAAAACTATAAATATCGTAATTATGACAAAGCAACATATCGCTTACTGTTTGCTTTACAATATTGGATATAAATACAGGCCATTGTTTGCGCCAGAAAGGAGACATGCCTCGCCTGGTACTTCTACCTACCCTGAGTGCTCTGTATAGCAAAATAATCTTACTATTCCTTTAACATAAACGCTATTTTTGTTTCAAATCATTTTTGGAACTAAAATTTTCATTATCATAAGACATTATTTCAAACAAAAAAATCTGATGTGGCCAACACATGACCTCCCACCAATTCCATGTTTAAAATAGCAGTGAGTTTTAAGTAAAGTATCATTACCGGTTAATCGTTTGTAAATAAAATCTAATTTGTTGTCCAATAAATAGAAAAGTCTGTAATACGAAATTTTGGATTGTTTTATTGTTTTTCCTCAAAAATTTGTTAGAGCTCCAAATTAAGTACTACATCCGATTTATCATATATGGTTAAAATCTAATATGTTGTTTCAAATTATATATGAATTTTAAATATCAAATTTGAGAAGTTTTGGATCATATTTTAATAGGCTTTAAGGAAAAATCGTCACACACGTACATTCTTATAAAAATCAGCATCATCTTCTAGGTGCTCTAAAACGCAATCTTTGTAAATTCTTCGCCGTACATAATCCATTTCGTAAATGTGTAGTTGTAAATTAATATTAATTTATAGAGCTGCAAAAATAGCAATTAGCAAATTTAAATCAGATCATCCTGTACATCTAACATTTATGTATGATGGAAAATATATTATTTTTACAAACCTTAATAAAATATTTTACTATTATATTCTCATTAACACGGTTTCATTATTAATTTTAATATAATTGCTGTCTGTCAGTGACATTTGTTTAAATATGTCAAACCTGTCATTAAAATTATGATTTTGTTTGACGCATAGGCTAGGTGATACATGGAAATAAATTATATTATATATTCATATTTAAAGTTATTTAGAGTTATTTACTAAATGTTATTATCGTAGAATTGAAGACTAAACCATTATATTCCATTTTAATTAGTAAAAGTTGCTAAAAAATTATATTCAATGATTTTTTTACAAGAAAAACTGTTAAAAGCTTGTATAAATGATACTTCCGGTTATCCGATATACACTAAAAACTAATGAGCTCTTCCCATATTAGTATAGAATGGGTATACAAAATTTCAAATTTTTGTGATTGATAGTATTTGAGTAATCGTGTCCACATGATCCACACACACACACAGACACACAGACAGACACACATACATACCTACAGACATCATTGTAAAAATGTTAAAATCGGATTCTGGGGACATCAAAACGTGCTTATTATATAAAATCTCTATATGCTATTTTTAGCACGATCCCTATACCTCCCTTACCTAAAGGTGACGGAAGGTAAAAAGCATTTATGTTGAAGGATCAGTAAGATTATTTTACTATATTTTACTACACAGAGCATGTCTTCATTGCAACAGAGCAGCGCAAATAATAACCCGTTGACACCCAATGTTATAATGCAAGCAATGAGCGATATGCCGCTTTGTCATAATTACGATATTTGTAGTTTTATTGCTGTCTACAACAGGAAATAATTTTTTGTAACAGTAACATGATTTTTATAAACGACTGTATAATGGACAGGGAAAGCAATTTATCTAAAAGACTTTTTTGGAAATGATTCATATACAAAATAATAGTAATAATGTAAATTTCAGAACAGACATTCAAAATTTTAGTAGTATTTATAACAGAATTTGTAAATTAAATAAATAAAATCAAAGCCTATTTAGCTACTATTTTTTATATATTTTTTTTGTTGTTGTTGCCATCGTTACAATTTTTTAATGAATTTATAAGCATTTTAAAAATATTTCCCTTTCCTATATGACCTTATTTTTCCGTTTCCTGTTATAATTTTTTGTAAGTATAATTATCTTTTATGTAATTGATTATTGTATTTTATATCTTTATTGTAGTGTCCTGATGAAGGAAAAAATGTTTCCGAAACGTTGACAAAGAAAATAAAACATTTCTAATATATGACTGAAGTACCTATTTATTTTAATATATACAGGGTGTAAATTTTAAAACGGGTCATAGGGCTATAACATAGAAAAACAGTTTTTTAGACGCCAAAAGTTTCTATATTAATTTATTGAAAAAATAATTAGTGGCTATTATAAAGACAAAAATTACGAATTTTTTGATACCAAACACATTACATTTCTGTTTCATATAAAGCCAGAAAATAAATTTAGAAATTTACACAATTAAGAAAAATATCATTAGCCGTGAAACTGACAGAAACAAAACAAAACAATTGTTGACTTGACCCTCATTAATAAACGTTTTTTGGACATTATTTGTTAAATTATTATTATTTTCGTTTAATTAAGAAGAAATCATGGATAATTTGTTTCATGAAGAAAAATTACAAATTATTAAATGATTTTAATTGTTCCCTTGTATTTTGCAGTTTTTCTCGTTTCTTATATCTAATTTTTATTTTTTATAACATGTAGATCATCTTTAATTTTAAATACCTATTACAATAGATTATTAGTTCATAAATTAATAACTTTAATCTTTAATCCCCCATCATGTTAGTAAAAAAGACAATGTTTTGTTACTGTCAGTTTCATGGCTAATGATATTTTTTCTTAATTGTACAAATTTTTAAATTTATTTTCTGTCTTTATATAAAACAGAAATGTAATGTGCTTGGTACTAAAAAATTCGTAATTTTTTTCTTTATAATAGGCACTAATTAGTTTTTCAATAAATTAATATAGAAACTTTTGGCGTCTAAAAAACTGTTTTTCTATGTTACAGCCCTATGACCCGTTTTAAAATTTACACCCTGTATATATTTTGTAACAGTGTGCCAATTTGAAGTAAATTTTTGCTACTACCAACTGAATCAGTTTTTTTTTATCACTCTGTAGTACCCCCATACCATGTTGCAAAATTTTAGTACATCTAGTAACAGAGTTATTAATAAGAATGTGCTTGATGAGATGCACTTTTAAAGGGCTGTCTGTAATAAAAGTTTCCGGGCATATCTTCATATAACTTTTTTTTTTTCCTCTAAATAAACTCAGGAATAAGCTATTAATTTTTTTACTCTAATCCTGATACACCTTGTAGAAGTTCGTGACATTCGCTATGAATTTTTATTTTTGTCAAGAAATCATGGAAAGAAAATGTTTTTCTCTAAAAAAAATAATACGTACACTGCAATTTACATTTGCCCCTTTATGAATTAGCATATGTCTTGTCAAAAATGACTTCCATTGGAAACTCTTTTTACAAATAGAGCAAGTGTACAAGTCCTTTGAATTTGCATTTGTAGTTTTTAATAAATCCTGATCAGCTTGGCCCTCATTAGAACCATCACTTTGATTATCATTACTGTAACTATTGTCGTACTCAGATCCTTCTTTGACTATTATTTGCACGAGCTCATTGTACTCTTCTTCATAATCATTGGGATTTTCGTCTTCAATTTCTTTCTTAATATATATTTCTTCAAAATTCTGAAGACTTGTTTCCTGCGTCGAAAAATCCTTTGAATCGGATGTATCTCTGCTGCATTGTGCCTCGTTAATGGTTGCTTCTAGGCGAAGGGTGTTTTCCACGCAGGCTTTTTTAAATGTGTTAAAAGATTGGAGGTTTTCTTCGCAAATGGAGCAGATGCGAAGAGGAATGCCCAACTTGATGATTGTCTGAAATACAAATTTTTCGTCTTATATTCGAGAAGAATATAAAGAAATAATAGTTTCATTCATTGAAGAATCTCCAAACTCTTTTTATTATTCACTTACGATGGTGGATTGAAAAGTTCGCGGCGTAAAACAGAGAGAGCAACAGCAGACGATCAATTTTGTGAGGTTATGCGAACTTTTAACACGTGACCATATAAAGGTCCAATATGGCGGCAGAAGGCATGAACATACACTTATTTTGGGATTTTTTAAATACTCTTAACTAGTAAAAATAGAAAAAGTAAAAGATATAAAACTCGAAGAAGTGTTTTAGTTATACGAAAAATTTTAGAAGAGTTTTAATAAAAAAATCTCGGTTTATGTATATATACCCAAATCATTCAAGCAGCCAATGCACATCATTAATAAAAATTGAATAAAAGAAACTAGATGTGTGACGTCATGTACTGCTACGTTTGCAGAGGTTTTAGAATCTTTATGAAAGGAGTTATACAGATTGCAATCTGTATTATCGACATGCTAATGAACTGTCACGTCTACAAAATAAATATTATTTTAGTCACTGTCCATTTTTATTTAAATTATTTTATAATACTAACCTTATTTATACTTATGTATGCCATATAAAGGCAATAAATACCAAATTTCAAAGAAATATACCGAATTCTTCTGATTGATTAGAAGAGCTACCTTTGGGAGATTCACAGATTTTGTGTTTTCTTTAACGGTCAAGTTGCGTCGTTGCGTTTACAATTACTTTATTATAAATAGGCCTTTACAACGCACAAAAATGTTTCAAACACGATACAAATATTTTTCAAATTGTCAAAAACTTTGGACAGAATAAACATGCAAATTATCAATGTTGCCAACTATAGCATATTAAACGAATAATATGACGTTGATGTACATTATTTATATATTATTCATGTCATATACGATAAGTAATGAACTCTACTATTCATCTTAATAATAATTATATAAGGCTATACACTTTTTGACGGTTAAAAATGATTGAAATTTTATTTCATTTTTCACTATTAGTGATTTTAATGCATTAAGGTTTTTACACTAAGTGATGACGTGCATTGGCTGCTTGAATGATTTGGGTATACCTAAGTATTTTTTAAGTGAAACATTAGGTTTGTCATAACATAACCTGAACATAACCATGGTTACGACTAGTGATGGAACGGATCGACCTTTGGCCGGATTACCGGATCCCGGAATTCCGGCCTTTTATTTAGCCGGATCACCGGAATTCCGGCGGCCGGATCGTTCATAATTTTTCGGTAAAAATCGTAGCTTGTTCGGCATCTACCCCCAATGAAACGTGGTAGGTAATAAGTAAACATAACAATAGAATAAACAATTCACGTTGAGACTTGTGCATATACAGCCCGATTCACAAAAAAGTTTAAGCTAATCCTCATTTTTGGATTAGTGAGTTCTATTCTATTCCGGTCTTTAAAATTTAATTTTCATGATATTATCAATAAAGGTACATACTAGGAATATTAGACTATATTTTACGAAATAAATTGTTAAAATTAGAGTTGAATTCGCTAATCCAAAAATTAGGATTAGCTTAAACTTTTTTGTGAATCGGGCTGATAAAGATTACTTCGTATTATTTCAACATGTGTACAAAAAATAGCAAAGTATTGCAATACTTAAAAATAAATATTAGCGACGAAACAAAAGTTTTTTGTGTTTCTTTATGTTTTATCTTAATATAATAAATATGTTTTTGTTACATACATATAATAAAATAAAATGAATAAATAATATCCAAATATAGATAATATTTAATAACATGATTCGGCCGAATGTTCTATTCGATCCGGCCGGAACCGGAAATCCGGCCAAGGGGCCGGATCGGCCGGAGTCAGTATCATAGCCGGATTTTCGTTCCATCACTAGTTACGACTTAATATTTGATTGATAGCAATGTATTTGCCTTTCTCATTTAAAATGAAACATAGTGAACGAATATGACAGAAGTATTATATTTAAATATTGTAAGAAAAATCACTGTCAAATTCGTTCCCTATGTTTCATCTTAAATGAGACACGCAAATACATTGCTGTCAATCAAATGTCAAGTAGTAACCATGGATATGTCAAATCCAATATTTCAAGTTAAAAATACTCACGGTATATCGCCGGCGGACATTTAAGGTTTGTTAGCACAAGTCAGTAACCGTCATAAACCATTCTGATCATGCGCATCAGTTTAAAAATGTTTGTACATCAAAAATTTTAAATCTACGATTAATAATCATTTGTTCGTTCAGCAAAATATTTCTATCCCTGATCAGTTTCCAACCGTCAGAATAGTCCGCGGATTCTAAAGAAATTTTTAGTTTGTGGCATTCGCACTGGAACTTCTGGCTATTAGCGAGCATCTTCCTACATGCACTTGCACTAGCCAAAGCAAGAGAAAAGGAATATTAATATTTATTATAAATTCTTCCAAACCATTAAAAATTTGCTATATTGTTATGTAGCTTCTCGAGTGTAAATTTAAGGGAACCAGAAATAAACGCAGGAAGTAAATTTTAAACAATAAAGTAAGATTATAATTACATTGTGACAATGACAAATGCCAACAACAACAATCAACGTAAGATAAAAACCTTTCTGCACAAGGCCTACAACTGTTACCACTGAAGAAAACTTCAATTTGATTCACAATATGGTCATGGCAGTTCATTGAATCAAGGTTCGAGAAATGGCAGAAACGTCGGAAAATTCCAATGGGCTCATTTCACATTTTCTGATTTAATTTTTCTTGAAAGAATAGGTCAAACTATATATGTAGGTATAGTTTATGATATTAAAAATACCCTCTCTCACTCGTTTATTCAAAAGTATATAAAATACATAAATCATAAATGTCTTAACACTCTCCACATCACTCCGTAGCACGCCTGTGCGTCTCCATATACCTAGCGTGTAACGGATGTGGCCGGAAAATCTACTCTCTGAATTCGTGAAGTGGTGGGGATAGGAGGCCTACGTTACTGTACTGTCAGTTTACATCTGTTCTCTGCGAAAAAGTATTTAATTTCAGAGTGTTTTTAATAATTGTTTTATTAAAAATGGGTAAAAAGTGTTTTGTGCCGAACTGCAAAAGTGGTTATGCATCAAACAATGAGAAAGTGACAATATTTAGTGCACCAAAGGACGAAATATTATTAAATTTGTGGCGGAAAGTAATTCCAAGAAAAGACAGAGTGCTCACTTCGAAAGCCTTTTTTGTTAAAAACATTTTAAAGAGGAGGAGTGGTCATGCGGTGCAATAAATGTAATCGTTTTATATACTGTTAAGAAGAAAATCTTATAATTTTTGTTTTAATATATTTTTCTAGGTACCACTGCAGAGTATGCGGCTTTAAAAAAATGCAAATCTGACGGTATATCCAAATTGCCCCAACTATTTAAATATTAAAAATAATAAAAGAAGGAAAATTGTCAAATGTGACATTCCAAATAAAAAACATTCCTACAATGAGGAAGATAAAAGTTTAAATGTGTGCGAATTTAACTAATTTGAAAACCAGGAATTATTTGATATATCCAGATCGTGTTATTTATAATTTATGTTTATATATAGAAAATATATTATTAAAATACATAGAAAATCCCTATGTTTATGAGGAAATTGTCCCTTTTGTCATTGAAAATTATAAATTTGCATTTAATTGCAATATTCATTGTAAAGAAGTTTTATCTTATGTAATACATGAATTCACATCGATGAGACAGTATTTCCACCAAATTAAAATTAATCAAGTGCCAACCAGCAGAGAGAAAAGAAAATTGGCGAAATTTTGTAAAAACTAATTACATGTAAAATTTTTTTCTAGTTTTTTTATATTATTATTTATCCAGTAGGAGTAGAAAAATATATTATATTTAAGTATATTTCGTGTATTTTTAATTTTTATGCCTTTCTCAATATCCATATATTTTAATTAAAACTATACGAGATTTTTATATCGGTTTAACAGATTTTCGAAATTAACTTTTATAAAATTTATTATGTATGTACAATAAACATGTACTTTTATAATTTCGTAATGTACTATAACAATATTTTTTATGTAAATTACAAGAAATATGTGATATATAATGCTCTACGCATATAAGTACTGTGTAATAGTCGGCCTCCTAACCCCACCACTGCCTCTCACGCTAGAAGTAAAATTTCGTGCCATTCTGTACGCTGAGTGTCATCTCCTTCTATATTATGCTTCGTGCTCCGTAGCAGCATCAGTATAACTTAACTTCCGCCTTTGTCCAACCTTCTTCCTGTTCCCCTATTTTGGCGCGGAATTCAAAATAAAGTACTACATAGGTGTATGCATAGAGTTATAAAATATATATACATATAGAGGGAGTCTAAACACTCAAAGATGATGTCATGCGGGGTAAGCTTGTGTTTGTACGGCGGCCATCTTGGGAAGATCAGTATATACAAGCGTTCTATGGTTATTTGATTATTTTACGATAATAATCGACTCTGTTTTGTGTTATTTGGGTGTAAAACGTTTGTGATAACATGCCAACGTGTTGTGCCTTCGGTTGTAATAACCGAACGCTCATAAAAACTTTAAAACAACAAGAAAAAATAAAGGAAAAAGTGATCACAATTCACAAGTAGGTATTATTTTACTTCTACATATTATTAATGTTTAGTTCATATATTTTATTATATTCTTTACATATTTCATGCAAAAATATTAACTATGTTTGTACTTCGCTACGTATTTATTTGTATTGTAAACATCATTATATTTTTATATGAAATTTCTAGCCTTAAATTATTTGCCTATTCGGTACCCAGTTTTTGTACGTTTCTATTTTAATCATTACAATTGTCATAAAATTGGAACAGTTCTATGCATTATTCATTCAATTTCTATAAATATTTTATTAAAGTTTAATCGCAATTCACTTTAAATTGAAGAATTTTAATTTTTTTGGGTCTTTCAAATTTAAATTGAATTAATTTTAATACATTTCTGACTGAATTAATGCTTGCTAATTACAAATAGCTTCATTTTCTCTTACATTATTGTATTTTTGTAACAAAACTGAAGAACGTGCACTTAAATACATTATATTGTAGATCGTCCCAAGATGGCGGCCACGAGATTCCCCTTCCGTCTCATGGCGACAAAAACTCTGTCCACATCTATACTTTACGCTCTCTCTAGGTGTATGTTTTACACCTTACAAGTCTGCAGGGCATCAAACCCGCCAAAAACTGGGTTCGGTTAGGTTAATTTGTTTTTTGAGAGATGGGTTCGTGTGCGATTCTGCTTCAAACATTAATAAAATTTGCGGTTTTCTTCCGGGTTCAGGTTCGATTAGAGTAAATGAAAATTGAATTAAAGTTTTACTAATAATAATCTTTATATAGAAATATTTTAAAATACGAACCTGAATTTACGCAAGACAAGAAATGAACACAATTTCCACGAAAAGTCAACACAGGCAGCAACGCAGACACCGAAGGAGACGATTATCGGCTATATTACGATTACGCTTCCTATTCGAATTGAAAATGAATCTGAATCGAAGTTAAACCCTGAACTCGAATTAAAAACCCGGTTCGGTTCCACCTCGGGTTTAATTGAAAAATATATCTGAGGTCCGGTTCTGGGTTCGCTAAAATGTTACGGTTTGGTTCCGGTTTTGGTTTGGGTTCAATGCCTGGTCTTTAGAATCAGAGATATGATTGCCTTTAATTTCAAATATTTCAATAACACTGACGTCACAGCTTCATGAATACGGCAGTTCAGCTCTGTCGGTTTAGTTTGGAACTAGGATTGTTTGGTTTGGTATTTATTTTGGAATCTTTTCATTCCACAGTTTACACTACGTCAGGTAAGTATTATTAGCATGTTATTTTTGCAATAATAAATACATAGGTAAGAGCAGAGCCCTGACAGCTAATAGAATTTCGAGTGAATGGAATACTTTAGATTATTGTTCTGTGTATAATGTGTAAGAAATAAAAGACTGTGAGTACGAGAAACAACGACCATTTTAATGAAAAATTGAAAATGTGCTCAATTTTAATCGATGAGCGCCATAACGAGATGCTAATAAAAAGGCGCGAAATTTAAAAGTAGGAAAAATATGCTTTCTGAAACTAACAAAATATAGACATTTATGTACACCGTGAAGGCTGAAAGCAATCAAATTCAATAATAAAATTGTACATGAAGCAAATAGCGAAACAATCTTTGTAAACAAATAATAAGCAAAGAAATAAATTTGAAAGACTCTCGCTAACAGAAATGACAGATTGCTGGACTGCCAACATAAATAATTAATTAGAGTAACGATAATCGACTGGAGATTGATGTGTGGAGATGAAAATAAAGTAATCGGAAACTGCACTCAGTACGGTTTTATTTTGATTTGAACCTACGTTTCGACCATTACAATGGTCTTCCTCAGGGTTAAATCAAGTTATAAATAATGATGAAGATATTTGTAACTCATTACTCATGTTAACAACCATAGAAATGTAATATGTGAATTACAATGTTATAATATTTATTTTCAGTTTTATAAAATTGTTACATTCTATCTGGTTCGTTACATTATATATTTATTTAAACATGAGTTACAAATATCTTCATCATTATTTATAACTTGATTTAACCCTGAAGAAGACCATTGTAATGGTCGAAACGTAGGTTCAAATCAAAATAAAACCGTACTGACTGCAGTTTCCGATTACTTTATTTTCTTCTCCACACATAAATAATTAAAATTCACTATAACTGAAGAAAATATTTATTATAATTATTGTATAAATAATGTAAATTAAATATTGTTCGTACTTTTTATTGGGCGACTGAGCTTTATTATTTTGAAATGTAAAATACGTATTTCAAGTTACTGCATAATTACTTTTTTATTATGTTATAGAATTTATACGATAATTAGCGTCTCGATATTATTCAATTCGGTACAAAGCTGGACATTGCCACCATAATGGAAGCTCGGTCTAGTATTGTTGTCAATGGCAGAAACACTAATGACAGTTTACATAACCTCACAAAAATAAATGTGCGTCTAGTGCTGCCTTCTCTGTTTGGCCGCGAACTTTTCAATCCACCCTCATATAATTAATAATTATTGACTGAGCCCTCAACATCCTCTTAAAGTCTATTGACCAAAGTAACACATCAAAAGATCCGTGATCGAATCCCAGCTACGGTATGGAAGTTTATGTATCAGAATAATTATAAAAATGTCTTACCTCTGTTTATACTTATTCCTATACCACACTACTTAGGTTCTCATGGAAGTACAGACTTGACCTTTCTTCTGTAAAAGGTCCAGCTTATGGTAGCAATCAGCACTACATGTAGCTAGCGCAGTTGGGCGTTATATAAATGCAGTAGTTTTTGAGATTCAGAAAAAAATCAAGTGTCCAAATATTTAGTTAACAGTTAAAATACATTCAAGTTACCATAAAAAATAGAACAAAATATAAAAAATAAATAAAATCTGTTTATGCGCGAACGTCATTTTATAGCTCGTGGGCCTCATTATAGACCACCGGGCTATAATGAAACGTCAAACCAAATTGTAACCTACAATATAAACAATTTAAACAGGCAACATGAAAAGTTTTTATTACAAATCGAAAATTTTTATTCTCTTTAATGAAAAATGAAAATTAATTTTGTGATATTTATATGGAAAGCACGGAGATACACAACAGAAAACTCAAATGACATAACTAATAAACAAACAATAAACTGTTGTTCTCCGCTTTCATAGCAACACTAGATACTGGATGTACGAGGACAAATTCTTTTCGATACAATTTTTCTAACACTCATAATTTGAAAATTTTCGTCCGTGCATAAAGTTTTGTATGTACCACGAGCGTAACTTGCTTTTATGGCCTTTGACGTGTTTCTATCCCTCGGCTTACGCCGTCTCAAAATCCCGCCGCAGGCCATAAAAGCCTCCTTACGCTCTTAATACATAAATAACTATTTTAACTATTATTAAAAAGATAAGGTTGGACTTTCATTGCCTTTTCATTTAGTTTTTTGAAAGCCCCTTTTTACATTATTTATATATTTATTATTTATTCTATGTTTTTATATTTATAATATAACCTGAACACGACTGGTGATTTATTACAGTCGAAACGTTGTTGTAATATTTTTGAAATATAATACATAAAGGCAATGAAAATCTAACCTTATTTTTTTAATAATAATTTAACATTGTCTACCACCTTCAAACAGAGATTAGAAGCCCGGTATGGGCTCGGTACAGTAGCGTAACTAAGGGGGGGTTAGGTGGGTGCGCTCACCCCCCTGTGAAGATTTTCAAGATTTAGGCGCCTTTTTCAATAATTTAAGTAAAATCATTAATGTTTTCCCCCTGTGAAGATTTTCAAGATTTAGGCGCCTTTTTCAATAATTTAAGTAAAATCATTAATGTTTTTTTAAAATTTAATCTTATAAATAAAAAAATTATTAATACAATCTGCAATCCTTTTCATCATAATATTTTTAATATACCTATTAATTTTAACATAAATATATTAAATAGTAAGCTTAATTAGTTTTATTTGTTGAATACTATTTTCTTTTTTCACGTCGCCACATCGACAAGTTGCAAATGTAGGCTTTTGGCGTGTTTTCTATGCTACTGTCTGTGTACTATCTTTTGTGCTGTTTTATTAAGTTCAAAATATCATTTTAATAATGTGTTAATTAATTAAGAAAAATATGTTCGGATGGCAGAGAAAAAAAGCAAATGCATTAAAAGAGAGTACAAAAGGAGTTTTTAAAATAAATACTTTTTTTACCAGTAATAATTCAGACAATTCGGAAGTTTGTAAAAAGAGTAACGAGTATCCCTGGTGTTGGATGAATTTAAGAAAGTCAAAATTCGTAGGTTAAACTTTTAATGGGGGATTACATTATTTTTTTTTATAATTTCATCTGAAAATATTAGGAAAACTAAGACTATTGATGAAAATCCGGTGAAAAAATTCCTATTAATAAGCGAGTTATGGTCTCCCGAATTTTGAGAAGATTGACGTGACGTCATATTTATGTGTTTTTATATCAAACTGTTTTCATCATGGACCTAAATGTTCTTGAAATATATGCTATTTTAAGTTATATTTACATAAAAATAAATGAATATTATAACACTGTATAAGTCTACATACTTTATAATTACAGGTGTATTTAAATTATTAAGTTTAATGCAAGAAATTTATGTTAAAATAAAAACTGTTTGGAAACTGCAGTACAGGAATGTTAGCCCCTCCTTTCGAATTTGAATTTCTTAACTTCCATTGGTAGTAATCCCCACCTCCTAACACGATATTTGTAATGCATGTATAGGCGGTTTCTCGGTCGCCAATAAAAATTTTTCCATATTAGTGTCGAAGCGCTATAACAAAAAACCCTTTATTTCCGAAATATCTCAATTATACCATTTCATTTTTTTATTAATATTCGTTATTCAGCATATACATTCGTATTTTTTTTTACTATTTTCCTTTAATTCGATTGAGCTGTAATCCCCCATTATATTATACCAATTATTTCTAATATTTTTTGTTAAATACTTTTATTTTTATTACTAAGGTTATATAATTGATGTAGATTTTTTTTATATTTTACTTTAAATAAATTACGAATTTATTATGGCGCCTTTTAACTGAGAAAAAACCCACCTGTGGATTTTCCTAGTTACGCCACTGGACCGGTACTAATAATATATTTAGAGGCTATGAGTAAACTAAAATCAAAAGAAGAGACACATATCAAGTTCCTATGTAGCGTAAGAGATAATAATGTATTGATTATCGTACATCCAGAGAATATCAAAGTAGATATACAAGAATAAATTTCATTGTTTCTCAATTGTTACTTAAATATTTTGAATACTTGATTTTTTTTTCTAAAAATTAAAATATCTCAAAACCTACTAGATTTATCAAGTTTTAGCAAAAGTACATTTTTTGTGTAATTTTGCATTGTATACAGGGTGTTAAAAAATAAGTGTCCCAAATTATGAGGGCATATAGTAATGACCAAAATGAGTAAAAAAAGCTTCATCACCATGAGTCCGATCATCAATAGTTTCCGAGATATAAGGCAATGAAAAATGAGTTTTTTCGGTGTTTACCTCTGCTATCTCGAAAACTGTAAGAGTTACGACTTTGATTAAATGAGGCATTTTGTTTACCGTTCAGAGGTAATCTTAAATGAGTTTTTGTTTTTCACAAAGAAATTAATAATTGTACTACGACAAAAGTTGTGGCGCCCTTGGCCAATATTTAGTTTTCAAATAAGTTCGTAACTATAGAAAGTGAAAAAAATGTTTCATATAATATGTTATTGTTTTTTTATAGTCTATTTACTGGCATAGACAAAATTTTGTTCGACCACTATCTTAGTCTGTTTTTCTTCGATTCTAATACAAAATGGCCTCTTTCTCGAAAACAGTTGAAGATCGGACCCATGTTGATTAAACTTTTTTTACTCATTTTGGTCAGTACTATATGCCCTCATAATTTGAGACACTTATTTTTTAACACCCTGTATAATATTTATACAGGGTGTTTCATAATATATGCGCAGGACTTCAGGATGTGATAGCTCGTCCAAAAATATGAAAAAAGTACTCTTGGTCATAAGCTCTAAAGTTGACCGTTTTCGAGAAAAATCAACTTTTATGTTGAAATCATGGTCAATTTTTTGAAGTAATTTTTTTTTTTACTAATTAAACAAAATTTATTCAAACGTTAGAACAAGTAATAAAACCAAATGTTAACTTCATAATTGCAAAATTTGAATGCGTTGAAACAAGTTATGGTGTGGTATTCGGCGATCGGGATGTTTTTTTTTATACAACCGCCTTGCTTCTGCCGAATTACCGCTCGCCATTCCGTAAAGGTAATGCATTTCGCACATTTCAGCGTTTGTGTAATTCATTTTTAATTTTGTAACACAAATTTACTTTTTATAGGTACAAACAAATTGTTATTTTGACAGGAGGTAGCTTTTGATTTAAAATTTAAAGCCTACTTGATAAAAAGAAAACTAACGGCGGACATTCCCAACAATTTATTTAACTGAGTATGATTTGTTATTGTTTTTTTTTTTTATTTTGCAATTATGAAGTTAACGTTTGGTTTTGTTACTTGTTCTAACGTTTGAATAAATTTTGTTTAATTAGTAAAAAAAAAATTATTTCAAAAAATTGACCATGTTTTTCAACATAAAAGTTGATTTTTCTCGAAAACGGTCAACTTTAGAGCTTATGACCAAGAGTACTTTTTTCATATTTTTGGACGAGCTATCACATCCTGAAGTCCTGCGCATATATTATGAAACACCCTGTATTATAATAGATATAAAAAATAACGTAAAAAACTTTCATGGCTTCCCCATATAAGACACCTCTGGTTAAGATCCAGAAACAAAAAAAAGTATAAATATACAAATCAATAAGTAGTATCCTAGCACCAAGTTTAAAAATTTTAGTGCAACTAGAACTAGAGATTAATATAAATGTGCCCGATGAGGTGCACTTTTAAAGGGCTGTAACTCTGTAACGAAAAGTTTCCGGATATACCTTCATACTTCATATAACATTTTTAAATTTATATCGTCACTAAAGTGCACAAAAATTGTCATTAAAAACTCAAAAATCGACACCAAAGTAATCCATTATACGACGATTTCAAGCAAATAACAAATGTAGTTTTGTCAACCTTATAATAATTATTGTACAGTAAAATTTTTGAAAGAAGTCCGATCAAGGCCATCTACGAATTGCATCTATGAATTAAGATTTTATGCTGTCAAATTTAGTAGTGTCTTTTACATAGTTTTTATGAGGGTACATAATATCTTGTGTACCTCATAAAAACTATGTAAACGACACTACTAAATTTGACAGCATAAAATCTTAATTCATAAATGCAATTCGTAGATGGCCTTGATCGGACTTCTTTCAAAAATTTAACTGTACATACAGTGAGTTAATTAAAAATCTGGCCACAGGCGTTTAACATGGGAAAATAGTTTTTCTTTGCGCAAAAGTCCCTAATTAATTTAAATAAAATTGTTTCAAATAAATGTTGTAGATAATTATATTCTACGCCTAAATCACTAAACACATTTAATTTTGCACGTTTGGTAACTTGTAAGATCTAATTTGAAAATGTACAAATATTGCTCATTTGTAGTGATACACATGAAAATGAAACAAATTTACAAAGAAATTCGTATTGTTTGAACTGTCAGAAATTTAATTTTATAGGTTAAAAATTGATAAAATAATAATAAAAGTGTTAGATTTTAAAAATAATACGTGTGTAGTGATTTAGGTACAGAATTGAATTGTCTGCAACTTTTAATTGAAAACCGATTTTCTGACAGTTCAAACGATACGCATTTCATTGTAACTTTGTTTCTATTCCATGGGTATCGCTACAAATGAACAGTATTTACACAATTTCAAATCAGATTTTACAAGTTACCAAACGTGCAAAATTAAAACAGTTTACTGATTTATGCGTAGAATATAATTATCTGCAACATTTATTTGAAACATTTTTGTTTAAAATTAATTGGGGACTTTTGCGCAAAGAAAAACTGTTTTCCCATGTTAAACTCCTATGGCCAGGTTTTTAATTAACACACTGTATAAGATAATTTGTGTAAGTGTACATATAATAGTAAATTTGTACGTAAAATGATAAAAAAAATATGTGCAAGAAGAACGAACTGAACAATTCCGATGAAGAAGATTGAAATAAAACATAATTTTCAGTGTTCTTTACGATAACACTAAGGACCGGTTTTTCAATTGCTGGTTCAAATTTTAACTTCTAGTTAAGTAAACAAGGTTGCATCGTTTTGTTGATAGCAATGATAAATCTGACATTTGACAGTTCATTTCGTTTCAATTTTGTTTATTTCTTTTAGTTAAAAGTTTAATCAGAGATTGAAAAACCGGCCCTAAGTGTCAAACTGACAATTACATAACCATAACTTATAAAAATAAAATATACGTTTCATTTTCACAAATTTTCGATTTCAAATAAAATTTAATATGCAACCCGGCACTGAAGTTCCATTTTATCACTCATATGGTTTTTCCTCAGCCTTACGGCCTCAGCAACTAAATTCCATATTCGTGATAAAAAGTAGAACTTCATTACCTTAATACAAAAATAAATATTACTCAAAATGACATCAGGAATACATTATTAATTTTTTTACACTAGTTCTGATATACAGGCCTATTCTACTAAAAAAATATCTATCGTTACGACTCGTTACTAGGCGATTAATCGTTGTGATAACGATTTTTGCCAAAACCCTATTCTGTTAATTTATTTATCGTTACGAATCGTTACATATCGTTATTTCACATCGTTTAATAACGACAAGTTCACATGCATCGTTGAAGTCGTAAAGTTAGACATATTTTGAGAACAAAAGTAAAAATGGCTGAAGAAAATATTTTGTTAATTTTAGCTGAGAAAGAGATTCTGCAAAGATGAGTATTTATTCACTTCTGTACACTAATTATATATATTATACTTTTTAGAATTAGACATTTTATTTATATTTCAGAAATATATTTAAAAATTTAGATTTAGATAATATTTAGTGGACGAAGGACTCCAAGCTGTTTTGCATGTTGATAAGAGTAGAAAAAACAAAAATCCAAGGTTTTTTCGTTGCAGAATGTAAATAATAAATAAATAATTTTCAAATACATTCTGCAACGAAAAAACTTTTTCTTTTTTCTACCCTTAGATAATATTATTTAATATATTGATATATAATATAATATAGAATATAGATGCACTATCTATGTATTTAAAAATTATATATTTGTATAGGGATGTCAGAGTATATAATCGTACACTGCGTGATACATCAAATCCTTTTACCCGGTCCCACAGAATTTAAATGACTTGTAAGTCTTCTCCATATTTCTTCCAATTCTTCAGTGGACAATTTATTAATTCTTAATGAACTGTTATTTTCCAGTTCTTCAACATATATTTCATACTGTCTTTGAGTTGTCCTCGGAGTCCTTTTCTTTATATCCATTGTCAAATTCAATTAAATAAACAAACAATGAATCGATATGTCAAATTTAAATTGAAAAACATATAAAAATTTATTCTGTCAAAATATACATGAAGTTAGATATTATCGTTATAATCCTGATAACGATAATTTATAACGATATGATTAGTAGAATAGGTTTTTGGCATTTGTCGTTATTAAAGTCGTTTAACCAAATGCTTAGCGACAGTCGTTCAGTAACGACATCGTTATACATTTTTTTAGTAGAATAGGCCTGAGACTCTGCATTATTTAATTATTAATTGAAGCGTATAGATGCAAAAGCAGACATTTGACACATAACTAGTTGTGAGTAAAACGTAAAAACCCTACCCATGATCTTTAAAACTAACCAATCTCAACTTGCAGTTTTCATAGAAATTAGTTATTTGTTTAACTAGCCACTAAAATACCAGATTTAGGCAGAGGTTGCAGTTTCATTGCCGGATCGAAGCCGGGGCAATGAATGCTGTCGAAGCTGTAAATCTGGTATTTTATAGCCCGATTCACAAAAAAGTTTAAGCTAATCCTCATTGTTGGATTAGCGAATTCTACTCTAATTTTGACAGTTTATATCTTAAAATATAGTCTAATCTACTCCTAGTATCTACCTTTATTGATAATATCATGAAAATTAAATTTTAAATACCGGAATAGAATAGAATTCACTAATCATAAATGAGGATTAGCTTAAACTTTTTTGTGAATCGGGCTGCTAGTGCCTAGTCAAACAGTTAACTTAACCGGCAGTTTAACCAGAGATGAAAATATCTGGCCCTAGACGCCAAACAGTTTGAAATGTAGTATGTTTGTGCTCCTGAAGTTCAAAAATTCGTATTCTTCACCAATTTCTAATACATGGCTATAGTCTATTTGAGAATGACTGGCAGTAATAAATCATTCTGTCAAAGACATTCCAGTGGCGCGCCAATAATTGTTTGCACAGGGATAGTCGAAATGACTAAATTCGGTAGAGAACTATAGTTTTAGGTCTAAGTTGTTTTTCAGGGATGCATTAAAACATGTGACTGCCGATAATTGGAAAAACTGTATTCAACATGTCATAAAGGAAGAAGACCAAATGTGCAAAATTGACCATCTGATAGACGAAACGATCGAGCCATTTATAATTTCAGTAGGACAAGATTCAGAATCAGATTCTGATTTTTAATAATTTATGTATAAATATATAAGTACCTATATGTAATGTAATATGTATATTTAATAGAAATATGACAGGTACCAATATCTTGACAACACACATGAAATAAGTATAAATTTTAGTATGTAACAAATAAAAGTGTAAATATTGAATGTATGTATGTAAATATTAAATGTATGTAATATAATAATAATGACTGAGAAAGTTATATTTAAATATTAAAAACTTTTATTTTTAGTAAATGTATAAACAGATCACTCTACAAATCCTATCTACGTCTATGACACAGTCCGAAGGGGATTATCGGACGGCATTTCTATTGTTCGACAAGTAAGTTTCGTTCCAGGTACAAAGCGTGCGGCTTATTTTGACCATCCTAGTGTAGTTACAACTGATTTTTCTGGTAGTTTTATTTGCCGCATTGCTGGCAAAAATCCAATACTACTCTTGCAAATAATGATTTATTACTGCCAGTCATTCTCAAATGGACTATAGTTCGTTTCATTACAAAATGTCAAATGTATGCTTTTACTTCATTTATACCGCTATATAATTGATATCATCTAATGGAGATGGGGGACAAAAATTTACATTTAGCTAAGTAGCAGCTATTTAATTTTCGAGATACCAGTATGTCCGTTACAGATAGGACAACTCTAAACTATTTAAAATACGAAATTTCGAAATAGCGTGTCTGGAAATGGTATTAAATAAAATTACCAACAACGTGTTTATTTTAAATCTTTATTTATAGTATAAATAAATATTTTTAAATAACATGTATTTGAGACGTAAAATAATACACTTACCATAACAATAAATAAATACTTGAACAACAATAAAAACAAAGTCACTTTAATCGTTCCACTCAAAATAATTTGTGCATAAAACATAAAACATACTTCCCAAATGACGTATATAAGTACTAAATTTTCAATAAATTAATATGCCACCAGCCCGTCAATTTTAAATAGGCTATTCCATGACATTTTTAAAAAATTTTTTTCTTGAAATACATAAAAATATAAGACCACATGTGAAAGTCCGAGTTAAAAATTCCTCCAAATAAGCGAGATATTAAGGTCCAACTTTTAAATCTGCTTTGTGACGTAGGTAATGTGGATATACCAGAAGTAAACAAACAGTGGTTCACAAGCCACGAAAAAATGTTAAACAAACTACAAAATAATGTATATTTAAATTGTAATATTATAATTCATTATTAGAGACAAAATAAATTATTGCACTTAATTTATTTCACTTTTTTTCTCATTTTATAAAAATAAAGAACAGCAACCGAACAGATCCGACACACCCGAAGAAGTATATTCTTAATTAGGGCGGGGCTTCTCAAAATCGGAGGTCATACTTGGATCCTATTTGCTCAAACACTCGTGCACATGTCCTGCATCATCAAAAGCAAAACTCCCCGTGTCTTCTAGAAGGAATAATTTATAATAAAAGAAATATGGTTTTCCTTATCCTTTAACTATTATCATTATTTTCAATAAACTTTTACTATTTTTGATTACTGTGGAATAGCCTATTACCAATCTCAAATTTATATTATTATCATAATTATTATCATCTAAAAAAATTACTACTGCAATAGTAATTCCATTTTACGAACCTTTATTTCAATTAAGGGCCAGTTTTACAATCTCCTGTTAGTATTTTAATTACAAGTTAAATAAAAAATATTGAATCGGTTTATAGATAGCAATGATCAATTTGTCATTTGACAGTTCATTTCGTTTCAGTTTTGTTTATTTAACTGACAGTTAAAATTTTTACCAGAGATTGTAAAACTGGCCCTAAGATGTCAATCCACCAATCGCCTAATACGTAAACCAGAAAAAAAAATAAAGAAGAGGCTGTCTCAGATGCACAGAGACAAATTTAATTTTAATTGGGGACCCTATAAACAGAAGTCGCAGGGCGCCAAATCACAAAATCTTGCTGGCCAATTGACCTCGGAAATGCAATACAATAATATAACAAATCGTTTTTCGCGCAGTATGACAGGTCGCGCTGTCCTGCTGGAACCACGTGCCACACAGGTCCATGATCAATACTAACCAGCTGACCATTTACCGTTAGAGCGGTTACAGTCTCTTTTTCAAAAAAATAAAAATGAGTTCACAATAATAACCCTTTCTTTCATGAAGCGTTCCATTTTTACTAATCTGAACAATGACAGACAGATTACAAATTTAACGTTTCGGAGATACCAACCCAATAAAAAAATGGCGCCAAATTTAAATCCGATGTTTTTATTGTAACACGCTTTATCTCAAAAGATCAGAATAAATCTTTACAAGTCCTATGGCCGATTTCACCACCGATTCCTAAAATTTAAGTAATGCTTATGTACCCGATGTGCACCACATAGGCATTACCTAGCAAAATTTCCTTTTCACCAACCGCTAAGCATTGCCTATCTTGATTTAGGAATTACTTAGCTAGATATCTGTTTTCCGATGCCCAAATCGCTAAGTATTTCCTAACGTTTGACAGTTGACACTTCAAAATGAAAATTGTACAATTTTATGAAATATTTTGATACTGATACAAAGAAATAGAAAGACATGTACAAGATAGAAACGAAAGAACATATTGTTTTGAATTCTGCGATGAAAAATGATTTTGGAAAAAATATCCTTGTCATTAGAAAACAGAATTTTATATACCCATACGAGTTTATTATGATATAAAATTAATTAGTAAATAAGTAAATATATCGTTTTTATTCTTTATTTTATATTTTGGGAAATTACATTGGGTATTCACATATAATTAAATTCATAATTTCTACAAAAATGCCATAGCTAAATATCATATATATACGTTCCGGTTGTCATATTTTAATTTTTTTTCTTGAAAACATAGGATTCAGTTTCTGTTTTTATTATTTATTCTGTATGTTGCCATTTATATTTTTCTCTTCTTGTTCATTTTCATCTTTATTTGAACTATAATTTCCACTTCTGTATTACAAATTTATAAATATATATCTGTAAAGGAAATTTCTTTAAAAATTTAATTATTTTGTATACCTCAACGTAATATTAATAATATCTCCACATAATTTCCAATGTCAATGTTGACAAATACAATTGACAAATGTCATAAATTATAAAAATTATTCATTTATTTCCAGTGTGCAAATATAATACCATAAAAGTAACTAATATTTCGATGCGTACGTAAGTAATTCCTTGCTGGGCATTGCATTGTTTGGTGAAATCCAAAATGAATAAGTATCAGTTTAGGCAGTTCTTAAATTTAAGAAATTCCTTGCTAGGCAACGGTTTAGGAATCGGTGGTGAAATCGGCCGCTAATGGTATAAACGAGTTATGCTCGTATCACACTAGCGGGTTTTGAAGCAGTTGGCGGGTGCGGTTGCGTGTGCGGGTGACTCCTCGACCAATAGAAGTGCGGCGGCTAGCGGTTGTGATTGCGGGTGAAGGAATAGCCGACAGGCTATTTTTTGACCCGCCAACCGCACCCGCAGCCAATCACAGAGCCCGATACTGTCACGTGACTGTTTTATTTGACATGTGCTATAGTTTTCGTCTATGCCGGTGCAGCATTTTTCTGTCATTTTGGATTTGTGGACTTGAGGCGAGAATGACTGCTTACAAAAAAGGACAAGAATTTGTTTTCTTTGTAAAAGAAATTTTTACTCCCAGATTTAATAGAAATGCGACCCACATTATGGGACACTACGGTCGAGTGCTACAAAAGGTTTGATCTGAAAAGGCAGGTTTTCATAAAACTTAGTGTAAAATTACATGAACGAACCTGCGGTCGGGGTCTTCCAACTGCAACTCCATAAATAAATTATGATGATAGCCCCGTTCTCTCCTTCTAGCAACCAAATGTCATACCCAAATGTTCCTGTCGGGAAGGCTATCATAATATTTAGAGATAATTAGCAGCAAATCTGCTAATTTGCATCTCCTCTGCCTTCGCAAAACTCTTAACTTATCCATTAGTTTTTCTCGAGTTCACCGCCGTCTCGAACTGTCACCTGTCACCGCTTTCGTAGAAACGTCAAACTGAATAAACAGTGGGCGGTGTAGCGGAGCGGGAGTGGCAACCGCTCCGCACAGTGTGATTGCAAAAACCGTCACCTGCACACGCAACCGCACCCGCCAACCGCTTCGAAACCCGCTTGTGTGATACGGGCATTATAAGGATCGTAATGTGAATTGGTTACGATACGTATGACATACAAAAAAATTCTAGTCCTGTTTCAAAATATCAAATTTTTTCGTAACATACAATTGTTGTCCACGAAGTTGGCGCTAATTCTACTTAGCACGATTACAATTTAAAAAGTACACTCTGGAGTACAAATTTAATCGGAATAGGTAAAATAAATTATTAGAAATACAATAGAGTTATAAAATATATATACATATAGAGGGAGTCTAAACACTCAAAGCTGATGTCATGCGGGGTAAGCTTGTGTTTATTTTATACGGCGACCATCTTGCGAAGATCTAATGTATACAAGCGTTCTCTGCTTATTAGATTATTTTAGGTTAATAATCGATTTTAATTTGTGTTATTTGGATGTGAAACGTTCGAAATAACATGCCAACGTGTTTTGTCTTAGGTTGTAATAGCCGAACGTCCGTAAAAACTTTAAAACAACAAGAAAAAGAATAGGAAAAAGCGATCACAATTCACAAGTAAGTATTTTTTACTTCTATATATTATTAATGTTTAGTTCATATATTTTATTGTATTCTTTACATATTTCATGAAAAAATATTAACTTATTTTTGTAATAAATATGTTTGTACTTTGTATTTATTTGTATTGTAAACATCATAAATATATATTTTTATATGAAATTTCTAGCCTTAAATTATTTGCCTATATGGTACCTAGTTTTTGTAAGTTTCTATTGTAATCATTATAAATGTCATAAAATTGGAACAGTTCTCTTCATTATTCATTCAATTTCTATAAATATTTTATTAAAGTTTAATCGCAATTCAATTTAAATTGAAGAATTTTGCAAATTTTTGGGTCTTTCAAATTAAAATTGAATTAATTTTAATACATTTCTTACTGAATTAATGCTTGCTTATTACAAATAGCTTCATTTTCTGTTACATTAATGTATTTTTGTAACAAAGCTGAAGAACTTGCATTTAAATACATTATAATGTAGATCGTCCCAAGATGGCGGCCACGAGATTCCCCTTCCGTCTCATGGCGACAAAAACTCTGTCTATATCTATACTTTACGCTCTCTCTAGTCCTATTCTATACTCTTAAGAGAAATACACTCGCCATGTTTTGCAAGGTATTAGCAACACGTGGCCGATTTTACCACCGATTCCTAAAATTTAAGTAATGCCTATGTACCCGATGTGCACCACATAGGCATTACGTAGCAAAATTTCCTTTTCACCAATCGCTAAGCATTGCCTATCTCGATTTAGGAATTACTTAGCTAGGTATCAGTTTTCCGATGCCGAAATCGCTAAGCATTTTCTAACGTTTGACAGCTGACACTTCAAAATGAAAATTGCACAATTTTATTGAATATTTTGATAATTATAACGAAGAAATAGAAAGACATGTGCAAGATAGAAAAGAAAGAACAAATTGTTTTGAATTCTGTGATGAGAAATGGTTTTGGAAAAGATGTCCTTTTCATTAGAAAACAGAATTTTATACAGGGTATATCAAGATAATGGAACAGTGCATTTTATTCGTGTATGTGAAAAGATACAGAAAAAAGTGATTAAGATATTTTGTAAGGCATAGAAGGGGACACATTTTAGCATAAATTTTATTATTTTAAATCCAATGGTACTCAAACTATAGGGCAATATTATATTTTTTTAAATGGTATTATATATATTTTATTAACTCATTAAATAGAGAATTTTGTTCTGAATTGAACGATATAATAATATCATACCCTTACATTGCGAAAAATTTGATAAAAATTAATTCAAAATTAATATTTCATTTCTACTTTATCTTCTAGTAATCTGAGCAAACATTCAATCTATAAAACAAAATAAAATTTATTTTAGTTTTATTACATGCAAGTAAGCTACATTCTACTCTTAAAATAAATTTTTTGTTTTATTGCTTGAATGTTTGCTCAGATTACTTAGATACAGTAGAAATGAAATACTAACTTTAAATTAATTTTTATCAAATTTTTCGTAATGTAAGGGTATGATATTATTATATCGTTGAATTCAGAACAAAATCCTCTATTTAATGAGTTAATAAAATATATATAATGCCATTTAAAAAAAAATTTAATATTGCCCTATAGTTTGAGTTCCACTGGATTTATGTTAATAAAGTTTATGCTAAAATGTGTCCCCCTCTATCCCTTACAAAATATCCTAATCACTTTTTTCTGTATCTTTTCACATACACGAATAAACGGCACTGTTCCATTATCTTGATACACCCTGTATACCTATACGAGTTTATGATATAAAATACATAAATATATAATTTTTATTATTTATTTTATATTTTGGGAGATTACATTAGGTATTCACATATAATTAAATTCATAATTTCTACAAAAATGCCATAGCCAAATATCATAAATATGCGGTCCGGTTGTCATATTTTAATTTTTTTCTTGAAATCATATGATTCAGTTTCTGTTTTTGTATTATTTATTCTATATTTTGCCATTTATATTTTTTCTTCTTGTTCATTTTCATCTTTGTTTCATTTATATTTTACACTTCTGTAATACAAATTTATATGTAAAAGAAATTTCTTTAAAAATTTAATTATTTTATATACCTCAACGTAATAATAATATCTCCACATAATTTCCAATGTCAATGTTGACAAATATAATTAATACAATTATTCATTTATTTCCAGTGTGCAAATATATCACAAAAGTAACTAATAATCCGATGCATACTCGTAGTAATTCCTAGCTGGGCATTGCTTTGTTTGGTGAAATCCAAAATGGATAAGTATCAGTTTAGGCAGTTCTTAAAATTCGGAAATTCCTTGCTAGGTAACGGTTTAGGAATCGGTGGTGAAATCGGCCGTCGGTCATTTTCTAGATTCTGGCCAAACCCAGTTATTAACCACAGACGCGTTTTGCTCTTATTGGAGCTCATCAGTGTGGTGTATGACGTCTATTTGGTATTAAAAGTAATTTTATTTACAATTTGTACTGGGTATAAATCAAATTGACATATTTCTGAACTACATGTACACGGAGTAATATTGCGGAATGCTACAGTTATGTGGCGTGAACTATAAGTTATTATTGTATGTGAGATTTTGTGTGCAGCGTGTTTATTTAACTAATTTTATAATTTATAAAACATGGAAGAATTTTAATAAATAAGTTTTTTAAAATCGACACTAAAGTACACAGAAATCGTCATTAAAAACTCAAAAATCGGCACTAAAGTAATCCATTATACGACGATTTCATGAAATTGCAATGTTGCCAACCTCATGATAATTTGGGCAAGAGTACGATATAGAATAGTAAATTTGTACGTAAAATGACAACAAAAAATGATTATATTCTTGTCGCGTAGTAGTACTATACTTCATTTCACTTTAGAAAATAGTGACGGGAAGATAGGTGCAATTTGATCGTGTTTTTTGATTGGATTATACTCCGATATTATCCAATCAAACAACAAGATCAAACTGCACCTAGTTTTTTTTTTAATTATGAATGAAAAGTTTGATATTTTTTATTGGTTCAAAATCAGAAAATGACTCATATTTCCATAATATGACAAGATATGTGCAACTTTTTTTTAGGACCGGACCCCATTGGACTCGCGTCAACTTCGTGTACTCTCTGAAAATGTACAGGGTGTAAATTGAAAAGTGAGACATAGGCGTTTAACATGGGAATTCAGTTTTTCTTTCTAATTATTTTATGCAAAAATACTTCAAATAAAATATATACATATTTGAATTCTGCATCTAAATCATGTGAAACGATTATTCTATAGTATTCTTCACGCAAGAAATTGTTGCGCAATAACAAGAATATGACTCTTAACGACTTACATAAATGAAATAGTCTCTTTTTGCTACACAGGTTATAAATCTGTTCTCCGGGTAGGAGACTACTTCATTTACGTATGTCGTTAAGAAACATACATTTTATTGCGCAACGACATTCTAATTCTCCGTGAAAAATACTAAGCTCTTCATATAAACGTAGCCATGGATTTATGACAAAAAATAAACAACTGCGTTATTTTTAACTGTCATTTATAACTAAATCTGGAGTAGAGCAGTAAATTAACACAAAATACAAAAAAGTAAAAATGTTTTAGTTCTAATTGACAGTTAAAAACAATGCAGTTGTTTATTTTTGCCATAAATCCATAACTACCTAGACTAATAGCTCATAAATACAGTATCTTTATAATTAATTTTTACGTTTATATGAAGAGCTAGAATAATTATTTCGAATGATTTAGATGCAGAATTTAAATATCTATAACTTTTATTTGAAGTATTTAATTTACTGCTCTAATCCAAATTTAGTTTTAAATGACAAAAACAATGAATTAGTTTATTTTTTGTCATAAATCCATGGCTGCCTAGACTAAAAACTCATAAAAACAGTAACTTTATAATTAATTTTTACGTTTATTTGAAGAACTAGAATAATCGTTTCACATGATTTAGATGCAGAACTTAAATCTCTATAACTTTTACTTGATGTATCTTTGCATAAAATAATTAGGTAACGTTTGCGCAAAGAAAAACTGAATTCCCATGTTAAAAGCCTATTGCCCGTATTCACCAACTCTAAATAAATCTTCGAATAGCTTATTGAATAAAAGAAAAATATGACAGCTAGAATAAATACTTTCATTTGTGTTGTGGTATCGATGCGATATTGTTCTCTTATTCAATGAATAAGCTATTCGAAGATTTATTTGATGTTGGTGAATACGGGCATAAGTCTCGTTTTTTGATTTACACCCTATACAAAGCAACCATGTACAGGCGCGGTACATTATGAATTAGTATGCCTACCTGTTTTCTCAGTTTAATAATTACTTCATATCCTTCATATATATTCGAATATATATTTCAACGTTATTCAGAATTTACGGGCAGTAAGTAATATGACTTAAATTTTCTAGGCTGGCTGTATGTAGATGTATGTATAAAATCTGTGTAGGTGAGAACTGTGTGTAGGTGTATGCATGAGCATTTTGAGTTAGTGTGTACGTGGATGACAAAATACCAAAAGAAGTCTGTCACAATTTTTGTTACCATAAAAATGACAATAATTGAAAAATCATCACAGAACATTTTATAAACATTAAATCTAGTTGGTCTTGGTATAAGATTCTAACGGATAGAAGTTTGTTCACCTCTACATTTCTCAAAATTATTCTATTTCGCAAAAATACTAACTTAGCTAACATTTTATGCCATAAATTGTTAATTTGAGAATTGTCAATAACCATGTATCAGTGTTATACATTACAACAAGATAATAATATATCTATTAACTCTGTTCACTTCCCTTCATAACATTTGGTTGGTTGCTTACAACAGCTTCACAATTTGAATAATTAAATTACCAATCCAAAGTAATAACATCCACAGCATGCGGAATATAAACAATAAATGAAAAAGTACAATTCAAGGTTACTTACGATTTCGGGTATGAGATATGCCACTTGAGACGCAATGCTGTCATCCACCACTGTATTACTGTTAATTTTTATGCACAGGAAGCAAATATCAGTCACTGAATTCATATTCACTAATCCAGTAATCACTAATCACCACAATCAACAAAATAACAAACAACAACAAACTAGGACAACTGACAGTTTGTCGTAACGATAACGGCCACGACCACGCTACTCGAATATTAAGGCAGTTCTACACAATACAAAATTAAAGTTCACTAGTCACAACTTTTATACCATAGTTGTAAATCTGAAGTAAATGTATTTATTTATAAAATATTAGTGAAAATAGTCAAAATATATCCTCTCTCTCATCATAACTTCAAAGCACAGACAGCGTTGTTAGTCATTCAACACAAGTGCCGGCCTGTGATTGGCTAACTCCATATTGAGGCAAATTTACACTGTATTTTTCCCGCCACACAGCTGATATATGATTTTAATTTTTAATGAGATATGAAAAGGGCACCTGCTCCTACGTCACAACATGGCGGATGATCAGCTGATCTCGGGCAACCAAGCTTCAGTTTAACATGTCTTATGCAGCGAATGTGTTTTCTGTACAAGAAATTCAGTTTTTCCTAAATTTATACATGCTATTTTAAAATGTAATTAGCCATAATTAAAGATAAGTGTATGAATTATTTACTAGTAAAACAAAGCAGTCCTATTTATAAATATATTTTAAAAAATATTAAATTGAAATTAGTAGCTTGTAGCATCAGGTTGTATTATATTCATTTAAGTTTATATAAGTTTTTTATGTGTATTTTTAAATGAAAACATGAATATTGAAATTAAAATAAATTGAATTATTAGATTTTTTTAATTTATAAAGAAAATTAAATTTGAGATATATATATATATTTATCTTCGAGTTCATTTTTCTTATTGTCATATTGTGTATTTTTATTGTATATAAATGAGCTTATTGAGTTTATACGTTAAAAATTTATCTTTGGAAGCCAAAGTATGTGGTTCCTTATACATTGACATTTTTTTGACGAGGATTATAAATGCCTTTTAAAAATCAATATGAAATCAATTATTGATTACCTATCTAATTTTTAAACCTTTGTGAGAAACAGACACAAATATATATATATATATATATATATATATATATATATATATATATATATATATATTTTCTGTTACTAAAAAAAACTTAATTCAAAATTTGTAATTCTGTCATTTAAAAAATATTTTTTCATGTTTTTTATACATATTATTAAAGAAAATTTCATATATTTAAACATTCATACAATATGTTCCTATCCGATTATGTTTAAATTATTTTATATGCAATAAAAGTATACACAAAAAAATAGGATTGGGTTAGTTTAATTTAATAACCTGGAACTCATTAAATAATAAGAATGTCCTGACTTATTTTTTACGGAAAACACTCCTCATATACTCACTTTACACTCTAATCAGTTTTTCCCAAATAAAACAATAAGTGCCGTAAAAACACAATAAAAGCTTACGGCACGATATTTCTCCGTAAGACACAATGCAAACTGAAGGTTTGGTTGACCAAGATCAGCTGGTGGCCGCCATGTTGAAACGTCACGTGCAGGGGTGCAGGTGCCCTATAGTTACAACTTTTTTATTACATGAATTATAAAAAAAATATTTTGATTTTGAACTGCTAAAATGTCTAAAAATTGACATTTAAATGAGCGGGAATAAGTCACGCCCTTATCAACGATTTTGGAACTATACTCGTCGTCAAATGATTATGGACTGATGTTCAACTTTTATCCCTTGCCCAGCGGTGTTGCCGCTTGTAACTTGACATGACCAAGAATGAACGCAAATGTCATATAATACATTTAAAACTAATTAAAAATTTTAATACATCGTAAATGAAGAAAATATAACAAATAAATAAGATAAGACAATATAAAATATAAAAATTGTCTCTGTGGAAAATTTATATTTTGACCAAAGTTTCCACACAAAATCTAAATAAAAGGTAAGAATAATTGATTAATAGGTGAACTGTAGACCTGCCAACACAACAAGCTACTGCAAGTGAAATCCAAAGTTTTCTTCTTATTTAATAAATTATAAACTTTTTTAGGATGTAACGCCAATTTTTTTAAAAAATTGTGTACATTTGCAATAGGTAAATGTTTTTGCCTGCCTTTTTAAACATATTTTGCTAATCGTTTTTTATAAGAACCAGGGCTATTTAATTCATGAGTTTCACTTATTTTCTTTTCAAAAGTCTAAATATAATGCAATTTATAGGATTGGGAATAAAAAAGCGCACGCAAGTACTAAGGAAAATATCAATATATAAAATGACATTGACAGATTACAGATATTTGTACAGGTAGACATTTAAAAAAATTGGCATCAGTGTAGAAATCTCCAGTCCATATTATTTGACGGCAAGTATAGTTTTTGACCAGATTTTTAAACAAAATTTGAGTTGTTTCCTGACCTTGTATTAATAACGTAGGCTACGGTTTGAGACATTATTATTGAAAATGAAAAATTATTCACTTAAAGAAAAGTTATAAATTATGGTGCAGATAATTTTTTAATGCAGATTATATTTTATAACGTGTTAATAAATTCCTCGAAATCTGTTACTCAACATTTATTCATTCAAAACCGACGTTTGTAAAAATAAAAATTGATCACTTGAGATTTCGAATATTTATTAACAGCCATCAGTCGAGAAATTTACCCATAGGTACATATTTTATAATTTGGAAATTATTTCTAGTAACATGCTAGAAAGATAACATTCTATGTATATCACCCTTGTATAGTCATATACATTCTACAGAACTAAACCCCTTCTTAAAACAAAAATAATAATATAAAATAGGGGTTTACCTCTCAATAAGAGAGGTATTAGATTCATGCTAAAAATCGCATATCCAGATTTTAGTGAATAAACACGTTTCAAGGTCACTAGAATCCGATTTTAACATTTTTATAATGATGACTGTGTGTGTGTGTCTGGATGTTAAAGGGACGATTTCTCAAATTAATAAGACTGAAGACCAATTATCTACGTATTCCTTAATCTGATATTAATGGGAAGAGTTAAAAAGGTTGTGGTAACAATTGGACAACCGGAAGTTTAATAGACACTTACAAAATTGACGTCACTGCAAGAGAGAGATAGAAGATCATGCATCCAAACAAACCTCCCCTCGTTGTCTTATGTCCCGTTCCCTGTTCTTATCTGTCATTGTGTTCGCATCTGTTATTCAGTGTTAAACCTAATTCTTTATTGTGATTTGTACGTTGTGTTTAATAAAAATGAGTTTAAAACCAGAATATGTGTCTGGGGCAACTTTTTTGTCTGATAATATTGAAGATCATTCGATTATTCAACTAATAACGATGGCTAGAGTGTAGAGTCTACGGCTGATGAAAGGTCTTTGTTTGGACGGGGTAACCATAGCAACTTTGATTTCTATGCTTTGCCGTTAGAGGCGCTAGTGCAAATTGCAATTTTGTAAGTGTCTTTGGTAATAAGCAAGATATTGGCAACTGACTTTAAGCTCGCAGCGCCAAAGCGGAATTTACTTGAACTCACGGAGTTGAGATAACCATATGATAACTATAATCTTTGTAGGAGTGTTTTTGTGTTTTCTTCGTGTTTTTTACACTAATAAAGCTTCGGCAGCAACAAACTCTGCTTAAGAATGCAATATATTTTCAACATGATAAATATTAGTTTTATTTTTTCTATAATTTCTTGCAAATAAGCGAGAATTTCGGCTACTGCTAGTGGAAGGTTTGTCTTGATGCTTTAAAGTGGGCAAATTTTTGGAAGGTACAGCAGTTTTTTTTAAACATTTTCGTTTATTTGTATTAATATTTAAAAAAGAACATATACTTATTGCAAATAAAACTTTTCCTCTTACAGTATACATACCTCTGGTAAAAGAATCACTATCAGCCAAATGTAAAGACCTTCATAAATTAGAAACTGGTTTCCATATTTTAAATTTTATTATTCAGGTTTTTCGCCGGTCAATTTTCTCTTTATCTCCAAATTTGTTCTCGATGATAACATAATCTTTATTTTTTTTGAGAGAAAGAATGTAACTTACATATTCTGTTTTTTTAAATAACGACTTGCTTTGGGGCACAGAACAGTAAATATTACTCATTTTAATATAAAAAACAATTTATAATTATTTGAGTATACGTGAAGATAATTTAAATCAAATATAATAATAAAATACCTTTCTTCACAAATTATTTTTTATTTTCAATATGTATATTTCGATTGCAATGCAATCATCGTCAGTTGTACTTCAATTATGCAAAAATTAACGAAACTTCGAAAACAAACTTGTTTTAAAGGTTAGAATGCAATTATTTGTATATAATAATTAATACAATAAGTTAATTATTATACATACAATACACTATCTGGTATCTGCAAAACAGATCTACGTTGGCAAATTTCACAAATTATTATAATAGAAAGCAAGAAATAATTAAATAATATTAATTTTTTCAGATACGACAATGTTTTATATACAGGGTGTCCCATTTAAGGTACGAATGCATTGGTATCTCGAGAACTGTAAGAGCTACGAGGTTGGTTAAATTAGACAAAAGTTTCCCCATTAGGAGGCTATTTTAATGGTGTTTTGTTATTTGCAAAAAAATGCATAGGTCACTAGATACAGGTGAAAATGTAAATTTCGCGATTTTCTTTTTTTGCTTATAACTTTGTTATATGAAATAATACGAGATTCTGGTTTGCACTTTCTTAAGGCACTTTTGTATGGTGAATTTGCAGAAGTTCTCAATTTTTTTTTATATCTAACCATTTACGAGTTACTGATAGATTCATATTAAGCTGTGGCATTTTTAAATAGAGATTTTTTTTAGCTTTACAATGATATAAAACAATAATAATTTATTTTTATAATTAACAGAAAAATTAACAAAAATTGTTATTTATACTAAAATTAAATTGAAAAAAGTAAATTGACGGTTGCTATGGATACAACAAACAACAAAAAAGTGCAACAATTGAATTTCTGAATTTTACTTGACAGTAGTAGATTATTACGAGTAATAAAAATGAATTTTTCTCGTTGGGAAAAATATGATATATTGAGTTGTTACATTCGTTGTCAAAGCTCGTAATAATCTACTACTGTCAAGTAAAATTCAGAAATTCAATTGTTGCACTTTTTTGTTGTTTGTTGTTTCCATAGCAACCGTCAATTTACTTTTTTCAATTTAATTTTAGTATAAATAACAATTTTTGTTAATTTTTCTGTTAATTATAAAAATAAATTATTATTGTTTTATATCATTGTAAAGCTAAAAAAAATCTCTATTTAAAAATGCCATAGCTTAATATGACCTCCATATGAAAAATAAAAGTTGCTATCAGTAACTCGTAAATGGTTAGATATAAAAAAAATTTGAGAACTTCTGCAAATTCACCATACAAAAGTGCCTTAAGAAAGTGCAAACCAGAATCTCGTATTATTTCATATAACAAAGTTATAAGCAAAAAGAGAAAATCGCGAAATTTACATTTTCACCTGTATCTAGTGACCTATTCATTTTTTCGCAAATAACAAAACACCATTAAAATAGCCTCCTAATGGGGCAACTTTTGTCTAATTTAACCAACCTCGTAGCTCTTACGGTTCTCGAGATACCAATGCATTCGTACCTTAATTGGGACACCCTGTACAGAGCGCGCCAAATCTATCTCAATTCCTAGAGTTCGAATTTTTGCCACTAGTTAGCGTATCGCTTAAAGTCAGTTGCCAATACATTTTTCAAGTTTAAGAATTTGGTGCGTGACGTAGCAGGTACTGACAAGTGATCGACAAACTATTAGATATACAGGGTGTTAAAAATAAGTGTCCCAAACTATGAGGGCTTATAGTTCTGCCCAAAATGAGTAAAAAAAGTTTAATCAACATGGGTCCGATCTTCAACTGTTTTTGAGAAAAAGGCCATTTTGTATTAGAATCGAACAAAAAGTGGTAAAGGTAGTGCTCGAACAAGATTTTATCTATGCCAGTAGATAAACTATAAAAAACAATAACATTTTATATGAAACATTTTTTCACTTTCTAATAGTTACGAAGTTATTTGAAAGCTAAATATTGGCCAAGGTCTCCACAACATTTGTCTTATACAATTATTCGATTTTGAAAAACAAAAACACATCTAAGATGACCTCTGAAAGGTAAACAAAAAATCTCATTTAGTCAAAATCGTAACTCTTATACAGGGTGTCTCAGGACGAGCTTACGCTATCTATATTTTAAATACTGTTTAATATAATTTAACGAAATTTGGTATATAGGGGTTATCCAACATGCCCGTTTCAACTAAAATATTTTCAAAGCAGTAGCACTTCCGGTTTGACCGGAAATTGACCTCAACTTTCTTATTTTAAATGGAATACGCTATATTTTATTTTACCATTGAATGCAGCGGAAAATTTTACATATGAAGCAATAAAAACATTTTACTCATGATCAACTACTTCCGGCGTTATTCAACTTTTTTTGATTTTTTGTCTGAAATCCGGCACATTTTCAAAACTCTGTATATCGGGAACGAGATCGAATTTTTATAATCTGAAAAAAGGCTTTTATAAAGGAGACTTTAAGCTACATTATCCATAGAAGAATCCTCGATTATTTATAAAAATGTGACGGGTACGTTACACCAAAATTACAGTTGACAAACTTCAAAAAAGACAATTTTTTTAAATGGAACCCCCCCTTTTTTATTACATAAATGTATACTACGACAAAAAATAAGGGTACTTTATGTAACATGTCTTATGTTGAAAGTTGATAGAATTTCAGTAAATTAGAAAAACATGTAATTTGGGTATAATTATTTTATTAATACGGATAAGTAAGCCATGGAAAAACAATGTTTGTTTTTACAAACTCATCTACTTGATTTCTTAGATAATTTACCGTTGGATCAAAGGAATTTAATATGGTACCAGCATGATGGCGCTCCACCCCACAATAGCCATAGAATAAATACTTTTTTGGAAACAATTTTTGAAGATAGGTGGCTGGCAAATAATGGACCACATAGGTTGCCTCCTCGTTCACCCGATTTAACTCCACTTGATTTTTTTGTTTGGGGTTACATTAAAAACGTCGTCTATCGTCTATTAATAAAATAATTATATCCAGATTACATGTTTTTCTAATTTACTGAAATTCTATCAACTTTCAACATAGGACATGTTACATAAAGTACCCTTATTTTTTGTCGTAGTATACATTTATGTAATAAAAAAGGGGGGGTTCCATTTAAAAAAATTGTCTTTTTTGAAGTTTGTCAACTGTAATTTTGGTGTATCGTACCCGTCACATTTTTATAAATAATCGAGGATTCTTCTGTGGATAATGTAGTTTAAAGTCTCCTTTATAAAAGGCTTTTTTCAGATTATAAAAATTCGATCTCGTTCCCGATATACAGAGTTTTGAAAATGTACCGGATTTCAGACAAAAAATCAAAAAAAGTTGAATAACGCCGGAAGTAGTTGATCATGAGTAAAATGTTTTTATTGCTTCATATGTAAAATTTTCCGCTGCATTCAATGGTAAAATAAAATATAGCGTATTCCATTTAAAATAAGAAAGTTGAGGTCAATTTCCGGTCAAACCGGAAGTGCTACTGTTTTGAAAATATTTTAGTTAAAACAGGCATGTTGGATAACCCCTAGATACCAAATTTCGTTAAATTATATTAAATAGTATTTAAAATATATATAGCGTAAGCTCGTCCTGAGACACCCTGTAGTTTTCGAGGTAGCAGAGGTAAACACCGAAAAAACTCATTTTTCACTGCCTTATATCTCGGAAACTGTTGAAGATCGGACTCATTAAGCTTTTTTTATTTATTTTGGTCACTACTATATGCCCTCATAGTTTGGAACACTTATTTTTTAACACCCTGTATAGGGGACAAATTTTATCATGACTGCATACATAGCTGAAATATTTTTATACAAAAATTTATATTATTATATTCAAGATGAAATTATCAAGCATAAATAACATAAATAATAAGCATCTTTTTCCTAACAAATTATAGAACATTAAAACAGTTTGACAATATTATGACACAAAGTATGACGACGGATGGCGCTGGTGTTTGTTTGTTTTGAAGTTTCAATGTTTCAAATTTCTGACATTATTGTTAATTTAATTATAAATACATTATTATTGTTAATATTACTAGATATTATAATTAAACAAATTCATCAAACACAAAATTGTTAATTTTTTTGTCAGGTTACACATCAACCATCAACGTGACAGTTCATAATCTTTTAAAGGTGACCGCAGCAGACGCGCGAATCTCCTTTTTAAAATCAGGCGACCAGTCAAATTCTTAGGACCTAACGCGTCATACCCAATTAATAATCAACTTCAATCGCTTGTAGTTGGCGACCTAATCAATATTTAAACAAAAATTTAAAATGTATATTTTCGTCTTCTTATTTAAGAAATTTGCCTATGGTACGAAGGTTGCCTTTTATATTTCGGGATTAGAGAACAAAAACAAATATTAATCATCGAAAATAGCTTTATTGTTTTTCAAAATATTCCCCATTAAGATCTATACACTTTTGCATGCGTTTGAACCAATTGTCGAAGCACTTTTGCCACTCTGATTGAGGTATCTCCAAAACATGCATTCTGAACGCATCAACCGCTTCTTCAGGTGTCGAAAAACGTTGACCTCTCATTTTATTTTTTACGTACGGGAATAAAAAGAAGTCATTCGGTGCCAAGTCAGGACTATACGGCGGATGACTCATCAAATCGATGTTTTGAGTGCTCAAAAATGCAGTTGTTTGAGCCGATGTGTGAGAGCTCGCATTGTCGTGGTGAAGAGTGATCCGTCTTCGGCGGTTGGTTTTCCTGATTTCTTGGAAGACAACTGGCAAACAAATGGTTGTGTACCACTCAGAATTGACTGTTCTGCGTTGTTCTAGTGGTACGGTTGCGACATGTCCAGTTTTTCCGTTTGCTTGGAAGTGCTTCGTGCGCGAACAACTTTTGTGGGATTTGGCTCATCTTGAAACACCCATACAGTCGACTGCTGTTTACTTTCGGGCTCATACGTGTAAATCCACGATTCATCACCTGTCACGATGTCATAGACGTGTTTCGAAGCATCGCGATCGTATTTTTTGAGCATTTCTTTCGACCAATCGACACGAGCCTTTTTTTGAGCGATTGACAAATTGTGTGGGATCCAACGCGAACAAATTTTTTTGACAGTCAAATGTTCATGCAATATTGAATGTATGCTGGTCCCACTAATGCCTAAGGTTGCCTCAATCTCACGATAGGTCACATGACGATATTGCAATATCAGTTCTCGCACAGCATCAATGGTTTCCGGAACAACAACTGATTTTGGACGACCTTCACGAAATTCGTCTTGGAGTGAACTACGACCTCGGTTGAATTCACCATACCATCGATAAACACTGGTCCTTGATGGAGCTTCATCGCCAAAAATTGAATTAAGTTCATCGATGCACTGTTGTTGACTTAATCCACGTCGAAAGTTGTAAAAAATAATCGCACGAAAATGTTCACGATTTAATTCCATTTTTTTGGCCGAAATGAATCTTTTAAGTTACTGTAAACAACACAAATAGCGCTCGTATGTCAAAACGTTCTGAGTACGTATAACCTCAAAAATGTCAAACTTTACAATAGAGCTGTCAGTTGCCAGATTGCAACACTAGGGCACAGATAAACATACATGTACGTTTGTCTGTGACTAGGGTTGTCCAATCCCGAAATATAAAAGGCAACCCTCGTATAGTACCCTATTATGTATTTATAAAGCCTAATATGGGAATGGGGAGAGGTCTTGTAGGTCACAACAGATTTTTATTATTATTTTATTGAAATCATTGCATTCATACATTCTCTATTTGTTCAGTATTTTGTTGTTCTTGTTGCATCTCGTCGAGATGTTTCTTCTTACAGTGGAACATCAAGTAAGATCTGTGTTTGAATTCCAGGCCACAGTACTGACAGCGCTGGGACTTTATATTGCTGTGTGCGATTTTGTGCGACCGCAATGTGGAATTATCAGCGAACGCCTTGTCGCACAGCGAACACTTGAATGGTTTCTCCCCAGTGTGTAACCGCATATGGTTGTTCAGTACAGAATTGTTGAGGTATTTCTTTCCGCAGATAGTACACACCACCTAAACAAATAATAGACTCAGAAATGCGCAGAATACAAATTAATTAAATATATAGGACCATTCGAAGTAACGCGCCCTAGATTTCGAAAACTACTAGAGTAAATTGCATGAAAGTGGGTTAATCCTCGAGTTACACTAACCCAAGGTTGCGTACACAAATCCGGGAGAGCCACATCCTAGAGATGGCAGCACTAATGACCGACTTATAGGGAAAACATCTAATTTGAAAGGGGCTTATCATTCAATCGTAATATCATTAAATACAAATGCACATCAAGTTCTTTGTTTAGCACGTCTTCTTCTCTTGTTGTTGCTCAACTTCTGGTATTTTTATAGTTTATTCTTCTTCTCTATCTTTTCTATAAACAATTTAAAATAAATATATAATATTAAAGAATAATAGTTACTATTTACAGGTAACGTCTCTTTATTTTTCTTCTCTGTACAGGGATTTTGTCGAATTTTCTTTAGGTAATTTTTGGCTTGGTTTACCATTTCTTTTTAATATTTTTCTATTAATAACTACAAAAACAATCTAATAATATTTTAAAGCATAAATTTTTATAAATACTTATATGGAAAATCGCTTAGGTAAAAAATGTTGTGAACACACGTTCATGAACGGTGATATGTCCTTTCCGATTTTTAACGCGATTTTCCACTTATTTTTTAATATTTCTCTTTTTGGGAAATAATGAACGGAAATGTCAGCACTTGTATAATTATTGCACTGCAGTACAGAACAATATTTCTTCGATTTGCTGGTCATTTTTGGTTGCTATTTACTTATAACCCTATATGACAGCACAACGTTTTCCCTACAACTTATATATTTTATTTTGCCACCAGATGTCAGACACTTTGTTGGCTCTTGCCAATAGAGAGTACCAGCCTGTTTGACAACTAATCTTGGGCCAAAAAATAACTCACCGATTTGCATGGGTTAACCCACGAATACAAAATTGTATGTGGCCGACAGCTGTCATATTTTACATAAGAAATATGATGCGTGAAATAACATATATATGGGCCATATGCAATTTGCTATTCGTGGGTTAACCCGTGCAAATTGGTCATTTTCATTAAAAATGAGACATCTATTAATATTTTTGTGAACAAAAAATTATATTCCTAAGATTTGAAGTTCAAGGTTAGAATTGTCAATGGATGCATTGCACAAAGTGAGAGAGATAGTAAAAAGTGAGATGTTTTCAATGCGCAGTTGATTTTCTGCGCATAAAGATGAAATGAAATAGTTGTCAGTTTTAAATTCAAAAAGCTTGGTATGAAATCCGATTCCTTAAAATGTTTACAACAGAGAAATGCGAATTACTTTACTTCTGTATTAATTTTTAATGAAATTAACCACTTTTCTTCTCATTTCTGGGTTCTTCGGAAATCTATGATACGATAATAATTGCGATGACGCATTACAACGCTACAAGCTACGGAACAATATTTTCGAAATAATTTGTGTTTCTTAACACATTTTATGTATTTCTATTTGTTCCATATTTTTGAGATATATTTTGAACTTATAACATTTCAACAACGCTTCACAAACTAAGCACATTCATTACATGACAGATAATCCATTGTTGCCAGTTGCGTTTATTATTAAATTTTACTATTGTTTAAAACTTAATTTTGTCACAAAATTCATTTTTCTTTATTGGATATATCATTTTTAAATTCAAAATTGCAATAATTTATTTGTTTTGACATTATTAGAAAATAATTTAATTAATACAATCCGATTTAATTATATATCAATTATGTGGCAACAGAACATCATCTCTACAAAGCTTTAAAAAAATACCCCTAGATGACAGACTTAATATGACGTCATAGAGTAATTACTGTGCAATGCATCCATTGTTGTTTACAAATGGCGACGCTAAAGAATGTGGAAAAACGGTACGTATTATTTATATGCTTTTTCTTTGCATTGTACAAACGATTACTATTGTAATTATTTTTAGTGAACCAGTGAGGGAAATTAATAATAATCAGGATAATAACAATGGTTAGACAAAATTTTTTACAAGGTTTCCAGCTGTCACAAACTAGTGTGAAATACAAACAATAATAATATAGCTCACACTTCATAGAGAACATCGGATCTCTCACCCTAAGTAAGTAAGCATGCGCAAATGAACAATGAAAATGGTCAATTGGTGAGTTATTTCCTGACCCGAGGTTAGCTGTCAGTCAAACAGGCTGGTAACTCTATGTTTGTGTACGTAACCCTGGGTTAGCGTAACTTGAGGGTTAACCCACTTTAATGCAATCCACCCTAAATGATACGAAATTGGTTAAATTAGATAAAAGTAGCCCTAGGGCCTAGGACAGGGCTCACCAACCTTTTTGAGAAGCGGGCCACATAAGAAATTTTAAAATATATGGTGAGCTGGATCTGTGGTAGAGTGGTAAAAAACTGATTCAGTTGGTATTAACAAAAATATACTTGAAATTGGTAACACTGATACAAAAATTTATTTCCTGTTGTTGACAGCGACATTTGAAAATTTAAATTTGGATTTTGGTTATCAAACCAGCGAAATGAGCGAAACGTCAGATAAAAACAAATGCAGCCTACTTTGTTTTTGTGAATATTAACAAATAAGTAAAGAAATTGTTCATGTCAAAATGATTGTTATTATCAATAAAAAAAAATTCAAATAGGATTTATGTGCTGGTAGTGAAAAAAATAGTATATAAGCCACGGTTGAGAAGATCATTATTGACCCAGCGCCGTTATTGTAACCCGAGGGCGCAGCCCGAGGGATACAAGGCGTATAATATACTATTTTATTCTTCGTCGTTAAAGAATTAAATTCTGAATTCAAAGATATAATATTTTCATAATACACTTACGATTTTTTGAAAAAAACGTACATCAAATTTTATAATAAATTTATTTTTCGTACTCACTGCCTAGAAACTAATGTTTCTCGCAGCAACTCACAATCCGAAAGGCCATATTCCCGAGCTATTGTTTTACTTCCCGCTCTAGTGTCTCAATGGAAACTACTTTGATCGAGTAGCTTAAAAGTACTATTTTATTTTAAATTTTTTTGTACACCACAACAAATTTAATATAAGAATATAATAATTTAGGAAAATTAGTTTAAAGAATAAAAATTATTTAAATAAAATCAGAATAATTGCTAATTTTGACATTTTAATACTACTACCGCCATCTATTAGAAAATAAAAGAGAATCGAGAATGATGAACATGGCGACCATATTGTATGTTGCACGCAATATTGAAGATAATATATTAAGTAGGTATTAATATACAATAAAAACAACATTATTATTATTAATAGGTATAAGAATATATTTTCCGCAACTATTTGCACCACTATTTTGAAGAGATACGAGGTTGATTAAATGAGCAAAATTGTGCCATTTTATACTAGAAAATTGGTCATGTAGACAAAATAAAAATTGTGTCAGCGGTTCTCAAAATTTGGGACAAAATATATATTTTTTAAATGGAACCATATATTTTTATTATCTTATTGGAAAGCGTATTTTTTTCTCTTTCCAATAAGGTAATGTTGTTTATGTACAATTTTTTCAAATAAACGAGTTATTTACGGTTAAAAATTAAAATTTTGTAAACTGTTTTATTAGTTTATTTTTTAACCAAGTAAGCCATGAAAACAATTGATTCTTTGTTTTTTGACGTTTAATAATTTCTCCCGTAAAGTTCTCAGTTCTCTGTGTTTAATAATGTTTAATAACTTTCCAAATGAAAAAAGTTAGATACGATCTTGCTATATGGAAAGTTATATCTAGGCACCTGTTACGTAGAACGGTCGGCTCTCTTTCCAAAAGAGCTGAAATGTGCGAAAGAAATAATAGCTTTCAATTTGTAAAAAAAAATCTGTAAAATAAGTTAATAAAATAATAATTTTATAAAAAACAAATGTTTCCATGGTTTACTTGACTAAATAAACTAATAAAAGATAATTTTTATCTTTAACCGTAAATAACTCGTTTATTTGAAAAAATTGTACATAGACAACATTACGTTATTGGAAAGAGAAAAAATACTCTTTACAATAAGATAATAAAAAATATATGGTTCCATTTAAAAAATATATATTTTATCCCAAATTTTGAGAACCGCTGACACAATTTTTATTTTGTCTACATGGCCAATTTTCTAATATAAAATGGCACAATTTTGCTCATTTAACCAACCTCGTATCTCTTCAAATAAAAAAGTTACCAATAGTGAGCAAGCTTATTGAGACACTTGTATATACCTACATAAAAAATTATAAATTATAAACTTTTAAATATAAAAACATTAATAATACTTAAGAATTTTTTAGTTATATCTACCCAGACAGAAAAGTTAAAATTCCTATTGAATAGTCATAGAAAAGTATAGTATTCTACTCGCACGTAGTCGTTATTACTTATTCGAATGATTTACAATACTCGCCTTCGGCTCGCGTTGTAACTTCATTCTGTTGGGTAATAGCCCACATAATATGCTCACTGAATATAATACTATTAATATGGCTATAATGAGAGTGCTACGAATGAGAAAATCGAATATTTACATTTTACTTTTTACCTCTCGCTAAGAGAGGTATTGGATTCATGCTAAAATTCGCATATCCAGATTTTATTGAATAAGCACGATTTAAGGTCCCTAGAATCCGATTATAACATTTTTAAAATGATGTCTGTGTGTGTGTGTGGATGTGTGTGTGTGTGTGGATGTGTGTATGTGTGTGTGTGTGTGTGTATGGCTGGATGTTGGACGGACGATTCCTCAAAAACTATAAGACATAAGACCTGTTTAACTATGAATTCCTCAATCTGACATTCCTGGGAAGAGCTGAAAAGGTTTTGGTAACAATTGAACAACCGGAAGTAGTAGTTTTTAAAAGAAATTCTTCCAAATATTAATTTTTGAAAATTTTTGATATTAATAATTTTGAAGAACAAAATTCTACACCTGATACATTTAAATTTTTTATTATATCTTCTATAAATTTAGAGATAAAAACGCTATAATATATAGTATTACGGGATATAACAAGTCGAGTAGGCGAAACTACACTAAGGAAACCAGTTGACAAATTCAAATGTTTATAACATAATTTGTAAATGACAGATTTCAATGTCAAAAATCAAGGGTTTTAGTGACATTTTGATAGTTTTTTCAGGGAAGTACATTTAATCTTTCTTATTGTTTTATTAATTAAATATTTGAAATTATAGGTAATATGCTTACATATATCCATCAGAAATACCGCCAATCTGGTTAATGAATTGGAAGAATCTGTGACATTTAGAAACTTCCTCATACAATGAAAAATAAATATAATTAGAATTATATGTGTGCAGAAGACATGTTAAATACAATAAAAGACAATATTTGGGTAAGGTTCTGTAATATTTTGTTATAAAACGACGGTTCGATAGCAAACTGCAATACAATACTTATATAGCCTAATATGGAAATGGCGAGAGGTCTTGTGCTGGCCACAACAGATTTTTTATGTAGAATTAGATTGCCGCGAAAGAAATAAATGAATAGGCGCGTTCGGCACCCCGGCAGCACTGGCAGCGATGAGCACCGCTGAGCGTCGATGAATGCAATTGCTGGACCAATCACATTCATCCATTCATTGTGGCAAACTTCGGTGGTCAGCGATGCCAGCGATGAAGGTGCTGAACGCGACCAATATTTTGTACCTGTTGACATCAGGCTACAAAATGGTTGACATTTGGATTGTACAGCAGTGCCATCTCTTGACTGCTCCTGGAAGCATTTATAAACTAGGCTAGGCTTTCATTTAATTTTTTTAAAAGTTACCAAAATCCTGTGTGCGTTCCAGCGTGATTCCAGCTTTATTCCAGTAAGCTAACTTCACTGAACTACGCTACGTTTATTATGGCCGTCTCAAATGTCACTAAAATTACACAAACCAAATTTACAAAAAGAATACGTCAACTACCGCCACGCACAGCGTAACATGTATGGTACTATTTTGAGAAATTATCTTGTCACAAATAAATTATAACAAATTAATTTTCAAATATTTTGTATTTACTTTTAATAAACTGTTGCAAACTATGGGCTATCCAGCGAATCAAGCGGTTTACGTCATCGTTTAGGGATTTTTGAAATTTTCTTTATTTTTACCTCTCGCTAAGAGAGGTATTGGATTCATGCTAAAATTCGCATATCCAGATTTTATTGAATAAGCACGATTTAAGGTCCCTACAATCCGATTATAACATTTTTAAAATGATGTCTGTGTGTGTGTGTGTGTGTGTGTGTGTGTGTGTGTGTGTGTGTGTGTGTGTGTGTGTGTGTGTGTGGATGTGTGTGTATATGTATGTCTGGATGTTGTAGACACGGTTCCTCAAAAACTACAAGACTTAAAAAATATTTAACTGCAGTTTCCTCAATCTGACATTCCTGGGAAGAGCTGAAAAGGTTTTGGTAGCAATTGAACAACCGAAAGTAGTAGTTTCTTAGAAAAATTCTTCTAAATATAATTTTTTGGGAGTTTTTTTATTAAATATTGAAGATCATAAAATTCTCCATCTAATACACTTAAAATTTTTATTGTATCTTGTATAGATTTAGAGATAAAGACATTATAATTTATAGAGTAAACTAATCGCAGAGGCCAAGGCACTAAGGAAACCAGTTGACAAATTCCAATGTTTATAACATGACACATGTTATTGTCACATATCAACAGTTTTAGTGACATTCTGATAGCTTTTTCTGGGAAGTATATTTAACTTTTCTTATTGTTTTATTAATTAAATATTTGAAATTATAGGTAAAATTGTGGTAAAATGCATATATCCATCAGAAATACCGCCAATCTGGTTAATGAATTGGAAGAATCTCTGACATATAGAAACTTCCTCATACAATGAAAAATAGATATAATTAGAGTGCAGAAGACATGTTAAATACAATAAAAAACAATATTTGAGTAAAGTTCTGTAATTTTTTGTTATAAAACGACGGTTCGAAAGCGAAGTGCAATACAATACTTATATATCCTAATATGGAAATGGCGAGAGGTCTTGTGCTGGCCACAACAGATTTTTTTAAAATATATTTTATTAACGGTATTTTATTGGTTTTTTTATTATTATGTATTTGACACTTTTAAGAGAAATAATTATATTTGGATATATTATTATTAAGTAAAATTTTGTAAATTTTTGCAAAATAACGTTTGATTAAATTTTTTTTCAGCACAAATCGGCGACCAGACAATCCTCAAGGCAATCTTGAGGGTCTCCTGGTTATTGGTCATCACAAATAAATTGGTAGGGACTCAGTAGTTTTACTAATACCTTCCGGCAATCCAAGGTGGGATGAAGATAACTGTACTACATATTCTTCAATCGGCTCGGCGTCTTCCCACCTCGACCAACTTAGTGTCTTCAAGTGTTACAATGATCCCATCCACGCGCAAATGCCATCTACGAGTTCGCCCAACAAATTTTATATATCATATATACATCTGAATTGTGATGACTCTATTGCCATAAGAAATAAATAAATAAATATTGGTAATAGGGCTGTTGCAAGAATTTTTATATGACTTATAAGTTTTAAATTTGAAAAGATATTGTTCTTTAAAGAGCCTCAAATTTGAAAATATCACGAAATATCCTTTAGATATTTTACAATTAATTTTTGAAATTTGGATAAAATTTTGAATAAGTCCCGTGATCTAAAACAGAATGTGACGTCAGAGTACATACATCTTCAGCGGTTCTAAGGTGTCAAATGTATTGTCAAAGTTGTCAAACAAGTGTCAAATAAGAATCACGACCAGAACTTTAAAGTAAAATATATTATCAATTTATATAATAAATTCAGTTTTTATATTTTGTTTTACCTCAACTCTTTAACACCCATTATTTCGGTAGCAGTAAAACAATCGTTCTGATATAAATTCAGCCATCATCCAGCTATCGACCTTCGGTAAATTGTCCGATTTAGCTTGAGTGTAATTTGAATTAGCCATTATTACTTTATTATTCATTTACAGTGAGCAATGTCAGCGTCAAATGTCAAATTAAAAGATTTTTTTATTAACATGTGACAAACTTTAGCCTACGTTTATTTATATAAATAATATGAATAAACGTAGGTAATGGAAAAACTATTTTCCTATTGGCTATTAATGATGTAATGTATGTGCTTCTACGTCACATGAGTGGGGGGTAGTTTAAAACTGTGCGTAAAAAAACGACACATGTTTATAAGGCAGTGATGAATTGACACGGCCCATAATAAGCGTAGCGCAACGGGGATTTCCACCGTAATCAAAATAGTGAAAAGTAACATTATTACACCAAAATATGTTATAATACTTTTAAAAAACACTAACTAAATGGCGAAATATGTTTCCATTTTCTTTTAAATGCATGAAAACAATATAAAGACTGAATTTTTATATTTAAATTTTGAAGTATTATAGCTTTGTTCGAGCAGACAATTTGCAACAGTTTGACGTACTGTTGTACTGCGCATGCGCCCAACTCTGATTGTTTCAAATTAGTTTCAAATTTTCGTCGCTCGAACGCGTTAGTTACTTTAACGGCGGTAGTTGTCTTTTGTTGACGCCAGCTGTTTTCTGTTTTATTTATCTCAGCTGCAGGCCCGGGAAACGCAAATGGGAGATACCGGGATAGCATTTTTAGTTTTGCTTCCATACACTAGATATGGCGACACCAGTATCGTTAGTGTGTCAATTTTTTTTCATTTCTTTTTTTGCGGAATTTTGACATTTGTCATTTTCATTTGAAACAATTCTGACTGTCATTGTGAATATATTTTTTGTATTATAAGTAGTTATTTGTGTGAAAAAACTTGTAAATATTTAAGAAGACAAGAATAAAGTGTTGTGTACCAAATTGTACTGCTACCGGAAAGTGAAAATATATTTTTATATAATTGTATTATTTTATACCAGTAAAACATATTACAAAATCGTATTTTAGGGATAACAAACTATAGATTTCGACAGTCTCGAACTTATCGGGAATAATTTGTCAAGTGGTTGGAAATTTTAAACATGGATGAATGCTATTAAGTATTGTATCTTTCCTTAATGAAATTACAGTGTTTTCAAAAATGCATTATTTTTTACTCATTTTATGTAATCTTTGTAAGACTGATTTGTAGTTGAAGTAGATTTTTCATAAAATACTACGCAATGATAGTATTTTGTGAAAAAAATGCTTCAACTACAAATTAGGGGTAATTAATAAACCGAATATACTAATATTAATTGTAGGTAATGATAATACCGACCGAGTTTTATATTTACTTTTGCTTCCATACACCAGATGGCGACATTTATGTGGTATCGATGCTTAACATGTACGTTTCCAATCTAAAATAGTATATATGGTCTGTGCTCAGCTGTTTGGTGTTTTGACTGATGTAAGGATAAGACATTAATTTGAAAATCATGACATGTATTTTCTTTATTATACTATGTTTTTAAACAATACGTTTATTGCAGACGTTGAAGATATTGATATACTAGACTCATCACTGCTTCATATATTTAAATCAGACATTTTAAAAATTACTTGTCATAAGAAATAACCTTATTAACAAATTATATTGTTATTATTCCGTAAAGTAGTTAATTTTATTTAAATTTCCAATATTTCGTTACACATTTTGTAACTTCATCAGGAAATAATAATAGTTTTAACTGGTGTAATCACTTGACAAATTGATAAATTCAGAAACATTCAATTCTGAAATTATTATTTGTTTACACACTGGATTGTTTTACATATTATTTAAAGAATTTTGACCATATACGTAAAACATAGAAGTTATATTAAAAGAATATTTAAAAAAAAAACTTGTAAAATTTACCCTGTGTCACATGTTGGCCGAATTCTCACACTTTTCGGTAAACATGTGACGCTCACAGAGTAAATTTTGAAATTAAAGTTGAAAAGGTTTAGAGGAGTATACTAACCCGATTGCCCTCGTGGTGTTTTTTGTGCGTGCGCCAACAGCTTTGGAACTTGAACGTTTTGCCACACAGGTCGCAGCTCCAAGGTCGTGCGTCGCTATGCACTGCCCCATGTTTCACTAACGAGTCTTTAGTTCGGAACTGTTTGCCACAAATCTACAAAGCAATACAAGTCAAATTTAGCAAAACAAGCCTTTTGGCAATATTTTTAATTTAGTAGATAATTTTAGCAAGTCGTTAATAATTTCAAGTAATCAACTATTGCACAACAGCATCAATGACCCAGTCACTCTCGCTTCAATTTCTATATTTGTACCTAGAATAACTTCTAGGAACACCCGTACATTTTACTGTAGTACATCACGTACAAATTATGAACAAAAATCTCCCATAAAAACTATGTGTTCTACTTTCAATACTGTCTCTAGTACTCTTGACATCTTTGGTGACTGCATGGCTAAATTTAAAAGTGGCTTAATTCAGCAATTATTATTAATGCAATAAATGGTGTCTTCTGTTTAAATACTGTTTCATTTAAGCAATTATTATGTATTTTGTAATTTGAAACAACATACTTCTTTATTATTTGTATTATTTGTATGTTTACATTAAGTGTTCTTTCGTGCTTGTGACAATTTTTGTTATAATTGTGTATATTTAAAACCGACCTGTAATTGGGATCTTAGTATCCTGTTGGTCTTGGTTAATTAAATAAATAAATAAATAAATAAATAAATAAATATTGATAAAAATCAAAATACAGTTATGCAATAAGGGCTATGTTATCCCTAACTTTTTTTTTAAATATTTTCAACTAACGATATGCATGTTGACTATGCTTTAAATTTAAAGTCTGGGAACTATTGCATACGTCAGAAATTATATTATAATCCTAATTACAGGATTATTTTGAAATTAAATTGATTCTTCAAAATTGCGAGTGACGTTTTCTAAAATAAATTTGACCATTTCTGAAGTACAATTGAAAAGGGTGTAGATCTCATACCCGATGTCTACAGGAACTGAGGCATATTTCTGGTACACACACAAAAATTCTAATTACGTCTATTATTAATATACAGTGTTAAAAAAACCCAATTCGGAGTAAGCTATGAACAGGGAATAGTATATTATACGCCAAGGTTGAGAAGATAATCATTATTGACCCAGTGCCTATTGTAACCCGAGGGCGAAGCCCGAGGGATATTAGGCGCCTGGTCAATAATTATATTCTCAAACGTGGTTTATATATTATTTTTTTCACTACTAGCAAATAAATTCTCTTTGATTTTTTTTTATTGATAATAACAATAATTTTGACATGAATAATAACGTTACTTATTTGTTAATATTCACAAAAACAAAGTAGGCTGCATTTATTTTTATCTGACGTTTTGCTCATTTCGCTGGTTTGATAATCTCACTTATGGGCCTTGATTTGTATTTGATTTAATTGTTTAATAAAAACACTTTGTGCTGTTACAGTCAGCAGCCTTATTAGTTTATTATTATTTTTAAATAAATCTATTGAAATGTATTTACCTACAAATACAAAAAAAATAGTGATTTGTTCAATCCTACATCTACAAATATTTCACATTTTCACAAAAACAGCACAGTGGCCAGGCGAGGCGGCAGCGTAGGTCAATTTAAAATTATAGTGGCAAATTTAAATTATACACTTAACACCTTCCTTGAGTTTAATGAGTTAAATAATATTTGGATTTGGAGGCTTGAGTTTGATTGAAAAGTGACAGTTTGCATTATAGACCAAGGTTAATAATAAATTATTATTGACCTAGGTTACCATGGTTACAAGCAAGCGGTAGTGAAAAACAATTTCTCATGTCAAATAAAGGTAAATAATAGTGGGTTCCTAGGCTAGTAGTGAAAAAACGTATTTATTGAATATGGCTGCCAGTAGATTTTCAGCTTGATCAATATATTGGCAACACTTTTTTTCTTAACAAACCTGAAGCACAGAATAGATATTCCATATACCTATTAGCCTAATATACTGCTAATCCTCCGCGATTCATCCGTTAAAGAATATGAAACAGAAGATATATCTCCATCGCTCACAAGCGATACAGTGCTTTGGATGCGCATGCTCGCATTCTATAATTCTATTGGCTACTGGCGCCGCTAACAGAGATAACGAAAGAGTGGGATTTGAAAATTGAAGTTTCCTGTAAACCACGTGCGTTATTGAAGAGTGATAGACCAGAAAAGTGTAACGGTCAATTGTAGGCGCCAAATTCAAACTCAGTTCATAACGCTGAAAACATAATTTTACTCCCCATGTATTTCTTACCTAGAAAATTTTTGCTCAATTTTAAGCGGTGAGAAATCTCTTAATTGTATAAAACATAATTTAATATAATTTAAAATATTTGTTTAGTTATCATAATTTCATTGAATTTTAAATTTCGCGCTATACTAATGTTATTATACATAAACAATATTAAATTTTAATGATAATATTATGTATAAGAATTCTTTACTTTGTTGATATTTGTATATTTATTTATTTAATTCTAATTACAAAATTGTCACTTGGAAGGAAATTTTCCTTACCGCTAAGGGTGCGTTTATGTTGGAGCTGCGATAAACGATAAGAGCGACGATACTAGCGAAGCAAAGAAAATTATGTCATTATTTTATATGCAGGTATTTATATTGGAGCGACGCGTTGACACATGCTTGGCAGCCGAGCAACGATAAGAGCGGCGCTAGTATCGTCGCTCTTATCGTTTATCGCAGCTCCAACATAAACGCACCCTAAGAAATATATTTTAGTTTCACGAGCATGCGCATACAAAACACTGTATCGCTTGTGAGCGATGGAGATATATCTTCTATCTCATATTCTTTAACGGATGCACAACACATTGGTGAGATAGGGGATTAGCAGTATATTAGTCTAATAGGTATATGAGATATTCATACAGAAGCGACACTCCTTGTCGGCACCATTGTTGTTGCGATTTGATGTTTATGACCTTGAACTTTAAATTTTTTGGCAAATTTACGCGCGAAATTTAAATTGTTTTAAATGGTAAAAGAAAAATTAGAACACAAAAGTACTAAAATTTTAATTTTATTAACAAATTAACAGATAAAATAAACACATAATTATATTTTTATTAAACAAATACGTGAATTTTACAAATTCAATACAATGCGGAATTTTCTATATCTTTGATGTGGGAAACACAAACGTCAGACTCGATGAATATGTCCCAAATATCCTTATCCATCAAATTTTCTCTTCCTCAGGCCTTGAGCCACATTTTACACCTATATTTATTAAATGAATAAATATTTTGCATGATATGGAAGTCGTTTTGCATTACTTACATTTAAGGATCTTTCGGAAACGAAAAAAACTTACATTTCACTTTCTCCATTTTTTAAATCTACTTACACAGTTTTTATATGAACAAACATGGCCTCCCGATTCTACCTTCTTCGTTTTTTTCCATTTTATTAGAAACTAACACCACTTCTAAAATTCACAAACAGTTCACAAAATGACATATGTCAAAAGTGAGAAGAGGTGTTTGGTTTGTTTGAATTAGCCATAACCCTAAAATACATGGGCGTGACAAGCTGAGACAACTGCTCCTCCAGATTATGTGAAATATAATGATTTTCTTCATGATAACGATTTTTCCTATCGTTTGTTGAAAAAATAACATGTTTGTTCTTATTAGAAATCAATTTGTGTTTCTCAATATACTTTTATTATTGACCCCTAACAGAAAATGTTCTCGTCGAGATAATGAAAAGAACAAAGAATCGTAAGATACGAAGATATGCCGAAACAATCCGATTTTATCCGATTAGCCCTTTAAATTTGTTGGCATACTCTTTCTCTCTCTAATTTTCGTTTCTCTCTCTGACTGTCGCTTCTGTATGAATGTCTATTCTGTGCCTGAAGTATGTGTCAAGTCGTTGACATGGTTCTAGTTAACACCGGTGTTAGAACCACGCTTGTGCTATCAGTCATAGAATTCGAGAAACCGTCCTTCCAATATCCAGACACGCACACATACACACATGTAGACATCATCGTAAAAAATGTTAAAATCGGAGTGTTTATTCACTAAAATCTGGATATGCAATTTTTAGGATGAAAACCGAAATTTTGACAGCAATATTTATTTTCCCATTTGTCATTTCGTTTCGATACGATATCGTCAATTTAAGGAACACTTAAAACTTACGCGTCAGCGGTTCAATCGGGCATTAATAGCTTTGTTCGATGACATGTACTAGGCCGCCCTAGTGTTAACTTTCTTACACTAACATGTTTTATGAGAAACGGGCAGCTTCTGGCAGGCTGTTCGATGACAAAAATTTTAAGAACTAGTGCTCACGCTTCTGACCTGACTCGCGAGGTGGTGTAGAAAGTGCAGAGTAGGAGTGGGGGTAACTAAATGTTGTTCGGTAGACATTTTAATTCTATCCTATCTACACATCTGTTTATTAACCTAAAATTTTACACATTGAGAAAATAAAATAATGGATTCAGATATAGTATATTCTCTTTGTTTTGTTATATAAAGAATTAATTAATATATCTGTCTCTGAATCTGATGAAGAATCAAGTGATGATTGATCTTCGTCAGAATCGTTTATTAGTTCAAACATTATGCTCTTTAAAACAGACATTTCTGCAGTCACTTCTTTGCAGCTTTATGATATGACTGTGTTTATAAACAACCTAACCTTTTACACCTTTGGCTACGCTTGGCTTGATTACTCACAACTGAGCAAACTTGCCCAAATATACACTAGTGTGTTTTATGAAACCACAAGAATTAGACTGAACTAGTGTACACTACAATGCACTGCACTATTCTGCTCTGCACTTCAAGCACTTCTCATCGAACAGAGCTAATATCTCTAAAAAATATCCATACCTCACAAGAGAACCTCCGTTCTCTGCGCTCCTCTTCTGTCCTGGAGTGTAACTTTCGATGAGATTTGAGGCTCTTTTCCCACTTGAAGTCCTGCAGGCACAACTCGCATTGGAACGGCTTGCCTTTCGTGTGCTTCACGGCGTGCGACTTAAGGCTGGACGGGTCTGCGAACGATGCTGAACATATCGAACACTTAAACGGCCGCTCACCGCTGTGGATACGAAGGTGGTTCTGTAGGGTGATCTATCGACAAAATTAAACTCATAAGTTTGTTTTACCTTACACTGGAAGGTAGAAAGACAGATAGATTCCAGGATTAAGTAAGTCTGATTTATATAGGTGTTCCAAGAAGAATGGACAATTTAAATTGCGCGCCATTTACGTACCCTTCAGTTCGCAACGTCTGTAATGGCTCAGTTGTCATTTAGAGCTTTGGGTGCGATTCAGTGGGTTGTATTAAGCTGTTTTAAGATCTGTGATCTGTATTAAGAGTTGTATTAAAAAATCTGATTCAGTGGCTTGTATTAGACTCCAACCTCCAGCCCATTCAAAACATTTCATACAAAACTTATTATTCAACTTATACAAGCGCCACTAATAGTTTGAGAATGTCAAAATGTTTTCCTAGTACAATGAAAAATATGTAATCAATAGGGTATTCCGGTGATATGGAATTAATGCAAAATAATAACTTTTTTTCTATAGTTTCCATCTTCATATAGTAGAAAAATATAATAAAACATGTTTAATAAAAAGTTTTAATTCATAATTTAATGTTAGAAAATTGGAATTTTTACAGCTCTAGAAACGTCCTTGAAATTTGTGACGTCAAGTTGATAATCTGTTGCTCATTTCAAAGTAAATATTTTCGTTTAAAAACACAGATGGTGCCAGTGGTTAACACGCGCGGGTATATTTCTTATTTGACATTTCATCCACTTTATAATTATTACTCCTATTTTTACCATAAACGAACACAGGACAAACACCGAAATACACGCTGCTACTAAAATCGTATGTAAACAAGCAAATGGCTGTAATGAACATGTGGATTTAGGCGCTGAAGTTCGTTGCAGATGTCACCATCGAGTTAACGTCATAAGCGCGCCATGATAAGAAAATTTGAATTGCGATCAATTTTTTTAAAATTCATATCTCATGTGATGCACACATTTTCTTACTCAAAGTTAGATATTCAGAGTCCTACTGGTCTGTACTAATGTAAAAAAATATTTTTAAAAAATGTCGGAATACCCCATTACTTAGATTAATTATCTTATAATTTTCTCAGTTTTTTGGTAATAGTATGTAAGATTCTAATGAAATATATTTTATTTCCTGCCTTTTTCAATACTTCGTCAACACCTCAAAAAGCTATGAACCACTGATTGTACACCACTGTTACTGACAACTAGTACGTCACTATCACGTGACACAACAAAATCAAACTTTAAAAATAATATCTCGCTTATTAAATGGAATTTTTAACTCGGGTTTTCACAGGTACTCTTAGATATACCTGTTCTTTAAGAAAAAAAAAAGAAAAAAATAATGAGATAATACCCTATTACATATTGAGAATAAACAAATTCAAAATGGGGCTAAACAATTTCAAATTGGGACTAAACAAATTCAAATTGGGACTAAACAATTTCAAATTGAGAATAAATAATCTGAAAGAACACTTTCGAAAAAAAACACAAAATTTAACAAACAGTGATAACATTCGTATTTTATATGATATTTTAAATTGATTAATAATTAAAAATGCCTAATTTCAAAAAAGTTGAGTCTGAAAACGTTAAAATATAAGTATGTGCACTTTATAATAATAATAGTGAAGGTTGAAGAACTCTTGCGAATACATTAGGAGTACAAAAATCCACAGCTTATCGGTGGGTAAAGAATCAAAATGAAGTTGAAGTTGTTTATTCTCAACTTGAAACTGTTTATTCTCTATTTGAAATTGTTTTGTCTCAAATTGAAATTATTTAGTCTCAATTTGAAATTGTTTAGCACTGAAATATATACTAACTGGAACTCGCATACTCTACCTATCAGCATTGAACAATAATGGGGTCATGCCACATTTTCTGTTTTATTTTTTTCCTGGAAGTCTACCGGTCACAGTATATGTAAATAATATTTTCACGTCATCTGTGTGCATTGTTTTGTAGATATAATTTTTTAAAAATAGGGTTCAATTTCAAACCTCAATGAGGACACGTGAGCGCATACGACATGTATCTGAACGATTCCAGTTCCCCCTGGCGGACAAAATGTAAATTAAGATTGTTTATAAATAGTTTTTATGGTTTTTTTTAATAAATTGTTTCCACAAGTTGGAACTGCACAATTCTTCTTCACCATGTTTTATCATTATTATCATTATAAATATACAATTATTGCACTTTTATGTATTAAATTATATATCAAGCACATAAACCTGCAATTAAAAATAATATTTCTCTAATGAAATAAATAAATCTTTATGAAACAAAAAAAATTGAATAGAGCGCACTTTTCCTCTGACAGCTTTATAAATATTTGGTTAGTTTACACTGATCTTACGTTTAATTTCGCGTTTGAAGTTTGTGACATTGTGACCTTCATGTACGTGTGACTAGTGTCGTTGTGTGAGTAGCCGATACATGACGTCACAGAAAATCGTAGCGCGAATATCTTTTAAGTAAATTATGAATGAAAAGTATTATATTTTGGGATGTTCTATGTTGCAATATGGATAATAAGTGTTATAGATTATATTTTTATAAAAATATTAGCAACATTTTTTTTTTGGCATGACCCCATTACTGGTCCTGTTCGCGCACGTTCGTGTCGAACCGAACCTAGCCGAATAATTCGTATCATAGCTGATCGCTTTATTTTTATGTTATGCTTCATTTATTTAAACCTGCGCCACACGAAATAATTTCCGTCTACTCACGAACTGTCCCGATGCTTGCCGACTACTCCAGCAGCCAGCTTTCAATATGCCTTCACGGTCACGGTATGTACGCGCATTCCAGTTAGTATATATTTCAGTGTTGTTTAGTATCAATTTGAAGTTGGAAAGGTATGATGAAGTTTCATAAAAAAAAAATATTTAAAAAATAGCGGAGCACCCCTTTGATATTCCTCACTCCTCACCTTTAAAGCGAAAGCCTTTCCGCAAACACTGCACAAGAACGTCCTCTCCTCGTGGTACTTCATGTGAGTTCGCTTGCAAGACGCGAACTTAAACCGCTTGCCACACGTCTCGCACTGGTACGGCCGGTCGGAAGAGTGCACTCGTCGATGGTTGTATAGGTTAGGTCGGTCGGTGAAACGTTTGCCGCATATCTTGCATGAATACGGTCTGGAACCCGAGTATCGCATAATATGCAAACGGAGCCCAGATGCGCTGGTGAATGTGTTTGAACATCGAGAACAACTGAAATAATTAGAAATTACGATAATAGGGGATTCCGCTTATATCGAATTTTTGTATAAATTATATACATAATTATTTCTTCCCATATACAGTAAAATTTTTGAAAGAAGTCCGATCATGGCCATCTACGAATGAGGTCCTATACCATAGTCATATTTTATCTATCTTAAATAAGAAGGCGAACATATACATAAATTAATGAGTATTAGTGAAAAAAAATTCTTTAAATATTGACTAGGTCACAAACAATAAGCGATTGAAGCTGATTACTAATTGGGTATGACGCGTTAGGTACTAAGAATTTGATTGGTCGCCTGATTTTAAAAAGGAGATTCGCGCGTCTGCAGCGGTCATCTTTGAGTCACCTTTAAAAGAATATGAAATGTCATGTTATTCTATAACCTAACAAAACATTTAACAATTTTGTGTTTGATATTTGTTTAATTATAAAATCTAGTAATATTAACAATAATAATATATTTATAATTAAATCAATTTGTAATATTAATTAAATTAATATTGAAACTTCAAAACAGTCAACACTAGCGCCATCCGTCGTCATACTTTGTGTAATAATATTGTCAAACTGTTTCAATGTTCTATAATTTATAAATAAATAAAATAAATATATCATCACGGCATATTACCCATTTCTGGGTGTGCCAGTATCTACACCACATGTAGACATCGGTAATGATGACGATATATTTTACCGTGTGGGCGCTTACCAGGCGTCACCTCACGGGCACTCATAGCTAGTGTGGAGAGTGCACCACAGGGGTCACTTTTGTTCCATTTAAAATTGGAAATATTTTATATTTTTATTTTTATTAGGAAAAAATGCTTATTATTTACGTTATTTATACTTAATAATAATTTTTTCGTGAATATAACGTATAAGTTTTTATTCAATTTTGACGTTTTAAACTGTCATTATTAACTCCATAGCAACAACTATAAGTAACACTTTTTACCTCCCGCTACCCTTGGTAAGGGAGGTATAGGGATCGTGCTAAAAATCTCATATCGAGATTTTAGTAAATGACCACGTTTTAAGTTCCCTAGAATCCATTTTTAACATTTTCACGATGATGTCTGTATGTGTGTATGTGTGTGTGTATGTATGTGTGTGTGTGTGTATGTGTAGGGATTTTGTCTTCACTCTAACTCAAATACTATCATTCAGAAAATTCTGAAACCTTGTATTTCCATCCCATTCTAATATGAATAGAAGCCATTAGATTTTGGTGTAAATCGGATAACCGGAAATGACACTTTACCTGAAGCTCATAATGGTTTTTCTTCAAAAAATACCATTAAATGCCATTTTTTCGCATTTTATGTCTTATGAAAATTAAAGATTATTGAATTTTCTACTGGAATACATTAATACTTTTTCTATATAATTTACACTTAAATTTAAAAATAATTTTTTTTATTAGACGCGAAGCCTAAGACACCTGTTTCACATGATAACAACTTTATTTATTTCCGATAATTTATAAAGTTTGGTTTCTATTTTGATTAATTTTAATCTTTGACAACATTGTGCGCCTAACAATGGTTTCTGTTTTTTTTCTACAACCTGAAAGTGTACTTTGTATTTCTTCTCTTTGTGCCATACTTTTAGAGTTACTTCACCTAGTGGCGTTATCATTTTACCACTGTAACATTTAAGCTTCAGATGACTTTCATTCAGTTTTGGTTGTTTTATTTCTAGGATTCTACATAAATCTTGATAGTTTATTACATTACATGTAGCCCCCGTGTCTAACTGACATAAAATGTTTCGTTTTTTGTCTTCATGACCAAGTATTAATTTAGTGAATAACTGTTTACGATATTCAGAGTTTCTACTCACTTGGTATATCGATTCTTCCGATTCGTTTTCTACATCATCGTCTACTTCTTCTTTAATCTCATGTATGTTTCGTTTTTGTTCTTTTGCCGTGCACATACTAGCAAAATGGTTCTTCTTTCGACATTTTTTGCATACTTTGCCGTAAGCAGGGCATAATTCCTTTTTCCATTTATGATTTTTACCGCAATATCTACATTTTTTCAACTCTATTTCTTCTTTCTTTGTATTGTGCTTCTTTCTTATTCCCTTCTGTAGATTTATTTCTTCGTCTTGATTTGATAGTCCAGCCATGTGCATTGCTGTTAGTTCTCCGCTTCGACAAACATCAATGGCTTTTTCTAACGTTAATTTTCTGTCTTCTATTAATTTTCTCATAATACTTTTATTACGTATTCCTAAAACAAGTCTGTCTCTTATATTTTCTTCCAGAACTTCTGCCTTAAATTCGCATGAATTGGCTAATCTTCTTAATTTATTTATATACTGACTTATGTTTTCGTTTGGCTCTTGTACTGCAGTATAAAACAACGATCTTTCATAAATTATATTTCTTCCTGGTTCGAAATGTTCTTTTAAGTATTTTAAAATGGAGTCTATTTTATTTTGTTCTTTTTCTGGTATATTCAAATTTTCCAGAATTCGTACACAGTCTCGTCCCATTACAGCTTTTAGAATTGCTACTCGTATATTTTCTGGTTTCTTATCTATTTCCGTGGCTATTTCATAATTTCTCCACTGTTTCTCGAACATATCCCAATTTCCTGCAATATTTTCCTTGTCCTCCACATCCATTTGTGTGGGAACTGGTATCATCGCTGCTATTCCTTGTGCCATTTTCTTTTCAAATATTACTTATACTCACTACAAATGCTTAATATTAGTCGTTTTTATTTGATTTATATTATCTTTTACTTATTTTTTATTTATTTTCACCTGACACCATGTTTCACATGATAACAACTTTATTGTCATTGAATCCATTGTTTTCTACAGCTACTATATATCATAATGTAAGAGTTAGACAAGAAAAGTATTATGAAAGAATATGGAGATGTATTCACAGGCTTAGGAAAGCTACCCGGAAAATATAATAGAGAAGTCGATAAAAGCATAAAACCAAGTCAGCAAATACCTAGAAGAATACCTGCAGCACTCAAAGAAAAAGTAATAGAAATAATCAGAGATCTAGAAAAAAAGAACTATCGAAAAGGTTACGGAACCAACACCTTGGATTAGCAACATGATCATAGTACAGAAACCTAACAAAATTAGAATTTGCCTGGACCCAAGAGAATTAAATGTAGCATTAAAAAGAGCGCACTACCAGATACCAACAATAGAAGACATTACTCCGGACTTAGCCAAAGCTAAAATATTTTCAGTTTTAGATGCAAAAGATGGATTTTGGCAAGTATGCCTAACCAAAGAAAGCAGCAGGTTGACGACATTCTGGACACCGATAGGACGTTACTGCTGGAAAAGAATGCCATTCGGTATAAATACTGCACCAGAAGAATACCAGCGCAGGCAGCACGAAGTTCTTCAGGGATTAGCAGGTATTGCAGTAATAGCAGACGACATTTTAGTATATGGCTGTGGTAATACGGACGAAGAAGCCATCCGAGACCATGACCACAAACTAAGAGCACTTTTAGACAGAGCAAGATCGGTAAATTTGAAGCTAAATGAGAAAAAAATGAGACTGAAGGTGAAGACTGTCACATACATGGGACATATTACGTCGGAAGGATTGAAACCTGATCCAGAAAAAACAAGTGCAATACAAAAAATGCCGAAACCAAAAGACAAGACAGAAATGCAAAGTTTTTTAGGTTGTGTAACATATCTTGCAAAATTTGTTCCACATCTTTCAGATTTAACAGAGAAATTGCGAATATTAACTCATCAAAATAAAGAGTGGACGTGGAATTCAGAACAAGATGAAGCATTTGAAAATATAAAGAAGATAATCTCAAGAGCGCCGGTACTACAATATTATGATGTGAAGAAACCAGTGACGCTTCAATGTGACGCAAGCAGTTATGGCTTAGGATCTGTAATATTGCAAGATGACAAACCGATAGCATTCGCGTCACGCACACTCACTGAAACAGAAAGATATGGATACGTACAGATTGAACGTGAATGTTTAGCAATCGTCTTCGGATGTAACAGATTTCACCAATATTTGAGTGGTAGGGCCAATATAACGGTTGAGACAGACCATAAACCGTTGGAATCCATATTTAAAAAGTCAATTTTAAAGATTCCAAGAAGACTACAAAGAATGCGACTAAATTTACAAAATTATGATGTCAGCGTAAAATATAAAAAAGGGAGTAAGATGTACATAGCGGACTTCCTGTCAAGACTACCAGTGAACGGAAATAAAGCCGAAAAAGAAGATAATATATTTAAATCTATTGGAAACATAAACATGATGCAACACATCAATTTAACAGAAGATAGATTGAAACAAATTCAACAGAATACGTCGTTAGATATTAAATTAAGTGAACTTGCTACTTGGACAAAGCAAGGTTGGCCCGAGAAAAGACAAGAAGTACCGACAAAAATTCAAGAATTTTGGAACTACAGAGACGAAATCAGTGTGCAAAACGGAATTTTATTTAAAGGCACAAAAGTAATTATACCCGAGAAAATGAGAAATGAAATGTTAAAACGCATTCATTCAAGCCATTTAGGAGCTGAATCATCAATAAGAAGGGCAAGAGACGTTTTATTTTGGCCGAAAATGACAGAAGACATTTATAGAGAAGTACAGAATTGTAAAACATGCCAAGAAACAGAAAAGGCACAACAAAAAGAACCTATGATAACACATCATACACCGTCCAGACCATGGGAAAGAATAGGAATGGATTTGTTCATGTTTGACAACGAAAACTATTTAATAACTGTCGATTATTATTCAGATTTTTGGGAATTAAATCATCTGAAGAAAACAAATGCTGAAGCAATAATCGAAACCTGTAAACAAAACTTTAGCCGACATGGAATTCCAGATATATTGGATACAGATATAGGGACACAAATAAATTGCAAACAGTTTAAACAGTTTGCCAAAGAATGGGAATTTGACCTGGTAACAAGTTCACCACATCATCATCAATCAAACGGGAAGGCAGAATCTGCAGTAAAGATCGCAAAGAAGATTTTAAAAAGAACAAAGTTGGAACACACAGATTTGTGGAAGGCAATTCTGGAATGGCGAAATACTCCAACACAAAACATGGGTTCTAGTCCAGTGCAAAGATTAATGTCTCGCAGAACAAAAGCCTTTCTCCCAGTTAACAATTCTTTGTTATTACCAAAAACCATTCCTTTTGTTACAGAAAAGATTAATAAGCGGAAGTCCCAATACAAATTTCAACATGATAAACATTCCAAAGAGTTACCTCGACTAACATACGGGCAAAACATACGAGCACAGTTAAATCCAGCCCGACGAGCCGATCCATGGAGAAGAGGAACAATCAAAGACGTTCTAGGCGATCGTTCATATATTGTGGATGTAAACGGCCATAATTTCCGAAGAAACAGAGTCCACATACGAACAACCGAAGAAAAATCAACCAATGAACATGAATCAACCAAGCCGGAAGAAGTCAAAAAAGATTTGGTTGAAGAAATAAGAAAACCCGATGAAAATCGATCACCAGAAAGGCAAACGGAAAAGACTGCACCGATACCAGTCGATAACCCAGTCCCGGTAGAGCAGCCACCCGAAGCATTTCGATCGAGATCCGGAAGAATTATAAAACGCCCGCGAAGATATTTAGATTAAACATTTTGTAATATTTAAAAAAAAAATGTTTTTTTTGTTAAAAAAAATGGGATGTTACATTATGATATATAGTAGCTGTAGAAAACAATGGATTCCATGACAATAAAGTTGTTATCATGTGAAACAACACCATAATTCGTTTGTTACACAGTTCATATTTCAAATGAATGTAACTGACAGTTAATGTCACTGTCAAAAAACTAATCACTTCAAATTAATAATAGTGACATTTTAAAAAGAAAATAGTAAATAAAGCAATAGTTTTCTGCAATGGAACAGTTTGCAGCGGTAGTAAATACGTAAGTATGTATTTAAATTAATAAAAATTCAATAGCGGGAGGTTTTGTGTTGGCCATATCAGATTTTTTCACATGTGAATTAAAAAAAAAATTAAATCACTCTCACAAAATTTTAACTCACTCTGCAACAAATAATTTATTTAAAATAACATCAGGTACGAAAATAACACTCACCATAATATTTAGCACACATTATCAGCCATTTTCATTATTTTTCACGGCACAAATGACATGCAATAAAGCATTTTAAATACATGACTTGACGTCTATCAGCGACGATTGTCATATGCTCCGCCTACTAACTGATCAGTTTTTTATTTTGCCAAAATTAAATATTATAATGGTTTTTATTAGTATTTTGTCAAAATTGAATAAAATATTGTACAAACCACGTGAGCTAAGGTAATGTTTATTCACTCGAAGAATTTAACTCACTCGCCCTTATGGGCTCGTGAGCTAAACTTTCTTCTCATGAATAAACATTACCTTAGCTCACTTGGTGTATAAATATCTATTATATACAAACATTTCAGCTATGCAAACATGAAAAAAATTGTTCCCTCTATAACTAACAGTTTGTCCCATTGTTTGTCGATCACTTGTTAGTACCTGCTACGTCACGCACAAATTCTTAAACTTTAAAAATTCATATCTCGCTTATTACGTAAAATTTTTAAGTCGAGTTTGCACTAAAATTCTTATTTTATCCTGTTCTTACAGAAAAAAAATAAAAGAAAAATGGTATAGGACCCCATTGCGTCTATGAATTAAGATTTTATGCTGTCAAATTTAGTAGTGTCGTTTACATAGTTTTTATGAGGTACACAAGATATTATGTACCCTCATAAAAACTAAGTAAAAGACACTGCTCGCATCTTTCCCATTAGAGTAGGTGAAGGAAACACTGTGAAATTCTCTCACAAACACCCAACCGGCAAATATGCGCATGCTCGGAAATCTTGACTATTATTGGCTAACGCTGACAGCGTCGCTGGCTGGGCTGCGTTCCAGAATCCTACTCTTAGAGTACGAAATTATTCAGTAATTTCAAAAGTAATAACCTTACTCTCAAAGTTGGCGTGTATTACGAGCATACTTTTATAATAAAAGCGATTTTATGGAGCGTACTTTTACATTATATTGAGGAGAGTGCTCCATAAAAGCGCTTTTATTACGGGCTTGACATCAATGTTGTAATTATAAGTAGTTTTGTTAGTTTTATAAAATTATTTTTAATTTAGTTTCAATTTTTTACTTCAACAAAACTCCCATTCGTTCCAAAATACAACACATCATACTCTATGCCAAAACTCGGTATTCTTGGTTTTGGAACGCTGCCCTGGTGATGCAGGGAGCACATGGTTAGACTTTGACGTTTGATTTCATTTCTGTTTGTAGTTGCACTTCGAAAGCATTGGCTTTGTGTATCATACAGTAATTTATTGTCACCTAAATAAATTAATCCTGACCAGATTGTATTCCTATTATTTTTACAGTACAATAAAGTAAATTATTTAATTCAAATTTAGCACTAGAATATGTCAGTTTTTTATTATTACTAATATTTATATTCAAGAATTTACATACAAAATAAATAATAGGTACATTGTTTAATTTCTCAAATTTAAATTAAAAATTTCTCTCGCTAGTCGTTAATAAACAGAACTCTGTGATTCGCAAAAAGTGATCATGATTTCCTCGTTAGCCAATAGTAGTGAAGGTTTCCAAGCATGCGCATAATTCGCGGTTGGGTGTTTGTGTGAGATAGACTTATGCAGAAATGATATTTCCATTTCACAGTGTTTCCTTCAAGAAAAGCAAAGGATCCGCAATATATTAGTTAATAGGTATATGTGACAACCAGATTGTTCCACTGGAGTATTTGATTAAGGAGGTTATGCGGCTACACACTACTATTTTTACAAATATTTAAAAACTAATAAACTATTATATATATTAAATTTAAGATAAGATAATAATGGGATCACGTGGCCGTGTGCGTATAGTGTCCGGTTGCCAATCTGGTGACCCGGGTTCGAGCCAGTGCAGACTTTTAATCGCACAAAAGTGATTCCTGTGGTACACTCTCCACACCAGCTATAAGTGCCCGTGAGGTGAAGCCTGGTAAGCGCCCACACGGTAAAATATATCGTCATCATTACCGATGTCTACATGTGTTGTAGATACTGGCACACCCAGTAATGGGTAATATGCCGTGATGATATACAGTGTGTTAATTAAAAATCTGGCCATAGGCGTTTAACATGGGAAAACAGTTTTTCTTTGCGCAAAAGTCCCCAATTAATTTTAGAAATTATATTCTACGCCTAAATCAGTAAACAGTTTTAATTTTGCACGTTTGGTAACTTGTAAAATCTAATTTGAAATTGTATATAAATATTGCTCATTTCTAGCGATACCCATGAAATTGAAACAAAGTTACCTGAAAGTTACAAAGAAAAGCGTATAGTTTGAACTGTCAGAAATTAAGTTTTCAATTAAAAGTTGCAGATAATTCAATTCTGCACCTAAATTACTACACAGGTATTATTTTTAAAATCTAACACTCAAATAACTTTTATTATTATTATTTTTTCACATTCTGTAATCTATAAAATTAAATTTCTTACAGTTCAAACGATATGAATTTATTTCAATTTCATGGGTATCGCTACAAATGAGTAATATTTGAACAATTTCAAATTAGATTTTACAAGTTACTAAACGTGCAAAATTAAATCTGTTTTGTGATTTAGGCGTAGAATATTAATATCTACAACATTTATTTGAAACATTTTTGTCTAAAATTAATTGGGGACTTTTGCGCAAAGAAAAACTGTTTTCCCATGTTAAACGCCTATAGCCAGATTTTTAATTAACACGCTGTATATAATATATAATATAATATACAGGTGGAGTGCTTAAGACGATCCACCCTTAATAACTTTGAAACGAATTGTGATAGACATACCCGGTTTACGCTATATGTTTTAACATCTAGGGGGCCACATTTTATTAATATTTTTGATTTTTTTTAATTCACTAATCTCACCCCCACCACTCAACTTTTAAATCTTAAATGACAATATACCCCTTGTGACATTTCAAATGAAAGCTCTTGAAAAATGGTATACAGGCATGTAAATAAATTGATATTTGAATAAACAGTTTTAAAGTTAGAAACAATAATGTAATTTTAATTTAATTTAAAAACCTTATAACAAATGCTCAAATTGAGCGCCATTTACATCTAAACAATGGTACAACCTATCACTAAATGCTATTTGCACCCGGCGAAATGTTTTGGAATTGCTTGACACTCTCTTCTAATTCTATTTTCTATATCTTGGAGATTAACAGGTGAAGTTTTATAAATGATTTTAAATATCCGCAAAGAAAAAAATCGTTGGGTGCCAGATCAGGGGACCTAAGGGGTTTCCAAGGCTACAGCTTTTTAAGAAATACTTATTGGATAGCAGTGTTCATCATGTATACGTAATATTAAGATGAATATAATCGTTAATTTGCTAATTTTTATTACTCTAAAATCAAAATTAAAATTTAATGCATTTGAAATGAGTGCATAAAATTCAGTATCGGCCATCTTTGTGACGTCGACGGCACTCTGAAAATTCTGACTGGCTAATGGATTTTCGAGCGCGCAGATCATGTTCGCGCTGTGACCCAATATATACTCTCTTTTCTATTCTGTGACCTGACGTGACATTCAAGCCAGAACATTTGTTATTTTGATGAAATTTAAGGTTACAAGAAATTTTTACTGAATTTCCTGTTAGTTTTTTTGAAGAATCTTTTGAAAAAACAAGTAAGTGAAGTAAATAACCAATAATGCTGTTTATATTAAAACTGTTCACTTTCTTTAGAATATGGATCCTGAATTTGTGAAAGCAGACAGTCGAAATTTGCCGTATTTAGATACAGTCATGTTGCATTTGTTTTACAAAGATAATCCTAGTTTTGTTAGTGCAGAAATAAGAAATGTGAAAGCCCAGAGGTATGTAATGTTTTGTACGCAGATTTATGGAATATTTATTTAATACAACAACATTTACAGAGCAACTAAAGAAGAGTATGGAGATGAAGCTGTTATTGTAGAAATTGAATTCGACAAAGACTTGTGTCAGCAGTTTAGGAATTATAGGAGCCCGGTATGAAACAATATTTCACCACCACAAAAATGCTCATTATTAGAGCTATAGTAACCAGAATAGCAAATAAAAAAATCGTCCATCTCTTAAAATAGAGAAATAATATTTAATTATCTCCAAAATTACTATAAGTACTCAAGTTTTACCTGATGTGCATGTACAATCACAATTTCTTTAAAAATATCTTCGAAAAGTATTACAAAATAAGTTGAGGAACAGAATTCAACAAGTGATTACATTCTTGGGTTATGTATCATTTGTTTACATGTTCATGTGCGAAACGACATACCCACCGTGTTTGTTATATATCCATCTCACTCACCTCGAGAAACGTATGTTCTCGCGGTGTCGATGACGTCACACGCACCGATGATTTTTTCGATCCTTATTTATAGAAACTTTAATAATTTTTTTTCTGGCTCATTAGACGCTTTTCGGCGAAAATAAAAAACACGGGTCTAATATTTTTATATAGAGATTAGCATATTAAAAAATGAAAAAAAAACTTGAAAACCCCTATTGCCCCCCTTCGACCAATCCATTGTTTTTTTTTTATTTTGTCATTTCCATAGCACTGCATTTATTAAAATATTATAAACTATTGTTTTTAACTTTAAAACGGTTTATTCAAATATCAATTTGCCTGTATAGCATTTTTCAAGAGCTTTCATTTCATATATCACAAGGGGTATATTGCCATTTAAGATTTAAAAGTTGAGAGTGGTGGGGCTGAGATTAGTGAATTAAAAAAACAAAAATATTAATAAAATGTGGCCCCCTAGATGTTAAAACATTTAAAGTAAACCGGGTATGTCTATCATAATTCGTTTCAAAGTTATTAAGGGTGTGACATTTTTGAGGTTACAATTACAATAGATGAGTAGTATTAATAAAAATAAGTAAATGCTTATACTGACAGTTTTATACGTAAGTACTTATATCCGTATTAATAAAATTTTAGTAAAAGCTGATGCTATAAGAAAATACTTATTTGACAAAAGTACTTACTTATACTTATAATCAAAATAAATAATTACTTAAAACTGTATTAATAAAATGGAGTTGATTCTTATAGAATTAAGTATTTACTTATAAATTTATAAGTATGATATTTATCATGCTTATGGAGGACTGAACAAAAATTTCAAAAATTATATTAATTTAAAAAACATGTTCTAGGTCGTACGAGATCGTAAAGATTATAAAATCCGTAGGGAAAATATTAAAAAAAGCTGAAAAGCAAATTAGTATTGATGAACGCAACACTTTTTTCATTAATATTTTTGCCTCTGAAGCTGCTATCAAAACTAAATATTTTTAAAATTTCAAAAACTTATGTATATTGAACTGAATTTTAGATTAGTTTGTTACCTTTCTACAACTTTAAGCCCGTATGCCACGATCTATAATTCTGCACAGAATTATGAACATAATTATAGACAGAATTTTATAGACGGTCGCATACAGAAATTTTTGTCAGGGCTTTTTTCTGTCCATAAAATTAGTAGTGGTATTTTTGATAATTATTGTGGTCGTTGATTATTATTTACAATTTTTAACTTGGTCTTGGACTCATGAGGAAGTAATAATGGTCATATAATATTATCAAGAACATCCATATATTTATAGCCAGAATTTTGTAGAAAATTAAGTGCACAGTGGTATATATTCTGGCCATAAATTTGTTCATAAAAATTCTGGTCAGAATTCGGTCCAAAATTATAGATCGTTACTGTCAACAAATGTCAAAATTTAATTTTTTTACAAAAACTAGGCTTACTATTGTATTTCATACGTAAGGACATACTTATAAGTACCTAAGTATTTACTTTAAGTATCAGCATGTATTTATTAATACGAAAATAAGTATTTACTTGTAATTCTTGCTGATACTGATAAGTAAATGCTAGTACTTATAAGTATTTACTTATTTTTATTAATACCACCATACCACCCGATCAATCCAGAACAAATGAGTTTCGTGAGGGGCAGCTGTCAGAAATAAATTTCATACATAATGGAAAAATTTATGGTTTAATTTTATGAATGAATTATATCAAAATCAAAATTTCTCGATATACATCATAAGATATATAATTAAATAAATTTTAAAAATATACAAAAGTGTGGTTAAAAACACTCCTGTTAGAGGAAGGTGCCGTCATTCTGGAATGGTCTATTTAAAATCATGACGAGATTTTGACAGTATGTGGCGATTATTACCGAATGCTTACGATCATGTTCTCAAAAGATCACCGTGACATAATGAACATTACAATTGAAATTACGTTTATAATGATCATTAATATTATTCACATGTGATATACGAAATTTTAAATTAAGAATTAGAGTTTAATTACAATTAGCAGTCGTCGTCTGTCTCGGCTATTAGAATCATAAAAATTATGAAATATTAATCTTAATGCCTGGTAGTGCGAGCTCGGTTTTAACTTAAATACTGTTTTAAGAAATGTCAAATTTCATTATTTAATAAGAAAAATAAATAATATCAAATTTATCAAAATATGATTTTTAAACAGAACATACTTTGTATTAAAACAAATATTTAAAAAAAAATCATTCTTTAAACATAAGGATGAAATTAAATATTGAAATTTGAATTTGGCATTTCTTAAAACAACGTTTTAGTTAAAACCGAGCTCGCACTACCAGCCCATGTGTTTCGAAACAAGGTTAGTTCTTTTTATTCATAAAATACAGTGTGTCCCATTTAGAGGTGCGACCATTGGGATCTCGAGAACTATAAGAGATACGATGTCGGTTAAATGGAACTTTTTGTGCGCCTTTGGGAGGCCATCTCAGATGTGCTTTTGTTTTTCCAAAAATTCTCATAGGGCACTAGATAATGACGAAAAACTGAATATTGTTGATTTTTTCTTTTTCAAATAACGTCTAAACTATTAGTAACTGAGAAAAACGTTTCTAATACAAAAGATAGATATTTTTATTAACTAACCAGTGGCGTACGACATAAATTTTTATATCCGTAAATTTTCGAGATATAACACAAACTTATATTTTTTTAAATGGAACCCCTATCTGATTTTAGTCTCAAAAAAATAATTATTTTTTTCTCTTTTCAATGATGTAAGGGTTATTATGTTTTATATTTGTTTTGCTCCTAAAATTTAATTTTTCTCTTTATTTTCCTGAATTTACTTATTATTTCCCAAAAAAAAACATTATTATTTTTATTAATTATATTGTATTTGATCGAAATAATTTGTTTTATGCCTTTATTACTTAATATTTTTATTCTAGACTCATAATTACAAATTACACTATAATGTACCAAGGGCGACCTGATACAAAATATTATAAAAATTACTTTGATACGAGTTTTAAGCAAATTTTCCAAACAAAATAAATTATTTAAATACAAGGAGTATTTTTAAATAGAAATCTACCAATATTTTCAAAACAATTATAAATTTAATACAAAATAAGGAAAAAATAATAATTTTGAAGGCAAAACAAATATAAAATATAATAACCCTTACACCATTGAAAAGAGAAAAAAATAATGAATTTTTTGAGACTAAAATCAGATATGGGTTCCATTTAAAAAAACATAAGTTTGTGTTATATCTCGAAAATTTACAGATATAAAAATTTATTTCGTACGCCACTGGTTAGTTAATAAAAATATCTATCTTTTATATTTGAAACTTTTTCTCAATTACTAATAGTTTAGAAGTTATTTGAAATAGAAAAAATCAACAATATTCAGTTTTTCGTCATTATCTAGTGCCCTATGAGAATTTTTGGAAAAACAAAAGCACATCTGAGATGGCCTCGGAAAGGCGCACAAAAAGTTCCATTTAACCGACATCGTATCTCTTATAGTTCTCTAGATGCCAATGGTGGCACCTCTAAATGGGACACACTGTATAGACAATAAAATTATAATAAAATCATTTATATTACCCCTTCGTTTTGTTGTAGTACAACTACTATTACAATAAAACTGAAATAGATTTTGGAGCGATAATGTTAGAGAGCCTACCATATTAATATTTTCTGAAAATCCTGCTCAGCAAATTGTTTACAAAACAACTCTTAAATAAACTTCAATGCCACCATCTTCTTGTATATTTCTTCATTCGGGTGAAAATAATCTTCAAAACACGAAGACAACATAAGTAGTCAAAACATCTCCATCACTAGTGACATAAACATAAGTCTTGGATGAACATAAAATCATAATATCCTTGACTATACGCAAATATAGCATTTTAAATTAGTCCAGTCACTGGAGAACAAAATAGCTATTTGTGTATTAAGAGCGCAAAATGCGACATCGTCGATTGAGAGGTTGTTGCCGCGCGACGAAGAAGCGCGGCATTCTCTCGAAATCGACAATGTCCATTTGCGCTCGAAACACACAAGATTTTTTCTACAGTCGCCACAATGGGGTTTTCCACCATAACAAAAAATAACAAAATGTACACTTTATACTTACAGTACTGCTCAATAAATAACGATTGGCTAATACAAAAGATACGGTTTAAACTTAAAAAGGCTTTTAAATGATTATATCGTTACATTAGCCATCTATTCCATAAAAAAAAAAACTTAAATTAGAGCGTGGAAGCAAGGATTTGTGATGATTTGATGAGTTTTTGTAGCAAAATGTGTGGTTAGTTGTCACGCCTGTCCCACTGAAAAAATTAACAAATATTTCAAGGAATTTGTGATTATATAGACATGTATGTGCATTGACTGACTTCTCGCAATTATTTAAGTAACGAAATAACTAATAACTTTATTGTAATCAAAATAAATAGTTAACTAGAGATCAGATGTCAGTACGACACGACTCGCAACTATCCTACCGCCATCTGTGTACAATCATTCCTATTACTAAACATAACTGTTCACACAATTTATTTTATATTTTATTTTATTTTATCGTTATTTTCCATTCTTCTTGAGTTTTTATTCAATCTAATCTAAGAATTTTATACTTTCGTTTTTGTAAATGAATGTCCTATTTCATTTTCACAGCAGTGTGGCATTTTGTTAGGTTATGTTAAATACCGACAGAACATATTATGTCAAATTGACTTGTGAACGTGATAAATGTGTAATTACAGTGCCATTAGTTCCTAACTAAACATTTTCATTAAGAATGTAGACAAGTGACATTTCTCAACATTGTATACTTAGAAATTTGGACAGCGAGCGTTTTTACTACTTTGTCGCGCATGAGCGGCAAAGTGACATTTTGCGTTGACAAAAGAGAGCGCAAATGGCTACTTTCTATAGTGACTGTAGAAAAAAGACCTTTGCCTTACAAAAGATGAAAAATTCAAATTTATAATCTTGGGGAAGTTCAGCGTTAGCCGCTATTGGGATATTTCACTACGTAGAGATGGCGCTGTGCACCTTACGTCAAACTTTGCACAAGGGAACACTTTAAAATGTCGCAAAATAGTAGATTGTGTTATTAGGATTAAAAGTGAGACTTTGTTTGATGAGCAATTAGTTTGCATTTGCGAGGCGAAGCGCAGCGAAGCAGAGCGAAACAAAAATTGCGAATCAAACAAAGACACTTTTAATCAGAATAACACATACTATATTTTCTTCAACCGAAATAAATATGGTGAATACATACATCTAAATACGATGAAGACAAGTTTTCGAAATGTAAAGCTCAGCGGGTAGTTAGCCATGACTTTTGTTTTGTATACATATTTCTTTATTCTGTGCTGTCAAGTAGCAAAATTGTATAAATATTCGTATTTGCATTTAAATTTTGATTTAAAATGTCTGGATTTGAAGAATCTGATTTACCATTTGATATTGAAGAAAGTGCAAAAGAAATAGTAGTAAATTTATTGCCATCAAAATCGCGAGAAGTTTACGAGTGCGCATATAATCGTTTCATGCAGTGGTGCGATACAAAAAATGTAAAGATTTATTCTGAAAGTACTATGCTGGTATATTTTGCCGAATAGGCTACTTGCGTGGTACTGAAAATCCGATTTCTGTCACTATAAATGTAATGTTATGTTGAAAACATATATAAAAATATAAATTTTATTTAAAAAAAATATTTGTTTTTTAATAAATTAAGAAAGAAAATTTTCTGTGACGTCATTATATTTAACTGAAGAACCATGTTTAAAAATGTAACGTATAGATGGTATGTGAGAAAGTTTTAATTTGAATTTGACATTAGTTCATTTTTCTCTCTCTGGTCTCTCAAATATATTAATTACTTCACAAATAAATACATAGGTAGTTACATGTAATTTAAAATATCGATACCAAAAAGATAAATTAAAATACTAACCTCCAAACTATTAATGAAACGTCAAACAGGAGATCTACATTACCTGTACAAACCTTGTACAAACAAACGCAATGGCTTTACGACCATTCATTGGTGCGGCGTAATTCTACGTCATACATGGCGGGAACTCAAATAATCAAATTTCATTATTTTTTTTTCTAGCTAATTAACAAAAATTTTGCCAAAAGAAAAAATATGGGTAGCAAGTTTTTATCTGCTCTTCAAAAATATTAAATAAAAAAACGGTACGCAAGTAGCCCATTATCGAAAAATATGAAAAGTTCCACGCTATGGTCGCATTATTTAATGGTTAAAGCAACACAATCTAAAAAATGGCTTGGATATAGGAAAATATTTTAAACTATTATTTGCTATACAGGATTAAAAGTACTTTTAATACATGTAAGTAAAAGTGTTACCTAGCAACAGTTACATTTTTATACTAGTAACAAAATGATTAACTTTTAAAACAAAAAACAGTATTAAAAGCATAGCCTTTTAATACGGTTGAAGAAAAAATGAGTTTTTAGCTATTTTCTCGAAAACAGTGGCTTAAAAGTATTTTATTTAGCAACGGATAGATGAACCTGACGTCTGCCTTTGTTTTTAATTTTGTAAAATTTAAAATGTTGATATTTGAGAATAAATGATCTGTTTTAAAACGCTATTTAAAAAAATCTTGTATGTAATACATTGCGAAATGAGTGTTTTAGACACTTGACGTGTTGTATCACTCGCTTACGCTCGTGCGTACAAATTTCACGTCGCGTGCCTAACACACTATCATTTCGCAACTTATATAAATAGCTATTTCCCCATCCTTTGTAGGGTAAAAACCTCTACTGACTGAACATGAGCAAAACATTTAACTTTGAATGGTCTATAACAACTTTTGAAATTTATGAATATTTTATTGTTAAAATTATTATTAGAATACAGTTGACAACGAAGCATCTGCGAAAATATGCTTACATGAATTTGTAAATCCTTTATTTAAATTTTATGCTTTGTTTTAATTTTGAAACATCCCATATCGTCGGTTTGGTACAAAAGTATCCTAATTCGCGATGCAAGTTTAGACGTCAGCGCCGCTAGTGAACTTGTTTGGAGGGTATCTCTTGTTTACTTTGTAATATTTTTGCGCAATTTCTCTTATATTTGTGTTATTATACAAATTTAAGTGTTTCGCGATAAGAATATACCATATACCTATTAACTAATATATTGCGGATCCTTTGCTTTTCTTGAAGGAAACACTGTGAAATGGAAATATCATTTCTGCATAAGTCTATCTCACACAAACACCCAACCGCGAATTATGCGCATGCTTGGAAACCTTGAGTACTATTGGCTTACGAGGAAATCATGATCACTTTTTGCGAATCACAGAGTTATGTTTATTAACGACTAGCGCGAGAAATTTTAAATTTAAATTTGAGAAATTAAACAATGTACCTACTATTTATTTTGTATGTAAATTCTTGAATGTAAATATTAATAATAATAAAAAACATTGACATATTCTAGTGCTAAATTTTAATTAAATAATTTACTTTTTTGTACTGTAAAAATAATAGGAATACAATCTGGTCAGGATTAATTTATTTAGGTGACAATAAATTACTGTATGAAACACAAAGTAAATGCTCTCGAAGTGCAACTACAAACAGAAATGAAATCAAACGTCAAAGTCAAACCACGTGCTCGCTGCATCACCAGGGCAGCGTTCCAAAACCTAGAATACCGAGTTTTGGCGTAGAGTATGATGTGTTGTGTTTTGGAACGAATGAGAGTTTTGTTGAAGTAAAAAAATTGAAACTAAATTAAAAATAATTTTATGAAACTAACAAAACTACTTATAATTACAACATCAATGTCAAGCCCGTAATAAAAGCGCTTTTATGGAGCACTCTCCTCAATACAATGTGAAAGTACGCTCCATAAAAGCGCTTTTATTATAAAAGTATGCTCGTAATACACGCCAACGTATTTACTTATGTTTATTTTCAAACAAAAGCATGTTTTCTTCCTCAAGAAGGCAAATTACTTTCATATGTTGAGAATCGTGAGCATCTATGTTTGAAAATATTGTGGAGTAATTTCTATACCCTCCACGTTAGTAGAGTAAGTAGAACATCACTTTGGAGTAAACTCTGGCTGGTTGAGTAAACTGTGAGAGTAAAGTTATTAGTTTTGAAACGACTTTGAATACTTTCTTACTCTAAGGCTGTGTCCGATGTTGCACTTTTATCACCCTAATATCTAAATCCTAAATTTATATGCCCTAAATCTAGTGATTATTTAGGATTTTAGGAATTAGATTTTAGGGTTTTGCAGGAGCGCACTATGCCTTGAAGTTAACGCGTACTAATTAAATAAATCATATTCGTTGCTATAATTTGTACAAAACGTCAAATTTACTGTCAAAGAATATCTTCTTAGCTTCTATTTTATGAAATATAATATTAACATTTACTCTCAAGCATCAAATTGAATCAAATTGAATCAAATTGCATAATTCATTTTTGTTGTTCTAATGTGTTGCCATATAAACCAATGGATATCACTAATGTGCCATTCGGAGGTATATTTATGTGAAGAAGACTTAAATCCCAAATACTAAATGTCAAAATGCGACATCGGACACAGCCTAAGAGTAGGATTTTGGAACGCAGCCCAGCTAGCGACGCTGTCAGCGTTAGCCAATAGTAATCAAGATTTCCGAGCATGCGCATAATTGCCGGTTGGGTGTTTGTGAGAGATAGACTTATGCAGAAATGATATTTCCATTTCACAGTGTTTCCTTCACCTACTCTTATGGGAAAGATGCGAGCATTAGCAATATATTAGCTAATAGGTATTTGCGTTGAACATACCCTTTGATATTCGTAATTTTACTGGCGCCAAATTTAAAATGTGGACTTTAGATCGTTTTACAGTTAAATACATGAACTAAATTGTAATTTTTCGTAAATATCTTATTTTCAGTAAAATATGGACTTAGGATACTTTTGTACCAAACCGACGATATGTGGTTCAAAATGAAGAGAACTCTCGCATATTTTCTCACCTGTAGTCCGTTCTCGCTTCAACATGTGCGGTGACATGATTCTCCAAACCCCTTGTAGATGTGTACGTCTTGTCACACTCATGACATGAGTAGGTGCCGGTGGACTCCGCTTCGCTGTCCACCACGCCCACAGTGTCTGCAACACTCACTTTGGTTTCACCGATGTCGCATGAGTCTTCATCAGGCTTGTAGTCCTCGTCCTTACTGTCTGAGTCGCTATCTTCGCTCGAACTTTCCTCATCACCTCGCTCATCACTAAAAAAGTATTTGCTTTTATCATTTTCAAAGCATTGCATAAGTTTCACTTCATTCTATAAATTCATTCATTAGTAGCGTTGCCATATTTTGAAATGTCTAAACCTGGACGACCTTTTTTTACCTTCCGTAACCTTTTAGGTAAGGAAGGTATTGTCTTTAGCCAAAAAAATCGGTGGTGAGTTTTTAATGAATAAGTACGTTTTAGGGTCCCTACAATACGAATGTACTATTTTTAAGATATCTGTATGTATGTATGTATGTATGTGTATGTGTGTGTGTGTGTGTGTGTGTGTGTCCGTGCGTGTGTGTCCGTGTGAGACAAATTTTTCTCCGACGATAACTCCAATACTACAATTCTAAAAATTATAATTCTTTCGTATTCCTCTTCTGTACATCCATATGAAGAGTTGATTAGATTTTGGTTATAATTGATCCACCGGAAGTACCCTTATTTGAAGATTTTAACAGTTTTTCTTAAAAAAACTCAGTTAAATATTATTTTTTGACATTTTGTTATTATATATATTAAAGAAAATACTCTTCTCTATACAGTTTGATTATACATTTTCCTTCATATTCAATAGATGTAAATTTAACGCATTATAAAGAAATTAATTTTCAAAAATTAGTCAACTTTGTTATTTATCGTGGAAACAGCTGACATAATTATTCAAAAAAAAATAATTGACAGATGTCAGTAGCAAGTGCAAAACCAAATATGGAAAAAAGTATAGGATCTAAAATTGGTGTGTCTTAGTGTTGCTCGCAAGTAACACGCAAAGAAAGGCCAAAGAGAAGATGGAAGGACATTATTTAGTGTAGTTTATGTTATAATTTTATTGGATTTATAGAACATTTTCAAATGAACTTTTGGTATGGAATTTGTAAAAATTAGTATGTGTTTTTGACGGAAGGTCTTGTGCTGGCCACAACAGATTTTTTTACCTTCCGTCACCTTTTGGTAAGGAAGGTATTGTCTTTGGTCAAAAAAATCGGTGGTGAGTTTTAAATGAATAAGCACGTTTTAGGATCCCTACAATACGATTTTAGTGGTTTTACGATGATGTCTGTACGTATGTGTGTGTCCGTGTGGGTGTGTGTGTGACAAATTTTTCTCCGAGGATAACTCCAAAACTAAAATTCTAAAAAATATGATTCTTTCGTATTCTTCTTCCTTACAACCATATGAAGAGCTGATTAGATTTTGGTTATAATTGGTCAACCGGAAGTACCCTTATTTGAAGTTCTTAACAGTTTTTCTTGAAAAAACGCAATTAAATATCATTTTTCGACATTTTGTGATTATAAATATGAAAGAATATCTTATCTATACGGTTTAATTATACCTTTTCCTTCATATTCAATAGCTATAGAGTTATAGAGAGATTAACTTTCAAAAATCAGTCAGCTTTGCTAAAATTATGAAAACATCAGATATAGTCAAAAAATTATATTTGGCAGATGTCAGTGTCAAGTGCAAAACTAAAGTGGAAAGTATATGATCTAAAAGTGATATAAGTGACAGAGTGTCCCTCGCAAATGACGCAGTTGCGGCCTCGCCTCAAGTTTGGAACTTATAATGCCGGGAGTACGAGAAACGCCAAACAGAAGATGGAAGGACTGTATAGCAGAAGATTTGAGAGATGAGTAGAAGAGAAGAGTAAGAAACAGCAAGTGCAAGTTACATAATGTAGGTACGTTCGTGTTATAATTTTATTGGATTTTAGAATCTCTCCAAAGGTATTTTCGATTATGGAATTTGTAAAAAATAGTGTGTTCATGTTACAATTTTACAGGATATATAGAAACATTTTCAAGGTACTTTTAGTATGGGATTTGTACAAAATACATCGAATTGACGGAAGGTTTTATGCTGGCCACAACAGAATTTTTTTACCTTTCGTCACCTTTAGGTAAGGAAGATATTGTCTTTAGACAAAAAAATCGGTGGTGTTTTTAATGAATATTGCAACAGCTACTATCATCTAGCATACTAGCATCGTAATCAACCTGTTTTATCTAAACAAATCACGTTTTCGCGAAAAGTTCTAAAATTTAACTAAAGAATAACAAAATGAAATGTGAAGACAGTAATAAATATAGTAATAATACTACATTATGAACATTTTTCAGAACAATTCTTCTTCTTCTCGTGCTATGTCTTATGCTTATGTCTCGTACTATAAAATCTAAAAAAATTCTTATGTTATGTTACGTTATGTTATGTTATGTAAACTACAAATCCGGCTTAAGAGTTCAGCTGAATTACTCCATTCTCTTAAGAACGTTCTTACTAACCATACATCTTCACACCACAATAGTTACGAAACAATCATCCTTCGCCAAACATTCCTATCCAGGCACACTTTTTTCGCCTCAGCCACATTCATAATCGTATTCATATATGCTCTTCTTCTCTTTCCGCTCGGAAACTCACGCTCCTTCAAAACACTACCAATCACATCCGTCCACTTACTAATTAAATATAAATATTTACTAACTTATCCTGCGTTAAATCTTCCTTAGATCCAACAATATTTTTAAATGTAGGCTTTGGCTCTGTTTGGGTTTGAGATTTAATTCCTGCTTCACTTCCGCTGACAACACTGTAACCAAATCTTATGTTAAACCCAAATCATTCATGCAGCCAATGCACGTCATCAATTAGTGTAAAAACCTTAATGCATTAAAATCACTAATAGTGATAAATGAAATAAAATTTCAAACATTTTTAACCGTCAAAAAGTGTATAGTTTTATATAATTATTATTAAGATGCATAGTAGAGTTCATTACTTATCGTATATGACTTGAATAATATATAAATAATGTACATCAACGTCATATTCGTTTTATTGTTGCTATAGTTGGCAACATTGATAATTTGTATGTTTATACTGTCAAAGTTATTATTTGACAATTTGAAAAATATTTGCATCGTGTTTGAAATATTTTTGTGCGTTGAAAAGGCCTATTTATAATAAAGTAATGTTAAACGGAACGCAACGACGCAATGTGAATGTTAACGCAAACACAAAATCTGTGAATCTGCCAAAGGTAGCACTTCTAATCAATCATTCAGGCAGCCAATGCACGTCATTAATAAAAATTGAATAAAAGTAATTAGATGTGTGACGTCATGTACTGGTACGTTTGCAGAGGTTTTAGAATCTTTATGAAAGGAATTATACAGATTGCAATCTGTATTATCGACATGTTCATGAACTGTCACATCTACAAAATAAATACTATATTTTCGTCACTGTCTATTTAAATTATTTTATAATACTAACCTTATTTATACTTATGTATGCCATATAAAGGCAATAAATAAAAGTGAGCCGAATTTCAAAGAAATATACCGAATTCTTCTGATTGATTAGAAGTGCTACCTTCGGCAGATTCACAGATTTTCTGTTTACGTTAACAGTCACATTGCGTCGTTGCGTTGCGTTTAACATTACTTTATTATAAATAGACCTTTTCAACGCACAAAAATGTTTCAAACACGATACAAATATTTTTCAAATAATAACTTTGACAGTGTGAACATACAAATTATCAATGTTGACAACAATAGCAACAATTAAACGAATAATATGACGTTGATGTACATTATTTATATATTATTCATGTCAAATACGATAAGTAATGAACTCTACTATTCATCTTAATAATAATTATACAAGGCTATACACTTTTTGACAGTTAAAAATGATTGAAATTTTATTTCATTTTTCACTATTAGTGATTTTAATCACTTAGTGTAAAGTGATGACGTGCATTGGCTTCTTGAATGATTTGGGTATTCGCGATGCAAGTTTAGACGTCAGCGCCACTAGTGAATTTGTTTGGAGGGTATTGAGATCTGTCAATCTCGTGTTTACTTTGTCATATTTTTGTGTAATTTCGCTTTATTTTTAAAAATTTTATATAAACATAGGTTTATAATATTAATATAATAACAACTACGATGTTATTGAATATTCAATGAAACTGAAATGATATAAAAATATCATAATGAAATGATTACATAACCTTGTAAGTAATACCTACCATAAAAGTTCCAATATCAATACTACATAGATGAAAACGACGTTTATATACAAATGTATTGTACATACAAACACTTAAATTTGTATAATAACACAAATATAAGAGAAATTACGCAAAAATATTCCAAAGTACACAAGAGATTGACAGATGTCAATACCCTCCAAACAAGTTCACTAGTGGCGCTGACGTCTAAACTTGCATCGCGAATACCAACGACGAAATATAACTAGACAAAACATTCCCTATCCCTCTTCACTGAATGTTTTGATTTCGGCTGGCCAGAAAGAGACAGAGATATGTTTTATATAGTTCGTGAATTTCTCACTAGAGGCCACTTGAATATATCAGTGTAATTTGACATTTGCGGTTTTGTTTTTAAGTGAAACGTTGGTTTTTATTTAATACCAAAGCTTATAAATAATTAAATAAACAAATCATATTGGATATTGTTATAAATTAATTTTACGCTTAAATTCATTTGGCAACACAGGCAAGGTACACAAGCTGTATTCTTGGCAACCTTGTTGCGGTGGGTCATACAAGCAAATGTCAAAGCCCGCACCCCATATGCAAAATGGATGCGTTTTTGTAAGTTTTTTTTACAGATTTTCAGATCTGTAAGACTTGCAGATTTGACCTATAATCGAAATATATGTATAACTTGATGTATATTCTAAAATGTCAATGATATTGCACCTCTAGTGAGAAATGCTCGAACTAGTTAAACATATCTCTATCTCTGTCTGGCCAGCCGAAATCAAAACAAATGAAACGATGTTTTGTCTAGTTATATTATTTCGTCGTTGGCGAATACAGTGCGTTAAAAAAATCATAATTCAGGGTAGGCTATGAACAAAAAAACGTATGTCAATTTAAAAGTATTTAATTAAATGTCAATTTGGCAAGAAATATTGTCAAATATGTTAACTAAAGAAATCAAAACTTTTCTTCTTGAATCCTGAATTGAATCCTTATTTTAGAAATAGAATGGCAATATTATGTATCCTTGTTTATTATCTTTTCTCCGTAAAATTACATTTCACCATCAATTTTTACAACTTAACTTCTAGATTGAATAATAATCAGATATACGTTTCTGAGTTCATAGCCTACTCCGAATTAGGATTTTTACTGAACACACTTGTATTTAAAGCAGCAGAATGAATTTTGTAGAAATATCTAATCATATGTGAAGGTTTTACAATTTGTTGAAAATGTAAACCGGCCGAACTTTGATGAGTTTGGGCTCGTAATTTTGCATTAATAACCTATGATAATGTGGAAGATATGATCATACCTTGTATCAGCTTTATTTTTTCCCCAATTAATTAGTACTTCTTCAACTTCATCCACATTCAACTCCAAACTCGTTTCAGTGAAATCGTCATAATCGTGACTCTTCTCATCTTCTACAAATGTTTCATTTACTTCTTTTCCTCGAGTCTTCCTCTGAGGAATGACATTTTGCGTCCCCTCGCCTGTTGCAGTCAAGTTATTATCTTTGGATGAATTCTCTGGCAATTCTGTATCGTTCGGTTTGTCTACTTCTTGTTTAATGTCAATACTGCCGAATGCATTGCTGTATTTATCCCTAAAGTCTTCCACAAACTGTGTGGCTGCCGGTAAGTCTTTTTTGTATCGATTTAGAAGAACGTTAGAATGTAAACACATCAATTTGAACTCGTAAAACTGGCGTAATTTTTCTTGGCATAGAACACATATTGTTGTTGGGAGAGTATCATTAGCGTTTACCTGAAGAGAATACTAATAAAGCGAAATTGTTTAACAGTGAAGGACTTAACCTTACTTGTATATCGCAGACTGTCTTTAATTTATCACATAATGTTACAGAATCATCATCTAAAGATAAAACATTGATTAGACTATTATTATCACTAACGCATAACCTGCAGATTTTAGCAAAGTCTATCATTTTGTTGTATATTGTATGTATATATTAATTAAACATTCACGTAAGTGTACGTTCCACTCAGCGATTGGCGACCACAACGACAACGCTCGCAAATGCGTTATGCGTTCCACAGCCGCGAACGTCGTGGTTGCTCTAATACGTCACGGCCGACGTCATTAACAACGACCGGACTAAACGGCGACCGCCAAGCTCATAGCGTGGGCCGACGCGGTCATTTGGCATTTTTGCGCAATATTTTTTTAATGTTGTAATTATAAGTAGTGTTGTTAATTTTTGATCTCTCGCTAAGAGAGGTATTGGATTCATGCTAAAATTCGCATATCCAGATTTTATTGAATAAGCACGATTAAGGTCCCTAGAATCCGATTATAACATTTTTAAAATGATGTGTGTGTGTGGATGTGTGTATGTGTATGTATGGATGTTGGAGGGACGATTCCTCAAAAACTATAAGACTTAAAAAATATTTAACTGCAGTTTCCTCAATCTGACATTCCTGGGAAGAGCTGAAAAGGTTTTGGTAACAATTGAACAACCGGAAGTAGTAGTTTCTTAGAAAAATTCTTCTAAATATAATTTTTTGGGAGTTTATTTTATTAAATATTGAAGAACATAAAATTCTCCATCTAATACACTTAAAAATTTTATTATATCTTGTATAGATTTAGAGATACAGACACTATAATTTATAAAGTATTCTAATCGCGGAGGCTAAGACACTAAGGAAACCAGTTGACAAATTCCAATGTTTATAACATATATAATGTAAAATAAGATTTAGTAGAAAATCTGATGGTTTTATGAAATAAGGATTAGTTTATTTTCATAAAAAAGTTTTATTATTGGCAATCGATTTCGTCGCAACGGACATCATCAGGCCACAGCTGTAATACAATATTTCTTGTAGAAAAAACATATAAAATTTTTTACATATGAAAATTATATAAATGGTTGGGATAAATTTAGAAAATTATTTTAGTTTGTATTACAAAAATATAAATGTAGATAAATATATGGTTATTAATAATAATGAATGATAAAATGTTAGAAAATAGAAGACAGGTTTATGAGATGATTAAAATGGATTTCAAAAAAGTTTTTGTAAGGTTAGGTGAGTGAAACAATCATAAACTTTAAATGTATTTATATAAAATTGAAAAAACTTACCGTCAATTAAGTAATTAAACAGAAGTATATAGTATTTTCATTTTGAAAATTTTTAAAAATTTAAAAAATTTAAAAAATATGAAAAAATATGAAAGGTGTTGAAAACGTGTGTTTTCACAACCAGAGGAACAAGATTTATGAACAGCTGAGCGGAAACCGGAATTAGATTTTAGTGTTATTTATTGTGTTAAATAGTTTTTAATTTATTTAAATGGCGCGAGATTTTTGAAAATATATTGTTCTGGAAAATCTATGACTTCGTTTAAGAGCGGTTTGTTGTCTTTAATATGTTTTAAGATTTCGTATTTTTCGAGTATAATTAATTTATGAAAGTCTGTTTCTGAATGTAATAGTTTTATGTTATTAAGAGTGATAGTATGGTTTGTATTGAATATCTTAATAACATAAAACTATTACATTCAGAAACAGACTTTCATAAATTAATTATACTCGAAAAATACGAAATCTTAAAACATATTAAAGACAACAAACCGCTCTTAAACGAAGTCATAGATTTTCCAGAACAATATATTTTCAAAAATCTCGCGCCATTTAAATAAATTAAAAACTATTTAACACAATAAATAACACTAAAATCTAATTCCGGTTTCCGCTCAGCTGTTCATAAATCTTGTTCCTCTGGTTGTGAAAACACACGTTTTCAACACCTTTCATATTTTTTCATATTTTTTAAATTTTTTAAATTTTTAAAAATTTTCAAAATGAAAATACTATATACTTCTGTTTAATTACTTAATTGACGGTAAGTTTTTTCAATTTTATATAAATACATTTAAAGTTTATGATTGTTTCACTCACCTAACCTTACAAAAACTTTTTTGAAATCCATTTTAATCATCTCATAAACCTGTCTTCTATTTTCTAACATTTTATCATTCATTATTATTAATAACCATATATTTATCTACATTTATATTTTTGTAATACAAACTAAAATAATTTTCTAAATTTATCCCAACCATTTATATAATTTTCATATGTAAAAAATTTTATATGTTTTTTCTACAAGAAATATATTGTATTACAGCTGTGGCCTGATGATGTCCGTTGCGACGAAATCGATTGCCAATAATAAAACTTTTTTATGAAAATAAACTAATCCTTATTTCATAAAACCATCAGATTTTCTACTAAATCTTATTTTACATTATATATAATTAAAGTCTGAAAATGGAGTCATTTATACGAATCAGAGTTTATAACATAGTTTGTAAATGACATAATATGTCAGTGTCAAAAATCAACAGTTTTAGTGACATTCTGATAGGTTTTTCTGGGTAGTATATTTAATCTTTCTTATTGTTTTATTAATTAAATATTTGAAATTATAGGTAAAATGCATATATCCATCAGAAATACCGTCAATCTGGTTAATGAATTGGAAGAATCTCTGACATTTAGAAACTGCCTCATACAATGAAAAATAAATATAATTAGAATTATATGTATGCAGAAGACATGTTAAATACAATAAAAAACAATATTTGGGTAAAGTTCTGTAATATTTTGTTATAAAACGACGGTTCGAAAGCGAAGTGCAATACAATACTTATATAACCTAAAATGGAAATGGCGAGAGGTCTTGTGCTGGCCACAACAGATTTTTAAAATTATTTTTAATTTATGCTTGGTTTATGCAGCATGTAAATTATGAAATTAAATTAAGCCACTGAATTAAGAATCTAAACTAAATTAACGTCGTTTATGCAGTAAATTAAAATTCAGAATTTTATGTTTGACATTACGAATAATCTAACTTTTATATGTGAAATTGCGATACATTATATTCATATAGGATAAAAAATAAAGGTAAACAATTATTGAATACGTCCAATTAGTATTTCGTCGCTCTTTTCTGCAGAAACTTTGTTATCATCGTACATTTCACAGGTTAGGTGCGAAAATCTGTCATACGCACGTGTCGCAGGCGCAAAACTAAAAAATTATAAAATTAAACTAAAAGTTGAAAATCGCCAACTTCTTAATTTAGTTTCATTAGTTTAATTCTTCAGTTCAGTTGCATAAACGTTGTCATTGACAACAATGGTTTCTACTTGTTTAATTTAGTCTTACAATTATTTTTTTAATTTAGTTGCCTGCATAAAAACCCAGCATTAGTTTCAATTTTTTACTCCAACAAAACTCATTCGTTCCAAAACACACTACACTCTTAAATTACGTCATCATACTCTAACTCCTACTCTAATATTCGGTACTCTTGATTTTGGAATGCAGCTCTATCCTTCGATCTGACCATAGACAACACATATTACCTAAAATCTGACAGTTTCTCCCCAGTTTTTGATTAGCTTCGTCACGTGAGTGTCTGGAACCTATTCGCTAGTGAAATAGAGCAATAGGACGTCTAGCGGCGAAAATATGAACTAGTACATGGTAGTAAGTCCTAGCCGAGGTAGCGGCGAACGCATCGTTTCTATCATTCTGTCACTTATTTAACAAATAAATCACGAGTGGATTGAAATTTGTAGGCTATACTTCATTTAGAAAATAGTAGATTACTCTTAAGAGCCGACCGTTTTTACATGCATTGAATAAATAATTTAAATTTGTGAAACCAAGCTTTGTCAATAATAAATATATTTATCTGTAAAAATGTCAAAATCTAAAATTGCAACAAAATATGGTTAAACATCACTTAATTCTATAGATTTTATTTGACAACTGACAGGCGATATTTGTTTCGTTTCTGTGAAATAGGTTTATATTCTGACCAATCAAAGGGTAGAATTTATATATCCCTAACTAAATCAACGCTATTCTTACGTGAAATAAAGTATAATAATAAAATCAAAAACTTCAACACGTTTGAGTTGCGTTTAATCTATGTACGTCATTAGCACGCAGAAATCCAGAAATAATTAATTTCCATAATTTCCCGAAAACAAGAACCTAAATTCTATAGAAAAATTTATTAGAAAAATTTGCCAATTTGAAATAGTTGGTAGACGAAAGTTATGCATTCATCTTTTAAAAATGGGAAAGGAACCGAGTAAAAATAATGCTTGCTCCTTGCATTTTGTAAAGCAAGATTATATTTTGCCGGGTATAACTACAAGATAATAATTACTTATAGTGTCTTTATTAAAATACTTCGTAATGAAATCTAAACTTGTAGACCTGCCTGCACAAAGATGACAATAAAATAATAATACTTATCTCTCCATTAATCTTCTAAAGACTGTAATAATGCAGTACTATGTAGATTCAAGAAAACAAAGACTCGAATCATGTAAATTCAAAATTCGAGAGAATGCTGAACATAATTTTTATATGAAACGGACTAGTTCGCAAAATTCAAAATGTTATTCATACTAGAAACATTATTTTTATTTAATATTAACTATAATATTAATATTACTTTGTATTTCAAACGCCGCAATGTATAAGAATACAGTTGCGGGAAACGAATCATCTACCTTAAACCGGCCATATTGTTACGTCACGCGCTAAGCTCCTCCTCTTCTTCACTCGCGAATAGCGCCACCCTATGCACCTTCTAGAAATACGTAATAAAATTTGTGCACTAGTAGCCCACCCCAAAGTACTCATAATAGGAGAATCCAGTATTAAAAGTGACATGATTACGTAAAACTATCTTGTATTTGGGTACTTCTTTCAAATAATGCATTCTTGTTATGTTCTTATAGTTTACCAAATGATGAAAAAAGAAAAGAATAACAAAATTTAAGTCCCAATATAAAACAAGTATTAGTTTGTGCAAATCGTTTTGAGAAAAATGATTTTTAGTTATACAAATGGTAAAAATTGTAATAATTGACATTGTTTCATGGGGATTTGACTTTATAATTGTACTTTTACGTTAGAAATACAATAAAAAATTGTAACTGTCAGTGAAGTCATTCAAAATCATCGGCGGCAACAGTTCATAGCTATGATGCTGCCATCTAGCTTTGCCCGCCTGCTTCCATAGTCAGATATATTGATTCGGCTGCTGTGCTTACGACTCCTTTATCTCTGAATGGACCTTTTTCATTGTCGATATGCGCATGCTTACTAAATTAGAATGCCTATGGTCGCCGTGAAGTGAGATATAGATCGTAGATCCAACTTCACAGTTGTTTATCAATATATTTTGTCAACAGTAGTTGTCAGCTGTGTTGTCATTGTCACATTGTCTTGATTTTTTAATGCGTTGTTATGGTAGGTGCATATTGTTGTGTTCCAGGCTGTCGAAGTCGTAGTAAATCTAAAGAAAAGGTATCGTGGCATTTGTTTCCCGCTAATAATAAGATAAAGCAAGAGTGGTTACGACGGATTAATAGAAGAACTGAAAATGGAACTATATGGCAACCAAATTATTTTCACAGAATTTGTGGAAAGCATTTTAATAAATCGGGCAAAAAAGAAAGCCACAATAAATACCCAATATACTTTCCAAATCATATAGTTTCAGAGAATACCGGTAAATATACTTAATGTAAATTTAACCTTATTTTTATAATACATAAACATTGTGCTGTGCTATGCTAAATTATTTTCTGTGTGCTAATCATCTATTATAAATTCACCTTATTTTTAGTGAGACAAGTTGAACAAGTTCGCATTTATGAAGATTTTGAAGTGGGTAAAAATGTGGAAATAGGAAAACAAGAAGACTTAAATTTATTACAAGTTAACAGTACGAATGAAATTGAAGATGCATTAATGCATTATGAACATACATATTCAAAAAGCGAGGATAATTTAAATGAATTAGAGGCAAATAAAGTTAATATAAATAACCTGGAAACGAAGGTGAGTACTAGCTTGATAGTTCAAAATTGTTGTATCATTTTTGCCGTGGCTACAGGCACGCTAACGTGCCGCGCTTTAACACATGTGAATGCATCATCATGCCCACGCAACAATATGGGCGGGCAACTTTTATAAAAATACTTTAATTAAATAATATTTTGGTATGGGCTATTCAGCGAATCAAGCGGTTTACGTCATCGTTTAGGGATTTTTGATATTTCTTTATTTTTTTAAATATATGTTATTAACGGTATTTTAGTGTTTTTTTTTATTATTATGTTTTTGACACCTTTAATAGAAATAATTATATTTGGATATTATTATTAAGTAAAATTTTGTAAATTTTTGCAAAATGACGTTTGATTATATTTTTTTAATATTGGTAATTCTGTACATGTATATTACTAAATATTATATGTCTACATTATATTTTTCAACCTGTATTGTGATTTCATTTTGTTTTTGGTTTCGTTGTTCATTGACAAAATGTCAAATGCTCTGTCATATCAAATTCAAGAGCTTGTAGTTAATTTATTGACATATTTTGAAAATGAAAAATAGATTGGCGGGCTCTTACTTTCACTGAATTGTAATATTGAGGTAATATTTCGTTCTATTTGTTAGTAATAATTTGAAAATTAAATCTATATGTACAGCGTGTGGCAAACGCTATACGCAATGTACAGAAACAGTGAGAAATTGTATGGTATGCAGTATTCTGTATTTTTTTTAAGGATCTCAAAATACTAGTTTGTTGCATATACTACAGAAATGAAGTATTTATAACGGCGTAAGCAGTATCGTTCAGAATATTTTAAATAAAATTGGATTTCGTTGGAAAAAAATTATACCGGACGTGTTACCTTTTTACGAAAGATTTGGATTTATGAAGGCAACCCACAGATCATATTTTAATCCGTTTTACATGCTCATGTAAACGTTTTAACATATGACGTCATTGTTTCTAGTGATATTGTATTTATGACGTAAACCGCTTGATTCGCCGGATGACCCATAGTTAGAAACTTTAATGACAAGTCTGCATAATTTTTGTACTATAATATCCATTATTAACTAAATTACTACACAGGTCACAACGCCCAAGCAATCTCTAATGAGCAAACGAGATTAACTTAAGAAAACATATTATGTTAGCGTTGCCTTTGCAAATATAGGCTATCCAGCTAATCAAGCGGTTTACGTCATAAATACAATATCACTAGAAACAATGACGTCATGTGTTAAAACGTTTATATGAGCATGTAAAACGGATTAAAATATGATCTGCGGTTTGCCTTCTTAAATCCAAATCTTTCTTAAAAAGGTAACACCTCTGGTAAAATTTTGTTCCAGCGAAATCCAATTTTATTTAAAATATTATGAAGGATACTCATTTAACTGTTATAAATACATCTTTCTCGTAGTACGTGCAACAAACTATCTAATGTTATTTGAGATACTTAAAAAAAAAAAAATACAGAATACTGCATAATACCATACAATTTCTCATTGTTTCTGTGCATTCCGTATAGTGTTTGCCACACGCTGTACATATAGATTTGATTTTCAAATTATTACTAACAAATAGAACAAAATATTATCTCAATAATACAATTCAGTGTAAGAGCCCACCATTTTATTTTTCAGTTTGAAAATAAATCAATAAATTAACTACAAGCTTTTGAATTTGACATGACAGAGCATTTGACGTATTGTCAATGAACAACGAAACAAAAAAACACCATGAAATCACAATACAGGTTGAAAAGTATAATATAGACATATAATATTTAGTAATAAACATATTCAGAACTACCAATAATAAAAAAATAATCAAACGTCATTTTGCAAAAATTAACAAAATTTTACTTAATAATAATGGCTGGTAGCACAAGCCTAGTTTTAACTAGAACACTGTTTTAAGAAATGTCAAATTCAAATTTCAATATTGAATTTCACCCGTATGTTTAAAGAACGATGTTTTAAAAAATATTTGTTTCAATAGAACCTATATTCTGCTTTAAAATCTTATTCTGATAAATTTGATATTATTTATTATTAACATTAAATAATATTTGACATTTTTTAAAACAGCGTTTTAATTAAAACAGGCTTGTGCTACCAGTCAATATTTCTAAATAGCCGCCTCGTTGTCGAGCGGTTACAGGTAGTGCTCATGCGACCTTCACCGCTCGGATCTTGGGGTCGTGGGTTCGATTCCCACCAGGGGCTTGGATGTTTGTGTATGTCCTAAATTATAACTTCGAAATAATAAATTGTCATTGGCCAATCAGCACCGTACCGAAGGCCACGGGGGTAAAAAAATATTTCTAAATATAATTATTTCTATTAATGGTTTCAAATACATAATAATAATAAAAAACCAGTAAAATACCGTTAATAAAATATGTATTTACAAATATATAGAAAATTCCAAAAATCCCTAAACGATGACGTAAACCGCTTGATTGGCTGGATAGCCCATTGGCAACTGACTAAGCGATATGCTAACTAGTGGCAAAAATTCGAACTCTAGGAGTTGAGATAGATTTGGCGCGCTCTGTATATAAAACACTGTCGTATCTGAAAAAATTAATATTATTTAATTATTTCTTGCTTTCTATTATAATAATTTGTGCAATTTGCCATCGTAGATCTGTTTAGCAGATAGTGTATTGTATGTATAATAATTAACTTATTGTATTAATCAGGGCATCGAACCCGAACCTGAACCGAACCAAAACCGGAACCAAACCGTAACATTTTAGGGAACCCAAACCGAGAACCGAACCTCAGATATATTTTTAATTGAACCTGAGTCGAAACCGAACCGAGTATTAAAATTCAGGTTCGGGTTTCAACTCCGAGAAGTACATACAGCCGATAATCGACGTCTTAGGCGTTTGCGTTACTGTCTGGGCTGACTTTTCGTGAAAATTGTGTTCGTTTCTTGTTGCGTTTTGCGTAAATTCCGGCAAAAAAAATAATTTAATTTTACATTATTTCGAACCTGAACCGCGAACAAAACCGCAAATTTTATTAATGCTTGAACCAGAACCGCACCCGAACCCATCTTTCAAAAAACAAATTAACCTGAACCTAAACCGAACCTAGTTTTGGGCGGGTTCGATGCCCTGGTATTAATTATTATATACAAATAATTGCATTCTAACCTTGAAAACAAGTTTGTTTTCGAACTTTCATTAATTTTTGCATAATTGTTTTTTTTTATTAAAATGAATAATATGTATGAGTAAACTGGTCTGTACCCCAATGCAAGTCGTTATTTAAAAAAACATAATATGTTAGTTACCATTCTTTCTCTCAAAAAAATAAAGATTATGTTATTGAGAACAAATTTGGAGATAAAGAGAAAATTGACCGGCGAAAAACCTGGATAATAAAATTAAAAATAGGGAAACCAGTTTCTAAATTTATGAAGGTCTTTACATTTGGCTGATAGTGATTATTTTACCAGAGGTATGTATTCTGCAAGAGGAAAAGTTTTATTTGCAATAAGTATATGTTCTTTTTTAAATGTTAATACAAATAAACGAAAATGTTTAAAAAAACTACTGTACCTTCCAAAAATTTGCCTACTTTAAAGCATGAAGACAAACCTTTCACTAGCAGTAGTCGAAATTCTCGCTTATTTGCAAGAAATTATAGAAAAAATAAAACTAATATTTATCATGTTGAAAATGCATGCATTCTTAAGCAGAGTTTGTTGCTGCCGAAGCTTTATTAGTTTAAAAAACACGAAGAAAACACAAAAACACTCCTACAAAGATTATAGTTATCATATGGTTATCTCAACTCCGTGAGTTCAAGTAAATTCCGCTTTGGCGCTGCGAGCTTAACTGAAAGTCAGTTGCCAATACAATGAGGCACGGCAAGTGATGACGCAATCATGTGCCTCTAGAGTGTTAAAATGCGGCACGTTAGCGTGCCTGTGGTCACTATTTTTATTTTTTCTAGATTCAATTTTTAATACACGAAAATCAGAAGAAGAATGATGAACTGGAAAAATTTAAATCTGAAATTAATATCTTGAAATCTAAATGCAAACATATGGAGAAAAAGAAGACTCGAATTAATTTAGTACAAAGATTGAAAGAAGACGATAGTTTATTATGTTTTTATACAGGTTTTGCTAATAACATTCGCTTCAAAATATTTGCAGATTTTATTAAACCAGGATATGATCTAGCGCGGAAAATGTCATTTAAAAATGTAGAACGATATGCTACTGGTAATTTTATTTTAAATTTTGAAGAACAATTAGTACTAGTACTAATGAAATTGAGATTAGGATTATTGGAACAGGATCTTGCCTGTAGATTCAACGTATCTATTAGTACAGTAAGCCGAATTTGGTCGTTTTGGATTAATTTACTATATAGCCAGTTATTACAAGTACCTCATTGGCCAAGTAAAACAATAGTAAATAAATATATGCCAGATGCATTTAAAAAATTATATCCCAACACGAGAGTCATTTTCAATTGTACAGAAATACTAATTGGACCACCATCAGATTTTGGAGTTCAAAATAAAAGTCATAATACGGCAAAAGGATTAGTGGGAATTACTCCAAATGGATTTATTTCGTTTGTGTCAGATTTATATCCTGGCCGAACTACAGACAAAGAAATATTTCAAGAATGTGGAATTTTGGAGAAGTTGGAACCGGGCGACGGAGTTATGGCAAATCGGGGTTTCTCTTTAGATTTAGAAGATATTTTTAGAGATAAAAATATAACGTTGAATACACCTCCGTTTTTGAGAAAAAAACAGTTTGATGAAAACGTGGAGGAAAACAGAGAGTTTACAAAATTACGAGTACATGTTGAACGAGTTATTCGACACGTAAAAACATTTAAGATATTAAAAAATATTTACAGTAATTGCATGAATGATAAATTAAATCAAATTTGGCATATTTGTTACTTATTATTAAATTTTATTAATGAACCGTTGTTAGACAATGTAATAAAAAAATAATAATTATACTATGTGTTTTATTAACTCTATTTGTGTTTTATAAATACCGAGTTTTTTTTTTATCAGTGAACATGGGCGTATGTCATTACCATAGTTACATTTAAAATGATTGACAGCAATGCATTATCGCGTTTTTTTTTTAAACTGGACATAGGACGTGACATTTAGTATATCTGTCAATGTCATCAAATTGTCATACTTCAAAATGTAGGTATACAGTTAAAGAAAAGTTCAAATTGTAAATTGGAGTAATTATAACGAGTCTACAAGTTTCTGACTTATGTGCATTAACTTTTAATAAGCGACCCAGTCCAACAACTATAAGAAAAATTTACAATGACTACAGAACTAAAGGATGCGTCAATAAACAGCACAAGAAGAAAATCAGACTAAGTACTGTAGTTAATAGTAAAACAAGAAATTATACAATTAATTGAAAGTGACAACACCCTGTCAACAATTTTTTTTCTGAAAAGAATACTAGTAAAAGTACAGTATACAAGATTTTAAGACAAGAACATTTTAAGAGTTTTAAATATCAAAATCACCAAGAGTTATTGCAAAACAATATACAGTCTGTCCCATTTAGAAGTGCCACCATTGGGATCTCGAGAACTATAAGAGATACGATGACGGTGAAATGGAACTTTTTGTGCGCGTTTGGGAGGCCATCTCAGATGTGCTTTTGTTTTCCCAAAAATTCTCATAGAACACTAGATAATAACGAAAAAGTGAATATTGTTGATTTTTTTTCTTTTTCAAATAACTTCTAAACTGTTAATAATTGAGAAAAACGTTTCAAATATAAAAGATAGATATTTTTATTAACTAACCAGTGGCGTACGACATAAATTTTTGTATCCGTAAATTTTCGAGATATAACACAAACTTATATTTTTTTAAATGGAACCCATATCTGATTTTAGTCTCCAAAATATAATATTTTTTTCTCTTTTCAATGATGTAAGGGTTATTATGTTTTGCTCCTAAAATTTATTTTTTTTCTTTATTTTTGTGAATTTTCTTATTATTTCTCAAAAAAAAAAATATTGTTTTTATTAATTATATTATAATTGATCGATGTAATTTATTTTATGCCTTTATTACGTAATATTTTTATTCTAGACTCATAATTACAAATTACACTATAATGCGCCAACGGCGACCTGATACAAAATATTATAAAAATTTATTTGATGCGAGTTTTGAGTAAATTTTCCAAACAAAATAAATTATTTAAATACAAGGAGTATTTCTAAATAGAAATCTTTCAAAATAATTGTAAATTTAATACAAAATAAGGAAAAAATAATAATTTTAAAGGTAAAACAAATATAAAACATAATAACGCTTACAACACTGAAAAGAGAAAAAAAAATAGTTATTTTTTTGAGACTAAAATCAGATATGGGTTCCATTTAAAAAAATATAAGTTTGTATTATATCTCGAAATTTTACGGATATAAAAATTTGTTTCGTACGCCACTGGTTAGTTAATAAAAATATCTATCTTTTATATTTGAAACGTTTTTCTCAATTACCAATAGCTGAGAAGTTATTTGAAAAAGAAAAAATCAACAATAATCAGTTTTTCGTCATTATCTAGTGCCCTATGAGAATTTTTGGAAAAACAAAAGCACATCTGAGATGGCCTCTTAAAGGCGCACAAAAAGTTCCATTTAACCGACATCGTATCTCTTATAGTTCTCGAGATCCCAATGGTGGTACTTCTAAATAGGACACACTGTAGAACGAAGAAATATCTTTTGCGAAGATATGATGAACTAAATTAATAGTGGGGAAATATTACTGGATCGAATTTTATTTACGGATGAAGCGACATTTTATATTAATCGGGAAGTAAATTCACATAATTGCAAGTATTGGAGTCGTCAAAATTTTCACATATATCTGCACCAGGTATTCCCCCAACGCTGGATAGGACGTGGTGGAGAAGTGGAGTGGCCTGCAATGCCACCAGATCTTGCACCAAAAGATTTTTTTTTCTTTGGGACCATTTAAAAAATTGTATTTACAATGGTGACAAAATAAATATTGATCAATTAAAAAATAGGAATAAAATATAATTTATATTAATTATTTCTTGCCTTAGGCTTATGTCAGAGTATAGAATTATACCATACAATTTGAACTTTTTCTTCAACTGTATACATTTTGAAATATCACAATTTGATGACATTGACATATATACTAAATGTCACGTCCTATGTCGTTTAAAAAAAAAAAATCTGTTGTGGCCAGCACAAGACCTTCCGTCAATTCAATGTATTTTGTACAAATCCCATACCAAAAAGTCCTTGGAACAGATTCTATATAATATCATGTAAAATCGATCACGAACACATACTATTTTTTAAAAATTCTGTACCAAAAGTTGATTCGAAAAGGTTCTATAAATCCAATAAAATTATAACATAAATATACACTAGGTAAAATGCACTAGACACTTCCTTCATTTCTTCTTTCCCCTATTTTATTAGGGGTCGCTGTTTCCTCTTCTCTTCCACTCATTCTTGTCCAACGCATCACACAGTCCTTTCTTTCTCAAGTCTTTTGCGATACAGTCCTTCCGTCTTCTCTTTGGCCTTTCTCTGCATGTCACTTGCGAGGAACACTATGCCATATCAATTTTAGATCCTATACGCTCCATATTTGGATTTGCACTTCCAACTGACATCTGTCAATTAGAATTTTTTAATATATCATCTGTTTCCATGATAAATTGCAAAGCAGACTAATTTTTCAAAATTAATTTCTTTATAACGCTTTAAATCTACATCTATTGATTATGAAGGAAAATGTATAATAAAACCATATAGAGAAGAGTATTTTCTTTAATATGTATAATAACAAAATGTCAAAAAATAATATTTAACTGCGTTTTTTTAGGAAAAACTGTTAAAATCTTCAAATAAGGGTACTTCCGGTGGAGTAATTATAACCAAAATCTAATCAACTCTTCATATGGTCGTACAGAAGAGGAATACGAAAGAATTATAATTTTTAGAATTGTAGTATTGGAGTTATCGTCGGAGAAAAATTTGTCACACACGGACACACACACACACGGACACACACACACACACACACACGGACACACACACACACACATACAGACATCATCTTAAAAATGGTATATTCGTATTGTAGGGACCCTAAAACGTGCTTATTCATTAAAAACTCACCACCGAATTTTTTGACCAAAGACAATACCTTCCTTACCTAAAGGTGACGGAAGGTAAAAACGCGATAATACATTGCTACCAATCATTTTAAATGTAACTATGGTAATGACACGCCCATGTTCACTGATAAAAAAAAACTCTCGGTATAAGTCTTTTCGCTCATATATGTATAAATGGTAATTATGTACAAGTGTAAATCGAAAAATGAGACATAGGCGTTTAACATGGGAATTCAGTTTTTCTTTGCGCAAGCGTTACCTAATTATTTTCTGTTAAAAATGCTTCAAGTAAATAGAGATTTAATTTTGACGTTTTAAACTGTCATTTTTAACTCCATAGCAACAAGTACATACATACATACATAAAATCACGCGTATCCCACTTAAGGCCGGTTTTTCAATATCTGGTTTAAATTTTAACCAAGAGTTAAATAAACAAAACTGAAACGAAATGAACTGTCAAATGTCAGATTTATCATTGCTGTCAACAAAACGATGTAATATTGTTTACATAACTAAAAGTTAAACTTTTATCCAGATTGAAAAACCGGCCCTTAGTGGGTTAGCAAAAACCCGAAAACAATATTAACAATAGGGAAAGGGATAAGAGTAAGAACATATTGAAGTGACCGATTTTCGGTAGCGAATAACCGCATCCGACCACAATAATAGTTACATAACAATCATCCTTCGCCACACATTCCTATCCATGCACACTTCTTTCACCTCAGCCACATTCACAAACGTATTCATACATAAGAGCAGAGGAACATATTAAAGCAACAAGTACAAGTAACATTTTATTCACAAGTGAATTAAAAATTTTTAAATCACTCTCACATTTTTTTTAATTCATTGCAACAAATAATGCATTTAAAATAACATCAGGCACGAAATTAACACTTACCATAGTATTTATCAGACATTATCAGCCATTTTCATTATTTTTCACGGCACAAATGAGAGACAATAAAGCTTTTTAAATAGATGACTTGACATCTATCATCGTCGATTGTCATGCACAGTCTACTAACTGATTAGTTTTTTGTTTTGTCAAAATTAAATATTATAATGGTTTTTATTACTATTTCATCAAAATTGAATAAAATATTGTACAAATCACGTGAGCTAAGAATGTTTATTCACTCGAACAAATTAACTTTCTTAATTTTCTTCTCATGAATAAACATTAACTTAACTCACTTGGTGTGTAAATATCTATTAAATTCTGCATGTAAATCATGTGAAACGATTATTCTATCTCTTCATATAAACGTAAAAAGTTTATTGTCCTCCTGAACTGTAAACATAACAATCACACATCGTTGACGTCTATGGTAGGTTATATATTATCTGTGGGTAGTTGTGATTGGATTTTACACATGCGCTGACTTTACCGCACCGAATAAAGTAATAAACACCCACATTTTTAAGTTTTAAGAGATTATTAATAAATAAAGCTACTTTGTAACAATAAAGAATACAAAAACGCTAGTTATCGCAATTCATCTTTCAATAATAATATTAAAATAAAACTGAATTTCTTTTAATTAAATCTGCCAACGCCATCTGTTAGCATTAGCGAATAATAATTCTCAGTCGGCAATGTCAATGTGTCAAAATTTTCAAATGATAAACCGTGTTGAATGATTGATGAGAATTGTTTATTTATTTTATTTCAAATGTATGAAATTCATTTTAATAAATAATGCCGAAAACGGTACGTAACATTAGAATCATTCATATATTCTGTTCAGGGAGTAGAACTGTTATAGATATATGTAGAAACTAATCTACCTAATATATCGAAGATATATATATACCTATATATCCGAGATCTTCTTGGAAGTGTTAAAGATAAAGTTCCTCTACAATGTTCTGGTATATATAAGATTCCTTGCCTTTGTGGAAAAGTGTACATTGGACAAACTGGCCGAACAATAGCTACTAGAATAAAGGAACACCAACGCCATATAAGACTTAATCAGCCTGATAAATCAGCGGTAGCTGAACATGCCATAAAAGAACTTCACGGAGTTGATTTTGAAAATACAAAAATTATAGCAAAGGAAAATCACTGGAATAGAAGATTGATAAGAGAAGCAATTGAAATTCAGAAGTCTCCTAATAATATCAATCTTAACACAGGCTATGAACTAAATAAATCATGGTACCTTGTTATTCGTTTATAATTTTCTTTTTCATTTGTATGTTTTATATTAACCATTTATCAATGTACCTTTGATTTTATATACTTGTAGTCTTGACTACATATTTATTTATTTATGTTATTGTTATTAAAACCTGAAGAAGACAGTACCTTGCTGTCGAAACGTTGTTAATTTAATAAAATATCTACAGAACTAAACCCAAATATTGTTTAATTTTAATAATCTACCTAACCTTAATTTTCCAGCAAAGACATTCTTAAATAAATCAAATAATCAAAGCGCAAATTCTTGGTATATGTTCCAACCTTTAAAAAAAGCATAAATATTTAACTATGTACATGAATTAAAGTCGTTAATTAATTGAGCAATGTATTTAATAGTGTGAATCTTGATGCATCTAGCTTGATGACAACAATGGTTTAACGTTAACAAGCAAAATTTATACAAAATACATATTTTAATAGATATCTCGACCAAAAAATTTAATACGTAATGTGTGCGTTAGGTATTCCCTTAGACCAGGAATAGAGGGGAGACAGGGCATGCTATGTATTTCGCCGTAAGAAGACTTTCCAAATCATCATAGCGACTTTCGACCTTATTGAAACGTCAAAGTCAGCTGCGATAGCCCAATCGACCAGATGTGTTACATACGTGTGCAGTCGAACGAATAAGTTTTCAAAATCAACAAGCGTCACCCGACGTTATCAATCATTATTTTGACTTCTGACGTTCTTGAATACATACGTCTTTAGTTTGATTCATAGTTTTCTTAGTTTTAAATTGTTTTATTTATGTTATGGATAATCAAGTATTTATTTAGATTTGGTCAACTGTAACATAACAATATTTAACTGGTCGACTAGCTATTCCACCTGATTCAATAAGGGTCAAAATCGCAGAGATGATTTGGAAATATACGCGTGAATATGCCCTGTCTCCCCTCTATTCCTGGTCTAAGGGTATTCCTACAACGCTCGATTTTATTGCAGCACTCCGCTGCGTGTTGTTCTTCAATATAAAACCTCGCGTTGTAAAATAACACCTACCGCACGTATAATATAAATAACTATTATCTGTTTTCGATATTGTCAGTAATTGTAGTCAGTATCTTAACGAAATGCACAAATAAATAAAATTCTCGAAAAATTTTAAGCTAATCCCCATTCCTAATTAGCGAATTCTACTCTAATTTTGACAGTTTATATCTTAAAATATAGTCTAATGTCTAATCTATTCCTCGTACCTACGACCTACCTTTTTTGATAATGTTTCGAAGATTAAATTTTAAATACTGGTATATAATAGAATTCACTAATCAAAAATGAGGCTTAGCTTAAACTTTTTTTAAACTATACCTGAATGTGTTTTTCTTTAAAATAAAACCAATATAAACGAAAATACATGGGCCCGTATTACTAGCGCTACTTCAAATGTCAACCAGAGATAACATATCCATACTGGGTGTAACACGTACACCGACCACTGCCATTATTACCTTTATTATTGTTACAAAAAAATACTATAGAACAAAGTTGTAGGGGACCAAGGGGGACATTCTTTCAGAGAAGAAAATATTTTTTTAAACCAGTGGTTCTCAAGTTACAACACAAAGTTATATTTTTTCAAATGGGATTCTACATATTTTTTATACCTATTCGATAGCATATTTTTTTCTGAATTCAACCATGTATTAGTTTTATATCCTTACATAATAAAAATATTGAAAAAAATGCGATTGAAATTTTAATAAAACAATAACAAAAGAACCAAATATAGCTGCTGTCAAATAATAATTAGCGTTCTAATTAATTACTAATTACTAAAAAATAATGGAGCTTTAATATATGGCTTGGAATGTTTGGGAATAAAATTATTGGACCACATTTTTATGAAGACAATTTAAACGCTGCACATTATTTATGTTTCTTGGAAAATAAATTATTAAATTATTTAGAAGATTTAAACTTGAATGAAAGACAAAATATGTGGCTCCAACAAGATGGAGCGCCGGCTCACAATACTCGTCAAGTGTACGAACGGCTCAACGAAATGTTTCAAGGTCGGTGGATAGCAACAAATGGGCCATACAAATGGCCCGCTCGTTCCCCGGACTTGACACCCCTTGATTTTTTTTTATGGGGATATCTTAAAGATAGAGTATATTCAAAACCAGTGACAACGAAACAAAATTTGATGGACAGAGTTAGAGAAGTTTGCGCTGCTTTGACACCAGAAAATGTAATAAAAGCTACTTCTTCTGTTTTAAATAGAATAGAATAATGCCTAGAAAATAATGGAAATCAAATAGAATATTATTTATAAGGAGTAATTAACAATTATTAATTTTCAATTTAAATTTATCACTCTTGTTTCTCATCCATGGCCTACTGTACAATAATATTAAAAATAAAAATTTATTTAAATTTCAATCGCATTTTTTTCAATATTTTTATTATGTAAGGATATAAAACTAATACATGGTTGAATTAAAAAAAAATATGCTATCGAATAGGCATAAAAAATATGTAGAATCCCATTTGAAAAAATATAACTTTGTGTTGTAACTTGAGAACCACTGGTTTAAAAAAATATTTTCTTCTCTGATAGAATGTCCCCCTTGGTCCCCTACAACTTTGTTCTATAGTATTTTTTTGTAACTATAATAATAAAGGTAATAATGACGGTGGTCGGTGTACGTGTTACACCCTGTATACAATTATACATAGATGTCAACTTTAGTATAAAAAATGAGAAAAAAAATAATTAAATTGTAAATAGCACTTATTTCAAATATTATAGGCTTCATTTTCAAAAATATCAAACCTATTTTTGTATACTCGTAAAATTAAAATCGAAGTAGCACTACTACTAGACGGGTCATTATAATAACACAAATGACAGTGGACCGCCAATGGCGGACAAAAAGCGGGCTCACCATGGCCCCCATGGCCATACCATATCCTGTATTATAGTGGTACCCATAACCCATATAGAGAATAGCGCCATCTGCTATTTTTGAAATGAGTTATGAGTATTTTTTAATAATTTTGTACCTAACTAATGGCAACACTGAATGTCATTCCGCATTCTAAACATTTTGGAGGTTTGGAATTATTTAATTTGTTTTTCATGTATGTAAATGTGATAAATTGAAATTATACATTGTTATAAAAATGCTAGCTCCAAATTACAATTTTAGCAATATGTGCCGAATTTGTACCAAATATACAATGTCCTTATACAGTTTGTACGAAGATGACAATGATGGAATATCTTCTGTTGAGAAATTAAAAGCTATGTGTGGAATTGAAGTAAGTATTTTATCGCAATCGATATTAACGTTTGAGATCAAAACATCTGATGTAAACGTGTTGATGTTTGTTTACTTAAACATAACCTAGTAATATTTTTTTACTGACCGCGTTAGATATTTTAAAATGTATTGTTGTCGCCTTAAATTTAACATCTCTAAATTATTGTACATAAGTATGCTTTGAACAATAGATTATTGAATAAGAAAAACTATTTTACCGTTGAGGGGCACAAGAAAAAATATTTATATATCAATCGCATAAGTCCAAGTTTTGATTATTGTCAGATTGCTACTTGTATTAGGATCATTCGACATATCTTTTATTTCCATGGAAACGTATGTGGTTTTTTGTTTTGTTGTTTCATTATTTTCTGCATTCATTTATTTGCACATATGTTGAATTTCAAAAAGACTGTAGCAGAAGGCTTGAATATACAGAATGTCTCTCAAATAGGGGGATATGGCTTAACCACAGATTCCTGAGGCTAAAATAAGACGATTTAACCAAACTTGCTTCTACCGGAAAGTGTACCATTTAGCAAGAATTCTGCTTCAAAGTTCTTCGAAAAAAATTAATTTTGCTTATAATAATCGGACGATTTATTCGATTTGCATGAAATTTGGTATGACAGTTTATATCGTTATAAGTCATCTTTTAAGATGATACCTGTCATTATTAGTGAACCACTAGTGAATGAAACTTAGGTGTCCCAACATTGATTAGACCGTAACTTTTTATTGGCCACGCTGATAACGTGAAATTATTATTTTTTCAGAAAGATACATTCAATCGTAAACTTTTCTCTTTCTGTGTAATTTGTGATATCTGTTACGGTTCACACAGAAAATAATAAATCCTGAGTGACTGCACCGTGAATTTTTAAAAATTTTAATCTAGCAGTCTGTCCAAATGTCAAACAACTAATTTTTAATGACAGTAACAATTGTTTATGGGTTGTCAAAAATTTTCTTCGCAATATTCTAAAATTAATAACATCCGTTTGTTCGGCCTAATAATATTTTAGGTACTACCATTACTGTAAATAATACCATTACATTTCTTAGCTTACTCCTAAACAAGTTGTGAAGTTTGACAACTCGTTACTGTCATTTAAAATTAAATGTTTGGCATTTGAACAGACTGCTAGATAAAATTTATTTTAAAAATTTAGCGATGCAGACACTCAGATCTTATTTTTTTCTGTGTGAATCGTAACATATATCACAAATTACACAGAGAGAGAAAAGTTTACTATTGAATTTATCTTTCTGAAAATAAATAATTTTGCGTTATCGGCGTGGCCATTAAAAACTTACGGTCTAATCAATGTTGGGACACCTAAGTTTCATGCACTAGTGGTTCACTAATAATAACAGGTATGATCTTAAAAGATGACATAACCATACGAACTGTCATACCAAATTTCATCCATATCGTATAAAACGTTCTGTTATTATAAGCTAAATTAATTATTTTTTTTTGAAGAACTTTGAAGCAGAATTTTGGCTAAATGGTACACTTTCCGGTAGAAGCAAGTTTAGTTAAATCGTCTTATTTTAGCCTCAGGAATCTGTGGTTAAGCCATGTCCTCCTATTTAAGAGACAGTCTGTATAATAAAAATAATATTTGCAGGTAGACGATAGCGATGGCTTTCCAAAAACAATTTGCAGAATTTGCCGAAAAAAACTTAAAAATTACTACGACTTTCGAATTATGTGCCTCAGTTCTCAACAACTTTTGACCACTTACAACGCCGAACAAGAATGCATCGATAATTTTGTCGATGCTCGCCAGTTTGACGATAGCCAAGTAGAAGAATTTCGATATTTTATTGAAGTAGAAGATGAAGAAGAAACAAAAAATGAAGAGGAATTATTGTTTTCTGATATTGAACGTTTTTTCCAAAAAGAAATAATTAGTGATAAGTGTAAAAGTGACAAGAAAATAAAAACTAAAAAACCTACAACAAAAATTAAAAATTCAAAATTGTATGATCCAAATAAAAAACACAAGTGTAAAGTATGTAAAAAGCGTTTTAATTCTGAATTACGAGTAAAGTTACATATGCAAAGACTTCATAAACAAATTTATTTAGAGGAGTGCAAAGTTTCGTGCCCCAAATGTGGAATGAAGTTTCAACAAACGAGAAATTTAAAACGACATTTAGTGTATCACAATTCAGATTCATATTTTGCGTGTGAATTTTGCGATAAAAAATCATTTTCCAAAAAATCTTGGCGAAAACACATTAAAATACATGACGAAAAAATAGAAATCATATGTAAAATTTGTAACAAAACTATTTTGTCAAAACTTGCTCAAATATACCACATGGAATATCATCACACTAAAGAAGTTCTCAATAAAAAAACTTATTTTCACTGTCTAACATGCCAAAAAGAATATGAACATTTTACTGATTTAGAATCACATTGTATGGAAAACCATCGACTGAAAATTCCTGACGAACACAATTATTTAACTGAAAATGGATCTAATCCACCTGAAAAACAATCTGAATCCGATCAAATAAACGCATGTGTTGAATTCCGGTGTAATATCTGCTCCCGGCTGTACAAAGACTTGTCGGATTTGAATTTCCATGTCGAGGAGTGTGTGGCGAAAGTAAACAAACCCAAGACTTGGATGTGCGACGTGTGTGGAAAATGTTTTGGGAACGCTTGGACACTGACGAACCACAAAGCTGGACATTCGACAGCTCGGCCGTTTATATGCGATGTATGTGGGCAGAGATTCAAGTGGCATAACGATTTAACGAATCACAAGAGTAGGATTCATGACAAGATTAGGCCATATGTGTGTAAAATTTGTGGTAAGTTTTTAAATACGATAATTTTTGGTTAATCCGATCACATGGGGTAATTTTGTACCCCCAAGCTACCCATAAATTTAACTTTAGATTTTATAAATCCAAAAAAATCACGAACATATACTATGTAAATTGCATTTGACACTGACATTTGTCAATTAGAAATATTTGAATATATACCCAAATCATTCAAGCAGCCAATGCACGTTATTAATAAAAATTGAATAAAAGTAAAATAAAAGATGTGTGACATCATGTACTGCTACGTTTGCAGAGGTTTTAGAATCTTTATGAAAAGAGTTATATAGATTGCAATCTGTATTATCGACATGTTCATGAACTGTCACTTCTACAAAATAAATACTAAATTTTAGTCCCTGTCCATTTCTATTTAAATTATTTTATAATACTAACCTTATTTATACTTATGTATGCCATATAAAAACAATAAATAAAGGTGAGCCGAATTTCAAAGAAATATACCGAATTCTTCTGATTGATTTGAAGTGCTACCTTTGGCAAATTCACAGATTTTGTGTTTGTGTTAACGGTCACGTTGCGTCGTTGCGTTGCGTTTAACATTATTATAAATAGGCCTTTTCAACGCACAAACTTGTTTCAAACACGATGCAAATATTTTTCAAATTGTCAAATAATAACTTTGACAGTATAAACATACAAATTATCAATGTTGCCAACTATAATAACAAATAAACGAATAATATGAAGTATACCCAAATCATTCAAGCAACCAATGCACGTCATTAATAAAAATTGAATAAAAGTAACTAGATGTGTGACATCATGTACTGCTACGTTTGCAGAGGTTTTAGAATCTTTATGAAAAGAGTTATACAGATTGCAATCTGTATTATCGACATGGTCATGAACTGTCACATCTACAAAATAAATATTATATTTTCGTCACTGTCCATTTCTATTTAAATTATTTTATAATACTAACCTTATTTATACTTATGTATGCCATATAAAGGAAATAAATAAAAGTGAGCCGAATTTCAAAGAAATATACCGAATTCTTCTGATTGATTAGAAGTGCTACCTTTGGTAAATTCACAGATTTTGTGTTTGCGTTAACGGTCAAATTATCAATGTTGTCAACTATAGCAACAATTAAACGAATAACATGACGTTGATGTACATTATTTATATATTATTCATGTCAAATACGATAAATAATGAACTCTACTATTCAGCTTAATAATAATTATATAAGGCTATACACTTTTTGACGGTTAAAAATGATTGAAATTTTATTTCATTTTTCACTATTAGTGATTTTAATGTATAAAGGTTTTTACACTAAGTGATGACGTGCATTGGCTGCTTGAATGATTTGGGTATAGATGTACATTATTTATGTTATTCATGTCATATACGATAAGTAATGAACTGTACTATTCATCTTAAAAATAATTATATAAGGTTATACACTTTTTGACGGTTAAAAAAGATTGAAATTTTATTTCATTTTTCACTATTAGTGATTTTAATGCATTAAGGTTTTTACAGTAAGTGATGACGTGCATTGGCTGCTTGAATGATTTGGGTATAGATGTACATTATTTATGTTATTCATGTCATATACGATAAGTAATGAACTGTACTATTCATCTTAAAAATAATTATATAAGGTTATACACTTTTTGACGGTTAAAAAAGATTGAAATTTTATTTCATTTTTCACTATTAGTGATTTTATTGCATTAAGGTTTTTACACTAAGCGATGACGTGCATCGGCTGCTTGAATGATTTGGGGTATATCAGCTTTTTCCATGATTAAAGCGAAGCTGGCTCATTTTTGAAAGTTAATCTCTTTATAATTCTTTAACTCTATATCTCTATTGAATGTGAAGGAAAATGTATAATCAAATCGTATTCATATTGATAATCACATAAAATATCAAAAAATAATATTTAACTGCGTTTTTTCAAGAAAAACAGTTAAGAACTTCAAATAAGGGAACTTCCTATTGATCAGTTATAACCAAAATCTAATCAACTCTTCATATGGATGTAAAGAAGAGGAATACGAAAGCATTATAAGTTTTAGAATTGTAGTATTGGAGTTATCGTCGGAGAAAAATTTGTCACGCACACACCACACACACGAATACAGACATCGTAAAACTAATAAAATTCTGGGAACCCTAAAACGTGCTTATTCATTAAAAAACCACCAAATTTTTTAACCAAAGATAATATCTTCCATACCTGAAGGTGACGGAAGGTAAAAACGCTAAAACTAGATACATATTTCTGATCTGAAATCAGAGCAGATTTATATTAGTATGTCATCTATACAAGAGGTCTAAAAGTTTTCATAGATTTTGATTTACATATTAACATATTTGTCGGTCGATGTAAAAACACCCGGTATAAAATGTATATGGTGGAACTAACTCGAATTCCGTATAGGAAAAACTTTCTTATTACGCACGCTACAGAAAATTGATGTAGGTCTTTATGGGCCAATTTTTTTATACAACTTTAATAGGCACCACAGAAATTTTCGATCATCTTTTGTTTTTGAGCTACCGGCTAAAACTTGATTTTCGCCTATTTTGAAAATACCTCATATCTCGCTTATTATAAAAAATAAAGAAAATGGGTGGAATTCAGTGGGTTGAAGGTCTGTATTAAAGCTTGTATTAAGTATATGACAACATTGTAATATTTTCCACATGTATCAATGAGATTCAATTGTGATTTAGAAATTTTACCACAGGGAAAAGTAATTCATATATTCTTTAGTCAAATGAGGAAGTATTATTGTAAATGGAAGGTATAAATGGAAACTCATTATTGCAAAATTAGGTTAGAAATATGTCAAATTTGATGTGTCAAATATTTCATACCTGAATGTTAATGAATTTTAAAATATCTCAAACCCCGTTTTGAGCAGTGTTGACATTTGTCCTTTTTTTCTTACTTCTGTTAATAATATTTTTTTCTTTATTTGATCCTTTGGTCTCTCACTTTTTTCTGACAGGTATTACAAAGTTGCCAAAATATTTTTGACAAAGGACTGTTTTAGCTTAAAACACGTTAATACAACCCACTGAATCGCACCCAATATATTTAGATAATTCTTATACTCTTTTTTTTATGAAAAATATCATGGTGTATTAAATTTTATCAAAACATAATTTTCGAGATATAACACGAACATTATACAGGGTGTCTCAATAAGCGTGCTCATTATTGGTAACTTTTTTATTTGAAGAGGTACGAGGTTGGTTAAATGAGTAAAATTGTGCTATTTTATATTAGAAAATTGGTCATGTAGACAAAATAAAATTTGTGTCAGCGGTTCTCAAAATTTGGGACAATATATATATTTTTTAAATGGAACCATATATTTTTCATTATCTTATTGGAAAGAGTATTTCCAATAAGGTAATGTTGTTTATGTACAATTTTTTCAAATAAACGAGTTATTTACGGTTAAAAATTAAAATTTTCTAAACTGTTTTATTAGTTTTTTAGTCAAGTAAGCCATGGAAACAATTGATTCTTTGTTTGTTTGACGTTTCATAATTTCCCCCGTAAAGTTCTCTCTGTTTAATAATGTTTAATAACTTTACAAATGAAGAAAAGTTAGATATGATTGTGCTATATGGACAGTTATATCTAGACACCAGTTACGTAGAACGGTCGGCTCTCTTTCCAAAAGAGTTTAAATGTGCGAAAGAAATAATGGCTTTCAATTTGAATATTTTCTTTGTTTTGTTATTACTGTAAAATAAATTAATAAAATAATAATTTTACAAAAGGCAATTGTTTCCATAGTTTACTGGACCTAAACTAATAAAAGATAATTTTTATCTTTAAACGTAAATAACTCGTTTATTTGAAAAAATTGTACATAAACAACATTACCTTATTGGAAAGAGAAAAAAGTACTCTTTCTAATAAGATAATAAAAAATATATATTCCAAATTTTGGGAACCGCTGACACAATTTTTATTTTGTCTACATGACCAATTTTCTAATATAAAATGGCACAATTTTGCTCATTTAACCAACCTCGTATCTCTTCAAATAAAAAAGTTACCAATAGTGAGCAAGCTTATTGTATTTTTTAAATGGGAACATATGTTGAAAATAGTCTCGTCTTTTTCTTTATTTTATAAGCTTTTCAATGATGTATAACAAATCTGCATTCTTATGTTAAAAACTTGAATAAAACATGAATTATAAATTTTTTGGGGTGAAAAAAATGAAATTTATTAAGAAGCAAATGAAAAAATGAGTTACAGATCATCATTTGTTTATTTTGATTCCGTATCTAAATCTTTTACTTAAATGTGTTTTAATATGCTATCTGAAGTATATAAATTAGAAAAATAATTAAAAATAAAAAAAATCATAATCTGTAATTGATTTTTTCATTTGTTTCTTAATAAATTCCTTTTTTTTTTCATCCCAAAAAATTAATAATTCATGTTTTATTCATGCGTAAAACAAAAGAATGTAGACTTGTTATATCATTGAAAAGCTTATAAAATAAGGAAAAGGATGAGACTATTTTCAACATTAATTGATTAAGGGTGATTAGCTAGGAGATGACTAGCAGTGTTTTAACGCTAGGATTATTTTAGAGAAAAATACTTCAAATAAAAGTTGTGTACAATTAATTTTTCTATAACTGCTATTTGAAGTATTTTTCTCTAAAATAATCCATAAACGATTGACAGCACTAAAACACTGCTAGTCATCTCCTAGCTAATTACCCTTTATCACTTGTTCATACTACCACCCATTATGTTTATGTTATATCTCGAGAATTACTGTTTGGAAAAAATCTAATGACGCCATGTTATTCTACGTAAAGACTTTATAAAAACATCTTTTCTTTATCTTTTATAATAAACGAGATATAAGGTATTTTCAAAATAGGTGCCTGTAGCTCAAAAACAAAAGACGATCTGAAATTCCTGCGGTGCCTATTAAAGTTGTCTCAAAAAATTGGCCCATAAAGACATACACCAATAGGGCACCTGCTCGTGACGTTTCAACATGGCGGCCACCAGCTGATCTTGGACAACCAAACCTTCAGTTCTCATTGTGTCTTACGGAGAAATATCGTGCCGTAAGCTTTTATTGTGTTTTTATGGCACTTATTGTTTTATTTGGGAAAAACTGATTAGAGTGTGTAAAAGTGACTATATGAGGAGTGTTTTCCGTAAAAAATAAGTCAGGACATTCTTATTATTTAATGAGTTCGAGGTTATTAAATTAAAACTAACCCAATCCTATTTTTTTGTGTATACTTTTATTGCATATAAAATAATTTAAACATAATCGGATAGGAACATATTGTATGAATGTTTAAATATATGTAATTTTCTTTAATAATATGTATAAAAAATATGAAAAAATATTTTTTAAATGACAGAATTACAAATTTTGAATCAAGTTTTTTTAGTAACAGAATATATATATATATATATATATATATATATACAGTGTGTCCCATTTAGAAGTGCCACCATTGGGATCTCGAGAACTATAAGAGATACGATGTCGGTTAAATGGAACTTTTTGTGCACCTTTGGGAGGTCATTTCAGATGTGCTTTTGTTTTTCCAAAAATTCTCATAGGACACTAGATAATGACGAAAAACTGAATATTGTTGATTTTTTCTTTCTCAAATAACTTCTAAACTATTAATAATTGAGAAAAACGTGTCAAATATAAAAGATAGATATTTTTATTAACTAACCAGTGGTGTACGAAATAAATTTTTATATCCGTAAATTTTCGAGATATAACACAAACTTATATTTTTTTAAATGGAACCCATATCTGATTTTAGTCTCAAAAAAATCAATATTTTTATCTCTTTTCAATGGTGTAAGGGTTATTATGTTTTATATTTGTTTTGCTCCTAAAATTTAATTTTTCTCTTTATTTTCCTGAATTTTCTAATTATTTCCCAAAAAAACATAATTATTTTTATTAATTATATTGTATTTGATCAAAATAATTTGTTTTATGCCTTTATTATTTAATATTTTCATTCTAGACTCATAATTACAAATTACACTATGATGTGCCAAGGGCGACCTGATACAAAATTTTATAAAAATTAATTTGATACGAATTTTGAGCAAATATTTTTAAGGAATTAAATTATTTAAATACAAGGAGTAATTCCAAATAGAAATCTACCAATGTTTTCAAAATAATTGTAAATTTAATACAAAATAAGGAAAAAATAATAATTTTTGAAGGCAAAACAAATATAAAACATAATAACCCTTACATCGTTGAAAAGAGAAAAAAATATTTATTTTTTTGATACTAAAATCAGATATGGGTTCCATTTAAAAAAATATAAGTTTGTGTTATATCTCAAAAATTTACAGATATAAAAATTTATTTCGTACGCCACTGGTTAGCTAATAAAAATATCTATCTTTTATATTTGAAACTTTTTTCTTAATTATTAATAGTTTAGAAGTTATTTGAAAAAGAAAAAATCAACAATATTCAGTTTATCGTCATTATCTAGTGCCCTATGAGAATTTTTGGAAAAATATAAGCACATCTGAGATGGCCTCCCAAAGGCGCATAAAAAGTTCCATTTAACCGACATCGTATCTCTTACAGTTCTCGAGATCCCAATGGTGGCACCTCTAAATGGGACACACTGTATATATATATATATATATATATATATATATATATATATATATATATATATATATATATATATACATATATATTTGTGTCTGTTTCTCACAAAGGTTTAAAAATTAGATAGGTAATCAATTATTGATTTCATATTGATTTTTAAAAGGCATTTAGAATCCTCGTCAAAAAAATGTCAATGTATAAGGATCCACATTATGTATCCACTTAAATTTATCGATTTAACGTACTTTGGCTTCCAAAGATAAATTTTTGTCTTACAAACTCAATAAGCTCATTTATATACAATAAAAATACACAATATGACAAAAAGAAAAATGAACTCGAAGATAAATATATAAATAAAATAAAATAAATATATCATCACGGCATATTACCCATTTCTGGATGTGCTAGTATCTACAACAAATGTAGACATCGGTAATGATGACGATATATTTTACTGTGTGGGCGCTTACCAGGCGTCACCTCACGGGCACTCATAGCTGGTGTGGAGAGTGCACCATAGGGGTCACTTTTGTGCCATTTAAAATTGGAAATATTTGGCGACAGATAAATATATATATTTCAAATTTAATTTTCTTTATAAATTAAAAAAATCTAATAATTCAATTTATTTTAATTTCAATATTCATGTTTTCATTTAACAATTCACATAAAAAAAACTTATACAAACTCAAATGAATGTAATACTACCTGATGCTACAAGCTACTTATTTCAATTTAATATTTTTAAAAATATATTTATAAATACGAGTGCTTTGTTTTACTAGTAAATAATTCATACACTTATCTTTAATTATGGCTAATTACATTTTAAAATGGCATGTATAAATTTAGGATTTCTATTTAATATTTTTTAAAATATATTTATAAATACGAGTGCTTTGTTTTACTAGTAAATAATTCATACACTTATCTTTAATTAATATTAAACTGAAGCTTGGTTGCCCGAGATTAGCTGATCATCCGCCATGTTGTGACGTAGGTGCAGGTGCCCTATTTTCTGTAGCGTGCATAATCAGAAAGTTTTTCTCATACAGAACTCGAATTTGTTCCACCTGTACATATTATTTTGATTTCAGGCAAACGGTGCGGCACTAGCGCAACTCTAAAATCCCACACCCTTTCACATACTGGCGAGAAGCCATTCTCTTGCACTATATGCGACGCCAAGTTCGCACAATCGTCCAGCTTGAAGGAGCACGTAGTTAAGCACGTGGGCTCTGCTCGACTGCCGTGCCCTGTTTGCAACAAACCGTTCCCGACGAGACTACGATTGCGGGCGCATCTCACGAGGCATGCAGCTACAAGGCCTTTATATCCATGTCCACTCTGTCCTAGAATGTTCACGGAAAGGGCCAGCGTGAAGAAACACCAGAGGAATATACATGCTAATCATGTAGCTGTAAACGGAACATAAATAAAGTATTTTATTCACTTTTGCCTTATAAAGTCATATTTATTTCCTTGGATACGGATCATTAAGCTGGATGCACACCGATTTATCAAAAACGTTACTAAACAAAATGTTTTGCAACATACTCAAAAACACTTTGTTTAATCTTAAAACACACTAATGCCCATATTCATAAACACTCGTAAAGTTTCAAAACGGCTCGTTATAATTTTTGACGAATAGAATTAAACTTGACAAATAAAATTTTGATTTTTCTTTTAATGTCGACTGTTTTTATTGGATAAATATTATAACGAACCGTTTAAAATTTTTACCAGTGTTTATGAATACGGGCATAACTGATCAAAAACGTTGTTAAACTAAACGTTGTGGCTTTAAAAACAAAACTGTTTTGTTGTATTTCAAAGCCTATTTATTAAGCAGAAAGACTATAAAATATTTTTTCTACAGTCACTATAGAAAGTAGCTATTTGCGCTCTCTTTTGTCAACGCAAAATGTCACTTTGCCGCTCATGCGCGACAAAGTAGTAAAAACGCTCGCTGTCCAAATTTCTAAGTATACAATGTTGAGAAATGTCACTTGTCTACATTCTTAATGAAAATGTTTAGTTAGGAACTAATGGCACTGTAATTACACATTTATCACGTTCACAAGTCAATTTGACATAATATGTTCTGTCGGTATTTAACATAACCTAACAAAATGCCACACTGCTGTGAAAATGAAATAGGACATTCATTTACAAAAACGAAAGTATAAAATTCTTAGATTAGATTGAATAAAAACTCAAGAAGAATGGAAAATAACGATAAAATAAAATTAAATATAAAATAAATTGTGTGAACAGTTATGTTTAGTAATAGGAATGATTGTACACAGATGGCGGTAGGATAGTTGCGAGTCGTACTGACATCTGATCTCTAGTTAACTATTTATTTTGATTACAATAAAGTTATTTCGTCACTTAAATAATTGCGAGAAGTCAGTCAATGCACATACATATCTATATAATCACAAATTCCTTGAATTATTTGTTAATTTTTTCAGTGTGACAGACGTGACAACTAACCACACATTTTGCTACAAACACTCGACAAATCACCACAAATCCTTGCTTCCACGCTCTAATTTTGGTTTTTTTTATGGAATAGATGGCTAATGTAACGATATAATCATTTAAAAGCCTTTTTAAGTTTAAACCGTATCTTTTGTATTAGCCAATCGTTATTTATTGAGCAGTACTCTAAGTATAAAGTGTACATTTTATTAATTTTTATGGTGGAGGACCCCATTGTGGCGACTGTAGGAAAAATATTGTGTGTGCTTCGAGCGCAAATGGACATTGTCGCATTTTGCGCTCTTAATACACAAATAGCTATTGTTATTAAGCAAAAAAATTTGTTTCGTGTAGAATATCTAGACGCAACATTTTATTTAAAGCCCAGACTTTATGTATAGTTCTATGAAAGATGTTGGGACCAGAGGATGAAATGTGTGCTACGGTACTTTGGCAATTTCTTCCTACAATGGGGTCATTTCAAATTTTCTGATTTATTTTTTTCTTGAAAAAATAGGTCAAATTAAACATGTATGTGTATGTTTTACATCTTACAAGTCTTTAGAATCAGAGATATGATTTTTTAAAAGTTGCGTTTAATTTTAATATTTCAACGGCTGACAACACATATTCACGGATACGACAGTCGAGCTCTACCGGTTTAATTTAGAACTATGATTATTTGGTTTGGTATTTACTTAAATAAATGGTTTATTTACATACCTTATACTGCACTAGTACTTTTAAAGAAATAGAAAGTAATAATAATCTTCTCTCTTGTATATTTTGCTGTCAGCTGTCACACTTCTAGGTTAGGTTACTGTTTCATGTTGTGAAGCGTGTGTGTGTGAGAGAGAATTGTCTTTGTGTGAGTATGAATTTGTGTCGTCACAAATTTAGTCCATGTTTAAAAGCGCGAAAGTTTATTAGCAAATTTATGAATGAAAAGTCGCATTATTCAAATTATTTTCTATTACTATATTTATTAAATGAGATGGGTTTCTTGATTTTATAAAAAAAAACCACAATTATTTTTGTTTGAAATGACCCCATTTATCTGTGGTGGCATTCTTTTAAAGAATAGTTATAAAGAGCAGGCCTTCCTTCAATTTAAAGCTAAAAGTTTTCGGCGTCCACCGCTATATTCATTGTACAAACTTACATAACATAGCAACGTGCTGTGTAGATCAAATACGCAGTCGCAGTGTGTATACGCATGCGTACCATGAAATGTTTGTTGCTGTTGGCCCGCTGAGCAAAAGTCCGTGTTTGCGTGTTCGATAAAGTTGAGCATGTATAAACATGCCTGATGGTGTCCGCTTGATACCTACTTGTCCACGCAGACTGACTGAGCAAAAACGTAATACAAAAAACATTTTGTTACGTACCAAAACGTTTTTCACGAACCCAACGCACACTGAAGAATCAAAAATGCCATTATACACAATAATTTGTTCGAAGATGTCTAATCAGGTGCAAATGTGTTTTTTTTTTTTTTTTTTTGCTTGGTGTGAGTTGTCCCATATGTATCAAGCACTGAAACGACAGTTTCAAACACAGTTAAGCAAAAACGCTTTGTATAAAAACGTTTTTGTTCGTTTAGTGTGCGCCCAGCCTTAAGTGTGATGTTTTATAAACAAAAATATTTCGCTTGGTTTTAAATAATTTTATTTCACTGGCGGTTTTAAAATGTCAAATGTCAACCAAAATTGTTGAAACAAATTCAAATATTCAACGTATACCCGCCATTTCGCTACAAGAAGAATAAGACTGATACATTTTTGTAATAACGTATGTCTTTGTTTTGTTTGATTGTTGGAATAAAATATTGTATGTCATATTAACATGATAACCTCTAAAAAAACAGTTTCAGAATAATTTATTTCAAAGTCTATTATAAACAATTCAATCCATGGCAACCACAGATCACTATGGCAACGCAAAAAAAAACACATTCACTGACTAGATAACCGTAACCGATTAGGGACATTTCAAGATTTTGATTTCATTCATAAAAATCTTCACTCAAATCGAAGAAGTTTATTAGGGTAAAATTGAATAAACAGTTTTATTACACTCGCGGTTAAAATTAATGTTTAACTCGCAGGATTTATATTTATACTGTTTCATACATAACAAATAAAATGTGGATTTTTTAAAAAAAATTCTATAGCAGATTTTAAAGTGTGTTTTTATCAACTCAAAATAGTAAATCAAGTAACATTTTAACCGCAAGGCTAGATAAATAATGTAACAGTGAGGAAAAGTAGATATAAAGTACTTTAATTTTTCTAATATATACTTGTGATTAATAGTATATTTAAAAAAACAAGAATTAGCTTAAACCTTTTTGCAATCTATTTTGAAGGTTATCACCATTGCTATGCGTTTGTTGAACGGTTGTTATGTAAATAGCAACAACAGCCAGTAAAATTGATATTTTACAGACTGTTAACTGTCAAAAAAATCGCACTTATAATGTCAGTCAGCAAAAACGAATATTTATTTTTTTTAATTGATCATAAACGCCAATAAAATATTCATGTAGGTATTTCTTTTCATTTAACCTTCTCCTATAGTTCTCGAGATAGCAATGGTAATATTTCAAATTCACGCGCCTTTTATTTACAAACCAAACCAGCAAGTGTTATAGCTAGTCAGATTTAGTTTAAGACATTATTCCTGTTGCAAAATTAAGTTCAAACTCGTTAGATTTGATTGTGACTTCACTGAGTGTAGACGTATTGTATTATACAGAATTAAAGTGGTGATCTGAAGAAAAAAAGAAAGAAAAATGAACGGAAACACTCGTGACGTTTTAAGAAAGCTGAGGGACGTTTTGGACGACCAAGGAGCCCTAGGTGACCTGAGTCGTATGGGGCTGACGGCCGGAATCGCCGGTTTGGCAGGCAACATGGTGGGAGGACCACTGGGAATGCTTATTGGTAAGCATATTTCACATTCTTAATTTTGCATCAATCATCAAATTATTGAAATTTTAAAAAAGTGATCTAAAAATTGGGAAGTGGGAAACCATATATTCATGTGCAGTTCATAAATAATATTTCTATTTTATTTAACTGTTCAACAAATATTTCCAATAAATTTAGAGCTTGCATATAGATTATTAATTAATAATTAATATTCATGTCCAACTTAATTAATAAAAATTGCAAACTTTTTAAGGAAACATGTACAGAATGCATATACAGAGTGGAACAAATTCGAATTCCTTATATGAAAAACTTTCTTATTTTGCACCCTACAGAAAATTGATGTAAGTCTTTATGGGCTAACTTTTTGAGACAACTTTAATAGGCTCTACAGGAATTTTTCAACATCTTTTGTTATTGAGCTACAGGCTAAAACTTGTTTTTCGCTTATTTTGAAAATACCTCTTATTATGAGAGATACAGAAAAAATGTTTAGATAATTTTTACACAGTTTTTTACGTAGAATAACGTGGTGTAATTAGATTTTTTCAAAACTTAATTATTTTCGAGGTAAGATACAAACATAATATTTTTTGAAAAAGAAAATGAAATTTATTAAGAAACAAATAAAAAAATCAATTACAATCATCAATTTGTTTATTTTGATTATATATCTATTAACTATATTCTAAAAAAAATTATACAGTTTTTTTTTACGTAGAATAAAGCGGTGTAATTATACTTTATCAAAACTTAATAATTCTCGAGATACATCATATTTTTTAAATGGGAACATATGTGAAAAATAGTCTCATCTTTTTACTTACTTTGGAAGCTTTTCAACGATGTATAACAAGTCTATATTCTTTTGTTTTAAACATGAACAAAACTTGAATATTAATTTTTTGGGGTGAAAAAATGAAATTTATTTATTTTACAGTTCGATGACCCTATTAGATAGTTTTTAATTAATCTTTTTACTTTACTTAAGTCATGTTTGTCCTTGCACATACAGGGTGTATCAAGATAATGGAACAGTGCCGTTTACTCGTGTATGTGAAAAGATACAGAAAAAAGTGATTAGGATATTTTGTAAGGGATAGAGGGGGACACATTTTAGCATAAACGTTATTATCATAAATCCAGTGGTACTCAAACTATAGGGCAATATTATATTTTTTTAAATGGCATTATATATATTTTATTAATTCATTAAATAGAAAATTTTGTTCTGAATTCAACGATATAATAATATCATACCCTTACATTGCGAAAAAAATTATAAAAATTAATTCAAAGTTTGTATTTCATTTCTACTTTATCTAAGTAATCTAAGCAAACATTCAATCAATAAAACAAATAATTTATTTTAAAAGTTGAATTTATTGCCAAAATCGTAGCTTACTTGAATGTAATAAAACTAAAATAAATTTTATTTTGTTTTATTGATTGAAGGTTTGCTCAGATAACTTAGATAAAGTAGAAATAAAATATTAACTTTGAATTAATTTTTATCAAATTTTTCGCAATGTAAGGGTATGATATTATTATATCGTTGAATTCAGGACAAAATTCTCTATTTAATGAGCTAATAAAATATATATAATGCCATTTAAGAAAATATAATATTGCCCTGTAGTTTGAGTACCACTGGATTTAAGATAATAAAGTTTATGTTAAAATGTGTCCCCCTGTATGCCTTACAAAATATCTTAATCACTTTTTTCTGTATCTTTTCACATACACGAATAAACGGCACTGTTCCATTATCTTGATACACCCTGTATATCTACTTAAGACCACTAGTGTAGTCACACGTGAAAATTTTTTTGTTAAAATGTTTTCATTTTACATCCTTTGACTACTAAATTTTACATTATTTATTTATTTATTATTATTATTATTGACTTTTCATCTTTTTAAATGTTATTTATTTAAGTTTTTATAAAGTATGACGATACTCTGTGATAATTTTATTCAAATTTGTTCTTCATGGATGGTTGCCACAAAAGCCTTATATAATTAGACATTTTTGTAAGTATTTGTACATTATTTTTAAACTACAATTAATGTTTTGTTTTTCGTTCTGTACCCCAATTGTACATTTTTGTATTTTTATAGTGCCTTGAAGAAGACTAACGTTTTAGTTGAAACGTTGGCTTGAAATAAATAATGGGGGATTCTACCATTTTTTTTTATAATTTCATCTGAAAATAGGAAAACTAAGACTATTGATGAAAATCCGGTGAAAAAATTCCTATTAATAAGCGAATTTTGAAAAGATTGACGTGACGTCACGCATATGTGTTTTTATATCAAACTGTTTTCATCTTGGACCTAAATGTTCTTGAAATATATGCTATTTTAAGTTATATTTGCATAAAATAAATGAATATTATAACACTGTATAAGTCTGCATACTTTATAATTACAACTGTATTTAAATTATTAAGTTTAATGCAAGAAATTTATGTTAAAATAAAAACTGTTTGAAAACTGCAGCACAGGAATGTTAGCCCCTCCTTTCGAATTTGAATTTTTAACTTCCATTGGTAGTAATCCCCACCTCCTAACACGCTATTTGTTATGCATGTATAGGCGGTCTTTCGGTCGCCAATCAAAATATTATATATTGAATTCATATTCGTGTCGAAGCGCTATAACAAAAAACTCCTTATTTCCGAAATATCTCAATTATACCATTTCATTTTTTTTTATTAATATTCGTTATTCAGCATATACATTCGTATTTTTTTACTATTTTCCTTTAATTCGATTGAGCTGGAATCCCCTATTTCACTGCAGACTTAACTTCACTTACATATTAACATTGGTTTAAATCAATATTGCATCGAAATGACATGTCAAATGAATTATAATATACCTATATTGTTGTCAAAATTTCAATTTTGTTTAAACCTAGCTTAAAATTTAAGCTTTGTTGGTGCAACTGGCCATAAGACAATTAAATAATGACTATGATACAGTAAGGGCCGATTTTTCAATCTCTGGTTAAAATTTTAACTTCTAGTTAAGTAAACAATATTGCATCGTTTTGTTGACAGCAATGATAAATCTGTCATTTGACAGTTCATTTCGTTTCAATTGTGTTTATTTAACTCTTATACCCAAATCATTCAAGCAGCCAATGCACGTCATCACTTAGTGCAAAAACCTTAATGCATTAAAATCACTAATAGTGAAAAATGAAATCAAATTTTAATCATTTTTAACCGACAAAAAGTGTATAGCCTTGTATAATTATTATATTATACCCAAATATTCAAGCAACCAATGCACGTCATCACTTAGTGTAAAAACCTTAATGCATTAAAATCACTAATAGTGAAAAATGAAATAAAATTTAAATCATTTTTAACAGTCAAAAAGTGTACAGCCTTATATAATTATTACTAAGATGAATAGTAGAGTTCATTACTTATCGTATATGACATGAATAATATATAAATAATGTACAACAACGTCATATTATTCGTTTAATTGTTGCTATAGTTGGCAACATTGATAATTTGTATGTTCATACTGTCAAAGTTATTATTATTTGAAAAATATTTGTATCGTGATTGAAACATTTTTGTGCGTTGTAAAGGCCTATGTATAATAAAGTAATGTTAAACGCAACGCAACGACGCAATGTAACCGTTAACGGAAACACAAAATCTGTGAATCTGCCAATGTAGCACTTCTAATCAATCAGAAGAATTCGGAATATTTCTTTGAAATTCGGCTCACTTTTATTAATTGCCTTTATATGGCATACATAAGTATAAATAAGGTTAGTATTATAAAATAATTTAAATAGAAATGAACAGTGACGAAAATATAATATTTATTTTGTAGATGTGACAGTTAATGACCATGTCGATAATACAGATTGCAATCTGTATAACTCCTTTCATAAAGATTCTAAAACCTCTGCAAACGTACCAGTACATGACGTCACACATCTAGTTACTTTTATTCAATTTTTATTAATGACTTGCATTGGCTGCTTGAATGATTTGGGTATAGTTAAAATTTAAACCAGATATTGAAAAACCGGCCCTAAGTCATGTACCCCATTAATTTTTATTTGTCGTATATAGGTGGAGCTGCCAGTGCTATTTTAAGCCCCAACTCTCGTTCCAAAACAGGAGCGCTGACGGACCTGCTGGAGAATCAGCTGACAACAGAACAGAAGAACCGTCTGGCGAAGTTGCTGCAGACCACGCTCGGCGCGGGCGTACAATCCGGGGAAACTCGCGCGAACGTGTTGCGCATCGTTCTCGGCTTTCTCAAAGATCTCGCTCGCAATCAACAGGGACGACACAACTCATGTTATTAACTATAGGTGGGTATGATATACAAAATGGTAAAAAACAAGTGTAACAACTTTTGAGGACATAACTGATCTAAATGAGTAAAAAAACATGGGTCCGATCTTCAATAGATTTAGAGATATAAGACAGTGAAAAATGAATTTTTACAGGATTTACCTTTGCTATCTCGAAAACTATAAGAGTTACAACTTCGATTTAATGAGACTTTTTGTTTATCTTTCAGAGGTCATCTTAGATATGTTTTTGTTTTTCGAAAAAAAAAATAATCAAATAATAGGGGATTCCACTCATATCGAATTTTTATATAAATTATATGCATAATTATTTCTTCCTATATAACTGTGTTATATATATATATGTATATAGTATACATAACCTAGGTGGGAGTTTCATCACAGCCTCGCGCTTTATCTCATATACATAAGCCCTCGGCTGTAATTAAACATCTTCGGATGTAATGTACTATTATGAAGAGGAGTTACGGCATAAAAACATTATAATATGAAAAGAAACTAGTAATGACCAAGTAATGTTTATGTTTAGAAAAACAAAGAAAATAAATACTATATTTTGCATTCTGTAAGTACATTTTAATAGGGGATTCCACTCATATCAAATTTTTATATATATATATTATATACAAAATTATTTCTTCCCATATAACTGTGTTATTGACGTAAATTTCTCATCTATATGTTTTATCATTTTTTTTTATTAATGCTAAAACACGCGGATTTTTCCGGGCTTGATGACACTACGGAATCCGGCTCTTTTTTTATTGGCCAACACTATGTAGGCGTTCCCATCATCAAACCAGTGACTGCCAGACTGTTCCATTGGAGTACTTGGTTATGGTGGTTATGCGGCTATACGTTATTTTTTTATAAATACTAATAAACTATAACTACAATATACTAAATTTAAGATAAGTAAAAGAAAAGAAAATGAGAACAAAATGAATTTTTGACAAATGGTTTAGACAACAGATGCTGAGAGAGGAAGCACGATATAATGCCATTGCTCTCTACCACTGGGTTCGCTTACGTCGTAAGGCGGGAAACATTGGATACCAAATATTTACCATTAATTCTTCCATAAGAAGCCGAATTTTAAAAAAAGAAAAATTATGGAATTTCTGAATTTAAAAATACTATAACATATAAAAAAATCAAAAAATCGTGGAATCCCCATTGTAGGCAAATGTAGCAACTTTAGTCAATATATAATTTTTAAATAATTTCGTAATTAATAGAAATTGAAATAAATATTTCATATAAAATTTTGTTTTTTACCTCCTGCTACCCTCTGTAAGGGAGGTATAGGGATCGTGTCAAAAATCACATTTCGATATTTTAGTAAATGACCACGTTTTAAAGTCCTTAGAATCCAATTTTAACATTTTCATGATGATGTCAGTGTGTATCCTCTTACTGCTCTAACTCTAATACTATATCACAAAAATTTGAAACCTTGTATTTCGACTCTATTCTAATATGGAAAGAAACCATTAGATTTTGGCGTAAATTGGATTACCGTAAATTGCCCTTTACTTAAAGCTCAAAATAATTTTTCTCCGAAAAATACCATTAAATGTCATTTTTTCGCATTTTATGTCATTATAAAAATTAAAGATTATTGATTTTTCTACAGATATACATTAATACTTTTTCTATATATTTTACAGTAATTTTAAAAAATAATCTTTTTTATAAATCCCGGAGCCTATGTTTTAAAGATATACACAATCCCTTTGTTAAACAGTTCATATTTCAAATGAATGTAACTGACAGATAAATGTCACTGCAAAAAACTAATCATTTCAAATTAATAATGGTGACATTTTAAAAAGAAAATGGTAAATAAAGCAATAGTTATATGCAAAAGAAATTAATATAGTTTGCAGCACTAGTAAATGTGTTGGTATGTATTTAAATTAATAAAAATTAAATAGCGGGAGGTATTGTGTTGGCCATATCAGATTTTTATAGGCTATTTAATGATAGACAAATTTTGTTCAAACATTATCTTTGTCAGTTTTTCTTCAATTCTAATACAAAATGGTCTATTTCACGAAAAAGTTGATTATCAGACCTATGTTATGTTGATTAGTACTATATTTCCTCAAAAGTTATTACACTTGTTTTTTAACACCCTGTATGTATAGAATGATTGGAAAAATAGGGACAAATCGCTATTTTCTTTTCTATTAATTTTAAACCTATAGTTTCAATTTCAAAGTTGGGGACGAAATTAAATACCACTTTGTGTTGCAAAAGATCTTGAATTTTATATCCGGTTTCACCAAAAGTAACCTTTTTTTTAACCTTTCCCTACAAACTGAATTTAAAATTACGCTCAGAAGCGACACTCCTTGCCGGTACCATTGTAGTTGCGATTTTACGTTTATGACATTGAACCCTTGAACTTTAAATTTGTTGGCAAATTTACGCGCGAAATTTAAATTGTTTTAAATGGTAAAAGAAAAATTAGAACATAAAAGTACTAAGATTTTAATTTTATTAACGAATTAAAAAGAAATAAGTTAAAATAATCATATATTATATTTTTATTAAACAAATACCTGACTTTTACAAATTTATTACAATGCAAAATTTTCTATATCTTTGATGTGAGAAAACAAACGTCAGACTCGATGAATATGTCCCATATATCCTTCTCCATAAAATCTTCTCTTCCGCAGGCCTTGAGCCACATTTTACACCTATATTTATTAAATGAATATACATTTTAAATGATATGGTAGTCGTTTTACATAACTTACATTTCTGGATCTTTCGGAAACGAAAAAAACTTACATTTCCCTTTATCCACAAACAAGTCCTTCCGATACTACTTTCTTCATTTTATCCATTTAATTAGAAACTAACACCACTTCTAAAATTCACAAACAGTTCGCAAAATGACATATGTCAAAAGTGAGAAGACGTGTTTAGTTTGCTTGAATTAGCCATAACCCTAAAATACATGGGCGTGACAAGCTGAGACAACAGTTCTTTCAGAATACTTGAAATATAATGTTTTTCCTTATGATAATGATTTTTCCTATCGTTTGTTGAAAAAATAACATATTTGTTTTTATTAGAAATCAATTTGTGTTTCTCAATATACTTTTATTATTGACCCCTAACGGAAAATGTTCACGTCGAGATAATGAAAAGAACAAAGAATGGTAAGATACGAAGATATGCCGAAATAATCCGATTTTATCCGATTAGCCCTTTAAATTTGTTGGCATACTCTTTTTCTCTCTAATTTTCGCTTCTCTCTCTGACTGTCGCTTCTGTATAGATGTTTATTCTGTGCTATAATGTTAAAATCTTTTTAAGTAGAAAGTAAAGATTTATTTAATTATTATTACAAATTTTATTAGTTAATTCCCGATTGCGCGCTAACACTTAAATTTTACGTATTCCTTAAGTTGATAAACTCATATCGAAACAAAATATCAAATGGGAAAATGAATATTGTTTTCTAAATTTTGATTTGCGTTTTTTTTTTTTTTTTTTTTGTTTAAGCCTAGCTTAAAATTTAACAGCTCGGTTCTCGAAAAAGTTTAAGCTAATCCTCATTTTTGGTTTAGCGAATTCTCCTCTAATTTTGATAGTTTATATATTAAAATATAGTCTAATCTATTCCTAGTATCTATATGTACCTTTTTTGATAATATTTTGAAGATTAAATTTTAAATATCGGAATAGATTTCACTAATACAAAAAAGAGGATGTTTAAACTTTTTTGAGAATCGGGTTGTAAGTGTCAGCGATTTATTTAATTATTATTACAAATTCTATTAGTTAAGTCTTCATAAATAAATATTTAACAAGTGGGCCAACTGATGTAGTGCGGGGCTCATATATGTTCTTTTAAAATTGAAATAATTTTTAATTCATTTTCAGGAATGCTCTATTGAGGTCGGCAATCTATCACCACACCTATCCTTAATAAAATATTAACTTATTGTACAAATATTTATTTTATTTATTTATAAATGTATTAGTATTATTTATTTTATTTATGACATTAAGTGCATTATCATTTTAAAAACTTGTAATATCATTATCATTTTAAAAACTTGTAATATAATAAAATTGTACTAGTAAATGAGGGATGCATACTCAACGCCCGACTATTCAAAACCAGAATATGTATGCACAGAATTATTCAAATCCTGAATATTCAAAAACAAAATCGCCCATTGACCGAAAGCCAATGAACAGAATCCCCCAATTAAACCAAATCCATCCTAACGTGAGGTCCGCTTGGCCACGCCCACCTATTCGATTTTTGAGTGATTCTAATGAAGCACTTTATTCTGTTTTTGAATATTCAGGATTTGAATGATTTTGTAATTGCATATTCCACTTTTGAATATTCGGGCGTTGAAGGCTTTCTCGCAAATGAGAATATACGTATATGAAATGATTAAAGTAAAAAATATGGATTTTAGTCACCTTTCTGATCTTCTCACTACAAATTAAAACACTATTTAAAAATAAATTAAATAATATCCAATTTACAAGTTGTGAATAAAATATTTTGCATTTTTGAAATGTAATTTAAAAATACAAATTTTCATAATACATCAATTTTTAATGAATACTGTTGGACTACAAATTTTATGTGTTTTTCACAATATATGAAATAAAATTTTAATACAAATTTTCTTTCAAGGATAACACAAAATTATTGATTTCTAAATACAATCTATGCGCTTCAGAAAATAAAATTAAAATAAACTACTAGAATATCTCATTTATATAATATTTACAGTTTTTCTAAAAATTATTTAATGTAATAATCTAATACTTTCAATTATAAAAGTGCATTTTAAAAACTTGTGATATACAGTGGGGGATTACACCATTTTTTTTTTATAATTTCATCTGAAAATATTAGTAAAACTAAGACTATTGATGAAAATCCGGTGAAAAAATTCCTCTTAATAAGCGAGTTATGGTCTCCCGAATTTTGAAAAGATTGACGTGACGTCACATTTATGTGTTTTTATATCAAACTGTTTTCATCATGGACCTAAATGTTCTTCAAATATATGCTATTTTAAGTTATATTTACATAAATATAAATGAATATTATAACACTATAAGTATACATACTTTATAATTACAGGTGTATTTAAATTATTAAGTTTAATGCAAGAAATTTATGTTAAAATAAAAACTGTTTGGAAACTGTAGTACAGGAATGTTAGCCCCTCCTTTCGAATTTGAATTTCTTAACTTCCATTGGTAGTAATCCCACCTCCTAACACGCTATTTGTAATGCATGTATAGGCGGTCTTTCGGTCGCTAATCAAAATATTTTCATATTAGTGTCGAAGCGTTATAACAAAAAACTCTATTTCCGAAATATCTCAATTATACCATTTCATTTTTTTTTATTAATATTCGTTACTCAGCATATACATTCGTATTTTTTTACTATTTTCCTTTAATTCGTTTGAGCCGTAATCCCCCATTATACTAACAAATGAGAATATATGTATATTAAATGTTTAATTTAATAAATATTGATTTAACTTACCCTTATGATCTTCTCACTACAAAGTAAAACACTGACAATAAAATTAATAAAATCCAATATGCAGGTTGTGAACAAAATGTTTATCCTTTTTTTTAATGAAATTTATAAATACAAATTTTGATATTACATCAATTTTTAATGAACACTGTTGGATTAGAAATATTTCAAAATATATGAAATTAAAATTAGTTATAAATTTTCATTCGGAGATAATACAAAACTATTGATTTTTAATACAAATCTATACTAGTTTCAGAAAATAAAATTGAAATAAATTACTAGAATACCTCATTTATATAATATTTACAGTCTTCTTTAAAAATTATTTAATGTAATAATCTAATACTTTCAGTTATAAAAGTTAATTTTTTATGAATTACTTTCTTCCGTCACTTCATTTTTTACTGCTAAATCATCAAATGAATCACCATGAATTAGAGGATCCTCCACCACTTCTTCTTTAATATAAATTTCCTCTACAGGAAAATTCATTTCCGGCATCATATTCAAATGTGTGTCTTCCATATGTCTTTTCAGAGAAAAATTTAATGTAAACTTTCTATTGCATAAAGAACACGTAAATTTTTTAAGTTCACTGTCATTTTTCCGATGTTTTTTCAAACATTCAGAAATTAAATTATTTGTGTTTGTATGTTTGGTATCTAAAATATCATTATTTATACATGATTGTTTATCATTACTACTATTCTTGTTAAATGTACATTTTTCTTTCTCTATGCATTCTTCTTTATCAGAAATATTTTGTACATTGTGTTCATTTATTGTTAAAGTCGCACTTTCTTCCTTAGTATTAATTTCATTTTTGTTGTCTTTACCATATTCTTCTCCATCATTTTCTTCTTTAACTATACAACTCAGAAGGTCGTCCCACATATATTTATAATCATTGGTATTTTCTTCCAACCACTCTTGTTTAATATCAATTTCTTCAAAATTCTGAACGTTTGTTTGTAATGTCATACGATTTTCTTTTGTATTCGTGTACAGCTGAGTGTTTGGAGAACCGCACGTCTGCTTTGCGCTGTTTCTCGTGCATTGTATTTCGATTGTGTTCTGCAATACAAATTTTCGTTTTAATTCATGAATGATTTTGAAAACCGCTCAAAATAATATGTTTTTAAAAATATTAGTGTTCAAAAAGTCAGCTAACTTACAAAATAAACGAATTAGCACCAAATATTTCATAGAGACGTATTGAAGGATGTAATTAATATTAAGTAAAGATGTAGGATAACGATTACAGTAAAGGTTTTTTTTACGTCTGTTAAAAAAAGTACATTTTTTACCTCTCGCTAAGAGAGGTATTGGATTCATGCTAAAATTCGCATATCCAGATTTTATTGAATAAGCACGATTTAAGGTTCCTAGAATCCGATTATAACATTTTTAAAATGATGTCTGTGTGTGTGTGTGTGAGTGGATGTGTGTGTGTGTGTGTGTGTGTGTGTGTGTGAGTGGATGTGTGTGTGTATGTGTGTGTGTGTGTGAGTGGATATGTGTGTGTGTGTGTGTGTGTGTGTGTGTGTGTGTATGTATGTCTGGATGTTGTAGACACGATTTCTCAAAAACTATAAGACTTAAAAAATATTTAACTGCAGTTTCCTCAATCTGACATTCCTGGGAAGAGCTGAAAAGGTTTTGGTAACAATTGAACAACCGGAAGTAGTAGTTTCTTATTTTATCTTATTTTATTATATCTTGCATAGATTTAGAGATAAAGACATTATAATATACATAATATTCTAATCGCAGAGGCTAAGGCACTAAGGAAACCACTTGACAAATTCAAATGTTTATAACATAATTTGTAAATGACATATGTCAGTGTCAAAAATCAACAGTTTTAGTAACATTCTGATAGTTTTTTCTGGGAAGTATATTTAATCTTCCTTATTGTTTTAATAATTAAATATTTGAATTATAGGTAAAATGCATATATCCATCAGAAATCCCGCCAATCTGATTAATGAATTGGAAGAATCTCTGAAATTTAGGAATTTCCTCATTCAATGAAAAATAGATATAATTAGAATTATATATGTGTACAGACGACATGTTAAATATAATCAAAAACAATATTTGGGTAAAGTTCTGTGATATTTTGTTATAAAACGACGGTTCGAAAGGAAAGTGCAATACAATACTTATATAGCCTAATATGGAAATGGCGAGAGGTCTTGTGCATGTTTTTTTTTATAGAATAAAAGTGTTAAAAAAAGTTACTTTTTTTAACGCTACAAAGTGAAATAATGAAACGTTACGGCACTTTTTTTCACACTTTTATTGCAGACGTAAAAAAAATTGTATGCAACTCGAGTAAAAAGTGTCTTATTTCACGAATAGGAAAGTTTGACCAAACGAGCCGTAGGCGAGTTCGTCAAATCCTATGAATTACATATACCGTGAGTATTTTTTAACGTGAAACATTGGATTTGTTATATCCATGGTTATGACAACATTTGATTGACAGCAACGTATTTGCCTGTCCCCCCTGTCCCATTTAAAATGAAACATAGGGAACGAATTTGACATTTGACAAGACGCCAATAGAGATTAATTTTGTTTAAATAATTACACTTACTTTCTAAATTAAATTTAGTTTTAGCAAAAATATTGTATATGCACCTTGTGCCCAAGTAATTTTCTGATTTTGCTAAATTTCTTACAATATTTAAATATAATATTTCTGTCAAATTCATTCCCTATGTTTCATTTTAAATGTTGCTGTCAATCAAATGTCAATTCGTAACTTATAGATCAATCCAGAACAAATAAATTTCGTGAGGGGCAGCTGTCAGAAATAAATTTCATACATAATTTACTCAATGATACAGCCATGGAAAAATTTATAGTTTAATTTTGATTTTGATACAATTTATTCATAAAATTAAACCATAAATTTTTCCATGGCTCCATCATTGAGTAAATTATTTATGAAATTTATTTTTGACAGCTGCCCCTCACGAAAATCATTTGTTCTGGATTGATCTATAGGAAAATTCAACAGTTATGTCATATTGACAAGATGTCATTAGAGGTTAATTTTGTTTAAATAATTATACATGTTTTCTAAAAATTAAAATTAGTCATAGAAAAATATTGTGTGTATCTTGTGCCCGAAATATGTTTAGTGCTCTCGAGTGGATTTCTGACTTGGCTTTTCTTACAATATTTAAATATAATACTTGTGTCAAATTCGTTCCCTATGCATCGACCTTTAAACTAATAGACGCAGCGTACGAGCAAAACGCTTGTCCCGCCATAACGGTGCAGACACAATGGGGTGGTAGTATGAACAAGTGATTAAGGGTGATTAACTAGGAGATGACTAGCAGTGTTTTAGCGCTGTCAATCGTTTATGGATTATTTTAGAGAAAAATATTTCAAATAAAAGTTGCGTACAATTAATTTTTCTAAAACTGCTATTTGAAGTATTTTTCTCTAAAATTATCCATAAACGATTGACAGCACTAAAACACTGCTAGTCATCTTCTAGCTAATCACCCTTAATCACTTGTTCATACTACCACCCAATATCTCTATCCTTCAATAGTACGGAAGTTAAGAAAACGCAGCAAAATAAAAAAATTGCAGCGTATGAGCAAAACGCTTGTCCCGCCATAACGGTGCAGACACAGTATCTCTATCCTTCAACAGTAAGGAAGTTAAGAAAACGCGGTAGAATGAAAAATTTGATTTGTCCCTAACTTGTTATACTTGGTGCATAATCGCTAAGACTATAGATTTAATTTGCATAATTAGTTTTGTTATATATTTTTAATACAATATATTATACATATTATATTATAGGGGACAAGTAATAGTTAATAAGAACTTACATATGAAATGACAAAGCTGAACCGCGTACGTACCTGCTGCACGAAATACACCGTTTCCCCATTATTTTGTCGCATACGCACCTCACAACACAAATACGTACGTATTGACAGAAATAATTGTAAATGTTCTCCAAAAAAGTAAATAATGCACAAACGTCAAATGTAGATTTTGACAACTATTTAGTGATAGAGAGCAAGTGTATAGAGATTTACATATGGCTGAAAAAGATGTACAATGAGTAAGAACATATGCGCAATATACTTTAACTGAGAACTTCCGTACTGTTGAAGGACAGAATATATATTTCTATCCTTTTATGTTGGAGCATTATTCTAACAATAAAAGAATAGGAGACACTTGGTCCATTAGTTTAAAGGTCGATGTCCCTATGTTTCATTTTAAATGGGACAGGCAAATTCACTGCTGTCAATGAAATGTCGAGTCGTAACCATGGATGTGACAAACCCAATGTTTCACGTTAAAAAATACTCACGGTACCTACGAGTATTCGTTATCGTTGTGGTGGCGTTGTTAATTTTAGGTGTGCTGTGGTTTCTAATCCAGGTTTTTTATTACACACCGATTTTTCACACTTGACCGTCATAGTTTGATGTTCGTATATTAGATATACGTATCGAAAACAGAATGTAGGAAACCATAAGTAAAACAGAGATAAACATACAATTACTTGTTATTTTGCTGTTCAGCAATTAATGACGCAACGGTCAAGTATGAAAAATCGGTGTATAGTGTCAGAGTCAGATGAAAATGAATGTTAACGAAAAAAATAAGTATTCCAAAGAAAGATACATATGAGAGTGCGAAAAATTCTGTGATTGGCGACGTTCAAAAAATGTCAAAAGCTGCGATGAAAAACTCATTATGGGGTACTTATCTTTAATGGTACTTGTTTTAGTCAATTAACAATTTTCGTTTTGTTTAGTCAAAGATTTATAAGCCGTCATCTCTTTGGTGTATTTACTCTAACCTAAAGATGGATGATTAAGGTAAAGGAAGAAATTGATATGTCAAGGTTCCCTATGTACTAAAATGTAATTTCATATAGTTTTTTGAATAAATATTCTAAAAACAATAATGTTTTTTGAATAATATTGATATTTATCCACTAATCACAATTTTGATTACTTTGAATAGCTGTTGCTTGGCAAATTTATAGGCCCTCGGGCAATAAAAGCCAAATTGCGTCGGCTTTTGAGGGCAAATACACAAGCTTATGATTCCAAAATAAAATAAAAGTAAATTATTTCATATTATACACTGCAACCTTATTTATTAAGTGGTAACGTATGGCAAATTACTTACATAGCATCCTGTATATTCTGGTAGAAATGTATGGTTCATTTCACAAGAGGTCTCATTTTCTAAATTTTCTTCACTAATTAGTTTTCTATTTGCTATGCCGTGATCGTGTTTTCGTTGCGGTACATTTCTTGATAGTACTGCATATTTCTCTGTTTGAACAAACAACTAATTAAAGAACACTTGTCGTAATTATTGTATTAGGGATAATAATCTTGAAAAAAGTCATTTTCAGCAAAATGCTGTGAACACACTATCATACTACTACTTATTTTTTCCCAATTTTTAAACGCATTGTCCAAACTTTACGTCAATCCATCAGTTTCATAACCCCTAATTTTGTTTCATAGATTGCTCTCTCTTTTCCCTTTTTCGGAAAGAAATGAAAAGAAAGTTCTGGGTGCTTCCTTCTTAAGGATTTACATTGTTGCACACAACAATAATCATTTGACATTTTTATTCTTTAATATTGTTTATTGACTTACTTTTATGAAAAATTTAAAACTGAATGATGGCGCGCGAAATTTGAATTCATTTGGAAACAAAATATTTACTTCTTTAAAAACGAACATAATATATGAAATATATGTATGCCAATAACTTGATAAATAAAATATTACCTTCATTTTCTGATGGAGCAATTATCAATTCACTGAAATCGGAGATTCGTAATTTCTTACGTGGACGTGTAAATCTCGCCTGTGATTTTCTTTTTGTCTCTATATAACTAAATAAAGTAGGGATAGCATCGTGTTTTAATTTTCTTTTCCCATCTACACGATCTTTCTCCCACATTTCTCTGGAAAAGTGTTTTTCGCAAAGAACGGAAGCATTTGTAGGTTTCCAGTTTTCTCTTTTCACATTTGTTTCCCAAATTTTTCTTCTTTCAGAATCTCTGGGAAAAGTTTTCATTTTAAATCCTTTTGCAGAACTGTTAGTACAGCCAACCACCACACAACCAGGCATCTAAAAATAAATATATTAATATTAGACCTTGTTCGTAATTTTCATTTAACCTAAAAATATATACATACATGAGTTATAAATATATAAACACACATGCCATTTAATTTATTATTATTATTTGCACTATTTGTAATATAAATATAATATAATTACCTTCAATTCAAGTGTAATTTGTAACAAATCTAAAAATGTCACTTTATTGGAGGAATATGAGCCATATTCTGCCAATCTCGCACCGACTAATCATTAGTCAGAAGCGAGCCCCATATGCATGGGAGCCACAGATATACATAAATTAAATTTATATGTATATCTGTGATGGTCACTGGATGGGAGCTTGCTTTTCGGCCGCCATTAACGGTCCACTGTTATATGGCTTGTTGCGCAAATTGTTATGTATTTTCGTGGCTTTATTTCATTTTAATGAAAAACATTCAGATATAGTTTTAATGTTTATGTAAAGTGAAAGTAAAATACTTTTATTTACTTGTGCATTTCGTTAAGATACTGACCAGGACCACGATTATTATATCGAACAATATTATATTATGCGACAAAGCGATATGTGCTCCTGTCCTTGACGTAGAAGGCAAGCGCTGGCGTAAATACTCAACCAATAACATTTGAGAATTTTGCCGCGAACGCGTAAATACATAAATAATAAAAGTAGAGTGTAATGGCGGCGGCGGCAGACGTTTTGTTTTAATCTTAGACCAGGGGTGACAGGGCATATTCATGCGTATGTTTCCAAATCATCTGTGCGATTTTGACCCTTATTGCACAGCTGGACCAGGAATAGAGAGGAGACAGGGCATGCTATGTATTTCACCGTAAGAAAACTTTTCAAATCATCTTAGCGACTTTCGACCTTACTGTTACGTCAAAATCAGCTGCAACCGCCAAGTGGACCAGATGTGTTACGTACGTGAGCCACAGACCAAAAATATACTATAGGGCCCGTGCATCACGTGATCAAATGCAGGCAACCCGCCAGCCTGGTGGACCAACAAACAGTTTCATTGCCTTTGATATCATCGTGCGAAGTTGGCGTTTTTTGATTTCTGCTTATTTTGTGATTTTTCAATCTAAAATTTGTGATAGTTGAAGTTGTATTATGGCTCAGTTAAGTGAACACTATTATTCTCGTAGTTTCATAAAAAATATTAGGCACTGTTGAATTTTTGTAATAGAAGGAATTTCAGTTATATAAGGTTCTACTATTTTTAATATTATGATGAGTCGTGAAAATGTGGGAATGCCTGTATAAAATTGAGTTCTTGCGTCATTATTTTTAAATGCATCTATAGTCAGAGTTATTTTCGAAAGCTCCTCTCGCAAATGGTAAATTTCAGCATTTCTAGACATGAATTCTGCTTTTAAACTATCAATAGTCTCAGGTAAACAAACCATGTTCCCTAGTGCTAGAACTAGTGCAAGTCTCATTGTTAGTGCTACGAGTATTAGTATTAGAATCATGTTCCTCATTAATAGGCTCCACGGAAACACTTTCTGCTTGCTTCAGTAATTGTAATTATTGTAATTTATACATAGTTCCAAAACAAATTTATTACAAATTAGCTCTAAAAATAAATTATTTGTCATAAAGTTTAAAATATCATTCTAAAAATTATCTGGATTAGAAATTTTAATTTTTAGTTTTAAATTTAATGTATTACTTTCAAATTAGAAGTTTTTGATTAATCATACGTTAGTATGTCTTTGGACCACTAACTTAAAACTCAGAATATTATGCAGCTATGTGTTCTACTGTCAATAAAATGTATTTATTGTATTGTTAGTTACAACATAATTATATTAGTTATTAACATATTGAATGTTAGTAAAATGTATTTGAATTCGTTAATAAATATGTTAGTTACAACATACAATAATTATTACAACCATCAAACCTTAGTGTGTCGACCTGTTAACCTTTTATAGCGGTCTAAACCGGTATCTTTATTTTGTATTCCCTTTGTATATCCCATGTTTAAAGACGGAATCCAATCAGGATTGTCTTTGTCTTCCAAAGCAGCTGGTTTTCCTTTAATTTAGCAATAATTTTAGTATTTCTTTATTATCTACGTTATTTAACTATCGGGGACTCTAAATGAACAATTTCTGATGAAATATATCTTTTACTTAGTTTAAACAACCCACTTTTATCCCATATTAACCTAATTTTTGATCTTACTGTTTACATCTGGCAAAATTCATTTAGTTTAAGCAGATATCAATTTCAATTTACCATAATATTTAATGCTAGGCTCGTATAGAAAAAATACCTGTAATAAAGTGCCTAGAACATATTCGGCCGTATTTAATTTTGCTATCTGTCAGATCAGCTCTTTTAAGCGGTGTTATCCACTTTTTTCGTCGTTCTAGAGCTACAGGAATTATTCTACCTCTACAATCTTTCTCAGATAAGAACCTATAAAAAGATAACCCATCACCAGTACCACTTTTTTTTGCACAGCCAACTACAGCACAAAATTGAGGCATTTTTGTTGAGATTTGTCACAATTCTTATATGTCAAGTATGGTTTGTTGGTCCACCAGGCTGCCATTTTTAAATCGCCGTGACGTCACATGCACGCACCCTATATATATATAGTATATTTTTGGTCTGTGACGTGTGCAGTCGAACGAATAAATTTTCAGTCTCAATAAACGTCACCAACCGTTATCAATCACAATTTTGTCTTTTGACGTTCTCTTTATACATACGTGTTCAGTTTAATTTATAGTTTTCTTAGTTTTAAATTGATTTATTTATGTTACAGATAATCAGGTTTTTATTTGGTCAACTGTAACAGTAACAGTGGGCGCGTTCAGTGGTTCAGTAGCACTCAGCAACTGAGTTGCTGTGTTACTAAACTCAACTGAATGGGCGCGTTCACTGGCACTCAGCAACTGAGTAAGCAACTCAGCAATAACATGTAAGCATTTTAGCGTACTGCTGAACGACATGTTGAGTTAGTAATGGAAAATTTTACCTATCATCTGTCAATATACATACAGTGATAAGTTATTTTCTACTTAATTTATATTTCCAATATTTATTTTTAGTTTGAGTATTAGAAATTATGAAAGATTTGAATCTAATTGTAAATGAATAGTTGGACGACGATGTAATTAATCATTTAAAAATAATAATCGGAAGAATACTACAAAATGTTGTACAATCTCTTCAATTAAATCATTTTGAACGTGGTATACGTATTATATTCATATAAATTATTATTCAATTTCATTTTTGACATCTAACCTACTATAAATTAACACTTGCTGACTTGCTGACACAAGTCAGCGCGTTTCAAATGCGCTGAATTGTTGACTCAGCTGATGACAGTAATCATAAACTCAGCAAATCATTCAGTTGAGTTTAGCAACCCAGCAACTCAGTTGCTGAGTGCTACTGAACGCGCCCAATGATTTGCTGAGTATGATTACCGTCATCAGCTGAGTCAACAATTCAGCGCATTTGAAACGCGCTGATTTGTGTAAGTCAGCAAGTGTTAATTTATAGTAGGTTAGATGTCAAAAATGGAATTGAATAATAATTTATATGAATATAATACGTATACCACGTCCAAAATGATTTAATTGAAGTGATTGTACAACATTTGGTAGTATTCTTTCGATTATTATTTTTGAATGATTAATTACATCGTCGTCCAACTATTCATTTACAATTAGGTTGAAATCTTTCATGATTTCTAATACTCAAACTAAAAATAAATATTGGAAATATAAATTAAGTAGAAAGTAACTTATCACTGTATGTATATTGACAAAAAAAAATAATTGTCGATTTTTTTTATAAAATCATGAAATCCAGCTCATTTAATAAATATAGTAATAGAAAATAATTTGAAATATGCGACTTTTCATTCATAAATTTGCTAATAAACTTTCGCGGTTTTAAACACGGACTAAATTTGTGACGACACAAATTCATACTCACACAAAGACAATTCACTCTCATACACACACGCTTCACAACATGAAACAGTAACCTAACCTAAAAGTGTGACAGCTGACAGCAAAATATACAAGAGAGAATATTATTATTTTCTATTTCTTTAAAAGTACTAGTGCAGTATAAAGTATGTAAATAAACCATTTATTTAAATAAATACCAAACCAAATAGTCATAGTTCTAAATTAAACCGGTAAAGCTCGACTGTCGTATCCGTGAATATGTGTCGTCAGCCGTTGAAATATTTGAAATTAAACGCAACTTTTAAAAAATCATATCTCTGATTCTAAAGACTTGTAAGATGAAAAACATACACATACATGTTTAATTTGACCTATTTTTTCAAGAAAAAAATAAATCAGAAAATGTGAAATGACCCCATTGACAGATGACAGGTAAAATTTTCCATCGCTAACTCAACATGTCGTTCAGCAGTACGCTAAAATGCTTACATGTTACTGCTGAGTTGCTTACTTAATTGCTGAGATGTGTCGAGATTTAGTATTTGTTCCTGGATTGCGTATGAGATAGGATGGTGATAGGGCGTTTTGTGATTATTTGAAAGACGCCATATTGGAAAAAAGTGTAGTCTCTCGGCCTGACGGTGTGTTGTTGTCTGCTCAGCTGTTCACCAAATGGTATTAAAATGTGTATAGTATGGCAAAAAGAAAGAAAAGAACGCTAGTTTTCATAAGTAGGTTAATTGTTAAATATATTATTGACATGTAAAGGAATTACACGTAATATCTATAATAAGGTTAAAGTAGACGTCGTAACATTAACTTTTTTCTTTTGTACAAATATGAATTTATACTTTAATAACAATTATTTCTAATCGTCGTTGGGGACATATTATAGGTTTCCATTAAAGAATCGTGATTTATTAGATCAATGGGTAAAAAATATGAATCTTGGATTGCATTTTAAGCCAACTGCGTCAATGGGTGGTAGCACAAGCCCTGTTTTAACTAAAACGCTGTTTTAAGAAATGTCAAATTTCATTATTTAATAATAAAAATAAATAATATCAAATTTATCAAAATATGATTTTAAAGCAGAATATAGTTTATATTCAAACAAATATTTTTAAAAAAATCGTTCTTCAAACATAAGGGTGAAATTAAATACTGAAATTTGAATTTGACATTTCTTAAAACAGTGTTTTAGTTAAAACAAGGCTTGTGCTACCAGCCAATGAGATTATGTACTTCCTGGTAGTGCACCCACAATTTTTGGCATTTATAAGTCTGCTTATGTGTCGTGTTACGTAAAGAAAAATGATGAAAAACAATGATCATTTCACATGTAAATATATCATTATTTTTGCATTTATAATTTGCCATGTTATACAAAAAAACTATAATTCATGTGTTGTTTTTCTTTAAAAATTAATATTATACATACAAGTGTCCATATTTTTTCATCAATTTTAATTATATTATTATATTTGCAATATTATTAAAAAAAATATCGTATTTTGTATATATCTTACTTTCCTGCTGAATATATATAATTCAAATCTATCAAATAGTAATTTGAATATCCCGCCGTAAATAGGCCGAGAGACTACACTTTTTCAAATATGGCGACGTTCAAATAGTCACAAGAACTTAACATGGGGTACGAGATCCAGTTATGTATAGAAATCAGTGATTTGTTCTAAACACTTCACTACGAAGATTATGTCGAACCGAACGCCAAACTGTTTGGAAAAAATTTAAGGTTAAAACCGAAAAGTTTTCCAACTGAACTTTCCTTATCCTACGGTTGTTGCTCAGTCGTCCAAAACAACCATGCAAACAGTTCGTTCGTTTTCATAATACACAAAAGAAAGTAAAATTAATTTAAGTTTGGATATCTCATCTTTTCCAATTGTAGTTTGCACAACTAAAAAGTGTTGTATTATATATTTATTTCAGTATAGTATTTCGCGTACAATTTTAGTTAAATATTTATGTCCCTGCTTGCTCAAAATGATAAGTGTCTACATAATGTATTTACTTCTCTAATCTGAATTTTAGTTTAATACGTATATGACTGCATGTTCAGATATGTTCTATCACACGCATCATCCTAATGTTCATTCCTCAACATGTTCAATTCTCACTTCGTTCTGTTTCATAACGTTCAAATCTACAAAACGCTCAACCATAAAGTTGGCACGTATCAAAACATTTGTTTCTCGCGCGCTTCCAAAATTAAACAGTACATCACTCTGCCTACCTAAATTCGGGCGTGCGTTTAGGTTATGTTTGTTTAAGGTTATTTTTATAAAAGTTACACGTCCAGATATGTACAGGGCGATCTACGTGCATTAGGAATTTGTATAAGACAAGAAATGTACAAGACAATATTTGTTCTTTAGAAGGTACTGTTCAAATTTGGAAGCGCGCGAGAAATGAACGTCTTGATACGCGCCAACTTCATGGATGAACGTTTTGTAGATTTGAACGTTATGAAACAGAACGAAGTGAGAATTGAACATGTTGATAAATGAACATTAGGACTTTGCATACCTAGCCTCATTTACCTACTACGCCTGCCATATTGTAAATACGGTGCTGCCTCTATCGGTCATTTTCGTTGCCAGTACCCTGTATTATAAACTTCGACCATATAACGTAACTGGCTATGTTAGGTTATACAATGTTTTGAAGCATAAGTGTGCGTTGCGGGGAAAGGGGGCGGTGCCCATATGTGGTGTTTTGTTAGTTGCAGGATTCCAATTCCAATACGAATTATTTAAATATAAAATTTATATTGTTGCTATTTTTAATATCTAAAATTTAAAAAGTTAAACATTATTTCAAATTAATTGCTCAGATGAAAATATTGGGTGCGATTCAGTGGGTTGTATTAGGCTGTTTTAAGATCTGTATTAAGAGTTGTATTAAAAAACCTGATTCAGTGGCTTGTATTAGACTGTTTTAGAGTGTTTATTTTAATACATGTGTATTAGTTGCCTACGAAATTAAAACACTTCTTAAAATGGGTTATATCTGTTTTAAGTATTGTATTAACCTTAATTCATAATGTCAAATATGAAATATTGAAGTAAAATTATATATTTGACTCTTCATAAAGTATACTAAAGCAAATATTGAACTTAAAATGCTATAATAAAAGAGAAAATGAATAATTTAAAAAATTGAGGTTAATATGAATAAATTCAGGCAAGTTACAACAATTATTTATTTGTTATTTATTTTCTGAGTTTAAGTAAAATAGGTGATACAATACGTGCTGTTGAAAGAGTTGAGCATGTTTGGCGTGTTGTTGATTGTAGAAGACGAAGAAGGATATACAGAAGACGAAAAACTATGACAATACTCTCTCCGAAAGTGATACCGATTATCAAAAAATGTATTTCAGCATGTAATAAATTTGATTCGAATTGACATATCTGGGTTTGGCGATGATGTACCTCCTCCAGTTTTAGTTTTTCTTTTAAATAATGCGCAATTTCACTCTTTGAATTGCATTTCAATCAGTGCCGGATTACCCATTAGGCAGAATAGGTAATTGCCTATGGGCCCCTCACATTTTAAGGGCCCCGCTACATTGAATTAAAATAATATTGATTTGATTTTGACTTTTTTTTTATTACAAACAAAGAAATCCTTAAAGAAATTTTGATTACAACAAAGAAATGCTTATTTACAATAATGGAATCTTGATTACAATAATAAAAATTATCAATCAGCACAAACATCACTTTTATTTCTTTGGACATTCCAATTTACCACTTCAAAATGATGCAGCTTTTTTATTTTTCATTATTTTAATGTCATTTCCCTTATTTTCAATAATACCGTTCCGTTTAGTAATTGCCTCTTATTAAAATAATCTTTTCTTCATTAAACCAATCGGTTCTATAATTCTTTTTCCTGACATTTTAATATGCTAAAATTTAAAATATAGGTCATAAAGTAGTGTAACATAACTTAAAACAACACAAATACAAAATATTGACGTTTCAAATGCCGCCAATTTCGCACTTTGACAGTTATTACAGTGTTGCCAAGTGTAATTTTGTGTTTTAACTAAAACAGCTTAATACAGACCACTGAATCACCTTTGTTTTAAAATGTGTTTTAAGCTAATACAGTGTTTTAGTTAATACAAGTGTTAGTACAGACTTTAATATAACCCACTGAATCGCACCCATTAATTTTAATAAATAGCTAAAATTAATAATAATAATAGTATAAATAATAGTAGTTAGTGTTATATACAATATACAAACGGAAAAAATAATCGTTACTTAACAAAAGAGTCTACTAACAGCATGTAAAACTAGTAATATTGAAACATTTTCCTATCACCGAAAATAAAACAATAATTATTTTAAATTTATCTTCATATCTTCAAGCTAAAAAACATGAAATATTAAGAAAATAAGTAAAAGATACTACTAAATTTGACAGCACAAAATCTTAATTCATAGATACAATTCGTAGATGGCCTCGATCGGACAAAAATTTTGCTGTACACACATTATTTTTTGTTATGTTAAATATTAGTAGTTATACACAAATTACTAAAATCTACATAAAGTCTATCCTTTTCTGTAAGAGAAAATAATAAAAATAGCAAGAACATAAATTTTATATCTAAATAATTCGTATTGGAATATTATATTTAATGTCTCAAACATTTTTCCAAGGCTAATATAATAAATACTTACCCGTATGAAACCCACAACGCACTATATCTCCTACAAACCTGCAACCAACAAAACGCCACATATGGGCAGTTTCCCCTTCCCCGCAGCGCACACTTACACTTCAAAACAAATGCCTCTATTACGTGTCTATAGTTATATGGTCGAAGATTATAAAGGTATGTACACCCAGAATTATAGAGGTGGGGAGAAAGTGCTAGGACGACTGTGTATTCAATATTTGGGAGGTAGCTAGGTAGCCATTTTGCAGGTCATCTGTCAGTTAGTTTTGTATGCACGCGGTCGAGATTGCCTTTGTGTCGTTATTTTATTTGCTTGTGTTCATATCGGTATAATTTTTAATATGTCGTCGTGTTCAATGCTAGGATGCTCAAATAATAGAAGATTTAAGCCAGAAGGAATTTCTTTTTACACGTGAGTAGTAAACAAAATTTAATTGTAAACATTTTTTTAACAGATTGTAAATTTCTTTAGTTTTCCTAGAGGTGAATTACAGAAATCATGGCTAAAGGTTTGCGGAATAGATGAAAATACTTGGACATGGTCAAAGAATAAAGTAATTTGTTCGCGACATTTTCGTCCAGAAGATATTGTAAAAGGTTCGAAAATGTTTTTAAAACCAATTAGTTTTAATCCACCTTTATATCTCTGATGTACTCTAGTTATCTAGCTAAGCGTTAGCACTACATCACCTGGCGAACAATTATTCATATTCATTTTTTTAGTAAAAGTAAGCCAGAAAGCAATATTATAGAATAAAAATGTCAAATAATTATTGTTGTGTGCCAAAATGTAAATCCTTAAGAAGGAAGCACACCCAACTTTCTTTTCATTTGTTTCCGGAAAAGCGAAAAGAGAGTAAACATCGGAGTAAACTATGAAACTAAAATTGGGGGTTATGGAAGTGATAGACCGACATAAAGTTTGGATAATGCGCTTAAAAATAGGGAAAAAATAAGCAGTAGTGTGATAAAGTGTGTTCACAGCATTTTGCTGAAAATGACTTTTTTCAAAGTTATTATTCCTAATACAATAATTACAAGTGTTCTGTAATAAGTTGTTTGTTGAAGGTACAGAGAACAAGAAGCAAAAGTGTCTTAAGAAAAATGCAATACCGTCAAGAAATTTACCGAAACGAAAACACGATCACGACATAAGGTCTGAGTCAACCCGCAGAGCAAATAGAAAACCAATTAGTGAAGAACATTTAAAAAATGAGACCTCTTGTGAAATGAACGATATATTTCTACCAGACTATACAGGATGCTATGTAAGTAACCTGCCATACGTTATCACTTAATAAAAAATGTGTTGTAGCCATCACAAGATCTCTCGCTATTTCCATATTACGCTATATAACTATTGTACATATTTCTGATACACACAAAACACATATCTTCTTTATATATTTTTATATTTTTTAATTCATTCTTTTCTTCTTATGTTCGAGATTCTTCCAATTCATTGAGGAGATTGGCGGTATTTCTGCAGGGTATACAGGGTGTATCAAGATAATGGAACAGTGCATTTTATTCGTGTATGTAAAAGATATAGAAAAAAGTGATTAAGATATTTTGTAAGGCATAGAGGGGGACACATTTTAGCATAAACTCTTATCTTAAATCCAGTGGTACTCAAACTGTAGGGCAATATTATATTTTTTTAAATGGCATTATACAGGGTGTTCATTTTAAATGTGCCACCATTGCTATCTCGAGAACTATAAGAGCTACAAAAACGGTTAAATGGGCAAACAATTTCTATTATACAAGACAAATTTAGAGAACAGAAAAAAAAAAATTTTCGACCAGTGGTTCTCAAAATACGGGACTCAACTTTTTAATTTTAAATGTGAACATATTTTTTTTATTTGCTTATTCGATAGAGAATTTAATTCTGAATTCAATGATATAATATTATCATATCCTCACATAACGATTTTTTTGAGTAAAATAGATATAAAATTTTAAATTAATTTGATTTTGATATTACTAAGAGTGCCATGAATGGAAAAACTGAATACAAGTAATTTTTAACCTGGAATTAGAGTGCTCTGAATAAAATAAGTGAATATTTTGTTTTGTTAAGTGATCATAACTGTCAAGTGAAGTTCAAAATCATTTAATTTAATTTTAAAAATGTATAATTTTACTCACATTGAAAAAGTTGAGATGTTTGAAACATACATTTTATCAATAAAAAATTCGCGAGCTGCAGTTAATATGTATAGGGAACGATATCCTGAAAGAGTAGTACCGTCGCGGAAATATTTCCGAAAACTTGACCTAATATTACGTGGTAATACTACTGCATTTATACATAAACCCAGAAGACCGGTGGATGAAAACAATGAAATAAATGTTTTGGCATATTTTGAAGCCAATCCGAGAGCTTCTGTACGAATGGCCTCTGATGAATGCAGATTAAGTGTAGGGACGGTGCATAAAATTTTAAAACGACACAAGTATAAGCCATACAAATTCCATAAAGTTCAACACTTGCAACCTGGTGATTATGACCGCAGACTTGAATTTTGCCATTTAATCATTTATGAAGGAATTGATATTTTAAAATGTGTTATTTGGACGGATGAAGCAAATTTTTCCAACAATGGAATGTTTAATGTAAAAAATAAACATTATTGGAGTTCCGAGAATCCTATTATGGTACGTGAAAGAAGTTTTCAAAGAAAATTTAATATAAATGTATGGTGTGCAATTTTGCACGATACAGTGTTTTTTCACATGTATGAGGGTACTCTAACTGGAGATCGTTACTTAGAATTTTTAAGAAACAGACTTGATGATATATTGTATGATCTGCCATTAAATGTCGTTAGAAATCTACACTTTCAACAGGATGGAGCACCAGCCCATAATTCTCGTCAAGTAACCGCGTACCTGAATGAAACATTTCCAAATCAATGGATTGGTACCAAAGGACCCATTGCATGGCCTGCAAGATCACCCGATTTAAACCCTTTAGACTTTTTCTTATGGGGTTATTTAAAAGATAAAGTCTACGATACTGTGCATCAGAATCTACAACAATTAAAAAACAGCATTGAAAATATTTTGAACAATATTGACGGAAGAAAATTAAGATTAGTTAGAAATAGTTTATTTCATAGAGTACAGTTATGTATAAATGAAAATGGAGGCAATTTTGAACAGTACTTATAAATTTATAGGAGTTTATTTTATTTTTGTAAATATTTCTTCATTATATTTTTATTCACTTCTTTCTATCATGGCACTCTAATTATGCGTAAAAAACACATGTACATATTCAGTTTTTCCATTCATTGCACTCTTAGTAATATCATATTTTAATCAAATTAATTAAAAACTTTACTCAAAAAAATCGTTATGTAAGGATATGATAATATTATATCGTTGAATTCAGAATTAAATTCTCTATCGAATAAGCAAATAAAAAAAAATATGTTCACATTTAAAATAAAAAAGTTGAGTCCCGTATTTTGAGAACCACTGGTCGAAAAAAAATTTTTTTCTGTTCCCTAAATTTGTCTTGTATAATTGAAATTGTTTGCCCATTTAACCGTTTTTGTAGCTCTTATAGTTCTCGAGATAGCAATGGTGGCACATTTAAAATGAACACCTGTATATATTTTATTAACTCATTAAATAGAGAATTTTGTTCTAAATTCAACTATATTATAATATCATACCCTTACATTGCGAAAAATTTGATAAAAATTAATTCAAAGTTAATATTCCATTTCTACTTTATCTAAGTAATCTGACCAAACATTCAATCAATAAAACAAAATAAAAATTATTCTAGTTTTATTACATGCAAGTAAGCTACGATTTTGGCAATAAATTCAACTTTCAAAATCAATTTTTTGTTTTATTGATTGAATGTTTGCTCAGATTACTTAGATACGAGTACAGTAGAAATGAAATACATACTAACTTTGAATTAATTTTTATAAATTTTTTCGCAATGTAAGGGTATGATATTATTATATCGTTGAATTCGGAACAAAATTCTCTATTTAATGAGTTAATAAAATATATATAATGCCTTTTAAAAAAATATAATATTGCCCTATAGTTTGAGTACCACTGGATTTATGATAATAAAGTTTATGCTAAAATGTGTCCCCCTCTATGCCTTACAAAATTTCCTAATCACTTTTTTCTGTATCTTTTCACATACACGAATAAACGGCACTGTTCCATTATCTTGATACACCCTGTATGTAATATATGTATGGATCTATAATTATAAATAATTAATCCATATTTAATATAATAAGTGCGAAAGTAACTGTCTGTCTGTCTGTTACGTTTTCACGCCTAAACCGCTAAACCAGTTTTGATGAATTTTGGTATAGAGATAGATTGGACTTTGGTGAAGAACATAGGCTACCTTTCGTCGCGAAAATAAAACTTGAAGGGGGTGAAATAGGGGATGAAAGTTTTAGCGTTTTTGAAAAATCATCCCTCAAGACGGTACAATAGGGGATGATTTCAGTTATTTTTTTTATCGTTGTATGTATAGTTAAGTTATAACCGTTAGCAGATTTTCGATATTTATTGGAGAAATAGCTTGCATCATATATACATAAGTAAAAGTACCCGAGACATGTTTAGAAAGGGGTGCTGTTAGGTGCGGTGCGGGGATTGGGTGGACAGTGGGCGGAGCCTGTTACATGTATGATGCGAGGCAGGTTCCCGGGTCGTACGCAGCGCATGTTTCCGAAATAAATGTGAAAAATTACTGGTACACGTGTAGCTAATAGTTATTCTAGCTTTACCCGTGCGAAGCCGGGGCGGTTTAGCTAGTAATAAAATAAATATTAAATGTACTTCCCAGAAAGTCTTCAGAATGCCTCTGGCTTTTGACACTCACATTTATCTGTCAATTACAAACATTTTAATTTTTCCATTTGTGTTCCATGGGCTGCGAAATACATTTACAACTTATTATTTTATATATTTATGTCTTTATCTTTAACTCCATAGAAGATATAATAAAATTTTTAAATATATCGAATAGAGATTTTTATATTCTTTAATATTAGTAATAACAGAAATTTTCAAAAAATATTTAGAATATACTTTTAAAGAAACTATTATTTCCGGTTGTCCAATGGGGGATTACACCATTTTTTTTTTATAATTTCATCTGAAAATATTAGGAAAACTAAGACTATTGATGAAAATCCGGTGAAAAAATTCCTATTAATAAGCGAGTTATGGTCTCCCGAATTTTGAAAAGATTGACGTGACGTCACATTTATGTATTTTTATATCAAACTGTTTTCATCATGGACCTAAATGTTCTTGAAATATATGCTATTTTAAGTTATATTTACATAAAAATAAATGAATATTATAACACTGTATAAGTCTACATACTTTATACATAATTACAGGTGTATTTAAATTATTAAGTTTAATGCAAGAAATTTATGTTAAAATAAAAACTGTTTGGAAACTGCAGTACAGGAATGTTAGCCCCTCCTTTCGAATTTAAATTTCTGAACTTCCATTGGTAGTAATCCCCACCTCCTAACACGCTATTTGTAATGCATGTATAGGCGGTCTCTCGTTCGCCAATCAAAATATTTTCATATTAGTGTCGAAGCGCTATAACAAAAAACCCTTTATTTCCGAAATATCTCAATTATACAATTTCATTTTTTTTTATTAATATTCGTTATTCAGCATATACATTCGTATTTTTTTACTATTTTCCTTTAATTCGATTAAGCCGTAATCCCCCATTGTTGCCAAAATCTAATCAACTCTTCCCACGAATGTCAGATTGAGGAAACCGTGGTTCCAACATCCAGACATACAAACACACACGGACATCATCATAAAAATGTCATAATCAGATTCTAGTACCCTTAAAACGTGCTTATCCACAAATCTGAATATGCGATTTTTAGCATGATTCCAATACATCTCTTAACGAGAGGTAAAAAATTGTATTTTTAGGTGTCAAATCAATATCTATTGGATATTTTTTTAACTAGTTGTTAAAGATTAACCACAGAGTTACAAAATAGGCCCAATTATGACGTGGATATCTCGGACTCTAAAACATGTATAATTGTACATTTCCTTACCATTTAAGTACCCCATAATGAGCTTTTCATCGCAGCTGCTAATATTTTTTGAATGTCGCCAATCACAGAATTTTTCGTACTATTTCTTATATGTATCTTTCGACATTTCTGGTACGAATTTATTCTGTGCAGCGTGAAATTCGTCCAAAATTTCTTTGGAATACTTATATTTTTCGATATCGATTTTTATCTGACTCTGACACTAAATTAATAATTGTTTGTAAACAAATAACAACATAAACAAACTGTATAGAAACCACAGCACATTTAAAATTCACAACGCCAACACAACGATAACGAATACTCGTATACAGTATGTCCCATTTAGAGGTGCCACCATTGGGATCTCGAGAACTATAAGAGATACGATGTCGGTTAAATGGAACTTTTTATGCACCTTTGGGAGGCCATCTCAGATGTGCTTTTGTTTTTCCAAAAATTCTCATTGGGCACTAGATAATGACGAAAAACTGAATATTGTTGATTTTTACCTTCCGTCACCTTTAGGTAAGGAAGGTATTGTCTTTGGTCAAAAAATTCGGTGGTGAGTTTTTAATGAATAAGCACGTTTTAGGGTCCCTACAATACGAATATACCATTTTTAAGATGATGTCTGTATGTGTGTGTGTGTGTGTGTGTCCGTGTGTGTGTCCGTGTGTGTGTGTGTGTGTCCGTGTGTGTGTGTGTCCGTGTGTGACAAATTTTTCTCCGACGATAACTCCAATACTACAATTCTAAAAATTATAATTCTTTCGTATTCCTCTTCTGTACGACCATATGAAGAGTTGATTAGATTTTGGTTATAATTACTCCACCGGAAGTACCCTTATTTGAAGATTTTAACAGTTTTTCCTAAAAAAACGCAGTTAAATATTATTTTTTGACATTTTGTTATTATACATATTAAAGAAAATACTCTTCTCTATATGGTTTTATTATACATTTTCCTTCATAATCAATAGATGTAGATTTAAAGCGTTATAAAGAAATTAATTTTGAAAAATTAGTCTGCTTTGCAATTTATCATGGAAACAGATGATATATTAAAAAATTCTAATTGACAGATGTCAGTTGGAAGTGCAATTCAAATATGGAGCGTATAAGATCTAAAATTGATATGGCATACTGTTCCTCGCAAGTGACATGCAGAGAAAGGCCAAAGAGAAGACGGAAGGACTGTATCGCAAAAGACTTGAGAAAGAAAGGACTGTGTGATGCGTTGGACAAGAATGAGTGGAAGAGAAGAGGAAACAGCGACCCCTAATAAAATAGGGGAAAGAAGAAATGAAGGAAGTGTCTAGTGCATTTTACCTAGTGTATATTTATGTTATAATTTTATTGGATTTATAGAACCTTTTCGAATCAACTTTTGGTATAGAATTTTTAAAAAATAGTATGTGTTCGAGATATAACACAAACTTATATTTTTTTAAATAGAACCCATATCTGATTTTAGTCTCAAAAAAATAAAAAAAATTTTCTCTTTTCAACGATGTAAGTGTTATTATGTTTTATATTTGTTTTGCCTTCAAATTTATTATTTTTTCCTTATTTTGTATTGAATTTATAATTATTTTGATAATATTGGTAGATTTCTATTTAGAAATACTCCTTGTATTTAAATAATTTATTTCGTTAGAAAATTTTGCTCAAAACTCGTATCAAACTAATTTTTATAATATTTTGTATCTGGTCGCCCTTGGCACATTAGTGTAATTTGTAATTATGAGTCTAGAATGAAAATATTAAGTAATAAAGGCATAAAACAAATTATTTCGATCAAATACAATATAATTAATAAAAATAATAATGTTTTTTGGGAAATAATAAGAAAGTTCAGGAAAATAAAGAGAAAAATTAAATTTTAGGAGCAAAACAAATATAAAACATAATAACCCTTACATCATTGAATAGAGAAAAAAATATTGATTTTTTTGAGACTGAAATCAGATATGGGTTCCATTTAAAAAAATATAAGTTTGTGTTATATCTCGAAAATTTACGTATATAAAAATTTATTTCATACGCCATTGGTTAGCTAATAAAAATATCTATCTTTTATATTTGAAAAGTTTTTCTTAATTACTAATAGTTTAGACGTTATTTGAAAAAGAAATAATCAACAATATTCAGTTTTTCGTCATTATCTAGTACCCTATGAGAATTTTTGGAAAAACAAAAGCACATCTGAGAAGGCCTCCCAAAGGCACACAAAAAGTTCCATTTAACCGACATCGTATCTCTTATAGTTCTCGAGATCCCAATGGTGGCACCTCTAAATGGGACACACTGTATACCGGGAGTTTATTTTATCAGTAAACGTAGGGTATATCATTGCCATAGTTACGATATGAATGTTTGACAGCAATGTATTAAAGCGTTTATTTTATGAGTAAACATAGGCGTTTAACATGGGAACCAGTTTCTTGTAAATACAAAGTGTTCGGCTAAAAATCAAGCCATGCTATTGAACATGATAATAGTACATTCTTGTCCATTATTTAATAATAATTACTTTAATAATATTGCAAAAATTACAATAAATTACAAAAATTGTCAAATTAATAATTGTTTCAGTTTTTTTATTATGCAATATGAAAAGATTTACAAATGTTTCCGTGGCGCAGTGGACATAACAGTAGCGTCTGAAATTTTTGGTTGGGGTTGGATTCCCCATTGGGGTAATTATTTTATTTTTGTACATAAAAATTATTGAACATTTAAAAATCAGTTTATATTTCTATATTACAATAATTTAAAAATAATAATAACATTGTAATAAACAAAGAGAAAATAATTGAGAATAATTGATTACAATAATCAAAATATTGATGTAATAACAATGCATTGTATTTTATTTGATAAGTACAGTAAAGACATAATATCTACACAAATTTATTATGTTTCATTTATTTTTTTTTTTTTTTATTGTAGTACAACTGACGATGATTGCATTGCAATTGAAATGTACATATTGATAATAAAATATAATTTGTGAAGAAAGGTTTATTATTATATTTAATTTAAATTATATATCTTCACGTATACTCAAATAATTATACCCTATGTTTACTGATAAAATAAACTCTCGGTATATACCTACCTACTTAATCCTTAAATTTCGGGAAACCAAAATAAAATAAAACGTTGTATGTACTACGGGCAGAATCAAGATTACTTCTTTAATACGTAACTATTATCGTCTTGTATAAAAAATAACTTTTATTCTGATCTTTCATTTTAATTTCATCCTTCAATATGTTTTTATGAAATATTTGATGTTAATTCGTTTATTTTGTAAATTAACTGAATTTTGAACACTAATATTTTTAAATATATATTATAGTAGACAATTTTGTTATGTGTACGATGCCTTGCTGTGCAGCAATTCGGTGCTCAAATAATATCTATAATCAGGGCTTTTTTTTTGTAATGTAACGCACCGGAACGGCGTTCCGGCACCTTTTTTCGACGGGTTTTCATTTTTTTTCGCCCAAGCTTCGACTCCTGGTTTATACATATGCGCATAATAATAAATGACAAAAATATTCGCTCTGTTAAATGTTTACACACAAGCTGTGCAGGTGGAAATTATTATGAAATTTTATTAGTGTCATAAATTAACGTCAACATATATTTTTTTTTAATAAAAAACATACAAAATTATTTTTTTATTTATTTTTGTACATGAAAGGGTAAAAACATGATGCTTCACATCCCTTGAAAAAATTTAATTTTTCATTATAAAGCATTTGACCTTGAATTAAAAAAAATTTCGCCTGCGGCGCCTTTTTTTCATGATACCCTGTACCATCAAAATTTTGGCCACTGATAAAATGCACGTTCCGGCACCTTTTTTCTACAAAAAAAGCACTGGCTATAATAGAGCCTCCAAAGATGACTTTCGGTTGTCTAATTGTTATTAAAACTTTTTCAGCTCTTCCCATCAAAGTCAGATTGCGGATTACGTAGTTAAACAGGTCTTAAATATTATAGTTTTTGAGGAATTGTCCTTCCAACATTCAGACACACACACACACTCAGAGAGAGATAGAAAGGGATCATCGTGAAAATGTGAAAATCTGTTTCTAGGGATTTTAAAACGTGGTTATTTATCAAAATCTCAATGTGCGATTTTTAACATGATCCCTATACCTCCCTTACCAAAGGTGGAGGGAAGTAAAAAGTAACATTTAAATTCCCGTGCTACTTTGTAAACTATATGCCCAGTTTCATATCCGCTTGTTAAATCTTAACAATTTGTTAAATAATTTAGCAACTGATTAAGTAGGAACTATTGTTTCATCAACAAAGGCTAGATTTAAACTATGGTTAAATGGTTTGCTATTTTAACAACAGTCTCGGGTCTTGTTAAATTTCTAACCAGTTGCTATTTATGCCATTTGTCACATATGTGTAATCAGAACAAAATATTTATTTTGTCCTTTCCGTCATAAATTAATTTGCAACAAGAAAATGAGTAAGTACAAGTTGTATTAGCTGTGTAATTTAAAATAAAAATATATTCATTACATTAATGTCATAGGAAATATTATTCAACTATGTTTTCGGAATCTACGAAAGCGTAGAAGGACCATACGCAAAAATTTTTAAAACTTGTAATTTCACCTTTTTAACTTGAAATTTCACCTTTTTAAAACTTGAAATTTCAATATTTTAATTTTAATAAAAAAATACAAACTGCAACGTAACCTAACTGGCAACTCATAATTTGAAAAAGTTGAAATTTCAAGTTTAAAAGGTGAAATTTCAAGAATAAATTATTTTTTTCTGTGGCCCCTGTAAGCTTTCGTAGGAATTTGATGAGTCTGAAGAAGAATTTTTTGAAATTGATATTCGATTTCTGCGAAAAAGAGTATTCAGAGATCGAGGAAATCTTTTTTTGAATTTTTTGATGATGTACAATTTAAAATGAGATATCGGCTATCTAAGGACACCGTTCTGTTAATTTTGGAACATATATATGAAAATTTGACATCGTACACTGAAAGAAATCATCCAATTGATCCAATCAATCAGTTATTATTAACATTAAGGTTCTATGCAACTGGTACTTTCCAGTCGGTCAATAATGATATTTATTATTAATAACGATGAAATTGGTTTTTATATTACTAAAAAATACAATAATTCCCTAAATAAATTTTAACATGCATGTTAACTAACAAGAGTTTAAAATTGATTTGCTAATTTCATGAAACATGATAAAAATTGAACAAGTTGTTAATTTTGAAAAGTTGTTAACTAACACAAGATTTAAAAATCGTATATGAAACCGAGCATAAGTCTAATAAAAGGAAAGAAAATAACTATTTGTCCCTATTTTTCAATCATCTTTATTGTTGTATAATAGTGTATTTTTTATCTATTTAATATTATTCATGAATTAAAACGAAAATTTTATTTCAGAACACAACCGAAACACAATGTACGAGAAATAGCGGAAAGCAGACGTGCGGTTCTCCAAACATTCAGTTGCACACGAATACAAAAGAAAATCATATGACATTACAAACAAACGTAAAGAATTTTGAAGAAATTGATATTAAAGAGGAGCCATTGGAAGGAAATACTGATTATAAATATGAGTACAATGCCCTTCTGAGTGGTATAGTTAAAGAAGAAAATGATAGAGAAGAATGTGGTAAAAACAACAAAAATGAAATTGATACTAAGGAAGAGAGTGCGACTTTACGAATAAGTGAACACAATATACAAAATATTTATAATAAAGAAGAATGCATAGAGAAAGAAAAATGTACATTTAACAAGAATAGTAGTAATAATAACCAGTCATGCATAAATAATGATATTTTAGATACCAAACATGCAAACCCAAAAATCTAATTACTGAATGTTTGAAGACACGTCGGGCAAATGACAGTGAACTTAGAAAAACGTGTTCTTTATGCAATAGAAAATTTACATTAAATTTTTCTCTGAAAAGACATATGGAAGTTACGCATTTGAATATGATGCCGGAAATAAACTTTCTTGTAGAGGAAATTTATATTAAAGAAGTGGTGGAGGAGCCTCTACTTCATAGTGATTCATTTGATGATTTAGCAGTGAAAAGTGAAGTGAAAGAAGAAAGTAATTCATAAAAATTTAACTTTTTCAACTAACTGAAAGTATTAGATAATTACTTTAAATAATTTTTAGCAAAACTGTAAATATTATATAAATGAGATATTCTAATAATTTATTTTCTGAAACTATCATAGATTTGTATTAAAAATCAATAATTTTGAATTATCCTTGAAAGAAAATTTAATTTTAATTTCATATATTTTGAAAAATACATAAAATTTGTAATCCAACAGTATTCAATAAAAATTTATGTAATATCAGTAAATTACATTGCAAAAATGGATAAATATTTTAAATACTGAAATATATACTAACTGGATCTCGCATATTGTACCTATCAGCGTACGCTGCACTGAAGCCTTATTGAACAATAATGGCTGGTCCTGTTCGCGCACGTTCGTGCCGAACCGAACCTAGCCGAATAACTCGTATCATAGCTGATCGCTTTGTTTTCATATTATGCTTCATTTATTTATTTAATTATTACGAGTAAAAAACGAACTTTGACAACGAATGTAACAACTCAACATATCATATTTTTCCCAATGAGAAAAATTCATTTTTATTACTCGTAATAATCTACTATTGTCAAGTAAAATTCAGAAATTCAATTGTTGCACTTTTTTGTTGTTTGTTGTTTCCATAGCAGTCTTCGATTTACTTTTTTCAATTTAATTTTAGTATAAATAACAATTTTTATTAATTTTTCTGTTAATTATAAAAATAAATTATTATTGTTTTATATCATTGTAAAGCTAAAAAAAAATCTCTATTTAAAAATGCCATAGCTTAATATGACCTCCATATGAAAAATAAAAGTTGCTATCAGTAACTCGTAAATGGTTAGATATAAAAAAAAATTGAGTACTTCTGCAAATTCACCATTCAAAAGTGCCTTAAGAAAGTGCAAACCAGAATCTCGTATTATTTCATATAACAAAGTTATAAGCAAAAAAAGAAAATCGCGAAATTTACATTTTCACCTGTATCTAGTGACCTATGCATTTTTTCGCAAAAACAAAACACCATTAAAATAGCCTCCTAATGGGGCAACTTTTGTCTAATTTAACCAACCTCGTAGCTCTTACGGTTCTCGAGATACCAATGCATTCGTACCTTAAATGGGACGTCCTGTATATATATATAATGCCATTTAAAAAAATATAATATTGCCCTATAGTTTGAGTACCACTGGATTTATGAGTATTTTTTAACGTGAAACATTGGGTTCGTCATATCCATGGTTACAACTTGACATTTGATTAACAGTAATGTATTTGCTCGTTCCATTTAAAATGAAACATAGGGAACGAATTTGACATTTAATAAGACGTCAATAAAGGTTAATTTTGTTTAAATAATTATACCTGCATTCTAAATTAAAATTAGTTGTAGAAAAAATATAGTGTGCACCTTGTGCCCGAGTAGTTTTCTGACTCGGCTAAATTTCTTAAAATATTTAAATATAATACTTCTGTGAAATTCATTCCACATGTGTCATTTTAAATGAAACAAATACATTGCTGTCATTCAAATATCAAGTCGTAACCATGGATATAACAAACCCATTGTTTCACGTTAAAAAATACTCACGGTATATATACAGGGTTAGTTAAAAGTATGGAGACAGCGATTTATTGTCGTTAATATTCATTTTAGGAAATTATGTTCAATACAAAAGTTTTTTAAGAAATTTTGATCTACATTTGAGAATACTTGAATTTTATTTTTCTTCAATTGTTTTTGAGTTACGCTTGTCCGCGTAATTTTTTTAAATGGGAACCTATTAATTTTACTATACCTTTCGATAGAGTGTTTTTTTCTCTTTACAACAGTATGTTTGTTTTTAGTTTTTAAAATTAAGGTCTTGTACATTTTTACAGATAAAAATATTTATTATTGACAAAGTTTGGTTTCACGAATTTAAATCTACTATTTTCTTACGTGAAATGAATTATAATTTAATATCGGTGATTATTATTTAAATAATTATATCTCGAATTAACGGTGCGATACTGTAATTTTCTATACCACTATAGAACAGTAACTCTCAACAAAAGGGTTAGGGTCTCAACACACGAAAACTTTTACACAGCCTTCTTCAATTCACAATTTATGCATTTCTCGACTCCGCAAATCTAGCCCATGAAGTTGCCGCATACCGAAATGCTCAGATCTCGACATATGCACTGTTTGACAAGATGGCTGACAAATACACTCCGGAGTACATTTTTAAAAAAAAAATACTACCAATAACGTAACCTAATCCGCCTAATCCTAATTCATTTTATACTCCACAGTGTACTAGTCAGCCATCTTGTCGAACGGTGCATATGTCGAGATCTGAGCATTTCTGTACGCGCCAACTTCATAGGCTAGATTTGCAGAGTCGAGAAATGCATAAGTCATGATTTGAAGAAGGCTATGTAAAAGTTTTCGTGTGTTTCATGCAATCCCAACAAAAGCGCATCATTTTTTAATGTCAAACGATAATAAATATATTAGTAAACAAAAATTGTTGCGATTTTGTGCACTTTTAATTTCTATAGCGTTATAGAAAGTTACAGAATCGCACTATATATATATTCTAAACTTACCTTTTAAAATTTTAAATGAATGATGCCAAAAACATTAGAATTTGATAATCCCTATAACCTCTTACGTCTATATACCGTGAGTGTTTTTTAACGTGAAACCACAGAATAGACATATACAGAAGTGACACTCCTTGTCTACACCATTGTTGTTGCGATTTGATGTTTATGACCTTGAACTTTAAATTTGTTGGCAAATTTACGCGCGAAATTTAAATTGTTTTAAATGGTAAAAGAAAAATTAGAACACAAAAGTACTAAAATTTTAATTTTATTAACGAATTAAGAAGAAATCATAAAATAAACACATAATTATGTTTTTATTGAACAAATACGTGAATTTTACAAATTCAATACAATGCAGAATTTTCTATATCTATGACGTGGGAAACACAAACGTCAGATTCAATGAATATGTCTCAAATATCCTTCTCCATCAAATCTTCTCTTCCTCAGGTCTTGAACCACATTTTACACCTATATTTATTAAGTGAATATACATTTTGCATGATATGGAAGTCGTTTTGCATTGCTTATATTTATGAATCTTTCGGAAACGAAAAAAACTTACATTTCGCTTTCTCCATTTTTTAAATCTCCTTATACAGTTTTTATATGAACAAACAAGTCCTGCCGATTCTACCTTATTCGTTTTTTCCATTTTATTAAAAACTAACACCACTTCTAAAATTCACAAACGGTTCACAAAATGACATATGTCAAAAGTGAGAAGACGTGTTTGGTTTGCTTGAATTAGACATAACCCTAAAATACATGGGCGTGACAAGCTGAGGCAACAGTTCCTCCAGAATATGTGAAATATAATGATTTTCTTTATGATAACGATTTTTCCTATCGTTTGTTGAAAAAATAACATGTTTGTTCTTATTAGAAATCAATTTGTGTTCCACAATATATTTTTATTATTGACCCCCAACAGAAAATGTTCTCGTCGAGATAATGAAAAGAACAAAGAATCGTAAGATACAAAGATATGCCGAAACAATACGATTTTATCCGATTAGCCCTTTAAATTTGTTGGCATACTCTTTCTCTCTCTAATTTTCGTTTCTCTCTCTGACTGTCGCTTCTGTATGAATATTTATTCTGTGGTGAAACATTGGATTTGCCATATCCATGGTTACGGCTTGACATTTGATTGACAGCAATATATTTGTCCGTCCCATTTAAAATGAAACAGGAAACGAATTTGGCAGAAGTAATATATTTAAATATTGTTAGAAATTTAGCCGAATCAGAAAACCACTCGAGAACACTAAACATAATTCGGGCACAAGATACAATATTTTTCTACAATTAAATTTAATTTTTAGAAAACAGGTATAATTATTTAAACAAAATTAACCTCTAATGACATTTTGTTAATATGACAGATACCCGCTGAAGTTACGACTTGACATTTGATTGACAGCAATTTGCCTGTCTCATTTAAAATTAAATATAGGGAATGAATTTGACAGAAAAGTATTATATTTAAATATTGTAAGAAATTTAGCTGAGTCAGAAAATCACTCGGGCACAAGGTGCACACAATAATTTAATTTAGAAAGCAGGTATAATAATAACAAAATTAACCTCTAATGACATCTTGTCAAATTCGTTCCCTGTTTCATTTTAAATGGGACAGGCAAATACATTGCTGTCAATCAAATATCAAGTCATGGATATGACAGATCCAATGTCTTACGTTAAAAAATACTCACGGTATAGTTTGTACAGAAATCTATCGTATGGCCCTGTCAGCAGGTCTACTGTTCGGCTTTTAAGCTTGATTAATGACAGGGAAAGGACAGGTACGTATTAAATGTTTTCCGATTTTATTTTACTTCATTTTGTAATAATGAAAATTTTTTTTAAAAAAACTACTGATAATGGCTCGTAGTATGATCACGGTTTTAACTAAAACGCTGTTTTAAGAAATGTCAAATTTCAATATTTAATAACAATAATAAATAATATCAAATTTATTAAAATATGATTTTAAAGCAGAACATGGTTTATATTCAAACATATTTTTTAACAAATCGATCTTTAAACAAACTGGTGAAATTAAATATTTAAGTTTGAATTTGACATTTCTAAAAACAGTGTTTTACTTAAAACCGTGATCATACTACGAGCCATAATACCGTGAGTATTTTTTAACGTGAAACATTGGGTTTGTCATATCCTTGGTTACGACTTGACATTTGATTGACAGCAATGTATTTGCCCGTTCCATTTAAAATTAAACATAGGGAACGAATTTGACATTTGATAAGACATCAATTGAGGTCAATTTTGTTAAAATAATTACACCTGCATTCTAAATTAAAATTAATTGTAGAAATAATATAGTGTGCACCTTGTGCCCGAGAGGTTTTCTGACTCGGCTAAATTTCGTACAATATTTAAATATAATACATCTGTGAAATTCATTCCCCATGTGTCATTTTAAATGAGACCGACAAATACATTGCTGTCAGTCAAATGTCAAATCATAACTTATAGGAAAATTCAACGGTTATCTGCCATATTGACAAGATGTCATTAGAGGTTAATTTTGTTTAAATAATTATACCTGTTTTCTAAAAATTAAATTAGATGTAGAAAAAATACTGTGTGCACATTGTGCCCGAAATATGTTTAGTGCTCTCGAGTGGTTTTCTGACTAAATTTCTTACTATATATAAATATAATACTTCTGTCAGATTCGTTCCCTATGTTTCATTTTAAATGGAACGGGCAAATACATTGCTGTCAATCAAATATCAAGTCGTAACCATAGATATGACAAACCCAATGTTTCACGTTAAAAAATACTCACGGTATATAAAACACAAAACTTGAGAAATCATACAGTAAAAAATCTGATGTGGCCAGCACATTACCTTCCGTCAATTCTATATATTTTGCACAAATCCCTTGTCGAAAGTTCCTTGGAAAAGATTCTATATATCCAGTAAAATTTTAACACAAACGTTACTATTTTCTACAAATTCCATACCGAACATTCATAGATATAGTTTCTATGTATCCAATAAAATTATAACACGAACATATAATATGTAAATTGCACTTGACGCTGACATCTGTCAATTAGAATAAGCTGTTTCCATGATTTTAGCAAAGCTGGCTGATTTATGAAAGTTAATCTCTTTATAATTCTTGATTATGAAGGAAAATGTGTAATCAAACCTTCTTCCATATTTATAACAACATAAAATCCCAAAAAGTATTTATTAATTTTAATAAAATATAATAACTTCGAATGACGATGCTCATTTTTTTCTTACTTTTAGATTTCCTATGGTCCCGGTATACTCGTAAATTTGTGTTACTGTTCGCCGTTAAATTTTTAATCCGTAGCTAAAAATTTAACTTAAAATTATGTTATGACGTTAAAAATCTTTTTTAATATAAAGTAAAGATTTATTTATTTCAAATTCTATTAGTTAAGTCATTATAAATAAATATTTAACAAGTGGGCCAATTGATGTGGTGCGGGGTTCATATATGTTCTTTTAAAATTGAGATAATTTTTATTCCTAATCATTATAATAATTCCTAACCTTTGGGAGTTTGGGAAATACGTCATTCCTAACTTTAATGACAATCTCTTGGGTTAGAAATAACAGATTTCACATCTATCTTTGGATTGGAAAAGTTTATGTAAGAGTTGCGTAGCAACATTGTCGTAGATCCCTATAAAGTAGGCTAAAAAAAATTTAAGAGAGCTGTCAAAAATATTAATAAAATTAAAGGTTATAACTCATTGATTTATTTTGCAAATTATTGATTTAAAATGAGGATGATTGTGAATAAAAGAGTATACATAACCTCGGTGGGAGTTTCATCACAGCCTCGTGTTTTATCTTACCTCAAGGCTTCGCCTCGGTAATATACATAAGCCCTCGGCTGTAATGGAATATTTCCCACCTTAGATGTAATATACTACAGTGTAAAAAAAAAATCTGTTGTGGCCAGCACAAAACCTTCCGTCAATTCAATGTATTTGTACAAATCAGATACCAAAAGTTCCTTGGAAAAGATTTTATATATCCTGTAAAATTGTAACACGAACACACTATTTTTTACAAATTCCATATTGCAAGTTCCTTTGAAAAGGTTCTATAAATCCAATATAATACAAATGTACATTCTGTAAATTGTACTTCACACTTCCTCATTCCTATACAACGCAGTTCTTCCTCTCTCAAATATTCTGCTACACAGTCCTTCCATTTTCTCTTTGGCCTTCCTTGTACTCCCGGCATTGAAACTGCAAGTCACTTGTGAAGGACACTCTCTCACTTATGTTACTTTCTGATCCTATACTTTCCACTTTGGTTTTGCACTTGACACTGACATTTGTCAATTAGAATTTTTTGAATATACATGTCTGCTGTTTCCATAATTTTTGCAAAGCAGACTAATTTTTGAAAGTTAACCTCTCTTAATCTCTCTATAACTCTATATTTATTGAATATGAAGGAAAATGTATAATCAAATCTTACAGAGAATAAAATTTTCTTTCATATTAATGATCATAAAATGTTGAAAAATGATATTTAACTGGGTTTTTTCCAGAAAAACTGTTAAGATCTTCAAATAAGGGTACTTCCGGTTGACCAATTATAACCAAAATCTAATCAGCTCTTCATATGGTTGTAAAGAAGAGGAATACGAGAGAATCATAATTTTTAGAATTGTAGTTTTGGAGTTATCGTCGGAGAAAAATTTGTCACACACAGACACACACACATATACATACAGACATCAATGTAAAATTAGTAAATTCGTATCTAAGGATCTTAAAACGTGCTTATTCATTGAAAACTCACAACGAATCTTTTTAACCTGCACTACGTTAGTCAAAAGCGGAAATACTATTGACATTGTCATGTGATCTTATGAATAAATTCAAATGCTAGCATTTGGAATGATAGAAAAATGTATTTTACCAGTGTTGAGTACCACTGGATTTAAAATAATAGTTATTATGCCAAAATATGTCCCCCTCTATGCCTTACAATAGTATATTGTGTTATTAGGAGTAAAAGTGATTCTTTGTGTGGCGAGCAAGTAGTTTGCACGACGAGGGGTAGCGAGTCGGACATTTACATGCGAGGCACACAATGACACTTTTACTCCAAACATATTATATTTTTGCTTCAAACATACGTATTTAAATAAAATTATTACAACTTGACGTTACAATAATTATAAAATTTTACGTTAAGGACGTTTGCTGATTTCAATTGCTCTGTTGCTATGGATACTTTCGTATTTGTTCACTTTTTGTTCCAAACATTTAAGTGACAATTTTCACGTTTTGACGTTTAAATAAAAACTATGCAATTTTATATTCTCATGTGTAATTATATCAGAATTTGAAATAATGCCATGTACGGCCCTTAAAGTTGTTTAATTGAATGGAAGTTCAACAATATTGCTCAAGAATGTGTTATGTCGAGGAATCCCTGAAAAACAATATGAACTTTTCATATCACTTTAATTCTAATGATTCTTACCGTCATTACCAATATGTAATACCAGAGACAGACGACAAAAAATAATTATCATTAACGGTTAGATATAATATGTGCACGTGAACTTGAGACTATTGACATGTCAAAATTGGGTCTATTAATAAACCAGAAAATATTGACTAGTAAGTACTGTTGCTTATTATTTTGTATTGCATGAGTACAATACATTAAGTAGCACGAGCTTACTACATTCAATATTTTCTGGTATGTTAATAGACGCAATTTTGACATCTGTCAATAGTCTCAAGTTTACGTGCGCATATTATATCTAACCGTTAATGATCATTAATTTTTGTTTATCTATTTTTTAAATGAAATATACAAATACAAATTTTGATATTACATCAATTTTTAATGAACACTGTTGGATTACAAATATTTCAAAATATATGAAATTAAAATGACATAAATTTTCATTCGGAGATAATACAAAACTATTGATTTTTAATATAAATCTATGTTAGTTTCAGAAATAAATTATTAGAATACCTCATTCATATAATATTTAGTCTTTCTAAAAATTATTTAAAGATTACTTGAAATAATTTTATTTAAATAATTTTATTTGAAGTAATCCAATACTTTCAGTCAGTTTTTGTTATAAAAATAAAATTTTCATGAATTACTTTCTTCCTTCTCTTCACTTTTCACTGCTATATCATCAAATGAATCACTATGAAGTAGAGGCTCCTCCACCACTTCTTTAATATAAATTTCCTCTACAGGTAAATTCATTTCCGGCATCATATTCAAATGCGTTTCTTCCATATGTCTTTTCAGATAAAAATTTAATGTAAACTTTCTATTACATAAAGAACACGTAAATTTTTTAAGTTCACTGTCATTTGCCCGACGTGTCTTCAAACATTCAGTAATTAGATTATTTGTGTTTGTATGTTTGGTATCTAAAATATCATTATTTACACATGATTGGTTATTATTACTACTATTCTTGTTAAATGTACATTTTTCCTTTTCTATGCATTCTTCTTTATTATAAATATTTTGTATATTGTGTTCATTTATTCTTAAAGTCGCACTCTCTTCCTTAGTATCAATTTCATTTTTGTTGCCTTTACCACATTCTTCTCTATCATTTTCTTCTTTAACTATACCATTCAGAAGGTCATTGTACACATATTTATAGTCATTAGTATTTCCTTCCAATGGCTCCTCTTTAATATCAACTTCTTCAAAATTCTGAACGTTTGTTTGTGATGTTATATGATTTTCTTTTGTATTCGCGTGCAGCTGAGTGTTTGGAGAACTGCACTTCTGCTTTCTGTTGTTTCTCGTACATTGAGTTTCGGTTGTGTTCTGAAATACAAATATCCGTTTTAATTCATGAATAATATTAAATAGATAAAAAATACACTATTATACAACAATAAAGATGATTGAAAAATAGGGACAAATAGTTATTTTCTTTTATATTAATATTAGATCTACATACAATATTGGCCATAAAGATAGCAACTTTTAAAAAATGTCAATTACTCCACAATAAAAATCTGTTGTGGCCAGCACAAAACTTCTCGCCATTTTCATATTAGACTATATGAATACATATACAAAAATTCTAACTTAATTTTTTACTACAATAATTTAAATTAGATCATAAGTATTATTGTACCTTTACTTCGCTTACAACTTCCATTTTAACAAAATCACTTCGACCAATATTCTCACCTGCCGAATTTTACTTTCCGTCACCTTTAGGTAAGGTATTGCCTTTGGTTAAAAAAAATAGGTGGTAAGTTTTTAATGAATAAGCACATTTTAGGGTCCCTACTTTACGATTTTACTATTTTTAAGATGGTGTCTGTATATATGTATGTGTGTGTGTGTGTGTGTGTGTGTGTGTGTGTGTGTGTGTGTGTGTGTGTGTGTGTGTGTGTGTGTGTGTGTGTGTGTGTGTGTGTGTGTGTGTGTGTGTGTGTGTGTGTGTGTGTGTGTGTGTGTGTGTGTGTGTGTGTGTGTGTGTGTGTGTGTGTGTGTGTGTGACTACATCATGACTCTTTCGCATTCCTCTTCTTTATATCCATATGAAGAGCTGATTAGATTTTGGTTATAATTGGTTAACCGGAAGTTCACTTATTTAAGTTATTAACAGTTTTTTTTGAAAAAGCGCAGTTGAATATCATTTTTGGACATTTTTTTTAATTTTATGTGGTTATATAAATATCTTATTGTGTACACGGTTTGATTATACATTTTCCTTCATATTCAATAGATATAGAGTTAAAGAATTATAAAGAGATTAACTTTCAAAAATCAATCAGTTTTGCTATATCATAGAAACAGCTGATATATTTAAAAAAATTCTAATTGCCAGATGTCAGTGTCAAGTGCAATTTACATAATGTATGTTCGTGCTATAATTTTATTGAATTTATAAAATCTTTCGGTATGGAATTTGTAATAAATGCTATAAGTTCGTGTTACAATTTTACTGGATATATAGAACCTTTTCAAGGAACTTTTGATATGGGATTTGTACAAAATAAATTGTGCTGGCCAAAATAGATTTTTAATATTTTATGAATAGACAAGAATAGGTGCCAAATTTTTGTAAATCCTATAATATTACAAATAAATGCTATTTATAATTTAATATATTCTTATTTCTTTAATTTCTTAATATTGTTCAAATTGAAGTTGTGATTTTTTGGTAACGCTACTTCAAGAGGTGAGAATACGGACCTTCGTTGTTTCGGTACGTAATAGCATCAAAGAGAGCTAGCATGCATACAGTGCTAAGTGCTAACACTGCCCATCCACTAGGGCGTGATTACTGTTAGCACGATATGTTGACGTCACCTCTGACGTCATTCACCTCACAGTGCAAACTTTGAGCGGTGTGAACATGATTCGGACCAGCTGTTAGCGCGCTGTTGGTACTGAAAGCGTGATTCGAACCGCACACCAAGTGAGCTAAGACAATGTTTATTCATGAGAAGAAAGGGCGAGTGAGTTAAATTCTTCGAATGAATAAACAGTCTTAGCTCACGTGGTTTATACAATATTTTATTCAATTTTGACGAAATAATAATAAAAACCATTATAATATTTCATTTGGACAAAATAAAAAACTAATCAATTATAGTAGGCTGTGTATGACAATTGTCGGTGATAGACGTCAAGTTTTCTATTTAAAAAGCATTATTGTTTGACATTTTTGTCGTGAAAAATAATGAAAATAATAATCTAATAAATACTATTGTGAGTGATTTAAAAAAATTTAAATCACTTGTGAATAAAATGTTACTTATAATTGTTGCTCGTTAAAAATGAGTAATAAAAACGAATATAGTTTTAGTAAAGAAGCGGTTAAGATACTGATATCTTCTTACAATCAACGCAAACGTTATTCTTTTTAAATTATTAATTCTTCTTTTACGTCTTAAGCACCGATATCTTGACATTTTATATAACAATAAAAATATGAACTTATAGACCATTCCAGAATGACGTCACCTGCCCCTCACAGTAGTTATTTTAACCTCAGTTTTGAATATTTTTAAAAATTATTTAATTATATATCTTATGATAAATATCGAGAAATTTTGATTTTGATACGATTCATTCATAAAATTAAACCATAGCACAAGTTAAATATAATTTGAAATGTCAAATATAGTATGAAATGTCAAATATTATAGAGTTGGCATTAGAAAAGTAACCAACAATTCCCTAAAAAATCGACAGAAATTAAAACAAGTTCTAATTTCGTCAATTTATTGTACGATTTATTTTGTAAATAAATCGATCTGCTTTTCTGTATTACACGTAACGATAAATTGAAGTTCACTAGTAGATCAACAAATCGATCGATTTATTATGTGATTTTTTTTCAGGTGAACGTTTTGATTCGTCATACGTATCTATAGACTCAGAAATAAGCCCTACCGATTCTTGATGTCTGCTAGTAGAAGGACCCTCTGCAGCTTCTGAGACATTTTGTACCTGTGATATTTTTTCCTGTAACAAAAAATATTGTGTTAGCACATACAGGCTGATTTTTTTCAAGGTGTACACAGGAGATTGACATGGAAAATCAGTTTTTTGCAAACCGTTGCTCCCCGTTTTAACTTAAGACAATGGTTACGGTGTCAAAACAAAGATAAAAAAATTCCCCTTTCGAAAATACCAAATTTTATACTAGCGTTTTATTACAACAACTTTTTGATTGTCATTTTCGATGCTAACTGAATCTGACGTCTGCCTACTTTTTAATTTTGAAAATTTCAATATGTTGATATTTGAAAATAAATTATTAAATAAAATAATCTTGTATATTGCGAAATGAGTGTTTTATGCTCTTGACGTGTTGTATCACTTGCTTATGCTCGTGCATACAAATTTCACGTCGCGTGCCTAAACCACTATCATTTCGCAATTTATTACATAAATACCTATTAAAATTTATTCAGTATCCTATTAATAGCAGTAGCCATGCCAAATTTGAACAAAAATATTAACAAATGCTTGACATTTTATCTGTCAGAATAGGTTAATTGGCAGTGTCAAGACCAACGACGAAATATAACTAGACAAAACATTCCCTATCCCTCTTCACTGAATGTTATGATCTGGGCTGGCCAGAAAGAGATATATTTTATCTAGTTCGTAAATTTCTCACTAGAGGCCACTTGAATACAACTCTGTAATTTGACATTTGCGGTTTTGTTTTTGAGTGACACGTTGGTTTTTATTTAATATCAAAGCTTATAAATAATTAAATAAACAAAACATATTGGATATTTTTATAAATTAATTTATGCTTAAATTCATTTGGCAACACGGGCAAGGTACACAAGCTGTATTCTTGGCAACCTTGTTGCGGTGGGCCATACAAGCAAATGTCAAAGCCCGCGCCTTGTATGCAAAAATGGATGCGTTTTACAGATCTATAAGACTTACAGATTGGACCTGTAATCGAAATATATGTATAACTTGATGTATATTCTCAAAAACTTTCTATTCTAAAATGTCAATGATATTGCGATCTAGTGAGAAATACTCTGGCCAGCCCAAATCAAAACAAATGAAACGATGTTTTGTCTAGTTATATTTGGTCGTTGGTCAATACTACTTTTGAGTTATGTCATTAATCTATTCTGACAGATAAAATGTCAAGCATTTGTTTATTTTTTGTTCAAATTTGGCATGGATATTGCTATTAATAAGTAAATGAATAAATTTTAAAATTAATTTATGGGCCTAAACTATTGGATAATTTCCACGTGTTTGATATTTTCGGATGGGGAATTTTTTATCTTTTTTTTATTAACACCACAACCATTACTATACCATAAGCTAAATTGGGGGGCAATGGTTTGCGAAAAACTGATTTCCCATGTTAATCTCGTATGTACACCTTAAGAAAAATCACCTGTATAAGAGGAATTGAAATAACCATTCTTTGTAAACGAAAAGCAACTGTACATTTCTTAAAGATGTAATTCATACTTACATATTTCTGGCGTTCTACACGAATAGACGGAACTGCATTACGATTTAATAGTTTCCTGAACGCTGATGTATCAAAATCTGATTCCAAAAAGTGTTGCGAACAAAGAACTGCAAACTTGGGGAAGCTCTCTTCTGTCCGATTCAAGAATCCTAGCCATGCTGCACGCAGTTCTGTTTTTTTTGGGAAGCTATATGAAAATATAAATATGAACATGCCAGTTATTATGACGTACCCAGATAGAAGCCAATGGTCGCGTTCAGCAAATCTCATCGCTGACCTCCGAAGTTTGACGAACACAATGAAAGGACGAATGTAATTGGTCCAGCAATTGCATTCGGCAATCATCGGCACGCAGCGGTGCTAATCGCTGCCAGCGCTGCCGGGGTGCTGAACGCGCCCAATGAAAAACAAGATGCGCTATAGATCTTACATGATAGATGGATCTATCACTACATTTTATAAATAAATACGCATATTAATTAAAAAATATAATTATTATTAAAATATTAAAATATAATAAGAAAAGACAGAATGAGAGTGCGAAAACAGGTATTTATATAATTTTTTGTAAAAATAAAGTCTAATTTTACGTATAATAAAGTTGTGTTTTTTGTAACGAAATGAACACTGGATATGCTTGTTATTAAGACACTACACTTTTCAGTAAAATACCACATGAAAACATAAAGGTGGGGTAGAAAAGTAATTATTAATGGATATTTAAGGGAAAATGCAACTTAACCTAAAATGATATGAAAACGTAAGAACACGAACATCGTTCAAATTGAAAGTCGGTAATTAAAAAAATTCTGACGAAAACAATACCTAACGCACACTCATTTTCTAAGAATTTTTTTTAAAAAATCCTGACAAAAACAATACCTAACGCACACTCATGTTTTAAAAAATCCTAACAAAAACAATACCTAACGCACTCATTTTTAAAAAAATCCTGACAAAAACAATACCTAATAAAACGAAGGAAAATAAGAGAAAAAAGACATAATTCTGCAAATATACATTAATTGAAACACTATTATTCGTATGGAAGCGTAAGTACGTACTTAAACATAGAAATATATGTGCTTGATCTAACCTAATTTTTTCCAGAAAAAATGCCAAAATCGTTATAAATATTGCTTTCCGCACCCAAATTTTTGTGGTATTTAATGTTTTAGCAACTATATATAACCATCAATATAAATTTCTACAATCCTTGTTAAACTTAACTTTAGCCAAAAATTAATACACATGTTTGAATACAGCTAAATGTGATTAATATATATTTAATTTAGTTAATACGGTATTCTACATATTTTATAATAATTAAATTTAAAAAAACAAGTTTTCAGACTCATGTTTTCGACATATAACCTATATTTCTAACTCGCGTTTGACGTTTAAAATGACAACAAACGCCACGGAACACGGAACTGTTACCTTATTGGCTTGTACCAGTATACGTCAGTAACATGGGGAGAAGCGGTGCAATTCAGCTGACTTCTCGACAATTTCACTTTTAATGATTATTTTCTCTTTTTAGAGATTAATTTGAATAAATAAAAAAAAACGGGCTAAATATTTTAATGCAAATACAAAAAAAAAAAAAAAATCGTGTAATACCTTTCTGCAAAAATTTTGTAATTCATAAATATCTTGTGCACGCCACTGGAGCACTGATGACAGTGATGGCTACAAGACGTTCTGAAAATCTGAAATTAGTTTTAAAACAGTAAAAAGCGAAAAACATTACTTTTTTACCACATAACGCCTTGGTACATTAATTTAACATCATAATTGGTTAATTTAAGAAAACTTTGTCAGTAATAAATAGTACTTAAGAAACTTACCGATGAAAGGTTATTCCTACTTTCCGGGCATTGTGTGACAAACTACACAAAATGCAGCTCACCATTTCAAATTTTTCATTTTGTAAACCACTATCTAATATAGTCTCACACACCAAATCGTTTATATAAATAATATCTTCAACACTTTACTACACAGATCTAACCTCACACATTCACGCTGAAACTAAAACTGGATGTCAACAAAGCTGACTCACACAAAGTGGTTTATATTATGGCCGAGGCCGACTTCCGTCGCCTCTTGGACCTACCCCCACCACAGATTTCTGGCAATTTAAAAGTGTTTATTGTAATATATAATTACTAGCTGACCCGCTCCGGCTTCGCACGGGTAAAGCTAGAATATTAGTTACACGTGGATCAGCAAATTTTCACATTTACTTCGGAGATATGCGCTGCGTAGGGAGCCGGCACCTGGCTCGCAATGTACAGAGTGTTTCGTTTTCGATGTTTTTTTAGGGTATCTCGGGAAATATTAATGATAGATCAAAATCGTTTGCACATTCCAGGGTCAACTTTTTGAGAAAAGTTTAATAGTCACCCCAGGAATTCTCGATCTTTTGTTTCTGAGCTACAGGCAAAAACTTGTTTTTCGCTCATTTCGAAAATATCTCATAACTTATATATTATGGTAGTTAGAGAAAAATTGTTTTAACAAATTTTGTACCGTTTTTAGGTAAAATAAAATGGTGTAATTAGATTTTTTGGAAACTTCATAATTCTTGAGATATAACACAAACTTATGATTTTTTAAATGGCGACCTATGTTGAAAATAGTCTCATCTTTTTGCTTATTTTATAAGCTTTTCAATGATATATAACAAGTCTACATTATCTTGTTTTACCCATGAATAAGAGATGAATTATTAATTTTTTGGGTGAAAAAATTGAAAATTATTAAGAAACAAATGAAAAAACTATAATAGTTCGTCCTCTGGAGTTTGGAGTTTTTCTCCGGAGAAGATGCATCCTCACCGTCCTAGTTAATGCCAGGTTTTGCATTTTTCACAGAAAACAGCAAGTTTGCTATATATATAGTTCTAGAAAATTCATAGCTAGGGTGGCGCTATAGAATATACCTATTAAACTATATACTGCTGAAAGGCGAACAGGAAATGTCCGGAACATTATGTATATCTGCACTCTTCTTGTTTGGACACCATCCCTTGCGCGCATGCGCCAACTGCATTTGATTCAGCGATTCTATTTCTAGATAGGGAAATGAATTGGAGGGAATGCTTCTTCCACATGATTAGGTGTTTATGAATTTTGTGTATGTTTATCTTATCATTTCTATAGTACATCTCATGTAATCACTTGAATATTAATATGAATGCATATATGCATATTATACAGAAATAAAGCTATTGGGCTTCCAAAATTAAAATGCGCCACTGGTGGCAGATTTCTGAACTGTACATGTACAAAGGTGGTTGTTTTATTCAGGGATTGTATTTACTTGTATACGAATTTTAATACGCTTTTATCTTCGGCTATTATTGTTTTATTATTAGTAGGATCTGAATTACTGCTAATATAACAGGTAAGTTTTTGTTTTTTAAAAAATTAATGAACAAATTAGGAGATATGCAATTTATAGGTTAAAGTTACGATGGAGTTTTCTCCGAAAATATTTACCACATAATATAATGTGGCCACTATTTATTACTTGCTGGCCTTCCACCATATTTCTAGATGATACACTACAACTCCCAAATCTACAAATAGTATCTAAATCTAAGCAAAGAAAATTGTTCATTATGAAAGAAAAATTAAATAAAAGTAAAGCTATGTAGATAGAAATTAATATATGTACAACTACGGCAATGAAATACAATCTAAATAAAGGAAATCAAATATTTTTTTTATTAAAAAAAAAACAATATACTGTTAATTAAAATATGACTAAAATACTCTTAACCTACAACTACTTACTAAAATTAACCCTATTAACTAAAATATTATTAAAACTATTACTAAATTGTTACTACAAGATCAAAGTCAAGTCTACCGAAATTAACAAAAAAAAAACACTATACTAAATCCCAAATTAAATTAAAAACTACAAAAATTAGTTTCACACCAATTGTACCCTTATGGAAGCCAGCGAAAAATGTACCATTCGTTTGAATTTTGACGTCAGCGCCATCTCTTGATAATTTAGAAGCCCAATAAATATTAAACATTTCAAATAAATTGTTAAATATTATGAATATATTTTTTTACACGCGACTAAGTATAAAAAATTTCGATTACGCCATTCCATTTTCTTCTCCAAAAACAGAACTTTAACCATACAGATATTCAAATAATAATCTTGGGTATTGGTGTATCCTATTGTCTCTCTCCAAATGGAATTTTAATCTTTTACTTTTATACAGAAATTCATTTTTCTAATCTTATGCAGGTATCTCCTAATCTTTTCCTCCAATTATAAAATTTGTACCCTACAGATATTCAAATAAAATATCCTCCTAATCTTTAACAGTTGTTCCCTATTATCTTTCTCCAAATTTTGCAAATAGAATTTTAACCTTTTATCCTTTTATACTGAAATTCGTTTTCTTAATCTTGTGCAGATTATTTATAATTATAACAAATATTTTTGAAATGTCATATGAATCATATGTAAGATTTTCAAGCAGCGCGAAGACGCCTACCGCCTGTGCGCGCATGCGCTTGTAGACGTGTGTCCAAACGCTAGAAAAGGATGGAGATATTAATGTCCCGGACACTTTCCGCTTATACGAGAGATAGGGGTTCAGCGGTATATAGTTTAGTAGGTATATTCGCTACAGTTACTCCATATCACCACCGCCTGCTCCCATTAAATGTCAATAACACACTGTATATCCAACATGCAAGTAATGAATAAAATGTTTATTAATTTTTTTAAATGTAATTTACAAATACAAATTTTGATATTACATCAATTTTTAATGAATACTATTGGATGAGCCTGTTTCACATTTTTCAAAAACTATTTTAAATAAAAGTTTATGGAATGATTTTCTTAGTAATAATTTTTATTTTAATAATTTGTTGTTATTTGTCGAAATAATTAAATAAAAAGATTGGCGTCCTGAAAAACTACCCCCCACTCCTGTGACGTAGAAGCACATACATTACATCATTAATATCCAATAGGAAAATAGTTTTTCCATCACCTACGTTTATTCATATCTTAATATATAAAACAAAGTCGGGTTAGTTACACCATTTATAACTCAAGAACGGCTGGACCGATTTTGATGATATCTGATTTGTTGGATTCATCTTCGCCCCGAATAGCAGAATAACTATTAAAATATCGATTTACGCAAAAAAAAAATTAGTACACAACTTTTAAGGATTTTATGCTCTTTCTAATTATAGTGGAACGCACCCAATTTAGCGACATCTATCCACATAGTGGAAAAGTAAAAGTACAACGTGTTCTCACCCCTGCCGCTGTCTGTCAGTATATAACCAATAAAGGTTACATGTCGATTTGTTAGTTTTGTACGAGTGTTATTAATCCATACTAGGTAATATAATAAATGCGAAAGTAACTCTGTCTGTGTGTCTGTTACGTTTTCACGACTAAACGGCTGAATCAATTTGGATGAATTTTGCTATAGAGATAGATTGGAACTTGGAGAAGGACATAGGCTACCTTTTGTCTCGAAAGTAAAACTTGAAGGGGTGAAATATGGGATGAAAGTTTGTATGGAGAACCCATCATATCTTCCGCTGAACCAATTTTGATGAATTTTGGTATAGAGATAGATTGGACTTGGAGAAGGACATAGGCTACCTTTTGTCGCGAAAATAAAACTTGAAGGGGTGAAATAGGGGATGAAAGTTTGTATGGAGAACCAATTATATTTTCCGCTGAACCAATTTTGATGAATTTTGGTATAGAGATAGATTGGACTTGGAGAAGGACATAGGCTACCCTTTGTCACGAAAATAAAACTTGAAAGGGGTGAAATAGAGGATGAAAGTTTGTATGAAGAATCCGTCATTTCTCAAGTTAGGGATATAAAAATTCTTTTTTATGCTTTTGGTAAGAAATAAAGAGTGTTTTAGCGTTTTTCAAACATCATCCCTCAAGGCGGTACAATAGGGGGTGATTTTAATTATTTTTTATCTTTGTATCTATAGTTAAGTTTTAACGTTAGTAGATTTTCGATATTTGTCGGAGACATAGTTTACATCATATGTACCTACATAAGTAAAAGTACCCGAGACATGTTTAGAAACGGGCGTTGTTAGGTGCGGTGCGGGGATTTCGAACTAAATGTGAAAAATTACTGGTACACGTGTAGCAATCGTTATTCTACCTTTACCCGTGCGAAGCCGGGGCGGGTCAGCTAGTTATTTATATAAATAAACGTAGGCTAAAGTTTGTCACATGTTAATAACAAAATCTTTTAATTTGACATTTGACGCTGACATTGCTCATTGTAAATGAATAATAAAGTAATAATGGCTAATTCAAATTACACTCAAGCTAAATCGGACAATTAACCGAAGGTCAATAGCTGGATGATGGCTGAATTTATATCAGAACGATTGTTTTACTGCTACCGAAATAAGGGGTGTTAAAGAGTCGAGGTAAAATAAAATATAAAAACTGAATTTGCTATATAAATTGATAATATATTTTACTTTAAATTTCTGGTCGTGATTCTTACATTGAATCTGCTATAGGACATGTAGATCTATGTCGAGAAAAAAATATCTGTATAGTCAGATGTAAAGATTGCCCTGAACATAGTGAAGCTACAAAAATACACTGTTATCGTGAAGGTGGATGAAAGTTGAAATGATCTTCACAAACATGAAGACACGATTTTTCTGACAAATTATCAGCTCTTCGACCTACTGCTTCTAGCCACAATTTTCTTTTTTTCGCATCTTTTGTAAAATTTATGAACTCTATAGTAGGTTTGTTTCTAACAGTATTTTTGTAAGAAGGCACAACACAATATCGTAAATTACTCATTTTATCTTGAACTTTTTATTATCTACATATTATACAACTTGAAGCAATCTAAAAATTTGACACTTGTTTGACAACTTTGCCAATACACTTGACACCTTAGAACCGCTGAAGATGTATGTACTCTGACATCACATTCTGTTTCAGATCACGTGACTTATTCAAAATTTTATCCAAATTTCAAAAATTAATTGTAAAATATCTAAAGGATATTTCGTGATATTTTCAAATTTGATGCTCTTTAAAGAACAATGACCGGTAGTATTTACTCTTAAACAAGGGTGATTAAGCGTTGACTAAAGTAACAAATTCAGTTGTTTTTTAATCACCCCAATGTAATTCTAAATGGTAGTCAAGGTAATTAGTTAGTCAGGGTGACTAAAATTTTGAGTAAATACTACCGGTCAATATCTTTTAAAATTTAATACTTAGAAGTCATATAAAAATTCTTGCAACAGGCCTATTAAAATTAGTTATAAATTTTTTTTCGGGGATAATACAAAATTGATTTTTAATACATTTTCTTTCGGGAGATAATACAAAATTGATTTTTAATACAAATCTATGCTATTTTCAGAAAATAAAATTAAAATAAATTATTAGAATACCCCATTTATATAATATTTACAATTTTTTTTTTTAATTATTTAAAGTAATAATCCTAATACTTTCAGTTAGTTATAAAAGTTAAATTTTTATGAATTACATTCTTCCTTCACTTCACTTTTCACTGCTAAATCATCAAATGAATCACTATGAAGTAGAAACTCCTCTATCACTTCTTCTTTAATATAAATTTCCTCTATAGGAAAGTTTATTTCCGGCATCATATTCAAATGCTTGTCTTCCATATGTCTTTTCAGATAAAAATTTAATGTAAAGTTTCTATTGCATAAAGAACACTTGAATTTTTTAAGTTCACTGTCATTTTCCCGACGTTTTTTCAAACATTCAGTAATTAGATTATTTGTGTTTGTATGTTTGGCATCTAAAATATCATTATTTACACATGATTGGTTGTCATTACTATTTATACAATTATTGTTCAATGTACATTTGCATTCTTTGTTATTATAAGTATTTTGTACGTTCTGTTCATTTCTTCTTAAAGTTGCACTCTCCTCGGTATCAAATTCATTTTTGTTGCCTTTACCAAATTCTTCTCTATCATTTTCTTCTTTAACTATACCATTCAGAAGGTCATAGTACATATATTTATAGTCATTGGTACTTTCTTCCAATGGCTCTTGTTTAATATCAACTTTTTCAAAATTCTTTACGTTTGTTTGTAATGTCATACGATTTTCTTTTGTATTCGTGTGCAACTGAATGTTTAGAGAACCGCACGTCTGCTTTCCGCTGTTTCTCCTACATTGTGTTTCGGTTGTGTTCTGAAATAAAAATTTTCGTTTTAATTTTTGAATTAAATAGATAAAAAAAATATAAACTATTGTACAGCAATAAAAGGTGATTGAAAAATAGGGACAAATAGTTATTTTCTTTAATATTAATATTAGACCTACAATACTCGTCAAAAATATAGCAACTTTTAAAAAATTTCAATTACCTACTCTTAAATGAAAAAAAAAATAATTTTTTTTTTTTTAAATATCCTAATTATAATATAATTAAATATATATATATATATATATATATATATATATATATATATATATATATATATATATATATATATATATATATACATCCCGCTATCATTATAGCTTCCTTTCATGGCTGTGAATTATGGCGTCCTTATACGCCGAAATTTTCATATGAATATCATTGCAGCGTCCTTTCATACAACGTGTTTATGGAGTCCGTATATATTTTTTTTTTTTACATGACTATCAATGCAGCGTCCTTTCATACGACGTGTTTATGGAGTCCGTATATATATATTTTCTTTTATTTCTCCGGCTTTATAGCGTCCAACAATTTCTTGCTGTTTTTATATAACTTTTCCCACAAATTGCTTACATTGCCAACTTTTATTAAACATTATTTTAGATATATTTATTATGTATGTATTAGAGTAGGTGCGTGAGTATATGAGGTGTGAGTGTGTAAGTGAGTGTGCGGGTATGTGTATGAGTGTATATTTGGGTGTGTGTGGTGTCTCTGTGTGTATGTTTGTGTGTGTGTGTGTGTGTGTGTGTGTGTGTGTGTGTGTGTGTGTGGGTATGTGTATGAGTGTGTATTTGGGTGTGTGTGGTGTCTTTGTGTGTGTGGGTGCGCGCGCGCGCGTGTGTGTGTGTGTGTGTGTGTGGTGTGTGTGTGTGGTGTGTGTGTGTGGTGTGTGTGTGTGTTTGTTCGTATTTTAGTAGTGCGCGTGTGTGTGAGCTTGAGGAAGTGTGTGACTGTGTAAAAGTGTGTGAGTAAAAGTATACGTGCGTACTTGCGTTCGCGCGTGTGTGTGTGATGTGTGCTTGTGTGTGTGATGTGTGCTTGTGTGTGTGTGATGTGTGCTTGTGTGTGTGATGTGTGCTTGTGTGTGCGTGCGTGCTGTGTGCTTGTGTGTGTGTGCCTGTGTGTGTACGTGAGCACGTGTGCATGCGTGCTCATGCCTGATTGTGAGTGTGTAAGAGTGCGTGTGGTGTGTTTGAGTTTGTATGTATATTTTATGTGTGTAAGCGAGTGTGTATGAATGTGTGTGTGTGGGTGTGAATTTGTATGAGTGTGAGCGTGTATGTAAGTACGTGTGTGGTGTCTTAGTATTTTAAAATATGTGTATGTGTTTGTGAGTGTGCAAGTGTATGTGTGTAAGTATTTGTGTGTGAGCACATGTTTGTGAGTGTGTAAGAAGTGTCAGCATGTTTGTTAGTATGCGTAGCGTTTGAGGGTGAAAGTGTGTGCGTGAATCTTGCGAGACTGTGCATGTGTGTTTGTGTGTGTCTGTCTGCGAGTATGTGTGAGAGTGTATGTAGCGTTTGAGTGTGTGAAAGTGTATGTGTCTTGAGCGTGAGTGATCAGTCTGTGAAAATGTGTTTATGTGAGTGTATGATTGTGTGTGAGTGTGTCTGTGTTAGTGATGCCGCCAGACGAGATATGGCGAGAAACAATTAACTCTCGTCTCGAATTTTCGAGACGAGATATCTCTGCATCTCGTCTCGTCATATTTTTTCTTACTTTTCTCAAATTTATAATCAGAAATAGTAAATAAATGAACATTACAAGCAACATGAATTTAATGAAAGGATACCACCGAATAAAATATTATTTTACTGAGTCTGGTGTTTGAATGGTAGGTAAAAAATATGTACTCTTCAATATCAAGCCTTTATCACCCGTTGTTGGGTGTAGAAATCTGTTTTGTACGCTAATATTGGTAATTATGATTATAATTCGTATAATGCAGGTACTTGAGGCAACAGTATACCATAGAGGTCAGTTTTGTGAATTTATTTTTTTACTAAAACAATAAATCTAAAATTAGTCAATAAGTATGAATGTGAATGAAGAGACGATTAAAACATTTATTTATACCGACAAATATTTTGTTATTTTGTATATTTTAATTAGAAATATTTACGTAATATAAAAGAAATAGTACAATGTAGATCTCGAATTTCTACTCTCGTCTCTAAATCTCGAGGGCATTACTCCCGTCTCGTCTCGAAATTCGAGACGAGATCTCGCAGCATCACTAGTCTGTGTGGTATGTGAGTGGTATCTGATTTGTGTGTGTGTGTGTGTGTGTGTTTGTATGAAAATGACCAACTGTGTGTGAGAGGGTATGATTGTGAGTAGGTGAGTGTAAAAGAGTGTGTGTGTATGTGTGTGTGGGAGTTTGTGTTTGTGAGTGTGCAAGTATGTGTGTGTGTGCGTAAAAGTGTGTGTAGTGTGAGTGTGTGTGTAGTGTGAGTATTTGATTGTGGAACCGTGAGTGCGTTTGTGAGTGTGAAGTGGAAAATTTATGTTATTACAAATATTAAACAGTACAAAATTCTCTATCCAATACGTTTCAAATTTTCATTATATCTTCTATAGATTTACAGATAAAAAAAATATATATTAAATAATCTGTTGTAATAAATCTCATAACCCAAACAACCCCAAGGTAACCAATTGAAAAATTATAAAATATTTGTGACAGATAAATGTTAGTGTCAAAAATCAAAATACATTACTGGCGGCTTTCTCCGGGAAGGATTTTTAATATCACTTAGGTATTATATTAATTAAAAATTTAGTATTGTAGGTATATTATATATACTCTTTAGAAATATCACTAATCGCCCAGTGAATTTGAAGAATCTCGAACATTTATAATTGTACGACATATAAAGAATTTAAAAGTATACAAAAATATCTAAATATTAAGAATAGAGTAATTGGAATTTTGTGTATATCAAAAATGTAAAATATAACAAATCCTTATACATATAACCTTCATTGAAAATGGCAGGAGGTATTGTGCTGGACACAACAGATTTAGTTTATTTGAATTATGCGCTGAATAAATTTACCAACTTTAATAATTATCAAGGAGCACCAAAATATTTATTTATATTGTTCTTTGACACGGACAGGTAACAATTTTGATAATAGCATACTAAAAAATATTTTGAAAAATGGTTATTTAATGAATACGTTTTTGAACAGTAAATAAACAAATAAAATAAATGGTGAATCTCACTAAAATTTATTGAGTAAATAATATTTATTTATTAATTACTGAATGCTTTATAGAATGCCAAAATTATTGAAAATAAAATATCTAATATGGAAAAACATTGTTCTACTCCATATTATACCAAATTAGAAAATTAAATTCAAATAATAATTTAAATTGCACCCCAGAATTGAGCAAACGAAGGCATTCACTTACGGACGCTCTACTGTTTTCACAATGAAAGAAAGGACATACGGACGCTCTAATGTAGTCACAATGAAAGCTAGATATACGGAGCCGTATATACGGCTGACGACACCGGACGCTCTAATGAAGTCACAATGAAAGTTAGATATACGGGGCGTATATACGGCTGGCGACACTAGCGAAACTGGTGGGGTATATGGTGAACTAAAAATATACAAAATCTTTCATGGTGGTATCATTAGAGCGTCCCCCTCAACTTTCGTTTTTCGATACTAGATGATTAGATATGATGTTGTGGAGCATCCCAAAGGTGATACATTAGAGCGTCCGTATACGGACGCCCTAATGCAACTGGACGCTATAATGATGGTAAATACATAATGTATGGACGCCACATTGATGGTAAGATGTAAATATATATATATATATATATATATATATATATATATATATATATATATATATATATAAATAAAATATAAATAATTAATACTAAACTTGCTTCTACCGGAAAGTGTACCATTTAGCCAGAATTCTGCTTCAAAGTTCTTCGAAAAAAAATTAATTTTGCTTATAATAACAGGACGCTTTATACGATTTGGATGAAATTTGGTATGACAGTTTATATGGTTATAGGTCATCTTTTAAGGTGATACTTATTATTAGTGAACCACTAGTGTATGAAACTTAGGTGTCCCAACTAGGAATGACGATGGGTACCCGGGTACTCGGAACCTACCCGATAATAATGTATCCGGGTGTAAAATTTCTTACCCGATTACCCAAAATATACCCGATGACCGTTAATTACCTGATATCCTTTATATACCCGATATCCTTTAATTACCCGATATCCTTTAATTACCCGATATCCTTTAATTACCCGAACAATTTTCAGCTGCCGGAAAAATTGTATCTAAAAGATGAGTTTTTTATTACCATACCATAATTAATATAATTTATGTTAAGTTTTTTATGGAGATATAATAGGTATATTATTTATTTGTATTACTTTTATTTAATAAATATATGTAAACAATAATAATGAATTTCATTAAAAAGTAAACCGCTAATATAAGGGTAACTGGTAATTAACAAATTAAAAAAAAAATACATATATACTTAAAGGATACCGAGTAATTAAAGGGTATCGGGTAATTAACGAGTAAAGGGTACTATCCGGGTAGTTGTTTCGAGTACTCGGGTGCCAAAATTATCGGAATTCGTCATTCCTAGTCCCAACATTGATTAGACTGTAACTTTTTAATGGTCACGCCGATAACGTGAAATTATTATTTTTTTTTTCAGAAAGATACATTCAATAGTAAACTTTTCTCTCTCTGTTTAATTTGTGATATCTGTTACGGTTCAGACAGAAAAAAATAAAACCTGAGTGACTGCATCGTGAATTTTTTTAAAATAAATTTAATCTAGAAGTCTATCCAAATGTCAAACACCTAATTTTTAATGACAGTAACGAGTTGTCAATCTTCTCAACTTGTTAGGAGTAAGCTAATATATTTATTTGTGTTATTTATAATAATTATAGTAAAATACTATTAGGCCGAACAAACGGATAAATCATTCAAGCAGCCAATGCACGTCATGAATAAAAATTGAATAAAAGTAACTAGATGTGTGACGTCATGTACTGGTACGTTTATATAGGTTTTAGAATCTTTATACAGTTAGAGAGTTATACAGATTGCAATCTGTATTATCGACATGTTAATAAACTGTCACATCTACAAAATAAATACTATATTTTCGTCACTGTCCATTTATATTTAAATTATTTTATAATACTAACCTTATTTATACTTATGTATGCCATATAAAGGCAATAAATAAAAGTGAGCCGACTTTTGAAGAAATATACCGAATTCTTCAGGTTGATTAGAAGTGCTACCGTTGGCAGATTCACAGATTTTGTGTTTGCGTTAACGGTCACGTTGCGTCGTTGCGTTGCGTTTAACATTACTTTATTATAAATAGGCCTTTACAGCGCACAAAAATGTTTCAAACACGATACAAATATTTTTCAAATAATAACTGACAGTATGAACATACAAATTATCAATGTTGCCAACTAGAGCAACAATTAAACGAATAATATGATATTGATATGCATTATTTATATATTATTCATGTCATATACGATAAGTAATGAACTCTACTATTCATCTTAATAATAATTATATAAGGCTATACACTTTTTGACGGTTAAAAATGATTAAAATTTTATTTAATTTTTCACTATTAGTGATTTTAATGCATTAAGGTTTTTACACTAAGTGATGACGTGCATTGGCTGCTTGAATGATTTGGGTATACTAGTTTCTAAATATTGCGAAGGAATTTTTTGACAATCCATAAACAATTGTTACTGTCATTAGAAATTACTTGTTTGACATTTGGATAGACTGCTAGATTAAATTTATTTTAAAAAAATTCACGATGCAGTCACTCAGGTTATATTTTTTTTCTGTTTGAACCGTAACAGATATCACAAATTAAACAGAGAGAGAGAAAAGTTTACTATTGAATGTATCTTTCTGAAAAAAAATAAAAAATAATTTCATTTTATCGGCGTGACCATTAAAAAGTTACGGTCTAATCAATGTTGGGACACTTAAGTTTCATACTCTAGTGGTTCACTAATAATAACAAGTTTCACCTTAAAAGATGATCTATAACCATATAAACTGTCATACCAAATTTCATCCAAATCGTATAAAGCGTTCTGTTATTATAAGCAAAATTATTATTTTTTTTTTTCAAAGAACTTTGAAGCAGAATTCTGGCTACATGGTACACTTTCCGGTAGAAGCAAGTTTAGTTAAATATTCTTATTTTAGCCTCAGGAATCTGTGGTTAAGCCATGTCCCCCTATTTAAAAGACATCCTGTATTATAATTCATTTGACATTTCATTTCGATGCAATATTGTCTATCTAAACCATGTTTAATATTTAAGTTACGTTGGTGCAACCGGCCATAAGTAAGTTAAGATAATGCTTAGTCATGAAATGAAAGTTTAAGCCATGAGCCCGTAGGGCGAGTGTGTTAAATTCTTTGAGTGAATAAACATTCTTAACTCGCGAGGTTTATACAATATTTTCTATCATTTGTTGTGAAAAATTTTGAAAATAGCTGATCTGTCTGATAAAGCCTGTGATGAAAGTGTTATTTGTGTGTCTATAGTGACAGCACGCACATTAGAATGTCATACACAAAAAAAATGTACCTTTTTCTGTTTTAATTGAAGGATAGTCTAATTTATCGTTCAGTATGATTAAATTATTTTTTATTTACATTTTTTACCTCTCGCTAAGAGAGGTATTGGAATCATGATAAAAATCACATATCCAGATTTTAATGAATAAGCACGTTTCAAGGTCACTAGAATCCGATTTTAACATTTTTACAATGATGTGTGTGTGTGTGTGTGTGTGTGTGTAAGGCTGGATGTTGGACGGACGATTCCTCAAAAACTATAAGACATAAAACCTGTTTAACTATGAATTCCTCAATCTGACATTCCTGGGAAGAGCTGAAAAGGTTTTGGTAACAATTGAATAACCGGAAGTAGTAGTTTTTAAAATATTCTTCCAAATATTATTTTTTGAAAATTTTTGATATTACTAATTGTGAAGAACAAAATTCTACACCTGATACATTTAAATTTTTTATTATATCTTCTATAAATTTAGACATAAAGACGCTATAATATATAGAATATCGGGATATAACAAGTCGAGTAGGCGAAACTACACTAAGGAAACCAGTTGACAAATTCAAATGTTTATAACATAATTTGTAAATGACAGATTTCAGTGTCAAAAATCAACAGTTTTAGTGACATTTTGTTAGCTTTTTCTGGGAAGTACATTTAATCTTTCTTATTATTTCATTAATTAAATATTTGAAATTATAGGTAAAATGCATATATCCATCAGAAATACCGCCAATCTGGTTAATGAATTGGAAGAATCTGTGACATTTAGGAACTTCCTCATACAAAGAAAACTAGATATAATTAGAATTATATATGTGCAGAAGACATGTTAAATACAATAAAAAACAATATTTGGGTCAAGTTCTGTAATATTTTGTTATAAAACGACGGTTCGATAGCAAAGTGCAATACAATACTTATATAGCCTAATATGGAAATGGCGAGAGATTTTGTGCTGGCCACAACAGATTTTTTTTTGTATAAAATCGTTTTAAGTTATATTTTTAAAAAGTTGCAAAAATCAGCCATGTTGTGACGTCACACGTTCCGAACCTAAGTTCAGATCACAGATATGCATATAAATTGATACATAGCTGGGCCATATGGAACATGGCGCTTTGAAATGAGGCGATATGTATCTAGTCGCCATGTTGAACCAGGGAACTTTTCGACCAATCAGGTTCTCTGAAAATAACGTCATACGTCATGTTATCATTCTGCTCATCTGCTGACTAAGTTCAGAGTAATGGTGCACAGTTGTTTTGTGAGAAGTTGTAAAAACCGAGGAAAAATTCCTAGTATATCATATCAATATCATAAATAAGTATTTTTATTTTTCGGTTTAAAAACAATATTAAATTTACTTACCAAGTAATTAAAATCGATTCATGTGATTGATTTCTTCATTTGACATTCGATTATTTGAAATTAATATTTCTCAAGTCATAAATAAAAGTAGTTTGATTGATAAAAATTAGATTGTGTAGTCTAGCAAAAGTATGTACAGAAAAACTAACTGGTGATAAAATAAGAAAAAAATTATCAAAAGTTATACTGTTTTGCCACCAATAAATCTGTTTGTTACATTAAATATTGTTTTATTTACTCTTATTAATAATTACACCCATTATCAGCCTATTTTATAAAAATTGACTTACATTTAATATTTATACAAAATTTCTGTCAAGAAATGAATTTCAAAAATTACTTCAATTCGAATAATAAAAAATTTAAATTTCCCGCCTGCAGACCCGGCTCAATATGGCGGTAGCGTACATGTCGACACAAATGAAATACGAGCGTCAAGCTATGTCAATTTATATGTATATCTGTGGTTCAGACTCATTTCAAACGGACATTTTATATGGACACAGAATTTGTAAAAGAAAAATATATATAGACAATAAATTGAGGATTACATATCTAAATATGCTAAAATATATAAATATAATATTGTTCTATTCATTTTTATAAATATAGTTTTCATTTGGCTTGAACTTATCCACAAGTTACATCAGCTGTTTCTTTCTCGCTAAAAGATTATAAACGCACGTGAGACAATGAATACAGTGTGGGATTAAAGTATAACTGAAAAACAAATGAAAGTTAGAAGATGAATTGCACATATCGTCGGTGAAACTGCAATACCACGTAACTAAAAATTCACAGTTTTGCAGAAAACGAAAAAAACTGTTTAAAAGCGGTTTTAGGTATTAACTCAATTGAATAAGTATTTGGCTTTTTATATTATGCAATTTCCCTATGTATCTATATACAAAATAATGAAAATAACCATTAGATTATTTTTTATTTAACTTACGTGTTTTTGCTTATGGTATTTTGAATAAATATTGTAACTTACTTGGTATTGCATATCAGCTAATTTTAATTCTACTAGTTTTTATGGATAATTTAGTTAAATGAATTTCATTATTATTCAACATTCTGTTTATATGTTATTTATTATTTGTGAACTAAAACAAAAAGTTTATTCTTACAAACATAAAGTTTCTTCTTACAAACAAAAATGCGGATATAAAAACATTGTCTAAACTTTAGTTTTTTTCCTTTCACGAAGCTCCTCTTCATGTGGCATTGAATCGTAAAATCCGTGGGTATCATACGGTAATAAAGCTTTCATTTTTTGCAAATCTGTCCATTTGGAATAGGTCAGTTTTATGCGATTTTGGTATAACCGTTCTGGTGTTCTTTTTGGAGTATTTTTTTGTCTATGAGCAAGTGCTTTGTATTCTTCGTCAAAATTTAATTTGTATGATATAATTTTACCATTATAATAGAGTGCTCTGATATCTTTAACTTCTGGATCATATTTACTTCTTCCTGGTCTAATCGAATTATAAGATAATAAAGCTTTATCGGCATAGTTTAAAAAGAAATCATAAGTTAAATATTCCACCTTATAAGATTTAGGATTTACTCTAGCTTCTTTGGTAATTCTAATGTAATCAGATGGAAGAAAAATATCTCTGTTTTTTAGCTTTCTCTCTATAGCACTATGAACGCTGTCACACTCCATTTGTGTGTGTCCTTTGATCAAGTATTTTTGTTGTATATCAATTTCATATTCTTGAGAAAAATTTAGAAGAGCATTTGAAAGTATTTGGTTGCGATTTTGATAACCACATCCATCTGACCATAATATAATAGGTAATTTTTTTTCAAGACAATGAATTTTTAAATGATTTATTATTATGGATGTAAAGATTGATGCAACTAACTCAGCCTGTGTTTCATCCCACCAATAACAAAATACTTGCTTTGTTGCAAGGTCAAATATAGTGAAGTTATGTACCTTTAATTTCTGATAGTAATATAAAGAACTTGCTTCCATTTTCGGGCATAATTGCATTGCCTGCAAATCTACTGTCAATACAATGCACTCTTTTAATTCTGCTTTCCTTTTATCATCCTCCTTTTCTTTTCTAGCTCTATCTTTGGCTTCCACGACCCATTTTGATATGCAATACCACGTATCTGTCGAAACCAAATAAAAACTCATAAGTCAATAGCACGTAACTTCCAACATTAAAATAATCACAATTTTTAACACAATAAATAAATATTTGTTTAATTCAGAATACAGCAATTGAATTTTAATTAATAAGGATAATAAAATACAACAAATAATTTAATTATTTACCTTTTTAGACTTGATTTATGTTGCTAAAACACTCTGCACTTCTTATACGCACGAAACAGCTGTACTTACGTGTTATTTCTTGCCAACAAAATTGAGTTTGAGATACGTGGTATTTCTTTACAATAATACCCAGGTTACGAATATTATATGGTTACAAGTTATTGCTCAAATGATAGAGCGTAAAATTCTCTACACAACGGTGTATAAATCAGAAAATCTCTAAAATTTGAGTTACGTGGTATTGCAGTTTCACCGACGATATAATGTGTTTTTTTAAAACTAAAATCAACATGTTTCAGCGTTTTTAAAAAACCGCCTGAGTTCGGATTTTTTTTTTCATATTCCCGAGGATATTCCATACTTTAATCCCACACTGTATATTGTAGAATATTATTTTATTCTTTATTTTGATAAGTTAATAACATTATACATATTTACTGGCAAACTTGTTAATGTGTAGTTATCTGTTTTATTCAGGAAGTGTTTTGAGGAAGATCATTAGTGGAAACGTTCAAAATTTTGTTCAGGCAACGTCTAATAACTTACCGTCTGTTCTTCAATAAATTCTGAATTTACAGAAAATGGCTCATCGATTTCAGTTTCTATTTTTGTAAATGGTTCTTTCACAGGTATTTTTTCCTCAGCAAACAATTCCCGGCTACAAACTGTTTTTCTTTCCTCGAAACTTTTAATATTTTCCATTTTTTGTTTTTTTGAGGATAATGATATTTGAGATTCTGTTGAAAATCTTGTCCATGTCAAATATAAATGAGGAACAACGTTCTCTTTTAATTTTAAAAGCTGGCCCATCATTTTATAATACATTAAATTTTCACTATCATTCTCTAACTATAAAATAATAAACAATTAGAACATAGAAAGTACATTTACAAGTTAAAAGTACTTACATCAAAATGATCCTCGCAACAATACGAAGCTGTTTTTGAATATTGGTCTTTATTTATTTGAGCAAACCATGCTTTTCGTCTTTTTGTATCACGAGGTACCATAAAAAATATTTTCTCACTATATTCGTTTGTATTTTGGCACGATGGCACGAAACAACGTTTCATCAACATGTTTACTTTTATATTTATGATTTATCCAATTTTGCAGGTTATCTTTAAATGTCACTGACGTTTGAAACAAGTGTGAAAATCAAAATGGTCGTTACTCCGAACCTGAAACGTCACTTGGCAAGGGACGAAGCGGGGGTCTAACATTCTAGCACCCGCGTTTTGAACCTTTTGAACAAAATCATTTTTAATAGCAATTTTTTTTATTATTGAAGATCGATTTAAGGGAAAATAAAAATATGGGTCTATTATTTTTTACTACTCTATTGATTAAAGTTATAAAAAAGTCGTGCATGAATTTATTCTATCAAATGGGGCACAAAATTAAAATTTGGTAGCATGCGTGTCTCAAAATATTCGCCTACAGGCGTATGACTCGAGGCGAAGTTATTAAAATAACGTCATTATTTTGTCACAATTCAATTCAAACCCAATTTATATACAGTCTGTTCCATTTAGAAGTGCCACCATTGGGATCTCGAGAACTATAAGAGATACAATGTCGGTTAAATGGAACTTTTTGTGCGCCTTTGGAAGGCCATCTCAGATGTGCTTTTGTTTTTCCAAAAATTCTCATAGGGCACTAGATAATGACGAAAAACTGAATATTGTTGATTTTTTCTTTTTCAAATAACTTCTAAACTATTAGTAATTGAGAAAAACGTTTCAAATATAAAAGATAGATATTTTTATTATCTAACCAATGGCGTACGAAATAAATTTTTATATCCGTAAATTTTCGAGATATAACACAAACTTATATTTTTTTAAATGGAACCCATATCTGATTTTAGTCTCAAAAAAATCAATAATTTTTTCTCTTTTCAATGATGTAAGGGTTATTATGTTTTATATTTGTTTTGCTCCTAAAATTTAATTTTTCTCCTTATTTTCCTGAATTTTCTTATTGTTTTCCAAAAAAAACATTATTATTTTTATTAATTATATTGTATTTGATCAAAATAATTTGTTTTATGCCTTTATTACTTAATATTTTCATTCTACACTCATAATTACAAATTACACTATGATGAGCCAAGGGCGACCTGATACAAAATATTATAAAAATTAATTTGATACGAATTTTGAGCAAAATTTTCTAACGAAATAAATTATTTAAATACAAGGAGTATTTCCAAATAGAAATCTACCAATATTTTCAAAATAATTGTAAATTTAATACAAAATAAGGAAAAAATAATAATTTTGAAGGCAAAACAAATATAAAACATAATAACCCTTACATCGTTGAAAAGCGAAAAAAAAAATTATTTTTTTGAGACTAAAATCAGATAAGGGTTCTATTTAAAAAAATATAAGTTTGTGTTATATCTCAAAACTTTACGGATATAAAAATTTATTCCGTACGCCACTTGTTAGTTAATAAAAATATCTATCTTTTATATTTGAAACTTTTTTCTCAATTATTAATAGTTTAGAAGTTATTTGAAAAAGAAAAAATCAGCAATATTCAGTTTTTCGTCATTATCTAGTGCCCTATGAGAATTTTTGGAAAAATAAAAGCACATCTGAGATGGCCTCCCAAAGGCGCATAAAAAGTTCCATTTAACCGACATCGTATCTCTTATAGTTCTCGAGATCCCAATGGTGGCACCTCTAAATGGGACACACTGTATACAGGGTGTTACTACTAAGTCGTTACACCCGAAAATGGCAGTTAGAACTCATTAAAACAAACAACTTGTCTTAGTTCCAATTTTTGATTTGGTGCCCCTGTTCGTTGTTATTGGAGTTCGTTTGTTTTTCGAAAAATCGTCATAACTCCATTATTTTAAAGACTATTGAAAAAAAATTTCTTTCAAATTTACCTTTAGGCTCGCTAAAACAATTGGCATTTACAATTATTTTTAATTTTTTCAAATGACAAAATGGCGATCAATGAAAAATTTCAATACATGATTTTTTGATAACCACTCCATCGATTTTCGAAAGTAAAACATTTATAAAATCCTTGAACTATCTACTACAATATTTGTCATAAACATTTTTTTCAATCTATCAAAAAAAGTATTTATTCATTTACTTGACTTACATAAGTGCAGTGTGTTCAAAAATAATCATATCTTGGAGTAGGCTGTGAACAAAAAAAGTATATCAATTTGAAAGAATTTAATTAAATGTCAATTTGACAGGAGATATTGTCAAAAATGTTATCTAAAGAAATATTCTTGTATCTTTATTTTAGAAATAGAAATATATTAGAATAAGGTGAATGGCAATAATCTGTATCCTCCTTTATTATCTTTCTCCTTAAAATTGCATTTCGCGATCAATTGTGACAACTTGATTTTTTAATTGAATAATGATCAGACATACGTTTGTGTGTTCATAGCCTACTCCGAATTAGGTTTTTTTCTGAACACACTGCACTTATGTAAGCCTATTAAATGAATAAATACTTTTTTTGAATACATTGAAAAAAATGTTTATGACAAATATTGTAGTAGATAGTTTAAGAATTTTATAAATGTTTTACTTTCGAAAATTGATGGAGTGGTTATCAAAAAAAATCATGTATTGAAATTTTTGATCGATCGCCATTTTGTCATTTGAAAAAATAATGGAGTTATGACGATTTTTCGAAAAACAAAAGAACTCCAATAACTACGAACGAATCAAAAATTGGAACTAAGAAAAGTTGTTTGTTTTAATGAGTTCTAACTACCATTTTCGGGTGTAACGACTTAGTATTAACACCCTGTATATATATTTATTATATACAACTGTCATATTTTCTATTTTAATAATATAAAACCCGAAAATTCCGCAACCAAAAAGCGAATATAGAATTCTAAAGTGTATACTACCAAAATTCGTAAAAGTAAAGTACACTTTTTTCATGAAAATGAGTTTATAAAGTATGTCGTTTTTAACACAATAAAAATGTGAAAAAAGTGCACTTTTTTTAACGCAAACGAGTGAAATAATGAAACTTTATGGCACTTTTTCATACTTTTATTGCAGACGAAAAAAAAAATTGTATACAACTCGAGTAAAAAGTGTCTTATTTCACTACGGCTCGTTCGATCAAACTTTCCTATTTGTGAAATAAGACTATACTTTTTACTTTTTTGGCATAATAACTATTAATTCACGATACTCGCTGTCAAATAAATATGGACTGGAGATTTATACACTGTTGCCAATGTTCAAAATGTTAAGTTATGAAGAAGTGGTAACACCGTAGGGCAAAGACAGTGTGGGGAGAAGGAAAAATATTGAGCATCAGTCCATATTTATTTGACGGCGAGTATAGTAACTTATAGTTGCTGCTATGGAGTTAATAATAACAGTTTAAAACGTTAATAATATCAGTTTAAAACGTCAAAATTGAATAAAACCATAAAAAAAAATTAACTACATAATAGGGCACCTGCACGTGACGTTTCAACATGGCGGCAACCAGCTGATCTTGGTCAACCAAACCTTCAGTTTGCATTGTGTCTTACGGAGAAATATCGTGCCGTAAGCTTTTATTGTTTTTATGGCACTTATTGTTTTATTTGGGAAAAACTGAATAGAGTGTGTAAAAGTGAGTATATGAGGAGTGTTTTCCGTAAAAAATAAGTCAAGACATTCTTACTATTTAATGAGTAAAAGGTTATTAAATTAAAACTAACCCAATCCTATTTTTTTGTGTATACTTTTATTGCATATAAAATAATTTAAACATAATCAGATAGGAACATATTGTATGAATGTTTAAATATATGTAATTTTCTTTAATAATATACCGTGAGTATTTTTTAACGTGAAACATTGGGTTTGTCACATCCATGGTTACGATTCGACATTTGATTGACAGCAATGTATTTGCGTGTCCCATTTAAAATGAAACATAGGGAACGAATTTGACATTTGATAAGATGTCAGTAGAGGTTAATTTTGTTTAAATAATTATACCTGCTCTCTAAATTAAATTTAGTGTACCTTGTGCTCGAGTGATTTTCTGACTTGGTCAAATTTCTTACAATATTTAAATATAATACTCTGTCAAATTTATTCCCTTTGTTTTAAATGAGACTGGCAAATACATTACTGTCAATCAAATGTCAAGTCGTAACTTATAGGAAAATTCAGCGGTTATCTGTCATATTGACAAGACGTCATTAGAGGTTAATTTGTTTAAATAATTATACCTGTTTTCTAAAAATTAAATTTAGTTGCAGACAAAATATTGTGTGCATCTTGTGCCCGAAATATGTTTAGTGCTCTCGAGTGGTTTTCTGACTTGGCTAAATTTCTTACATAATATAATACATCTGTCAAATTCGTTCCGTATGTTTCATTTTAAATGGGACACGCAAATACATTGCTGTCAATCAAATGTCATATCGTAACCATGGACATGACAAACCCAATGTTTCACGTTAAAAAATACTCACGGTATATATATAAAAACATGAAAAAATATTTTTTAAATGACAGAATTACAAATTTTTAATGAAGTTTTTTTTAGTAACAGAATATATATATATATATATATATATATATATATATATATATATATATATATATATATATATATATATAGAGAGAGAGTGTCCCATTTAAGGTACGAATGCATTGGTATCTCGAGAACCGTAAGAGCTACGAGGTTGGTTAAATTAGACAAAAGTTGCCCCATTAGGAGGCTATTTTAATGGTGTTTTGTTATTTGCGAAAAAATCCATAGGTCACTAGATACAGGTGAAAATATAAATTTCGCGATTTTCTTTTTTTGCTTATAACTTTGTTATATGAAATAATACGAGATTCTGGTTTGCACTTTCTTAAGGCACTTTTGTATGGTGAATTTGCAGAAGTACTCAAATTTTTTTTATATCTAACCATTTACGAGTTACTGATAGCAACTTTTATTTTTCATATGGAGGTCATATTAAGCTATGGCATTTTTAAATAGAGATTTTTTTTAGCTTTACAATGATATAAAACAATAATAATTTATTTTTATAATTAACAGAAAAATTAATAAAAATTGTTATTTATACTAAAATTAAATTGAAAAAAGTAAATCGAAGACTGCTATGGAAACAACAAACAACAAAAAAGTGCAACAATTGAATTTCTGAATTTTACTTGACAATAGAAGATTATTACGAGTAATAAAAATGAATTTTTCTCGTTGGGAAAAAAAATTTGAGTACTTCTGCAAATTCACCATACAAAAGTGCCTTAAGAAAGTGCAAACCAGAATCTCGTATTATTTCATATAACAAAGTTATAAGCAAAAAAAGAAAATCGCGAAATTTACATTTTCACCTGTATCCAGTGACCTATGCATTTTTTCGCAAATAACAAAACACCATTAAAATAGCCTCCTAATGGGGCAACTTTTGTCTAATTTAACAAACCTCGTAGCTCTTACGGTTGTAAGGTTGCTGTATATACCGAGAGTTTTTTTTATCTGTGAACATGGGCGTATGTCATTACCATAGTTACATTTAAAATGATTGACAGCAATGTATTATCGCGTTTTTTTTAAAACTGAACATAGGACGTGACATTTAGTATATCTGTCAATGTCATCAAATTGTCATATTTCAAAATGTATACAGTTGAAGAAAAAGTTCAAATTGTATGGTATAATTCTATACTCTGACATAAGCCTAAGGCAAGAAATAATTAATATAAATTATATTTTATCCCTATTTTTTAATAGGAAGAAGTGGAGGCCACTCCACTTCTCCATCACGTCCTATCCAGCGTTGGGGGAATACCTGGTGCAGATATAAGTGAAAATTTTGACGACTCCAATGCCTGCAATTTTGTGAATTTACTTCCCGATTAATATAAAATGTCGCTTCATCAGTAAATAAAATTCGATCCAGTAATATTTCCTCACTATTAATTTTGTTCATCATATCTTCGTAAAAGATATTTCTTCGTTCTATATCGTTGTATAATAACTCTTGGTGATTTTGATATTTAAAACTCTTAAAATGTTCTTGTCTTAAAACTTTGTATAATAGTATTCTTAGTTTCAGAAAAAAAATTATTGACAGGGTGTTGTCACTTTCAATTAATTGCATAATTTCTTGTTTCTTTCTATTAACTACAGTACTTGGTCTGATTTTCTTCTTATGCTGTTTATTGACGCACCTTTATAGTCTAAGAGCCAGTGGCCGGCAGACTTACGGTATTTTGTAAAACCCTATATTTTTTTTGTTTACTCTCTTACACCTGCCGTACATGAAATGGGGACTCGTTAGTTCAGCCGGCGGTTCCTATAGCGTCACTCGGGTATAAAAGGTGTAAAAATTTGACTGAGTTCAACATAATACTGACAAGGCTGCCACTTGGATATTTTAAAATACTTAATTATTGATATTGAAAAATAACAATGGCAGACAGCTATGGCGGTTCCAAGGTCATGGCAGACACTTTTAAAAGTCCCAAAAAATAATAACAATTTACGGTACTTTGACAAAGCTAAAATTTATATATTATATTAATAATAATAGTGTAAGCCTATATTTAGCACGGCAGACATTTTCCACGGTTCTAACATCCCGGCAGACAACCAAATGTTACCTCTGGCGCGAGCATACATATGTATAATACTGTCGCACTCACTCTAATCCAAGGACTATTTTACTTTCTTTAGTTAGTATTAGGGCTTATAACTGTGTCATGTTATACCAAACAGTGAAACATCTAGCGTAGTAACGGTTTTGTCTTGTCTAATATTTTTAGTGTATCCGGGAGAGCCACATCCTAGAGATGGCAGCACTAATGACCGACTTATAGGGAAAACATTATATTTTACGTTTGTGCTAGTTGTATTTTGATGCTTTGTTTTGAGGATATTTTGTTATTTTTAAATGAAATTAAATATGTTTATCACAATGTCAGACATATACATTTATTTAAATGGTGCTGTGCGGCCTATGGTCGAAGGAGAAGCAGTATATAAAGGAAAATAAGACTCAAAATTGAAGTTATCTGCATGTTAACTACTTATTTAATTATTTTTAGCTGGACATACTTGTGCGGATATAAGACAGATAAACAGAATAATATAGAAATAAATGGACTGTGTGTTCAAACATCTAATTTGAAAGGGGCTCATCATTCAATCGTAATAACATTAAATACAAATGCACATCAAGTTCTTTGTTTTGCACGTCTTTTTCTCTTGCTGTTGCTCAACTTCTGGTATTTTTATTGTTTATCCTTCTTATCTATAAACAATTTAAAATAAATATATAATATTAAAGAATAATAGTTACTATTTACACGTAACGTATCTCTATTTTTCTTCTCTGCACAGGGATTTTGTCGAATTTTCTTTAGGTAACTTTTAGCTTGGTTTACCATTTCTTTTTAATATTTTTCTATTAATAACTATAAAAACAATCTAATAATATTTTGAAGCATAAATTTTTATAAATACTTATATGGAATAAAATCGCTTAGATAAAAAATGTTGTGAACACACGTTCATGAACGGTGATATGTCCTTTCCGATTTTTAACACGATTTTCCACTTATTTTTTAATATTTCTCTTTTTGGGAAATAATGAACGGAAATGTCAGCACTTGTATAATTATTGCACTGCGGTACAGAACAATATTTCTTCGATTTGCTGCTCATTTTTGGTTGCTATTTACTTATAACCCTATATGGCAGCACAACGTTTTCCCTACAACTTATATGTTTTATTTTGCCACCAGATGTCAGACACTTTGTTGGCTCTTGCCAATTTCTGAACTCTGACAGAGAAGCATCTTACGTAGTGAACATTGTAAAATATTTAACATGAAGCGCGGGCAGAAACGTGACTTTGACAAGTGCATGTAGGGCCCCACAAGGTTGCCAATATACATCTTGTGTACCTTGCCTGTATTGCCAAATCAATTTGACCGTAAAATTATCATGTTATTTTATTTTCTAATAGACACTTTTAAAATATTTTTTTTTTATGTAAAAACAGCGATTAGTGCTATACAAAAATTTCTTGGCGCGCTAAATTTGAGGAAACAATCAGTTGATTGTTGAACGTCTTGTGCTATAAAAAATATTGCAAATTCAATTTATGTGTTAGAAAATAAAACAAAATTGTCAAAGTGTCTGCCCGCGCGTCATTGTGAAATTTTATTTTATTGATCTATACTATAGTATATTAAAGTTGTTAATTTGACATTATGACAACTGAATTAAAGTGTGCATTTTGTACTTTAGTATTTTAAGTTTAAGTAAAGTTCATAACCTTAAATATAGTGATGTTGATTCTGATGATGATATTGAAGGATTAATAAGCAATTTAGCGCGTCAAGAAATTTTTTTATAGTAGATGGTAGCACTAATCGCTGTTTTTACATAAAAAAAATATTTTAAAAATTAAATTAGAAAATAAATTCATTAATAATAACTAGTTTTACAAATTTATTTACTAATTTTACGGTCAAAATGATTTGGCAATGCAGACAAGGTACACAAGCTGTATATTGGCAACCTTGTGGGGCCCTACATGCACTTGTCAAAGTCACGTTTCTGCCCGCGCTTCATGTTAAATATTTTACAATGTTCACTACGTAAGATGCTTCTCTGTCAGAGTTCAGAAATACACTAAAAATATTAGACAAGACAAAACCGTTACTACGCTAGATGTTTCACTGTTTGGTATAACATGACACAGTTATAAGCCCTAATACTAACTAAAGAAAGTAAAATAGTCCTTGGATTAGAGTGAGTGCGACAGTATTATACATATGTATACTCGCGCCAGAGGTAACATTTGGTTGTCTGCCGGGATGTTAGAACCGTGGAAAATGTCTGCCGTGCTAAATATAGGCTTACACTATTATTATTAACATAATATATAAATTTTAGCTTTGTCAAAGTACCGTAAATTGTTATTATTTTTTGGGACTTTTAAAAGTGTCTGCCATGACCTTGGAACCGCCATAGTTGTCTGCCATTGTTATTTTTCAATATCAATAATTAAGTATTTTAAAATATCCAAGTGGCAGCCTTGTCAGTATTACGTTGAACTCAGTTAAATTTTTACACCTTTTATACCCGAGTGACGCTATAGGAACCGCCGGCTGAACTAACGAGTCCCCATTTCATGTACGGCAAGTGTAAAAGAATAAACGAAAAAAATATAGGGTTTTACAAAATACCGTAAGTCTGCCGGCCACTGGCTCTTAGACTATTAGTTCTGTAGTCATTGTAAATTTTTCTTATAGTTGTTGGACTGGGTCGCTTATTAAAAGTTAATGCACATAAGTCAGAAACTTGTTGTAGACTCGTTATAATTACTCCAATTTACAATTTGAACTTTTCTTTAACTGTATACATTTTGAAGTATGACAATTTGATGACATTGACAGATATACTAAATGTCACGTCCTATGTTCAGTTTTAAAAAAAACGCGATAATACATAGCTGTCAATCATTTTAAATGTAACTATGGTAATGACATACGCCCATGTTCACTGATAAAAAAAACTCTCGGTATATATATATTTGTGTATGTTTCTCACAAAGGTTTAAAAATTAGATAGGTAATCAATTATTGATTTCATATTGATTTTTAAAAGGCATTTATAATCCTCGTCAAAAAAATGTCAATGTATAAGGACCTACATTATGTATCCACTTAAATTTATCGATTTAACGTACTTTGGCTTCCAAAGATTAATTTTTGACGTATAAACTCATTTATACCATGAGTATTTTTTAACGTGAAACATTGGGTTTGTGAAATCCATGGTTACGACTTGACATTTGATTGACAGCAATGTATTTGTGTGTCCCATTTAAAATAAAACATAGGGAACGAATTTGACATTTGACAAGACGTCAATAGAGGTTAATTTTGTTTAAATAATTGTACCTGCTTTCTAAATTAAATTTAGTTATAAAAAAAATATTGTGTGCACCTTGTGCCCTAGTGATTTTCTGACTTGGCTAAATTTCTTACAATATTTAAATATAATACGTCTGTCAAATTCATTCCCTATGTTTTATTTTAAATGAGACAGACAAATACATTGCTGTCAATCAAATGTCACATTGACAAGATGTCATTAGAGGTTAATTGTGTTTAAATAATTATACCTGTTTTCTAAAAATTAAATTTAGATGTAGAAAAAACATTGTGTGCACTTCGTGCCCGAAATATGTTTAGTGCTCTCGAGTGGTTTTCTGACTCAATTAAATTTCTTATACAATATTTAAATATAATACTTCTGTCAAATTCGTTCCCTATGTTTCATTTTAAATGGGACACGCAAATACATTGCTGTCAATCAAATATCGTAACCATAGATATGACACACCCAATGTTTCACGTTAAAAAATACTCACGGTATACAATAAAAATACACAATATGACAATAAGAAAAATAAACTCGAAGATAAATATATATATTTCAAATTTAATTTTCTTTATAAATTAAAAAAAAATCTAATAATTCAATTTATTTTAATTTCAATATTCATGTTTTCATTCAACAATACACATAAAAAATACTTATACAAACTCAAATGAATGTAATACAACCTGATGCTACATGCTACTTATTTCAATTTAATATTTTTAAAAATATATTTATAAATACGACTGCTTTGTTTTACTAGTAAATAATTCATACACTTATCTTTAATTCTGGCTAATTACATTTTAAAATAGCATGTATAAATTTAGGAAAAACTGAATTTCTAGTACAGAAAACACATTCGCTGCATAAGACGCAATGTTAAACTGAAGCTAGATTGTCCGAGATCAGCTGATCATCCGCCATGTTGTGACGTAGGTGCAGGTGCCCTATAACAGAAAAATAAATAACCTCGCAAAAATATGAATAATCACTTGGAGTCCATCCAGTCCGGCCCACATTTTTCGCCCATTGTTCTTTACGTTGAGGATCATTTGGGAATTTTCTCATTAAATATCCTTTTTCATTATTATTATTACAAAATTTTGCTGCACAACCAACCATGCTTTTTTCACAGGACACTTTAATATGTATTGATGTAAATACAACAACAAAATAAAACCCAGACGTATTTGAAGTTAGTCGTTAATCGTTCATAATGTACGTGAATTTATAGTGTTTTCGTTTTCTATCCTTACTGTGGTGAAATCAATAAATATGGCGGATATAGGTAGGTCATGTTCAGAATAGTAGTTAATGAGATCATTGAGTACAACATGAAATACTTGGATTCATTTTAACTGAAAAAAAAATTAGTGTAATTTATTTTGAAAATTAAGTTTCTTTTTAAATAATACTTTACACACAGATTTATGTTCTTCATCTACATACAGGTGTTTCAAAGTGTAATTTTTTTTAGGGCATGTATTACTGACCAAATTGTGTAAAAAAAGCTCAATCAACATGGGTCCGATCTTCAATATTTTCCGAGATATTAGGCAGTGAAAAATGAGTTTTTACGGGGTTTACCTCTGCTATCTTGAAAACTATAACAGTACGATTTTAATTAAATAAGACTTTTTGTTTACCTTTCAGGTCATCTTAGATGTGCTTTTGTTTTTTTAAAAAAATCAAATAATTGTACTAAGTTAAATGTTGTGGCGACCTTGGCCAATATTTAATTTTCATATAGGTAACTTCGTAATTATTAGAAATTGAGAAAAATGTTTCATATAAAATTTTATTGTTTTTTTATTGTCTATTTACTCCAAAACTGAAGGATTTGCTTCTAAAAAAATGTATCTAGTCCCCATGTAACTTTTTTTCAAGAATCTCAATTATTCATTAGTTTTTCAGCCCGCATACAACGTGTATATGCTGTTTTTATAAGCTAAACTTTCATTTTGGTTGTGCTTTTACAGAAGTACCTTTGTTATGGTTGAAGTAGTGCATTTACGTGCAAGAAAATTTTATAAGCCGAGGCATATGAGGCGTGAATCGGAATTCAAATCATTCACCTCTATTCTAAATAAACTGTAAAGCCTCATTTCCACCGATTGTCCTAATGCGTAAGAGCAATAATTAATAACTAAGCGCAATGCGTAAAAATGTTTATCATATGACAACGTTTACTACCATTTCCAGCTTTGCATAAGGCTTAATGCTTAAGAACTAAGAGCAATGCGTAAAAACAAATTATTGAAAAATTCTAACCTGAACTGTCAACTCTCAGTCTATTTTATAATTATTAACTTTTAATTAATTTTTCGGTATCTATATAAATACAGAAAATTGTGTATAGGTATTACATATTAAAAAATCTGTTGTGGCCAGCACAAGACCTCTCGCCATTTTCATATTAGGCTATATAAGTATTGTATTGCACTTCGCTTTCCAACCGTCGTTTTATAACAAAATCTTACAGAACATTACCCAAATATTGTTTCTTACTATATTTAGCATGTCTTCTGCACACATGTAATTCAAATTATATCTATTTTTCATTGTATGAGGAAGTTTCTAAATGTCAAATATTGTTCCAATTCATTAACCAGATTGGCGGTATTTCTGATAGATATATGCATTTTACCACAATTTTACCTATAATTTCAAATATTTAATTAATAAAAGAATAAGAAAAGTTAAATATACTTCCCAGGAAAAGCTATCAGAATGTCACTAAAACTGTTGATATTTGACAATGACATATGTCATGTTATAAACATTGGAATTTGTCAACTGGTTTCCTTAGTGCCTTGGCCTCTGCGATTAGTATACTCTATAAATTATAGAGTCTTTATCTCTAAATCTATACAAGATATAATAAAAATTTTAAGTGTATTAGATGGAGAATTTTATGTTCTTCAATATTTAATAAAAAAAACTCCCAAAAAATTATATTTAGAAGAATTTTTCTAAGAAACTACTACTTCCGGTTGTTCAATTGTTACCAAAACCTTTTCAGCTCTTCCCAGGAATGTCAGATTGAGGAAACTGCAGTTAAATATTTTTTAAGTCTTATAGTTTTTGAGGAATCGTGACTACAACATCCAGACATACATACATACATACATACACACACACACACATACATCCACACACACACACACACAGACATCATTTTAAAAATGTTATAATCGGATTGTAGGGACCTTAAATCGTGCTTATTCAATAAAATCTGTATATGCGAATTTTAGCATGAATCCAATACCTCTCTTAGCGAGAGGTAAAAAAGAAGAATTGCTGCTGCAATGGCAGTTTACTAAACAACAAGTAATAAAGGAAAAAAGATACGACATTTCTGTTGAATTGTCACTAAACAAAATAGCTGGAAATGGTATCCTAGTAAATTGTTATAATTCATTAAGCCTTATGTATTAAGCATTAATGTTTTATTGCTTAAGGTATAATGATTAGTACATAAGACTTAATACATTATGACAATTTACCATTTCCAGCTATTTTGTTTAGTGACTAATTCAATAGAAATGTCTCAATTTTTTCCCTTATTACTTGTTGTCTAGTGGACTGCAATAGCAGCAACAATTCTTCTTTTTTAAATATGTGATATACATAATTTTCTGTATCTATATCCATACCGAAAAATTAAAAAATTAATAATTATATAATAGATTGACAGTTGACAGTTCAGGTTAGAAATTTGCAATCTTTTGTTCTTACGCATTGCTCTTAATTCTTAAGCATTAATTATAGCTCTTACGCATTAGGACAATCAGTGGAAATGAAGCTTAAGCCTCATTTCCACCGAATGTTTTATTGCTTAATGCATAATGATTAGTGCATAAGACTTAATGCATTATGACAATTTACCATTTCCAGCTATTTTGTTTAGTGAGTAATTCAACAGAAATGTAATTTTTTTCCCCTTATACTTGTTATCTAGCAGACTGCAGTTGAAGCAGCAATTCTTCTTTTTTTAAATATGTGATATTCATAATTGTCTGTATCTATATCTATAACGAAAAATTAAAAATTTAATAATTATAAAATAGATTGACAGTTGACTGTTCAGGTTAGAAGTTTGCAATCTTTTGTTCTTACGCATTGCTCTTAATTCTTAAACATTAATAATAGCTCTTATGCATTAGAACAATCAGTGGAAATGAAACTTTACTCTTACTGATCACACACACGTTCAGTTTAAACTTGTAAGATCGCGATTCTGTAGTACCTTTTACTTTATATTTCTGAAGTATTTCCTCGCAAGGAAAAGGTAAAGATTATAAATACGAATTAAAGCAAAACCTTTTACTTCTACCTTATACTTCTTAGTGCTACCTCTCACTTCAAAGTAAATGCTTCATTTTTATAAATACGGGTTATTAAGTTCAAACTTGACGATTGTGTGATTAGCCAAGAACTCTATATAGTTTATTATTATAGAACAGAGGTGTCGGTAGTTAGTTGAAAGTTAAGATAAAATTTAAAATGTCTGACATAGAAAGTGAAAAGGAGGGAAGTGAAGATGTCACTCATGAGAATAGCATCTTTGTTCCCTTCCGCTATATGCGGCAAGTCCTGTACTTCTTCTTCATGATCTTGAAAATGCAACTCCTAGCTATTTAGCTATGTTGAGTAACACTGCACTAATGTAACTAAGGAATTGTGTTTATTTGTGAAACATAGGCTCCAGAATTTACAAAATAGATTATTTATATATTTATCTATAAAAAAATATAAAACAAGTATGAATACATGCCTGTAGAAAATTTAGTAATATTTAATTTTTATAATAATATAAATCGCATGGGATCCCGTAGCCGCGTGCCTGAGTGTCTGGTTGCGAACCTGGGGGAACAGGGTTCGATCCCGACTGACGCCAAATATTTCCAATTTTAAATGGCACAAAAGTGACCCAACAATTTTGAACTTATGCCCGTATTCATAAATACTCGTAAAAATTTTAAACGGTTCGTTATAATTTTTATCCAATAAAAATAGTCGACATTGAAAGAAAAATCGAAAATTTATTTGTCAAGTTTGATTTTATTTGTCAAAAATTATAACGAACCGTTTTGAAACTTTACGAGTGTTTATGAATTTGAGCATTAAAGTGCCATTTCCACTTACCTGATTTACACCAAAATCTAATGGATTCAATAAAGTACAAATACAAGGTTTCAAAATTTTCTGAATGATAGTATTTGAGGTAGAGACAAAATCCATAAAAAGTGAGATTCTTGAAAAAAAGTAGCATGTGGAACAGATACATTTTTTTAGAAATAAATCCTTCAGTTTTTAAGCAAATGCTTCTTTTTATAAATACGAAAGAAGTAAAATCTTTTACTTTTAAGCAAAACCTCTCGCCTCGAAGCAAAACCTTTTCCTTCACTTTTTTTTATAAATATAACCTGAAGCAATTGCTTCACTTTTTGCAAGCAAAAGGCAATACTTCTTTTTATAAATACCTACTATTGTGTTCGTCAAACTTCGGAAGTCAGCGATGCCAGCAATGAGAGGTGCTGAACGCGACCATTGCCAGTTTTTCTTCGATTTTTCATTTATCTCGGAAACAGTTGAAGATCAGACCTATGTTGATTAAGCTTTTTTTACTCATTTTTCTCAGTACTATATGCCCTTAATTTTTTTTACACTTTCTTTGAAACAGCCTGTATTTGCAAAACACATAATCATAAACTAGACATAAGCCATGGAATAATAATAGACCTTTTCAATTTAAAGAGACAGAAAATATGCGCAATTGGATCTGTACATAACAAATAAACAAATGGCGGGAGGTTAACTTAACTCTTTAGATTTTTGGTCGGTGGTTACATATGACAAAATGTAAGAAAAGTTTTTGACAACTTTAAAAAACTTCTCAGATTAAGTTACAAAAATTTTTATTGGAGAAAAATTGTCAAACGATGCAAATTTTCGCTCTGATTGACTGCAATATTTTTGACGTTCGTGCGGAGAGAGAAAGCAGTTAAATTGGAAAGGTCTAAATACTAATAATTCTTCGAAAATAAGTGCAATTCAAGAGGTTAACTGAAAATAAAACTGTTAATACCTACTTACATGTTTCCTCATTGTTGATCTAATTTCTCAATAAGTAACACTGAACAGAAAATTCACTCACAGTTCGTAGTTATTTAATTAAACTGCATAACTAAATCACAGATCATATTAGACGAAATAATATAAATTATAATAATATGGCTATTTGCGTATTCTTAACCCTTAAATCCAGCTAACGTCAAAACAGAAGTGACAAATAAACTTTACACATCTAACCACAGATTATACACCACAAACAAGATCCGACAAAGCAATCATAAAAGTTCAATATAGCGTCTCTTACGGCCACTTCCTCGAACTAATTAAGCGTGCGGAAAACGTAGCTGTTTTAAATAGAAATGGGAAGGAAAAACTAGATTTAATTAACTTGAAAATATTTATATTATACAAATATGTCTTAAGAAACTATATATTTTAAATATTATTACAAAAAATGCATAATTGCTAACTACAAACATATAAAAAACAAGTCTACATTATTTTGTTTTAAACATGAATAATTAATTTTCTGGGGTGAAAAAAAATTGAAAATTACTAAGAAACAAATGAAAAAATCTATTACAGATCATCTTTTGTTTATTTTAATTCTACATCTATTAATTACGTTCTCAAAATGATTCTTATGGCCGTTTGCACCAACATAACTTAAATATTAAACTCGGCTTAAATTGACAATACTGCATCGAAATGAAATATATATATTGCTGTCAAAATTTAGATTTGCATTTTTTTTTTTTTTTGTTTAAGTCTAGCTTAAAATATAAGCCTTGTTGGTGCAAATGGGTATTAATCACTTTTTCAGATTGGTTAAATTATTTTTTATCGTCTTTTGTTTTTGAGTTACAGGCTAAAACCTGATTTTCGCTTATTTTGAAAATACTTCATATCTCGCTTATTATCAGAAATACAGAAAAATGTTTAAATAATTTCTAAACAGTTTTTTTTACGTAAAACAACGTGGTGTAATTATATTTTTTCAAAACTTAATAATTCTCGAGACATCACACAAACATAATATTTTTTAAGTGGGAACATACGTTGAAAATAGCCTCATCTTTTTTACTTATTTTATATGCTTTTCAATGATGTATAACGAGTCTACATTCTTTTGTTTTAAACATGAATTATTAATTTTTTGGCTTAAAAAAATTAAATTTATTAAGAAACAATTGAAAAAATCAATTGCAGATCATCATTTGTTTATTTTTAATGTTATTTTCATTATTTCTATTCATTTTTCTAATATATAAACTTCAGAAAGAATATTATGGTACCAGATATTTCGAATGAGGTCATGCACGACTTTTTTTTATAAATTGAATCGATAGAGTAGTGAAAAATAATAAACCCGTATTTTTTATTTTTCCTCAAATCGATCTTTAATCATGAAAAAATTATAATTGAAAATGACATTTTTTAAAATGAGGCTGTTTTTAAACGTCAAAGTGACCTGAAATTTATGAAAGTAAACATGTTGATGAAACGTTGTTTCGTGCCAAAATAAAGAATAAAATAATATGTATTGTATTCTGCAATATATTCAATGTCTCACATACGTTTATAACCTTCCAGCGTTTAATCCCAAATCAAAAGTGGAAGAAACATTTGATGCAACGTGTAGATAAGTTCACGCCAAATGAAAATTATATTTATAACAGCGAAAAGAACGATGTTATATTAATATATTATAGCATATTTATATATGTAATCCTTAATTTATAGTTTATATATATTTTTCTTTTAGAAATTATGTGTCCATATAAAATGTCTTTTTGAAATGAGTCTGAACTTGGTTCGGAACGTTGTGACGACACAACATGGCTGATTTTTGCAACTTTTTAAAAATGTTATACTTTAAAACGATTTTATACAACAAAAAATGTAAATAAAAAATATTTAATCATACTGAACGATAAATTAGACTATCCTTCTTCGATTTAAACAAAAAAAAGGTGAAATTATTTTTTTTTTGCATGACCTCATTGTGTCAAAGCCAACTACAACGCTCATAAATAATTATTCAACTAATCCGAAAATAATTGACTGAAAAGAAATTTGAGTATTTAATTAATAAAGAATAAAAAAAAAACAAATGATGATTTGTAATTAATTTTTTCAATTATTTCTTAATATATTTAATTTTTTTCGAGCCAAAAAATTAATAACTCATGTTTAAAACAAAAGAATGTAGACTCGTTATACATCATTGAAAAGCATATAAAATAAGTAAAAAGAATGTAGGCTATTTTCAACGTATGTTCCCACATAAAAAAATTTATGTTTGTGTTATGTCTCGAGAATTAATAAGTTTTGAAACTATATACAGGTGTCTCTCAAATTGGGGGACATGGCTTAATCACAGATTCATTAAAAATTAGATGTTTGGCATTTGGACAGACTGCTAGATAAAGTTTATTTTATAAATTTAGCAGTGCAGACACTCAGATTTTATTTTTTTCTGTGTGAACCGTAACAGATATCACAAATTACACAGAGAAAGAAAAGTTTACTATTGACTGTATCTTTCTCAAAAGAAATAATTTCTCGTTATCGGCGTGGCCATTAAAAAGTTACGGTCTAATCAATGTTGGGACACCTAAGTTTCATACACTAGTGGTTCGCTAATAATAACAAGTATCATCTCAAAAGATGACATAACCACATAAACTGTCATACCAAATTTCATCCAAATCGAATAATGTGTTCTGTTATTATAAACAAAAGTATTTTTTTGTTTTCGAATAACTTTGAAGCAGATTACTGGATAAATGGTACACTTTCCGGTAGAAGCAAGTTTAGTTAAATCGTCTTCTGTGATTAAACCACAGAATAGACATTCATACAGAAGCGACAGTCAGAGAGAGAAACGAAAATTAGACAGAGAAAGAGTATGCCAACAAATTTAAAGGGCTAATCGGATAAAATCGGCTTGTTTCGGCAATCTTCGTATCTTACGATTCTTTGTTCTTTTCATTATCTCGACGTGAACATTTTCCGTTAGGGGTCAATAATAAAAGTATATTATCATAAGAAAAATCATTATATTTCACGTATTCTGGAAGAGCTGTTGTCTCAGCTTGTCACGCCCATGTATTTTAGGGTTATGGCTAATTCAAGCAAACCAAACACGTCTTCTCACTTTTGACATATGTCATTTTGTGAACCGTTTGTGAATTTTAGAAGTGGTGTCAGTTTTTAATAAAATGGAAAAAACGAAGAAGGGAGAATCGGGAGGACTTGTTTGTTCATATAAAAACTGTATAAGGAGATTTAAAAAATGGAGAAAGGGAAATGTAAGTTTTTTTCGTTTCCGAAAGATCCATAAATGTAAGTAATGCAAAACGACTTCCATATCATGCAAAATGTATATTCACATGTGGCTCAAGGCCTGAGGAAGAGAAGATTTGATGGCGAAGGATATTTGGGACATATTCATTGAATCTGACGTTTGTGTTTCCCACGTCAAAGATATAGAAAATTCTGCATTGTTTTGAATTTGTAAAATTCACGTATTTGTTCAATAAAAACATAATTGTGTTTATTTTATGATTTCTTCTTAATTCGTTAATAAAATTAAAATTTTAGTACTTTTGTGTTCTAATTTTTCTTTTACCATTTAAAACAATTTAAATTTCGCGCGTAAATTTGCCAACAAATTTAAAGTTCAAGGTCATAAACATCAAATCGCAACAACAATGGTGTAGACAAGGAGTGTCGCTTCTGTATATGTCTATTCTGTGGTTAAACCATGTACCCCTATTTGAGAGACACCTGTACATACACTATGTTATTCTACATAAAAAAAAACAGTATAAAAATTATCTAAATACTATTTTTTATCTTTTATAATAAACGAGATATGAGGTATTTTCAAAATAAGCGAAAATCAAGTCTGCAGCTTAAAAACAAAAGGCGATAGAAAATTCCTGTGGTGCCTTTTAAAGCAGTCTCAAAAAGTTGGACCATAAAGACCTACATCAATTTTCTGTAGCGTGCGTAATAAGACAGTTTTTCATATGAGGAACTTGAATTTGTTCTACCTGTACATTGAGACTGTTCTTGATGAAGTTAAATTGGTCAATGGTCAACATAAAATGTTGGCAAGACCAAATTTCAGAATCGCATTAAATACTTTATCATAAAAATAAATCTTAGCCTTGTACAAAAGAATGGTTCGTGTTTTTGCTATTAACCCATGAAGACTTTTTGTTTTCAAGTTGAAACTTTAGTTGTTCAACTTGTTTTATAAGTTCCAACATCTTACTTTCCGTTTCTTTAAACATATGTTTGTAAGCCGCATTTTCTCCTGCTAAAAGTAAGTTTTTCCTTTCTATTTCTTGGCATCGTATTTCTAGCAATGTTGATGGTCGACTTGAGTCACCGCAATTTGGACATTTCCATTGCAGATCATCTGGTGTTCCACTTACGTTTCCGCATTTAAAATGGTAGCTGGATTCGCAGGAATAGCACTGCACACCATTTTTTAGTTTGTTATTACATTTGGTGCACCTAAATTCACTCGTGAAAAGAGCGCCACTATAGCTTTGACTGATTTTGTTCGCCATTCTTTCAGAACCATTGCTGCAATTATTGTTTGATGTACATTTTTCTTTCTCTATGCATTCTTTATCAGAAATATTTTGTACGTTATGTTCATTTATTCGTAAAGATGCGCTGTCTTCCTTGGTATCAATTTCATTTTTGTTGTTTTTACCACATTTTTCTCCATCATTTCCTTCTTGAACTATGCCCCGTATAAGATCATCGAACATGTATTTATAGTCATTGGTATTTTCTTCCAACGGTTCCTCTTTAATAATAATTTCTTCAAAATTCTGAACGTTTGTTTGTAATGTCACATGATTTTCTTTTGTATTCGTGTGCAGCGGAGTGTTTGGAGAACCACACGTCTGTTTTCTGCTGTTTCTCGTACATTGTGTTTCGGTTGTGTTCTGAAATACAAATTTTCATTTTAATTCATTAATGACATTAAATACTCTGCTCAAAATAATTAAGGGGTCAATTTTTTTGTCAATATTTTTTTCCTAAATGCAAAATTTATATGAAATTTAATTTTAACCTTAAACCTTTATTTTAATAACAAAACAATTAACTTATACTCAAAATATCATTATTTATAATAAGTAATTGTGATTGTTGTGCTTTTTGGTGAAAAGTAAACGTTAATATGGAATATGTTATTGATCATGGCCTACTGTTTTGTGTTATGTTAAATAAAATTTATTTAATTTTCAAATAAATTTTTGTCAATATTTTTGTTATATAAGCACATCAAATATTTATATGGTTGAATTCAGAAAAAATACTCTGTCGAATAAGCCTAAAAAATGTATAATAATCCCATTTAAAAAAATATAACTTTGGTTCGTAACTTGAGAACCACTGGTTCAATTTTTTTTTTCTTTAATAAGTGAATGTCCCCCTTGGTCTACTACAACTTTTATTTGAATGATTTTTTTCTATTCCTAACAATTAAGAAAATAATTGAGATGTTCCATATCCGTGAAACATTCTGTATACTAAATTTAAGATAAATAAAAGAGGTTAATTTTGTTTAAATAATTATCGCTGTTTTCTAAAAATTAAATTTAGTTGTAGAAATAGTATATTGTTTTATTAGAAGTAAAAGTGATTCTTTGTGTGGCGAGCATGTAAGTGTGCACGGCGAGCGATAGCGAGTCAGGCAATTACATGCGAGGCACACAATGACACTTTTACTCCGAATAACACATTATATTTTTTCTTCAAACATACGTATTTAAATAAAATAATTACAACTTGACGTTACAATAATTATAAATATTTTTTCGCGATCGCCCAGAAAATGAGCTCTTTCTGATCACTATTTAGACCGGAAAGTCCTTCTTTGCTGAGCTAGCTCGGAAAGTTGTCTATAAGGGATTGGAAAGTACTTTACCGATCCCGGGACCGGTAAAGCTAAATGTTTCCATGGAGATCAGTTGTTTATTTATATCTTATTTGCTCGCAGTAAAAATTAAATAATACTTTTTTATTCTTTTTTCAGGATCGCAAAAAAAAATATTGTACCCAACATGACCTGAAAGTGTCTATACTGGGCTCACAAGCTTCCAAAGCTCACCTACGGCTCGCTCTGGAATATGCTTTCCCACCCAGTAAAGTATCACTTTCAGGTCTTGTTACGTAAATTACTATTACGTGAAGGACGTTTGCTGATTTCAATTGCTCTGTTGCTATGGATACTTTCGTATTTGTTCACTTTTTGTTACAAACATTCACGTTTTGACGTTTAAATAAAAACTATGCAATTTTATATTCTCCTTATGTGCAATTATATCAGAATTTGAAGTATTGCCATGTACGGCTCTTGAAGTTGTTCAATTAATTGGAAGTTCAACAATATTGCTCAAGGATGTGATATGTCGAGGAATCGCTGAAAAATAATATAAACTTTTCTTGTCACTTTAATTCTAATTATTCTTACCGTTATTACCAATATGGAAGTCTGCTATTTTATAATATGTAATTTCGTTAAATATAAACTACTTATATTTCAATTTGTAGGTTATCTTGGGGCGATATGACATGTTTCTATTTTACAAGTTACTTCTTATTCGCTCATTTTATGTAGTTGCTATGGATATTTATTTATTTCATTTCTACGCCGGCGGCGTAGAAATTAGATATTTCTACCCCGGCGGTGTAGAAATGAAACTTCTACCTTGTGAATTAAGTCATAAAAGATGCCATTTTTATGGCCTTTGAAGAAAAAATATTTTGTGCACCTTGTGCTCTCGAATGATTTTTCTACTCGGCTAAATTTCTTACAATATTTAAATATAACACTTCTGTCAAATTCGTTCCCTATGCTTCATTTTCAATAAGACAGGCAGATACATTGCTGTCAATAAAATGTCAAGCCGTAATCATGATTATGACAAAACCAATGTTTTACGTTACGGTATTATATGTAGATCTTGTAAGAATAACATTTACATTTTACAATTACAGAAATACTTTTTCTGGAAATTAGAGCCCTTGCGTGGAAGTTTGGATGCAATTAAATTTATTAAATATTAAAAATTTGATGGTGACATTCTCATAAAAACTTTGAAGCCATTACAGTCTTCGATTTGCAAATCTAACAAAAGGAAAACTTTTCTTCCTTTTTCTAAAACTGTAAAAAGTAAAATTTACCTGATGAGTTCTCATAAAAAGATGTGGAATCCAGTTATGATCATCAGGAGTATTTGCTGGTGGATCTGTAACACAAAAACATAAATACACGTTAAATTACAAATATGAGAGAAAAATGAACTGACGCTGAGATTTGAACCCGGGACCACCACATCTTTAGTCTGGCTCCCCCTCATCGTAGCTACATGAACCCTAGCGTCAACTGACCTTTTTAACTCTCTCTTAGGCATGTTTAGTGCGGCATCATTCCAAACACTTCTTTTTAAGAGTTATTGACAATGGATTTCGTCCACGAGCGACATTATTTTTAGGAGAAATATACCGATGTTTTAAATTAATGTTTTTGAAGTATATAGAACTTCGTATTTCTCAGTATACTAACAGAAGTGTGCCAGGTTCAAATCCCGGCGTCAGCCGATTTTTCTCTCATTTATAATTTATTCTGTTAGTATACTAAGAAATACCAAGTTCTATTCGCGAGTGAAGAAGAGAACAATATGGTTTAAGGTAGATGCTTCGTTTCCCGCAACTGTATTCTTATACACTGCGGCGTTTGAAATACAAAGTAATATTAATATTATAGTTAATATTAAATAAAAATAATGTTTCTAGTATGAATAACATTTTGAATTTTGCGAACTAGTCCGTTTCATATAAAAATTATGTTCAGCATTCTCTTGAATTTTGAATTTACATGATTCGAGTCTTTGTTTTCTTGAATCTACATAGTACTGCATTATTACAGTCTTTGGTAGATTAATGGAGAGATAAGTATTATTATTTTATTGTCATCTTTGTGCAGGCAGGTCTACAACTTTAGATTTCATTACGAAGTATTTTAATAAAGACACTAAGTAATTATTATCTTGTAGTTATACCCGGCAAAATATAATTTTGCTTTACAAAATGCAAGGAGCAAGCATTATTTTTACTCGGTTCCTTTCCCATTTTTAAAAGATGAATGCATAACTTTCGTCTACTAACTATTTCAAAATGGCAAATTTCTCTAATAAATTTTTCTATAGAATTTAGGTTCTTGTTTTCGGGAAATTATGGAAATTAATTATTTCTTGATTTCTGCGTGCTAATGACGTACATAGATTAAACGCAACTAAAACGTATTGAAGTTTTAGATTTTATTATACTTTATTTCACGTAAGAATAGCGTTGTTTTAGTTAGGGATATATAAATTCTACCCTTTGATTGGTCAGAATAGAAACCTATTTCACAGAAACGAAACAAATATCGCCTGTCAGTTGTCAAATAAAATCTACAGAATTAAGTGATGTTTAACCATATTTTGTTGCAATTTTAGATTTTGACATTTTTACAGATAAATATATTTATTATTGACAAAGCTTCGTTTCACAAATTTAAATTATTTATTCAATGCATGTAAAAACGGTCGGCTCTTAAGAGTAATCTACTATTTTCTTACGTAAAATGAAGTTTAGCCTACAAATTTCAATCCACTCGTGATTTATTTGTTAAATAAGTGACAGAAACGATGCGTTCGGCGCTACCTCGGCTAGGACTTACTACCATGTACTAGTTCATATTTTCGCCGCTAGACGTCATATTGCTCTATTTCACTAGCGATAAATACAAGTGCCCGTTTTTTAAGCATCACTATTTTTTAGAATCCCGTTTATCTTAAGAAATAATAAGTCGATTAATTTAAACTAGAGCCCTATTAATAGATCATTTTCATCCTCAGAATCGGACATAAATAAAACGACTCTAAAAGAACTAATAAAAAATACTTCCATATATTTTAAATATTCAATATATTTTCAAACTTCACTAGTACAAAGAAATTAATAACGTATTCCTGAGATCATCTTGAGTAAAAAATGTCATATAAACTAGGTCCTATTTCTTTTGGTTACGAAATTACAGAATCAAAGTTTTATCAAATTAACCGTAAGTTAAATGCAATATAAAATAAAAAATTATTTAAAAAAACATACCAGGAATAGAAGCACCATCAGCTGAATGTTTATGGTTTTTCGGTGTCCCTTGGATATCAGGCATACTATCAGCAAGAATTTCAAATACTGGTTCCTCTGCCTCCACAGTTTCTGCCTCAGCAACTAAAATAATAATTAATTAATTAATTAATAATAATAAAATACTTAAAAATTGCTCTTTAGTATAAAGTGGGAAGTGCGAATGACGCCAAAAACATTGTAATTTGGTAATTCCCTCAGAACTAATGGAGGTCATTCAAAAAAAATAAAAAAATAAAGTTCAATTATTTTTGTTCATAATGTAACTTAAGTTGTTTCAATCATATATCATTCAATACTTCTCAAAAATATTAAACTTTTCATTCGTAATTTTGTTAATAAAGTATCGGGTATCAAAATTTGACGTTTCCGAGCGATGGATCCTGTAGTTCAATCAAGTATAATGATATAATTGACAAACATTTTCTTTCCGTTTCCATGAGCCTGTTTCACATTTTTCAAAAACTATTTTAAATAAAAGTTTATGGAATGATTTTCTTAGTAATAATTTTTATTTTAATAATTTGTTGTTATTTGTGGAAATAATTAAATAGAAAGATTGGCGTCCTGAAAAACTACCCCCCACTCCTGTGACGTAGAAGCACATACATTACATCATTAATAGCCAATAGGAAAATAGTTTTTCCATCACCTACGTTTATTCATATTATTTATATAAATAAACGTACGCTAAAGTTTGTCACATGTTAATAACAAAATCTTTTAATTTGACATTTGACGCTGACATTGCTCATTGTAAATGAATAATAAAGTAATAATGGCTAATTCAAATTACACTCAAGCTAAATCGGACAATTAACCGAAGGTCGACAGCTGGATGATGGCTGAATTTATATCAGAACGATTGTTTTACTGCTACCGAAATAAGGGGTGTTAAAGAGTTGAGGTAAAATAAAATATAAAAACTGAATTTATTATATAAATTGATAATATATTTTACTTTAAAGTTCTGGTCGTGATTCTTATTTGACACTTGTTTGACAACTTTGACAATACATTTGACACCTTAGAACCGCTGAAGATGTATGTACTCTGACGTCACATTCTGTTTCAGATCACGTGACTTATTCAAAATTTTATCCAAATTTCAAAAATTAATTGTAAAATATCTAAAGGATATTTCGTGATATTTTCAAATTTGAGGCTTTTTAAAGACCAATATCTTTTCAAATTTAATACTTAGAAGTCATATAAAAATTCTTGCAACAGCCCTGTTGTTGTTAATATGATTAATAGAAATTAATTATTTAGGACCCTACCTGAAGTTTTTAATGAAAGAAATGGGCTTAAGGATCATGGAGAATTTTAAATAAACGACGAAAGAAATTATGAAAATTCAATGACTCTACGAGAAGGTCCGGGGTTCAAATCCCTGCAGAGTCTTTGATTTTTCATAATTTCTTTCGTCGTTTATTTAAAATTCTCCATGATCCTTAAGCCCATTTCTTTCATTAATATGATTAATAGTTATTTAACTATCAAGTGAGCTAATGAGGATGATTAATGATTGAGACGTTAATTGTTGAGATCATTAACCGCCCATGGGGTATTCCACTCAATTTTTTTTATTATTTTAAATAAAACATCATTCAGTGTTGAAGCAATTCATAACATTAAAACATCTTAATTGTTCCTAGTTTAACAGTATTTTATTTTTGAAAAATCATTGTAACGTCACATTCCCCCTATACTTGTCTTTCTCACACACACTGTACTGAGTACGCTATGAGAGAAAGAAAACAATGGGCTACTTGCGTGGTACTGAAAATCCGATTTCTATCACTATATGTAATGTTATGTTGAAAACACATATAAAAATATAAATTTTATTTTTTAAAAATTATTTGTTTTTTAGTAAATTAAGAAAGAAAATTTTCTGTGACGTCATTATATTAAACTCGAGAAAGAAACCATGTTTAAAAATGTACCGTATAGATGGCATGACGTGCGAGAAAGTTTTAATTTGAATTTGACATTAGTTCATTTTTCTCTCTCTCTGGTCTCTCAAACATATTAATTACTTCACAAATAAACACATAGGTAGTTACATGTAATTTAAAATATCGATACCAAAAAGACAAACTAAAATACTAACCTCCAAAGTATTGTTGAAACGTCAAACAGGAGATCTACATTACCCGTACAAACAAACGCTATGGCTTTACGACCATTCATTGGGGCGGCGTAATTCTACGTCATACATGGCGGGAATTCAAATAATCAAATTTCATTATTTTTTTTTCTGGCAAACTAATAAAAATTTTGTCAAAAGAAAAAATAAGGGTAGCAAGTTTTTACCTGCTCTTCAAAAATATTGGTACGCAAGTAGCCCTAACACGTGTTAGTTACAATATTTTTCAGTTGACCGTATTTTACTGAACAGTAAAATCTAATTTTATTCCATAACAAAAATTTTCACGTTAGTAACGTCAATTTTAGTATAAAAAAGTCTTACCAGAACACGAAACATCGACAGGTAATTGTTGAGGATTCAATTTATTTTTTTCCCATGTTTGAAATTGATCATCTGTAAAATGAAGCCGACAAACACGGAATCCTCGATCCATTAATTGCTGATGACGATATTCCAGTAGATCATAACGACCCATTCGTAAAATCCACTCCCGTCGAAAACTTTCCTCTCTTGGGAAACAAAACATATGCCCTTGTTCCTCGACAGGGAGACTGTTTGTAACACAACCATGATGGACACATGTTGGTTTCTGGAAAATATTAATTTTCTTTTAATATAATAATAAAACATTTGTCAGTTTTAAAGGCCTCTACTTCTTATAAAAAGCACAAAAAAAATTGCCAGATTTATTATCCATGGGGTCAGTTCAATCATGAGTTAAGCGTTGTACACTTACATAACAGCCTGTATTTTAATTTTCACATATCACGCGTGTGTTCCGGTATTATCGAATATAGAGTGTCTCTTAAATAGGGGGACATGGCTTAAACGCAGATTCCTGAGGCTAAATTAAGACGATTTAACCAAACTTGCTTCTAGCGGAAACTGTACAATTTAGCCAGAATTCTGCTTCAAAGTTCTTCGAAAAAATATTAATTTTGCTTATAATAATCGGACGCTTTATTCGATTTGGATGAAATTTGGTATGACAGTTTATATGGTTATGTCATCTTTTAAGGTGATACTTGTTATTATTAGTGAACCACTAGTGTATGAAACTTAGATGTCCCAACATTAATTAGACCGTAACTTTTTAATGACAATGCCGAAAACGTGAAATTATATCAGAAATTATTTTTATTCAAATATTCTAGGTGGCTCATTAATTAAAAAAAAAAAAACTCGTTAAACAAGTAACAATTAAATGTCTATTTATTTTGTTGTTTCCCATTGTTATATTTTCTTTACTTTCACATACCTTCCTAGAATATTTGAATAAAAATAATTTGATATTTTTCAATTATCTTATTTTTCGCGATTTTTTCCATAATTTGATATACCTACATTTACATCGTTGAAAAGAGAAAAAACAATGGCGGTTTATATTTTAGTAAAATAATTATGGGTTGCTATTTAAAATAATAAAAGTTGATAGTCTTGTCTTGTAAACCTGACTATAAAAAAATTCGACATCTGCCATAAAATAGTATATTTAGGGCCGAGATATCCACTTACTTATAACTTTATTTGGCGAATAATTTCTATGGTAATAATTGTTGATACAATTGTATCCATAGTTATTATACGCCAAATAAAGTCATTAGAAGGTGGATATCTCGGGCCATAAAATAATAAATAAGCCATTTTTTTGTATTACTTATAATAAAAAAAGTTAAAAATTAGGGGCATCTTCCCAGACTCACCCTAACCATATACAGTGTGTCCCATTTAGAAGTGCCACCATTGGGATCTCGAGAACTATAAGAGATACGATGTCGGTTAAATGGAACTTTTTGTGCGCCTTTGGGAGGCCATCTCATATGTGCTTTTGTTTTTCCAAAAATTCTTATAGGGCACTAGATAATGTCGAAAAACTGAATATTGTTGATTTTTTCTTTCTCAAATAACTTCTAAACTATTAGTAATTGAGAAAAACGTTTCAAATTTAAAAGATAGATATTTTTATTAACTAACCAGTGGCGTACGAAATAAATTTTTATATCCGTAAATTTTCGAGATTTAACACAAACTTATATTTTTTTAAATGGAACCCATATCTGATTTTAGTCTCAAAAAAATATTATTTTTTTTTCTTTTCAATGATGTAAGGGTTATTATGTTTTATATTTGTTTTGCTCTTAAAATTTAATTTTTCTCTTTATTTTCCAGAATTTTCTTATTATTTCCCAAAAAACATTATTATTTTTATTAATTATATTGTATTTGATCAAAATAATTTGTATTATGTCTTTATTACTTAATATTTTCATTCTAGACTCATAATTACAAATTACACTATGATGTGCCAAGGGCGACCTGATACAAAATTTTATAAAAATTAATTTGATACGAGTTTTGAGCAAAATTTTTTAACGAAATAAATTATTTAAATACAAGGTGTATTTCCAAATAGAAATCTACCAATATTTTCAAAATAATTGTAAATTTAATACAAAATAAGGAAAAAGTAATAATTTTGAAGGCAAAACAAATATAAAACATAATAACCCTTACATCGTTGAAAAGAGAAAAAAATATTTATTTTTTTGAGACTAAAATCAGATATGGGTTCCATTTAAAAAAATATAAGTTTGTGTTATATCTCAAAAATTTACGGATATAAAAATTTATTTCGCACGCCACTGATTAGTTAATAAAAATATCTATCTTTTATATTTGAAACTTTTATCTCAATTATTAATAGATTAGAAGTTATTTGAAAAAGAAAAAATCAACAATATTCAGTTTTTCGTCATTATCTAGTGCCCTATGAGTATTTTTGGAAAAATAAAAGCACATCTGAGATGGCCTCCCAAAGGCGCACAAAAAGTTCCATTTAACCGACATCGCATCTCTTATAGTTCTCGAGATCCCAATGGTGGCACCTCTGAATGGGACAGACTGTATGTTCTCATTTAAAATGAAAAAAGTTGGGTCCCATATTTTGAGAACTACTGGTCGAAAAAAATATTTTTTCTTTTTTTAAAGTTATCTTGTAAAAATGAACAGCCTGTATATTGGTTATACTATTATCTGCCAATGTGCTTAAATTTACCATGTTCATGTTAGTGCAATGGGCAGTTTCATTTCTCATATTTTCATTTAGTTTTGTATGATGATCATTGCTATGTTTTAAATAAGGCTTAAGAGAGTCTGTTGCAGAATGTCCAGTTATTTGAACAATATCTTGTAAGTTTGTTCCAGATTTTGTCAAGTAACTTACAGCAGATGATCGATTGGAATGATTTGTTATTTTAATTTTGTTGGTGTCTAATCCAATTCCAATCGCACCTAAGCGTGTCCACTGGCTTAGTTGATTAACACCCACTGGGCTATTTTTATACCAAAGACCAGTTTTTTTCCACTCTGGATTTGGAGTTAAAAACAATCGATTGGTTTTAATATTTGATGATCTTTTGCTCAACAATTTCTCTAAAAGACGCACTGGGCATTGATCTTGACATTGCTTATTTGGTGTCAACCATTTAGGTTCTCCAGCGTATTTTGTATTATACTCAACACGACCTGTGAATTTACCGTAATTATCGACCTCTTTTTTGAAGAAATCTACGACGCAGGACGATGCCTCTTTAAAACGCCAAGCTAGTTTCACAACAGAAATCTGATAGAATTTTTTCTGCAAACCATCCGGCGTATTTTCGTCGAAACTTTTAATAATCTGAGTTATTTCATGTGTTGTAAGTCTCACAGAACTAGATTTTCTTTTTTCAGGAATTGTTTGGAGCTGCTTCCTTTTAGCTGCGCGAGCATTCCTTGCTTCCTTAAAAACTATATCTTTAAATGGATCTATTTTTCGGTTATAATCTTCATAATATTTTTTCTGAAGAACTTTAGCGGAAATATTCCAAATTGTTTTGACAACTCCTTCTTTGTATTCGGTCCCATCCAATCGTTTCATATTAAATGCCCAGTCTTTTAATATACAAGCTATTTGTTCATCAGAAGTTTTTTCAGAGAGTTCATAATTGCGATACTCACAAAATTCTTGGAACTGCTTCCAAACATATTTTTGTGTTTTAATTGTATTCGCAGGTGTAATATTCACTATATTTTTATTAATTTCTTCATTCGCAATATTTCCAAATCGTTGCATGGTGAAAATACATATAATATTGCACAAAATCACAATGGAAATGAAATATTTGACGTTTGTTAATAAATAAAACAACGTGTTACTGTGACGATGATAATGTTTCAAGATCTGAACCTTACATTTTAGACCCAATGAATATACAAAAGTGATTATATACGTCCTCAAGGGTATATTCACTTATAAATACATGGTAACTAAGTAAAGTTCCTAAATGCCATTGGCTGGCTAAATTAATCAATATTGTTGTTGTGTTTGGTTGGTTGAATTACTTGACAACCGGCAGTCGTGCGTGTTCGTAATCAAAGCTATACTCTATTTATTAAAATTTTGAAATAACGAAAGAATTTGACCGTAGATTCTTGCCGGACTGTCTGTTGGTAGCTATGCGCTGTAGTCCAGCGCGGTTTATAAAGACACAATTTAAATATTATGTTAATTATGGTTTCATTTTAGCGCGGTTTATAAAGACGCAATTTAAATATTATGTTAATTATGGTTTTATTTTCTGTAAATGTTGTGCGTTATTTGTTGTTTTTTAAATTTTAGCTGGCTATTTCCCTGAATTTATTTTCTTAATACTCAAAATCCTTTCGTTATTTCATAGTGTACCGGCAAAGCTACGAGATGGCTGATTAAATTTCACAATATGTAATTAACACACTAAACAGAACACAATTAGTAAGTAGTTATTTAAAAACTATATCTACAATACGAATATAAAGATAAAAATTAGACGAAATAATATAAAATATACGTATTCTTAACCTCACCTAACGTAAAAACAAAACTGACCTTGATCGCTGAACATCTCGATCATCTGACACTGACCACAGATCATAACTTAACAAGATCAAGAACCCATCGTAAAATTATTTTTCACAGCGCCTCTTGTGGCTATTTCCTCGAACTAATAAAACCTTTTCAACTTACAGAGATATGGGCCACAGACCATATATGGGCTATCCAGAGAATCAAGCGGTTTACGTCATCGTTTAGGGATTTTTGAAATGTTCTTCATTTTTTTAAATATATTTTATTAAAGGTATTTTATTGGTTTTATTTCATTATTATGTATTTGACACCTTTAATAGAAATAATTATATTTGGATATTATTATTATTAAGTAAAATTTTGTAAATTTTTGCAAAATGACGTTTGATTATATTTTTTTAATATTGGTAATTCTGAACTTAGGGCACCTGCACGTGACGTTTCAACATGGCGGCCACCAGCTGATCTTGGACTACCAAACCTTTAGTTTGCATTGTGTCTTACGGAGAAATATCGTGCCGTAAGCTTTATTGTGTTTTTATAGCACTTATTGTTTTATTTGGGAAAAACTGATTAGAGTGTGTAAAAGTGAGTATATGAGTAGTGTTTTCCGTAAAAAATAAGTCAGGACATTCTTACTATTTAATGAGTTCCAGGTTATTAAATTAAAACTAACCCAATCGTATTTTTTTTGTGTATACTTTTATTGCATATAAAATAATTTAAACATAATCGGATAGGAACATATTGTATGAATGTTTAAATATATGTAATTTTCTTTAATAATATATATAAAAAACATGGAAAATATTTTTTAAATGACAGAATTACAAATTTTTAATGAAGTTTTTTTTAGTAAAAGAAAATATATATATATATATACAGGATGTCCCATTTAAGGTACGAATGCATTGGTATCTCGAGAACCGTAAGAACTACGAGGTTGGTTAAATTAGACAAAAGTTGCCCCATTAGGAGGCTATTTTAATGGTGTTTTGTTATTTGCGAAAAAATGCATAGGTCACTAGATACAGGTGAAAATGTAAATTTCGCGATTTTCTTTTTTTGCTTATAACTTTGTTATATGAAATAATACGAGATTCTGGTTTGCACTTTCTTAAGGCACTTTTGTATGGTGAATTTGCAGAAGTACTCAAATTTTTTTTATATCTAACCATTTACGAGTTACTGATAGCAACTTTTATTTTTCATATGGAGGTCATATTAAGCTATGGCATTTTTAAATAGAGATTTTTTTTAGCTTTACAATGATATAAAACAATAATAATTTATTTTAATAATTAACAGAAAAATTAATAAAAATTGTTATTTATACTAAAATTAAATTGAAAAAAGTAAATCGAAGGCTGCTATGGAAACAACGAACAACGAAAAAGTGCAACAATTGAATTTCTGAATTTTACTTGACAATAGTAGATTATTACGAGTAATAAACGAACTTTGACAACGAATGTAACAACTCAACATATCATATTTTTCCCAACGAGAAAAATTCATTTTTATTACTCGTAATAATCTACTATTGTCAAGTAAAATTCAGAAATTCAATTGTTGCACTTTTTTGTCGTTTGTTGTTTCCATAGCAGCCTTTGATTTACTTTTTTCAATTTAATTTTAGTATAAATAACAATTTTTATTAATTTTTCTGTTAATTATTAAAATAAATTATTATTGTTTTATATCATTGTAAAGCTAAAAAAAATCTCTATTTAAAAATGCCATAGCTTAATATGACCTCCATATGAAAAATAAAAGTTGCTATCAGTAACTCGTAAATGGTTAGATATAAAAAAAATTTGAGTACTTCTGCAAATTCACCATACAAAAGTGCCTTAAGAAAGTGCAAACCAGAATCTCGTATTATTTCATATAACAAAGTTATAAGCAAAAAAAGAAAATCGCGAAATTTACATTTTCACCTGTATCTAGTGACCTATGCATTTTTTCGCAAATAACAAAACACCATTAAAATAGCCTCCTAATGGGGCAACTTTTGTCTAATTTAACCAACCTCGTAGCTCTTACGGTTCTCGAGATACCAATGCATTCGTACCTTAATTGGGACACCCTGTATATATATATATATTTGTGTCTGTTTCTCACAAAGGTTTAAAAATTAGATAGGTAATCAATTATTAATTTCAAATTGATTTTTAAAAGGCAATTATAATCCTCGTCAAAAAAATGTCAATGTATAAGGATCCACATTATGTAACCACTTAAATTTATCGATTTAACGTACTTTGGCTTCCAAAGATTAATTTATGACGTATAAACTCAATAAACTCATTTATATACAATAAAATACACTACAATAAGAAAAATGAACTCAAAGATAAATATATATATATATATATATATATATATATATATATATATATATATATATATATATATATATATATATATATTTCAAATTTAATTTTCTTTATAAATTAAAAAAAAATATCTAATAATTCAATTTATTTTAATTTCAATATTCATGTTTTCATTCAACAATACACATAAAAAAACTTATACAAACTCAAATGAATGGTCGCGTTCAGCCGCACCTAGCTGCTAGCTCGCTAACCTAGCGAACGTCGTTGAACGGTCCGCTGACCGACCGCTAGATTCTAGCTGCTAGTCTAGCGGGCTAGCGAAAACAAAATGTGCTAGATGACTTAGCGTACTGCTATAACTGTCAAAAATAGGAAATATGGCGCTAGTAAATTCAAATGAAATACAATATGAATATGAAAATATGTCATATTTGGTAAATGAAAGCAGAGAAATTCACAAACATATTCAATCTGGTAAACTTCTATATACTATATAATATAAAATTTTATTATGAGGTGAGAATAAATTTTATTTTTAGATGGACCGGTCGAATTACCACGACCGCTGTTAGCTAGCAGCTAGATAGCTGCTAGATGCGGCTGAACGCGACCATTGTAATACAACCTGATGTTATATGCTACTTATTTCAATTTAATATTTTTAAAAATATATTTATAAATACGACTGCTTTGTTTTACTAGTAAATAATTCATACACTTATCTTTAATTATGGCTAATTACATTTTAAAATAGCATGTATAAATTTAGGAAATTCTTGTACAGAAAACACATTCACAAGCTTGGTTGCCCTGATTTAAGGAAAAATTAATAATTTTGAAGGCAAAACAAATATAAAACATAATAACCCTTACATCATTGAAAAGAGAAAAAAATAATGATTTTTTTGAGACTGAAATCAGATATGGGTTCCATTTAAAAAAATATAAGTTTGTTATATCTCGAAAATTTACAGATATAAAAATTTATTTCGTACGCCACTGGTTAGATAATAAAATATCTATCTTTTATATTTGAAACGTTTTTCTTAATTACTGATAGTTTAGAAGTTATTTGAAAAAGAAAAAATCAACAATATTCAATTTTTCGTTATTATCTAGTGCCCTATGAGAATTTTTGGAAAAACAAAAGCACATCTGAGATGGCCTCCCAAAAGCGCACAAAAAGTTCCATTTAACCGACATCGTATTTCTTATAGTTCTCGAGATCCCAATGGTGGCACTTCTAAATGGGGCACACTGTACAAGAACTTGCACATAACAGTATATTTGCGGTTAATTACTTCCTTGTACCAAGTATTGTAATCCGGAAAAAAATCGGTTTTCAGATTTTAATGGAAAAATCCGTTTTGGGCATACCTTAATCCATTTTTACTAGTTTCTGCGTGACGTCTGAACGTACATAATGTATCTCTCGCATAACTCAAAAACTATTGACCGTAGAATGTTAAAATTTTGTATTTTTCACTACTGGAACATCTTGTTGTGCACGTCCTATTTTTATTGCAATCGACTGGGCCAAAATGGCACTTTGCTCGAAGGGTTTCTTTGAATTTTTTGCATAACTCCGAAACTAGTGGTTTTAGGCATAGGATACCCTTAATAAAAAATAAAGAATACAAAAATAAATACAAATGGATAATAAAATATAGGATGTTCCATTTGAAAATGACGAGTTACAGTCATTTGAAATTGAGTATATTTGATTCACTTTATTTACCAGCCTGTATAATAATGTGAAGAAAAAATTATGTGAGAACACAGAGTATAGTTATACTGAAAAAAAAAAAAATTGTAATTTTTACTATTAAAATAAAGTTAATATGCCTTTATAAAGCAATGTGTGTATTTAGGTCATTTTTAAGGAAAAAACGAAATAACTTGGCAACGCCGCGGAAAACAAAAAAACCTCTTAGGTGCTTATAAGTGAATGAAATACTATTCAAAATGTATGAAAATATATAGGAAGTTCCATTTAAAAAAGACAAAAAAAAAACATCTAAAAACCCACTTTTATGAAATCTTATTTTATTAATTAAACATGGTACACACATATATACATCAATTTTTGTCACCGGCAACATTTTACAATCAATTTCATTTTGTGTACTTCGTGTTTGATCATTTTTAATATATTTTTCATTGCTGTGCGAACTTTGCACAGTGTTTCTTTTATATTTGAACAACTCCAATCCTAGTGTCAGCATTTTCATTATTTTTTGAGTTGTGTATTTAACATTTGTTTAACGCGACTATAACAAAACAACTACTGAGATAACTTACACACTTTGATCTAATTCTTGTACACACTTGCATTGCACAGACTTGCAACTATTAATATTAATTCGTAACTTGTACACATGTACACTCTCTAGTTAATTTATTGTTTACTACATTACAGTCTTCAAAAAAAAAAAATAATAATAATAATAATATCTATTATATATTACGCCGACTTGTGTATGTGTATTAAGATACTTTATAAAACTAAAGTTAAAAATGATACATACTATAATTCGATGTTTGTCAATAAAACACGCTTTTATTTAATAAACCCCGGGTTTATTTAATAAAAACCGCGTTTTATTAAAAAACTCAGGTTCAGGTGGGCGGAGTTTTTTTTATAAAAAACCCGAGTTTTTTCAACCCTGATTTGAAGAAGGCTATGTAAAAGTTTTCGTGTGTTGAAACCCTATTCTTTTTTCCTAAATACATTTCATACAAAAACTATTTAACATATCAAGTGCGTACATACTAATCTTATACACAGGTACATAATAACTACTTAAACAACGTAAATTTTATGAACTATATTCTCCCGTCACTTCACTTTTCACTACTAAATCATCACATGAATCACTGTGAAGTGGAAACTCCTCTATCACTTCTTCTTTAATATAAATTTCCTCTACAGGAAAGTTTGTTTCCGGCATCATATTCAAATGCGTGTCTTCCATATGTCTTTTCAGATAAAAATTCAATGTAAATTTTCTATTGCATAAAGTACACTTAAGTTCACTGTAATTCTTCCGATGTTTTTCCAAACATTCAGAAATTATATTATTTGTGTTTGTATGTTTGGTATCTAAAATATCATTATTTACACATGATTGGTTATTATAACTACAATTATTGTTAAATGTACATTTTTCTTTCTCTATGCATTCTTCTTTATCAGAAATATTTTGTACATTGTGTTCATTTATTCTTAAAGTCGCACTCTTTTCCTTACAGTCAATTTCAATTTTGTTGTCTTTACTAAATTCTTCTCGATCATTTTCTTCTTTAACTATACCATTCAGAAGGTCATTGTACATATATTTATAGTCACAGGTATTTCCTTCCAACGGCTCCTCTTTAATATCAATTTCTTCAAAATTCTGATCGTTTGTTTGTAATGTCTGCTTTCTGTTGTTTCTCGTACGTTGTGTCTCAGTTGTATTCTGAAATACAAATATTCGTTTTAATTCATGAATACGGAAGCGTAGAAGGGCCATACGCAAAAATTTTTAAAACTTGAAATTTCAACTTTTTCAAATTATGAGTTGCCAGTTAAGTTACGTTGCAGTTTGTATTTTTTTATTAAATACAAACTACAACGTAACCTAACTGACAACTCATAATTTGAAAAAGTTGAAATTTCAAATTTTAAAACGATGATGAAATTTCAAGTTTTAATTTTTTTTTTTGCGTATGGCTCTTCTACGCTTCCGTACATGAACGATATTAAATAGGTAAAAAAACTATTATAGGTACCACCGATTAAAATTAAATAATATGTATTTTATATTGACAAACGTATGAGCATTTATTTGTGTAACAAGATGGAATCACCCAAAAAATATATCATTCAAAATGTTAAGTTAAACTGTAAATAATATGTTGGTAATTTATTATTAGTATATTATGCCATGAGTTTATAATGATAGCTTTTAATACATGAACACGAAGTTTACGATTACGATACAAGCCATAGCGAGTATCGCAATTCATGTGAGTGTATTAAAAATCATTATAGGTATGTACATGAATTGCATGGTTGCATACACTATTTTTTTCTACGCTTGTACATAATATACGTCACCTGCCCTGCACAGAAGTGATTTTAACCTCACTTTTCAATATTTTTAAAAATTATTTAATTATATATCTATTAGGCAATCCAGAACACGTGACTATTTAAAGGTCCAATATGGCGGCAGAGGGCAAACATTGCGCTGTTTCATTCCTTGTTTTGCTATTGTTTGCAATAATTGTCAGTAATTCTACGTGATCGTGTGTAATTGAATAGTTGATGTATTCCGTGATTTATTCTTTTGTATTTATGCCATTAATTGGTAAATATATTTTTAGTAATATTTGTGTAAATTAACTGTAATATAAATTTGTAGAATACAATACACAGAAATCTAATTATATTTAGATATTATTTTATTAGGCAATATGTCTATAATTTAGTATAATTTACAAATCTTACTTTAGCATTTTAACTAATCCGTAATAGATAATAAATATTTTGTAAAAAGATCGTTAATTTAAATATGCAAATGGTGACTAATTACTTATTTTATTTTACTGTATTTTGGCTTCATTATGTTTGTCTTACAATTTTTGGTACATTTATCTAATGAATTAGGTAATTAAATAGAAAATTTAAATACATATCTAGTTCATTTCTTTATTTATATTTAGTTCAATACTTGCTATGATATAAACGTAATCATTTCATCTAATGTTGTATTTAATTTTACTATAATTTGTTATTACAAATTCAGAAAACTTAACTAAATTAACTTAGATATTTTAATGAAACATATTAGAAGGCTGAAAAATAAGGAATTTAGTTAATTTAACTACAATTTAGATGTATTTCTTTCTGTCTATCTGTAATAAAATTTCATATTTATTAATGATGGAGAAGGAGCGTCCAGATGTTGGACGTCGTTATATGGAGAAAATAGAAACTATTAACTACATAGATCCGTTCACAATTTCTGACCAAAATGTGGATTTTGGAATAGATGCTGTATCCCCAGTCTCCAGTGTCAAGTATGGACATTGTGTCGTATTTAGTATTAATACACAGTAGTTACACTGCACAGCAAATGATAGTTTACAAATCCCTGGAAGCATATAAATATTTTGAAGCAGGATTTACAAAAACAGGGTGCATCAAATTGGATAACGTTTATGTTCTTATTGGAAAAGTAAAGTTTCGCTACACACATACAACTAACGATTATTTAAAGATTACTATATTACGAGGTTCTGTTCCTAAGATTAATTTTATCCATAATTGACTCATAATATTTACGCTCCCTACAACTGTACAATGGGATGGGACCTAATATTCCTTAGTGACTATAATAAGATCTAAGATATAAACAAATAACACTATTTTCACTGTCATTTATTTTAAAATACCGTTAAATTTTCGAACTTTGGTGTAATTTAAATTAATTGGTTAAAATTTTAATGGTGGATAAAACGTTATATGTGGGGTATTTGTGTTTTTGTTCCGTTTTATCCACTCGAGAAAATTAAAGGGTCGAACTTATTTTCACATTCTTTGGTGGATAAAAAGCTTCTTAAAACAAATAAATAACTATTGTCAATACTTACTAAATCCCTATATACTATAATATTTATAAAAATCGTCCACAAATCAAGGTTTAGCACAAGTAAAGTTCTTACTTTAACATGTGAAATACTTATGACAGCTCAATGTTTGCCCTCTGCCGCCATATTGGAACGACGTGTGACGTAGTGTTGGATTGCCTAATAGACCATTCCAGAATGACGTCACCTGACCCTCGCAGGAGTGATTTTAACCTCACTTTTGAATATTTTTTAAAATGATTTAATTATATATCTTATGATATAAATAAAATAAATAAATACAGGTGTCTCAATAAGCTTGCTCACTATTGGTAACTTTTTTATTTGAAGAGGTACGAGGTTGGTTAAAAGAGCAAAATTTTGCCATTTTATATTAGAAAATTGGTCATGTAGACAGAATAAAATTTGTGTCAGCGGTTCTCAAAATTTGGGACAATATATATATTTTTTAAATGGAACCATATATTTTTTATTATCTTATTGGAAAGAGTATTTTTTTCTCATTCCAATAAGGTAATGTTGTTTATGTACAATTTTTTCAAATAAACGAGTTATTTACGGCTCAAAATTTAAATTTTGTAAACTATTTTATTAGTTTTTTAGTCAAGTAAGCCATGGAAACAATTGATTCTTTGTTTGTTTGACGTTTAATAATATCTCCCGTAAAGTTCTCTGTGTTTAATAATGTTTAATAACTTTACAAGTAAAGAAAAGCTAGAAATGATCTTGCTATATGGAAATTTATATATCTAGACACCAGTTACGTAGAACGGTCGGCTCTCTTTCCAAAAGAGTTTAAATGTGCGAAAGAAATAATGGCTTTCAATTTGAATATTTTCTTTGTTTTGTTATTACTGTAAAATAAATTAGTAAAATAATAATTTTATAAAAAACAATTGTTTCCATAGTTTACTTGACCTAAACTAATAAAAGATAATTTTTATCTTTAAACGTAAATAACTCGTTTATTTGAAAAAAATTGTACATAAACAACATTACCTTATTGGAAAGAGAAAAAAAAATACTCTTTCTAATAAGATAATAAAAAATATATAGTTCCATTTAAAAAATATATATTCTGTCCCAAATTTTGGGAACCGCTGACACAATTTTTATTTTGTCTACATGACCAATTTTCTAATATAAAATGGCACAATTTTGCTAATTTAACCAACCTCGTATCTCTTCAAATAAAAAAGTTACCAATAGTGAGCAAGCTTATTGAGACATCCTGTATATCATCACGGCATATTACCCACTTCTGGGTGTGCCAATCTGCTTTATCGCAGATATCGGTAATGATAATGACATATTTGTACCGTATTGTATTTATGTGGCCATCTTATGATATATATCGAGAAATTTTGATTGTGATACAATTTATTCATAAAATTAAACCATAAATTTTATGAATGAATTGTATCAAAATCAAAATTTCTCGATCTTTATCATAAGATATATAATTAAATAATTTTTTAAAATATTCAAAAGTGAGGTTAAAATCACTCCTGTGGAGGGCAGGTGACGTCAATTTGGAATGGTCTATTAAAAAAAACTCTGAACCAATAAACTGCAAATACAGTCCAGCAATTATCTCGTGGCTCGTGAGGAAGAATACTGCGCAGAGAGAACGCACTCCTCTCTCTCTAAGTAAACGCTAGTGAAAGGGAAGTCCCCACTACAAATCTTCGCGATGCTACTGCGCATTCTGACGTCACGCGCCACAAGATATTTGCTGGACTGTAACATTCGTCTTTATTATAATTAGTAGGCGACTTCGTCAAATCCTATGAGTGAAATAAGACGCTTTTTACTCGAGTTGCAATTTTAGACAAAAATGCTTCAAATAAATGTTGCAGAGAATGGGGGAGTTTCACAATTTTTGAAAATTATATATATTAATCTACATGAACAAATACGTGATACGTATTTTTTATAAAGAACTCCATATTGCTGAAAAAAATTATTAAAATTTTATAATTTCGAATATCGCGCTAAAAGCTGAGGAAATACATCAGACTTTCGACATAACAATCGTTCGCCGTGAAACAAAGATAGTCTTATACAGGGTGTATCAAGATAATGGAACAGTGCCGTTTATGCGTGTATATAAAAAGATACAGAAAAAAGTGATTAGGATATTTTGTAAGGGATAGAGGGGGACACATTTTAGCATAAACTTTATTATCATAAATCCAGTGGTACTCAACCTATAGGGCAATATTATATTTTTTTAAATGGCATTATATATATTTTATTAACTCATTAAATAGAGAATTTTGTTCTGAATTCAACGATATAATAATATTATACCCTTACATTGCGAAAAATTTGATAAAAATTAATTCAAAGTTAATATTTCATTTCTACTGTATCTAAGTAATCTGAGCAAACATTCAATCAACAAAACAAAAATATTATTTAAAAAGTTGAATTTATTGCCAAAATCGTAGCATACTTGAATGTAATAAAACTAAAATAAAGTTTATTTTGTTTTATTAATTGAATGTTTGCTCAGATTACTTAGATACAGTAGAAATGAAATATTAACTTTGAATTAATTTTTATCAAATTTTTCGCAATGTAAGAGTATGATATTATTATATCGTTGAATTCAGAACAAAATTCTCTATTTAATGAGTTAATAAAATATATATAATGCCATTTAAAAAAATATAATATTGTCCTACAGTTTGAGTACCACTGGTATTAAAATAATAGTGATTATGCCAAAATGTGTCCCCCTTTATGCCTTACAAAATATCTTAATCACTTTTTTCTGTATCTTTTCACATACACGAATAAAATGCACTGTTCCATTATCTTGATACACCCTGTATACCATATTACTAGTGAAAAGTAAGAGATAAAAGAAAATAGAAAGTCCAGAAATTTGTTCTTTGTTGAACGAAGATAGCTATATATGTTGTTCACCATGGTATAGAAAAAGACCAAAGATAAGTGTAACGTATACCGGGAGTTTATTTTATCAGTAAACATAGGGTATATCATTGCCATAGTTACGATATGAATGTTTGACAGCAATGTATTGAAGCGTTTATTTTATGAGTAAACATAGACGTTTAACATGGGAACCAGTTTTTTGTAAATTCAAAGTGTCCGGCTAGGAATCTATAGCCACCCAGGAAACACACAAATATATGATATATAACTATCAAGGATAAATCACATTACAATTCCATTGTGCTATGATTTCTCCTTGATAGTTATATATCATATATGTGTGTGTTTCCTGGGCATGCTATTGAACATGATAATAGTACATTACATCTTGTACATTATTTAATATTGATTACGTTAATAATATTGCAATAAATTACAAAAATTGTCAAATAAATAATTGTTTCAGTTTTTTATTATGCAATATGAAAATATTTACAAATGTCTCCGTAGCACAGTGGTCATGACAGTAGCGTCTGAAATTTTTGGTTGGGGTTCGATTCCCCATTGGGGTAATTATTTTTTTTTTTTTTCATAAAAATTGTTGAACTTTTAAAAATCACTTTATATTTCCATATTACAATCATTTAAAAATAATAACACTGTAACAAATAAAGAGAAAATGATTGAGAATAACTGATTACCTACAATAATCAAAATATTGATGTAATAACAATGCATTGTATTTTATTTGATAAATACAGTAAAGATATAATATCTACACAAATTTATTATATTTCAGTTATTTTTATTAATATCGAAAGGAAATACAATGCATTGTTACTGAATCAATATTTTGATTGTTGTAATCAATTATTCTCAATCATTTTCTCTTTATTTATTACAATGTTATTATTATTTTTAAATTATTTTAATATGGAAATATAAACTGATTTTTAAAAGTTCAACAATTTATGTTAAAAAAATAAAATAATTACGTCAATGGGGAATCGAACCCCAACCAAAAATTTCAGACGCTACTGTTATGACCACTGCGCCACGGAGACATTTGTAAATATTTTCATATTGCATAATAAAAAACTGAAACAATTATATATTTGACAATTTTTGTAATTTATTGCAATTTTTGCAATATTATTAACGTAATTAATATTAAATAATGTACAAGATGTAATGTACTATTATCATGTTCAATAGCATGGCTTGATTTATTGCCAGACCTTTGTATTTACCAAAAACTGATTCCCATGTTAAACGCCTATGTTTACTCAAAATAAACGCTTCAATACATTGCTGTCAAACATTCATGTGGTAACTATGGCAATGATATACCCTATGTTTACTGATAAAATAAACTCCCGGTATGTCATTCAGCGTATCTCCGTAGCGAGTATAACCTCATTCGTATTATTATGTTATGTGGTTGTAGCCAGAGATCATGAAGCGGTAAGTATTCTTTTGTGCAATTTAAATAGATTAAATTTAAAATACATATATATATTTTATAGCAACGTGAAGAAAATATGTTTTACACCTGATTGTTCATTCTGCACTACGAAATACGTCCCATTGCGCACATATAATCTAGTCACTTTGCACTGTCGAAAGTCTAATGTCATAACCTGATTTTAAATAGCGGACAACCGCTTCTTTTGTCATGTTAAATTTTAATTTAAAATTTTACAGCCGAATTCTCGAAAGAGTATTAGCTAATACCAAAACGGGTGTTAGCTAGCACCGCCTTAACACGGTATTAAAATTTAGCCTAACCTCGAATTCTCAAAACAAAAACGGTATTAGGCTAGTCCAGTGCTAGCTTAACACCACATTGCCGCGTTGTATAAAAATGGCGGGTGACATGGCAGGTGATATGGCGGCGAACAAGCGGAACAACCGTCAAAGAAAAGCAAATTTTACTTCCACTGAAGTAGAGGTAATGTGTGATGCAATAAACAACCGACACAACATTTTATTTGGCAAACCAACGCCACAAAATACACCCATCAAGAAGGTTCGTGCTTGGGAAGAAGTTTGTGTGGCCGTAAATGCGGTATCTTCCCAAGCACGAACAGTTAATGAAGTTAAAAATAAGTGGAAGCAAGAGAAAGTTAGGATAAAATCAAAACGTAAGTAAAAAATGACAATTCAATAATTTGTATACCGTAAAGTGAGGTTACTTTGTGCCGCCTGGTGTAAGTATGTGCCCTAGCGTTCGATGCTACACAAATGGAGAACTGGTAATTTTGTCATGAATACTCATTAGTTCCTACTATGCTATTCCTATAGGTATAGGAGATTTCATGATTAAATTACAAGTTGATCATTTTTTACTATGAAACGTACTGTCCAAAGTAGCCTCACTTTATGATAATAGTTACTATTGATATTTACTCTTTAGATGCCAATATGCTAAAAGAAAGGAGGAAGACGGGAGGTGGTCCAGCCGTAATAAATACGATATTAAACTACGAAGATAAAATCTTGTCAGTCATAGGTTCTGCATCTGTTTGTGGTTTGGAAAATCCAGTTGACATAGGTTTGCCTTCAGGTAATGTATTTATAGTTTTAAGTTCATGGTGGCATTGCGTAAGTACCTACGGTAATGTTTAAAATGTATTCCTATTATTTATAGGTTCTACCCATAACCAAGATCCTCCAATCGAAATTCTTGACATCCTTTCTCCTCCTGCTCCAAATTTTTGTGCTGAAACTGTTGACATCCTTCCTCCTCCTCCAAATTTTTCAAATTGTAATCATAATCATTCTTTTAATAATATTTCAGTATCAGTAGAAACCCAGACAGAGTAAGAGGATGCACTATTTACATATTATTATATTAATTAACTATTTATTTTTACTATTAGTTTTGATCAACAAGAACAACCGAAGAATATATACGATCAGAATAATAAATTGCTGGCCCAAGGGGAAGAACTGAATAAAAATATAGCGACCATCGCCTCACATTTGGGTGATATTAAAAGCTATTTGCACCAAATTGTAGAAAATTTAAATAATAAAAAATAAATATAACAAATTTGTTTCATATTCACATCACATTGTTTTCACCAACTAACATATTGTTGTAATCAACGGTTGTGTAGTTGCTCCCAGCGAATAACAATTTAGTCTATGTAAATGTAAATCAATGCTTACATCAATCATTTTCAGTTAAATTGTTGAATAAAAATAAATGAATTAAAAACAGAGTGGTTAATGTAACCACATCTACAAAAGGGACTGTTCCAAGTGTGTTTTATTCTGCGTGTGTGTGTCACTTTTAGATAAATTCCGGACAGTTAAAATATTGAACAGAGGAGATGATTAATAAAATTTCATGTCAATGTTATCTTTGGTATATTATTACTGTAAAATTAAAGCTAGGGATGCGCAGAATATCGCCAAATAAAACTATTATTATTATTATGCATCTGCACGCTTACACCCTCTGAGTTTTTATTACCCCCCCATCCAACCTCCCTGGACGAAATATTGAAGAAAAGAGAAAAATATAGGTAAGTAGAAAATTTATTCATTAAAACATCTATTTACTAAAATTTCACGTACTTGAGTACCGGATTTATCATTTAAATCATCGGGAGCCATATTTTCCACCTCATTTAATAAATTTATTTCTAAATCAGGTAAAGGAAGTTTTCTTAATCTGCAAATGTTATGTAACACACAAGATGTTACCATTATATTTTTAACACGAGTTGCGTCATACAATAGTGTGCCACCAGAATTGTCTAGGCATCTAAACCGGCTTTTAAGCACACCAAATGTTCTTTCAATGGTGTTTCTTGTTTTAATATGTGCGGTTTGATACCTCTCTTCAGCCGCATTGGATGGTTCTCTAAAGGGAGTTAATATTCCTTGACCGCAAGGATAGCCACTATCTCCTAAATTTGTAGTATTTTTAGTTTTTTTTCTTTTATCAATTTATTTTAAAATATATGTACCTAGAAGCCAACCTTCACCATTCCAGTTTGCAATATATTCTTTTAGTTCACAATTTGTCCATATGAAGGAATCATGAGTACTACCGGGCCACTGCACAACCAAATTAGTAATAATCAAATTACTGTCGCACACAGCCTGTACGTTCAGACTATGATATCCCTTTCGGTTGACATAATTTTGAGGATCTGTCTATATATGTAAATTGGTAATGTTTATAATAAAAGGTACTGTTAAATTTTACAAAAACTTACTCGAGGCGGCTTTATTCTTACATGAACACAATCGATGCAACCAATTACGTTCGGAAACTTTGCAATTCTGTAAAACCCTGCAATAATAAAATAATATTAAATTTAAATTGAGCGCTATTTTGTTCGTCATGGGGGAAGGCTATCTGCGCGGTGCGCATGCTCGCTCGAAGAGCAGAACATAATGGACATGGACAGCTGTCTACCGTCAGATCATTTGAGCAATGCCATATATTAAAAGTAATGTGCTGTACATTGTTAGTGCATTGCAAAAGTTTTTTAAAATTCTACTGCAACTAGATTGGCTGACATGGACCACATCTCCCATTATATTCTGAAAACTTCCACTTGCTAAAAATCGCAAAGCCATCAACACTTGAGTGTCAACAGACAAAGCGTTTGATCTGTTTGTATTTCTTTCTAGAAATGGCCTAACTAAATCGCAAATTTCTAGAATAGACGCACGTGGAAGTCTGTAACGTCTGGTAAATAAATTAATTAATGAATTAATCATCTACGAGTATTTTAATAATAAAACGTCATTACTGTTGCAGATAATGGTCTGAAATGTCATCGAGGCTAAGATGTACTTGATGTATTCTTGGACGATGTATCCTATTTGGACGGTTTAACTCATCATTTGCCTCTATTTCTTCATCGAAAAGTAAAAATCGTCTCATTTTGTTATTTTGATGATGAAAAAGAAAAATTTTAAATAAATATTTAACAAACACCACAACGAATTTTTGTTAAAACTGTTGCCGACCAGTTTTAAGGTTTGGTGCTAAATTTAAACTATATCAGAAAGTGTTATTCTTTGAGAATAGGATTAGCTTATTTGTTTGTTGTTGTCATGGATACGATGAGTGTTAACGGTGCTAACACCGGTGTTAGATGAGTGCTAAGAGTTTGGAGTTACATTGTTTTGAGAATAGGGTTAGCGCTAACACTGGCAACTAACACCGGTGTTAGCGCTAATACCCTTTCGAGAATTCGGCTGTTAATATTAAAACAAAATTAATATTGCTTTTATATTTTTTATTCAATTTTGACGTTGTAAACTGTCACTGTTAACTCCATAGCAACAACTATAAGTAACACGTTATTCACAAAATTTTAACTCACTCTGCAACAAATAATGCATTTAAAATAACATCAGGTACGAAAATAACACTCACCATAATATTTTCAGACATTATCATCAGCCATTTTCATTATTTTTCACGGCACAAATGACAGACAATAAAGCATTTTAAATAGATGATTTGACGTCTATCAGCGACGATTGTCATGCTCAGCCTACTAACTGATCAGGTTTTATTTTGTCAAAATTAAATATTATAATGGTTTTTATTATTATTTCGTCAAAATTGAATAAAATATTGTACAAACCACGTGAGCTAAGAATGTTTATTCACTCGAAGAAATTAATTCATTCGCCCTTACGGGCTCGAGAACTAAACTTTCTTCTCATGAATAAACATTACCTTAGCTCACTTGGTGTGTAAATATCTATTAATAGAGTACTTATATGATATATTTTCAGTATTTAGTATTTAAACATTCAAATTTCACATAGTGAAACTCCCATATTAAATTCTGCATCTAAACCAATAGTCATTTTTCTTTCGCATGTTTGATAACCGAGAAAATTAAATTAAAAATTTTATAAACTGACTTCTTTATAGGTCTATTCTCTAAAACCCTGCTTAATTTTATCAGCCTCTAAAATTATGTTCAACTAGCGGCCCGTCAAAATTTTTACCACATTTTGATATTCTGCATCATACTATTTTAGCAGTCGGTTAGTTTTAACAATTTTAACTGTTCCGCTAAAATATGCTGTGAAGTTATGTACATATAGGCACAAAACGTGTGTCTTTGATGAATTCCCAGCGGTACTTTATACACATAACCTAAGATTGTATAAAATTTTGACATTTGTTGACAAACATATCTCGGTCAAAACGAATGACAAAGAAGCTAAAAGAAGTTTTAATCAATTATTTAGAGGAAAATAGAGAATTAGTAATTGATACGAAACTAGACCCCACTAATTACGAAAGTGTAGCAAAAAAATGGAAATATTTAACAAATCTGTTAAATAATAACGAACTCGGTGCTGTAAAGACTGATTTATAGATTGCATAGAACAGAATGGAATAGAATAGAACAGAATAGCACAGGGAATAGAAATATAAGCTAATGTAAATGCATGGAATATATACTTGCACAAAATGGAATAGAATAGGATATATCCAAATTTTATCTTATTCTATTCCATTCGGCGTGCTTCGATAATATTCGTGAGACTTGTGACTTCGCTGCTTTTGGCCCATCCAGTAACGTAAAAACTTTCTGTAGACAACATTTATTTTGCAGAAATACTATATTTTATTGCAAAAACAAGCAATGACATTATTCAAATCACCAATAAATATAGTTAATTTAGTGCAAAAGTGATACAAAAGTGACGTCATTCTATTCCAAGTCTTCTATTCTATGCAATCTATAAATGGTCTTAAAAATTTCTATTCCTATTCTATTCCATTCCTTATTCTATTCTATGCAATCTATAAATCAGGCTTAATAAAAATAAACTTTGAGTACAGATGTCCGGAAAGTAAAATTAGATATTATCATATATGAGTTAGAATTTATATGTTGTAAGTATAAAAGTTATATTAATTACGCATTTTATTCATATTTTGCTTTATATTAATAAATTTTTAAATATCAAAAAGGATGGGAAGCAAAATTAGTTAAAATAAAGCAATAATAGCTATAAATAAATTAATATAAGTTGCTAAATATAATAATTTACACCTACATTTGTTGTATTTGGTAATATTCTTCAATTAAAACCAAACAGATTAAGTTTTGTAATGCCATTTTGACATTTCACAAAATAACGGCACTGTTCTACTGTCCTCTAAATTTTTACAAATTAGCGGATTATTTTAACTCTAACCGCTAAAATTTTAGCAAAAACTTAGGTACAGAATTTGAAGTAAAGTTTAACTGGCGTTAAAAAAATAACTGCTTTTAATAGAAAATACACCTATTAGAGTGTTATAGCCGAGACGGACGACAAAAATTAATGATCATTAAGGGTTAGATATAGTATGCGTACCTAAGGCCAGTTTTTCAATCTCTGGTTAAAATTTTAACTTCTAGTTAAGTAAACAATATTTCATCGTTTTGTTGACAGCAATCATAAATCTGTCATTTGGCAGTTCATTTCGTATCAATTTTGTTTATTTAACTCTTAGTTAAAATTTTAATCAGATATTGAAAAACCGACCCTTAAAGTGATACTTTTGACAGATGTCAAAATTGGGTCTATTAATAAATCAGAAAATATTGACTGTAGTAAGCACGTACTACTTGTTGTATTGTACTCGTACAGTACAAAACAATAAGTAACACGTGCTTACTACAGTCAATATTTTCTGATTTATTAATAGACGCAATTTTGACATATGTCAAAAGTATCACCTTAAGGTACGCATAATATAACTAACCGTTAATGACCATTAATTGTTGTCTGTCTCGGTTATTAGCCATGGTATTGAAATAAAATTTCAAACAAATTTTATGACATTTTACCTGTCAGTAACTATAAAATATAGTTTTAATCAAAATAATACTGATGGTATAATTTATATTATTTTGTTTACTCATGAATACAAAAATAATAAAGAATTTGATATATTTATTTATTAATAATTGTTATCTACTTCTCATTCCACAGTCCTACTTACATTTCTCACCAAAACCCTGCTTAATGTATTTTTTTCTGTAAGTGTTTTGGAAGAGAAAACACTAGGTACAGCATCAAGTTTTAATAATTTAATTGTACTTCCTGGTCTGATTTGGTAATCATTTTCTACAAAATGCATTCCACAAATTCTGCTGGTTTTTGAAGGTCTCCATTTTTCTCTTCGTATTGCTTGAATCCATAATTTTAGAATTTTCGGCCGTTTAAAAGGAAACCTATACAGAAAGTTCAATCAATTTAATAACTGAAGATTACATTAAGGTTAAGGTACTATAAAGAAATCAGAAATAAAAAAAGTAACTAAGAAAGCATTGTTTCCATCATTTTCTGCATTATTTCCCAAATTTTTTTAAAACCATGAAATATATATTATAGGTTAGGTACTTACGTATGATAACCTATTTTATATCTTGGATCATGTACATTATTGCAACCATAGGCAACACAGTTTATAACCATTTTCCTACAAAAGAACAATAATCGTTATAAATTACACATATAATTAGAACTATTGGCAATGAAATTGATTGACAGTGACAGCACTAACAAAGAAGTTTATATAGTTTTAAATGAAAACTTTTTTAAAGTGCAGTATTTATTGTACAAAGCACAGACCATGTATAAAGGGAAGTATTTGTTCTACATTTATTGAAAAATATACAGTTCTGGTTATATATCTTACACCGGCTCTGCAATATATTTTTAATACGAACAACCAGTGTTCCCAACCTTTAAAAGTGATTTAAATGTTCAGTTCGATTTTTCTCAAAAAATTTGTTATGCATCCACTTCTAAAAATCTTGATGTCATTTAATTTTTTTTTGAGATGACGTTACAACTGAAAAACAAATGAGTCGGAAGATGAATCGCACGTATTTTTAAAAACTAAAGTCGACGTGTTTCAGCGTTTTTACTTCCTTGTACGAAGTAAAAGAAGTATTGTAATCGCGAAAAAATTCGGTTTCCAGATTTCAACGGAAATATCCATTTTGACCATCCCTGAATCCATTTTGACTAATTTCGTCGTGACGTCTGTACGTACGTATCTCGCATAACTGAAAAACGGGAAGCCGTAGAAAGTTAAAATTTTGTATTTAGGACTGTTATAACATCTAGTTGTGCACCTCCCTTTTTGGTCATTGCATAACTTTCAGAAGTGGTACTTTACTTGAAGCCCATAATAGATTTTAATGGAAAACTATATTATAATATAATCCAAAACTTTTCAAATTTGGTATATAATACTTTTATATCAATGGGAATAACATAATACATTTTAGTTAAAATCGTATACCCGGAAGTGGTACTTTACTTGAAACCTATAATAGATTTTAATGGAAAACTATATTAAAATATAATCCAAAACTTTTCAAATTTGGTATATAATACTTTTATATCAATGGAAATAACATAATTGACTTTGGTTAAAATAGTCTAACCGGAAGTGATACTTTACTTGAAGCTATTATCAGTTTTTCTTGAAGAAAATTGTGTTATTTTGATATTAACAATAAATGCTTCAAATAAAAGTTTTAGAGAATTGAATTTTGCGTCGAAAACTTCAAGTATGATTTAATTAATTCTTTGTATAAGCGAGATATGTAAATTTAAACATTATGTACTTTTTGGTTTCTGTAATTAAGTTTGCTATGAATTAGGACAAGAAATAACAAAAAAATAAAGAATTTAATGTCAATGTCAAATACGTGCAATTTTATGATTGTGTCTGTTATAATACATATTTTAATTATTAACAAAATATGTACGTATAGTGTAACAGGCGTACAAGGAAGTCATGTGGTGTCCACATCAGATATTTTTTTTTAAATCAGTTGAGTTTTTTTTTGATATTCCATATTAAAGTATAGGCATGTTTTTTTTTTATCCAACAGAAAATTAAGCGCTGAATTCCATCAAATTTTAAAATGACGTCATCGATGGATTTCAGATGTAACCGATGAAACAGCGCATCAAATAATTTAAGAACTCGCTGATGGGTGTGCGCGTTAATCGCATTATACATCAATGAAAAAAAAACTTGCCTTATCCCACACTGTATACAGCGTGTCTCTCAAATAAGGGGACATGGCTCAACCACAGATTCCTGAGGCTAAAATAAGACGATTTAACTAAACTTACTTCTGCCGGAAAGTGTCCCATTTACCCAGAATTCTGCTTCAAAGTTCTTCGAAAAAAAATTAATTTTGCTTATAATAACCGGACGCTTTATTTGATTTGGATGAAATTTCGTATGACAGTTTATATGGTTATAAGTCATCTTTTAAGATGATACTTGTTATTATTAGTAAACCACTTTTGTATGAAACTTAGGTGTCCCAACATTGATTAGACCGTAACTTTTTAATGGCCACGCCGATAACGCAAAATTATTTTTTTCAGAAAGATACATTCAATAGTAAACTTTTTTCTCTCTGCTTAATTTGTGATATCTGTTACGGTTCAGACAGAAAAGAATAAAACCTTGGTGTCTGCACCGTGAAATTTTTAAAATAAATTTTATCTAGCAGTCTGTCCAAATGCCAACATCTAATTTTTAATGACAGTAACGAGTTGTCAATTTTCTCAACTTGTTTATGAGTAAGCTAACATATTTATTTCTGTTATATATGATAATGGTAGTAAAATACTATTAGGCCGAAAAAACGGATGTTACTAGTTTCTGAATATTCTGAATTTTTTGACAACCCATAAACAATTGTTACTATCATTAGAAATTAGGGCCCGTAGTCGGAACGCGGTTTTATCCTCGGTTCTAGACTTCAGTTCTAAATCGGTAGTCAGAACGCGATTTTTAGCTGGTTCTAGGTCTAGTTACCATAGTAGCAATGTCAATATAAAACCGAGCAAAGACCCAGCACATCTCAGTTTTTCCGGTGTTTTATATAAAAAATATGGCGGGCGTAGAAAATATTATTGCTGATATTGATAAATTACATAAAGTAGAAGAAGTAGTAAGGCACAGAAGAACAAGAATCAGATTTCGTAAACGAATTAATCCACCAGTTAGTCTTTCAGATATTGAATTATATTATATTATTACTCGTTAATTATAAATATATTAAATGACAGTTGATATTAATTTACTTTTTATTTTCGAACTGTGAATACCAACCATAAAGTCTTATTTATATTTTTATTTATATTACTTATTTTCGAATCAGTGAACGAGCCTTTATTTTCGTAGTTGTAAATGAGCATTAAAGTTTTGGCATAAACTGTTTAGCAGTTTAGAATTTAATTTTATGTTTATATTATTGCATTATATTTTTTTTTGTAACCATTAATTTTAAATTTTTCCTCTATTCGCTTCCATATTTTCTGCTTTTTCTTTATAATATTACATTCATTCTTACACTCTATTATATCTTTCCATTCATTGACATTCAATTAACAATTCTTTTTCTTCTGGTAGCAGTTTTCTATCCTCTTGTCCATGTTTTTCCTTAAAGAAAAACAGAATTATATATTTTAATAATAAATTTTTATTCGGTATTTAATATTTTATAAATGCTTAACCTCACTTCTTACTTCTTTCCTGTGTCAATTATAACCTCAAACGTCACCTGTTTTCAACGTTGCCAGATCAAAATTCCGTTGATCTTGATTTTTGTTAGAACCGACTTAAAATCACGTTCTGACTACGCTTGGTTTTAAACTGGTTTTAACACTTCATCCTGGTTTTACATAAAACAGACTTAGAACCGAGGATAAAACTGTGTTCTGACTACGGCCCTAGGTGTTTGACATTTGGATAGACTGCTAGATTAAATTTATTTTAAAAAAATTCACGATGCAGTCACTCAGATTTTATTTTTTTTTGACTGAACCGTAACAGATATCACAAATTAAACATAGAGAGATAAGTTTACTATTGAATGTATCTTTCTGAAAAAAAATAATTTAATATTATCGGCGTGGCCATTAAAAAGTTACGGTCTAATCAATGTTCGGACACTTAAGTTCCATACACTAGTGATTCACTAATAATAAGTATCACCTTAACAGATGACATAACCATATGAACTATATAAAGTGTTCTGTTATTATAAGCAAAATTAATACTTTTTCGAAGAACTTTGAAGCAGAATTCTGGCTAAATGGTCAGGGTTGAAAAAAACCCGGGTTTTTTTTTATAAAAAATCCAGCCCACCTGGGTTTTATTAAATAAATGCGGGTTTTATTAAATAAAAGCGGGTTTTATTGGCAAACATCGAAATGTAGTATGTATCATTTTTAACTTTAGTTTTATAAAGTATCTTAATACACATACACAAGTCAGCGTAGTAGATAATAGATATTAATATTATTAATATATGTTTTAAGACTGTAATGTAATAAACAATAAATTAACTAGAGGGTGTACATGCGTACAAATTACGAATTAATATTAATAGTTGCAAGTCTGTGAAATGCAAGTGTGTACAAGAATAAGATCCTAGTGTCACAACTAATAGTACGTTTAATACACAAGTTACACAACTCAAAAATAATGAAAATACTGACACCAGGATTGGAGTTGTTCAAATATAAAAGAAACACTGTGCAAAGTTCGCACAGCAATGAAAAATATATTAAAAATGATCAAACATGAAGTACACAAAATGAAATTGATTTTAAAATGTTGCTGGTGACAAAAATTTATGTATATATGTGTGTACTATATAAGTATGTACCTTCCATATTTAATTAATAAAATATGATTTCATAAAAGTGGGTTTTTTAGATGTTTTTTTGGTTTTTTTAGGTGGATTTTTTTGGGTCGGGCAAAATTCCAACAACCCTGTAAATGGTACACATTCGGGTAGAAGCAAGTTTAGTTAAATCGTCTTATTTTAGCCTCGGGAATCTGTGGTTAAGCCATGTTCCTCTATTTGAGAGACAGGCTGTATATTAAGAGTGGTCTGACAAACTGTTGTGTCAAGATCAAGAACTGGAGTGTCTGACTTAAATTTTTATTTTCTACTGATCAAACCCTGTCGAATAAAAAAAAATGTACTATGTTTTGTATATCAATTTTACAAAAAAAAAATATTTTTTTTAATTTAGAAAAAAGTTATATACCTACCGCCAGACCAACGATTGATCGTGAATTAAAAATTTTTTAATCGACGGTTTAAGTAAAAAATAATCATTTAAATAGTTAACAGAAAATCACAATTCTAGATATGATCTAAAAAATGCTTTAAAAAAATAATTGAAAGTAATGTAAATAATGATGAATATTAGAATTAAATTTTTCGTTCGAACATCGTCAATTGTTGTTGCTTTCTTTCCATGGCGGAAACTAAAAGATTACACCCTGAAGGCGGTAAAGTAGCTTATGCGGGCGGTAAAATACAGAAAGAGCCCGCTTATTGGTAAACAAAACATCAAAAATACAATTGGAAATGTAATCAAGACTCTTATTTTTTAAAAATGTATTAGTTCCGCTAAATTTTCACTAGATTTCATTAGAATTGCTTAAGGAATTACTTCAGAAATTGTCTCAAAGTCGCCAAGTTTCACATTTAAAAAAATATTCATATAACCAAATAGTTAGCAATGCAACGCATCGTCTTATTGTTTTGTGACATGGCCACCTGGCCTAATATTTTTATATAGCAACAAGCTTTAAATGTATTTAAAAAATAATTTAAAAACATTCAATTTGATTGCAGTTGTGCGTAAAACGTTGTACATACCTCGGGCCGAAAGAAGTTTACACCCTTGGACGAATAAAAGCCCTCCGCTACACGTCGGGCTTCAAATTTCGTCCGCAGGCGTAAACCTTTTCTTTCGACCCTCTATATGTAAATAACTATTACACAATAGGGAAGAAATCATTTAGAAAAAATTTAAAAGTTTGTCAATTTTAACATAATCTTTAAAATTTAAACTTTATTTTAGTTTTAGTTACACATTACATTTTATAGAAAGAGAATCATCTGCCGAAGTACTGCAATATGTTTCGGATAATGTAACACTAAAATCATGTTAATATTGTTGAAATATAAGTATCAACAGTGTATCAATTTTACCTTTCGAAGTTGCTGTCGGCTGAGTACTGTGTGGGTGGCACCCTTTTCTTTTTTACGTATTCTCTAAAAGAAGGTTATAAAATGAAATAATGGAAAGATAAAATATTTTTATAATTTACCCTGTCGTTATCAAATGAGCACCCCGTTTGCTCGTCTTTTTTCTAAAAGTCACCTCTTTTTGCTCACTAGCCATTCTTTTACAATGACACATAAAAATGAACATGCACCATCCACCAAACAAATAATAGTAGAAATTTAGCGAGTTTTATATTCACCTTGTATTTTTCTTCTATATCGACGTTACTATAATTTCTCTACTTACCGCCAGGCTCGCATAACTATAAATAATATGCTTACCGTAACCTCCAATCGTGGCGCCACTTCCTTACAATTATTGAAATTTCGTACGGAAATTGTTATAATTGCTTATACTTTATAAATTAATTAATTAATATTATTTATTATGTGCACAGAAAACGTAGGATTTATTAAGGTATGATGTACAAATATATAATTTTAAATTGAATGACATATTTTCCAGAAAATAAATAAAATATAATATTTTTTTCATTTTAACTATGTTCCGAAAATTGAATTATCAATTTTCTTTTAAACGATTGTGAATAATGCTATTCTTCAAACTTTCCAGTAGTATAAATAAAATCTATGACGTAGTTATTGAGAAAACATGTAAAATGTATGAAAAAAGTAGATTTTTTGCATTTTTAATACTGTTCACTACATTACTAAAAAAAAATCGTTCCAAAACTAATAACCTTAGTCTCAGAGGGGGCTTGACATTAATGTTGTAATTATAAGTAGTTTTGTTAATTTTTAAAATTTAATTTCAATTTTTTACTCCAACAAAACTCATTCTTCCAAAACACATTACACTCTTAAATTAGGGTACTCTTGAATTTGGAATGCTGCCCAGCTCTCTGACCTTCGATGTGACAGTTTCTCCCCAAGTTCTGATTGGCTAATTCGCTTCGTCACATAAGTCCGCAAGCTATTGGCACGTAAATGTGAAAAAATAGATATCAAATTTAAAAATCTGATTTGACCAATATCCAACAACATTACCTTCCGTCATTCTATGTATTTTATTCTGCCTTTTATAAATATTTTTTAAATTTTTTATCTCTAAATACATTGAATATAATTTTAAAAAATCTCACCATTTGCATTTTACGTTATAAGTATTGTATTGCACTTCGCTATCAAACTGTCGTTTTCTAACAAAAAAATTATAGATCTTTATCCAAATATTGTTTTTTATTGTATTTAACATATATTCTGCACACATACAAATATTGTAATTATATCTATTTTTCATTGTATGAGGAAGTTCCTAAATGTCAGAGATTCATCCAATTCATTAACTAGATTGGCGGTATTTCTGATGGATATATGCATTTTACCTACAATTTTAAATATTTAATTAATAAAACAATAAGAAAGATTAAATGTACTTCCCAGAAAAAGCTTTCAGAATGTCACTAAAACTGTTGATTTTTGACACTGACATCTGTAATTTACAAACTATGTTATAAACATTACTATGTTATAATCATTTGAATTTGTCAACTGGTTTCCTCTGCGATATATTACATTAGATTATTCTATATATTTTATTGTCTTTATCTCTAAATCTATATAAGATATAATAAAATTTTTAAGTGTATTAGATGGAGAATTTTATGTTCTTCAATATTTGTTATAACAAAAATTTCCAAAAAATTATATTTAGAAGATTTTTTAAAGAAACTATTACTTCCGGTTGTCCAATTGTTACCAAAATCTAATTAGCTCTTCCCAGAAATGTCAGATTGAGGAAATTGCAGTTAATAGTTTGTAAGTTTTATAGTATTTGAGAAACCATGGTTCCAATGAAACAGTGATAAAAGAAGGCAAAGTTGATCCGCAAGAGTGTTTAGCATTTCAAGAAGATTCATCGTTGATTATGAACATTAAAAGCTTGCTGCGTATATTCGGAGGTTTTGACGATACTACATTCACCGTAACAATGCAACAGATGTGTTTAGTGGGAAAGGAAAAATGTTCAAAATGTGGTTTATTGTTGATAGTGAAGGAATATAAAGATTCTGAAGGTTGGAACTGTGTTCATTGTGCACCAATATACCTATTAAACTACTATATACTGCTTATGCCCTATCTCTCACTTAAAAGCAGTCTGCTACAAACATTATTGTCTATCCTTGTCAGTTAGTGTAAGAATTAAAGCTAGCGCGCAAAATTTGAAAAGTAAGAAAATATGATTTATTATTAAAATTTTATATATGTTAGAATATTTCGATAAAAATTTGCAACTTTAAAAATAAAATACCTTCATTAAATTGAAAGTTTATAAGATTAAGAACAAAATTTCGAAAAATAAATGACCTGTTCAAGATTAAAATCACAGTTTGCGGTGAGAATTGAATGTTAATATTATTAATGTTAGAGAAAAGGTATACCTGGAAAATATTAAGAATATATTACAAACAAAGAATTAAAGTGTAAAATTTTGGAAAAGAAAATACCTTTTCAAATTAGAAAAGTATTCCTCACATTTTAAATAAAGGATTAAATATTAAAATTCCTCAGCAAATTAAGAAGGGGAATGCCCGCTTAATATTAAGATGTCATTGAGCAAATCGGATTAAAAATGAATACTCCACATTCAATTACATAGTCATTTTCATAAAGTTTAAAAATTCTCAAGAAGGATTTTCAAATTTTATTTAACCATTTTCTTTGTATGATATGCATAATTTTTATTTTTGCCAAACTTGTGAAATAAAACAGTAATCGATAGTAAAATTGTAGAAATTTTTACGAGGTTGTAGAGAATAAAACAGTAATTTTATTAAATAATTTTATTTAGACTTAAAAAAAAACATACATTCTACAAATATTCTAATATTACATTTTAAAACTTAATACTTTTGATTTTTAAAAATAATTAACCTATTGTATTTATTTCGAAGTTGTATTTTTCCGAAAGTAATTTACACTCATGGTGAAGTCTTATCTTAATATAAGGTGATATTATAATTTTCACCATTTGGGTTAAATGATTATCAAAAATATTTTGACCCATTATATGTTTTAATATTTCAGGCTTATTAAATACGTTGTGGATACATTTAGAAAAAATATCATTGCACAGAATTTTCGTAAAATTTTTAGACTCATTTTATTAATGCATTGTCTAAATATTATCTCAGCTGTCTTACAAATGAAAATAACGTCTTTTGATGGAAATAAATATTTCCCTCTATTTTTTAGTGTTATGAAAGCATTAGATGTATTTTCACTTTTTAAATATTGCGCACAAAAAGTACAAGATTTCAAAGATATAATTTTTTTCACTACATGCCCTGAAATGTATTCTATTATGTTTTCAAATTTTCATATTAAATAGTCGTGGTCAAATTCGTCAATTTTAAAGTCTTGTTCCCCACAAACTTCAATTCGTACAACAAAGAATGAAATTTTCTTTTCCTCCCGCTAGAACATTCTACGCACTACGCCAATAAGATCAAAGTAAAATCGTGTACTTGCGCAGAGCTATTCTTACAGACAAGTGCAGATATATATCTCTAATCTCGTCCAATGTTGGTCTCACAAATCTCACTCCCACCAGCAGTATATAGTAGTTTTATAAGTATATTTGTGCACCTAACAAAACATATTGTTGTCAAAATGGATGCTCATTTCAGACATTTCATGAAAAACTTTCAAAACATAGTAAATTTTTCTGCGATATTAGTTCATACTGTTACATTTGTACGAAAACTATAACTGATAAACTTGTGCAACATTACGAGAAAGAACATCGCTACTGTGCCAATGATTCTGCATATCGGATAGTTGAAAAAACTCATATTTACTTTTTAATGTCATCAGATGCAGGAATAGCAATGTGCGAATATTCTTGGACAAAGTTATATTTTAAGTTACGTGTATTTACACCACTGGAAAATAATGAGCTAAGTAACTTTCGATGCAAAGTTAAAGTAACAGAGTTGGCTTCAGGCCATATTCGCACGTACACCCCTAAGATTTCATACAATACGTATTACGACTGGCCTGTAACAGTTATTAAGAATGATTTCAATGACTGGAGTGACCGTTTTGAAATATGTGTATGTATTAGTAAAATAAAATAATACTTATAGATATAAAACATTGTGTTAACGAATTTGTGTGTGCGAAGAACATATAGAAATGCATATAATTTTGTATTGCAACATAAAAATTATAAAAGATCGTAAAACTTGAGTTGAGTGTATCGTCCATTAGTTGATATGAAGAGTTGATAGTCGGAATTTGGACAGGGAATTTGAATTAAACCACAAATTTTCAATTCCTCGACGTTTCGCTCAAATTTAGAGCATTTTCAAGAGCTATACAGGGTGGTTGATTTTTCATTGTCCAGCTTATATCTTCTGAAATATTAAAGATACAAGAAAAAGTTATATAGAAAAGTTATTTGATACAACCTGGTCTATAATTTAGCATAAACAATTTTTTTCCAAGGCCTACCAATTTTCCAGAAAAATATTTAACTTTGATTTTTTAAATGGAACATCCTGTATATTTTTACGGAATAAAATTCTAAATAAATTTCTTTTTGCAGTGATGTGTAACAAGTAAGGGTTTACCTTTAAATTATGTCTAATAAAGCAAATAGAAATACGATAAAAGTAGGCTGTGATATTCTATTGTTTATACCAGTAACATATGTCACAGATTGCTACTTGATATTTAAATAAAAGTATTAATAATTTTGTAAATCATCAATGCTAGTAATTCTATTACTTGTTTTATTAGACATAATTTTATTCAAAGTAGCCAATGTTCATGTGTGACAGAAGTTACAGGTATAAACAATAGAATATCATAGCCTACTTTTATCATATTTCTATTTGCTTTATAGGACATAATTTAAAGGTAAATCCTTACTTGTTACACATCATTGCAAAGAGAAATTTATTAAGAATCTTATTCTGTCAAAATATACAGGGTGTTCCATTTAAAAAATTAAAGTTAAAATTTTTTCCAAAAAATTGGCTGGCCTTGGAAAAAAATTGTTTTTGCTAAATTATAGATCAAGTTGTATTAAACAATTTTTGTATTTAACTTTTTTTTGTATCTTTAATATTTCAGAAGATATAAGCTGGACAATGAAAAAGCAACTACCCTGTATATTAAAATTTTCAAAATACAATTAATATTTTAAGTTACATTAAACATTTTGGTTTTACATACCGTTGGGTTGAAATTAAGTTACATCAGTGAGTATAAAGTATACTTTGTACTCACTGATTACATTCAGATATCCTTGTTAAAGTATGAGAGCCGACCGTTTTTGCATGCCATAAATAAATAATTTAATTTCGTAAACTCAAACTTTGCCAATAATAATAGTATACAGGGTGTCCCATTTAAGGTACGAATGCATTGGTATCTCGAGAACCGTAAGAGCTACGAGGTTGGTTATATTAGACAAAAGTTGCCCCATTAGGAGGCTATTTTAATGGTGTTTTGTTATTTGCGAAAAAATGCATAGGTCACTACATATAGGTGAAAATGTAAATTTAGCGATTTTCTTTTTTTGCTTATAACTTTGTTATATGAAATAATACGAGATTCTGGTTTGCACTTTCTTAAGGCACTTTTATATGGGGAATTTGCAGAAGTACTCAATTTTTTTTTATATCTAACCATTTACGAGTTACTGATAGCAACTTTTATTTTTCATATGAAGGTCATATTAAGCTATGGCATTTTTAAATTGAGATTTTTTTTTAGCTTTACAATGATATAAAACAATAATAATTTATTTTTATAATTAACAGAAAAATGAACAAAAATTGTTATTTATACTAAAATTGAATTGAAAAAAGTAAATCGAAGGCTGCTATGGAAACAACGAATAACAAAAAAATTCAACAATTCAATTTCTGAATTTTACTTGACAATAGTAGATTATTACGAGTAATAAAAATGAATTTTTCTCGTTGAGAAAAATATGATATGTTGAGTTGTTACATTCGTTGTCAAAGTTCGTTTATTACTCGTAATAATCTACTATTGTCAAGTAAAATTCAGAAATTCAATTGTTGCACTTTTTTGTTGTTCGTTGTTTCCATAGCAGCCTTCGATTTACTTTTTTCAATTCAATTTTAGTATAAATAACAATTTTTGTTCATTTTTCTGTTAATTATAAAAATAAATTATTATTGTTTTATATCATTGTAAAGCTAAAAAAAATCTCTATTTAAAAATGCCACAGCTTAATATGACCTCCATATGAAAAATAAAAGTTGCTATCAGTAACTCGTAAATGGTTAGATATAAATTTTTTTTGAGTACTTCTGCAAATTCACCATATAAAAGTGCCTTAAGAAAGTGCAAACCAGAATCTCGTATTATTTCATATAACAAAGTTATAAGCAAAAAAAGAAAATCGCTAAATTTACTTTTCACCTATATCTAGTGACCTATGCATTTTTTCGCAAATAACAAAACACCATTAAAATAGCCTTCTAATGGGGCAACTATTGTCTAATTTAACCAACCTCGTAGCTCTTACGGTTCTCGAGATACCAATGCATTCATACCTTAAATGGGACAGCCTGTATTGTGTTATTAGGAGTAAAAGTGATTCTTTGTGTGGCGAGCATGTAAGTTTGCACGACGGGAGGTAGCGAGTAGGACAATTACATGCGAGGCACACAGTGACACTTTTACTCCGAATGACACATTACATTTTTTCTTCAAACATACGTATTTAAATAAAATAATTACAACTTTACGTTACAATAATTATAAATATTTTATAGCGGACATACAAAAAATGAAGGTGAAGAACTGGATGGAGAAAACAAAGGACCGAACCGAATGGAGGCATATAGTTAAGGAAGCCAAAGCTCACAATGGGCTGTAGCGCTACAGAAGAAGAATTATAAATATTTTACGTGAAGGAAGTATGCTGATTTCAATTGCTCTGTTACTATGGATACTTTCGTTTTTGTTCCCTTTTTGTTATAAACATTCAAGTGAAAATTTTCACGTTTCGACGTTTAAATAAAAACTATGCAATTTTATATTCTCCTTATGTGCAATTATACCAGAATTTGAAGTATTGCCATGTACGGCCCTTGAAGTTATTCAATCGGATGGAAGTTCAACAATATTGCTGAAGGATATGTTATGTCGAAGAATCGCTGAAAAACAATATGAACTTTTCTTATCACTTTAATTCTAATTATTCTTACCGTCATTACCAATATGTAAGTCTGCTATTTTATAATATGTTATTTCGTTAAATATAGTTGGAGGTTTTTAGTAACTTTATTCTTAGGTTATCTAGTGTGTAATGTAACTTGGGTCGACATGACAGGTTTCTATTTTACAAGTTACTTCTTATTCGTTCATTTTATATAGTTGCTATCGATATTTATTTATTCCATTTCTATTTTTATGACGTTTGAAGAAAAAATATTTTTATCTTAGTGGAGTGCCGTAAGACATAAAAATGTAAAAATCTCGGAACCCGGTTCCACTGAATGAATTTTCGTGAAACCTTTTCTATTACATTGTTAAAAGTTTAAATAAAAAAGTTTACCTACCAAAATTTGCCGATCTCAATTACAACAATTTTTCACAACAATTAATTGAAAAATGAGAAAAATATGAACAAAAAAAATTTTGTAGTAAAGATTTCTATTTTATATTCAATAAATTATATTTTTATAGTAACTTTAAAATGTATTTATAATTTTTTAGCAAAAAAAATACATAAAAAAATTTATACTAAGGCGAGTTGTTTAAAATCGTACACATATTGGACCGGAGATACAAAAAAAGTAAAATATACTGCATTCATACAAAAAGACGAGATTTTTAGAAAAAATAAATATTTATTATGTCATTGTATTATATAAAAATTGAAAAATTTTCAGCGTATAAAGCAAGCGTACATGTAACACCAGCGTTCAAAATGTCATTGGCGTCTTTACATTAATTTTCAAAAACTGCTGCAGCATTTTGTAAGTCCGGCCGTTTTTCGAATTTTTTTAAAAAAACATTTTTCCCCGTTGGAAAAAAGCCGACGTCATGTCACAGCCAGTAAAAGAATGTAAAAAATCTGTTGTGGCCAGCACAAGACCTCTCGCCATTTCCATATTAGGCTATATAAGTAATGTATTGCACTTCGCTTTCGAACCGTTGTTTTATAACAAAAAATTACAGAACTTTACTCAAATATTGTTTTTTATTGTATTTAACATGTCTTCTGCACACATATAATTCTAATTATACCTATTTTTCATTGTTATGAGGAAGTTTCTACATGTCAAAGATTCTTCCAATTCATTAACCAGATTGGCTGTATTTATGATGGATATATGCATTTTACCACAATTTTACCTATAATTTCAAATATTTAATTAATAAAACAATAAGAAAAGTTAAATATACTTCCCAGAAAAAGCTATCAGAATGTCACTAAAACTGTTGATATTTGACAATGACATGTGTCATGTTATAAACAATGGAATTTGTCAACTGGTTTCCTTAGTGCCTTAGCCTCTGCGATTAGTGTACTCTATAAATGATAGTGTCTTTATCTCTAAATCTAGGCAAGATATAATAAAAATTTTAACTGTATTAGATGGAGAATTTTGTTCTTCAATATTTAATAAAAAAAAAACTCCCAAAAAATTATATTTTGAAGATTTTTTTAAGAAAACTGCTACTTCCGGTTGTTCAATTGTTACCAAAACCTTTTCAGCTCTTCCCAGGAATGTCAGATTGAAGAAACTGCAGTTAAATATTTTTTAAGTTTTATAGATTTTGAGGAATCGTCCCTCCAACATCCATACATACACACACACACACACACACACACAGACATCATTTTAAAAATGTCACAATCGGATTCTAGGGACCTTAAATCGTGCTTATTCAATAAAATCTGGGTATGCGAATTTTAGCATGAATCCAATACCTCTCTTAGCGAGAGGTAAAAAAGATATGCTGTTTACACTTTGGTAATACTGTTTCCAAACTTTTAGATAAGTACATTTTTTGTGGTATTTTGCCTTTTGCTGGTTTTTGAAAATAAATTTCTCGATTTGTTGTAGAGCGCAGTCAGTAAAACTAGAACATCCACATCCTCGGAAACTACAACAATATTTTCGGATTGTAAATTAATTGCGGTTTCAATTATTAATGTATCGGCATCAGCTTCCGCTTGACAAGAAAATATTTGATTTTCTTTATGTGTGTTTCGTAGCATATCTATGAGGCTACTCTTATTTTTGGCATTCGCTAAAAATTTCTCTTGTCCAATTTTGAGAGGCATGTTTTTGTCGAATATGATGTCATTACATGCATTTCTTTTAGAGCGGCGAGTTCTTTCGAACGATTTTGTGCTGTTTTTTTGGTAACCATCAAATACTACATAAATGTTGTTCACAAATAGTGCCGAAATTTTCATCCAATTGCCACTTGCAACGGTGTAGTAACATCCAATGCAGATTTTTTTGTTTTGCGCGTTTCGCCATCTTCAAAAAGAGCCAGAGGATAAGGGACTAATTCAAAAGTCATATAGGTTTTTAGTTCTTCGTCTGATTTTTTTAAAACGCAAATACGTTGAAATAAAAGTAGTGGGTCAATTGGAATGATATCATCATCCACTTTTATTTTGCTTGAGGAAGCCAATAACGGCCTCAATGACAGGTATGTATTAGTTATCCTATGTAAAATCTAACTTTAATCGCAAAAATATAAAGTTTTTAACAGTAAATGAATGAAAACTCCAAAAAAATAATAATTATTTATTTTAATAATTAAAAAATTGAGATCGGCAAAAATAAATGGGTAAACATTTTAGTATTTAATGTTAATAACACTTTCCAAAAAGTTTTACAAAAATCCGCTCAATGGACCCGGGTTCCGAGGTATAAACCTTACGGCGCTCCACTATATATTAATATTAAAAATTATAACAAAACATGGTTAAATATCACATAATTTTGTAGACTTTATTTGATAATTGTCAGCTGACAAGTGATATTATTTTCGCTTTTGTGAACTAGGTTCGCTTTTTGGCCAATCAAGGGACAGAATTTATATCTGTATGTAAATTAACGCTATTTTCTTCGTGAAATGAAGTATAGGTTCAAGGAAATATCTGTCACTTTTAATACCGGATTCTCCAATTGTAAGTACTTTGCGCTAGCGCACGCATGCTAAAGTGCACAAATTTTATTACGTGGTTCTTGGCTAAGGGAGTGGTGCGAGAATTTCTACGATAAGGGATTTGTATCGTTATCGTGTAAATTTTCTCCCAGGCGAGATTCGATGGCATAGAAAAATTTGAATTTCTACAGAATGGTCAAGTGGTGGGAGTATGGGAGAATATCGACTATCGACAGCTTGGGATTGGGATACCGGCGGCGCTGAACAGCTGAACGCACTCGTTCACTCTGTGCTTGCTATTTAAATTTTTGGGTGGTATAATATAAAATATCCGATAAAAAGAATAAATGTTCGGCAAAATTTGAAAACACAAGCTAAAAATAATAAATGCTCGATAAAAAGAATAAATGCTTGATAAAAAAGGTTAGGTTATGTTTTATATTTTTACTGGGCATTTAGCATTTTTTACTGTGCGTAATGTCTTAAAATATCTAGCAATTATTATTTTTATAGTGCATAACTTAAATACAGAGCATTTCAATATTGCGTATGCATATTTTTGGTGAGCATTTTTGATTATCATACAAAATTCAATATAATATCTAGTACCTACCCATTTTATTTTTAATAATATTTTTACCCTTGGCCCTTCTACTCTTCCGTAATTTAGCACGCTCTACATTAAAAACCCAATTTTATTCTAAAAATGCATATTTTTTGTGGACTTTATGTACGAAAGTATAAAAATAACTATTAATAAATTAATTACCTTTTAAAAAATGATGCTTGCAAACTGTAGTATTTTAATTTAATTACATCGTCTTCTAAAAGTAATTTCGGTACCTAACCATATGTATATTTGTTTTTGAGAAAATTGAAGAAAAATAGGGGAAGAGTACAAAAATATCTGCAAAAAGATTATAACTATATAACAATTTTAATATTACAATTACATTGATATCATTTTTATTTCCTTGTACGAAGTAAAGGAAGTATTGTAATCGCGAAAAATTTCGGTTTCTAGATTTCAACGGAAATATTCATTTTGACCATCCCTGAATCCATTTTGACTAATTTCGTCTTGACGTCTGTACGTACGTATCTCGCATAACTGATAAACGGTAAGCCGTAGAAAGTTGAAAGTGTGTATTTAGCACTATTATAATATCTAGTTGTGCACCTCCCTTTTTGGTCATTACATAACTTCTGGAAGTGGTACTTTACTTGAAGTCTATAATAGATTTTAATGAAAAGCTATTTTAAAATATAATACAAAACTTTTCAAATTTGGTACCTATTTAAAACTTTTATATCAATGGGAATAACATAATAGATTTTGGTTAAAATGAGCAAACCGGAAGTGGTACACTACCTGAGGCTGTTTACAGTTTGGAGTTATGGGTTAGGACAAAAAATTACAAAAAAAAATAAATTAATGTCAATGTCAAATTATGACAAATACGTGTAATTTTATGATTGGGTTATAATACATATTTTAGTTATTATCAAAATATGCATAGTTTAATAGGCGTACAAGGAACTCATGTGTTGTCCACATTAGATTTTTTTATTAATATTGACGGTAAATTATTTAATGATTTTTATAATGTAGAAATTGGTGAATAATAATTTTTTTTCCAACATAGTTGGCAACACTAACAAACATTGATTATTAGCATTGCACATGCACAGATCAAAAACACAGACCATCTACACTATCAAAAAGTACTATCGGTTGCAGCCTTGCATTGCGTCGCAAGTAATCTACAAGTAAATTGTTATTCTTTGTGACATATTTTTATTCCTGTTTTGCAACGTAGGTAAGTTTACTAAAAAAGTTTACAATTTTCACCTGTTACCACCATAGGTTAGAAATCATGCTAAAAATTACAAATTCGAGATTGTAGTGAATAAGTACGTTTTAAAGTCTCCAGAATATGAATTTATCATTTTTATGCAGTAGTTTCTTTTAAAAAAATCATCTACTCGTAAATATGTATTATATTTTTGATATATTTGGAACATCGGAAATAATGGAGGAAAAAATACAAAACCACGTATTTTATAAATGGAGTATATTAGCATTGCAAAGAAGTAACTTCAATAGACCACGTTAGTGTAACGGTCAGTTTGTGGCGGCAAATTCAAACTAAAACCCTAACTCGCCTCTGCCGATTTATCCTCCCATGTTATTCATACGGGAACAAAAATATGCTATTTTCAAAATGTTCAAAAGAACTTTAAAATGCAAATCTTATCTATTAAACTATATAAATACAAATATCTAATGTATTACCTATCTACGGGATTGCATGACATACACGAAAACGTATACATAGCCTTATTCAAATCACGACTTACGCATTTCTCGAGTCCGCAAATCTAGTCCATGAAGTTGGCGCGTACCGAAATGCTCAAATCTCGACATGTGCACCGTTCGACAAGATGGCTGACTAGTACACTGTGGAGTATAAAATTAATTAGGATTAGGTTATGTTATTGGTAGTATTTTTTTAAAAAAATTGTACTCCGAAGTGTACTTGTCAGCCATCTTGTGTAACGGTGTCCAAGTCAAGATTTGAGCATTTCCATACGCGTCAACTTCATGGGCTAGTTTTGCGGAGTCGAGAAATGCATAAGTAGTGATTTGAAGAAGACTATGTAAAAGTTTTCGTGGGTTGAGACCCTAGCCCCTATCTACTTATGTCGTATAAATATCTAAAACAACCAAAATTATTGAATAAACTGTAATTAAAGCAGCAAGTGCAAATTCTTTAAAACGTAGGTCGTAGCTCTGTTTCCGATTCTCTTTTATCCTGACTTGCGCATGCATTTTCTTCTTTGTCATTTACATCGTCAGCAAAAAAAATATTTATTGCGGACAACGTAATAACCCTTTCAGCCATCGCAAACAACAAAAACGAAAAAAACTTGTAACCACTTTAAAGACAAACGGACAAACAGCATTAAATCCAAAACTAACCTACAAATTTAGTTGATGCACTAAGTTACGATATATGTTACTATTTGCAATTCTACTTTCTTTAAACTAAAATTATGCATAACTTATTATTTTGTTTATACTTTTACTATACAGAAAGCAAAGAGTATTGCTAAAAGTTAGTAAGAAACTCAAAATTGTACTTAAGAAACACAGAATAGCTTTAATAATATGAACTGAAAATGTGCTTCCATAAGAACTTCATACATTCTGATTTGATTTAGGGTTTCGCGCCAAACGTGAATCTTAACCTCACTAATGTGGTCCATAATTATAAGGTGGCATACAGTAAATTAAGAGTTTTAGTAAAAAGAAAGTGATGAAATATTACTTTGTTGTAATAAAAATGCATAATAATTATAATAAATGTGACGTCATAGTCTCTGGGAGACGCCCCGAGCCTACTATTCAATTATAATCGTAATTTTTACCTCCCGCTACCCTTGGTAAGGGAGGTATAGGGATCGTGCTAAAAATCACGTATCGAGATTTTAGTAAATGACCACGTTTTAAGGTCCCTAGAATCCAATTTTCACATTTTCACGATGTGTGTATGTGTGTGTGTGTATGTATGTACAGGGTGGGGCAGAAAAACCTATCCGATTTCAAAACGTTATAAAATTAAAACCACTCAACTTGTCAAAAAAATTTTTTATTAACATATCGCAAATTTTATGCCATTTTTACCTCTCGCTAAGAGAGGTATTGGAATCATGCTAAAATTCGCATATCCAGATTTTTGTGAATAAGCACGATTTAAGGTCCCTAGAACCCGATTATAACATTTTTACGATGATGTCTGTGTGTGTGTGTGGATGTGTGTATGTGTGTGTGTGTGTGTGTGTGTGTGTGTGTGTATGTATGGATGTTGGAGGGACGATTCCTCAAAAACTATAAGACAAAAAATATTTAACTGCAGTTTCTTCAATCTGACATTCCTGGGAAGAGCTGAAAAGGTTTTGGTAACAATTGAACAACCGGAAGTAGTACTTTCTTAAAAAAATTCTTCTAAATATAATTTTTTGGGAGTTTTTTTTATTAAATATTGAAGAACATAAAATTCTCTATCTAATACACTTAATATTTGTATTATATCTTGTATAGATTTAGAGATAAAGACACTATAATTTATAGAGTACACTAATCGCAGAGGCCAAGGCACTAAGGAAACCAGTTGACAAATTCCAATGTTTATAACATGACACATGTCATTGTCAAATATCAACATTTTTAGTGACATTCTGATAGCTTTTTCTGGGAAGTATATTTAATTTTACTTATTGTTTTATTAATTAAATATTTGAAATTATAGGTAAAATTGTGGTAAAATGCATATATCCATCAGAAATTCCGCCAATCTGATTGGTTAATGAATTGGAACAATCACTGACATGAAAATGATATAAAATAGATATAATTAGAATTATTTGTGTGCAGAAGACATATTAAATACAATAAAAAACAATATTTGGGTAAAGTTCTGTAATATTTTGTTATAAAACGACGGTTCGAAAGCGAAGTGCAATACAATACATATATAGCCTAATATGGAAATGGCGAGAGGTCTTGTGCTGGCCACAACAGATTTTTAAATTTAAGTTTTGAAAAGCACATCACTCAAATGTCGTCCTTGGGAGCGGATACACTGATTTAGGCGCTCGCGGTAGCTTTCCATGACTTTCACCGTCATTTCCACAGGAATTTCTTCAATTGCCCGAGCAATTTCCCTTCGTAAAGCAAGAAGGGTCCTTGGTCGATGCTGGTAAACCTTCGATTTGAGGTAACCCCAAAGGAAGAAGTCACATGGAGTGAGATCCGGTGAGCGCGGCGGCCAGCCAAGATCACCTCTCAGGGAAATGAGGCGACCGGGAAACAGTTCCCTGAGAATGTCCATTGATCGTCGCGATGTGTGGGCGGTTGCCCCATCCTGTTGAAACCACACATTTTCCACGCCATTTTCTTCCATTTTGGGTCTAAGAAAATTTTCCAGCATGAAACAATAGCGCTCGCTGTTGACCGTTACGGTTTGCCCATTTTCTTCAAAAAAGTAAGGCCCCCAGACGCCTAGGCGGGAAAGAGCACACCACACAGTCACTTTTGGGCTATGGAGGGGTTCCTGATGGATTTCTCGAGGATTTTCGTCACTCCAATATCGAAAATTCTGCCTGTTAACGGCACCACAAAGGTGAAAATGGGCTTCGTCCGTGAAGAGCACAACATCGTCGTTTGGGAGTTCTCGGAGATCGCGACACAGGTTCGTACGGGTTTCAAAATCCCTTTCACTTAATTCCTGTGCAACAACCATTTTGTAGGGATGCATTTTGAGGTCCCGGTGCAAAATGCGCCGAATACTGCGGTTGGAAATCGCCAAAGCGAGCGAATGTTTTCGCGCCGAACGACGCGGGGAACGTTCAATCGCGGCTCTCACATTGGCCACGTTTTCAGGTCCTGTTGCTGTCCTGGGACGTCCAGGCGACTTCTTTTTCAATGCTGAACTCGTCTGTCTAAAATTTGACACCCACACTTTAATCGTAGCGTGATGTGGAACAGGATCATGACGCCCGAGTCCGAAATGAATTCGAAAAGCACGTTGTGTAGCAATTATCGAACCGCCGCGTTCGATAAACCGCTCAATAACAAAAGCACGATGTTCACCAGACCAAGGCATGTTGACTACTGACAAATGGCATAAAACCGGCTTTCTAACGGTTTTTACCCCACTACTCTACCTGCTCCCTCTTTTGAGAAAAAGGGATTTGAAATCGGATAGGTTTTTCTGCCCCACCCTGTATATATGTATGTGTGTGTGTATGTGTAGGGATTTTGTCTTCGCTCTAACTCAAATACTATCATTCAGAAAATTCTGAAACCTTGTATTTCTATCCTATTCTAACATGAAAAGAAGCCATTAGATTTTGGTGTAAATCGGATAACCGGAAATGGCACCTGAAGCTCATAATGGTTTTTCTTCAAAAAATATCATTAAATGCCATTTTTTCGCATTTTATGTCTTATGAAAATTAAAGATTATTGAATTTTCTACAGGAATACATTAATACTTTTTCTATATATTTTGCAGATAAATTTAAAAATATTTTTTTTTATTAGTCACGAAGCCTAAGATAAACACAATTCCTTTGTTACACAGTTCATATTTCAAATGAATGTAATTTACAGTAAATGTCACTGTCAAAAAACTAATCAGTTCAAATTAATAATAGTGACATTTTAAAAAGAAAATAGTAAATCAATAGTTTTATGTAATGGAACAGTTTGCAGCGTTAGTAAATACGTAAGTATGTAATTAAATTAATAAAAATAGGATAGGAATGTGTGGCGAAGGATGATTGTTGCGTAACTATTATTGTGGTCCGGATGCGGTTATTCGCTACCGAAAATCGGTCACTTTAATATGTTCTTATGTATGAAAGCTATGATGATTGTGGACAAGGCGAAAGAAGAATGTTGTTAAAGAGTGAAGTGAGTCAGCTGAGCTCTTACTCTTATCCCTTTTCTTATTGTTACTATTGTTTCCGGGTTTTTGCTAACCCACTAAGTGGGAATCGAGTGATTTTATGTACGTATGTATGTATGTAAAAATTAAATAGCGGGAGGTTTTGTGTTGGCCACATCAGATTTTTTTGTTTGAATTCAAATTAAAAACTAGCAACAATACTGTCATCCTAATGACATTGTTAAAATGTTTCATGAAATAATATTTATTTTAAATAAGCTATTTATGTTCAACATTAATTTGACAAGAGTAAAAAGGTTTATTAAATATAAATTAAAATATAGAGACAATACAGATACCATAAAACGGGGTGAGATTGACATATACCTATTAACTAATATATTGCGGATCCTTTGCTTTTCTTGAAAGAAACACTATGAAATGGAAATATCATTTCTGCATAAGTCTATCTCACACAAACACCCAACCGCAACCGCGAATTATGCGCTTGGAAACCTTGACTACTATTGGCTAACGAGGAAATCATGATCACTTTTTGCGAATCACAGAGTTCTGTTTATTAACGACTAGCGCGAGAAATTTTTAATTTAAATTTGAGAAATTAAACAATGTACCTACTATTTATTTTGTATGTAAATTCTTGAATATAAATATTAGTAATAATAAAAAAAACATTGACATATTCTAGTGCTAAATTTGAATTAAATAATTTACTTTGTTGTTCTGTAAAAATAATAGGAATACAATCTGGTCAGGATTAATTTATTTAGGTGACAATAAATTACTGTATGAAACACAAAGAAAATGCTTTCGAGGTGCAACTACAAACAGAAATGAAATCAAACGTCAAAGTCAAACCACGTGCTCGCTGCATCACCAGAGCAGCGTTCCAAAACCAAGAATATCGAGTTTTGGCGTAGAGTATGATGTGTTGTGTTTTGGAACGAATGAGAGTTTTGTTGAAGTAAAAATTTGAATCTAAATTAAAAATAATTTTATGAAACTAACAAAACTACTGATAATTACAACATTAATGTCAAGCCCGTAATAAAAGCGCTTTTATGGAGCACTCTGCTCAATATAATGTGAAAGTACGCTCCATAAAAGCGCTTTTATTATAAAAGTATGCTCGTAATACACGCCAACGTATTTACTTATGTTTATTTTCAACCAAAAGCATGTTTTCTTCCTCAAGAAGGCAAATTACTTTCATATGTTGAGAATCGTGAGCATCTACGTTTGAAAATATTGTGGAGTAATTTCTATACCCTCCACGTTAGTAGAGTAAGTAGAACATCACTTTGTTTTGAAACGACTTTGAATAATTTCGTTCTCTAAGAGTAGGATTTTGGAACGCAGCCCAGCTAGCGACGCTGTCAGCGTTAGCCAATAATAGTCAAGATTTCCGAGCATGCGCATAATTGCCGGTTGGGTGTTTATGAGAGATAGACTTATGCAGAAATGATATTTCCATTTCACAGTGTTTCCTTCACCTACTCTTATGGGAAAGATACAAGCATTAGCAATATATTAGTTAATAGGTATATGGAGATTGACCACTTTTGGCGTTCTTTACCTAACAACTTTTTTGTTGTTGTAGTTTTTCGCTTTTCAGCTCTTCTAAGGAATACATAGTTAAATTGATCTTTTCTTTAGTCTTATAGAATTTGAGAAATCGTCCCTCCAACATCCACACATACACACACATCATTGTAAAAATGATAAAATCTGATTCTAGTGACCTTAAAACGTGCTTATTCACTAAAATCTGGATATGCGATTTTTAGCATGTTTCTAATACTTATCTTCAGAGTTGTGCATTTGACCAGTCAAATATTTTTCGGTCAATTGACGTACTAATTGACTGTCATTTAACCGTCAATTGACCAAGGAAGCATTTATTAAAAATCTGTTGTGGCCAGCACAAGACCTCTCGCCATTTCCATATTAGGCTATATAAGTATTGTATTGCACTTCGCTTTCGAACCGTCGTTTTATAACAAAATATTATAGAACATTATTACCCAAATATTGTTTTTTATTATATTTAACATGTCTTCTGCACACATATAATTCTAATTATATCTATTTTTCATTGTATGAGGAAATTTCTAAATGTCAGAGATTGTTCCAATTCATTAACCAGATTGGCGGTATTTCTGATGGATATATGCATTTTACCACAATTTTACCTATAATTTCAAATATTTAATTAATAAAACAATAAGAAAAATTAAATATACTTCCCAGAAAAAGCTATCAGAATGTCACTAAAACTATTGATATTTGACAATGACATGTGTCATGTTATAAACATTGGAATTTGTCAACTGGTTTCCTTAGTGCCGTAGCCTCTGCGATTAGTTCACTCTATAAATTATAGTGTCTTTATCTCTAAATCTATACAAGATATAATAAAATTTTTAAGTGTATTAGATGGAGAATTTTATGTTCTTCAATATTTAATAAGAAAACCTCCCAAAAAATTATATTTAGAAGAATATTTCTAAGAAACTACTACTTCCGGTTGTTCAATTGTTACCAAAACCTTTTCAGCTCTTCCCAGAATGTCAGATTGAGGAAACTGCAGTTAAATATTTTTTAATATAGTTTTTGAGGAATCGTGACTACAACATCCAGACATACATACACACATCCACACACACACACATCATTTTAAAAATGTTAATCGGATTCTAGGGACCTTAAATCGTGCTTATTCAATAAAATCTGGATGTGCGAATTTTAGCATGAATCCAATACCTCTCTTAGCGAGAGGTAAAAATTGCAATTAAAAATTAAAATTGTTATTTATTTATATAGTACTAATTGTTTACTACATTCAATATTCATGAAAATGAAAAACAATCATCAACTAAACAAACCCACAAAAAATTCAAAAAAGGGGAAAGTAAAGTAAAAGGCGCAATGAAATATGTATTTATTCTATTAAATAATAGTAAAATAACAGCACAGCATACAGTTATCTTCATACTAGGTATATTAATGTTATAATTGTAACTATTACATAGCTACTTTTATTTAACAACAGATGTCGTGGTAGTGTCATTTAGATTATTTGAGTAGACCGTCAAATATTGTTGTGTCAATTGTCCACGGCACAACCCTACTTATCTTAGCGAGAGGTAAAAATCAAAGTAAAATATTTTCCCGGGAAATTAGTAGGCCATGAAAAAATGTTTATGCTAAATTATACAGTGTGTCCCATTTATGCCCGTATCACACTAGCGGGTTTTCAAGCGGTTGGCGTGCGCGGTTGCGTGTGCGGGTGACTCCTCGACCAATAGAAGTGCGACGGCTAGCGGTTGCGATTGCGGGTGAAGGAATAGCCGACGGGCTATTTTTTCACCCGCCAACCGCACCCGCAGCCAATCACAGAACCCGATACTGTCACGTGACTGTTTTGGTTTGAAATGTGCTACAGTTTTCGTCTATGCCGGTTCAATTTTTTTCTGTCATTTTGAATTTGTTGACTTGAGGCGAGAATGACTGCTTACAAAAAAAGGACAAGAATTTGTTTTCTTTATAAAAGGAATTTTTACTCCCAGATTTAATAAAAATGCTACAAAAGGTCTGATCTGAAAAGACAGGTTTTCATAAAACTTAGTGTTAAATTACAAGAACGAACCTGCGATATTTATCATATTTAGAGAAGATTAGCAGCAAAGCTGTTAATTTGCATCTCCTCTGTCTTCGCAAAACTCTTAACTTATCCATTAGTTTTTAACGAGTTCACCGCCGTCTCGAACAGTCACCTGTCACCGCTTTCGGTAGAAACGTCAAACTGAATAAACAGTGGGCGGTGTAGTGGAGCGGGAGTGGCAACCGCACCGCACAGTGTGATTGCAAAAACCGTCACCCGCACACGCAACCGCACCCGCCAACCGCTTCGAAACCCGCTAGTGTGATACGGGCATTAGAGGTGCCACCATTGGGATCTCGAGAACTATAAGAGATACGATGTCGGTTAAATGGAACTTTTTATGCGCCTTTGGGAGGCCATCTCAAATGTGCTTTTATTTTTCCAAAAATTCTCATAGGGCACTTGATAATGACGAAAAACTGAATATTGTTGATTTTTTCTTTTTCAAATAACTTCTAAACTATTAGTAATTGAGAAAAACGTTTCAAATATAAAAGATAGATATTTTTATTAACTAACCAGTGGCGTACGAAATAATTTTTTATATCCGTAAAGTTTTGAGATATAACACAAACTTATATTTTTTTAAATGGAACCCATATCTGATTTTAGTCTCAAAAAAATAAATATTTTTTTCTCTTTTCAACGATGTAAGGGTTATTATGTTTTATATTTGTTTTGCCTTCAAAATTATTATTTTTTCCTTATTTTGTATTAAATTTACAATTATTTTGAAAATATTGGTAGATTTCTATTTGGAAATACTCCTTGTATTTAAATAATTTATTTCGTTAAAAAAAATTGCTCAAAATTCGTATCAAATTAATTTTTATACTTTGTATCAGGTCGCCCTTGGCTCATCATAGTGTAATTTGTAATTATGAGTCTAGAATGAAAATATTAAGTAATAAAGGCATAAAACAAATATTTTGATCAAATACAATATAATTAATAAAAATAATAATGTTTTTTTGGAAAATAATAAGAAAATTCAGGAAAATAAGGAGAAAAATTAAATTTTAGGAGCAAAACAAATATAAAACATAATAACCCTTACATCATTGAAAAGAGAAAAAAATATTGATTTTTTTGAGACTAAAATCAGATATGGGTTCCATTTAAAAAAATATAAGTTTGTGTTACATCTCGAAAATTTACGGATATAAAAATTTATTTCGTACGCCACTGGTTAGTTAATAAAAATATCTATCTTTTATATTTGAAACGTTTTTCTCAATTACTAATAGTTTAGAAGTTATTTGAGAAAGAAAAAATCAACAATATTCAGTTTTTCGTCATTATCTAGTGCCCTATGAGAATTTTTGGAAAAACAAAAGCACATCTGAGATGGCCTTCCAAAGGCGCACAAAAAGTTCCATTTAACCGACATTGTATCTCTTATAGTTCTCGAGATCCCAATGGTGGCACCTCTAATTGGGACACACTGTAGATCAGGTTGTGTCACAACTCTTGCATTTAACTGTTACTTGTGTCTTTAATATTTCTGCAGATATAACTGAAAACCCAACCACTCTGTATAAAAACAGTGAAATGGTTTTAGTGTTTAAGAGTAAATTCTCAAAGATGTTTATTTAAACATTTTTTTAACAAATATTGTTTCTAATGAAATATCTTTTCCTTTGAATAACGAAGTATAACCAAAAATTAATCAGTCTTCATATAAATTTAAAGAAACCAGTTAATATTATAATTCGGCATACTATACACGCATGCATCATTGTGAAAATGCCGAAAATGATAAAATCATATTTCAGGAATCTGAAACTTACTACCTGTTGAAAACTTACAATCGAATTTTTGACCCTCGTAATAAATAAATTTACTATAGACAAAATGTCCACAAGAAGTGATTTTTTACTTCCGAATTATGTGATATTTTGGAAAAGTATACAAAATTTGCTTTAATATGGTAGTAAACAACAGTAGCGGCTCGTGCTATAGGGCACAGCCCTACCAAATAAAAAGACAAGAAAAAAATAAATAAGCGAGTACATATACATACATTTTAAAAGTACATTAATTATTATTTATTTACTTTCATTATTATGCAATTCTTACTACACCGCCGATAGCTAAATAGCCTGTATACTGACGTGTGCACGTACCGATATGCTGCTAGAAGCTAGGGCACAAATGTTTCTGCCCCGGTCTCCCACTACTTTTACTCGAATTTTGACCAATAGCAGCGAAGCTGCATATGACTGCATTAAGCCTGTTCCGGGCAGAGCCCAATTTAAACGAAGTTTTCCGAGTATGTCCGACATTTTCCGAGGTAATCTGTTATTGTTGAATTGTAATCGTCTAGTACCCACTTAATTACGAAGATGGCTTCTGTATATTAAAGATTAAATAATTTAATATACTCTATTGACTTTTTTAAATTTTTGTGCCCTACCATACAAAGATATCACCAGCCGCCACTGGTAAACAAGTCGTACATACGATGTATTGTTAATAGTAATTAAGGTACCAAGGGTCGTTATAAGGACAGAAGACATTATTGTCGTTTAACACCCGTGGTGCCTTCAACATTTTATGTCTTACTAGAAATTCTTAATAAACCTTTGTCTGACTAGAATTTAGCAAACAATAATAACAAATTACAAAATTTTAATACAACTTACAAAGTAGCATGTGAATGGAGTATCTAGGTAATATTTTGTTTCTGTAAACAAAGCATTTTTTCAAACAAAAAATATATTTCTTGTGATCTTGTGGTATTTTTCTGTCAATATGGACGAGCAATGTTATTGCTAAGAATAAGAAGTATGCTGGTTTGTATTTGTGATGAAACAAATATGATTATAAACGACTACAATTCACAATGCTTCTTAACCTTAACTGCACTTTATGTTAGTATCAGTATTATTAACCTCAGTTTGTTGTCAACATTACCATAGCAACTTAATACGCCCTAGGGCATTATGTACTCAATAACGGACCTAATGTTGAGGTTGTTATAAAACAATAACATACTAGTAAGACATAAAAAAATAAATCGGCGGAGGTTTTATGTATCGTATAAAAAAATATCAAGAGAGTGTGATATTTTGTTTCATTGGGTCTGTGCCCAAGTTACGCTATACCGGGACAATAGGAAATACAATGGTGAATTTTTCATATGTCTGTAAATTCTATTTATTTTAGAATAAAAGTGTACATACAAATACTGTTCAGAATTAAAAACTGCATCCAACAAGTGCAAAATTATTGTTTATATGTGTTTCGTTCGCGATTAAGGTGAATCTAGCGCTCCCAACTTCTGTGAACGAGCCACACAGCAACTTCCTAAAGAAGAAAGAAACACTGTGAAATGGAAATATCATTTCTGCATAAGTCTATCTCACACAAACGCCCAACCGCGAATTATGCGCAAGCTTGGAAACTTGACTACTATTGGCTAACGAGAAAATCATGATCACTTTTTGCGAATCACAGAGTTCTGTTTATTAACGGCTAGTGCGAGAAATTTTAAATTTAAATTTGAGAAATTAAACAATGTACCTACTATTTATTTTGTATGTAAATTCTTGAATATAAATATTAGTAATAATAAAAAACATTGTCATATTCTAGTGCTAAATTTGAATTAAATAATTTACTTTGTTGTACTGTAAAAATAACAGGAATATAATCTGGTCAGGATTAATTTATTTAAGTGACAATAAATTACTGTATGAAACACAAAGCAAATGTTTTCGAAGTGCAACTACAAACAGAAATGAAATCAAACGTCAAAGTCAAACCATGTGCTCGCTGCATCACCAGGGCTGCGTTCCAAAACCAAGAATACCGAGTTTTGGCGTAGAGTATGATGTGTTGTGTTTTGGAACGAATGAGAGTTTTGTTGAAGTAAAAAATTGAAGCTAAATTAAAAATAATTTTATAAAACTAACAAAACTACTTATAATTACAACATTAATGTCAAGCTCGTAATAAAAGCGCTTTTATGGAGCACTCTCCTCAATATAATGTGAAAGTACGCTCCATAAAATCGCTTTCATTATAAAAGTATTCTCGTAATACACGCCAACGTATTTACTTATGTTTATTTTCGACCAAAAGCATGTTTTCTTCCTCAAGAAGGCAAATTACTTCCATATGTAGAGAATCGTGAGCATTTACGTTTGAAAATATTGTGGAGTAATTTCTATACCCTCCTCGTTAGTAGAGTAAGTAGATCATCACTTTGGAGTAAATTCTGGCTGTTTTGGAACAGGTTGAGTAAACTCTGAGAGTAAGGTTATTAGTTTTGAAACGACTTTGGATAATTTCGTACTCTAAGAATAGGATTTTGGAACGCAGCCCAGCCAGCGACGCTGTCAGCGTTAGCCAATAGTAGTCAAGGTTTCCAAGCTTGCGCATAATTCGAATTTGGGCGTTTGTGTGAGATAGACTTATGCAGAAATGATATTTCCATTTCACAGTGTTTCCTTCAGTTACTCTTATGGGAAAGATACGAGCATTAGCAATATATTAGTTAATAGTTTAACCAAGATCAACCAGAACCAACAGGAGAGGACACAGGCAGCAAAAAGGTGAAGCATTTCTGTTTCCCGCAGTTGTGGGGGAAGCGGGCCGGGTATATCAAGCGTTAAATGAGTTAATTCATGAAAATACTGTTTTATTTAGTAAATTTCATTTGTTGTTATACAACAACTATATAAATATGTTAATAATTTCAAAATAAAAAGAAAAGGGAATAAAATAATTGCATGTATACAGAAAAATACTGTTTTTATTTACATTAACATAAATTAATGCAAAACTTTTGGATGTAATTTAGTATATTTTTACTAAAACGGAAAAAATAATTTAACTGATGATGAGTATTCTTTAATTATGATTGGCCAGTATATAAATAAAAAATTACTAGGAAATAGAAAAGTTAATTTTTTTATAACTTGGACCTTTTGCGATCTTTAGATTGCGAAGGATTATTTTTGTTTCTATCATTCCTGGAAATATTGCCTTAATCTTAATACAATGAAATCATAAATTAAAACATCAGCCGTATTCATAGTAACTGAGATAGACCTGGTTTAACTTCGATTTACTTAGACTAGGTTTAAACCAGATCTTTGTACAGGCTGGAACAAATTCGAGTTCCTTATATGAAAAACTTTCTTATTAAGCACGCTACCCAAAATTGATGTAGGCCTTCATGGGCCAACTTTTTGAGGCAATGTCCAATAAGCAGCATAGGAATTTTCGATTGTCTTTTGTTTTTGAGCTACAGGATAAAACTGGATTTTCCCTTTTTTGAGAAAACCTCATAACTCTCCTATTATAAAAGATAAAGAAAAATTGTTTAGATGATTTTTATACTGTTTCTTAAGTAAAAAAACATGGTGTAATTAGATTTTTTTTAAAACTTAATAATTCTAGAGATATGAGCAAATACAATATTTTTTATATGGCAACGTATGTTGAGAAAAGTCTCATTTCATAAGCTTTTCAACGTTATACAACAAGCCTACATTCTTTTGTTTAAAACTTTAATAAAACATGAATTATTAATTTTTTTGGGATAACAAAAAAAGTTATTAAGAAACAAAAAATAATTAGAGGTTATCATTTGTTTAGTTTTAATGTTATTTTATTTATTTTCACTCATCTTTCCAATTTACATACTTCAAAAAGCATATTACCACATTTTTCGATTTGTTGCAAAGCCAACTACAACGTCGATAAAAAATTAAATAATTAACTAAATCGAAAAAAATTGACTAAAAAGAATTTTGAGAATTTAGATATAGAATCGAAATATATAAATGGTGATCTGATTTGGAGATTTTACATTTTCTAACAAAATATTCTCTTAGGTTTTAAATAAATCAAAAATATTTTTATGTACATGAATTAAGCGGCCTCTATTTTTAATATTAATCAATGCAGCTTCTTTGAAATGACCTGATTCCCTTAAACCAGGTATGCAGTTTATGCAGGTAGTTTTTTCAACAATTTTTTGCATAAAAATTCCGTTATGTAATGGAATAGTGCAATTTCGGATTGATAATTGTTACTATGAAAGTGATATTTTATATTTAATCAAAGATGCATGTGTGTTGTTTTGTTAATAAAATAATAATTGTATAATACGTCAATCAATATAATAATGTGTCAAAATATAATTGTGTGTTCTTTGAGTGTATAACTATTAAAGTACAGATACAAAATACTGCAAACCAAGAGGTTATGGGCCCAGGCACCCATATTTAACAGTAAAGAAAGAAATACAAATAATTATTCATCATCAAATATGACTTCTTCATCGTTTGTAATTGAAAAATTATTAGGTCGTGATAATTACAGTTCATGGAAGTTTGCAATGCAAGCTTTACTGGAACACGAAGACCTATGGGGATGTATAACAGGAGAAGAAGATGATGAAAAGAAGATTGCAAAAGCGCGATCTAAAATTATTCTCTCCGTTGACCCGATTAACTATGTACATATTCAAGATACAGCAACAGCAAAAGATGCTTGGGAAAACCTCCAAACTACTTTTGAAGATTCGGGTTTAACAAGAAAAGTAGGATTACTTAGACTTCTAGTAACTACGAGATTAAGTAATTGCGAGTCAGTAGAGCAATACGTCAACAAAATTATTTCTACTTCTCATAAATTAAATGGTTTAGGATTTAATGTCAATGACGAATGGGTTGGTACATTATTATTAGCCGGCTTACCAGAAGAATATGGTCCGATGATAATGGGCCTGGAAAGCTCGGGAATAGCTATTACAGGTGACTCAATAAAAACCAAAATACTGCAAGATGTCAAGCTGACAGCAGAAGGTAAAGCAAGCGGTTCATGTTCTGCACTCTATATAAAAAATATAATACAGAAGTACGTTGCTATGAATGTAATGGTACAGGCCATTATGCAAGAAACTGTAAAAAGAGAAACCTAAATAAAAACAATAAATGTAATAATAGTTGGAAACAAAAACAAAAATACAATAAAGAAAATGCAGACAAAAAATGTTTTTATGCATTCAATGCAGTACAAAAAGTGAAGAAAACAGAATGGTACTTAGATTCGTGCGCATCTTCACATATTGTTGCTGATGATAATAAATTAATAAACGAAACAGTCTCTCCCCCAATAGAAATAATGACAGCTAATAATACAACGATGACTGTTAGTAAAAGAGGCGATACTAATTTATTTGTTGTAGTTGACAAGAAAGTAAAAGAAATATTAGTCAAAGACGTACTTCATGTACCAAATGCAGCAGCAAATTTATTATCAATAAATAAAATTATTGAAAAAGGATACTCTGTTACCTTTAATTCTCATGGTTGTCAAATAACAACAACAAGTGGAGCAATAATGGCTACAGGTATAGCAGAAAATGGAATTTATAAAATTATAACTACCGAACATAAAGCAATGGCTATATCTGAAGTAGATAATGGTATGTTATGGCATCGTCGACTTGGCCATTTAAATAGAAAAGATATGTACTCATTGAAGAATTTAGCAATTAATTACACCTTTGAAAAATGTAGTTCTGAGCCATGTATAGATTGCATCAAAGGAAAACAATCGCGTAAACCATTTAAACCAAGTGGTAAAAGATCAGAGAATATCCTGGAGTTGGTTCATTCTGATTTGTGTGGACCGATGGAAAATTCATCATTGGGAGGTTCCAGATATATATTCACACTGATTGATGACTATTCGCGAAAAGTGTTTGTCTACTTCCTGAACAGTGGCGGCTCGTGCTATAGGGCACAAGGGCGCAGCCCTACCAAATAAAAAGACAAGAAAAAAAGAAATAAGCGAGTACATATACATTTTAAAAATACATTAATTATTATTTATTTACTTTCATTATTATGCAATTCTTACTACACCGCCGATAGCTAGATAGCCTATATACTGACGTGTGCACGTACCGATATGTTGCTAGAAGCTAGGGCACAAATGTTTCTGCCCCGGTCTCCCACTATTTTTACTCGAATTTTGACCAATAGCAGCGAAGCGCGCGAAGCTGCATATGACTGCATTAAGCTTAGAGTATAGAATAGGACTAGAGAGATCGTAAAGTACAGATGTGACAGAGTTTTTGTCGCCATGAGACGGAAGGGGAATCTCGTGACCGCCATCTTGGGACGATCAACGTTATAATGTATTTAAGCGCGCTTTCTTCAGTTTTGTTACAAAAATACAATAACGTAACAGAAATTGAAGCTATTTGTAATTAGCAAGCTTTAATTCAGTAAGAAATGTATTAAAATTAATTAAATTTAAATTTGAAAGAACCAAAAAATTGTAAAAATCTTCAATTTGAAGTGTATTGCGATTAAACTTTAATAAAATATTTTTTATTGAAATTAAACTGTTCGAATTTTATGACAATTGTAATGATTGAGATAGAAACTTACAAAAACTAGGTACCAAAGAGGCAAATAATTTGAGGCTAGAAATTTCATATAAAAATATATATTTATGATGTTTACAATACAAATAAATACGAAGTACAAACATATTTATTACAAAAAATAAGTTAATATTTTTACATGAAATATGCAAAAAAATACAATAAATTATATGAACTAAACATTAATAATATGTATAAGTAAAATAATACTTGTGAATTGTCATCGCTTTTTCCTTTTCTTTTTCTTGTTTTAAAGTTTTTACGGACATTCGGTTATTACAACCGAAGGCACAAGTCGTTGACATATAATTACAAACGTTTCACATTCAAATAACACAAATTAAAATCGATTATTAACGTAAAATAATCAAATAACCAGAGAACGCTTATATACACTTGATCTTCCCGAGATGGCCGCCGTACAAACACAAGCTTACCCCGCATGACATCAGCTTTGAGTGTTTAGGCGCCCTCTATGTGTATATATATTTTATAACTCTATGGCATTAAGCCTGTTCCGGGCACAGCCCAATATAAACGAAGATGTCCGAGTACGTCCGGCATTTTCCGAGGTAATCTGTTATTGTTGAATTGTAATCGTCTAGTACTCATTTAATTACGAAGATGGCTTCTGTATCTTAAAGATTAAATAATTTAATTATACTCTTTTTACTTTTTTAAATTTTTGTGCCCTACCATACAAAGATATCACCAGCCGCCACTGTTCCTGAAACATAAAAGTCAAGTACCGGAAACATTCCTAAAGTTTAAAAATCTTGTCGAAAATCAAACTGACAAAAAGATAAAAACTTTGAGGACAGACAATGGTAAGGAATATTTAAACAATAGATTAAAGAATATTTTAGAAAAATCTGGAATTCGTCACCAAGTAACTGTACCGTATAGTCCTCAACAAAATGGTTTAGCAGAAAGAGTAAATAGGACAATTATTGAAAAAGCTCGCAGTATGTTGTCGGATGCAAATTTACCAGTGGAATATTGGGCAGAGGCGGTTTCAACTGCTGTCTATCTTATTAATAGATCTCCAGCAACATTAACGAAGATAACTCCATATGAAGCTTGGACAAGGAAGAAACCAGATCTTAGTAATTTAAAAATATTTGGATCAAGAGTTATGGCTCATATCCCAGACCAGAAAAGAAGAAAATGGGATAAAAAATCTAAAGAATGCATATTTATTGGTTACAGTGATGAAATAAAAGGTTATAAATTAATAGATAAAGAGAAAAGAATTATTATAAGCATAGATATTATTTGGCTCGAAGGTGAATTCGCCGGAAAAAACAAGAACGAAGAAAATAAGACGAAAGTAGTTAATATGGAAATGATAGACCAAAGTACAATGGAAGAAAAAGAAACTCAAAAAATAAATGAAAATAGTAACCAAACTGATCAAATGTCTGAAGATAATGTAAGTACTGTAGAAAATTCAAATTTAGAAAATGTTTCAGAAAACTTACGGAGATCTACTAGAAAGTCAAAACCAAAAATAATGAATGACTATTATACGTACTATACCTGCAACAGATATTCTGAACCAGAAACTGTTCAAGAAGCTATGAGAGGAGAAGAACAAGAACAATGGTTACAAGCTATGAAGAGTGAATATGAATCTCTAATTAAAAATGAAACTTGGATGTTAGTAGAAAAACCTAAAGATAGAAAAATTCTTGAAACTAAGTGGGTTTTTAAGAAGAAAACTAATGAAAATGGAGACATCGAGCGTTACAAAGCCAGATTAGTGGCAAAAGGATATGCTCAAGTACCAGGAGTTGATTTTGACGAAACATATTCTCCAGTTGTACGTTTTACTTCCCTAAGATACATTTTTGCATTAGCTGCAAAATATAAAATGTATATTCATCACATGGACGTCGTAACGGCTTATCTACAAGGTGAAATAGATTTGGATATATACATCAAACAACCAGAATTCATGGAGAAAAAAGGAGAAGAAAATAAAATCTTAAAATTGAAGAAAGCTATTTACGGATTAAAACAAAGTGGGAGATTATGGAATCAGAAATTAACAAAAACATTGAAAGATATGAATTTTATCCAAAGTAAAACAGACCAATGTATTTTTTATAGAAAATCAGAAGGAAAATTAGTTATAATTACAATTTATGTGGATGATTTATTAATTTGTTCATCAGACATAAATTTCGTAAACAAAACGAAAAGAAATTTAATGAAACAGTTTCAAATGAAAGATTTGGGAGAAGTAAAATACATTTTGGGAATCGGAATAGAGAATAATGTAGAAGAAGGGACAATAAAACTAGACCAAAATAAATATACGGAAAATATTATTAAGAAATTCAATATGTGGGAATGTAACCCCGTGAGCACTCCACTAGATCCAAATCAAAAATTGGACTACTACAAAGAAAAGGAAGAAATAAAAAATATTCCCTATCAAGAAGCTATTGGTAGCTTGCTATATCTTGCACAAACTACAAGACCTGATATTGCCTATGCTACAAATCTACTGAGCAGATTTTGCAAGAGACCATCTGAAATGCACTGGAAAGCAGTTAAGAGAATATTTAGATATTTAAAAGGCACGATGGGAGCAAAACTGGAATATACAGCAAAGGGCAATGAAGAAATTATTGGATTCACCGATGCAGATTGGGCTAATGAAGTAAATAATCGGCATTCAACAACTGGCTATGCTTTTACTTTACAAGGGGCAGTAATTTCATGGCAAAGCAAGAAACAGAAAACTATAGCCTTATCAACAACGGAAGCCGAATACATGGCATTATCAAGTGCTTGTCAAGAAGCAATTTGGTTACGGAATTTGAACGTAGAAATAAATCCAGTTCTTTCAAAACAAGCAACAGTTATATATTGCGATAACAAAGGAGCTGTTGATTTGGCACATACCAGCAATTTCAAGCAGAGAACGAAGCACATTGATGTGCGTCATCATTTCGTTAAAGAAAAGATTGAAAATAATGAAATAATCGTGGAGCACACACCAACCGAAAAGATGATTGCCGATTCGTTAACAAAACCTTTGTTCAAAACGAAACATGAATTATGTTCTGAAGGTATGGGAATAAAAATATAAAATATATTTTCATGGGAGGGTGTTACTATGAAAGTGATATTTTATATTTAATCAAAGATGCATGTGTGTTTGTTTTGTTAATAAAATAATAATTGTATAATATGTCAATCAATATAATAATGTGTCAAAATATAATTGTGTGTTCTTTGAGTGTATAACTGTTAAAGTACAGATACAAAATACTGCAAACCAAGAATTTCAAATATTTAATTAATAAAACAATAAGAAAAATAAAATATACTTCCCAGTAAAAGCTATCAGAATGTCACTAAAACTGTTGATATTTGACAATGACATGTGTCATTTACAAATTATGTTATAAACATTGGAATTTGTCAACTGGTTTCCTTAGTGCCTTGGCCTCTGCGATTAGTTTACTCTATAAATTATAGTGTCTTTATCTCTAAATCTATACAAGATATAATAAAATTTTTAAGTGTATTAGATGGAGAATTTTATGTTCTTCAATATTTAATAAGAAAACCTCCCAAAAAATTATATTTAGAAGAATATTTCTAAGAAACTACTACTTCCGGTTGTTCAATTGTTACCAAAACCTTTTCAGCTCTTCCCAGGAATGTCAGATTGAGGAAACTGCAGTTAAATATTTTTTAATATAGTTTTTGAGGAATCGTGACTACAACATCGACATACATACACACACACATACACACATATCATTTTAAAAATGTTAATCGGATTCTAGGGACCTTAAATCGTGCTTATTCAATAAAATCTGGATATGCGAATTTTAGCATGAATCCAATACCTCTCTTAGCGAGAGGTAAAAATTACAATTAAAAATTAAAATTGTTATTTATTTATATAGTACTAATTGTTTACTACATTCATTATTCATGAAAATGAAAAACAATCATCAACTAAACAAACCCACAAAAAATTCAAAAAAGGGGAAAGTAAAGTAAAAGGCGCAATGAAATATGTATTTATTCTATTAAATAATAGTAAAATAACAGCACAGCATACAGTTATCTTCATACTAGGTATATTAATGTTATAATTGTAACTATTACATAGCTACTTTTATTTAACAACAGATGTCGTGGTAGTGTCATTTAGATTATTTGAGTAGACCGTCAAATATTGTTGTGTCAATTGTCCACGGCACAACCCTACTTATCTTAGCGAGAGGTAAAAATCAAAGTAAAATATTTTCCCGGGAAATTAGTAGGCCATGAAAAAATGTTTATGCTAAATTATACAGTGTGTCCCATTTAGAGGTGCCACCATTGGGATCTCGAGAACTATAAGAGATACGATGTCGGTTAAATGGAACTTTTTATGCGCCTTTGGGAGGCCATCTCGTGCTTTTATTTTTCCAAAAATTCTCATAGGGCACTTGATAATGACGAAAAACTGAATATTGTTGATTTTTTCTTTTTCAAATAACTTCTAAACTATTAGTAATTGAGAAAAACGTTTCAAATATAAAAGATAGATATTTTTATTAACTAACCAGTGGCGTACGAAATATTTTTTTATATCCGTAAAGTTTTGAGATATAACACAAACTTATATTTTTTTAAATGGAACCCATATCTGATTTTAGTCTCAAAAAATAAATATTTTTTTCTCTTTTCAACGATGTAAGGGTTATTATGTTTTATATTTGTTTTGCCTTCAAAATTATTATTTTTTCCTTATTTTGTATTAAATTTACAATTATTTTGAAAATATTGGTAGATTTCTATTTGGAAATACTCCTTGTATTTAAATAATTTATTTCGTTAAAAAAATTTGCTCAAAATTCGTATCAAATTAATTTTTATATTTTGTATCAGGTCGCCCTTGGCTCATCATAGTGTAATTTGTAATTATGAGTCTAGAATGAAAATATTAAGTAATAAAGGCATAAAAAAAATATTTTGATCAAATACAATATAATTAATAAAAATAATAATGTTTTTTTGGAAAATAATAAGAAAATTCAGGAAAATAAGGAGAAAAATTAAATTTTAGGAGCAAAACAAATATAAAACATAATAACCCTTACATCATTGAAAAGAGAAAAAAATATTGATTTTTTTGAGACTAAAATCAGATATGGGTTCCATTTAAAAAAATATAAGTTTGTGTTACATCTCGAAAATTTACGGATATAAAAATTTATTTCGTACGCCACTGGTTAGTTAATAAAAATATCTATCTTTTATATTTGAAACGTTTTTCTCAATTACTAATAGTTTAGAAGTTATTTGAGAAAGAAAAAATCAACAATATTCAGTTTTTCGTCATTATCTAGTGCCCTATGAGAATTTTTGGAAAAACAAAAGCACATCTGAGATGGCCTTCCAAAGGCGCACAAAAAGTTCCATTTAACCGACATTGTATCTCTTATAGTTCTCGAGATCCCAATGGTGGCACCTCTAATTGGGACACACTGTAGATCAGGTTGTGTCACAACTCTTGCATTTAACTGTTACTTGTGTCTTTAATATTTCTGCAGATATAACTGAAAACCCAACCACTCTGTATAAAAACAGTGAAATGGTTTTAGTGTTTAAGAGTAAATTCTCAAAGATGTTTATTTAAACATTTTTTTAACAAATATTGTTTCTAATGAAATATCTTTTCCTTTGAATAACGAAGTATAACCAAAAATTAATCAGTCTTCATATAAATTTAAAGAAACCAGTTAATATTATAATTCGGCATACTATACACGCATGCATCATTGTGAAAATGCCGAAAATGATAAAATCATATTTCAGGAATCTGAAACTTACTACCTGTTGAAAACTTACAATCGAATTTTTGACCCTCGTAATAAATAAATTTACTATAGACAAAATGTCCACAAGAAGTGATTTTTTACTTCCGAATTATGTGATATTTTGGAAAAGTATACAAAATTTGCTTTAATATGGTAGTAAACAACAGTAGCGGCTCGTGCTATAGGGCACAGCCCTACCAAATAAAAAGACAAGAAAAAAATAAATAAGCGAGTACATATACATACATTTTAAAAGTACATTAATTATTATTTATTTACTTTCATTATTATGCAATTCTTACTACACCGCCGATAGCTAAATAGCCTGTATACTGACGTGTGCACGTACCGATATGCTGCTAGAAGCTAGGGCACAAATGTTTCTGCCCCGGTCTCCCACTACTTTTACTCGAATTTTGACCAATAGCAGCGAAGCTGCATATGACTGCATTAAGCCTGTTCCGGGCAGAGCCCAATTTAAACGAAGTTTTCCGAGTATGTCCGACATTTTCCGAGGTAATCTGTTATTGTTGAATTGTAATCGTCTAGTACCCACTTAATTACGAAGATGGCTTCTGTATATTAAAGATTAAATAATTTAATATATTCTATTGACTTTTTTAAATTTTTGTGCCCTACCATACAAAGATATCACCAGCCGCCACTGGTAAACAAGTCGTACATACGATGTATTGTTAATAGTAATTAAGGTACCAAGGGTCGTTATAAGGACAGAAGACATTATTGTCGTTTAACACCCGTGGTGCCTTCAACATTTTATGTCTTACTAGAAATTCTTAATAAACCTTTGTCTGACTAGAATTTATCAGACAATAATAATAAATTACAAAATTTTAATACAACTTACAAAGTAGCATGTGAATGGAGTATCTAGGTAATATTTTGTTTCTGTAAACAAAGCATTTTTTCAAACAAAAAATATATTTCTTGTGATCTTGTGGTATTTTTCTGTCAATATGGACGAGCAATGTTATTGCTAAGAATAAGAAGTATGCTGGTTTGTATTTGTGATGAAACAAATATGATTATAAACGACTACAATTCACAATGCTTCTTAACCTTAACTGCACTTTATGTTAGTATCAGTATTATTAACCTCAGTTTGTTGTCAACATTACCATAGCAACTTAATACGCCCTAGGGCATTATGTACTCAATAACGGACCTAATGTTGAGGTTGTTATAAAACAATAACATACTAGTAAGACATAAAAAAATAAATCGGCGGAGGTTTTATGTATCGTATAAAAAAATATCAAGAGAGTGTGATATTTTGTTTCATTGGGTCTGTGCCCAAGTTACGCTATACCGGGACAATAGGAAATACAATGGTGAATTTTTCATATGTCTGTAAATTCTATTTATTTTAGAATAAAAGTGTACATACAAATACTGTTCAGAATTAAAAACTGCATCCAACAAGTGCAAAATTATTGTTTATATGTGTTTCGTTCGCGATTAAGGTGAATCTAGCGCTCCCAACTTCTGTGAACGAGCCACACAGCAACTTCCTAAAGAAGAAAGAAACACTGTGAAATGGAAATATCATTTCTGCATAAGTCTATCTCACACAAACGCCCAACCGCGAATTATGCGCAAGCTTGGAAACTTGACTACTATTGGCTAACGAGAAAAACATGATCACTTTTTGCGAATCACAGAGTTCTGTTTATTAACGGCTAGTGCGAGAAATTTTAAATTTAAATTTGAGAAATTAAACAATGTACCTACTATTTATTTTGTATGTAAATTCTTGAATATAAATATTAGTAATAATAAAAAACACAAAGCAAATACTTTCGAAGTGCAACTACAAACAGAAATGAAATCAAACGTCAAAGTCAAACCATGTGCTCGCTGCATCACCAGGGCTGCGTTCCAAAACCAAGAATACCGAGTTTTGGCGTAGAGTATGATGTGTTGTGTTTTGGAACGAATGAGAGTTTTGTTGAAGTAAAAAATTGAAGCTAAATTAAAAATAATTTTATAAAACTAACAAAACTACTTATAATTACAACATTAATGTCAAGCTCGTAATAAAAGCGCTTTTATGGAGCACTCTCCTCAATATAATGTGAAAGTACGCTCCATAAAATCGCTTTCATTATAAAAGTATTCTCGTAATACACGCCAACGTATTTACTTATGTTTATTTTCGACCAAAAGCATGTTTTCTTCCTCAAGAAGGCAAATTACTTCCATATGTAGAGAATCGTGAGCATTTACGTTTGAAAATATTGTGGAGTAATTTCTATACCCTCCTCGTTAGTAGAGTAAGTAGATCATCACTTTGGAGTAAATTCTGGCTGTTTTGGAACAGGTTGAGTAAACTCTGAGAGTAAGGTTATTAGTTTTGAAACGACTTTGGATAATTTCGTACTCTAAGAATAGGATTTTGGAACGCAGCCCAGCCAGCGACGCTGTCAGCGTTAGCCAATAGTAGTCAAGGTTTCCAAGCTTGCGCATAATTCGAATTTGGGCGTTTGTGTGAGATAGACTTATGCAGAAATGATATTTCCATTTCACAGTGTTTCCTTCAGTTACTCTTATGGGAAAGATACGAGCATTAGCAATATATTAGTTAATAGTTTAACCAAGATCAACCAGAACCAACAGGAGAGGACACAGGCAGCAAAAAGGTGAAGCATTTCTGTTTCCCGCAGTTGTGGGGGAAGCGGGCCGGGTATATCAAGCGTTAAATGAGTTAATTCATGAAAATACTGTTTTATTTAGTAAATTTCATTTGTTGTTATACAACAACTATATAAATATGTTAATAATTTCAAAATAAAAAGAAAAGGGAATAAAATAATTGCATGTATACAGAAAAATACTGTTTTTATTTACATTAACATAAATTAATGCAAAACTTTTGGATGTAATTTAGTATATTTTTACTAAAACGGAAAAAATAATTTAACTGATGATGAGTATTCTTTAATTATGATTGGCCAGTATATAAATAAAAAATTACTAGGAAATAGAAAAGTTAATTTTTTTATAACTTGGACCTTTTGCGATCTTTAGATTGCGAAGGATTATTTTTGTTTCTATCATTCCTGGAAATATTGCCTTAATCTTAATACAATGAAATCATAAATTAAAACATCAGCCGTATTCATAGTAACTGAGATAGACCTGGTTTAACTTCGATTTACTTAGACTAGGTTTAAACCAGATCTTTGTACAGGCTGGAACAAATTCGAGTTCCTTATATGAAAAACTTTCTTATTAAGCACGCTACCCAAAATTGATGTAGGCCTTCATGGGCCAACTTTTTGAGGCAATGTCCAATAAGCAGCATAGGAATTTTCGATTGTCTTTTGTTTTTGAGCTACAGGATAAAACTGGATTTTCCCTTTTTTGAGAAAACCTCATAACTCTCCTATTATAAAAGATAAAGAAAAATTGTTTAGATGATTTTTATACTGTTTCTTAAGTAAAAAAACATGGTGTAATTAGATTTTTTTTAAAACTTAATAATTCTAGAGATATGAGCAAATACAATATTTTTTATATGGCAACGTATGTTGAGAAAAGTCTCATTTCATAAGCTTTTCAACGTTATACAACAAGCCTACATTCTTTTGTTTAAAACTTTAATAAAACATGAATTATTAATTTTTTTGGGATAACAAAAAAAGTTATTAAGAAACAAAAAATAATTAGAGGTTATCATTTGTTTAGTTTTAATGTTATTTTATTTATTTTCACTCATCTTACTAATTTACATACTTCAAAAAGCATATTACCACATTTTTCGATTTGTTGCAAAGCCAACTACAACGTCGATAAAAAATTAAATAATTAACTAAATCGAAAAAAATTGACTAAAAAGAATTTTGAGAATTTAGATATAGAATCGAAATATATAAATGGTGATCTGATTTGGAGATTTTACATTTTCTAACAAAATATTCTCTTAGGTTTTAAATAAATCAAAAATATTTTTATGTACATGAATTAAGCGGCCTCTATTTTTAATATTAATCAATGCAGCTTCTTTGAAATGACCTGATTCCCTTAAACCAGGTATGCAGTTTATGCAGGTAGTTTTTTCAACAATTTTTTGCATAAAAATTCCGTTATGTAATGGAATACTGCAATTTCGGATTGATAATAGTCGCCTTTTCTAACATTTTTTTCTTTGGATGCAGAAAAAATTGTAACTTTGCACTTATTTGATTAATAACCACTTGTAAAATTAGGTGCGAAACATTTACGACCCATTTTAATAAAAAAAAATCTGATGTGGCCAACACATGACCTCCCGCCAATTCCATGTTTAAAATAGCAGTGAGCTTTAAGTAAAGTATCATTTCCGGTTAATCGTTTGTAAATAAAATCTAATTTGTTGTCCAATAAATAGAAAAGTCTGTAATACGAAATTTTGGATTGTTTTATTGTTTTTCCTCAAAAATTTGTTAGAGCTCCAAATTAAGTACTACATCCGATTTATCATATATGGTTAAAGTCTAATATGTTGTTTCAAATTATATATGAGTTTTAAATACCAAATTTGAGAAGTTTTGGATCATATTTTAATAGGCTTTAAGGAAAAATCGTCACACACGTACATTCTTATAAAAATCAGCATCATCTTCTAGGTGCTCGAAAACGCAATCTTTGTAAATTCTTCGCCGTACATAATCCATTTCGTAAATGTGTAGTTGTAAATTAATATTAATTTATAGTGCTGCAAAAATAGCAATTAGCAAATTTAAATCAGATCATTCTGTACATCTAACATTTATGTATGATGGAAAAAATATTATTTTTACAAACCTTAATAAAATATTTTACTATTATATTCTCATTAAAACGGTTTTATTATTAATTTTAATATAATTGCTGCCTGTCAGTGACATTTGTTTAAATATGTCAAACCTGTCATTGAAATTATGATTTTGTTTGACGCATAGGCAAGACGATACATGGAAATAAATTATATTATATATTCATATTTAAAGTTATTTAGAGTTATTTACTAAATGTTATTATCGTAGAATTGAAGATTAAACCATTATATTCCATTGTAATTAGTAAAAGTTGCTAAAAAATAATATTCAATGAATTTTTTACAAGAAAAACTGTTAAAAGCTTGTATAAATGATACTTCCGGTTATCCGATATACACTAAAAACTAATGAGCACTTCCCATATTAGTATAGAATAGGTATACAAAATTTCAAATTTTTCTGATTGATAGTATTTGAGTAACCGTGTCCACAAGATCCACACACACACACACACACACACACACACACACACACACACACACACACACAGACACACACACATACATACCTACAGACATCGTTGTAAAAATGTTAAAATCGGATTCTGGGGACATCAAAACGTGCTTATTATATAAAATCTCTATATGCTATTTTTAGCACGATCCCTATACCTCCCTTACCTAGGGTAGCGGGAGGTAAAAATAGTTAATTTTCAAAAACAAGTCCAACACACATAGCACACTATACAAGAAAGGCTTCACTTTGCTAGTACATAGTAGATATGAAGTTGCCAGAGCGTGGTTCAAATCTACAAAACGTTCATCCATGAAGTTGGCGCGTATCAAAACGTTTATTTCTCGCGCGCTTCCAAAATTAAACATTACATCACTGTCTATCTAAATACGGGTGTGCGTTTAGGTTATGTTTGTTTAAGATTATTTTTATAAAAGTTACACACATCTATGTGCATTAGGAATTTGTATAAGACAAGAAATGTACAAGACAATATTTGTACGTTATGAAAATGTACAAGGCAAGGTATGTACAGGGCGATCTATGTACATTATGAATTTGTATACCTACCCATTTGTACTGAGTAAAACATTTTTCTTTGTAATTTGTTCTTTAGAATGTACTGTTTAAATTTGGAAGCGCGCGAGAAATAAACGTTTTGATACGCGCCAAATTCATGGATGAACATTTTTATGAAACTGAACGAAGTGAGAATTGAACATGTTGATGAATGAACAGTAGGACTTTGCATACCTAGCCGTTGTGGAGTTAATAATGACACATTAAAACGTCAAAATTGAATAAATGAATTTACTTGAAAAAGTACCATCTTGTATGAACAAAAAAAAATTCATTCAATCCATACTAATATAATAAATGCGAAAGTAACTCTGTCTGTCTGTCTGTTACGTTTTCTCGCCTAAACCGCTGAACCAATTTTGATGAATTTTGGTATAGAGATAGATTGGACCTTGGAGAAGGACATAGGATACTTTTTATCGCGAAAATAAAACTTAAAGGGGTGAAATAGGGATGAAAGTTTGTACCGCTCTATTAGTATAGTTGCACAAGTGAATAATGAATTAAACTTCACTGACTCATGATGAGTAATTCTTTGGTTAATTGGACAATGAAATTTTTGTATAGGCGTGTAGCGCAAGATAAAACTTTCGTGAAAAAAATTGAATTATCAAAATTTAATAATCAAAATGAATCGAAAGCATAAGCAAGGTTCTACAATAAATATTTCACAAAGTACAGTAAAAAGGATTCTAGCTGAAAACAAAAAGAAATTTAAATAATCCAGAATCAAAATTAAATTCTCCGAGAAAGAACAAAATTGAAAATTTTGATTTCCAGGTATTTCTCATATTCTTTCTCACATCTATTACTATTATTGTCATCATTGTTAATTATATTGATTATTGTAATAAAAAAAAAATTAATTGTGATTTTGATTTTTTCTTTATTTAATTGTTAATATTAAATCCACACTAATATAATATATGCGAAGGTAACTCTGTCTATCTGTCTGTCTCTGTTACGTTTTCACGCCTAAACCGCTGAATCAATTTTGATAAATTTTGGCATAGAGATAGATTGAACCGTAGAGTAGGACATAGGCTACCTTTTATCGCGAAAATAATACTTAAAGGGGTGAAATAGGGGATGAAAGTTTGTATGGAGAACCCATCATTTCTTCCGTTGAACCAATTTTGATGAATTTTGGTATAGAGATAGATTGGACATTGGAGGATATAGGCTACCTTTTGACGCGACAATAAAACTTGAAGGGGGTGAAATAGGGGATGAAAATTTGTATGGAGAATCCATTATTTCTCCAGTTGAACCAATTTTGATGAATTTTGGTATAGAGATAGATTAGACCTTGGAGAAGCACATAGGCTACTTTTTGTCGCGAAAATAAAACTTGAAGGGGGTGAGTAGCGGTTCAAAGTTTATATGGAGAAATCATTTCTCAAGTTAGGGATATACAAATTCTTATTTATGCTTTTGGTAAGAAATAAAGAATGTTTTAGCGGTTTTATAATAATCCTTCAAGGCGTTACAATAGGGGATGATTTCAATTATTTTTTTTATCTTCGTATCTATAGTTAAGTTATAACCGTTAGCAGATATTTCGATATTTGTCGGAGAGATATCTTGCATCATATGTACATAAGTAAAAGTACCCAAGACATGTATAGAAAAGGGCCCTGTTAGGTGCGGTGCGAGGATCGGGAGGGCAGTGGGCGGAGCCTGTTACATGTACGATGCGAGGGAGGTTGCCGGTTCCCTACGCAGCGCATGTTTCCGGAAGAAAATGTGAAAAATTACTGGTACACGTGTAGATAATCGTTATTCTAGCTTTACCCGTGCGAAGCCGGGACGGGTCAGCTAGTATATTCATATTTCAAACGTCCGCCATTTTATTTTTTAATAATACTACGCATGTACTACTTGTTTACCACCATTGTAAAGCAATAGTTATTTACATTCGAGTGCTTGTAAGTTGTATTTTACAGCGCGACAGCTTTGTTTAAGGCACGAGCCCTTAAGGCGAGTACCTTATTAGCTGGAGCGCTGTAAAATACTTCACGCACGAGAATTGTATCAAATTTTTTGGCCGACGATAATGAAAATCACTTTTTTTAATGAGATAGGTTATACTTCTGAAAAGGGTTAGTTTAAAATCCTGGGGTTAAGTCAATTTTCAAATTTGATTTTACTTACCTTCATTAGAGTATTTCTTCTAGCGAAAATTTATTTGTAATAATAGACGTTGTTTATGACTGATAATATATTTATTTGCTCATGTTTTCTTCGTAATAAATAATAGGTAAGTATCGAAATTTGACATTTCAGCAATTTTCGCCTCGCGTATTTGACATGTATATCGATCGGTGACTATGTCGGTAACGGCGGATTTTTACAATAATGACAAATGTCGCTGCCGTGATTTTGGTTTATATAAATTAATTTTAAATATAGGAAATGTTAAAATAAAAAAATAACTTATGTAGGTAGTACTTTTTTACATGAAATTTATTATAGTAAAGATGATTTCTTTTCTAAATGCCCATAAACGTCCAGTGTATTTTGATTATTTTACCGCATAGTTAGACAAGTTACAACACAGTAAGCGTAAAATGTAGGTTACACTTGCTGTGTATACAATTGTAAAGTTCCCATTACACTTCAGGAGGGCAAAAATTATATATACTCACTTGTATATTCATGCCATTTCGCACAATGTAGTTAGCCGACTCAGCATAGCATAGTTATAAACTTTATCGTTTCACTACCCAAGGGTTTCGGATTCACTTCCGGATAAGCAATGGCTGTTGTATCTATATTTCATCATGCCATCCTCATTAGCATTGAATATAAATCACTAAATAATAATTAAGAAAACTGTACTATACCCAGTGATCTAGAGACTATCCCTATTATATCCACCACTTATCTACGAAAAATGTAAGAAAAACCTTGTATTGTAATAGTAAATAAAATTAAATAAACAAAAGTAACACTCCTGATTAGTTGTTTAAGGTATTTTAGAATGAATAATACAAGTAATTTACATTATTTTCTTTTGTAGTAATCAGAAAATCAGGAGCCATGGAGATTCCAGACGAAATTCTCCAAGTATTGAAATGCAGCAGATGCGAGGGCTTGCTGTCCTGTAGCCCCGTGTACCTGTGTACGAAAGGCGAAGGATTATGCAACAACTGTTATTCGGATGAAATGGATACGACCGCGACCAGGAACACACACTATGAGGCAGTCGCCGAGCTCCTGTTGTTCCCCTGTAAGAACCAGGACGATGGCTGCAAGGTGAAGCTCCCGTTCAACGACCGCATTAAACATGAAAAAAAGTGCCCACACATAAAATACGCGTGCCCCTTGCAAAGCTCCTCTGTTTGTGAATGGTCGGGCACTTACGATCACATTCTAAATCATTGCAAAGATCAACACTCCGATAAAGTACTAGACAGTCCAATCACAATCACACACGACATCTCAAAGTTCAGCTCGCACACTTATCTATTCCAGGCATTCCAATTTCTGTTTGTTCTCTTCACCAAAGTATGCGTTACGTCTGGGAACATTTATTATTCGATTCGGTATATAGGCAGTTCCATCGAAGCACACAACTTCAAATATAATTTAACTATTACGAGAAAAAATGAAACATTGACAAAAGAAGGTAAAGTTGATCCGCAAGACAGTTTAGCATTTCATGAAGATTCTTCGTTGGTTATAAAAATTAGTAGCTTGCTGGATATATTGGGAGGGATTGACGATACTACATTTATTGTAACAATGCAACAGCCGCAGATAAATTTGGAGGGAAAGGAAAAATGTTCGGAATGCGGTATATTGTTGATAGTGAAGGCGTATAATGATTCTGATGGTTGGAAATGTGTTCATTGTGCACCTAACAAAAAAAGGTGTGGTCTAAAATTATCTTCATATCCCAGAAATTCATTTAAGACATGTTCATATGAGACATTTCCTGAAAAACTTCCGAAACATTCTGGTTATTTTTGCGATTATTGTAAAATTTGTAATAGTTCGTTTAAAAATATTGTAGAACATTACGAGAAAGAGCATCGCAAGTATTCCAATGATACTGCGTGGCGTATAGTTGAAAAAACAGAGGATTACTTTTTAATCTCTTCAGATGCAGGAATAGCAATGTGCAAATATACTTGGACTAAATCAGATTTTGATTTATATGTATATTTACCATTGTCAAATGATCAACTAGGTAACTTTCGATGCAACGTTAAAGTAATAGAGTTGGCCTCAGGTCACATACGCACGTACACCCCTCAGATTTCGTACAATACGGATCACGACTGGCATGTAACAGTTACGAACGAAGATTTCAATGACTGGAGTGATAGTTTTGATATATTTGTATGTATTAATAAAATAAAATAATATTTAACGTAAAACGTTAATTTGTTCGTGACCGTGACGAATTTGTATGGTGCGAAGAACAAATAGATATGCATACCTACAATTTTGTATTGCAATATAAAAACTATAAAAGATCCTAAAAATCAGTTTGAAGCACAGATATACATATAAATTGACAGATAGCTTGACTCTCGTATTTCATTTGTGCCACGGAACAAAAACAACTAAGGAAAAGTGACTTCGTATTCCGTTGTTAATACAGACCGCGGCTGTTTAATGTACTGGTTACAAAGAAATCTGCAGAGTGGCGCGACAATCAGGCCTCCCATGTGTTAGATCTAAACTACATTGAATTATATATTAAAGTCAGTGTCAATTTGATTTTCTGAGAGAATATCTATATTATTTAGTTAGAAAAATGGTGAACAGTAAGTGCTATGTCCCGAACTGTATCCCAGGTTACAAATATTGGAAGGAGAAAGTCTTCATGTTTCGCTAAAATTTTATTTTATTCCGCGCAAATATAATACAAATAATAACTAACGTAATTGTCGGTGTTAAAGTTTGAAAAGAAATGACGTCATTTGTTTGTCAGAGTTTAGAAATGAGACACAAAAAAAACCGCAATTTTTAAGAATAATCGGCGAATTTTCCAATCTTGATAAATAATAGAAATTTACTAATAAATTTGAGTTATTTTTATACTGTTCAATATTCATGTTTAGCTAGAAATAAAGTTACGTTATAATGTTATAAATGAAAAATAAAAACTTGCTCCATTATTGTTTGAAACCGACAATTTCCATTTGCGCTCGAAACACACACAAGATTTTTTCTACAGTCGCCACAATGGGGTCGTCTACTATAACAAAAAATAATAATATGTACACTTCATATTTACAGTACTACTCAATAAATAACGATTATATTTTTTAATTTTAATTTGTCATTATTTTCCATTCTTCTTGAGCTATTGCTATAATCTAATTTTAGTAAATGAATGCCCTATTTTATTTTTATATTCCTTTACACAGCAGTACGCCATTTCGCTTGGTTATGTTATATACCGACAAAGCAGTCCTGACTAAACGTGGCCATTAAGAATGTAGACAAGTGACATTTCTTAACAGTTGTCCCCCAGACATTAGTTTTAAAACATTCCAAAAGAAGATTTGTTAGAAGAATTTGACAGCTTTGGCAGTTTCTAAGTCACCAGAAATCAATTTGACAGTTTTGTACAGCTATTAAGTCTATAAAATATTCCAAAAGGAGATTTTGTTGGGAGAATTTGACAGCTTTGGCAGTTTTTAAGTCACCAGAAGTCAATTTGACAATTTTGAACAGCTATTAAGTCTCCCAGAAATTAGTTTTAAAACATTCCAAAAGAAGATTTGTTGGGAGATTTTGACAGCTTTGGCAGTTTTTAAGTCACCAGAAATCAATTTGACAGTTTTAAACAGCGTTTAAGTCTCCCAGTAATTAGTTTTAAAACATTCCAAAAGAAGATTTGTTGGGAGATTTTGACAGCTTTGGCAGTTTTTAAGTCACCAGAAGTCAATTTGACAATTTTGAACAGCTATTAAGTCTCCCAGAAATTAGTTTTAAAACATTCCAAAAGAAGATTTGTTGGGAGATTTTGACAGCTTTGGCAGTTTTTAAGTCACCAGAAGTCAATTTGACAGTTTCGAACATCTATAAAGTCTCCGAGAAATTAGTTTTAAAATATTCCAAAGGAAGAATGTGTTGGGAGAATTTGACAGCTTTGGCAGTTTTTATGTCACTAGAAATCAATTTGACAGTTTTAAACAGCATTTAAGTCTCCCAGAAATTAGTTTTAAAATATTTCAAAAGAAGAATTTGTTGGGAGAATTTCGACGGCTTTGGCAGTTTTGTCACCAGAAATCAGTTTGACAGTTTTAAACAGCTTTTCAACAGTCCGGCATTTTGATTGGTTATGAAATATACCGACAGAGCAATTATAAGTCAGATTGTCTTGTGGAGATTCATTTTATAGTTGAAATTCAGACAGCGAGCGTTTCTCTACTTTGTCGCGCATGACCGGCAAAGTGACATTTTGCGTTGACAAAGCGAGCACAAATGCCTACTTTGTATATAGACTGCAGAAAAAGCCCTTTTTAAGTCTGCTATAAAGGTGTGAAAAAAGTGCTACAATGTTTCATTATTTCACGCGTTTAACGCAAAAAAGTGTCCTTTTTTCACACTTTATAAATCCATTTTAATAAAAAAGTGTACTTTTTTAACAAACGTAAATAAAATATATTTTAACAAAATACATGCATATTTGTTTTGACGAATTTTTCTTTAACTACGTGATATAACAACACAGCTTTAATGTATAATAAACAATGGTTAAAACAAATTTTAGGGTATTTAACGCAAGCCTAAGTATTTTAAGTCTAATGTTTAAAAATTATTAATATTAAAATAAAATATTTTCATGTTTATTCCTTAATTCTACTGAAAAAAACACGATGATTATCTTTTAATCTCAGCTTATGTATTTGAATTGATGGGAGGCCTGATACTAGCGCCACACGGCGGCTGTTTCAAAAAGTAGTACACTAAACGACCGCGATTTCTGCTCGAGTCGTAGAGCGTGATTTGTGCCGACATGTACGCTACCGCCATATTGAGCCGGGTCTGCAGGCGGGATATTTAAATTTTGTATTATTCGAATTGGAGTAATTTTGAAATTCATTTTTTGACAGAAATGTTGCATACATATTAAATGTAAGTCAATTTTTATAAAATACGCTGATAATTGTTGTAATTATTAATAAGAGTAAATAAAACAATATTTAATGTAACAAATAGATTTTATTGGTGGCAAAACAGTACAACTTTTGATAATTTTTTTATTTTTTCACCAGTTAGTTTTTGTGTACATACTTTTGCTGGACTACACAATCTAATTTTATCAATCAAACTATTTTTATTTATGTCATGAGAAGTATTAATTTCAAATAATCGTTTGTCAAACGAAGCAATCAATCACAGGAATCGATTTTAATTACTTGGGAAGTAAATTTAATATTGTTTTTAAACCGAAAAATAAAAATACTTACTCATGTTATGATATACCAGGAATATTTCCTCGGCTTTTACAACTTTTCACAAAACAACTGTGCACCAAAATCTGAACTTAGTCAGCAGGGTCAGCAGATGAACAGAATGACGTGACATAAACAGCGCGTCTCTTTCGTTGCCAAGGTATTATGATCACATGACGTATGACGTTATTTTCAGAGAACCTGATTGGTCATAAAGTTCCCCGGTTCAACATGGCGACTGGATACATATCGCCCCATTTCAAAGCGCCATATTCTATATGGCCCAGCTCCAGCTATCTATCAATTTATACCGAGAGTTTATTTTATCAGTAAACATAGGGTATATCATTGCCATAGTTACGGTATGAATGTTTGACAGCAATGTATTGAAGCGTTTATTTTATGAGTAAACATAGACGTTTAACATGGGAAGCAGTTTTTTGTAAATGCGAAGTGTTCCGCAGAAAATCAAGCCATGCTATTGAACATGATAATAGTACATTACATCTTGTACATTATTTAATATTAATTACTTTAATAATATTGCAAAAATTGCAATAAATTACAATAATTGTCTAATAAATAATAGTTTCAGTTTTTTACTATGCAATATGAAAAGATTTACAAATGTCTCTGTGGCGTAGTGTTCATATCAGTAGCGCATGAAGTTTTTGGTTGGAGTTCGATTCCCCATTGGGGTAATTATTTTATTTTTTTTACATAAAAATTGTTGAACTTTTAAAAATCAGTTTATATTTCCGTATTACAATCATTTAAAAATAATAATAACATTGTTATAAATAAAGAGAAAATGGTTGAGAATAATTGATTACAATAATCAAAATATTGATGTAATAACAATGCATTGTATTTTATTTGATAAATACAGTAAAGACATAATATCTAAACATATTTATTATATTTCAGTTATTTTTATTAATATCAAAGGAAATACAACGCATTGTTATTGCATCAATATTTTGATTATTGTAATCAATTATTTCTCAATTATTTTCTCTTTATTTATTACAATGTTATTATTTTTAAATGATTGTAATATGAAAATATAAACTGATTTTTAAAAGTTCAACAATTTTTATGTAAAAAAAAAATAAAATAATTACCCCAATGTGGAATCGAACCCCAACCAAAAATTTCAGACGCTACTGTTATGACCACTGCGCCACGGAGACATTTGTAAATATCTTCATATTGCATAATAAAAAACTGAAACAATTATTTATTTGACAATTTTTGTAATTTATTGCAATATTATTAAAGTAATTAATATTAAATAATGTACAAGATGTAATGTACTATTATCATGTTCAATAGCATGGCTTGATTTTCTGCCAAACACTTCGTATTTACAAAAAACTGCTTCCCATGTTAAACGCCTATGTTTACTTATAAAATAAACGCTTCAATACATTGCTGTCAAACATTCATACCGTAACTATGGCAATGATATACCCTATGTTTACGGATAAAATAAACTCTCGGTATGTATATCTGTGGTAGTAATAAAGTATAATTTATAAAATATGTTTAGTTGAGTGTTTTCTTTTAGTTACATTATATTTAAATTTTTTTTATCTTAATGTTCTTCTCTTTTTTTTCTAAGCCATTGTTTAATTTTATTGGAAATATTTGATAGAATTCTATTTTTTATTTATATTCATAGTCGTATAACCTATACAAATGTATTTTACATATAGTAACATTTAAAATAAAGATTTTGCTTGTTAATAATATTATAATTGTTTTAATATTATATAGGGATCATTGGATCTTAACCGATAGCACTGATAAGAGTTTCATTAAGGGTATATTCCAAAAATAAAATATAATAACCAAAACCATGGTTTCGGTTACTGACTGGTTCTAGTCACTGAACTCTATATTATATAGAGTTCAGTGGTTCTAGTCTGGTTTTAGTCACGTGACTATTATTATTGAAACAGTTCGGTTTCATTCGCGGGTGATTCTCGGAAACCCTAAAATTTTCTTTCAAAACATTGCGTCTACATAATCCTAAATTATGGAGTGGAAAATTAAAATACTTCACAATGTAAACCGTAGAAAATAGATGCAAACATCCCAGGAAACACACACATATTTGATATATAACTATCAAGGAGAAATCTCAGCACAATGGAATTGTAATGTGATTTATCCTTGGTAGTTATATATCATATATGTGTGTGTTTGCTGGGATAAAAGAGTCAATAAATAGTATCTAACCGCACTAACCTATAAAATCTGACATCTTATGAAGAAGGACAGAAGATGTTAACCGGCATAACCGAGGAAAAATCATGGTTGCGTTGGTGCGCTTCGGTTGCAACCATTTTAACCGGAACCATGTTTCATAATGTACAATTTTTACCATTTGATATTATTGGAACACTTTTGGTTAACCACGGTTAAAATTTGTTATTTTTGGAATATACCCTAAATATCTATAATGCCACGGTCCTATCGACAAACCAAAAATCTGATGTGGCAAGCACATGACCTCCCGCCAATTCCATATTTAAAATAACAATGAACTGTAAGTAACCACTTCCGATTGATCGTTTTGGATTGTTTTTCCTGAAAAATCTGTTAAAAGCTCCAAATTAAGTGCCACTTCCGGTTTATCATATATAGTCAAAATCTAATATATTGTTTCAAATTATATACCGGGTGTCTACTTTTATTTCCGAACATTGGAAATTCAATGTTAAAATTTTGATTCGGCGATATCTCCTTACCTATTAATTTTAAAACAAAAGTGTAATGAAGATGAATGTTCAGAATAAAAAACTGCGTTGATTGAATACCAAGTTTGTTGGTCAATTGTTTTTATGTAGAAGCAAAAGAAAATACACGATTTAAGGCAATTATCAAAGTGCCATGAAAAAGAAAACAATAATTTATATTTCTTGTCTGTGGCATATCTGACAGATTTGACATTTCTTTTTATTTTATTATTATTAGAATAAATGGAAAAGTTAATCTAGAAGAAAAAAATAATAATCACAAATTCTAATAAGACTAAAATAAAAAGAAATATCAAATCTGTCAGATATGACAGAAACAAGAAATATAAATTATTGTTTTTTCCCATGGCACTCTGATAATTGCCTTAAATGACGTATTTTCTTTTGCTTGTAATTCGTACATAAGAAACAATTATTGTACAACAATGCTGGATCACGTTGATGCAGTTTTTCATTCTGAACATTTTTCTTCCATACAGAAGTCTTAAATACTAAATTTGAAAAGTTTTGGATTATATCAATATATTTTTCACGAATATCTGTTCAGAACTTCAAGTAAAGTATCATTTCCGGTTTATCAATTTTAACCAAAATCTAATATGTTGTTCGCCTTAATATGAAAGTCGTAAATAATAAAATTGAAAAGTTTAAAATTATATTTTAATATAGTTTTTCATTAAAATATGTTATAAGCTTCAAATAAAGTACCACTTCCGGTAATCCAATTTTACCCAAAATCTAATCAACTTTTTATATTAATGCAGAAAGCTTAAATACGGAAAATAGAAATTATTGAAAGTTTGATATGTTATCGTGGACAAAAAAAAATCGTCACACACACACACACACACAGGCATCATTGTAAAAATTCTTTAATTCGAACTCATGGAAATGATTTTTTTTTTTCAATAAATATATTATGTTAAAATTTTTATTTGCAAAATCGTATTGTGGGGACCCTAATTTGTGGTTATTCACTGAAACTCACTATCAAATTTTTGGATCGAAAACTTACCTATGGTATGGCGGGAGGCAATGATACCTCTTCCATAGGTTTTTCTATTGATTCGGTCTTCGTACTTCTTATAGTTCTCGATATAATAATGGTGGGCTATTTAATAATAATAACGCTTTGTTGCATGATTAATAATATTACATCGCAATCGTCAAATATTGTTAACAAAAACAAGTTAAAAATAAAAAAATCTGTTGTGGCCAGCACAAAACCTTCCGTCAATTCGATGTATTTTGTACATATCCTATACCAAAAGTTCCTTGAAAAAGATTCTATATATCCTGTATAATTGTAACAAGAACACACTATTTTTTACATATCCATACTGAAAGTTCCTTTGAAAAGATTCTAAAATCTAATAAAAATTTTCTTTTCCCTATTTTATTAGATGTCGCTGTTTCTTACTTTTCTCTTCTACTCATTCCTGTCCAAAGCACCTTCGTGACACAGTTCTTCCTCTCTCAAATCTTCTGCTATACAGTCCTTCCATCTTCTCTTTTGCCTTTCTCGTACTTCTGGCATTATAAGTTCCTATCTTGAGGCGAGGCCGCAATTGCAAGTCACTGGCGAGGGACACTCTGTCAATTATAATATCACTTTCAGATCATATACTTTCCACTTTGGCTTTGCACTTGCCACCGACATCTGTCAATTAGATTTTTTCAATATATCTGTTGTTTTCATAATTTTTGCAAAGCTGACTGATTTTCGAAAGTTAATCTCTCTATAACTCTATATCTATTGAATATGAAGGAAAATGTATAATCGAACCGTATAGAGAATAAGATATTCTTTCTATTGATAATCACATAAAATGTCGAAAATGATATTTAACTGCGATTTTTCAAGAAAAACTGTTAAGAACTTCAAATAAGGGTACTTCCGGTTGACCAATTATAACCAAAATCTAATCAGCTCTTCATAGGGTTGTAAGGTAGAGGAATACGAAAGAATCTTAATTTTTAGAATTGTAGTTTTGGAGTTATCGTCGGAGAAATTTGTCACACACACGGACACACACACACATACAGACATCATCATAAAACCAGTAAAATCGTATTGTAGGGACCTTAAAACGTGCTTATTCATTAAAAACTCACCAGCGAATTTTTTGACCAAAGACAATACCTCCCTTACCTAAAGGTGACGGAAGGTAAAAATCTGATGTGGCCAGCACATGACCTCCCGCCAATTCCATGTTTAAAATAGCAGTGAGCTTTAAGTAAATTATGCTCCGGCAAAACCCTAAAATCTAATTCCTAAAATCCTAAATAATCACTAGATTTAGGGTACATAAATTTAGGATTTAGATATTAGGGTGATAAAAGTGCAACATCGGACACAGCCCTAGTGCTGTGCAAACTGTGGGATAAAAAATTCCTCAGAATTGTATTGCCAAATGCAACATTTCTTTTTCATCACTCTGTATTTTAGGAACATCAATATAGCTACAATTTAAATTTTTGTCAACTATTTTCTCCTTTCACAACACTTTGCACTATGAACTATCCACGGCTATCATTCAAGTCTCGTTCGATAACTTCTTGTTGAACATAAATCACTTTCACTTCAATCGGAACATTTAAATCCGAAACTATTTTCTCGTTCTTTTTATTCATTTTGCCTTTGGAATGATATTCTTCCATATGCATTTTCAGGCTACATTTTTGTGTGAATGTTATTTATTTATTTATTTATTGAAAGTAAACAGGCACAAGGGCCTAATTACATAGTTTCATTAAAAACTAACTTATACACTAAATTAACTTACTCAAAAAAATGCTTTCAAATACTTAACTAATGTAACTATATTATCTGTATATATATCTACATTATTGTTATTAATATTATTACAAATTAGGCAACATCTTATTAAAGGGGAATTTTTCCTAATTTCTAAGTATCTTTTAATATAAAATATATCTTTTGGTTTCGAAAAAATATACATTGGAACATAAAAAGGTAATTTTGATAGTAAGTTAGGACACCGAATAATATTCTGAACTATTTTACAAATAAAAATAATATCTGAAATGTTTCGTCTGGTTTCTAATTTCAAGAAGTTAAAAATGCTTAGTAGTGTTGTATATGGCATGAAAGTTGGATAAGTTCTAAATTTCTTAAAGTACAGATATCTTAAAAATTTCTTTTGAACTTTTTCAACTATTTCCTTAAGATATAGCTCAGATGGATTCCAAATTACACTAGCATATTCTAGTTTAGATCTTACTAATGCATTAAAAAGAAGAACAAGTGGTTGAGTTGATCTGAAAAGATACGAGTTTCTTATTATATAACCTAATGATTTTACTGCACTGTTTACTATTATATCTATGTGATTATTAAATTTCAAATTTTCTTGGAAGTTTATTCCTAAATCTTTAATGTCGGGTTTTTTGTATATTACTCCATTATTTATTAAATAATTATAATTGCTATTAGTTTTCTTTGTGGAATATTTAACATGGTAACATTTATCTAAATCTTTTTGTAATAATTCGGCGTCATTTTGATCGTTTAGTGCTCGAAAAATTTTGAAGTTATCAGCAAAAAGAAGTTTGTTTGAATTTTGGTTATGTTACACATAGGGCAGACAAACTGTTTTACTTTGGTGTCATTGTTCAAATGTCTTTTTAAGCTTCTTTTCACTGTAAATAATTTATTACAAAAGGGGCAATTATAAGATGTATTTGTATTTTCTTCTTCTTTATCAGAAATATATATATTCTGTTCATTTATTCTCATAATTACATTCCCTTCCTTAATATCAATTTCATCCTCTCACTGAGAAGTATTTGATTCATGCTAAAATTCGCATATCCAGATTTTAGTGGATAAGCACGTTTTAAGGTCCCTATAATTCGATTATAACATTTTACGATGATGTCCGTGTGTGTGTGTGTGTCTATGTTGGAACCACGGTTTCTCAAATACTATAACATTTAAAAAATATTGAACTGCAGTTTCCTCAGTCTGACAATCCTCGGAAAAGTTGATTAGATTTTGGTAACAATTGGACAACCGGAAGTAATAGTTTCTTTAAAAAAATCTTCTAAATATTATTTTTTGAAAATTTCTGTTATTACTATTAATACTACTATTGAAGAACAAAATTCTACATCTGATGCATTTAAAAATTTTATTATATCTTGTATAGATTTAGAGATAAAGGCACTGTAATATATAGAATAGTCTAATCGCAGAGGCCAAGACCATAGACACTAAGGAAACCAGTTGATAAATTCAAATGTTTATAACACTGTTTGAAAATGATAGATGTCAGTGTCAAAAATCAACAGTTTTAGTTACATTCCGAAAGCTTTTTCTGGCAAGTACATTTAATCTTTCTTATTGTTTTATTAACTAAATATTTAAAATTGTAGGTAACATGCATATATCCATACGAAATAGCGCCAATCTTGTTAATGAATAGGAAGAATCTCTGATATTTAGGAACTTCCTCATACAATGAAAAATAGATAAAATTACAATTGTATGTGTGCAGAAGACATGTTAAATATAATAAAAACAATATTTGCGTAGTACTGTAATGATTTTATTATAAAACGACGGTTCGACAGCGAAGTGCAATACAATACTTATATAACATAAAATGGAAATGGCAAGAGGTATTGTCCAGGCCATAACAGATTTTTACCTCCCGCTACCCTTGGTAAGGGAGGTATAGGGATCGTGCTAAAAATCACATATCGAGATTTTAGTAAATGACCACGTTTTAAGGTCCCTAGAATCCAATTTTAACATTTTCACGATGATGTCTGTATGTGTGTGTGTATGTATGTGTAGGAATTTTGTCTTCACTCTAACTCAAATACTATTATTCAGAAAATTCTGAAACCTTGTATTTTCACCCTATTCTAATATGAAAAGAAGCCATTAGATTTTGGTGTAAATCGGTGAACCGGAAATGGCACTTTACCTGAAGCTCATAATAGTTTTTCTTCAAAAAATACGATTAAATGCCATTTTTTCGCATTTTATGTCTTATGAAAATTAAAGATTATTGAATTTTCTACAGGAATACATTAATACTTTTTCTATATGTTTTACAGATAAATTTAAAAATAATTTTTTTTATTAGTCGCGAAGCCTAAGGTAAACACAATTCCTTTGTTATACAGTTCATATTTCAAATGAATGTAACTGACAGTAAATGTCACTGTCAAAAAACTAATCATTTCAAATTAATAATAGTGATATTTTAAAAAGAAAATAATAAATAAAGCAATAGTTTTCTGCAATGGAACAGTTTGCAGCGTTAGGAAATATGTAGGTATGTATTTAAATTAATAAAAATTAAATAGCGGGAGGTTTTGTGTTGGCCACATCAAATTTTTTTTTAAATGATGTGTATGTGTGTATTTCTGGATGTTGGAGGGACGATTCTTCAAAAACTATAATACTTGTTTAACTATGAATTCCTCAATCTGACATTCCTGGGAAGAGCTGATTAGATTTTGGTAACAATTGGATAACCGGGAGTAGTAGTTTCTTAAAAAATTCTTCTAAATATAATTTTTTGGAATTTTTTCTTATTATAAATATTGAAGAACATAAAATTCTCCATCTAATACACTTAAAAAATTTATTATATCTTGTATAGATTTAGAGATAAAGATACTATAATATATAGAATAATCGGATGTCATACATCGCAGAGGCTAAACTCAAATGTTTATAACATAGTTTGTAAATGATAGATATTAGTTTCAAAAATCAACAGTTTTAGTGGCATTCTGAAAGCTTCTTCTGGGAAGTACATTTAATCTTTCTTATTGTTTTATTAATTAAATATTTAAAATTGTAGGTAAAATGCAAATATCCATCAGAAATACCGATAATCTAGATAATGAATTGGAAGAATCTCTGCTATTTAGGAACTTACTCATACAATGAAAAATAGATACAATTAGAATTGTACTTATGCAGAAGACATGTTAAACCCAATAAAAACAATATTTGGGTAAAGTTCGTATTTTTTTTTTTGTTATAAAACGACGGTTCGATAGCGAAGTGTAATACAATACTTATACTGGTGTCTCAATAAGCTTGCTCACTATTGGTAACTTTTTTATTTGAAGAGATACGAGGTTGGTTAAATGAGCAAAATTGTGCCATTTTATATTAGAAAATTGGTCATGTAGACAAAATAAAAATTGGGTCAGCGGTTCTCAAAATTTGGGACAATATATATTTTTTAAATGGAACTATATATTTTTTATTATCTTATTGGAAAAAGTATTTTTTTCTCTTTCCAATAATAATAATAATAATAATAAACTTTATTGACATCAGTCAATGGCGGGGTTCAGCCAACGGCTGCTCTTCCACCCAACCAATACATACATGAAACAATTATTAATTATTAAAGTAACAAAATAACGAAATGCCAACACAATACGATAATTAAAAAGAATCAGAAATGGATAACAATTTGAATTTTACTTTATATAATACATTTTAAGAAAATAAAATAAAAATATGAATTATAACATAGATATTCAACAACAAACAAAACCAATAACATTTAACAATCAAATAACGCATTTATTCTCCTTTTAAAAGACTGTATACACAGAGATTTTAATTCATTTGGAATAGAATTATATAGCGAGGGTGCAAGATAAGAGAAACAACATTTAAATTTAGACTTGTTGAAAGGTGGTACAGCATATAAATCCCTACCCCTTAGACCGTAGTCATAATTCTTCAGGGTCAATTTATCACATAAATAGGAAGGAATTCCCGTCATTTTAATTTTATGAGTGAGAATGAGGAAAGATTTTTGGATTCTAACATCAATATCTTGCATTTTAGCCAGTGTTCTATATTCGGAAATGTGGTCATATTTTCGCACACCATAAGCATAACGCAAACAAGAATTTTGCAGAACCTTAATCCTGTTCTTGTCAATTTGTGTCAAATTAGGACCATATACGCATAAACAATAATCAAATAATGATAAAATTAAGGAGTTTACTAATCTTACTTTTACTTGTGTTGATAGTATATGTCGAAATTGATACAAATGCCGTAGTTTGAGTATGGCTATTCTAAGTTTATTGTGCAGGTGCATTCTAAAAGTTAAACCTTTATCTATATGCAGTCCTAGACTCGTGGTAACAGTACTGCTTGTCAATATTACCCCATCTAGTATAATGTCTGGCACAGATTCCGAGCCAAATACCATCAAAGTAGATTTATTCGGATTAATTTTGAGACCATTGCTTTTCACCCATAAAGACAATCTTTCCAAATCAGCATTTATAAAAGTGCATTTTTCATTTAGCTTTTCGACGGCAACAGATGTTAAAATTTGTGTATCGTCAGCATAAGAATGCACATTCTGCATCTAAATCATGTGAAACGATTATTCTAATTCTTCAAACAAACGTAAAAATTAATTATAAATTTAAAGTTTTTAGTCTAGGCAGCTATGGATTTATGACAAAAAATAAACAAACTCATTATTTTTAACTGTCATTTAAAACTAAATTTGGATTAGAGCAGTAAATTAACACAAAAAAACGAAAAGGTTAAATGTTTTAGTTTTAAGTGACAGTTAAAACAATGCATTTGTATATTTTTTTTTGTCATAAATCCATGGATGCCTAGACTATAAACTCATAAAAACTGTAACTTCATCATTAATTTTTACGTTTATTTGATGAGTTAGAATAATCGTTTCACATGATTTAGATGCAGAATTTAAATCTCTATAACTTTTACCTGAAGCATTTTTACATAAAATAATTACGTAACGTTTGCGCAAAGAAAATCTGAATTCCCATGTTAAACGCCTTTGTCTCGTTTTTCGATTTACAACCTGTACAATTTTTTGAAATAAACGAGTTATTTACGTTTAAAGATAAAAATTATCTTTTATTAGTTTATTTAGTCAAGTAAACCATGGAAACATTTGTCTTTTATAAAATTATTATTTTATTAACTTATTTTACAATAATAACAATACAATTAAAGAAAATATTCAAATTGAAGCCATTATTTCTTTCGCACATTTCAGCTCTTTTGGAAAGAGAGCCGACCGTTCTACGTAATTGGTGTCTAGATAGATATAACTTTCTTATAACAAGATCATATCTAACTTTTCTTTATTTGTAAAGTTATTAAACATTATTAAACACAGAGAACTTTACGGGAGAAATTATTAAACGTCAAACAAACAAATAATCAATTGTTTCCATGGCTTACTTGGCTAAATAAACTAATAAAACAGTTTACAAAATTTTAATTTTTAACCGTAAATAACTCGTTTATTTGAAAAAATGCTACAGAAACAACAATACCTTATTGGATAGAGAAAACAATACTCTTGTCAATAAGATAATAAAAAATATATAGTTCCATTTAAAAAATATATATGTCCCAAATTTTGAGAACCGCTGACACAATTTTTATTTTGTCTACATGACCAATTTTCTAATATAAAATGGCACACTTTTGCTCATTTAACCAACCTCGTATCTCTTCAAATAAAAAAGTTACCAATAGTGAGCAAGCTTATTGAGACACCCTATATAACATAAAATGGAAATGGCGAGAGGTATTGTGCTGGCCACAACAGATTCTCTTTTTAATTATGCCCTTCAATTCATCGTACATATATTTATAGTCACTAGTATTTTCTTCCAACGGCTCTTCTTTAATCAAAATTTCTTCAAAATGCTGCATGTCTGTTTCTACAATGTCGCTTCATCTTCTGTTGTATTAGTGGTGATTGTGTTAATTTGAGTTTTTGAGGAACTGCATGTCTGTTCTATGTTGTCTTGGCTACATTGTGCCTCGGTTGTGCTCTGAAATAGAAATATTTATTTATTTATTGAAGTTTGATAAAAGAAGAGTACATTTTTAAAGTGCAACAACTGATTTCGATTTTCCTCTGACGCTGCTTGGTCCAATAAGTATTTTAAGATGCGAATAAACCAGCCAGTATTATAACTAAAAATGGCAATGACAAAAGAATAAAGTGACACTAATGATGGTGATAAACATTTTACTTATTACACTAGTTAATGTTTGAGGAATTTGAAAAGTGTTTGAATGAAGAAAAAGTACCTACCACTTTACTGTTTTCCTTTTTTGAGTACAAGAAAAAATTTACTTTTTTTCCCAATCATAGGAAATTCAATGTTAAAATTTTGATTTGGCGATATTTCTTTACCTTAATTTTTGAAGAAAAATGTCCAGAATGAAAAACTGTATCGATTGAGTACTAAGTTTGTTGATAATTGTTTCTTATGTACGAGTTAGAGACAAAAGAAAATACAAGATGTAAGGTAATTATCAGAGTTTGATGTGGCCAGCACATTACCTTCCATCAATTCTATGTATTTTATACAAATCCCAAAAAGTTCCTTGGAAAAGATTCTATATATCCAGTAAAATTGTAACATGAACTTGTACTATTTTTTACGAATTCCTTTTAGTTTAAATTCTGTATATTTTTTAAATCCAACGTTTCGGCAACATTCACTGCTGCCTTCTTCAGGGAAAAGCATAAATGAATTACTCGGGAGCCGTTTAAGAGCTCAATCCGCAGCACCCCTTTTGGCCGGTAACTCGGACTTTGGACCCGTCATAGTCCTCGGGTAGTACCAATTAAAAAAGTGGTAATACCAGTTAAAAAGGTGTTAATACTGGTTGTATCAAAACATTTTATTTAGGAACAAATTAAATGCTCGTAAAAATAATTCATGTCGGGCGGTATTATTTTGTGGATACAAAATTCACAGTGCTTGTTATACCTATAAATTTTTGCATAGTATAATATAAATATAATAATGTTCAATAAAAAGAATAAATATTCGGTAAAATTTGTAAATACAGAGTAAAAATAATAAAGTTAGGTTATGATTTATATTTTTACTAGGCATTTAGTACTTTTTTACTGTGCGTAATTGAGAAATTTTTATAATTATAATGGAGTACTTACTTAAATATAACACATTTCAATATTGCGTCTACCTACATATTCTTGGTAAGCTTTTTGATTATTTATCATGCAAAATTAATTAATATATTTAGCATTTTATTGGCATCTATTTTAATATTTTTATTTTTACCCTTGGCCCTTGTACTCTTCCGTAATTTTGTACAGTCTACGATAAAAACCTAAGTTTATTCATTAAATGCATATTTTTTGTGTATTTTATGTACGAACCCTTTGTTTTTTGGTCCGTGGCATAGAAAAGAGAGTATATATTGAGTGGTACGAACGTATAAAAATAACTACCTTCTACAAAATGATGCTTGCAAACTGTAGTATTTTAATTTGTTGTCATTTAAATTGAATTTTTTTTAAAAGTTGTTTTGGTAACCACATTTTTTGTGGAAGGAAAATAGAGGAAAAAGTAAAATAATATTTACAAAAAAATTATACCTATACTATATGTAATTTCAATATTAGATTTAGGTATACCAATTTTTTTATTGACGGTAAATTATGTATTTAATGATTTTTATATAGAATTTGGTGAATTTGAATTTTCTTCCAACATAGTTGGCAACACTGAACAATACTGCTTATTTTTGTTCTTGTTTGAGATAAGAGCATTCTTCTGTGGCTTTGTTTTATTGTGTTGTAAGATCACCATTCAACAGACCGAAAATATTAACGGTTGCAGCCTTACATTTCAAGTAATCTACAAGTATTGTGACATATTTTTATTCCTGTTTTGCAAAGTAGGTAAGTTTACTCATAAATTTTACAATTTTCACCTGTTGCCGCTGTAGGTTAGGAATCATGCTAAAAATTACATTTCATCATCAAAATATTTTTTTTATGTACTTGGAACATCGGAACGGAAATAATGGGGGAAAAATAAAAAACTACGTATTTTAAAATTTGAAAAAAAGGTCTGTAACAAAACTTATCAGTCATCTATTACATCTTCTTTTCATGGCAGGTAGACGTTGACAGTAGTTTAGCACATTAAATAATTATTTTTGGTCTATATTTGTATTATATACTGTATACGCCGCATTGGGAATGCGTGCAAATCTCTAACTTACAAATCTTGCCTTTTACATTTCTTGCTTTTTACATTTTCTAATTGCCAAATCTATCCCTGTACATTTCTTGCCTTGTACATGTCTAGTCTTTTACAAATCTTGCCTTTGACAAATCTGTCCCATGAAGTTGTTGCATGTTGAGCCATGTTCACACGAGAACATTTTACGTGTACATTCACAGCAAGTCAATGTCCTCCGTACACTCCGAAAAGAAAATATGTATTTCAGGACCAAGTACTTAAAATTATTTTATTTAACAATAATTAAAATTTTAAGGAAATATCTGATATTAATAAGTTATACTGAAACAAAAATAGTAGTGTTTTATTATTCGCAGTTATTAATAATTACGTACGTCCATTAATGAAAATTTGTAACAAATAATTAAATTAACAGCAAGCTTTTACATTAATGTTGTATACATAATAAAACACATTTTTTTAGTATACATAAAAGACGGAGATCAGGGTTAATGAGACTCCGAAAACGACAAAAGCTGACTGTAGGCTTCTGCATCTTGAAATAGTTTGCTGTGAACAAACCGCACTAACGCCAAATTTAAATAACTGTCATCTGTCTAATGTTACATATTCTTGTTTTTATGTATTTAAAACAAAAAAATATATATGCGTAGTTTGTTTTAAAACACATTATATTGAAGTAAATATTTATAAACTCCAAGAAATTATGTTACTGTGGCTCTGTCGTTATTCAGCGAGAGTGAAAGAATTTTCTTCCAAATCTCTGTACGATTTTGAACTTTTGCAAATTACAATGGCACAAAAACACGTGATTCGTTTTTCTGCGATAAGTTTTTTTATGGATGAAGAGAGACTTATTGCCCATGGTGAAAATGCAGTCGAATCAAGTCCGTGATGTCCATGAAATGATTTATGATGCAGATCTTAATATTAAAAAAAGAAAATTGCATACCAGTTTTAAAGAGAAATATTATAATGTCAAGGTAAGTTTAGTTTTGTATCATAAATTTTATCGTATTTGTTTAAAATGAAGACAAATCCATTAAAAGTGTTTCGTGTGCATGCCCTACACAGGTAAATTTCGTTGCCATCACATGCGTCAGCTGTTCATGCACATTACAACATTTCCGTAACGGACAGGGCTTGTTCCTGATCGAGGAAGAAAACAACTGATACTATAGTGCAAACAGTTGAAGATCTATATCCTTCAGCACCACTGATCGCGCAGTTTCTGAGAAAGATGTTGAAGAATATTACCCATATTTGGAAGAGCAGTGAGTTTCAATCATTGTGGAGTTGCCACTTTCTCGCCGGTGACCGAGAAGGTTTTCTTATAGCCGACCTTTTACCACCAAGCGTTAATTTAAACATACCATCATTTTTAATGTCTACAGTTCACGATGGAACAAATTTGGAAAACAAGAAATATTGCGAGGGCAAGAATACACGTAGAAAGGGCCATAGGAAGAATTAAAACTTTTCAGATATTACATATGATTTGTGGGGCTTTGACAAAATAATACCTGCTTATAAGGGAAGTCGAAATATTTTACAATGAACAAAGTACCTATGTAATCGATTTTTTGTAAATATGTACAAATGCCTGACACAAGCTTTTAATGCATACGAGTTACAAATTTATAGGGTATGTAAGGAATACAAAATAGATTAACATGTACTAATAAACTCATAAAATTGTAATAATCTTTCTTAATTTTCTGTTATCTCTCATTTCAGTTATTAATTTTGTTTATTTTAACTTTTTGCATCTCCTACATGCCCTATAAATGTGTAACAAGTGTTCATTAGATAACATCTTTATATTATTTATGTACGTACGTGACAAATATATCTTATTATAGGATAATCTACGTTTCAAATTTTGCATAACTATTTCTTTTTACTTCCATGTACTTCGTACAAGGAAGTATTGTAATCGTGAAAAATTTCGCTTTCCAGATTTCAGCGGAAATATCTATTTTGACCATCCCTGAATCCATTTTGACTAATTTCGTCGTGACGTCTGTACATACGTGCGTATGTATGTACATATATCTTATAACTCAAAAACGGTAAGCCATAGAAAGTTGAATTTTATATTTAGGACTGTTACAACATCTAGCTGTGCACCTCATCCCTTTTTGGTAATTACATAACTTCCGGAAGTGGTACGTTATTTGAAGCCTATAATTGATATGAAAGAATTATATTAAAATATAATACAAAACTTTTCAAATTTGGTATATAAGACTTTTATATCAATGAAAATAACATAATAGATTTTAATTAAAATGGGGTAACCCGAAGTGATACATTACCAAAAGCTGTGAAGAGTTTTTCTTGAAAACAAATCTGAAGTGGCCAGCACATGACCTCCCGCCAATTCCATGTTTAAAATAGCAGTGAACTTTAAGTAAAGTATCACTTCCGGTTGATCGTTTGTAAATAAAATCTAATTTGTTGTCTAATAAATAGAAAAGTCTGTAATACGAAATATTGGATTGTTTTATTGTTTTTCCTCAAAAATCTAGTTGAGCTCCAAATTAAGTACTACATCCGATTTATCATATATGGTTAAAATCTAATATGCTGTTTCAATTTATATATGAGTTTTAAATACCAAATTTGAAAAGTTTTAGATTATATTTTAATAGACTTTAAGGAAAAATCGTCACACACACATTCTTATAAAAATCAGCATCAACTTTCAGCTTCTAGATGCTCTAAAACGTAATCTTTGTAAATTCTTCGCCGTATATGATCCATTTCATAAATGTGTAGTTGTAAATTAATATTAATTTATAGTGCTGCAAAAATAGAAAATTTAAATCAGATCATCCTGTACATCTAATATTTATATATGATGAAAAATATATTATTTTTACAAACCTTAATTTCATTAGAATTAAATATTTTACCATCATATTCTCCTTAACACGGTTTCATTATTAATTTTAATGTAATTGCTTCGTCAAAATTAAAGTATTGTTTTTGTTTGTCGCATAGGCAAGAAAATAAATTATATTATATATTCATATTTAAAGTTATTTACTAAATGTTATTATCGTAGAATTGAAGATTGCACCATTATATTCAATTTTAATTAGTAAAAGTTGCTAAAAAATTATATTCAATGATTTTTTTTACGAGAAAAACTGTTAAAAGCTTGTATAAATGATATTTCCGGTTATCCGATATACACTAAAAACTATAATGACCTCTTCCCACATTAGTATAGAATGGGTATACAAAATTTTCTGATTGATAGTATTTGAATAATCGTGTCTACACGATACACACACACATACCTACAGACATCATTGTAAAAATGTTAAAATCCGATTCTGGGGACATTAAAACGTGCTTATTCACTAAAATCTCTATGCGATTTTAGCACGATCCCTATACCATACCTCCCTTACCTAGGGTAGCGGGAGGTAAATATGGTTTTATTTTGATTTTAGAAATTAATGCTTCAAATAATAGTTTCAGAGAATTAAATTCTGCGTTTAGCACATCAAGAATTATAAAATCAGTCCTTTGTATAAGCGAGATATGTAAATTTAAAAATTATTTACTTTTTTTGTTTTTTTAATTAAGTTTGCTATGAATTAGGAAAAAAAATAAAAAAATTCATGTCAATGTCAAATAATGTAAATACGTAGAATTTCATGATTGGATCTGTTATAACACATAATTTATTATTAACAAAATATGTATCCGCGGTAACCACCGTCAATAGATGGCAGCATTGACATCTTCGTAGTGGGGAAAACATTGTATTTTGTACATTGATGGTATAGAAGTAACATCGAATTTTTTATTTAGTTCTCTTTATTTACGTGAAATAATTAATTAAAATAAGATGTTTATCTCATACGGAGATATCTACATATATTTAAATGGTGCAGTAAGGCCAATAGTGGAAGAAGAAGCAACATTTAAAGATATTGTAGTTAGTAGAAAAGTTTGTAAGGTAACATTGAAAATTTGTAATATTTTAGCTGGTCATATAATAATATGTGGTTTCCAATTTAATAAAGAAAACAATGTGGAAATTCACGGTCTTTGTTTACAAACATTTAATTTAAAAGGGATTCCACAAAATATCCGCATTTGTCTTGAAAACAATATACAACAGTGGAAGTGTACGTTGTATTTGGAAAGACACTTTTAATTTATTGGTTTTAAAATCATTATTTATTATATAACTGCATCCATGTATGGATCTAGGAGATCCAAAAAAAAATCTTCTCTAACGATTGCCTTATCAGCGGTTCTGCCACCAAAAGCAGAACTTACGAAACATAATAACGCCTGTCGGTGTAACTCCAATTAGATATTTTAAAGTATGTCTTTTTTATAATTAAAATATGATCTTATCTTGCGACTCAAACACTTTGATTTCTGAATATCAATTTCAGTGCACTCTAGCACTACTCTAACATTTCTGATGTTTTAAGAAATATTTCGGAATAGGTATTTAAAATGTGTTGTTCTCTTATCAGGTATGAAAATAATTGTTTTTAAAATTGTAAGTATTTCTAGCATTTCCCAAAAATATATTCTAGCAGTTGAATATGGTAAATTAAAAATGACACTTATTACCTTAAGTGTATTATTCGTCTTTAATTTAAAAAGAAATATTTTATTAGTAGGACAGGCATTCTTTTTCAAAAGAGATCTTTTATTTGGGTTTTTTCCTGTAAATATTATTAAAAAAATATATTGAAACTGTTATACGATTTACCTTGATAATAATCCGAAGGCAGAAAATGAGCAGAACACACATTCATATATCGTGTCACTTTCTTTCCTATTTTTAACGCAATTACCCATTTTTTCGCATTTCTTTGTCCTTTGGGAAGTAGTGCATTGATATTTGTGTACTAAGGTAATTATTGCACTGCGGTACAGAGCAATATTGGTTACATTTCCTAGACATTTCTCTCACTTTTGCTTAGTTCTTATGCTAGTACAATTCACATGCCGCAATGTTTTCCCCACGACTCGCATTTTTAATTTCGCCACCAGATGTCAGATACTTTGTTGGCTCTCATCAATAGTTAGGCGTACAAGGAAATCATGTGGTGTCCACATCAGTTTTTTTTTCATGTCCAATATTTTTCAAATACATTTTTATTAATAGATTATATTGCAAAATATTATTATAGTGTTATAAAATTAACTTTATAAGAAATAATTTTTAATTCTAAAAAAGTTTTTATTTACTCTACTTGATAGATGACAGCTATTTAAATTTAGCGCTAGTACGGTTCGTTCACAACAAACTCTTTCAAGATGCAGTTAAGAAACCGGAAGACTAATTTTCAGCTTTTGTAATTCCCGGTCGATTTTGACGTTATCACTTTCGGAGTCTATATTTTTTTATCTGGATAAAAAGGCAGTAGTTACATTCTATATTTATCTTTGAATAAATATATTAATTTTATAAGTTTACTTGAAATTCAGATATGGTGTGGATTGCGAACACGCACAGTATGTAGTGTAGTACGATTGAAAGTTTTTGTAAAACCACAAAAGTGTACCTATATATTTATATAATTTTACATAAATATGTTATATGTTTATTTTGTTACAATTAATCTCCAAATCTCTTGTTGATTTTGTGACAGTCATGTAGATAGTATTTTATATGTTTAAAAAGCATGTAGTTTCAATTGAATAAATAGATTATCTTACAATTAGAATAATACAACCTTTTAGTTTAATTTCTGTATAAATTTTAATTTAAACCAATGTTTCGGCCGCATACACTGCTGCCTTCTTCAGAGAAAAACAACATAAATGACATAAATAAATAGTTATAAACAATAGAAACAAGTAAGCAAGGAAATATAAAAAATCTTAAGTGTGTACTCTTATTTTAAAGTTACATTACACTTATAGAATGAGATGTATTGAGTCTGGGGCTCCAGATTTTGGAAACTACCTGTATGATTAGTGAATTTAAAGTAATTTTTACGAAATCGCAGATTTTTGGAATAAGTTTGTTAACGCTAGTGTTTTAGGAAAAAAATCTTAAGTTTTTAATGCCTTCAAATGAATCCTAAAGTGGCAAAAGCTTCCGTAGAGTTATTGTTAAAAATATTTGTGGTTTTAGTGGTTCTTTCTTATGCAGATTATGAATACATGTGATTTTACGGGAAATTTTTAGTGATTTAGGGTTTTTTACAGTAGTTTTGTGATGCAAGTATGTACACTACGGAGAAACGGATCTAGCTGTAAAGAGGATATTTTTTTTTATTTGTTTGGAAGGCAATCTATTTTCCGCATTTTTGGAATATTAATACGGTTTCGAAACTATAAAGTGTTTCATACTGCAGAAGTTTTAATACACACAGAGAAAAGGATACAAATTATCATTTATTTATATAGCAACAGAACTACCAGAAGACTTGTTCTTATTTCCAATTATTAACTCTGTTCTCCTTCTTTTATGTATACTAAAAAAAAATATGTTTTACTACGTGTACAATAATAATGTAAAAGCTTGCTTTTAACTAAATTATTTGTTACAAATTTTCATTAATGGACGTACCTACGTAATTGTTAATAATTATTTCTGTTTAATAAAGCATTACTATTTTTGTTTCAATATAATTTATTAATTTCAGATATTTCCTTAAAAATCAAATTATTGTTAAATAAAATAATTTTAAACACTTGGTCCTGTAAATTATTTTCTTTTCGGAGTGTATACAGGTCTTTGATTTGCTGTGAATTTACACGTAAAATGTCCTCATGTGAACATGGCTCATTATGCAACAACTTCATGGGACAGATTTGTCAAAGGCGAGATTCGTAAAAAACTAGAAATGTACAAGGCAAGAAATGTACAGGGATAGATTTGGCCATTAGAAAATGTAAAAAGCAAGAAATGTAGAAGGCAAGATTTGTAAGTTAGAGATTTGCACTTCAAGCCCGCCGCATTCACACTGGATGATAACGATAGGATCGTAAATCGTAATGTCATAGTGTGAACGTGAACGCATGAAATCACATATCACGTTCGCCTGTCGTAATTCGTAATGACGGAAATCTAATCTGTCATTATGATCAGATCTCAAGTGATGTTTGTGACCTATCAGTACCAACAGATATTGAAACTTTGTAAACTGTCATCTATCAACGGAAAGCCTCATTCCCAGGGCCCAGCTAATGTTTTTACGCGTAGTGAATAGCGCATAGTAGCTAGTGCGTAATGCTTAAAAGCTTGTGCAATAGTACAACACAGCAGAAGCATTTCCAGCTGGTTTTAAGGGTAGTGCGTTGTGCATAAACGTAATGCACAAGCGCTAAAGTTTTCAAGGTCCAAGCTGAGTGCAAAATTCTCTTGTTCGATCTAAACTTGAATATGCCTCTGTGATTTGGAACCCTTGTTATAATAGAAACATTACCTATGTTAATAGAAAATTTTCAGAAACAGTTTGTTAGATTTCTGTTTCAAATTTCGTTTTAGCATTGAAAATTATTCGTACAAGTTGGAACATTTTCACATGTTATCTCTTCAAAATAGAAGGATTGTTGTGGACATGTTATTCTAATATAAAATTTTATGTACAATTAATTTAACTAATCATTTTAACTTTTATGCATCTAGTAAACAAACTAGAACTTATTACTTATTTTTTGTTCCGCTAAGTAACACAAATAACAACAAGAATTCACCGATAATAGCTATTTATGTATTTTAAGAGCGTAAGGAGGCTTTTATGTCTTGCGGTGGGATTTTGAACCCGAGGCGTAAGCCGAGGGATAAAAACACGTCAAAGGCCATAAAAGCAAGTTACGCTCGTAGTACATACAAAACTTTATGCACGGACGAAAATTTTCAAATTATGAGTACCTATTAGAAAAATTGTATCGAAAAGAATTTGTTCTCGTACATCCAGTATCTAGCGTTGCTACGAAAGCGGAGAACAACAGTTCATTGTTTGTTTATTAGTTGTGTTATTTGAGTTTTATTTTGTGTATCTCTGTGCTTTCCATATAAATATCACAAAATTAATTTTCATTTTAGAATATAAAAATTTTCGATTTGTAATAAAAACTTTTCATGTTGCCTGTTTAAATTGTTTATATTGTAGGTTATAATAAACACTATTTATTTTTATTATTGTTACTTATGTATAACTTTACTTATGTGTGTTAATTTTCCGAGGGAACCTGTTATTGGTATTTTACAGTTGGTTCTTTTAACAAATAAATAAATAGTACATAAACGTAATTAAGAGATGGAGATATATCGTTGTCCTCGTTTTTTGTTCGAACTGTCAACTTGTGTAACTTATTAAAAATATTTCGTTATAGGTACTTGCCGTGAACTGAAACAATAAGAAAGATTAAATGTAATTCCCAGAAAAAGCTTTCAGAATGTCACTAAAACTGTTGATTTTTGACACTGACATTTATCATTTACAAAATATGTTATAAACATTTGAATTTGTCAACTGGTTTCCTTAGTGCCTTGGCCTCTGCGATTAGATTATTCTATATATTACAGTGTCTTTATGTCTAAATCTATACAAGATATAATAAAATTTTTAAATCTATCAGATGTAGAATTTTATGTTCTTCAATAATAGTAACAGAAATTTTCAAAAAATAATATTTAGAAGATTTTTTTTAAAGAAACTATTATTTCCGGTTGTCCAATTATTACCAAAATCTAATGAGCTCTTCCCAGGATTGTCAGATTGAGGAAACTGCAGTTAAATATTTTTTAAGTCTTTTAGTATTTGAGAAACCGTGGTTCCAACATACACACACACACACACACACACACACACACACACACACACATATCATCGTAACAATGTTATAATCGGATTATAGGGACTTTAAAACGTGCTTATCCACTAAAAACTGGATTTGCGAATTTTAGCATGAATCCAATTCCTCCCTTAGCGAGAGGTAAAAAAGCATTTGCTTTGGTAATTTCACAATTTATTACGGATTCTGCAAATGTAATAAATAAAAGTAAAAAAAATCTGTTGTGGCTAACACAAGACCTTCCGTCAATTGGAACCAAAAGTTCCTTTGAAAAGATTCTATAAATCCAATAAAATTCTAACATGAACATACACTATGTAAATTGCACTTGACACTTCTTTCTTCTTCAGGTTTTCCCTATTTTATTAGGGGTTGCTGTTTCTTACTCTTCTCTTCTACTCATTCCTATCCAAAGCATCTTCTTCACACAGTTCTTCCTCTCTCAAATCTTCTACTACACAGTCCTTCCATCTTCTCTTTGGCCTCCCTCGGACCCCCGGCATTGAAATTTCCAATCTTGAGGCGAGGCTGCAACTGCAAGTCACTTGCGACGGACACTGTCAGTTACAATGACCTCTATTGTATATAGAGGTCACTGGTCAGTTATACAACTTTCTGAGCCTATACTTTCCATCTTTGGTTTTGCTTGCACTTGACACTGACATCTGTCAATTAAAATTTTTTGAATATATCAGCTGTTTCCATAATTTTAGCAAAGCTGACTGATTTTAGGAAGTTAATCTCTCTTAATGTCTCCATAACTCTATATTTATTGAATATGAAGGAAAATGTACTATCAAACCGTATAGAGAATAAGATATTCTTTCTTATTAATAATAACATAAAATGTCAAAAAATGATATTTAAGTGCGGTTTTTCAAGAAAAACTGTTAAGAACTTCAAATAAGAGAACTTCCGGTTAACCAATTATAACCAAAATCTAATCAGCTCTCCATATGGAGGTAGAGAAAAGAGGAATACGAAAGAATAATAATTTTTAGAATTGTAGTTTTGAAGTTATCGTCGGAGAAAAATTTGTCATACACACACACGGACACACACACATGCAGACAACAACGTAAAATTAGTAAAATTGTATTCCAGGGATCTTAAAACGTGCTTATTTATTAAAAACTCAACATCGAATTTTTGACCAAAGACAATACCTTCCGTCACCTTTATAAGAATATCAATGACGACAACAAGTAGACAAAACATACAAGTGACAATTGACATGAAAACCTCGTGTCTCTAAATTTACAAACAAATTACAATCGATACTCTAGGAAACTTTTCAGGTTACAATTGACATTTGTTAGATGTCGCTACTGTCGAGTTACAAATTAAAACATTTGGTGGGAATGGTCTAAAAACTTCCTACTAAGCACTATGAATTACGCTTGCGTTTGTGTATAACTCACTAACCACTATGCATTAGTGAAGTAGCTGGAAATGAAGCTTACGGTTAAGAAAAAATAATAAATGTGGAACTAATAAGAAAATTTAAAATTATGTGGTAACATCTTTTTGGACAACCCTGTATAGAGAAGTTTACATACTTTAAAATAATTTAAAGTTAAAATCTCTAAATATAATAATAAGCAAGATAATTGCTGGATAATATATACAACGACACCTGTATATACATGGACCAAGTGAGTTAAGACATTTATGAAAAGAAAGTTTAAGCCACTAGGCCGTAGGGCGAGTGGGTTTAATTCTTTAAGTGAATAAACATTCGTAACTCACGTGGTTTATACTAGATATTTACACACCAAGTGAGCTAAGGTAATGTTAGTAGGCTGAGCATGACAATCGTGGCTGATAGACGTCAAGTCATGTATTTCAAATGCTTTATTGTCTGTCATTTATGCCGTGAAAAATAATGAAAATGGCTGATAATGTCTGATAAATATGATGGTGAGTGTTATTTTCGTACCTGATGTTCTTTAAATGCATTATTTGTTGCAGAGTGAGTTAAAATTTTGTGAGTGATTTTAATTTTTTTTTAATTCCCATGTGAAAAAAGTGTTACTTATAGTTGTTGCTATGGAGTTAATAATGACAGTTTAAAACCTTAAAATTTAATACCGAGGGATACAAGGCGCCTGGTCAATAATGATCTTCTCAACCGTGGTTTATATACTATTTTTTTTTTTCACTACTAGCACATAAATCCTATTTGAATTTTTTTTATTGATAATAACAATCATTTTGACATGAAAAATTGCTTTACTTATTTGTTAATATTCACAAAAACAAAGTAGGCTGCATTTGTTTTTATTTGACGTTTCGCTCATTTCTTTGGTTTGATAACCTCACTTATGGGCCTTGATTTGAATTTGATTTAATTATTTACTAAAAACACTTTGTTCTGTTACAGTCAGCAGCCTTAGTAGTTTATTATTATTTTTAAATAAATCTATTGAAATGTATTTACCTACAAATACAAAAAAAATAGTGATTTATTCATTTATACATCTACACATGTTTCACATTTTCCAAAAAAGCACAGTGGCCGGGGCCGGGCGAGGCGGCAGCGTAGCTCAATTTAAAATTAAGCGGGGTTTAATGAGTTAAATAATATTTGGATTTGGAGTCTTGAGTTTGATTGAAAAGTGACAGTTTGCATTATAGACCAAGGTTAATAATAAATTATTATTGACCTAGGTTACCATGGTTACAAGCAAGCGGTAGTGAAAAACAATTTCTCATGTCAAATAAAGGTAAATAGTAGTGGGTTCCTAGGCTAGTAGTGAAAAAAAAATTTTATTCAATTTTGACGAAATAATAATAAAAGCCATTATAATATTTAATTTTGACAAAATAAAAAACTGATCAATTAGTAGGCTGTGCATGACAATCGTCGTTGATAGAGGTCAAGTCGTTTATTTATAAATTATACTTAACAAGCTTTATTTTTTGTCATTTTTGTATCTTGAAAAATAATGAAAATGAATTTATCTCAAAAAATATCATCATCTATGAAAAAAAAAGAAAATCTGTTTTGGTCAGCGCAGTACCTCTCGCCATTTCCATATTAGGCTATAATAAGTATTGCAGTATTTAACATTTTTGAAACTCACAAAATCTCTAATTACAATTATTCTTTAGATATTTTTATACTGTATGTGTATAATATATGCATCAATATTTTTTTCAAGAAAAACTGATAACAGTTTCAAGTAAAGTATCACTTCCGGTTAGACTATTTTAACCAAAATCTATTATGTTATTCCCATTGATAAAAGTATTATATACCAAATTTGAAAAGTTTTGGATATGTTAATATAGTTTTTCATTAAAATCTATTATGTTATTCCCATTGATATAAGAGTATTATATACCAAATTTGAAAAGTTTTAGATTATATTTTAATATATACACATACAGGAACAAGATACGTATAACAACTATTGCCTCGACTGTTGCACGTAAAATGCAAACTGTACTGTGGCGGGTAGCCTGTGGCTACCTGCTACCGGTGTCTGGCTTGGATTTGGGCGTGGCTTACTGCAAGGGTCCCTCCTACTGGAAATCTTCCCCCTTCACACTTGCAAAACCGTAGATGGTCTTTGATCGCAAGTCAAGGCTCTTAATTATAAAATAAGCAATATTAAATGCACTTCCCAAAACAAGCTTTCAGTAATAATGTCTCTTAATTTTTGAGACTGACTTTTACCTATCTGTCAGTTATAAACATTAATTTCCATTTGGTTACCATGGAGATGTTTTGACTGTAAGATTCATTACAACAGATTATTTTATATATTTATATTTCTCTATCTCTAAATCTGTAGAAGATATAATAAAAATTTTGAATGTATCGGATAGAGAATTTTATAATCTTTAATATTTGTAATAACATAAATTTTACAAAAATAATCTTTATAAAAAAATGTTTACGAAACTGCTACTTCCGGTTGTTCAATGGGGAAGTTTAGCGATTTAAAAAAAAAAAAAAAAATATTCCATGGGAAATGACTTGAAAAATGATGTAACATGTTTTATTTTTTTCAAAAATGCCCAGATTTTCCGGAAAAGCCGATTTTTAGCTGTGATGACGTCGGTAGAGGCTTGGCGCAACGTATGTCGACTTATACACTGACGCACGCGGTTGCGGTTACCAGTGACCGCGTTCAGCATGTCACAGCGCTGACCGTCGAAGTTTGCCGAACGCAATGAATGGATGAATGTAATTGGTCCAGCAATAGTATTCGGCAAACTTCGGCGCTCAGCGCTGTGTCGTGCTGAACGCGGCCAGTTACTTGACACGCTTGAGCATATACCTATTAACATTAACTAATATATTGCTAATGCTCGTATCTTTCCCATAAGAGTAGCTGAAGGAAACACTGTGAAATGGAAATATCATTTCTGCATAAGTCTATCTCACACAAACGCCCAACTTCGAATTATGCGCAAGCTTGGAAACCTTGACTACTATTGGCTAACGCTGACAGCGTCGCTGACTGGGCTGCGTTCCAAAATCCTACTCTTAGAGTACGAAATTATCCAAAGTCGTTTCAAAACTAATAACCTTACTCTCAGAGTTTACTCAACTTGTTCCAAAACAGCCAGAATTTACTCCAAAGTGATGTTCTACTTACTCTACTAACGAGGAGGGTATAGAAATTACTCCACAATATTTTCAAACGTAGATGCTCACGATTCTCTACATATGGAAGTAATTTGCCTTCTTGAGGAAGAAAACATGCTTTTGGTTGAAAATAAACATAAGTAAATACGTTGGCGTGTATTACGAGAATACTTTTATAATGAAAGCGATTTTATGGAGCGTACTTTCACATTATATTGAGGAGAGTGCTCCGTAAAAGCGCTTTTATTACGGGCTTGACATTAATGTTGTAATTATAAGTAGTTTTGTTAGTTTTATAAAATTATTTTTAATTTAGCTTCAATTTTTTACTTCAACAAAACTCTCATTCGTTCCAAAACACAACACATCATACTCTACGCCAAAACTCGGTATTCTTGGTTTTGGAACGCAGCCCTGGTGATGCAGCGAGCACATGGTTTGACTTTGACGTTTGATTTCATTTCTGTTTGTAGTTGCACTTCGAAAACATTTGCTTTGTGTTTCATACAGTAATTTATTGTCACCTAAATAAATTAATCCTGACCAGATTATATTCCTGTTATTTTTACAGTACAACAAAGTAAATTATTTAATTCAAATTTAGCACTAGAATATGACAATGTTTTTTATTATTACTAATATTTATATTCAAGAATTTACATACAAAATAAATAGTAGGTACATTGTTTAATTTCTCAAATTTAAATTTAAAATTTCTCGCGCTAGCCGTTAATAAACAGAACTCTGTGATTCGCAAAAAGTGATCATGATTTTCTCGTTAGCCAATAGTAGTCAAGTTTCCAAGCTTGCGCATAATTCGCGGTTGGGCGTTTGTGTGAGATAGACTTATGCAGAAATGATATTTCCATTTCACAGTGTTTCCTTCAAGAAAAGCAAAGGATCCGCAATATATTAGTTAATAGGTATATGCGTTTGAGACTATGGTGTTGTGACGACCTACGTTCAAGTGGTTCGATTTCACCGTTCTGTTTGAGTTTGCGCATAACTGACTTGTGACGTACTTACAGTTAACCCAAAAAATATTAATTATAAATAAATGGAGCAATAATTTTAATTTTTAATTTCAATTTCAGCAGTCATTTGTGTTATATTTGTGAGGAAATAGTATGTTATGTAGAATTTTTACCATGCTAAACTTCCCCAGCTTTTTCCATTAATGTTCGATTGAGGAATCCGTAGTTAAACAGGTCTTTAGTCTTATAGAATTTGTAGGGGCCTTAAAACGTGCTCAACCATTGAAATGTCGATATGTAATTTTTAGCATGAATTCTATACCTTTCTTTGCGAAAGGTAAAAATAATATTTCACACACTTGCTTTTTTTCATTCTGTACATTGATATTTCAAACGCGCGCCATTTTTTTTTTATTAACTTACTACTCGTTTACTACCATTGTAAAGCAAATTTTGTGTATTTTTATCCTGTATATTCACGTCATTTCGCACAATGTATAGACTTTATATAAACAGCCGACCCAGCGTAGTTATAATGTTATCATTTCACGACACAAAAGTCTCGGGTTCAATCCCGAATAAGGCATGGATGTTGTGTAAATCTTCCATAATGTCCTCTCCATCAGTGTCGAATATAAATCACGAAAAACAAAAATAATAAGAAAACTGTCTCCTCCCCCATTATATCCACCACTTATCTACGAAAAATATAAGAAAAAGCGTGTAATAGTAAATAACATTAAATCGAGGGGTGAATCACTCCTTCAATTTTGTACAAAAGATTGTACAATGTACAATCATTGGTTTGTAAGACGATTGTAATGATTGTACGCAAGAATGTACAATCTCGAGAATTGAGATACGAAGCCAGTCAAAACTGTAAGTCAAATCTGTAAGTAGTGAACAAAATTGTAACGAAATCTCCCACTCTTATGTATTATTCGATAAATCAACATCAACAAAAATGGCAGTGTTTTGTCAGTTTTTTTTTTTTTTTACAATTTTCACCATAATACGGCCATTAATGATGTTTCATCTTTAATTGTTTTTCAATTGATCAATTATTACAACAACTATTGACTTTAACCTATGAATTTAATATTATAAGTTATGCATCGCTGGCACAGACAACGCAAGGTACGTTTGTCTGCGTCGTTGGATAGTTAAAAAAAATCCCTTTTCAATGGTAGAACTTTCATGGTGTCCATATTACAACTAAAACTTTGACATCATATCTCAAAATCCAGCATCGCCATTTAAATGAATATAATAAAGTGCCATAAAGATGTGCAAATTGAAATCTAATATTATTCACAATTCGAAGATATTTGCAAAAATAAAAACTTGCAAAATTTACAATTTCGCCTATATCTAGTGACAAAATTGCTTCATAATAGGGCATCTCCATGTTGGACACGTTATCCTGGACATTCTGCATACAGTATTTAAATTTATATTGACAGTAATCTGATCTTCGACGAAATAATTTAATACTGCACTTATAAAACACTCGTAAAGTAGTAATTTCTTACTTTTTGTACAGTTAAACCTGAGTTAACACAAAAATACTAGGGAAAATAGTGAATATGTTCACTTCAATAAGGCATACATTATCCTAAGGTATATACTATTGTACATGACTGATGATGATTGTAGCGTGATTGTTTATGATTATAAGGATTGTAAATGATTGTAACGTGATTATAAGGATTGTAAATGACTGTAATGAATGTAGATTGCGATTGTAAAGAATGTATCTCTGATTGTAAGCGATTTGTACAATGATTGTAGGAGTGATCCACCCCTCGCATTAAATAAACAAAAGTTCCACCCGTGATTAGTTGTTTTAGGTATTTTAGAAAAATACAAGTAAATTACATTATTATTTTTTGTAGTAATCCGAAAGCCAGGAGCCATGGAGGTTCCAGAAGAAGTTCTCCAGGTATTGAAATGCAGCAGATGCGAGGGCTTGCTGTCCTGTGGCCCCGTGTACCTATGTTCGAAAGGCGAAGGTTTATGCAACAGCTGTTATTCGGACGAAATGGATACGACCGCGACCAGGAACACACACTACGAGGCAGTCGCCCAACTCCTGTTGTTCCCCTGTAAGAATCAGGACGATGGCTGCAAGGTGAAGATCCCGTTCAACGATCGCATTAAACATGAGGAAGAGTGTCCGCATCGAAAATACGCGTGCCCTGTGCAAAGCTCCTCTGTTTGTGAATGGTCGGGCACTTACGATCACATTCTAGATCATTGCAAAGATCAACACCCCGATAAAGTATTAAACAGTCCAATCACATTCACCCACGACATCACAAAGTTCAGCTCGCACACTTATCTACTCCGGGCATACCAACTGCTCTTTCTTCTCTTCACCAAAGTATGCGTTACGTCTGGGAACATTTATTATTCGATTCGGTATATAGGCAGTTCCAGCGAAGCACACAATTTCAAATATAATTTAACTATTACTAGGGAAGATGAAACATTGACAAAAAAAGGCAAAGTTGATCCGCAAGACAATTTAGCAATCCAAGAAGATTTATCGTTGATTATAAACATTAACAACTTGCTGGATATATTGGGAGGGATTGACGATACTACATTTATTGTAACAATACAACAGCCGCAGATAAATTTGGGGGAAAAGGAAAAATGTTCGGAATGTGGTATATTGTTGATAGTGAAAGCGTATAATGATTCTGATGGTTGGAAATGTGTTCATTGTGCACCTAACAAAAAAAGGTGTCTAAAATTATCTTCATATCCCAGAAATTCATTTAAGACATGTTCATATGAGACATTTCCTGAAAAACTTCCGAAACATTCTGGTTATTTTTGCGATTATTGTAAAATTTGTAATAGTTCGTTTAAAAATATTGTAGAACATTACGAGAAAGAGCATCGTAAATATTCCAATGATACTGCGTGGCGTATAGTTGAAAAAACTGAGGATTACTTTTTAATCTCTTCAGATGCAGGAATAGCAATGTGCAAATATACTTGGACTAAATCAGATTTTGATTTATATGTATATTTACCATTGTCAAATGATCAACTAGGTAACTTTCGATGCAACGTTAAAGTAATAGAGTTGGCCTCAGGTCACATACGCACGTACACCCCTCAGATTTCGTACAATACGGATCACGACTGGCATGTAACAGTTACAAACGAAGATTTCAATGACTGGAGTGATAGTTTTGATATATTTGTATGTATTAATAAAATAAAATAATATTTAACGTAAAACGTTAATTTGTTCGTGACGAATTTGTATGGTGCGAAGAACAAACAGATATGCATACCTACAATTTTGTATTGCAATATAAAAACTATAAAAGATCCTAAAAATCAGTTTGAAGGTAGTAATAAAGTATAATTTATAAAATATGTTTAGTTGAGTGTTTGCTTTTAGTTACATTATATTTAACTTTTTTTTTGTCTTAATGTTCTTCGCTTTCTTTTCTAAACCATTGTTTAATTTTATTGGAAATGTTTGATAGAATTCTATTTTTTATTTATATAGTCGTATAACCTATACAACTGTATTTTACATATAGTAACATTTAAAATAAAGATTTTGCTTGTTAATAATATAATTGTTTTAATATTATACAGTATGTACCATTTAGAGGTGCCACCATTGAGATCTCGAGAACTATAAGAGATGCGATGTCGGTTAAATGGAACTTTTTGTGCGCCTTTGGGAGGCCATCTCAGATGTACTCATAGGGCACTAGATAATGACGAAAAACTGAATATTGTTGATTTTTTCTTTTTCAAATAACTTCTAATCTATTAATAATTGAGAAAAAAGTTTCAAATATAAAAGATAGATATTTTTATTAACTAATCAGCGGCGTGCGAAATAAATTTTTATATCCGTAATTTTTTGAGATATAACACGAACTTATATTTTTTTTAAATGGAACCCATATCTGATTTTAGTCTCAAAAAAATAAATATTTTTTTCTCTTTTCAACGATGTAAGGGTTATTATGTTTTATATTTGTTTTGCCTTCAAAATTATTATTTTTTACTTATTTTGTATTAAATTTACAATTATTTTGAAAATATTGGTAGATTTCTATTTGGAAATACTCCTTGTATTTAAATAATTTATTTCGTTAAAAAATTTTGCTCAAAACTCGTAACAAATTAATTTTTATAAAATTTTGTATCAGGTCGCCCTTGGCACATCATAGTGTAATTTGTAATTATGAGTCTAGAATGAAAATATTAAGTAATAAAGGCATAAAACAAATTATTTGATTAAATACAATATGATTAATAAAAATAATAATGCTTTTTTGGGAAATAATAAGAAAATTCAGGAAAATAAAGAGAAAAATTAAATTTTAGGGGCAAAACAAATATAATACGTAATAACCCTTATATCATTGAAAAGAGAAAGAAATATTTATTTTTTTGAGACTAATATCAGATATGGGTTCCATTTAAAAAAATATAAGTTTGTGTTATATCTCGAAAATTTACGGATATAAAAATTTATTTCGTACGCCACTGGTTAGTTAATAAAAATATCTATCTTTTATATTTGAAACGTTTTTCTCAATTACCAATAGTTGAGAAGTTATTTGAAAATGAAAAAATCAACAATATTCAGTTTTTCGACATTATCTAGTGCCCTATAAGAATTTTTGGAAAAACAAAAGCACATCTGAGATGGCCTCCCAAAAGCGCATAAAAAGTTCCATTTAACCGACATCGTATATCTTATAGTTCTCGAAATCCCAATGGTGGCACCTCTAAATGGGACACACTGTATAGGGATCGTTGGAGAGTTTTAACCGATAGCAGTGATAAGAGTTTCATTAAACATCTATAATGCCACGGTCCTATCGACAAACAAAAAACCTGATGTGGCAAGCGCATGACCTCCCGCCAATTCCATATTTAAAATAACAATGAACTGTAAGTAATCACTTCCGATTGATCGTTTTGGATTGTTTTTCCTGAAAAATCTGTTAAAAGCTCCAAATTAAGTGCCACTTCCGGTTTATCATATATAGTCAAAATCTAATATATTGTTTCAAATTATATACCGGGTGTCTACTTTTATTTCCGAACATTGGAAATTCAATGTTAAAATTTTGATTCGGCGATATCTCCTTACCTATTAATTTTAAAACAAAAGTGTAATGAAGATGAATGTTCAGAATAAAAAACTGCGTTGATTGAATACCAAGTTTGTTGGTCTATTGTTTTTATGTAGAAGCAAAAGAAAATACACGATTTAGGGCAATTATCAGAGTGCCATGAAAAAGAAAACAATAATTTATATTTCTTGTCTGTGGCATATCTGACAGATTTGACATTTCTTTTTATTTTATTATTATTAGAATAATTGGAAAAGTTAATCTAGAAGAAAAAAATAATAATCACAAATTCTAATAAGACTAAAATAAAAAGAAATATCAAATCTGTCAGATATGACAGAAACAAGAAATATAAATTATTGTTTTTTCCCATGGCACTCTGATAATTGCCTTAAATGACGTATTTTCTTTTGCTTGTAATTCGTACATAAGAAACAATTATTGTACAACAATGCTGGATCACGTTGATGCAGTTTTTCATTCTGAACATTTTTCTTCCATACAGAAGTCTTAAATACTAAATTTGATAAGTTTTGGATTATATCAATATATTTTTCACGAATATCTGTTCAGAACTTCAAGTAATGTATCATTTCCGGTTTATCAATTTTAACCAAAATCTTATATGTTGTTCGCCTTAATATGAAAGTCTTAAATAATAAAATTGAAAAGTTTAAAGTTATATTTTAATATAGTTTTTCATTAAAATATGTTATGAGCTTCAAATAAAGTACCACTTCCGGTAATACAATTTTACCCAAAATCTAATCAACTTTTTATATTAATGCAGAAAGCTTAAATACGGAAAATAGAAATTATTGAAAGTTTGATATGTTATCGTGGACAAAAAAAATCGTCACACACACACAGGCATCATTGTAAAAATAGCAAAATCGTATTGTGGGGACCCTAATTTGTGGTTATTCACTGAAAACTCACTATCAAATTTTTGGATCGAAAACTTACCTATGGTATGGCGGGAGGAAATGATACCTCTTCCATAGGTTTTTCTATTGATTCGGTCTTCGTACTTCTTATAGTTCTCGATATAACAATGGTGGGCTATTTAATAATAATAACGCTTTGTTGCATGATTAATAATATTACATCGCAATCGTCAAATATTGTTAACAAAAACAAGTTAAAAATAAAAAAATCTGTTGTGGCCAGCACAAAATCTTCCGTCAATTCGATGTATTTTGTACATATCCTATACCAAAAGTTCCTTGAAAAAGATTCTATATATCCTGTATAATTGTAACAAGAACACACTATTTTTTACATATCCATACTGAAAGTTCCTTTGAAAAGATTCTAAAATCTAATAAAATTTTAATACGAATACGAACGTAGGTACATTATGTATTGCACTTAACACTTCCTCCTGCTTCAACTTTTCCCTATTTTATTAGATGTCGCTGTTTCTTACTCTTCTCTTCTACTCATTCCTGTCCAAAGCACCTTCGTGACACAGTTCTTCCTCTCTCAAATCTTCTGCTATACAGTCCTTCCATCTTCTCTTTTGCCTTTCTCGTACTTCTGGCATTATAAGTTCCTATCTTGAGGCGAGGCCGCAAATGCAAGTCACTGGCGAGGGACACTGTCACTTATATCACTTTCAGATCATATACTTTAGCTTTGCACTTGCCACTGACATCTGTCAATTAGATTTTTTTGAAAATATCTGTTGTTTTCATAATTTTTGCAAAGCTGACTGATTTTCGAAAGTTAATCTCTCTATAACTCTATATCTATTGAATATGAAGGAAAATGTATAATCGAACCGTATAGAGAATAAGATATTCTTTCTACTGATAATCACATAAAATGTCGAAAAATGATATTTAACTGCGTTTTTTTTTCAAGAAAAACTGTTAAGAACTTCAAATAAGTGTACTTCCGGTTGACCAATTATAACCAAAATCTAAACAGCTCTTCATAGGGTTGTAAGGAAGAGGAATACGAAAGAATCATAATTTTTAGAATTGTAGTTTTGGAGTTATCATCGGAGAAAAAATTGTCACACATACGGACACACACACATACAGACATCATCGTAAAACCAGTAAAATCGTATTGTAGGGACCTTAAAACGTGCTTATTCATTAAAAACTCAACATCGAATTTTTGACCAAAGACAATACCTTCCGTCACCTTTATAAGAATATCAATGACGACAACAAGTAGACAAAACAAACAAGTGACAATTGACATGACAACCACGTGTCTAAATTTACAAACAAATTACAATCGATATTCTAGGAAACTTTTGAGGTTACAATTGATATTTGTTAGATGTCGCTACTGTCGAGTTACAAATTAAAACATTTGGTGGGAATGGTCTAAAAACTTCCTACTAAGCACTATGAATTACGCTTGCGTTTGTGTATAACTCACTAACCACTATGCATTAGTGAAGTAGCTGGAAATGAAGCTTACGGTTAAGAAAAAATAATAAATATGGAACTAAAAGGAAAATTTAAAATTATGTAGTACCATATGAGTGGTAACATCTTTTTGGACAACCTGTATAGAGAAGTTTACATACTTTAAAATAATTTAAAGTTAAAATCTCTAAATATAATAATAAGCAAGATAATTGCTGGATAATATACAGTGTGTCCCATTTAGAAGTGCCACCATTGGGATCTCGAGAACTATAAGAGATACGATGACGGTTAAATGGAACTTTTTGTGGACGTTTTGGAGGTCATCTCAGATGTGCTTTTGTTTTTCCAAAAATTCTCTTAGGGCACTAGATAATGACGAAAAACTGAATATTGTTGGTTTTTTCTTTTTCAAATACTTCTAAACTATTAGTAATTGAGAAAAACGTTTCAAATATAAAAGATAGATATTTTTATTAACTAACCAGTGCCGTACGAAATAAATTTTTATATCCGTAAATATTCGAGATATAACACAAACTTATATTTTTTTAAATTGAACCCATATCTTGTTTTAGTCTCAAAAAAATAATTATTTTTTTCTCTTTTCAATGATGTAAGGGTTATTATGTTTTATATTTGTTTTGCTCCTAAAATTTAATTTTTTTCTTTATTTTTGTGAATTTTCTTATTATTTCTCAAAAAAAATATATTATTTTTATTAATTATATTGCATTTGATCGATATAATTTATTTTATGCCTTTATTACTTAATATTTTTATTCTAGACTCATAATTACAAATTACACTATAATGTGCCAAGGGCGACCTGATACAAAATATTATAAAAATTAATTTGATACGAATTTTGAGCAAAATTTTCTAACGAAATCAATTATTTAAATTCAAAGAGTATTTTTAAATAGAAATCTACCAATATTTTCAAAATAATTGTAAATTTAATACAAAATAAGGAAAAAATAATAATATTGAAGGCAAAACAATTATAAAACATAATAACCCTTACAACATTGAAAAGAGAAAAAAATAGTTAATTTTTTAAGACTAAAATCAGATATGGGTTCTATTTAAAAAAATATAAGTTTGTATTATATCTCGAAAATTTACGGATATAAAAATTTGTTTCGTACGCCACTGGTTAGTTAATAAAAATATCTATCTTTCATATTTGAAACGTTTTTCTCAATTACCAATAGTTTAGAGGTTATTTGAAAAAGAAAAAATCAACAATAATCAGTTTTTCGTCATTATCTAGTGCCCTAAGAGAATTTTTGGAAAAACAAAAGCACATCTGAGATGACCTCCAAAACGTCCACAAAAAGTTCCATTTAACCGACATCGTATGTCTTATAGTTCTCGAGATCCCAATGGTGGCACTTCTAAATGGGACACACTGTATACAACGACACCTGTATATACATGGACCAAGTGAGTTAAGACATTTATGAAAAGAAAGTTTAAGCCACTAGGCCGTAGGGCGAGTGGGTTTAATTCTTTGAGTGAATAAACATTCGTAACTCACGTGGTTTATACTAGATATTTACACACCAAGTGAGCTAAGGTAATGTTAGTAGGCTGAGCATGACAATCGTGGCTGATAGACGTCAAGTCATGTATTTAAAATGCTTTATTGTCCGTCATTTATGCCGTGAAAAATAATGAAAATGGCTGATAATGTCTGATAAATATGATGGTGAGTGTTATTTTCGTACCTGATGTTCTTTAAATGCATTATTTGTTGCAGAGTGAGTTAAAATTTTGTGAGAGTGATTTTAATTTTTTTTTAATTCTCATGTGAAAAAAGTGTTACTTATAGTTGTTGCTATGGAGTTAATAATGACAGTTTAAAACCTCAAAATTGAATAATAGTATATTATAAGCCAAGGTTGAGAAGATAATCATTATTGACCCAGCGCCTATTGTAACCCGAGGGCGAAGCCCGAGGGATATAAGGCGCCTGGTCAATAATGATCTTCTCAACCGTGGTTTATATACTATTTTTTTCACTACTAGCACATAAATTCTCTTTGAATTTTTTTTTATTGTTAATAATTTTGACGTGAATAATAACGTTACTTATTTGTTAATATTCACAAAAACAAAGTAGGCTGCATTTGTTCTTATTTGACGTTTCGCTCATTTCTTTGGTTTGATAACCTCACTTATGGGCCTTGATTTGAATTTGATTTAATTATTTAATAAAAACACTTTGTTCTGTTACAGTCAGCAGCCTTAGTAGTTTATTATTATTTTTAAATAGATCTATTGAAATGTATTTACCTATAAATACAAAAAAAAAAAAAGCGATTTATTCATTTATACATCTACACATGTTTCACATTTTCACCAAAACAGCACAGTGGCCAGGAGAGGCGACAGCGTAGGTCAATTTAAAATTAAGCGGCAAATTTAAATTATATACTTAACACCTTTCTTGAGTTTAATGAGTTAAATAACATTTGGATTTGGAGGCTTGAGTTTGATTGAAAAGTGACAGTTTGCATTATAGACCAAGGTTAATAATAAATTATTATTGACCTAGGTTACCATGGTTACAAGCAAGCGGTAATGAAAAACATTTTCTCATGTCATATAAAGGTAAATAATAGTGGGTTCCTAGGCTAGTAGTGAAAAAAATATATATAAATCAAAAACGGGGGCAGATATTTCAAATCTATTTTCACTTGTCTTTTACAAGTTATAAATTCAAAATGGGTACAGATTATACAAGTTATAAATTCAAAATGGGTACAGATATTTTAAATCTGTTTCCAGGGTTAGATTAGGGAAGGTTTGAAGTATATTGGACCCAAATTTTATCATTTTTGGGCAAGCAGTAAAAATTTGGCAAAGCGGTAAATTTTATACAAAAAATTTATAATTTTGTTTTTGTGTTCACCGCTTTGTCAAATTTTTATGGCTTTTCCAAAAGGATTAAAATATGGGTCAAATATACTTCAAACCTTCCCTAATCTAACCCTGGAAACAGATTTAAAATATCTGTACCCATTTTGAATTTATAATTTGTAAAAGACAGGTCCGTCATAAAATAAAATTAACTAACAAAAAATTACAACTTTTATTTTGACAGGGGTGGATAAAAAAATATATAAATCAAAAGTGGATGCAGATATTTCAAATCTGTTTTCAGTGGTAAATAAAAGAAGGTTTGAAGTATATTTGAGCCAACGCTTTTGGTTAAGCGATAAAAATTGGCAAAGCGGTAAATTTGATACAAAAAAAATATTTTTTTTTGTGTTTACTGCTTTGCCAAATTTTTACCGCTTGTCCAAAAGGGTTGAAATTTGGATCAAATATACTTCAAACCTTCCCTAATCTATCTCTGAAAATAAATTTAAAATATCTCTTCCCATTTTGAAATTATAAGTTTTTAAAGACAGGGTCGTCATAAAATAAAGTTAATATCTAACAAACTTTTATTTTGACTGGGGTGGATAAAAAAATATGTAAATCAAAAACGGGGGCAGATATTTTAAATCTGTTTTCAGCGGTAGATAAGAGAAAGATTGGAGTATATTTGACCCAAATTTTAACCCTTTTGGGCAAGCAGTAAATATTTGGCAAAGCGGTAAATTTAATACAAAAAAATTTATAATTTTGTTTTTGTGTTCATCGCTTTGCCAAATTTTTACCGCTTGTCCAAAAGGGTTGAAATTTGGGTCAAATATACTTCAAACCTTCCCTAATCTATCCCTGAAAACATATTTAAAATAAAATTTGACTTTTTTGATATTCTACGTATGTGTGTGTATAAAGTCTGTAAGATATTTGTAAAGAAATGAATATTAATAATTAATTACAAAATATCCACATATATTTTTATTCTTTTTAATTTAATATATGATTTTTAAAGATGTTAGAGTATTATACTATTCCTGGGGCATGTTATATTTAAAAAAAAATATATTTTTTAACATTTATTGTGTCATACAAAGTATTTTATTTTATATTTTTATATTTATTGAATAAAAATACGGTAATTAACTTCAATCAACAAGCTCGGAAACGTAGCAAAACCTGTACTTTCCAAGCTAGCAGCGTGCGGCGTGCGACCTGTTTCTGGCTCATTTCCAAGTTCTACGCTGACAGTTGAACAACGCTATTCCGCGAAGTCGCGTTCGGTGTTTTAAAATATAAAAATGTGCGGAAATATTGCAAGAACAATAGAAAATGTATGTGAAAATCAAAGATAAAGTGTTAATCTAACGGTTCTAATAATAATTTTTACGGGAATCCCAATTTAAATGAGTGAAAATAATGAACTATGTGTGCCGTCTTTGGGAATCGTCGAAGCAGCGAATGTATGTATTAGTTGTTTATTTATATTTAAATAATTCTAAATGTACTTCAAACTATGAAAAACATTCCTTTCGTAGTAATTCTTATAATTTAATTTGCATTTCTCATGATTTCATACATTTTAAGGTGATTAGAATATCATATAAATGTGTTTGTATTTATTTCTCAAGCATAAATTCGATCACAAAATGACAAATTTTGTATGTAAAACATACAAAAATGTCTATATTTTACGTTTAACCCGTTTTTGCCCGAATTAATTTTTTTTTGAAAAAAAACTTTTTATCTATGGTTTCTAGTTGATAAAGTGTTAATACGAATAAAAAATATATATTTTTTATTTTAAACATTCCTATAAACAATTTGGAGCATGTTCCGATATTGGAACACCGGGAACGAATGGGTGCAATATATTTTATATGTGAAGTATGTAAATAAATATTAAAAAATCAATAAGAATAGGTTTGTTATTTTATAGTTACATGAAATATTTATGAAATTAACATTTATTCTAAAATTTTAACATTAAACAAATAATTACCTTACATGAAAATCTTTGAATTATGTTTCATGTACATTTACCTTACATTTTTTCACACATTTTTGTTGAATTTTATTTTTTACATAAAGCACATCTATTTTGTTTTTCTATCTATCTAGTGATCAATGCGATCATATCGTACTTCATCCACAACACGTGCATCTATTTGTTTTGTTGATTTTGGACGACCGCCTGGTTGACCGTATTTACTGAGGTAAATTTGAACTGTTTCCCTTCTAAAAGTATGATCTGTCTTTACATATCTGGCATATAATTCAAACATGTCTTTCAGAAAGTTGCGAATATTGTTGTTAAAAAAATCATTCAAAACATTGAATCGAATTCATTTGTAAATCTTGACTTTATTTTGGCAAAGTAAATGGTGGTAATGAAGGTAGCAAATCAAGTTTGTTAGACCAGGACCGTACAATAGGAGATTTCCTCAGTAAAGCACAACGGTATGTCGTCATCACTATCAAAGTTTTCATCTACATCGTCTAATAAAAAAAAAAAATTGTTCCTTATGACAGATTTTAGCTACTAGTTGAGTCTGTAATTGTAACCCACTTTAGATGATTTACATCATTCGCGCCATCTTCATCGTCACAGCAACATCATTGCCGTCGTCAGGAAGTGTAAAAAATACATCTGCCTTCCAAAAATATTCACTCTCAAACAAATCAATTAGTTGTGCGTAATTAAAAATCTGAAATTATATAAAAAAACATGAACCCGTTCATGCCCAGTGTTCCAATATTGGAACATCAATAATATATAGCATATAATTCACTTTGTAAACAAATATTATGAAAATACAAATTAAATATATTATGTAGAAAGTGTTACAGAAGAATTTTTTTTTTAATTATATATTTTTATAATTAAATTGTATATAAAAAATATACTCATTTATTGGCAGCCATCAAGCCTCTTTAAATCATCCAAATTTGTTAAAATATTTTATTGCACACAAGATAAATAATGCGAGTTGCTGTACTCTATTCGAAAGTCTGGACCTTCCTGAACATTACTAATCAGTAAATATCCGTTTATAACTAATACACCAGTAAACAGGAATAAACATGTGAATTGTTCCAATATTGGCACACCGGGCAAATATGGGTTAAATACATATATTGCTATCTAATAGTGATTTTCCATATAAAACCCAAGATTTTTTGCATGATAGCAAAGTTTGGAAAAGTTCGTACGGTTTTATTTCTTTATATTGTAAAAATATTATTTTAATAGTGAAATATTGTTGTATATTGTTACAAATTTGCAACAATGGTAAGTTTAAATAATAGTTTAACTATTTTAATGGTTATTTTTGCTGATAACATGTTTTATTATTGAAATGAAATATTTGTATTTTAAAATATTGTTTTTCTTTTTCCCAGGGGCGTACCAGAGCTGTTTTGGGGATTGCTGTTTGCTGGTAGCTGTATTCATCAATGTAAGTCGTTATAATATGTCTCTCTCTTCACTGTCATGTTTTTGCTATTTTTTTCAGCTTAACATAAAAGTAAATTCATTTTTCTCCTGAAAATATGATTTATGTTGTTGAATTTAATTGAAATAATCATATTTTCTTCTTTATTTCTTTTCCGAGGCACATTGTGAATGTCTATCTATGTTATTAACATCGGGCGTCGTTACTCGTTACAATATCGTAAATAAATCGGCGAAACTTATAGAAATAATTGGCATTTTAAATTTTTGATTTAGTTTAATTAAATATCCGTTCGTTCAGTGATAGGTTTCTTCCCCAAAAAATTGTATTTGTTTAAATTAATATTTAACCAAGTACAGTTTACATACAGGGTTCCAGTGAAGTTTCCAAGGAGTGTAAAGGCTGGTTTAAGCCTTTGATTCTACAACAGGGCTTTTCTAAAGCTTTGTCTAAGGCTTCAACAACTTTAAGGCCAATCTACAACCATCAGAAGGCAGCAAATAGTTAGAATTATTTTAGTTATTAAAGTCGCGATTAATTTTTTGCTAATATTACATTCAAATTAAATTCATTTGCATTTTAAAGTTAGGATAAAATATAATTAAAGTTTCGTCGATACTTTTTCGGGTTCGGATCGGTTTCCGCGATATTTAAGGACAGGGTAGCGTAGTTTTTATTTGGAGTGTCTACTCCATTATTTAATTTAATAATTCACATCATTAGATGTTAAATAATTGACTAGAAATGTAAAATACTCTGGTTCAAAACTGTAACAAAAATTTGTTGAATTTTTTTTTTTTAAATGGACTTTTTTAAAGTTCAAATTCAAAAGTGTTCAATAGACACAGGGAAAATATATAGTGTGTATTTATTACTGTTTAGAGTGGTTTGCTACTCTTATATTTCAGTTTTTATTAATGGGTCTTCCACTAGACTAAAAAATTAAAACTATGGGTCATTTATATTAAAATTTGTTCTTGAAACTGTGTGATAAAATATTCTAGTTTTTAATGCCATTAACATCTACGTCACACATCCACTCTATTCCAAATTTTTATTACTTCAAGCCTTATTTGAAAGTAAAAGATATGTTGAATGACAGGCTGCTAGTGGCAATGAACAGAATATTGTATAATATATTTAATTTTTTTAAATCATTTTATTATATAATTTGCAATTATTGACCACGAAAATTGTGCTCTATTCTAAATTCTTGTTAATTTCAAGCCTTCAGCTATCGCATTTTTATAAGTGAAAGATATGTTGAATGACTTAGCTGCCAGTGGCAATCAAAACGTGGACTATTGTATTAAAAAATAAAAAATAGTGGAGGACCTTATTGTATAATTTATTTAAAGAGGTACACATATTATAAATTATTTAATTTTGATTTAATAATTTTATTAATTTAGTAGTAAATAATTAAAGAATGGACACTTCATTTAGAAACGAAAGTACATTTATCAATGATCTATAGCACCGGTTGTAGATCGTAAAAACATTAATTTTTCGCGATTTCAGGTAAAGAAAACATCAGTTAAAGAAAGTATAATCCCCTTTCCCTGCATGCTTTTGCTTTTTTCAGTTTTCCTCTTTACTATCCAAACAGCTCTTTCTAGTATGCCCCTGTTAGATTAAAATCAATTTCCCAAGAACGACTGGGACCCATTGGGCAAACTTAGTCGTTCTTTTCGCTGCTCCCCTCGGATAGGGCAGTGGGGCCTCTGGGAAGGACGCCTGTACTCATACTATGGGCCGCCGGACTGAGTAACCCCCTGTACTGATTCCCAGTTTTTGAAGTAGATATAAATGCATGCATTTTCGTACCGTGCGGGCGTCTACCAGGCGTCGCCTCACGAGCACTCATCGCCTGCATGGAGAGTGCACTACAGGAGGCACTCTTGTGCCATTCAAACAGATACACTAAATTATAGTTAGAGTTAGTTTAAGTTTTAAATTGGTATATCATTAGTTTACTTGCGGTTAAATTTTTAATTTGCAATTTAAACTTAGTATAATTGGTTCACTTGCATTTTAAAGTATTAGTTTGCAGTCTTAAATGATTACAATTACATAGTTTATTTACAGTTTTAAATAGTTTCAATAAGTTTGCGTGCATTTTAAAATATTAGTTTATAGTTTTAACTTATTAAATTGTAGTTACACGCACTTGCTTTTGTATTAATTTTGCAAAAACACATACATACACAAAATAATATATATTAAAGTTAATAGATATATGAAGAAAATTCGTTTTTAGTATTCGCGTTAGCTTTTGAATAATTTTTCCGTTCGTCGCCGCGATTTCGTCCGTATATATTGTTGATTTCTTATGTATTTATGTACGTATATTATATATTTATGCATGTGTGTTATGTATATGTATATTATGGTTAGGGCGTGAGCAGTTTCAACGGGGCCTCCTGATCTAACTTTTCCCTTTCAGGTGCACGGCGGTTGGGCGTCTAGCGGTATTTGCATGTTGTGCCCTTTTCCTTTCTCGCTGCAACTAAAGTTGTGGGCTTGAAAGAGCGTTAACCGGGCTTGGGTGCTTACTCAAAATGCTCCGGCTTCATTGCACGATAAGCACCCAAGTTCCGGTGCCTGGTCTGCCACACTCGCGGTGGTGCGAACCTAGCCATTTCGATGGCGGAGGAAGACCCTAGAGACGTACACACTTTTCACAACTCAACACCGTCGTTGAGTACACATTGTTAGGTTCCCTCATTTTAATATGTATATGTATGTTTACTTTTCAGTTTTATCAGGAGGCCCACATCATCATTTATTTATTTATTTATATTTTTCATATGTATGTATTTACTTGTATTTCTTTGCTAAAATGTTAGGTAGGATGTATAAAAACAATAATAATTAATAATAAATTATCTAATTGCGGTAAAATATAACTTAAACTGCGTCGAAAACGTCGAAAATTTAAAATAAACTTCAAAAAAATAATGCACATTTTTTCTTTCAGGATTTCCTCACCTTCACAAATAGTTGAAGACAAATATTAACGACATTTTTATTACAGAATTTCTGGACATCAAAAGTAGATTTATTTTCTTTCTAATAAAAAAAAGAAGGTTTCGAAAACTATAAGAAATAGGGACTCGTCGTGTTCATATTTGAATTCAGGAGGGACGTTTTCTAAAGGAAAAGTTAGTTTCAGAATTTCAGGATAGCTGAAACATATTTAAATACATCGTTTTCTGCATAAACACTACTGTTCGTATGTTGCGCTCTATATACCAAATTAAGAAATTAGTACACCACTTTTATGCTCTTAATAGTGAATAGTGGAACGCAGCCAATGTTCAATAGTTCAGCGTTTTCCTGCGGGGTGGCGCTAGGTGTTTAAATGCTAACCAGTGAACTCTATACTAACCGTACCTGGAAAGGCCTCGCAATGAAAACCACTGAGGCAAAAAAATTATGTAGGCAACCCGCAGTTGAGTAGTATTCTCCTCTCTTTCTACCTCATTGATTATAAACTACTTGATATTGATTTGAGTTCACTGATGCTAACTTTAAACAATTCAGTACTAAAAATCAGACCACCTGTATTTAAATATAAAGCATCATTTTCTCTTAATTCAAGCATGTTGATTACGGGAAAAATAATGAAAAAAATCTCTAGGCCTTTGTTTCCAACATAGAAATTTTTATTTTTAATGCAAAATTGACAATATGTTTTGATTTTGACGGACTATAACTAATGAATGGTAAAAGATACATTAACGGGCATTGCGCCATTCGATTCTATGGACTTTTCTACATATATTTACTAATTTTGAATAACCGTGTCGAGCTACTATAGTAAGAGTAAGCAAAAATGAAAAAAATGGTAACTTTAAACAATTTAATAGTCCACTAAAAATCCGACCCCCTGTATTTAAATGGAAAGTATCATTTTCTCTTAATTCAAGCATGCTGATAACGGGAAAAATAATGAAAAAAATCTGTAGGCCTTAGTTTCCAAAATAGAAATTTTTATTTTTAATGTAAAATTGACAATTTTTTTTTACCTTCCGTCAAAAGGAAGGTATTGTTTTTGGTCAAAAAATTCGATGGTGAGTTTTTAATGAATAAGCACGTTTTAGGGTCCCTACAATACGAATGTACTATTTTTAAGATGATGTCTGTATGTGTGTCCGTGTGTGTGTCTGTGTGTCCGTGAGTGTGTCACAAATTTTTCTCCGACGATATCTCCAAAACTACAATTCTAAAAATTATGATTCTTTCATATTCCTCTTCTTTACAACCATATGAAGAGCTGATTAGATTTTGGTTATAATTGGTCAACCGGAAGTACCCTTATTTGAAGTTCTTAACAGTTTTTCTTGAAAAATCGCAGTTAAATATCATTTTCGACATTTTATGTGATTATCAATAGAAAGAATATCTTATTCTCTATACGGTTCGATTATACATTTTCCTTCATATTCAACAGATATAGAGTTATAGAGAGATTAAGAGCGATTAACTTTCGAAAATTAGTCAGCTTTGCAAAAATTATGAAAACAACATATATTCAAAAAAATCTGTTGTGGCCAGCACAAGACCTTCCGTCAATTCCATGGATTTTGTACAAATCCCATACCAAAAGGTCCTTCGAACAGATTCTATATAATATCATGTAAAAACACATACTATTTTTTACAAATTCCATACCCAAAGTTCATTTGAAAAGGTTCTATAAATCCAATAAAATTATAACATAAACTACAGTAAGTAATGTCCTTCCATCTTCTCTTTGGCCTTTCTCTGCGTGTCACTTGCGAGCAACACTATGACATACCAATTTTAGATCCTATACTTTTTTTGTCCATATTTGGTTTTGCACTTGCAACTAACATCTGTCAATTATTTTTTTTTGAATAATTATGTCAGCTGTTTCCATGATAAACAGCAAAGCTGACTAATTTTTGAAAATTAATCTCTTTATAATGCTTTAAATTTACATCTATTGAATATGAAGGAAAATGTATAATCAAACTGTATAGAGAAGAGTATTTTCTTTAATATATATAATAACAAAATGTCAAAAAATAATATTCAACTGCGTTTTTTCAAGAAAAACTGTTAAAAACTTCAAATAAGGGTACTTCCGGTGGATCAATTATAACCAAAATCTAATCAGCTCTTCATATGGATGTAAAGAAGAGGAATACGAAAAAATTATAATTTTTAGAATTGTAGTATTGGAGTTATCGTCGGAGAAAAATTTGTCACACACGGACACACACACGGACATACACACGGACACACACACACACACATACAGACATCATCTTAAAAATAGTAAATTCATATTCTAGGGGCCCTAAAACGTGCTTATTCATTAAAAACTCACCAACGAATTTTTTGACCAAAGACAATACCTTCCTTTTACGGAAGGTAAAAATCTGTTGTGGCCAGCACAAGACCTTCCGTCAATTCCATGTATTTTGTACAAAACCCATACCGAAAGGTCCTTGGAACAGATTCTATATAATATCATGTAAAACTGAACACGAACACATACTGTTTTTTACGAATTCCAAACTAAAAGTTCATTTGAAAAGGTTCTTTAAATCCAATAAAATTATAACATAAACTACACTAAGTAATGTCCTTCCATCTTCTCTTTAGCCTTTCTCTGCATGTCACTTGCGAGTAACAATATGACATACCAATTTTAGATCCTATACTTTTCATATTTGGTTTTGCACTTGCAACTGACATCTGTCAATTAATTTTTTTTGAATAATTATGTCAGCTGTTTCCATAATGAATTGCAAAGCAGACTAATTTTTGAAAATTAAATTCTTTATAATGCTTTAAATTTACATCTATTGAATATGAAGGAAAATGTACAATTAAACCGTATAGAGAAGAGAATTTTCTTTAATATGTATAATAACAAAATGTCAAAAAGTAATATTTAACTGCGTTTTTTTAAGAAAAACTGTTAAAAACTTCAAAAAAGGGTACTTCCGGTGGATCCATTATAACCAAAATCTAATCAACTCTTCATATGGATGTACAGAAGAGGAATACGAAAGAATTATAATTTTTAGAATTGTAATATTGGAGTTATCGTCGGAGAAAAATTTGTCACACACAGGCATACATACACACACACGGACACACACACACGGACACACACACACACACACACACACACACACATACAGACATCATCCTAAATATAGTAAATTCGTATTGTAGGGACCCTAAAACGTGCTTATTCATTAAAAACTCACCACCGAATTTTTTGACCAAAGACAATACCTTCCTTACCTAAAGGTGACGGAAGGTAAAAATCTAATTGACAGATGTCAATGGCAAGTGCAAAACCAAAGTGGAAAGTATATGATCTGAAAGTGATATAAGTGACAGAGTGTCCCTCGCCAGTGACTTGCATTTGCGGCCGCGCCTCAAGATTGGAACTTATAATGCCAGAAGTACGAGAAAGGCAAAAGAGAAGATGGAAGGACTGTATAGCAGAAGATTTGAGAGAGGAAGAACTGTGTCACGAAGGTGCTTTGGACAGGAATGAGTAGAAGAGAAGAGTAAGAAACAGCGACTTCTAATAAAATAGGGCAAAGTTGAAGCAGGAGGAAGTGTTAAGTGCAATACATAATGTACGTTCGTATTCGTATTAAAATTTTATTAGATTTTAGAATCTTTTCAAAGGAACTTTCAGTATGCTTATGTAAAAATAGTGTGTTCTTGTTACAATTATACAGGATATATAGAATATATTTCAAGGAACTTTTGGTATAGGATATGTACAAAATACATCGAATTGACGGAAGGTTTTGTGCTGGCCACAACAGATTTTTTACTTTGACGTGGACTATAACTAATGAATGGTAAAAGACACATTAACGGGCGTTGCGCCATTCGATTCTATTCGGACACGCTGATTAATGAAAAATAATGAAAAAATTCTCTAGGCCTTAGTTTCCAAAATAGAAATTTTTAGTTTTAATTGAAATTGACAATATTTTTTGACTTTGACGGACTATAACTTATGAATGGCAAAAGATACATTAACGGGCGTTGCGCCATTCGATTCTACGGACTTTTCTCCATACGTTTACCAATTTTTAATTTCCGTGTCTTTCTGATACAATATTGTCAAGAAAAATCAAAAAGTGATATCTTAAAATTGCAAGTAGCTCATTAAAAGTTCGACCATTCAATATTTAAATAAAAAAGTATAGTATTCCTACGAGTATTCAAATTTATTATTTTAAAAATACTTATTTTATTTACTATTAAAATTACGTAAATTTATCTCCGATTAAAAATGATTATTTAATTGTTTATTTCTGTCTGCAGCACAGGCCTTTTGCTGGTTGTTACGTCATTAACAAAGTATTAGATAACTAATTATTTTAAAAAATATACCTCCTAAAGTAGTAAACAGTCATTTGCAATTTGTCTTTCATAGTGAAAGGATGGTTGTACTCTCCTGGTTTGCTGGACCGTGCTCGACCATTCTTTTATTATTTTTTGTATTTGTATTTCATAGTATTTAAATCTGTGGTAGTTACTTCTACCCTTAAAATAAATAATAAAATTTTAGAATTAAATTCATTTAATTAAAGTGCGCCTAGATCAACCCAGGGCCCAGAAGGACAACGTGGGGATACTCATATTTGTATAATGGTAGTTTGGTAAAAAGTCCAGGTTTATCCTGAGACAAGGTATGTGAAAATAAACTTCCCAGCAAATTGAAAGTTTATCAATTTTTTCATTTTATATCAATTTTTAAAATATTGTAGGTCAATTAACTTGACATGTTCCTCAATCTAATAATTGTTGCTGTACCTGTAATTTTACAGTATAAGGCATAATACGATATAAATACAATACAATGAATTGTACAACAATTCAAATTTAGTTTATTTATTTATTTATTTATTATTAGCTCGTGTAATCCGGTATGAGGTCCGGATCGATTAGGCCAGGAATCCAGGACCTGGACAACGGGGGACAACGAGGGATCGAGAAAGGAGAAAGTCGTCAAGGCGAATTAAAGACGCGAATATATTCGGAATTTGTCGCGAACCGGGTACGGGAAATTTTGAACAGATTTTGATAATATTGGTTTTATTTTTTGTTTTGTTTCGGGAATATTTTTGTAAAAACTGTAGTTTGGGGTTTGCAGGGTTAATTTTTGCCATAAATTCGTTCGCGAAAATCGATTTATAAATGATATATTTGGGGTGGGATTTTGGGATTGTTTATATTATATTATCTTATATTATATATGCTCGTATATAATATAAACATAATATAATATATTTATTTTGTATGTTATGCTTTTTTACTAGGGCACTGAGTATTTGGCGTGCCAGTATTTTGAATACTGTGCAATGAATACTCATCAAATTCCGCCGAAAGTCTCTCGCGGGCATGAAAATGTTCGGTGGACTTTACACATGGTAAAAAAGAGCTTTGTTGCAGATTGCTAAAATTAGTACCAGCAGCTAATTTCGTAATCACAATGAAGTTGTTTTTTATCGTGAGGTGAGCAACCCTCGTCCAAGAAGACTTACCCTCCTATATGGGTTGCACGGGGTCGGTTTTCGCGGAATGGGGAGGGCACGGTCGTAGGTCCAAACACTGTATGGAATATGACTATGAGCAATAGTTTATCGGCGTATGCATATCAGTGGTTGGAACGCGCTTGGCCCCAGCAGGCCGCGTCCGTGAACAAGCCACAAATAGGTTCATTTCATCTCATTATCATTTTTGTTAGGGTTTCAGGCGCGGGCGATTCTATTTATAGTTGGTATGAGATCGTTAGGGTTTTGTAGGACACCCCAGTCGTGGTTTAGACCGGGGTGGCTCTGTCCTCAACTCCTTTGAATCGCAGGGGGTTTGGATAGGGTTCCCTGCCCAAGTGGAGAGACCTTGTCGTGGTGGCAGGGCTTAACCATACCCAAATTGGGGTGGGACCAACGTCTCCACAAACTATCGAATTAATATCTATTTTTGGTTAATATATTAACAAAATAATTAGTTTGGCACATATTAATTCGATGATTTTTATTTAAATACAATTATTTTAATAAATGAACAAATAAAATATTAATTCTTGCGGAATATAGTTATAAAATTTGATGACCTCCCGCCAATTACATGTTTAAAATAGCAATGCTATTTAAGTAAAGTATCACTTCCGGTTGTTCTAATTTGTTGTTCCAATAAATAGAAAAGTCTGTAATACCAAATTTTGGATTATATTTTATTATGTTTTTCCTCAAAAATCTATTAAGGGCTTCAAGTAAAGTACGACTTCCGGTTTATCAAAGTCAAAATCTAATATGTTTCAAATTATATACGAGTTTTAAATACCAAAGATTTGGATCATATTTTAGTAGATTTTAAGGAAAAATTGCCATAAACACATTATTGTAAAAATAGTAAAAACGTGTTGTAGGTACCTTAATTCGTGCTTATTCACTAAAAACTCTCTTTAGAATTTTTGGACCAAAAACGTTACCTCCCTTATCTATGGTGTGGCGGGAGGTAAAAATACATAATATATCGAAAATAAACTAATACAAAAATTGTCAATTTAGTAATTTTTCCAGAAAATAGCCCAATTTAGAGCAGCTGATGTTCCTTTAGCCAGATCTTCTCTCGTGCATTCCTCTTCTAGGATGGCGCACGTGAGCAGGTGGGTCATTATTTGTTCTTGACTACAATGACATAAAGTGGGTTCTACTTAATATCCCTAGTTGTTCCTATGTATTTCATATTTTCCTACTTAACTTCATAGGCGTTTTAAAATTTTCCAAATGGGCCATTCTTGGTCATTATCTGGTGGTGGTTTTTCACCCTTTGCAAATAAAGTAAAAAGAAAATTATGATAAAAATATTTAACAATGAATTTAATTCAAGCAATTAGAAATAAAATATTAGATATATTTATGAGGATTTTCAATGTGTCTTTGCTTATAACACAAAAAATAGGGTTTGTACACTTTAAATTTAAATATTAAAATATATTTTATCTTTTAAATATCCTAATCTTTATTTATTTTGAATGTTACAGGGTTCTATGCAGTACGGCCGATACACCTTTCGAATATACCCTCATGAAAATGAAACCTGATTTCTTCCAGTATCATCGTTGGAGAATGAAACCCGAGAAGTGGAAAAGAATTTCCCTAAAAAAATGCAGCCTTTCCCATAAACCCTATTTTAAAGGTATTTATGCCCATTGCCATTACTTATCAGTAAAACCAAATTAATTCGAAATATTTCTTATATTGTGTTATTATTTATGTATAATTTCCGGTAAAAATTGATGTACGCTCTTGTATGATGAATTTAAATTACAAATTATTATTTAAACATCTCAAATTAATGATTGTTTTCAAATAAATACTCTTCATCCGTTCAAAATTGATAGAATTTTTTCGTATTCGAATTCTCGCTGAATTTCCACCAATCACAAGCTTCGTTATTCTTGCCAATCAGAATCGTTAGTTTCACCAATCACATGAGACCACGCCGTAAGCGTCACTGCGTCACATGTTGTGCAAGCAAGTTGATGTTAAGAAGTGGTTTTATGTTTTTGTGATATATTTTGTGATTAAAATAACTTATTTACGTGATATATTTGTGAAATGGACTTGGCGCAGTTGAATTCGAATGCCTAGCTGTAGTTTGAAAGGTAAATTACTTGATTTTCTAATAAATTTAAGGACAAAAATCTTGACGTAACCTTACTTACATCTTCAAGTTCTACATAAATATGTATTTGTATATTGAATTCATCATAAAACAGCCTTAATACAGGTAATTGTATTGTTGCACTTAACATTCTTTTACATTAGTAAAGTATTAATACATTCTTATACGACGTAGAATGTCTAACTTTGCTTTTTGAAGGTCGTACATGATTTGCAACTTTCAGTATCATATTTTTAAGAACTTAAACGTAAAATCGTGTAGTGTATATATCTAGCTGCAGTTTGAAAGGTATATTATGTAATTTTATAATAAATAAGGACAAAAATCATATTGAAATATCGAATGGTGCTACGGACATCTTCAAGTTCTAAATGTACATTTGTATAGGTATCAAATTCATCATTAAACAGCAGCTAATACATTTTTACACTTGAGTATTTTTAATCTTGCTTTTTGAATATCATATGCAACTTTATCGAAATATCTTTATAATGTTATGTAATGCAATGTTTATCTATAGTGGTGTGCAAAAGTTTTGATCCAAACAGATTTTTAAACCATTATCATATATATTAAAGGTGATACAACAATCAAACAGTTGTATTAATAAACATATGCATAAAATATGTACCTATTATAAACCAGAAACTATGTAGGTAAATAAAATTATGCATTAACAGAATAATTTATCGTGCTAGGAAAAAATATTGCGCCAAAAATATACATATTTCAAAACATCTAAAAAATCTGAAATGGTTTTTGATTTTGTTCTCCGTATTTAATAGTTTATCATCATTCCTTTTGATACAATTACTGCAGAATGCTGTTGAGACATTGATTTAATTAAATTTGTAATACTGTCTTGTGGTATACATCTTGTCATTCATTTTCTAAATGGTTCCATAAGTCAGGCTTGTTTTTCTTTTCCAACTCGTATTTTAACTTCTAGCATAGATGTTTATTGGATTTAAATTCGGAGATTAGGGTGGTCAAACAAGAATTCCGACTTTTGTTGACCTGAAAATTATTTTACTAGCTTAGATTTTAGTTGAATTATTTTATCTGTTCGCTTTGTTGGTTTACGGGATTCTATTGCATCTTGGCTTGTCAGCTAATGATTTTGGCAATTTATATTTGGTAATAATTCCATTTTCTGTGCTTTTATCGATCATTAGGAAGTCTGCTATCTCACGAGAAACCTCTCCTTGACGAGAAAGGTTTATTGCGGATTCTCTTACCTGAAAGTGGGTGTATACCACCAATTTGTTAGACAATAAGTTAATATTGAATTGAATATTATTTATTTGAAAGTACTTACATATATTACAATCTCGATTACAGTAACCTATATAACTACATTTTCTCGCTTGATAACAATGCAAACAATGATGTAGAGACGAATGATTTTCATGTGATATAAAAAGCGCCCATAACTATTAGTTTAAAATGTAGTAAAACGACATTCATTCTCTAAATAATGAAAATTTTTATTTTATATATTAAATTATTTATTGCTCAGTATATTATACATAAGCTGGACAATAAATCCATGTTCTACGCGTTGAAATGCTAGTGAAAATTTCTCAAGAACGCTGAACCGATGTTACATCTTTAGATAAGAAAATACTTATTGCAATAATAACCAATGTGGACATATCAGTAAAATCTTTTAGAGCTTTAGTACTATAAACACTTTAAATAAGAGAATTAGTAACATTAATAATCAACATTAATAGTACGTAGTGTTAATGTACTCCCGGTTTTATTAAAATTGAAAATTACTCGTTTATTTGAAATCACTCATTTTCAAAGTTATAATATGTTAACATTGGTTGTTCTTGCTTTAAATTATAGATTTTTGATGTGTAATTTGGTGGAAAATACAACTTAATATGTGATAGTGAATATGTGATAAGTGTATATTTGATAGTGAATATATCAGTATTATATTATAATTGCTCTACTTATTTCCTATTGATATTGATACAGACATAGTCACACTATTAGGTCTATTCTCTAAAAACCTGCTTAATTTTAACAGCCTCTAAAATTATGTTCAACTAGCGGCCCGTCAAAATTTTTACCACATTTTGGTATTCTGCATCATACTATTTTAGCAGTCGGTTAGTTTTAACAATTTTAACGGTTCCGCTAAAATTTGTTGTGAAGTTATGCACATATAGGCAGAAAACGTGTGTCTTTGATGAATTCTCAGCGGTACTTTATACACATAACCTAAGATTGTACAAAATTTTGACATTTGTTCACAAACATGTCTCGATCAAAACGAATGACACAGAAGCAAAAAGAAGTTTTAATCAATTATTTAAAGGAAAATAGAGAATTAGTAAATAATACGAAACTAAACCCAACTAATTACGAAAGTGTAGCAAAAAAATGGAAACATTTAACAAATCTGTTAAATAATAACGAACTCGGAAGAAGTAAATTTTTAGCTTTTGTTAATGAATATGCCTGTAGAATCGGAAAGTAAAATTAGATATTATCATATATGAGTTAGACTTTATGGCTGGTAGTGCGAGCTCGGTTTTAACTAAAACGCTGTTTTAAGAAATGTCAAATTTTATTATTTAATAATAAAAATAAATTATATCAAATTTATCAAAATATGATTTTTAAGCAGAACATAGTTTGTATTCAAACAAATATTTAAAAAAAAAAACATTCTTTAAACATAAAGGTGAAATTAAATATTAAAATTTTAATTTGACATTTCTTAAAATAGTGTTTTAGTTAAAACCGAGCTCGCACTACCAGCCTATATGTTGAAAGTATAAAAGTTATATTAATTACGCATTTTATTCATATTTTGCTTTATATTAATACATTTTTAAATATCAAAAAGGATGGGAAGCAAAATTAGTTAAAATAAAGCAATAATAGCTATAAATAAATTAATATAAGTTGCTAAATATAATAATTTATACCTACCTTTGTTGTATTTGGTAATATTCGTCAATTCAAACCAAACCGATTAAGTTTTGTAATGCCATTTTGACATTTCACAAAATAACGGCACTGTTCTACTGTCCTCTAAATTTTTATAAATTAGCGGATTATTTTAACTCTAACCGCCAAAATTTTAGCAAAAACTTAGGTACAGAATACGAAGTAAAGTTTAACTGGCGTTAAAAAAATAACTGCCTCTAAAATTTAGCGCTTTTAATAGAGAATACACCTAAATAGCAGTTAATATATTCAAATTAAACATATATTTATTTAAAAGACTTTGTATTAAATTTTTGATCTATTTTTAATTGTACCTCTGTATATAAATCTTTGCATCACTATTATTTATTTGAAAGTATTTACATAGGTATATTAAAGTAATCTATATCTCGATAAGTTTTAGGAAAAAATCTGTTGTGACCAGCACAAGACCTCTCGCCATTTCCATATTAGGCTATATAAGTAGTGTATTGCACTTCGCTATCGAACTGTCGTTTTATAAAAAAATATTACAGAACTTTACCCAAATATTGTTTTTTATTGTATTTAACATATCTTCTACACACATATAATTCTAATTATATCTATTTTTCATTGTATGAGGAAGTTTCTAAATGTCACAGATTCTTCCAATTCATTAACCAGATTGGCGGTATTTCTGATTGATATATGCATATTACTAGGGATTCACCAAGCCAAGCTACTTGGCTTGAAATAAAAAAGCTTGGCTTGGCTTGAAAATTCAAGCTTTTTTTAATGTTGGGCTTGGCTTGGCTTGGGCTTGATGGACACGAGGCTTGGCTTGGCTTGAAAATTTCAAGCTTTTAAATTTTTAGGCTTGGTTTGATTTTCAAGCTTTATCAAGCTTTTTCAAGCCTTTTCAAGCTTTTTCAAGCTTTCAAGCTTTGTAAATGCTCATGCGCGAACTTATTTACGCACGCACATAATATGATAGTTTTATTTCATGTCATTTATTTGTACAGTATATTAAGTAATAGAAAGGTATTGATATGTGAAATTAAACTATTAGTTCGGTATCAAGATTTGAATATTGATATTCGATGTGAAATTAATACCGATATATCCGATATATCGATATATAAATGCTTTGTAATAATTTGACAGTAAACGATCAACATAATTTATTATTTTTTATTAAAAGTATAATCGTATACATAAATAAATATTTTTCTAATAACGACAAATAAAAATATTTTACAATTTTTAATGTTTATTGATATTTAGAATTTTATTTTCGAGTTTTAACCCTGCAATTTTTATGTTACTTTTATAAATTACGACTTACGGTAGAACAGTGTTTAAATACATATTTTTGGAATTTCATAATGGAATGTAACGGTCAACCTATTTCTTTTACTTCAAATACATCTGGTAATCATAAAACCCTATACAGATGGGAATTTCCTTGAAATACTCACTCTTTCTTTTGTTGTATACTTTAAACCCACAGACAAAATCAGTTTATTAGGGGTAGATTAGGGATTTTGCTATGAATAGTATTGAAATATATGTTTATAAACAGAAACTTTATCTTTCCTACGATTTGGAAATAGTAGAATAACAAAGCATTGTAAATTCTTTGCTACCAAAAATATGACGCAACATTTGTGAACTATTTAACAAAATATAACTATAATATTTATCATAATCATCATACGCAGTCTTTCACCCAAATTACTTTTCGGTGTTAAGTGATATTAATAATAAAAGTACAATAAAGTTCATTATGATGGTGACAATTGGTTAAATTAAGATATTTAATAATATCACTTGACATGTTTCACAAGATTTCAGTCTCTGAACCAGCCTCTCATCTGTTCGCTTAGCCTTACTGCCTCCTAGACGCGTCAGTACACCACACTGTAGAGCTCCAATAAGAGCGAAACGCGTCTGTGGTTCTGGTTGAGTGACCCAGTCTCTGATAAATGACATGACATGTCAAGGGATATTTTTAAATATCTTAAGTGATATTATTCCTTTCATTCTGAACTAAAATTATCAATTTGTAGCATTACAATGGTCATAAATATTTAATATTTGTTGATGTTTGTTGTTTGGTAGGTGTTTAAAATTAAGTACAATGAGATAAATTTAAAAAGTTTATTTTATTAAAGATTTGTGTTTATAATTTATTCTAGTTACGTAATGATTTAATTAATTAGATTTTATTCAAAGTACTTTTAACTTAATAAATATTTAATAAAAATATTGAATATTTCTATATGTAATGATTGATATTTGCAATAAATTTTGTGTTGTACTTATACACATTTCTTCGTATTTTATATTAATATGAGGTGTGGTAATTAAATAACAAAATTGATCTTAGAACATTGACAATGTATAAAATTACACAAAACAAATATTGCCACCTTCAATGTACTCTCCTCCCCGAACCCTATACAGCCCGATGAGAATATTCCATTGTTGGAAGCAATGCCTGCAGGCCTTTTTTGTTAGGTTGTCCATAAGCTCTGCCGCTTTTCTGTAGCTACATCGCAGCCCCGAATTTGGTGCCTTTTAACGCAGAATTACAATTTGGGAATAAAAGCAAGTCACATGGCACTAGGTCAGGTAAGTACGGGTGATGTACCAACACGGTGATTTTGTATTTCGTCAAAAATGTCTTGCAGACATGGTGTTTTGTTCCAGCGCGTTGTCTTCGTGGAGAATCCATCACATTTCAGCCCTTTTTCTTCTCACCCGTGCATGATGGGTTATCAAAACCTTCTTGTAATATGCTTGGTTAACGAAATGCCCCTCAGGCACCCAATTCATGTGAACAATCATTCGCATTTCGAAAAAAGAATGTCAGTGCACGGCCGAAGCGCTAATCGTCTCCGATCTCTTTTCTTCCTTCTTTAAATCTAAACTGCTTGAAAACTAGGTAGACCCTCATCACCATAAACATTCTTCAACAATTCGTACATTTCTGCAGCGGATTTTTTAAGTTTCACACAGAATTTCGTATTGACACTAACATAATTCCGACGGAGTACGGGAAAGTAGTTAATTTCAATCAAAGGCTACTAACGAACGGTTTGCCTAATTATCATGAAATTTTAACAGTGAATGGAGGGAAGATGACAAATTAATATGACATAGCCTGCAATGTTACCAAATTTATAAGGAAGCCGGAAAAATAAAAATCTCGTTATTTTATTGCTACACCTTATACTACTTGCAATGTTATTATTATTTGAGTAGACAGTGCTTAATAATAATCCTCTTTACAAATTTTGTAAACTAAATAAACTGACAGGTAGTGAAGCTGGTCCTTTTCGGAACCCCAATTCTCAGAAGTCTGCAAATTACGGTCTTGTCGGACTCCACAATAATTTTATGAAAAGCTTGAAAAAGCTTGTTTTCAAGCCAAGCTACTTGACAGTCAAAGGCTTGGCTTGGCTTGAAAATTCAAGCTTTTTTTAATGGTAGGCTTGGTTTGGCTTGGGCTTGATGAAACAGAAGCTTGGCTTGGCTTGAAAAATCAAGCTTTTTTGAAAGACAGGCTTGGTTTGATTTTTCAAGCTTTTTCAAACCAAGCCAAGCTTTCAAGCTTCAAGCCAAACCCGTGAATCTCTACATATTACCTATAATTTCAAATATTTAATTAATACAACAATAAGAAAGATGAATGTACTTCCCAGAAAAAGCTATCAAAATGTCACTAAAACTGTCGATTTTTGACACTGAAACCTGTCATTTACAAATTATGTTATAAACATTTGAATTTGTCAACTGGTTTCCTTAGTGTAGTTTCGCCTACTCGACTTGTTATATCTCGATATTCTATATATTATACCGTCTTTATCTCTAAATTTATAGAAGATATAATAAAAAATTGAAATGTATCAGGTGTACAATTTTGTTTTTCAAAATCAGTAATATCAAAAATTTTCAAAAATTAATATTTGGAAGAATTTCTTTTAAAAACTACTACTTCCGGTTGTTCAATTGTTACCAAAACCTTTTCAGCTCTTCCCAGGAGTGTCAGATTGAGGAATTCATAGTTAAACAGGTTTTATGACTTATAGTTTTTGAGGAATCGTCCGTCCAACATCCAGCCATACACACATCCACACACACACACACACAGACATCATTTTAAAAATGTTATAATCGGATTCTAGGGACCTTGAATCGTGCTTATTCAATAAAATCTGGATATGCGAATTTTAGTATGAATCCAATACCTCTCTTAGCGAGAGGTAAAAAATATAATCAAACGTCATTTTACAAAAATTTTAAAAAAATACTTAATAATAATATATCCAAACATAATTATTTCTATTGAAGGTATCAAATACATAATAATAATAATAATAATAATAATAATAATAATAAAACAATTAAATACCTTTAATAAAATATATTTAAAAAAATAAAGAAAATTTCAAAAATCCCTAAATGATGACGTAAACCGCATGTTTCGCTGGATAGCCCATATTTTAAGCTAATTAAATAATAGTTTGACACAAATTAAAAACTTTATTTATGTAAAATACATTCGCTTTTCGTTTCTTGCAATTCTGAAATTTCTGTTTATTTCCTGAATGAACATTTTTTTCACGTCACATCTATTTTTGTCTTTCGGTTCTTTAAATGCTCTTTCTTCATCTTCAATTTCTTTTTGTCTTTCGTTTCTTTAAGTGCTCTTTCTTCACCTTCGATTTTTTTCGTGGTTTACCAAGGTGTTCTTTTATGTTTTTCTATGTTTTCGTCACATTCTTTAATCTTTTTATTATTTTACTTACATATTTAATTCTCTGGAGTATCTTTTATTTTCAGCAGGTTTATTATACTTGGTTTGTGGAAAATCTTAGCTTTTTCGTTAAACGTCAAAGCCACTATCTGTCCAAGCGAAATTTGACGTTTTATTACAAGTTTATCATATATTATTTAAGACTTGGTTAAATCTTCATAAAACGATGTTTGCAGGATGACAAGTTGCCGTTATGGTTTTTGTTGAAACATAATTAAGTAAAATTTTCGATTCGAGCTCGCACTACCGCCCAACAGATATAAACTACTCTATATTTTTGACAATGACATTATTTTTTTTTCTTTTACAAACATTTGAATTTATCAACTGCATATGCATTTTACCTATAATTTGAAATATTTAATTACTAAAACAATAAGAAAAATTAAATATACTTCCCAGTAAAAGCTATCAAAATGTCACTAAAATTGTTGATATTTGACACTGACATGTGTCATTTACAAATTATGTTATAAACATTGGAATTTGTCAACTGGTTTCCTTAGTGTCGTAGCCTCTGCGATAAGTTTACTCTATAAATTATAGTGTCTTTATCTCTAAATCTATACAAGATATAATAAAAATTTTAAGTGTATTAGATGGAGAATTTTATGTTCTTCAATATTTAATAAAAAAAAATCCCAAAAAATTATATTTAGAAGAATTTTTCTAAGAAACTACTACTTCCGGTTCTTCAATTGTTGCCAAAACCTTTTCAGCTCTTCCCAGGAATGTCAGATTGAGGAAACTGCAGTTAAATATTTTTTAAGTCTTATAGTTTTTGAGGAATCGTGACTACAACATCCAGACATACATACATACATACATACACACACACACACATACATCCACACACACACACACACACAGACATCATTTTAAAAATGTTATAATCGGATTGTAGGGACCTTAAATCGTGCTTATTCAATAAAATCTGGATATGCGAATTTTAGCATGAATCCAATACCTCTCTTAGCGAGAGGTAAAAAATGTTATACATTATACTCGCAAAAATCTGTAATATTATGTAATAACTTATACGATACAACTTAATAAATATTTGGCGATATATATTTATTTATTTACAAGTTCTCATAGAATAATATCATTACAATATGTAACACAAATAAAATGTATTATATAAATAACCAATAAAAACAGTAAAAAATAATACAATTTCTCAATTCAAAAACCTATTTTCCTATCCTCAAAAATTGCATTCCAGGAATTCACCACAATACGAACTAGATCATCAAAATGAGATCAGCAGGATATGAACGATTTACGGCCTATAGGTAAGCAACCAGCAAAAAACGTTTCGACAGCATCGCAAAGCGATCGTCGATCTGCAACCTGCATTAATAATTTTAGCGCCTAAATTTCAACCTAGTGCACAACAGATTACAAAAGCAAGTAGCCTACACGAAAAAATTCCTAGCCAGCAAAATCCGATCCGCGAGCACCAGCAAGGCTTCTGGTCGACAAAATCACAAAAATCGTGTAAAATCGACGTTTTATTGCCGTAGCGGCCGAAAAGTAGCACTTTACTGCCGCTACGAGCATTTTTGAGCTCTCTGGTGGATTTTCAGCCGATTGCAAGGCATTTACCCACCAAAATTCAGAAATCCATTGATCTCAATACTGTTGCTAGGCTTCTGGCTGACAAAATTTAAAAAATCGTTTAGAATCGGCGATGTACCGCGTGTAGCAAGACTACTAGTCACGAAAACGAGAATTCGTGAGCTCTCTGGCCGATCCGAATGTATTCACCCACAAAAATTCAAATTTCTGACAATACGGTAGGCTGAAGTAAGGCCTGGTGAGCAAAATATGAATCTCAAGTCTCCCACCACAGATTTCTAGCTATGTATAATACTGGCTGTCTGTTGAATTTACAGCCATTCGTGCAGCGTGAGCGTTGGCTTCCTACCGGAGACTCTTTGTCGTAAAATTACGTAATCACGTCTATATGAAGCTATATACAGGTTTCTAGAAATTTTTTGCTGGCTAGCCCCCAGGAACCAGCGGAGCGATCCGATCCCAGCAACCCGCCTAGCACCCACGTGCTCGCCTTCGGCTCGTGGATGGCTAGGGCGGGTTGCTGGTAGCTAGGATGGGATGCTCGGCTGGTTCCTGGTGGCTAGTAGGCGGGATTCGAACCTGGATCTTTAGGATGGGAGATTTTTGTAGGTCGTCGTTCTGGTTGTGGATCTATAGGCTGTGAATTGGTTTCTAGGCGGGATATGAACTTAGATGTTTGGATTGCAATTTTTTGTTTTGAGGATATTGGAATAAAATAGTATATAATTTTAGCGGTATTTATTGATCATAAATTTATTACATAATGGTATACATAATGCATTGCTATATTTTGCAAAGATATTGTTTTAATACAGAGATATATGCGAATGACAATTATATACATAAATAAATGTATCTTGATCTGTAACACTTTGAAAGATAACATTTGATATATAGGTTTGTTTTAATTATATATGTGAGAACATATGATATAAATTATTTATTATGATTCGTTGAAATATACAAGTAGGCTAACATGCATGATTGACAACAATCGATCGATTAATTGTTGAAAGAACTTTTATAAGGATCATTTGTTTTAACAAATAGAAATGATAGAAGATAATAATTATGTATAAGATGATAATATATTTATTTATAACTGAAAAAGTTTTTCCCTAACATTTTTTGGGTATTGAAAATGTATTCTAAGTTTAAAATAATATATTTTACAACTTCAAAATTAATGTCTCTCTTGCTATAAACTTTTGGGATTCAAATTCGAAATCGCACATAGCTAAAAGATATATTTAAAATATGTAAACTAAAGTTTAAACAAAATGAAAAGAAAATTTTGAGATGGTTTTTTAAAATTCAATTGTCAAATATGAAAATGAAGATTAAAAAAAATTCACTCATGAAAACAATACATAAAATATATTTGAACTATTAGCTGTATTTGTTTCAAATTGTATATTGATTAACTCTGTGGGATCGAATATGAGGCCCAAAATTTTGTGATCTAAATAAATAGGAATAATGTATCAATTTATCAGTTTCATATCTTAATTAACGCATTTCGAAATTTAAAATGTAATGTTTTTAATTACGTTGAAACTCTTATTACGTCATTCTTACAGGAGAGCCAATTATTTTGTGATACAGTTTTAAATTAGAAGTCTTGGTACATAGGTGAAAAATAAAGTATCATTTTCCGCTCTAGATACATAAATAACTATTTTGCAATGTGCGAATATGTTATGAAGTGTATTTTAAATATAATAATACAAATTTGGTTTTTCCTTAACTATTTAGAACAATCAGAGTATTTGATTACAAGTGTGTACTCGTATGTATGTAGGGGATGCAAATGATGGTACAGAAAAATAGAGCTAAGTCCTAATTACTTACAGTTTCGAGATATTGAATTTTTAAAGTTTTAAATATGTACCATGTGATTCATATATTGTGCATAGTAACTTTAAAATTAAATACTTCAAGAATTAAGAATGATAGCAAATTATCCTAATCTTATTTGTATTTGTATGATTATTTTCTATATGTAAACGTAATTTCAGCACTTTGGAATCACTGAAAACATTTTCAGTAATGCTTGTTTCAAGACAGGTATATGTCTATTGAAAATAGCAACTTAAAAAATGAGTATGAAAAACTAAAGGAAAAAGCGAGTTGTATTTTCCAAATTTAGTTGTAGAGAGTTATTTCCTATATTTATACAAAATTTCAAAAGGTTTAAATCGTGGAAAGTTTTTTCAGTAATGTTTATTTCAAAACGTGTACATATTCATTAAAAATAACAACTTCAAAATTGAATATCACGAAAACTAAGAATAATAGCGTCTCGTATTTTTTAAATTTATATATAGATAATAATTTTCTATTTGTATAGTGCTATAAATAATTTCAAAAGGTTTCAATCACTGAAAAAAATTTCATTAATGTTTACATATTATACGTTGTGTATAATATTTTGTTTAATTAAAATGGCAAATTTGACAATGAATATAAAGAAAACTAAGAGAAATAGGTACTTGTACTTTCCAAATTTAAATATAGTGAGTAATTTTCTATATGTATACTTAATTTCAATAGGTTTAAATCACTGATTTTTGTTTTATTTTGTTTATTTCAAGACATCTATGTTTATTGAAAATATTAACTTTAAAAATTAATAACATGAAAACTAAGAGAAATAGCTACTTATAATTTTAAAATTTAGATATTGGGAGTAATTTGCTATATACATATATACTTAATTACAAAGGTTTAAATTGTTGAAAAAAAAAAATGGTAATGATTATTTTAAGACGTGTGAATGTTTATTGAAAATAGTAACTTTAAAAAAGAAAATCACGAAAATTAAGAGATATAGCGACTTGTACTTTTCAAAGTGATATTAAGGAATTTATTTACTGTATGATAGACTTAGTTTTAGAATATATGAATTGCTGAAAAAGTTTTCAGTAATGCTAGTTTCAAGAGGAGTACATCGTTATTAAAAATTAAAAAATTTAAAAATTAATATCTCGTAAACTAAGATAATTAGCCATTTGTACTTTTCAAATTTGGATGTAGGAGATTATTTTGTATATGTACAATTATTTTCCAAATGTATGAACCGCCGAAAAAAATCAGTAATGTTGACTTAGCTCTTTCGTTTCTTGTACCCTTCAAATAATATGAATGAATGTGTTTGTGATGTATATGAACCTAACATAATACGCTTTGAGATGTTGAAATATAATTATGAAAATGAAAATATGTGAATTGTATAATATGATTTTATTCTCTGTTATTTAAATATGCTTATAAGTAAGAGTGTCTTCAGCATTTGTTTATAAAGTTTTTATTAGTAGAGTAATGATTTTTCACGTTAAATGGTTATATAACATAAGTACTTTATAGGTGTAAAGTGTTTTTATTTATTTCTTTACATAAATTTGATAAATATGACTTGGGGTGTACAAAATCCATGTTGAGGTTGTTTTGGGGTGCGATGCTCTGCAACAGGGTGACCATCTCCAATGCGGAAATCAGGATTCATGAACTGCAACTCGCTCGGGTACATCTGCAGCATCGTCTGTTTAAGTGTTCAGCTTATCTTTCTGCAACAATAGAAAATATACTTGAAAGCAACAAATATAAATTAGTGGTCAATGGTCATAGAAAATAATATGATTTTATTTATAGATTATTAACAATTATTTTAAGTATGTATACCTATTTATTATTTAAAAAGATATATTCATACCAAAGAAAGTGCGAGATACTCAATATTACAAAAGAATGAATAAATATTTCAATCGATCAATAATAGATTTTAATGCATAATGTAAGATATAAAAGTATTTTAATAATGAGGTAAAAGTTACGTAATTTCACCAACAAAAAATGATGGCACCATTTGTTGTATATCATACACATTCATAATTACGTATATATGGAACAAAACATATGTAGTAAAATATATAGGGCATACAACGATATGTTATATTAAATTATATACACCGTGAACACAATTCGTGATATATATGTTGAACATTAGAAAACTTTTTTTTTTCAATATCTGTGCCGTAAAGACTATATGGGGTGCTTTATATGTACAGAATAAAATATTAGAAGATTGTACATGGTAGAAATGTTAATTAATTATCAATTAATGCAAACTATGTTCGATATAATATGATCAATTATTTAAATATAGTTTATATCTTGTATCTATACTATAATAATTCCTCCAAATTAATGCTTAATATATCAAATGAAAATACAACTATGTATGAAGTGTTATAAAAAAAAAACTCACTTTGAATAAATGAAATTTATGGATATAATTCCAAGTCCTGCAGGTATCCTAAAGTCCTCTCCAAGCACCAGGAAGTCGTCCTCGGGGTCACAGTACAGCAGCACACTACACACACGTCTTTACACTAGCACTGTAACAAACAAACTGAAAGAATTAATCCATGGAATGTTAGGGTGTTAAATAATTTACCCCGTAGAAATACAAGTCAACAATTAAATAATAATGAGTCTTTATAAATAATAATTGCTTCTTATGTATTATGTAATTCGTTCACGGTGTTTGAATTTTATGAATGTAGAAGAAGCGCGAAAAAATTTGAATACATAAAATACAATTTTTTTTTTTTTTATTATAACATTTTATTAAATACGTGTGTTCTTTTCAGATGCAGCTGTGTGAAAAGCCGGCATCCTGGTGTTGCAGACTTAGCGGCTTGGAGTACCGACATTGTAACCAGAAGCACTCAACAATGGTGAGAGTGTTACATTATAGAAAATATTTCTTGTAATATCGCCCATGGGGACCTCCTGTTAAATCTTCGTTTTCATAAAGACTATCTCTATAAAAAAAAAAAAAAAAAACACAATATAATACTAAATGTAGTCCACAAAAAATCCGACTATTTTCCCTTAATTCGGACACACTGATTAATGAAAAATAATGAAAAAATTCTCTAGGCCTTAGTTTTCAAAATATAAATTTTTAGTTTTAATTGAAATTGACAATATTTTTTGACTTTGACGGTCTATAACTAATGAATGGTATAAAGTTAAATTGACGGGCGTTAAGCTATTTGATTCTACATACATTTCTACATATATTTACCAATTTTAAACAACAGTGTCTAGTTAGTATAGTAAGAGTAGGCAAAATTGAAAAAAATGGTAACTTTAAACAATTCAGTAGTCCACTAAAAATCCGATCACCCTATATTTAAATGGAAAGTATCATTTTCTCTTAATTCAAGCATGCTGATAACGGGAAAAACGATAAAAAAAAATCTGTAGGCCTTAGTTTCCAAAATAGAAATTTTTATTTTTAATGCAAAATTGACAATATTTTTTGACTTTGATGGACTATAATTAATGAATGGTAAAAGATACATTAACGGGCGTTGCGCCATTTGATTCTATGGACATTTCTACATATAAGTTAAGTAAACGTTATTGACGTTTCTTAAAAAAATTTATTTATAAGTGATTACAACAAAAAATTATTATTCAGGATACAATTAATTAATTGAAAGTGACACAACAGTCTCTCAACTATAACTAAACTCGACATAAGGTCAAGACAAGAGTTTTATACTACATAAGTTCTTATCCTATGAGAAAGTACAGATAAAAGTAATATGAGGTTTGGAAACGTGGTGAGATCAGCGGTTCCTGTGGGAATGGGTGATCTAACTCCTCCCCCCTAAGAATTGGGCACCCTCGGTGAGAATCAGCTGGGGTTGCTGGTGGTCTGAGGTTGAGGCCCTTGGTTGAAGTACCGGTTCCTGGTTCCGGGATGGACAGAATTTTCCTTGGAGAACCCTTTTTCTTGCGAAGACTGTGAAAATAATAATACTAATAATTATTATTATGACATATAGGATTATTATTGCGTAGTTTGAGTTCCATCAATAACTATGTGTAGTAACTGCTCAATTTTTGATTTTAGCTCTTGTTCATTTCGTTTTATGGTGTCAATAGTTTTGTTAAAATGTTCTATCAACTGATGGTTAACAGAGTATTGATTTTTAACTTGATCATTTAATTTGTGTTGGTTTTCCTCTAAATGTTTTAAAATTTTGTTATATCGTTTCTTGTCTTCGGCGTCTAAATTTCCAGTTATTGCTTTTACTACAGAACCTAGTCCATCTATTATACCTCTCTTGTGTCGAGGTTTTTCGTAATTAATAATTAAATGGCTAAACTTATCGTCTATCATGTTTTGAATGTACGTAATAATTTTATCATGATTCAAAGAATCTTCTAGGCTATTATTGTTTATGTGAATAGTTTCTTTCAGAAGGTTATGTTGCGATTTTAATTTATTGTATTGGTTAAGGATTGGCTGTAGGTCGTAGAAGTGTAAAAAAGTATGTGTTGTTTTTTGTACTTTTGCTGGTCCTAAGTCGAGTGTTAAAAGTCCAGTATTTTGCGTAATGTTTTTAATTTCTAGTCCGTAGGCGTATATGAGCAAGAGGGACCTGGAAGAGTGAGATCTTTGTTAGTGATTTTATTTATTTTTCTAGGTCTTTTTATATTTGCTAAATGAATTTTTGATTGTTTCCTATTATCTTTGGGGTCTGTACGAATTTTAGCAGTTTTTAATTTTTGATTAATACTTTTTATGTTTTCTTTTTTGAACTTTATATTCTTTGTTTTATTAACTTTTTGCTTATTGTGCACATATACTGTTCCTGGAATCTGTGGCAAATTTTCGCGTGTTTCATTTAGTTTTTCAATCAAGTTAGTTTTATTATTTTGTAATTTGGCATTAATGTTTTTATAAGCTGCTTTAGTTTTTTCGCGATGATTTTGAACATAGTCTTGTGTGATTTGTTTTTCAAGCTCAACATCTAATGGTGAGTTTGTTTCAAAATGTCCATTTATTACTTCGATTGGTTTGAGACCGGTAGAACTATGATTTGTATTATTATATGCTAGTATTGCATAATTTACTTTATTTTCTATTGTTTCATTTTTGAAGTTTTCTTGTAAATTAAAGAGCCGAATATGTTCAATAAGTGTTGAATGGAAGCGTTCCACGAGTCCATTTGAATTTGGGTGCTGTGAGCTAGTAAAATGAATTTCGATTTTGTGTAATATGAGTAATTCTTTTAAAACATTGTTTTTAAATTCTAGACCGTTATCTGATATGACTAGTTTAGGAATGCCATGATGTGAGAAAAATCTAGTTAATTTGTTCTTTAACTTCCTCTCTATGAACTTCAGGGTATCTGTACGTCTTTGTGTAAATGGGTAATTCATCATTAGTCCGTATATGGTGTTTGATTTCGTTTGTGAATGATAGGGGTTTGTCCTCTGTATGAAAAATATCTTCATATTCTTTAATTAATTTTGTGATTGCCAATTTTTCTTCTGAATTCATATGATCTGTTCTAATTTGTGATATATCAAAGGGGGTTTTTGAATTTCTTTCGTCAAAATTTATGTTATTAATTTCGAATTGTTCTAATGGTTCAACTATTATATCATTATTTAAAATGTTTATAATTTCTTCTGATTTATTAGGATTAATTACGGGGTAATGAAAAGAATAATTATTAATTTTTGCAATTCCCTCCGGTATTATGAGGTTGTTTAATTTTATTTCCGGAATGAATACTTCACCGTTTTCAATACGGTTTGTGTAAAACTTTATAAATTGTTCAGAGTTTGGCTCTACCTTTACATAGTAGTGTGGACGCGGCTTTAGCTGATGATAATGAATTCTTATTTCGCATGCCGGTGTTATAATTTTGTCTCTTGTTAAGTCAATGATTGCTTCTAAATTTTTCAAATTATCAAGTCCTAACAATATGTCAAATTGATTGTGAAAATCGAAAAGATGATATTTAAGCATGATATCAGATTTTTTAAATAATTTTGAACAAGGTAAAATTAAACTAAAATTTTCCGTGGACGTGCCATGTGCTGTAGTGATTTTAAAAGGATCTTGTTGAATTTTATCATTGTAATATTTTTGAGCGATTCCCGGATTTATAAATGAACGTGTACTACCAGTATCGATAAGGACTTTTAAATTGTTTTCAGGATAAATAATGAATGGTAGCTCACTATGATTGTGTGTTAAGGACATTAATTCAAATTGGTTTCCGAGGCTGGTAGTTCTAAAAAATTATTTGTTGCTTGTTCTGTTTCGTAATTAAGAGTGTCTTCAACGGGTTCGTTTTCGTATGTAATTATTACATTGTTCCCGTCATAGTATGTTTCGTCGTCATTAACTTCTGTGTTATGAAGTTCTTCAAACACGAAGTTGGGTGGCTGGGTGTTAGAGTATTGTCTGGGTGTGAATTGTTGTGGGCGATTGTTGTAGCCTGACGGGCCTGGTCTGAATTGACTAGTAGATTGTCGAGTGCTAACACTCATAGGCACAGGTTTAGGGAAATTTTGGTTGCCATTGGGCCTAAAAACGTTTTGTTTTGTAATTTGAGACTGATTAATTGGTTTATGATGTTGTCTAGGTTGTAATTGTAAATCAGGTCTATATGTTGGTGGAACATATGTTTGTCTTATTTGTGGTTGTGTTTGTATTGGTGGATATCTATTCTGTGTGTTTTGATGAGTGTAATGTTTTGGTTTCTGAGAAGTGTTAGTATGTGTTTTATGTGTGCGCGTACAACTCTCTATTTGAAAATCGTTTGTTAACATTCCTAGCGCAGAATTCATATCTTCAGGATTTTTCGTACGCATGAGCGTACCTAGCGGTTCCTTCAGGCCACGCAATAATACGCGGAGTGCGTATTGCCGAAAATATTTGGCTAATACAACGGCTTCAGCTGCCGTGTTTTTAAGAGTTACATAAGATATTTGTAAATTTAAAAGTTCTTGAACTTTATTATAATATTCAAACGGGGATTCATTTCCTTGTTTGAGTTCTGCTAATTCTATAGCTAAAGTATAGCAATCTCTTTTGTCGGAATAAGAATTTATAAGAGCTGTTTTTATACAGTCCCATGAAGTTAATATGGAACCAGCTAACTGAATGGCTGCTTCACCTTTAATTTTAGCTAATATAGTTGACATCAGATATTCATTCTGAAAGTCATTTGTTTCTTTTTTATTATAAAAAACGGTCAGTAACTTTTCACAAATTTCAATAAACCTAGGAAGTAATTTTGGATCTCCATAAAAATCTGGGATCATATCAAGGTATGCTTTTTCCACTCTTGGGGTAGTAGCCATTGTATCGTTAAGATTTAAATTTGTTATTTCTGTTAAAATATTATTTATATGAGGATTGTTAGGTGAATTATAGGAAGCAACTGAATTTGTGTCTGAATCTGTATCTGAATTTGGTTGACTGATATCACTGAAAGACATATAAGCACTTACAGGATTATCGTCCGGATGTCCATGGGCTCGTCTTTGACGTCTTCGTGGACTGGTGTCGACTTCTGCAGCTCTGTATTCAGCAGGGCAGGGCAGGAGACCTCTTCTTCACGATGTGCGCTCGTGGAGTCTCGGCGACGATTGTTGTTGTAGTTCGGGATTCCCAATTAATCGTAGAAACGAAACACGATTTTTTTACCGATATTAGGATTTATTAATCTGTTTGGGAATCCTACCGACTGCGCCAGTTAAGTAAACGTTATTGACGTTTCTTAAAAAAATTTATTTATAAGTGATTACAACAAAAAATTATTATTCAGGATACAATTAATTAATTGAAAGTGACACAACAGTCTCTCAACTATAACTAAACTCGACATAAGGTCAAGACAAGAGTTTTATACTACATAAGTTCTTATCCTATGAGAAAGTACAGATAAAAGTAATATGAGGTTTGGAAACGTGGTGAGATCAGCGGTTCCTGTGGGAATGGGTGATCTAACTTATATTTACTAATTTTGAATAACCGTGTCGAGCTAGTATAGTAAGAGTAAGCAAAATTGAAGAAAATGGTAACTTTAAACAATTCAGTAGTCCACTAAAAATCCGACCAGCCTGTATTTAAATTGAAAGTAGCATTTTCTCTTAATTCAAGCATGCTGATAACAGGAAAAATAATGAAAAAAATCTCTAGGCCTTAGTTTCCAAAATAGAAATTTTTATTTTTAATGCAAAATTGACAATATTTTTTGACTTTGATGGACTATAACTAATGAATGGTAAAAGATACATTAACGGGCGTTGCGCCATTTGATTCTATGGACATTTCTACATATATTTACTAATTTTGAATAACCGTGTCGAGCTAGTATGGTAAGAGTAAGCAAAAATGAAAAGATGGTAACTTTAAACAATTCAGTAGTCCACTAAAAATCTGATCACCCTATATTTAAATGGCAAGTATCATTTTCTCTTAATTCAAGCATGCTGATAACGGGAAAAAATAATTTAAAAAATCTCTAGGCTTTAGTTGCCAAAATGGAATATTTTATTTTTAATGCAAAATTGACAATATTTGTTGACTTTGACGGACTATAACTAATGAATGGTAAAAGATACATTAACGGGCGTTGCGCCATTCGATTCTATGTATTTTTCTACATATGTGTACAAATTTTCATTAGTCATAGCTAAATGTCTATTGTGTATAAAATGAAATCATTCAAAAACTAAGTGAAATAGTTGTTTTCTATAGGTACTTAATGTTGCAGGTATTTGAATTGCTGAAAACAGTCATATTTGTTTCAAGATAGCTAAATGTCTTTTGTGTATACCATGATAAAAATAAAAATAAACATAATTTAAAAACTAAGTGAGATAGTGACTTGCAGTTTTCATATTTGGATTCAGGGGGTTGTTTTATATATATACATAGTTTCAGAAATTCGAATCGCCGGATACTTCGTTAAATTTCAGTAGGGAATATTTGAACTTAGCCTTTTATTTTTCTGTATCTTTTAAATGTTGTATGAATGTGTGGTATATGATTTTCTTATTTAATGAACTGTAATATATATGAAAATGAAGATATGTGTTGCTTAATGGCATGAATTGATTATGTGCCAATTTTTCTTGCCATATATTAGTTATTCGAGTACTTAATGTTTAGTAGGATAACTTTTATTTATTTATTTACATAAATCTTATAAATAAGTCTTGAGGGGCACCAATACATGTGGGGGTGTCTTCAGTGTTATGCTCTGCAACAATATGATCATCTCCAACACTGAAATTAGGATAGATATCTTTCTGCAACTCACTCACATCCTTCTACGACTTGGCCAGGATTGTAATTCATCTCTGTTACATGTTTCTGTAACAATAAAAATATATACGAAATAATATTTAGATTAGTGGTTACAGATAATAATATGGATGGATTTAGAACTGTTTCAATTGTTTGTAATTATTAAAAATAAAATACCTAATATGGAAATAAGTGTGAGAAATTCAATATTAAAAAGAATATTTAAATTTTTAATTATTTATAAATACGAAATATTTGTAGGTAGTAAAATATATAGTACATCCAATAATATATATTTGTGTATGGTAGTAATACTATAAATAACTCTAAATTAATTCAAATTCTTTTCCACACATTAACAATTATAATTCAAATATAAAGTATATATACATCCGAAATAATCTTTAGTAATAATGGCAGATATACCCAATAATGGTTACTAAAAGTAGTTTAAAAATTTAAAAAAAACTTACTATGAATCAATTATTTCCCTAAGTATAAGTCCAAGTCTTGAAGATGTCCAAAAGTCCTCTCCAGGCACTAGGAAGTCGTTCTCGAAGGCACAGTACACGAGCACACCACACTTCTGTTCACTAGCACTATAACAATGAAACTGAAAAACTGACAAAATTGATCTTTGTTAGGCATTAGATAATAAAAAAATAATAGTCAACAATCAAAATAATGAGTAATTATAAATTATAGTTGATGTCTATGTATTACATAATTTTGTAGTCGCTCGAAAGTTTTTTTTTTTTTTTAATTAGTATTTGTAAACAAGGTCTATATATTATAATTTATGAATTTTAGGGTTGATAGAAAGGGTGCTATTCAATCCTGACAAAAATCTTTTGTGGCCAGCACAAGCCTTCCGTTAATTTGATGTATTTTGTACAAATCCCAAAAGTTCATCGGAAAATATTTTATAAATCCAATAAAATTATCAAATGATATACATTATGTATACTCATACCTATATAAATACTCTAAAATTGCGTACACTTACGTAACATTCTCTTTAAAATCAAATAATATTACTACCAAGTTTATATCTCTACCCATTTTTGAATTATTGCCCCAAAGTCAATATACCCCAACTTTAGATAAAAACTTCAAAATTTTCAAAAATCTAATTTTTATGTACCTGGATACTTTTCAATGCGCTGATTCCAAATTTTGAAACCGCAGGTCGATATCTCGTTTCGTTCTCGAGATATTTAGATTTAAAGTTTTGCTCAAAACTGCCCATTTTTGGGTGTTAATCCAAAAATGGGTCAAGATATGAATTTGGCGACATCACCATTCGATTCTACGGGCAAAATTACATAAGTACACTAATTTTCAGAATTTTTAAACACCGCATACAATCTCTAAGGCAAAATAACTTAAAATGGCCAAAAATCGCAAAAATCTAAGGTGTACCCCTTACGATTTTTTCAGATTTTGGTAATTTTCAGGCGTTTTCAAGCTTTTATTCATAAAAAATAAACCGGTTGGACAAAAATTATGAAAATTGCTATACTTATGTATTTTTGTACGTAGAATCGAATGGTGATGTTGCCAAATTTATATCTCGTCCCATTTTTGGGTTAACACCCAAAAATGGGCAGTTTTGAGCAAAACTTAAAAATCTAAATATCGCGAGAACGAAACGGGATATCGACCTGCGGTTTCAAAATTTGGAATCAGCGCATTGAGAAGTATCCAGGTACATAAAAATTAGATTTTTGAAAATTTTGAAGTTTTTATCTAAAGTACATAAAAATTAGATTTTTGAAAATTTTCAAGTTTTTATGTAAATGGGGGGTATATTGACTTTTGGGGCAATAATTCAAAAATGTGTAGAGATATAAACTTCCTAGTAATATTATTTGATTGTAAAGACAATGTTACGTAAATGTCCGCATATTTAGAGCATTTGAAAAACGGAGTGAATTTTTAGAAGTAAAAGTATTGAAATAAAAATCTGTTGTGGCCAGCACAAGACCTCTCGCCATTTCCATATTAGGCTATATATGTATTGTATTGCACTTCGCTTTCGAACCGTCGTTTTATAACAAAATATTACAGAACTTTACCCAAATATTGTTTTTATCTCCCGCTACCCTTGGTAAGGGAGGTATAGGGATCGTGCTAAAAATCTCATATCGAGATTTTAGTAAATGACCACGTTTTAAGTTCCCTAGAATCCATTTTTAACATTTTCACGATGATGTCTGTATGTGTGTATGTGTGTATGTGTGTGTGTATGTGTGTATGTATGTGTGTGTGTATGTGTGTGTGTATGTGTAGGGATTTTGTCTTCACTCTAACTCAAATACTATCATTCAGAAAATTCTGAAACCTTGTATTTCCATCCCATTCTAATATGAATAGAAGCCATTAGATTTTGGTGTAAATCGGATAACCGGAAATGACACTTTACCTGAAGCTCATAATGGTTTTTCTTCAAAAAATACCATTAAATGCCATTTTTTCGCATTTTATGTCTTATGAAAATTAAAGATTGTTGAATTTTCTACTGGAATACATTAATACTTTTTCTATATAATTTACACATAAATTTAAAAATAATTTTTTTTATTAGTCGCGAAGCCTAAGACACAATAATTCGTTTGTTACACAGTTCATATTTCAAATGAATGTAACTGACAGTTAATGTCACTGTCAAAAAACTAATCACTTCAAATTAATAATAGTGACATTTTAAAAAGAAAATAGTAAATAAAGCAATAGTTTTCTGGTTTTCTTTTCAAGGTAACGTGTGCTGTGAAACAAACAAGACTGGTTCCTGTCAGCTTCTGGTTTCAGCGGCCGTTTTTATATTACCGAAGCCTATTTAATTGTTAATTTTGGTCTTTACGCCGTCAGCAACTACCAAGTTTTTAAGATAAGTGTTATCTTTCTTATACATTTCATATTAAGTTAAATTTTTAATATTATATATATTTGAATTTTCAAAAATTTGATTTTGTTTATTAGTTACGGTTTTAGCATAACTAGATTATAATTTATTATATTTTTGACAGTTTGACAGCTGTCAAATACAGAATTATATACATACATAAATTCATTTTATAGTTTTTTATTTTTAAAATAAGGATAAAGAAATAAATAAACAAAAAAGTAATTAATTACAAATTTTATAGGAAACTATTGTTAAAATGAAAGGCTAACTTAAATACTTTTCTTATACTTCAGTCAAAGACGAGTCTGGTAAACTGCTTTGACTTCTACTCTTACCGAAAAAACCCGTTTTCTGTCTACTCTGTCCTTCTTATCTTTTATGTATAGTAAAATGAAGAATAAATGGAGAATGTATGATGAGTGTAAATTCGGGACATGGAATGTCAGAAGTGTGAATGGCAAAGAGAATGAGTTGATGAATGCAATGCGAATGTACAGTGTAGATGTTTTGTGTGTAACTGAAACAATGAGGAAAGGTTGTTGTGAGGAAGAAGTGGATGGCATTTTTTGTTTGTGGTCGGGAGTTCGAGAGATTGAGCATGCTAAGCATGGTGTAGGTATACTTGTGAGTGAAAGAATGAAGCCGTTTATACGAAATTATGGTTGTATTTCTTCGAGAATTTCTTGGATGAGATTCAAGGTAGGCTATATACGAATCTTCGTTGTGTCTGCTTACGGTCCAACAGAATCTGAAAATGACCTTGAAAAAGATCAGTTTTGGATGTCGATAAATAATGTAATTGATTTGTGTGATCCGGGTGAGAGGGTGATAGTATGTGGCGATTTGAATGGATGGGTGGGTGTAAAACGAAGTGAATCAGAGAATGTGTTGGGACGTTTCGGTGATTGTCGAGTGAATGACAATGGTAAGAGAATTGTTTCATTTTGTTTGGAAAGAAATCTCTTCATTTCAAATACCATTTTTAAACATAAGTTAGCTCACATATACACCTGGGAAAATGTGGTTCAGAATAAACGTAGTGTAATTGACTTTGTAATCTATGATGAGCGTTTGAGGAGTATGATTGTAGATACGCGTGTGAAAAGAGGCGCTGAATTGGGTACGAATGATCATTATTTGGTCGTGTCGCGAATGCGGTTAAATAAATTTTGGCGAATGAAGGAGAAAGGTTCTGGGCAAATGTTTCGTGTGAAATCCTGTGCCCTTTTAAATGAAGATGTTAGGATAAAATTTGTTGATAGGTTGAATGAATCCATGCCTGAATGTGAGCCTAATTATGAATGTAATATAAATGAAGTTTGGAAGAAATTTAAGGATTCCCTCCTTAAATGTGCTTGAGAAGTTTGTGGTGAAAGCAGATTAGGCTGTTGTCCGAAAAATGCGTGGTGGAATGAACAGGTGAAAGAAGCGATTGCTGAGAAAAAGAGGGCGTATTTAAAGTTATTAAATGTTAAGGATTCGCCTGGGAGGTTGCGCGAAGAATGTTTGATAGAGTATAGAAGGAAGAATAAATGGGTGAAGCAAGTGGTGAGAGAAAGTAAAAAACAATTTAATGATTTGTTGAGTGAAAGGTTGACAAATGATTTTAGTACAAATAAACGGTTGTTTTGGTTGAGTGTGAAGAGACTGCGGGGTGGAAGTGGTCGAGTTGTGAAAGCTGTGAAGAGTGCGAATGGAGAGTTATTGTGGAATGAATCAGATGTAAGGAATAGATGGTGTGAGTATTTTAAGGATTTGTACGGAGGTGAGATTGAGAGGGATGATAGTAGCGAAGCTGCAAGTGAAAATGATAGTGAAGATGATTATGATATAGATGAAAGTGAAGTATGTGATGCATTAGCGCGTGTAAGGAATGGTAAGGCTGCGGGTTTGGATGGGATTACAAATGAGATGTTGAAGTATGGGGGAGAGAAAGTATTTGATTGGTTAGTGTATTTATTTAGATTTTGTCTAAAACGTTGTGTAGTTCCTGATGATTGGAAAAAAGCTGTTATTTGTCCTTTATTCAAAGGCAAAGGCAGTTCGAGTGAATGTACAAATTTTCGTGCAATAAGTCTGTTGAGTGTGGTAGGGAAACTCTTTGGTAAGGTTTTAATTCATAAGGTGCGAACCTTAACAATTTCAAAAATTAGTGACGTTCAGGGTGGTTTTTTGCCTGAGAGGGGATGTGTCGATCAATTGTTTGCTCTTCGTATGATTGTAGAGAAGTCACTTGACAAGAACAAGAAGGTGTTCTGTGGCTTTCTAGATTTAAAGAAGGCGTATGATAGTGTTCTTCGAGATACTTTGTGGGGTGTACTAAGAAAGTACGGCGTGAATGGAAACTGGTTGGGAGCGATTCGAGCGTTGTATGAGGGTAGTGAAGCTGCTGTGAGAATAGATGGTAGGTTGAGTAGTTGGTTTCGTATAAATGTAGGTGTTAAACAGGGTTGTGGTATGTCTCCGTGGTTGTTTAATTTGTATATGGATGTGTTGTTGCGGAAGGCGTTGAGTGGATTGGATGGTGTACATATTGGTGAAAGTATTGTGCCTGCGTTAGCGTATGCGGATGATGTAGTTGTCTTAAGTGAAAATGAAGAGCAACTGAGAAGAATGATAGAGAGAATAAACGAAGTTGGAAGAAGTATGAATTTAATGTTGAATGTTGATAAATCTAAGGTGTTAGTATTTGAAAGGAGTGAATTGGTGACTGAGTGCAATGTGTTGGTGAATGGAGTAAAACTGGAGCAGGTGAATGAGTTTGTATATTTGGGTAGCATGATGTCGAGGGATGGACGAATTGACCGTGAAATTGATAGGAGGGTGAGTGCGGGATGTAAGGTAATGGGTGCTCTGGGCACGTTTGCTCGTAACGTAAACGTATCTAGAGAAGCTCGGTTAAGTGTTTATAATGGAGTGCTGGTGCCTGCTTTGATGTATGGAAGTGAATGTTGGGCATGGACGAGAAAGCATAAAAGGAAAGTGACTGCTGTGGAAATGCGGTATTTACGTGGTGTTTGTGGGTATACAAGACGGGATCGCGTGAGGAATAATTTGGTGTATGAAGAATGTATGGTTAGGAAGAATGTAGTTAAGAGAGTTGGAGTGAGTCAGTTGAGATGGTTTGGTCATGTGGAGAGAATGATAAGTGAACGACTTGTAAAACGCATATATGTTGGTAAAGTTGAGGGTGTTCGATTGCGTGGCCGTCCAGTGTGTAAGTGGATGGATGTGATTGGTAGTGTTTTGAAGGAGCGTAAGTTTCCGAGTGGAAAGAGAAGAAGAGCATGTATGAATACGATTATGAATGTGGCTGAGGCGAAAGAAGTTTGCCAGGATAGGAATGTGTGGCGTAGGATGATTGTTTCGTAATTATTGTGGTGTAAAGATGAATGGTTAGTAAGAATGTTTTGTGAGAATGGAGAGACAGCTGAACTTTTATGTGGACGAGAAGAATGAAGTATGTTTGTACAGGAGTGTGTAGCGAACGATGATTTTTGTGTAACTATTATTGTGGTCCGGATGCGGTTATTCGCTACCGAAAATCGGTCACTTTAATATGTTATTATGTATGAATACGTTTATGAATGTGGCTGTGGTGAAAGAAGTATGCATGGATAGGAATGTGTTGCGAAGGATGATTGTTTCGTAATTATTGTGGTGTAAAGATAAATGGTTAGTAAGAATGTTTTGTGAGAATGAAGAGACAGCTGAACTTTTATGTGGACGAGAAGAATGAAGTATGTTTGTACAGGAGTGTGTAGCGAAAGATGATTGTTGCGTAACTATTATTGTGGTCCGGATGCGGTTATTCGCTACCGAAAATCGGTCACAATAATATGTTCTTAAATGAATGTTATGATGATTTTGGGCAAGGCGGAAGAAGAATGTTTTTAAAGAGTTAAGTGATTCTGTGGAGCTCTTGCTTTCATCCCTTTTCTTATTATTTTCGGGTTTTTGCTAACCCACTAAGTGGGAAATGCGTGATTTTATGTATGTATGTATGTATGTATGTTTTCTGCAATGGAACAGTTTGCAGCGGTAGTAAATACGTAAGTATGTATTTAAATTAATAAAAATTCAATAGCGGGAGGTTTTGTGTTGGCCACATCAGATTTTTTATTGTATTTAACATGTCTTCTGCACACATATAATTCTAATTATATCTATTTTACATCATTTTCATGTCAGAGATTGTTCCAATTTATTAACCAGATTGGCGGTATTTCTAATGGATATATGCATTTTACCACAATTTTACCTATAATTTCAAATATTTAATTAATAAAACAGTAAGAAAAATTAAATATACTTCCCAGAAAAAGCTTTCACAATGTCACTAAAAATGTTGATGTTTGACAATGACATGTGTCATGTTATAAACATTGGAAATTGTCAACTGGTTTCCTTAGTGCCTTGGCCTCTGCGATTAGTTCACTCTATAAATTATAGTGTCTTTATCTCTAAATCTATACAAGATATAATAAAAATTTTAAGTGTATTAGATGGAGAATTTTATGTTCTTCAATATTTAATAAAAAAAACCTCCCAAAAAATTATATTTAGAAGAATTTTTCTAAGAAACTACTACTTCCGGTTGTTCAATTGTTACCAAAACCTTTTCAGCTCTTCCCAGGAATGTCAGATTGAGGAAACTGCAGTTAAATATTTTTTGAGTCTTATAGTTTTTGAGGAATCGTGACTACAACATCCAGACATACATACATATACACACACACACACACACAGACACACACACACACACACACACACACACAGACAGACATCATTTTAAAAATGTTATAATCGGATTCTAGGGACCTTAAATCGTGCTTATTCAATAAAATCTGGATATGCGAATTTTAGCATGAATCCAATACCTCTCTTAGCGAGAGGTAAAAATGTATGAATGCTATAAAAAAGTTTCTTGGAAAAGATTCTGTATACCCAATAAAATTATCACACGAACACATACTATTTTTTACAAGTTCTATACCAAAAGTTCCTTTGAAAAGATTCTATAAATCCAATAAAATGATAACATGAACATACACTATGTAAATTGTACTTAACAATTCCTTCTTTCTTCTTCAGCTTTCTCCAATTTTATTAGAGGTCACTGTTACTTACTCTTCTCTTTCACTCATTCCTGTCTAATGCATTTTCTTTTTGACCAAAGATAATACCTTCCTTACCTAAAGGTGACAGAAGGTAAAAAAGTGAGATAGCGACTTGCAGTTTTCAAATCTGAATTCAGGGGGTGTTTATATGTACACTAAGTTTCAGGAATTCGAATTACTGAAAAAAAATTCTATTATATTTGTTTTAAGATAGGTAAATGTCTTTTGTGTATACCATGATAAAAGTAAAATATTTTAAAAATTAAGTGAGATACCGACTTGCAGTTCTCAAATTTGAATTCAGTGGGTGTTTTCTTATATGTACGCTAATTTTCAGGAATTTGAATTACTGAAAAAAATCTGTTATGTTTGTTTCAAGATAGGAAAATGTCTTTTATGTATACCATGATAAAAGTAATATATTTTTAAAACTACGTGAGTTAGTGACTTGCAGTCTTCAAATTTGAACTCAGGGGGTTGTTTTCTGAATGTACACTGTTTCATGAACTGGAAATTTCAACTTTAGGGCTTAAAATTTCTGATACTAAGTAAGATAGGGATTTGTACGTTTCAATTTTGTTTTGAGCATTTATGTCTGTATATATAAGTAAAGTTTTAAAATCGTTGAAATATTGACAAATACTTTTCTACAGTAAATTTCAACTTTAGATATTAATAGAGAAAAGTGGTATTAATAATACAGATAAATACAATTTGCAGATACAATAAATAAGTTATTACATTTATAATTTTATTAATAAATCATTTCTTTTTGCAGATGATTACGTTTTCGAAGTTCCAGTGGTAAGAGACGCAGACATCGCGACTTGGAGAACCCGTTCGTGTGTCTACAGTATCCTGGGGCTTCTCTCCGCACCTGGTGGACATGATTTCGTTATTGGATCAGGAAACCATCTCCTGCGGTATCGCGAAGTCGTGAACCGGTTCGCCTGATCTCCAGACTTCAAATTCTGTGAAATATAAATGTAAGTTAAACTGTATATTCCACTAAACTTTGCCATGCGTTGTTATTTCACATTCTTATTTATTACTCCTACATGGTTAAAAATATCAACTTGCACAATGAAAATTTGGAATCTACATAAAATTCTCTGTAAGATACGTCTGATTATAATTTTTAACTTCGATTGGTTTAGGAGTTACGAGGCGTTAAAATACATGTATTTTCGTCAAATTTTCCCTGTACACTTGTTTCATATTTTCATTTATCACTACTACAAGAATAAAGATAGTAAATAGGGAAATAAAAATTTATATTTTACATAAAATTCGTTATTGGCAAACACATTTGTTTTGTGTTCAACAACTTAGAAGAAATGTTCGTACTTACCTATGGTGAATTTTCATAATATATCATCCGCTGTTGTATTATCACTGTAATATATCATCATCGGCGATTTTCACAGATCAGAATACACTTTGTAGTAAATATTACGTAACACTCACACCTATTAGAATAACTTGTATAACACTTGGTATTAGTAAGACAATACACTACACTTTTACGGACAATTATACTTGTTTTAATAATAGTAAAGATGGTTTGTTTTTAAATTTACATCAACCGTATAGTAAACTAACTCACGACACGACAATAAAATTTTGACTAAGGATTAAATAATGAACACTAACGGGAGGACAGAGACTTATGCAACATCTTAAATAATATCGAAAATTATACTAAGCGGAAATACGTTGTATAAGTTACAAATAAATTTTGAATATTTAGATTTTATTGTAAAAAATAATAATGTACATATGCACATTTAAATTTAGTGCACTATTAACTTATTAAATTTAGATTTCTTTTACAAAGATTAAACAAATTGAAAATTATTTAAAGTTATTTAAATAATTTTAAGAAAGTTATAGGGTAAATCTAACTTTTTTAAAATATGTCGCGAACTATACGATGTAAATAGAGAACGATTGCAAACAAAATTTCAAAGTTTTTGGTTTGCTATGTACACTACACGATTATTCACTAGCACATGATGTTCACTTCACCAAAGACCGAAAGGAACTGAAGTGTGTATTCTAAAAACATAATATTAATATTATCACGTAATACCCCCACTCTAATTAAGTGTTTATCTTTATACTTTGCCGCTCAAAATATACAATGTTTATGTTTGTTTACAGGTTTTGCGAAGGGCCTAGTACACCCAGCAATAGGATACGGTAACTACAACACTGGCTGATGATAATATATGATTTTTTATAAGAATAAATAAATAAGAGAGTACTTTTCTTACCTTTCCTATGTAATAACAAAAGGGACAGGGAAATATTCTAATATTTAAGGATTTTTCCGAATTTTTCTATGCTATCTTTTAGTATTAAGTTCTCTAGGTACGAAAATAGGGAAAATTTGACCACGGATTTCATTTATGCAGGTCCAAGTAAGGTTAACAACACTTGTCCGGGTTTTCTAGCTCTTTTAGTTCAGGAATTAGCGCAGGCCCTTCGCCACAAACTTGAAGGGCAAATATATTGTAAACCAAAGGGTTTTTATCAATTCTGTGCAAGCCAATGGAAAGCGCGGGTTCGAATCCCTCCGATTCGCTATTTTCCGGCCCTTTAGCCCTATAAATTAACGAATTTAAGTGTTAGTCCCTTTAAAAAACTTTATGGGCCCATATCTCGAAAACGGCTGGGTTTTCAGCGTTTTTCCTTAAAACGCTGTTCCTTAGGGGAATTCGAATGAGTAATATAGGGTCAAATTACATCATACCAAAGTTTGAAGGGCGTAGGGCAAAGTTTTTTATAATGGTTTTTGAAAATTTTTGAACATTTTTTGATTTTTTTTTGTTTATGCCAAAATTTTATTATTTATTTTTTAAGCTCTATAAGCAATAAAATAACCATCCGTAGAACTCTTTCTCATTTTTGTTCCCCGGATACTATGGAAAATTAGCGACTCAAAATACGACACTTTTTAATTAAGAAATGCTTTATATCTCCTAAACTACAAAAGCTAGAAAGACCGGACAATGTTTTTTAGACTAATTACGACCCGTAGAACACGAATCCGAACATTTAAAATACGAGAACTCTTTTCATTCCTGTTATCCTGATACCATCAAAAATTTTCGACTCAAAAACTGAGTAAAGTTGAGTAAAATTGGGTTTAAAAAAAGTCTTATAGCTCCAAAACTACAAAAGCTACAAAGGCCGGACAGGGTTTTTTAGACTAATTACGACGCGTAGAACACGAATCCGGTCTCACATTTAAAATATGAGAACTCTTTTCATTCCTGTTATCCTGGTACCATCAAAAATTTTCGACTCAAAAACTGAGTAAATTCAGGTCATTGACCCCAAAAATTGGGTTAAGAAAAGTGTTGTAGCTCGTAAACTACAGTAGTTAGAAGGGCCGGACAGGGTTTTTTATACTAATTACGACCCGTAGAACACGAATCCATCGTCACATTCAAAATATGAGAACTCTTTTCATTCCTGTTATCCTGATACCATCAAAAAATTTCGATTCAAAAACTGAGTAAATTCAGGTCATTGATCCCAAAAATTGGGTTAAGAAAAGTGTTGTAGCTCGTAAACTACAGAAGTTAGAAGGGCCGGACAGGGTTTTTTATACTAATTACGACCCGTAGAACACGAATCCATCGTCACATTCAAAATATGAGAACTCTTTTCATTCCTGTTATCCTGATACCATCAAAAAATTTCGATTCAAAAACTGAGTAAATTCAGGTCATTGATCCCAAAAATTGGGTTAAGAAAAGTGTTGTAGCTCGTAAACTACAGAAGTTAGAAGGGCCGGACAGGGTTTTTTATACTAATTACGACCCGTAGAACACGAATCCGTCGTCACATTTAAAATATGAGAACTCTTTTCATTCCTGTTATCCTGATACCATCAAAAATTTTCGATTCAAAAACTGAGTAAATTCAGGTCATTGACCCCAAAAATTGGGTTAGGAAAAGTGTTGTAGCTCGTAAGCTACAGAAGTTAGTAGGGCCAGACAGGGTTTTTTTATACTAATTACGACCCGTAGAACACGAATCCGTCGTCACATTCAAAATATGAGAACTCTTTTCATTCCTGTTATCCTGATACCATCAAAAATTTTCGACTCAAAAACTGAGTAAAATTGAATTTAAAAAAAGTGTTATAGCTCTAAAACTATAAAAGCTAGAAGGACCGTACTAGTTCTATTAGACTAATTACAATCCGTAGAACACGAATGAACATAAAAAATTCCCCATGTCTTATTTCCCTTATAAATGTTACATAACTACATACTTCCCTGTCTCTTTGTTGTGGTACATCCCCCTGAAATAAATGACGGGTTGTTAAATAAAAATGTATTGTTTTAAGAAATATTTATTGTTTATTATGGTCATAGCATAAATTGTATGTATTCTTATTTGTATTTTATAAACAAATATGCTTAGGGATGTTAAAATAATAGTCTGTATAAATTTTACTTGTATTTATTGTTTATTTGTACTTTACATTGTTGTATTTCATGTAACTACCCTTAATGTACTTTGTAAATAAATAATATACTTACCCTTATCCTGAAAAATTAGAAATAGAGATGTTTAAATAATAGTTTGTATACATTTTACTTGTATTTATTGTTTATTTGTATTTTACATTGTTGTATTTCATGTAAATACCCTTAATGTACTTTGTAAATAAATAATATACTTACCCTTATCCTGAAAAATTAGAAATAGGGATGTTTAAATAATAGTTTGTATACATTTTACTTGTATTTATTGTTTATTTGTATTTTACATTGTTGTATTTCACTTAACTATCCCTAATGTACAATATTACACAATAAAATATAATTTAAGATATAAATTGTTTATTTTTGCCCTTTTGCTACCCCTACACGTATATAGTTCTTAGAATAACCGCTAGAGGGCAGCACCTATTAGAAAGGGGCTTGCGCCTAAAATATAGGCAACCAGAAATACTACTCCGCTTTGAACAAACATACGTACATATATCATTTTAGGGTTATACCTAATGGGAATTTAACCCACTAAATATGGGATGCTTACTATGGGAATTTGAGTTGGTGAAAATGGGACGAAAAGGCTCTAAAAAAGATGTATACCTATTGGGAATTTAAACCCAGTATTTTGACAGGTGAAATTGGACGAAAAATTTGATGAAAACTAGTGAGTTAAATTCCCAATCAAGTATACATCCGATTTTCAATGCAAAAACACCCAAAAATAAGCGTCCCATTTTCAGAGTAACAAATTCCCATTAGGTATACATCTTTTGAGTAAACGTGCCATATTCAAAGGGTTAAATTCCCATTAGGTATAACCGAAAATGATGTATGTACGTACGTACACAAATAAAATTTTTTTGTTAAATTTTCCTCTAAGTAGGAACATTTATCGACCGGTGCTGCACCCTGGTGGCCGTTTTAAAAACTACATACGTGTAAGGACTTAGAAAAAAAAATCAATTTTTAAACATAATATATTTGTATTATATCAAAATCACAAGACTTTTTCTTATAAAAATTAAAGTTTATTGCTATTACAAGAGACTGTTTAACATTATAATAAATTGTTATTAGATTTGTTGACAAATTTAATAACAATTGTGAACAGAATTATAACACAAAAGAAACGTAAAAGACATTTGTGTTTAAAAATTCTGTTCATAATTATTTCTCACTAAGTTTGTTTAACAAATTTGGTGACAATCTTTTAACGTTGTCTAACAGGCTTTAGTTGTAAGTTAGAAATGTGTTTCAGAAAGTAAAACTATCATTATTCTGATTGTAAATATTATAAACTATTCTACATCTTTATTTTGTAATATGTTACTTTTATTACAAAATAAAAATGTAGAATAGTTTAAAATATTTACAATCAAATTGTAATGACAGATATACGTTGTAAAACACATTTCTAATTTACAACTAAAGCCTGTTTGACAACGTTAAAAGATTGTCACCAAATATGTTAACAAGAAATAATTATGAGCAGAACATTTAAACACTAATTCCTTTTACGTTTCTTGTGTTATAATTCTGTTCACAATTGTTACTAAATTTGTCAACAAATCTAATAACAATTTATGACAGTGTCAAACATGATTTAGTTATAAAACTAAAACGTTTGTCACCAAATAAAATTGTCATTATTATAGTTGTATTATTTGTTGTTAATTATTTTGTATCTTTATTCTGTGGACTGAATAAAGATTCAATAGAATTTAACACAAATAATATAACCGTAATTTTATTTGGTAACAAACATTTCAGTTTTATAACTAATACGAAACTCTACATTCAAATTATTTAAGTTTTAAAGTAAAATAATACTATATTGTAGAGTTTCGTTTACAATGCTAATTTAACAAATGAAATCTTGGTGGTCCCTAAATAAGATTCCTTGTTCCCATTTTTAAAGGTACAAAGATTTCTTATTCAGTTGAAGACCGTTTCCGAAACTTTATATTAATATTATATATTTTGTTACCACCCAAACCTCCCACTTACCAAAATATATAATATTTATTAATACAAAGCTTCGTTTACAATACTTAAAATCTAACTTTGGCCTGACCGCGTCTAAATACTTAATAATAATTACAATTTTTTACTAAAACTACCTACTTTACAACTAAAGGAACATGGGTATTAATTTATAATAAACGCAATAAAAGTTTGTTTTATTGTACATACATTTTAAACAAATGAAGAAGCCATGGTCTGCGTCTCCAATCGGCACTGCAATCTTGAAGATAGTGGCGGTGGGGAGTTTTTTTTTAACTTTAAAACTATCTTAGAACTAAAAACGAAACCCTTTATTTAATAAAAAGTATACATAAGGGAAACACCGCCCTTAAATGCCAAACCCACGTTCCCTTATATATACCATTTATTAAATACAGTTCCGTGTACAATAATACTTATAATCTAACTTAAATTATTGTAGTCCCCCCCCCCCCCCCCAAATTAAATTAGTGAAGTGCGCAAAAAACCCTATCTTACGTTAAAGATCTATTTCAAAGAAAAACAAATCTAAAAAAGCCTATCTTACGTTAATAACGATTTCAAAGAAAAGCAAGTCTAAAAATGTCAAGTTACGTTAATTTTTCTCTCTCTCTCGAAAAGCAAAAACAACCCTTCCTACTTATATCTAAGCTATCTTATGTCTACGCGAACTATCTTATATCTAGATTAAACTAAACTAAAGGCGTGTGAGAGAGAAAGAGTACGAGCTAAGCAAATGGTGAGAACGCCGTGGCGTCGAACGCCGTTGTTGGTTCTCACGGAAGTTTACGAGGGGGTTAAGCCGACCCCACGCGATGCAAGCATTTACGGCCTAATACACGAACTAGGTAGAGAGTACGGTAGCAGTCACATGTAACTACCTAGGGTACACGCCAACCTACCTAGCTACTCCCGGAGACATTCGCCCGCGCCTCTCGCGGATACCCTACACCGAACGCGGTTATTAACCCGTGTGCTCAACAAAGTTAATTCAAACAAAAACTTTACCTTGTCTTTAATTATTCGTTGCCATTACCATTAAATAATGATTACATTACGTTGCCTCCGGATGAGGAGAGCACATAAGGCCATAAGAAAGCTTTCTGTGTCAACTATGGATTAATGTCCCTAGAAACATTCACACAATTGTGAAGCGATCCACCATAACAACAGGATTCACATGACGGTGCGTTGTACATATCAGTCCACTCAATTATGGCTATCGCGCACGAACCCTACCTACCCAGCCCCTCTGACCGTGTGAAGTTAATTGAATAAGGAACCCGAACACCCACATCAAAGTTTCGAATCTGTTACCTCCTTCCTGACTCACTCATCCATCCACCTGCAAGCATCCCCCGATACGTCCGTATTTTCTTTTCCCAAGCACTCTCCCTAACTATCGTCTGGATAAGCCGCGTGTACGGTTACCGCTGCAACCGTAGACGCACGATTTTAGGATGATCGCCACGGACTGCACTTCAAATTAATCAATTTATTATTTTTAATTTTTAAAGAAAACGCGTGTTTGCTCGACGGCGCGATGAGCCAAAGTTTAATTAAAACCTGAAAATACATTTCCAAGAACTTAAAACTATAGTATTCCTCACGTACGAATGGCATTGCGCAAGTTCAATTCGCTTTATAATCTGTGCTGACATAAAACTATCTTTTCCTGCATCAAGAAATGCACAAGCAACCATTATTGATACATCACGTGACACTAAAATGTTAAAACACACGTTAATGTAAACGAACTATGTTGATTATTTCAAATTATTTCCTAAACAGAGTTACAACAGACGGTTACCTTATGAACCGATTCTATAAACTGTGACAAAAAAAAACTACTTCAATTACGTGTCTAACAAGCTTACACTTTATTGTGCGCAATGACATTCTTACGTAAGTAATACTAACACTTATAAAGCTACTATTATTTTAATCTTCTAGATGTCCGATTCCTGAAAGACAAATGCTAATCAATTGTTCCCAGATATTGATTTTATTGATAAATAGTCGACATTTCAATTTCAAATTGTTTGGATATCATAAGGACATTTATTAATGTTATATTTAATTTACTATAGTACTCAAAACTGAATTTGAGTTCTAGATAATATTTAGGCACAGTCATATTCCTTTGACTATAAGTTCTCATGGTTGAGTATGAGAACAAAATAATAGTAATGCATAGTCATATTCCCAAGACTATACGTTCTCATGGCTGAGTATGAGAACAAGATAATAATTAAGCATATAATCATATTCCTTTGACTATAAGTCCTCATGGTTGAGTATGAGAACAAAATAATAGTAATGCATAGTCATATTCCCTAGACTATACGTTCTCATGGCTGAGTATGAAAACAAGATAATAATTAGGCATAAAATCATATTCCTTTGACTGTAAGTTCTCATGGTTGATCATGAGTACAAGATAGTATTTTATAAACGTTACATCTACGAAAAAAATAAAGTTTCATACCAGTTCATCCATCAATGGCCGCCTACGTCGAAGATTTGTCTGGCGCTCAGCTATCCTTAAAGTTGCAAACTAAAGAAGCTTTTGTAAAACTGCTTTAGAATATCGGCAGTGTTGAAATCCATAGATCGAAAGTTGTATCAAAATTTGTCAAGTTTCTTGACGCATCAGACCAACAAACGTCTTCCTATTAAATATTAATTATTAGTTTGTGGTATTCCTTAAACCATTTAAAAAACCGTTGGATACAATTTCGTATGGCAAACGAGTATTCATTACGCAAGACACTTGTACAATGCGATAATTTATCCAACAGATTTAAATGGTTACAAATACATTTGAAATTTTCTTTAATTTGATATTTCGAAAGCATATTTCATAAAAAAAAATTGTACAGAGAAGGCCACTCAGTTACATTTTATACTTCATTTCACGTAGGAAAATAGTGATGAGAAGATAGATGCAGTTTGATCTTGACCAAGATCAAACTACACTTATCTTCTCTAACTATGCACTATTATAATGACAACAGATATATAAAATAATAGATAAACATAAATAATAGTATTGGCCAATAACTAGATTTGAACTAGTTAATTTTTTATTCTACGATTCGACTCGTAGACTTTAAAGTATTGTTGCATTACCAACAATATTAGCTGTTCCAACAAAAAATAATGACAACAGAAATATAAAATAATAGTACTGGCCAATAACTAGATTTGAACTAGTTAATTTTTTATTCTACGATTCGATTCGTAGACTTTAAAGTATTGTTGTATTACCAACAATATTAGCTGTTCCAACAAAAAATAATGACAACAGAAATATAAAATAATAGTACTGGCCAATAACTAGATTTGAACTAGTTAATTTTTTATTCTACGATTCGACTCGTAGACTTTAAAGTATTGTTGCATTACCAACAATATTAGCTGTTCCAAAAAAAATAATGACAACAGAAATATAAAATAATAGTACTGGCCAATAACTAGATTTGAACTAGTTAATTTTTTATTCTACGATTAGATTCGTAGACTTTAAAGTATTGTTGTATTACCAACAATATTAGCTGTTCCAACAAAAAATAATGACAACAGAAATATAAAATAATAGTACTGGCCAATAACTAGATTTGAACTAGTTAATTTTTTATTCTACGATTCGACTCGTAGACTTTAAAGTATTGTTGCATTACCAACAATATTAGCTGTTCCAAAAAAAATAATGACAACAGAAATATAAAATAATAGTACTGGCCAATAACTAGATTTGAACTAGTTAATTTTTTATTCTACGATTAGATTCGTAGACTTTAAAGTATTGTTGTATTACCAACAATATTAGCTGTTCCAACAAAAAATAATGACAACAGAAATATAAAATAATAGTACTGGCCAATAACTAGATTTGAACTAGTTAATTTTTTATTCTACGATTCGACTCGTAGACTTTAAAGTATTGTTGTATTACCAACAATATTAGCTGTTCCAAAAAAAAATAATGACAACAGAAATATAAAATAAGAAATAAATATAAATATCCACTTACATTTGGTGATTTCTTGCTGTCTGAACCGCTGGAATTTAATACTCTGTTCTTTTAAATTTGGATCTGAACATTCTGAACCGCTAGGATTCTGTTCTCTGCTCTTTTAAATTTGTATCTCGACTCTGGATATCATTTCAAATGGTTTGAACACTGCAGATTCGATGATTTCTTCTGAAAAGAAAATAATTCATTGTAATATACAATAAAATTATCAATTAGATTAACAGTATATTTGATAAAGAATATTGACAGATAAAAATAATTTATAGTTGAAATAATGTTTAAATTTACTATTATTTATAATTTGCAACAATATGAAACCCCAAATATACTTACTTAATCCTGCACGTTTCTACCCTCACGGGTGTAAGGCGTTCCCCCGGCTTGCGGGGGAGGGGGTTGAGTTCTGGTTCGTTGGTCTTCTCCATATTTCTTTCCACTCTGCTCTATCTTGTGTTGCTGTCTTCGTTTTTTCCCAAGTTAGACCTCTTCTTTGCGCTGCCTCCTTTACTTCTTCCAGCTACGTTCTTCTTGGTCGTCCTCGTGGTTTCTTTCTTCCAATCTTTGCTTCAAACAATTTTTTAACTATTCTCTCCTCTCCCATCCTTTCTACATGACCAGACCATCTCAGCTGTCCTTCTGCTATCTTATCTTCTATTGATTTTACTTTTAAGTTTTGTCTGTAGGTTGTGTTTTCAATTCTGTCCGGTCTTGATCTCATTTCGATAGCCGTATTTTTTTCTTTTTGTCTTTGCGTTAATGTCCATGTTTCAGCTCCGTGTATAGGCGTCACTACTTAAATATTTGTACTCTAGTCTCTTTCGGTATTTCTTTCTTTCCTAAGAAGCTGTGTTTGATGCTATTGAATATTTTGCCTCCTGTTGTTCTTCTTTCTTTTATTTCTTCATCAAATCTTCCATCTTCTGAGATCATTGACCCCAGGTATTTAAATTTTTGGACTTGCTGTAGATTTTCATTTTTTAGTTGTATCGTGTGGTGTTGTTCATTTCTTCCTAGTTTCATGGTTTTCGTTTTTTCTTTATTGATCTTCATGTTTAATTTTTGTAGCGCTTTATCATATATTTCTATATTCCTTGCTAACGTTTTTCCGTCTTCTGCTATGATGACCATGTCATCTGCATAGCATAGTTCTGCTATTTCCACTCTTCTCAATTTCCAATGTCCTATGTAGTCTTTCTTTACTTCTTTCTTTGTCTCTTTTATTCCTTCGTCAAGAATTAGCGTAAACAGAAGCGGGCTCTAAATGCATCCTTGTCTTACTCCGGCTGTAGTTTCAAATGTATTGGAGGTCTCTTGTTTCACTCTTACATAGCTCTTAGTCTTTGAATATAGGCTCTGAATTCCTGTTATTAACTTATTTGATATTCCCCTTTTTCTTATGTCTTCTCTATTGATTCTATCAAACGCTTTCTCTAGATCAATGAAGCACACATGTACGTTTCTCCCTTCTTTTATTGCCTTTTCCCCTATTTGTCTTAGTATGAATATCGCATCATTTACTCTTCTATTTGGTCTAAAACCAAATTGAGTTTCCTCTAACGATTCTTCCAGCTCTATTCTTAGTCTACTCTCCAGGATTCTTGCATATATTTTGGCCACTGTGCTTATTAGGGTAATTCCTCTATAGTTCTGGCACTCTCTGCTATCTCCTTTTTTAAATATTAGTGTTTTGATACCTATTTGCCATTCTGTTGGTGTTATTCCTTTTAGCGCTTCATTCATTATGTCTTTAAGTTCCTGTAGTGCTGATTCGGGTAGTGCTTTCAGCAGTATTGTTGCATTACCAACAATATTAGCTGTTCCAACAAAAAATGACAATAGAAATATAAAATAAGAAATAAATATAAATATCCACTTACATTTGGTGATTTCTTGCTGTCTGAACCGCTAGGATTCTGTTCTCTGCTCTTTTAAATTTGTATCTCGACTCTGGATATCATTTCAAATGGTTTGAACACTGCAGATTCGATGATTTCTTCTGAAAAGAAAATAATTCATTGTTTTATACAATAAAATTATCAATTCGATTAACATTAGTATATTTGATAAAGAATATTGACAGATAAAAATAATTTATAGTTGAAATAATGTTTAAATTTATTATTATTGATAATTTGCAACAATATGAAACCCCAAATATATGCACTTTAAATGAATAAAATTACACTTACAAATCAAGTACATCTTCTGCACGTTTTAACCTTCAAACTTTGCTATATATGTATTCAAAAATACGAATGGATACATCACTGACAACTTTACTAATCGATTTTTGGTAAAAAGATGAACAAATTCACAAATTTTCAGAATAATTACTGAAGTAATTCAACTTTTATGGATCAAAGTACGTAGACAAAACGAATACAAACAACGTGTACAAAATGGCGATTGTAGAAACTTGTACTATCCAACCTACATAACATTGACTCTGATATCAGCGCCAAAATGTTCGAACTAAACACCGACAGATTAATAATAAATTCTAACTAAGGGAAAATGATACTTTTCATTTAAGCGCGTCAATGTATCTTTTACCGTTCATTAGTTATAGGCCGGTAAAGCGGAAAAACCATGAGAGGTTTCTAAACAAATTGAAAAATTTCTATTTTGGAAACTAAAGCCTAGGGATTTTTATAATTATTTCCCCCGTAATCAACATGTCTGAATTAAGGGAAAATGATACTTTTCATTTAAATACAGGGTGATCGGATTTTTACTCGGATAGTGACTATTTGACGTTACCATTTTTTTATTATTTGCTTTGTCTAACTGTACCAGAGGGGTACGACAATTGAAAGTTTGAACACATATGTATAAAAGTTCATAGAATCGAATGGCGCAAAGCGCGTCAATGTATCTTTTACCGTTCGTTAGTTATAGGCCGGCAAAGCGAAAAAACCATGAGAGGTTTCTAATCTAAATAAAAATTTCTATTTTGGAAACTAAGGCCTAGGGAATTTTTTAATTATTTTTCCCGTAATCAACATGTCTGAAATAAGGGAAAATGATACTTTTCATTTAAATACAGGGTGATCGGATTTTTACTCGGATAGTGACTATTTGAATTTACCATTTTTTTATTATTTGGTTTGTCTAACTGTACCAGAGGGGTACGATTATTGAAAGTTTGAACACATATGTACAAAAGTTCATAAAATCGATTTCTAGTAGTAAGAATAGGAAAGTTCATTTTCAATCAGATTATTCAATAACAAAATAATATTCATTTATAATTAACAATTAAAAATTTAATTTCATATGTACAAATAATAGTACAAAAAAATTACATTCCTATTCCTATCTTTAGCTTACAAGTCTACATAATATATTTTTATAATCACTTACATTTGCTGAAGATCTCGATCTAACATCGCCCGTCTATCTCTGCAAACAGCAATCTTGAAATGAAGAATCAGCAATTTCGATGATGTGTATTGCATCTGAAACAATTAAGAAAGTATTAATTAAAATAAATATCGCTGGCAACCATTACTATATTTATAAAAACGGTATATACTTTTTCAGAACAATCTGTGGCCTGAAAAATGCATTTTCATCAACGATATCTTATATTTACTTCAAATTATTTTTGATTTATGTAAACTGTGAATTATTATCATTTTTATGCCAAAATCATCATATTTGTAATTGCTCCGAAATAATTACTCGTAACAATACAATATGTGGTAAAGAGGAATAAATATATAAAAATCAGCATATATTTCATCATAAAATTACAGTAAAATATCAAATAAGTTATTATTTTTCAAGAAACAATACATGAGTTTAATTATTTTACCTTTCATTCAGCTTTGATGAGAAAAAACTTGTAACAACGCTAACACAATTGCAAAAGATGTTTGAGTATGTTAAACAAACGATTATGGTCGTACAAAGTACTTAATGGCCATAATTTTTACACAAAAGGCACTATTGACTAGCACAATATTGTAATTTAAATATTATCACTTTACTGTAATTAAAATAAATGCAGATTATGATTTTTTTTCGACGGACTGACGCTGATTCAGCGGACCCCAAACAACAAGTGAAACAAACATGGCCGCTGCGTGATAGGCGTCTGTTTTCCATTACCAGTGGTGTAACATGCACATCTAAGACTCCCGCAAGCAATATTTTTGAGTTAAAACCCTTCCTATGTAATTTTTTTTGGGCAGTGTATAACTTTCCCTAATATTTTAAACATTTTTGGTGTTCTGAACCTTTTTAGGGTCATTTCTGCTCAATAACAAAGCGGGTTTTATAGGTATTGATGGCACGCCATTGGACCGCGAGGTCAAAGTACACATTTCAAATTAGATCATTAATAAACTATTAATATTTTGAATAATTTAATTGCTAAACATTGCATAGTATTTTTAAATTGTCATATATCAAGTTTTATTTTTGTGTAAATGACAATATTTACTTAAAATAAGTTAAAATTTAAGATATCTCGACCCATTTATGGGTTATTTCCCAAAAATGGGCTGTTTTGAGCAAAACTTTAAATTTAATTATCTCGAGAACAAAAAGAGATATCGACCTGCGGTTTCAAAATTTGCAATTAGCGCATTAAGAAGTATCTAGATACATAACAATTAGTTTTTTTGAAAATTTTGAAGTTTTTCTCTAAATGTGGGGTATATTGACTTTTGGGGCAATAATTAAAAAATGGGTAGAGATTTAAAATTGGTAGTAATATTATTTGATTGTAAAGAGAATGTTACGTAAGTGTACGCATTTTTAGAGTATTTACATGAGTATTCATAATGTATATTCATGTGATAATTTTATTGGATTTATAAAATATTTTCCAAGGAACTTTCTGTATGGAATTTGTAAAAAATTGTATTATATTCGTGTTACAATTCTACTGGATATATAGAATATTTTCCAATGAACTTTTGGTGTGGGATTTGTACAAAATACATCAAATTAACGGAAGGTCTTGTGCTGACAACAACGGTTTTTTTTAAATTACGATTCCATAGATTTGGTCAAAAACGATACTGTTCTTCTAAATTTCTGATATTATTTTCGCTCCATACCATTGTGCTAAATAAACTAAACACAAAACTAAACTTCAACGTCCACAATGAAAATACTGTCCGCTACGAGTTGACGAACAGTTTCTTAGATCATGAAGTGATCTTCCGAACACACGAACCGCACCCGACCTGTTCGCGATCGCTGCCGTCAAATGAGTATGAACTGGAGATTTCTACACTGTTGCCAATTTACGGGCTGTTGAAAATGCAAGGTTATAAAGAAGCGGCAACACCGCCGGGCAAGAGACAGAGTGCGGAGAAGGGGAAAAAATGAGCATCTGTCCAGTCTCATTTGACGGCGAATATAGTCTAGACAGGGCTCGTCACTTGTTCGCTAAAAGTTCGCGAGCAGCTAGCAAATTTGTTGCGTACGCGCTTTTAGATATGCTTTGGTTAAAAAGATCTATTAATGGGGAAGTTTAGCATGGTAAAAATTCTACATAACATACTATTTTCTCACAAATATAACACAAATAACTGCTGAAATTGAAATTAAAAATTAAAATTATTGCTCCGTTTATTTATAATTAATATTTTTTAGGTAAACTCTAAGTACGTCACAAGTCAGTTATGCGCAAACTCAGACAGAACGGTGAAATCGAAGCACTTGAACGTAGGTCGCAACAAAGCGTAAAAGCGCTTCACTGGTAACCGTAACCGCGTGCGTCAGTGTATAAATCGACATACGTTGCGCCAAGCCTCTACCGACGTCATCACAGCTTAAAATCGGCTTTTCCGGAAAATCTAGGCGTTTTTGAAAAAAATAAAACGTGTTACATCATTTTTCAAATCATTTCCCATGGAATAAAAAAATAAAAAAAAATCGCTAAACTTCCCCATTGTACTAAGTTAAATGCTGCGACAACCTTACTAATATTCAATATATTTTTTTTTTTTTAATTCTAATAATTCTATGTATGCCAATATTTTGTACGCTACTGAATTTGATACATAATTCTGGCTGTAAATACCGATCTTCATAACATTTTATCACCAATGCTACTTGCTTTCAAGACTATTAAATAATTTTTTAATAAATTTATAAATATAAACAATAATCAACGACCGCAATAATTATCAAAAAATCCACTGTTAATTGCCAGATATCATAAATGTTGCATATAATTGCGTATTCTATTCATATTGTTTTAATTTTGTGGACAGAAAAAAATCCTTGACAAAAATTTATGTATGCGACATCTATAAAATTCTGTCTGTCCATAATTTATAGACCGCGACATACGGGCTTTGGAAATTCTTTGTACTACTTTTTAATATTTATATTACAAAAATTGAGAACAACCATAGTCCAAATACTGTAAATTTGTGTTAACATATACATCGATCCACTTTCAAGAATATTTAACAGTTTGCTAAAACTGTTTTTCGCAAAAAAAATCTTAGTCACAAGATATTACATGAGAAAATGTTCTTTGATTTTCTGTTTGCTAATTATTTTTCTTACAAATCAATTAATGTCTATAACAGTTACTAATAATTACGTAATTGCCAAAATTATTATCTATTTTTTAATATTTAATCATGGCTTTTAATTAAATTGAATTATATAAATCTCTAACGAGAATGTAGTTGTTTTTATTGTTTCAAATTCAAAATAATGGACTAAGGTTTTGCTCCTCAATTAAAATCCAAAGTTATTAAACGGTAAAAAAATAAAAATAAAACGTATCCTACCTTATACACGAGAAGATCCCATAGGTCGCGATGTCTGTCTTTTCCTCCATTTGCTCTATTATACCTTTGACTGTAGGGCCCCATTTACAACAACATCTATTCAAACAATTTCTGTTTCAATCTGTAATAAAATATAGAGAAATAGTACGGAATATTATAACATATTACTCTTTCAATCTCACACATATTTGCTTTTTGAAACAATTTTGTCACACTTTGTAATATTATCTATAGTAAAAAAGTTCCATAATACTAAAAAAATTACCATCAATAATGTTCTAACTTGTTTCTATTCTTGAAAACGATTAAAACAATTATTATTTTTATGTAAATTGTACGCTTTCAAAATGATCTAAACTAAAACCATCCAAGTTAATTAATCTAATATAAAGCAATGTAGATTCTAATAATTGCAATACTCAATATTTACTAACAAATTATTTTACGTAGATTGTAATTCATGACGAAAAATAAACAATATTCACATAAATATATTGAAATAAATATTTCCGACTACGAAACAAAATTATGTAACATGTGCTTACATTTCGAGAAGAAATTCTTTGGCCAGGCATATTCTACATTTTTAATAACAATGCTTTTCTCTGTTCATAATAATCTTGTTGTACACTTGTCCGCCAAAACACTTTTTGAGATCAACAACCTGTTGAAGTTGAATCAATGTACACAAATAGACAAAAATTCCACCCGTAATTTTACCAAATATAGTTAAACACCATGATATACTATCACAACAAGCATTTTCTTTATTATTTTCACTATAAAACTATCATAAAATATGAAAAACGCTGTTGAAATATCTTTTGTCGTTGAGAAATGCTAAGCGTCTTCTTGAAGATAACGAACAAGCCGTGCTCTGAGTGGACCGCGGTAGACGCGTTAGGCTCACCTGATTGGCTATAATAACGAGTCCTGTGATTGGTCATAAATGCCAGCGTTCGAATGCAGCATCGAAGTATGAAATATTCTATCAATTTTGCGCTATTTGCGTTCAGTTATTTCGAATATATTTACAAATATAAATATCTGAATGATTATTTCTGACTTGTATTCGTTAAAATCATCATTCAACAGTATGTTTTAATAATAAAAATCTGTTGTGGCCAGCACAAAACCTTCCGTCAATTCAATGTATTTTGTATATATCCCATACCAAAAGTTCCTTGAAAAAGATTCTGTATATCCTATAAAATTGTAACACGAACACACTATTTTTTACAAATTCTATACCGAAAGTTCCTTTCCCTATTTTATTAGGGGTCGCTGTTTCTTACTCTTCTCTTTTAATCATTCCTGTCCAACGCATCTTCTTCACACAATTCTTCCTCTCTGAAATCTTCTGCTACACAGTCCTTCCATCTTCTTCTCTTTGGAGAGACACTCTATCACATTCACACATAACTTTCTGACCCTACTTTCAACTTTGTTTTTTTCATTTACAACTGACATCTGTCAATTAAATTTTTCTGTTGTTTCCATAATTTTATCAAAGCTGACTAATTTTTGAAAGTTAATCTCTCTTAATGTCTCTATAACTCTATATCTATTGAATATGAACGAAACTGTATAATCAAACCGTATAGAGAATAAGATATTCTTTCATATTGATAATCACAAAATGTCGAAAAATAATATTTAACTGCGTTTTTTTAAGAAAAACTGTTAAAAACTTCAAATAAGGGTACTTCCGGTGGATCAATTATAACCAAAATCTAATCAGCTCTTCATATGGATGTAAAGAAGAGGAATACGAAAGAATTATAATTTTTAGAATTGTAGTATTGGACTTATCGTCGGAGAAAAATTTGTCACACACAGACACACACACGGACACACACACGGACACACACACACACACACACATACAGACATCATCTTAAAAATAGTAAATTCGTATTCTAGGGGCCCTAAAACGTGCTTATTCATTAAAAACTCGACAACGAATTTTTTGACCAAAGACAATACCTTCCTTTTACGGAAGGTAAAAAGTATATTAATTATTTATTAAGCAAATAAACTTGGAAAGTGGACCAAATATACAACAAAAATAACATATTTTCTAAACATTGACTATGTTATCACAAATATAAATAAGTGGCTGGCATAAGAAGAAAAGGAATTTATTTTCCACAGACATCGAAGCCCTTTTCAACGATATCCAAATGTATTACTAACATTTTCAGAGATTATTTTGAAAAATAAAATTGCTTTAAACGTTCTTGTTGTTTCTTTCTGTTAGGTATGAAAATACGTTAAATGACCTTTGTATATGTTTCAAATTCACAAGAGAAACGAATTTAGGATGCAAAACTCTATAGGTGTATCACAATTTCGATACAAATATAAAGGCCTACCTATAGTATTATGACTAAAATTAGTTAAAAAAATTTAAACATGGGTCCTACCTTCAATAGTTTCCGATATATAAGACGGTGAAAATCAATTTTTATTTCGAAAACTATAATAGTTACAGACCAAAATGAACTGTTTGCTATTTATTCGCGAGCAGTTTAAGAACTATGCGAACAGTTCACACAACATATTTGAATTAAGGACTCATGGTCGTCGTGTGTTCGGAAAAAGTTCCCGCTTAAAATTAGCAAAGAAAAAAAAATTGTCAAAATGTTGATATCAACGAGTGAGAATCATTATAAAATAATCAAGAAAAGGGAAAATCAAAATAGACGTAGAATAGACGTTGTTGATGAATGGTTAATGAATAAGCACGTTTGATGGTCTCTAGAATACGAATTTCCTATTTTTGAGATGATGTCCCTCTCTCTGTCTGTCTGTGTGTGTGTGTGTGTGTGTGTGTTGGTGTGTGTGTGTGTGTGTGTGTGTTGGTGTGTGTGTGTGTGTGTGTGTGTGTTGGTGTGTGTGTGTGTGTGTTGGTGTGTGTGTGTGTATGTGTTGGTGTGTGTGTGTGTGTGTGTGTGTGTGTTGGTGTGTGTGTGTGTGTGTGTGTGCGTGTGTGTGTGTGTGTGTGTGTGTGTAGTTAAATATTATTTTTTGTCATTTTGTTTTATAAATATTAAAGAAAATGCACGGTTTGATTATACATTTTCCTTCATATTCAATAGATTTAGAGTCAAAGAATTATAAAGAGATTAATTTTCAAAAATCAGTTAGCTTTGCTACTTATCATGGAAACATCTGATATATGCAAAAAATTCTAATTGACAGATGTCAGTGCCAAGTGTAAAATCAAATATGGCAAGTATAGGATAAAAATGTCGGGAGTCCGAGGAAGGCGAAAGAGAAGATGGAAGGACTGAATCGCAGAAGACTTGAGAGAGGAAGAACTGTGTGAAGAAGATGCGTTGGAGAGAAATGAGTGAAAGAGAAGAGTAAGAAACAGTGCAACACATATGCACAAAAGTCCATAGAAACGAATGGTGCAAACCCCGTTAATGTATCTTTTACCGTTCATTAGTTATAGACCGGCAAAGTAAAAAAAGAGTAAGACATTTTTAATCAAAATAAAAATTTCTATTTTAGAAACTAAAGCCCAGAGAATTTTTTCGTTATTTTTCCCGTAATCAGTATGACAGAATTAGGGGAAAATGATACTTTTTATTTAATTACAGGGTGGTTGAATTTTTACTGTACTACAGACTATTTGAAGTTTCCATTTTTTGTTTTTTGCTTTCTCTGACTGTACCAGCTGGGAACGACAATTGAAAATTCATACACATATGCACAAAAGTCCATAGAAACGAATGGCGCAAACCCCGTTAATGTATCTTTTATCGTTCATTAGTTATAGACCGGCAAAGTAAAAAAAAAGTAAGAGATTTTTAATCAAAATAATAATTTGTATTTTGGAAACTAAAGCCCAGAGAATTTTTTCGTTATTTTTCCCGTAATCAGTATGACCGAACTAGGGGAAAATGATACTTTTCGTTTAATTACAGGGTGGTTGAATTTTTACTGTACTACAGACTATTTGAAGTTTCCATTTTTTGTTTTTTGCTTTCTCTGACTGTACCAGCTGGGAACGACAATTGAAAATTCATACACATATGCACATAAGTTCATAGAAACGAATGGCGCAAACCCCGTTAATGTATCTTTTATCGTTCATTAGCTATAGACCAGCAAAGTGAGAAAAACGTAAGAATTTTTTTTTAGGCCAAAAAATTTTTTAATTATTTTTCCCATAATTAGTGTGTGCGTATTAAGGGAAAATGATACTTTTCATTTAAATACAGGGTGATCGAATTTTTAATGAACTACTATTTGAACATCTCATTTTTTGGTTTTTCGCTTTGTCTGACTGTATCAGCGGGGCACGACAATTGAAAATTGAAACACATATGTACAAAAGTCCGTAGAATCGAATGGCGCAAAGCGCGTCAATGTAGTTCACTAGTTATAGGTAGGCAAAGTGAAAAAACTATGGGAGATTTTTAATGAAAATAAAAATTTCTATTTTGGAAACTATTCAGCATATCCGAATTAAGGGAAAATGATACTTTTCATTTAAATACAGGGTGATCGGATTTTACTGGACTACTGTCTCTTTGAATATCCCATTTTTTGGTTCTTTGCTTTGTCTGAGTGTACCAGTTGGGCACGACAATAAACAATTACACAATTGCAATTTGCAAGAGCGCATCTAGCGAGAAAGCATAGAACTAAAAGTTGCTATGGTTACCACGTCCAAACAAAGATCTGTCATCAGCCATAGATTTCTACACTCTAGCCATCGTTTTTGTTGAATAATCGAGTGATCTTCAATATTATCAAACAAAGAAAGTTGCCCCACGCAAATCTTGCGGTTTTAAACTAATTTTTAATGAACACAACGAACAAATCACAAAGAATTAGGTTAATACTGAATAACAGATGCAAACATAATGACAGATAGAATCATGGAGCGGGGCGTAAGACAACGAGAGGAGGTTTGTTTGGAAGCATTATCTTCTATCTCTCTGTCTCTTGCATATGACGTCAATTCTGTGTCTATTAATAATTCAAACACATGTACAAAGGCCGTAGAATCGAATGGCGCAAAGCGCGTCAATGTATCTTTAACCGTTCATTAGTTATAGGTCGGCAAAGTGAAAAAACTATGGGAAAATTCTAATGAACATAAAAATTTCTATTTAGGAAACTAAAGTCCTGAGAATTTTTAGATTATTTTTCTCCTAATCAGCGTGGTCGGATTAAGAGAGTATTAAAAATACCCCATTGTTAAAATGGCCCTTACGCCTTTATATCATTGCCCTTGATATTATCATCATTACTGATAACTGTGTTGATTGACACTCACAAATTGTGAAATTTTTGAACTGCGATGATTTATTTATATATTATCAAAAGAGAAAAAATAATTTATTTAGCATGACTTACATTAGAAGATCTCAGCTACTCGGCATCTCTGCAATCTCGTACTCAACTGCTCGGTATCTCTGCAAACTCGTTTTCAATTACTCGGGAACTCGGCAATTTCCATTCACCTGCAAATTGACAAAAACATAAAAATTAAATTGATGTTCGCTACTGAATGCATTTTGTTCGATTTCTAATAAATAAATTCGTTAAAAACATCTGTTATTGTTCAAATACTAGTTTGTTGTCAATATGTTTGCTATGGAATATTTAATAATTTATAAAATTGTACACAAAGCTTAACAATAATTATGAAACATTTTATTCTCATACAAACACATTATCAACTTATATAATCATTAATACAGTTGGGATGTTATTTAAACTTACGATTGTTATTAATTTGCAACAGTAGTTAACAATAGCTTTGTTCGATGACATGTACTAGGCCGCCCTAGTGTTAACTTTCTTACACTAACATGTTTTATGAGAAACGGGCAGCTTCTGGCAGGCTGTTCGATGACAAAAATTTTAAGAACTAGTGCTCACGTTTCTGACCTGACTCGCGAGGTGGTGTAAGAAAGTGCAGAGTAGGAGTGGGGGTAACTAAATGTTGTTCGGTAGACATTTTAATTCTATCCTATCTACACATAGGGCGCGTGCATGTGACGTCACGGCGATTTAAAAATGGCAGCCTGGTGGACCAACAAACCATACTTGACATATAAGAATTGTGACAAATCTCAACAAAAATGCCTCAATTTTGTGCTGTAGTTGGCTGTGCGAAAAAAAGTGGTACTGGTGATGGGTTATCTTTTTATAGGTTCTTATCTGAGAAAGATTGTTGAGGTAGAATAATTCCTGTAGCTCTAGAACGACGAAAAAAGTGGATAACACCGCTTAAGAGAGCTGATCTGACAGATAGCAAAATTAAATACGGCCGAATATGTTCTAGGCACTTTATTACAGGTATTTTTTCTATACGAGCCTAGCATTAAATATTATGGTAAATTGAAATTGATATCTGCTTAAACTAAATGAATTTTGCCAGATGTAAACAGTAAGATCAAAAATTAGGTTAATATGGGATAAAAGTGGGTTGTTTAAACTAAGTAAAAGATGTATTTCATCAGAAATTATTCATTTAGAGTCCCCGATAGTTAAATAACGTAGATAATAAAGAAATACTAAAATTATTGCTAAATTAAAGGAAACCCAGCTGCTTTGGAAGACAAAGACAATCCTGATTGGATTCCGTCTTTAAACATTGGATATACAAAGGGAATACAAAATAAAGATACCGGTTTAGACCGCTATAAAAGGTTAACAGGTCGACACACTAAGGTTTGATGGTTGTAATAATTATTGTATGTTGTAACTAACATATTTATTAACAAATTCAAATACATTTTACTAACATTCAATATGTTAATAACTAATATAATTATGTTGTAACTAACAATACAATAAATACATTTTATTGACAGTAGAACACATAGCTGCATAATATTCTGAGTTTTAAGTTAGTGGTCCAAAGACATACTAACGTATGATTAATCAAAAACTTCTAATTTGAAAGTAATACATTAAATTTAAAACTAAAAATTAAAATTTCTAATCCAGATAATTTTTAGAATGGTATTTTAAACTTTATGACAAATAATTTATTTTTAGAGCTAATTTGTAATAAATTTGTTTTGGAACTATGTATAAATTACAATAATTACAATTACAGAAGCAAGCAGAAAGTGTTTCCGTGGAGCCTATTAATGAGGAACATGATTCTAATACTAATACTCGTAGCACTAACAATGAGACTTGCACTAGTTCTAGCACTAGGGAACATGGTTTACCTGAGACTATTGATAGTTTAAAAGCAGAATTAATGTCTAGAAATGCTGAAATTTACCATTTGCGCGAGGAGCTTTCGAAAATAACTCTGACTATAGATGCATTTAAAAATAATGACACAAGAACTCAATTTTATACAGGCATTCCCACATTTTCACGACTCATCATAATATTAAAAATAGTAGAACCTTATATAAAATTCCTTCTATTACAAAAATTCAACAGTGCCTATTATTTTTTATGAAACTACGAGAATAATAGTGTTCACTAACTGAGCCATAATACAACTTCAACTATCACAAATTTTAGATTGAAAAATTACAAAACAAGCACAGAAATCAAAAAACGCCAACTTCGCACGATGATATCAAAGGCAATGAAACTGTTTGTTGGTCCACCAGGCTGGCGGGTTGCCTGCATTTGATCACGTGATGCACGGGCCCTATTGAGAAAATAAAATAATGGATTCAAATATAGTATATTCTCTTTGTTTTGTTATATAAAGAATTAATTAATATATCTTTCTCTGAATCTGATGAAGAATCAAGTGATGATTGATCTTCGTCAGAATCGTTTATTAGTTCAAACATTATGCTCTTTAAACAGACATTTCTGCAGTCACTTCTTTGCAGCTTTATGATATGACTGTGTTTATAAACAACCTAACCTTTTACACCTTTGGCTACGCTTGGCTTGATTACTCACAACTGAGCAAACTTGCCCAAATATACACTAGTGTGTTTTACGAAACCACAAGAATTATACTGAACAGGGAATACCGGGAACGGGCATTCAATGATATAACCAATTAACCACGTAAACGTCCTTGTTGATTAGTTGGTGCCGTGGCCGCTATGTAAGCGCTAGTATCAATTTTTATATTTCACGCGCCTGTAAATTAAATTTGAAATAAATATATAGTTTTTTTTTTCAAATAATTTTTTATTTATACAAATTATACAAAGGTGCGTTATAAAAATATAATGTATGTGTATATATAGATTATAAACATTGTAAATTTAGCAAAAACATAATAATTACATATCTCTCGCAGCGTAGTTAGTGTTATCATTTTGTTACATTAATATTTTCTCAGTTTACGTTTTACAAATTTGATACATTTTCATTTTATTATCAATTGGAATATGAATATGTACATATTTATTCATTCGGTGTGTCTTAATGTTTGTGTATGATGTATTGAATTTACAAACTTAGATTTATAAATTAGATTTAGCGCACTGGTGCATGATGAATTTAGATTTATGAATTAATCGAATCAAATAAATGTTTTGGTTATCTTGTACAAAATACTGCGCAATTCTAAATCAGAAATCAATTCCATATCTAATTATCATTGAGTGTCCATTATGAATTACATTTATTATATAAATTACCAGTTTTATGACGTATTTTTGATGTCAATAACAAACTGTCACATCATTTTGTTTATTCAGTTACTAGTTGCTATGAGTTTGAAAGAAAACTGTATTCTGATTAGTAAGATATAAAAATTTAAAATAAAATTTCAAATATAAAAATTTGCAAATCTATATACAAATCCAAATGCATCATGAACCAATAAATGCATTTTAATTCATAAATATAAATTTGTAACTAAAAAACATCATAAACAAACCCTTATACAAATAATTCGAATTTTTTTTTCCATGTGCAATAAGAAAATTGGTAGATTATCAAGGAATATCATACAAAACATGAAATATCTACATAATTTTCAAATATTAAGTAGTATACTAAATATTACTGAATGAATGTTCAATATTCTTATGAATATGAAAGTAAATGAACGTGTAATACATATTTTTCATTTAGTGATTGATATGTGTGAGTTACTTTTTGACACATTCGGTAATTTGATTCATTATTAACCACTGAATTAATAACACTATTCTGGACTTCCATTGTCTATATTTCAATAAAGTTATTACACAACGTTTCGATTGTTGAAGTATCTACAATCGTCTTCAGGTGAATACATTAATGTTTATTTACTTTCTAAATATATTGTCCTATAACTATTTTCTTTTACAAAATAAAAATTGCTTACTTTGAGAATGACGAGCAATTCAATATAGAAGTTAGTGTAATATATTTCATTCTCAAACTGATATTATCGAATAATTTAAATTTTTACATGATAGAACTTATAGTTTCATTATAGTTTGACCATATTTCATCATCTTAAATGTGTTAAAAACACTGAAAAACATAATACATTGTTAGTTGATCTGCTATATGTCTTCGGATGTTTAACGATGAGTATGTTTACGAGTTCTCATGTTAGAATTACTTCATAATAATTGTGATACAATGATGAGCAAAGGAAGTTATTTGAAGGAAAACTTGGGCTGTCCCAATATAAATTCGGCGAGGTAGAAGCACAAAAAGATGATGAAATGAAGAAACAGGTACAAGTACAAGGATGCATTCTTTGTGGACTGCCTCGTATGATGAATTCTGGAGTCCCCGGAGTACCACATAGAGTCGGTCGCAGGAACAACACATCAGGAAGTGATGACATTAGGAGCCAGTTGGTGACGAAGTCCTATAATAATGTATTATATTATTTGTGAGTTATGACACATCACATTGAAAATTACTGACCTACGGTTTACTTGCGTTGTTTATATTTCAACGATTATCTTGTTGTAAATGAACTCAGCTGTCTTCTTATCGTATAGATCTAGATGTTGATGGTGTGTTTCCAACTTAGTAATAACTCCAATTTCTTTTTTGGGTTTGCAAATCGTACCAAAGTAAAAGATTTCTACGTGTAACACGTTGATACACAACAAAGGAAAAGCATCTGTTGAAATAAAATTATTGTAAATCATAATAAATGAGTAACAATAACATCTAAATAAATGATTTCCATACTTTCCCTAATTTGTATAAATAATTGAAACTTACCTTTATAAATGTAGATTACAGCTTTACTACGAAAAATCCAAATTCAACAAGTCAAATATTCGAAAAAACACTATCACACAAGGCCCTTAAACTCACAAAAGCAAAAATCGGAAATATATAATATTATTTTATCACAATATTTCATGTTTTGTTCTGCTCTTCACAACTTCTCGTACAAAATGAATTTAATTAGTTAGGTAATACACAACACTAATTAGCTTCAAAAAATACAATTTTTAAATTTGGGACTAGTGAGCCATCTAACAGGCATAAAATGATTTATACTCTTTAGTGCCAAGATCTACTGATGTCGCTAGCCATGCACCAACGGCGGCAATAGCAGTGAAACTTCCCGTTGTTCCCTGATACTGAACTAGTGTACACTACACTGCACTGCACTATTCTGCTATGCACTTCAAGCACTCCTCATCGAACAGAGCTAATATTTCACTATTAAAACAATAATATATCAACAATAAATGCATTTTTAGCAGCAAAATAAAATAGATATTTGCTTGAAGACGGCAGCTATACAAGTTACAAGTAAAAACATTGTAGACGAACACAAACGAGTTTAATTTGGAATGCCGAACGTAATTATGCTTGATTTTGTTAATTCAATGCAGATATAAAATTTATTTACAAAATAAACAAATTATACATTATTTTTAAAGCCTAAACTATAAAAAATGTGTATTAAAATACAGATAAGTTATCAAAAACTATGTTCCCAAATACTTTCAAGTAGATATTGTAAGAAAAAACTAAAATTCCAACACAAAATGGCTATTACAATCACTTGTTGAATAACAAACAGCAATAAATATCTAAAGCGTGAATTACAGAGTCAAAATTTAAGTTATACCTACATTAAATTGTCAATTTTCCGTACACAGCTATCAGGATTTCAATTACTTCTCTACCCCATTTTGCCATTTTTCAATTTAATATCAATCACTACATAGCACCACACTTATACACATCAAAAATATAAACACTAATGATATTTGACAGTTACTTGACAGTCAAAACTTATAGGGACTTTTAAGGAAAAGTAGCGCATGTTCCAGTTTTTCTTTGACAGTCTATTCGTTTGTCTCTCTTGCACTCAGGCCATTGTGCGAGAGAGAAAACTCTTCAAGTCACTTGAAAAGAAAAATTTGATCGTGTGATGCACGCTAAAGTTTGCTTGATACAAGGGCGAATAAATTATTCATGATTTTTAAAACTATGATAAATGTATATTAAACTGAAGATGTTGTAAAAAGCAATGTTCCAAATGCTTTCAAGTTTTTTTTTTTTTTTTTTTTTTTTTTTTTTTTTTTTTTTAATTTTTTATTTCTGTAGACACAATTACAAGTGTATAGAAAAAGTCAGACATAGATAAATATAATAAGAAATAAAATAAAACATAGTAAGCTACAGAGCAAAAAATTCATTTAAGTTATAAAAACTGTGTTGCAGTAGAAACGATATTAAAGATTTTTTAAATTTATTAAAATTATTTTCAGTTTTCAATGAATCAGGCAGCTTATTAAAAATTTCCAATCCCATTCTGTGTGGAGAATTTTTAGTAACGTTTAAACGAGACGTAGGAACGTAAAAGTTATTATTGTGGCGAGTATTATACTCATGCAAATCAGAAATCATGGTAAAAGATGTTTTATTCTTATGAATAAAAATACATATTTCAAGAATATAAATGCAAATTACTGTCAATATATTTAATTGTTTGAAAGTAGATCTACATGATGAGCTATGACTCATACCCATTATAGAGCGAATAATTCGCTTTTGAGCAACAAAAACATTATTAGCTGGATTTGAAGCGCCCCAGAAACAAATACCGTACCTTATACGGGACTCAACACAGGCAAAATAAAAAATCAAAAGTTGTTTGTTATTTAAGAATTCTCTTAAATGACGAACCTGAAAACATGTAGCGTTCAATTTAGCCACAAGTTCATCACAATGAGGCTTCCAGTTTAAATTTTCAGTGAATAACATGCCCAGAAGACGTGCTGAATCATCATTGCTCTTAAGATTTTCTTGAAAATGTAACATAATTTGTTGTTTTTTACTGGGAAGTAAATGAAAATGAATAATTTTAGTTTTATTTTGGTTTAAAAATAATTTAATTTCTTGGCACCATGAAATTAGTGACTGCAAATTTTGATTGCATTTATCAATCAAAGTTTCTACATTTGGGTCTGAGATGACAAGAGTAGTGTCATCCGCGTATAAAATGGGGGTGCAATCATCAGAAAGAGCTGTACAAAGGTCATTTATATAAATTAAAAAAAGTATAGGTGCAAGTACTGTTCCCTGTGGTACACCAACATTAATATGTGCTAAAGCCGATTTTGCAGTCCTGGTAGTAGATAAGTTGTCCTTATAATTGAGTGAAACAAACTGATGTCTGTTTAATAAAAAGGAGGAAATCCATTTCAAAGCAACACCTCGAATACCCACGCATTCCAGCTTATCAAGTAAGCGACGATGGTCAACACAGTCGAAAGCTTTACTGAAATCACAAAAAATACCTATAGGATATTCTCCCTTATCTAGATTTAAGATAATACTTTTAAAGAAGCAATGTAAAGCATCTATAGTACAGTTGTTAGTTCTAAAACCAAATTGTCTACTGTTAAGAATACAATTTTGATCTAGAAAATGTACAAACCTTTTCAAAAAACAATATTCAAAAATCTTAGAGAACCCTGAAGTTAGAGCTATGGGCCTATAATTATCGACACAAGTCTTGTCACCTTTTTTATGAACCGGGATTATTTTATTTAATTTCAAGTTTTGCGGAAAAGATCCGTTCTGAAAAGAAATATTTATGACATATGTAAGAGGATTTGCTATAATATCAGCGACACCACGAATAACGGAATTCGGAACATTGTCAGGTCCACTGGAATTTTTATTTTTAAGTTTATTTCTGATAATCTCAAATAATTCGGTTTCATTAAAAGGATTTAAGAAACAACTACTAGATACATTATGCCCTGTTTTCAGATTATTCGGATCTGTATTGACCACCGGGATGCGATTTAGAATATTTAAGGGTGCTTCCTCGAAATGGTTATTAAAAATATTCACAATATGATTTGGATCATCAATCAGTTCATTATTATAATTAATCTTGTTTACAAAATCAACTTTACTTTTACTTTTAGAGTTGATAATATTCCAGGCACTCTTTGTTATGTTGTCCGACTTTAATATTTTCTCCTGATAAAAATTCTTTTTAGTTGTTGCAATAAGAATAGAGTGTTCCCTTTTAGCTTTTTTGTACATAGGAATAAATTCTGGGAAATTGCTCTTAAGCTGAAAAAGAGATTTTAGATTAATGCTGGAATTAATAATATTTAAGTTAACCCAGTTTTTTTTATTACTATTGTTTGATATTTTCTTAAGCGGAAAATTATTATTAAAATGAAATAAAAATATATCAAAAAAACAATCATAAGCTTCATCTGTAGAGGTTTTGGAATAAACATCATACCATGTTTCTGTAATTAATTGATTGCGAAAACTGTTTATGTTGGTGTTACTAAAAATTCTTTTATGACAAATAGGATGGTTTGTGTGAAGGTTACTATTTGTTTTTAAAATAACGGTTCTATGATCTGAGATACAATTATCTTGCACTACAGCAATACAGCTTTTAATATTAGTAAAACAGTGATCTAATTTATAGACACCTCTTGTTGGATCAATAACCTTATTAAATAAGCCATAAGTTGATACGATATCATTTAAACATTTATATTCTACAGAATCTCTCACAGGATCCATGTTAAAGTCTCCACAGATAATTAGATCATAATTTAACTTAAACACAAAATCTAACACCTGAGATAACTTATCACACAAAATTTTGTAGTTAGAACTTGGAGATCTATAAATATTGATAATGAGAGTTGGGTTGCGAGAGTCTGGTTTCCATAAGACAGCACAGGCCTCAAAATCTTTTTCTACACAAAAAATAGAAATATCAATTATTATAATATCTTTATATAAGCTGTCGTGGCACCAGATTCCCACACCTCCACCCTTATAAAAAGATCTACAGTAATTAGAGCAACAAGTGTAGTTAATAAAATGAAAAGTATCAATTTCAAAGTAGATAAAGATTTAAAAAAATTAGCATAATCACAGACGCCAAAAAGTAATTATTAAATTTACATAATATAATATACTTTATATTATTAATTATGGAAATAATTGAACAATAATTAAAGTCGCTGGAGTCTCACAGAATCTATGCCTCCGTAAAACAAAGTATTAATTACATTCTACATAACAATTTTAGAAAATATACCTTCCTATATGTCATTATAACGACAAAATGTCTAATATTAATAAAAATTGGCGATAATTTATATTAGTTATTATCTAAATCATATATTAACTAAATAAAATTAAATTAAACCGAGTGGACCAACTAATATGCGACTGGGCTCGTATTTATGCACAAACAAACTCAAAATAAATATGAAAAAAATAATAATTTCACTTGCCTTTTGAGGTTAATCCAGAACCAGTGTAAAACGAACAGCAAATAAAACTGGCAGCAAGCAGCGTGTAAAAATTGCAACAAAGTTCTCAGCAACTATTATCGGCTCGGCGTTGTTCGTAAACATCAATAAATGTTCTTAAATTTCATCACTTATTTCACCAAATGTTATTCAACATCACAATATATCTTCAAAACATTCTTACACTTTCTCAATTTCATTATAAAATGTCATTAAAATATCGTAAACACTATTTAAATAATTATTTGTGTTGATAAATACCCAGTTACGTTCAATGAACACGAAATAACTAGGAATCATGTGCAAAATTGTCACAACGTGAAACTAGATGGCGCCTTCGCGGAGCAGAGCGACGTGGACTCATCGCGAGCTGAATCTAGACTGAATCATGGCGTCAACTCGCGAACTTTCATAAGAGGACATCATATACCTATTAACTAATATATTGCTAATGCTCGTATCTTTCCCATAAGAGTAGCTGAAGGAAACACTGTGAAATGGAAATATCATTTCTGCATAAGTCTATCTCACACAAACGCCCAACTTCGAATTATGCGCAAGCTTGGAAACCTTGTCTACTATTGGCTAACGCTGACGGCGTCGCTGGCTGGGCTGCGTTCCAAAATCCACAATATTTTCAAACGTAAATGCTCACGATTCTCAACATATGAAAGTAATTTGCCTTCTTGAGGAAGAAAACATGCTTTTGGTTGAAAATAAACATAAGTAAATACGTTGGCGTGTATTACGAGCATACTTTTATAATAAAAGCGCTTTTATGGAGCGTACTTTCACATTATATTAAGGAGAGTGCTCCTTAAAAGCGCTTTTATTACGGGCTTGACATTAATGTTGTAATTATAAGTAGTTTTGTTAGTTTTTTAAAATTATTTTTAATTTAGTTTCAATTTTTTACTTCAACAAAACTCTCATTCGTTCCAAAACAAAACACATCATACTCTACGCCAAAACTCGGTATTCTAGGTTTTGGAACGCTGCCCTGGTGATGCAGCGAACACATGGTTTGACTTCGACGTTTGATTTCATTTCTGTTTGTAGTTGCACTTCGAAAGCATTTATTACTAATATTTATATTCAAGAATTTACATACAAAATAAATAGTAAGTACATTGTTTAATTTCTCAAATTTAAATTTAAAATTTCTCGCGCTAGCCGTTAATAAACAGAACTCTGTGATTCGCAAAAAGTGATCATGATTTTCTCGTTAGCCAATAGTTGTCAAGTTTCCAAGCTTGCGCATAATTCGCGGTTGGGCGTTTGTGTGAGATAGACTTATGCAGAAATGATATTTCCATTTCACAGTGTTTCCTTCAAGAAAAGCAAAGGATCCGCAATATATTAGTTAATATAGGTATATGGAGGACATGTATTGGAGAGAGATAGGAGGTACCCAACGTCAGATTGATGATGGATAACTTGGAATTATCAATTATCATTAAATGATAAATAATCTTTATAAAAACATGCCATCCTATATGCCATTTATGAAAAAGTACATAAAACATTTATAGATTTTTGTATTTCCGAGAAATCGGCGAAAATTCAACGACTTGAAGTTGGAACTGTCAGCTGTTATCCAAGAACATTGTTAAATGTTGAAATGTTGATTATAGTTATTGGCATTGTTTAAACATTATTGTAATATGTTTTTGAATAAAAATGATCCTTAATAATCCTATTTTAATATTCCATGCTTGCTTTTACTGTAATTAATAATAAATTGTTGTATTATGCCAGAGTTACATAATACCTTTAACAAGTATTTATGTATTTGTTTTAATAACTTTACAATATATTATTATCAAAAAATGATGCTTATTATTCATATTATAATATTCTATAAACAATTTTTCATTATTTATTTATAAATTGTCAAAATTTGCAATGTTTTCATTGTAGATTTGGCTCCGGGAATAGGGGCACATATTGAACTATTTCATTAAATATTTCTATAATTTATTAGTAAAAAATCAATATTCAAACATTGTTTCACATATTTCAAATTACAATATTGCCCTGATTGTTACATAAATGTAATAATTTCATTCTAAATGTTATTGCAAAAACAGCTGATTCCAAGATGTGATTGTTTCAAAGTATATATCTTTAAAAATATTTGGAACTGTTGTCAAATAATCTCAAATACTTGTAAATTGTTGTACATTAACTTTTAGTCCAGTCATTAGGTAGATTTACTCTGCAAAAGGTCAGGTATTTTTGATTTTTGGGTATGTTATATATTTAGAGGTCTTAACAAAAAATGCAAGTTTTCCCCCTCGGGGGCCTTCGGAAAGCACCGCCAACTTGAGAAAAAAGGCGCTAAAAAGCGGTTTTTTCTGAATATCTCTTCACTTATTTGCATTAGGCAAAAATAGTTATTATCTAATTTGTTGACTATAAAATTCTCTACAACTTTTATCTAAAACATTTTTTTCTATAATTAATAGATAGCGAGCTACAGTGCTTCAAACAGAGCAAATTTTTTGAAAATTACATAAATGCTTCATTTAAATTATATTTTATTATATTTTTTTACGTTTTTTTACAAATTACTTTTTGACAATCATTAATTATTATTATTGAACTAATATATATAAATATTAATTATTGTTTATAGTTTTTTTTCATTCTAAAGAATATTTATAGTCCAGCAAATTTATGATTTTACCTTAAAGTAATTACAACAAAAGCTTTTTAACGGAATCCAGTCCCAGAAAAGTGCGCTGAATAACATATCAATATTTTCCCGAAATGGGAGCATGGGAACCTCCCGCCAATTTGGACAAATGGCGGCATATTCAGGTTTATGGCCATTTGCTTAAAACAATTATGAAAATATTTAAATTATTCAAAAAAACAAACAATATTACGTATTTGATACTTAGTCTAATAGGTTTTACTATTTACAACAGTTTACATTCGACGTGGCATCGAAAGAAGTAAGTTATCGATAACTGTTTTATAAAAATTGTTAACGTTTTCCTGCAATTTTTTAGTTTTTCATCCACCACTCTGATCTTGTTAAAGATATTATGACACGGTTTTAAAATTTGAATTCAGCATGAAATTCTCTTTAATATCATGTATTACACGATTCTTGCTGATGAACAATTGGCGAGTTAATAACAACTAAAACTCACAAGAAATTCCTCTAAAATTTTAAACATCTGAAAATCGGCTCTTTTCTCAATTTTTCATCAACCACTTTGACACTTATTAAGTACTTAATATTGGTTATCTGTAAGCCTGTTGAAATTTTGAATGAGAAAATGAAAAAAGAGCCGATTTTCAGATGTTTAAAATTTTAGAGGGATTTCATATGAGTTTTAGTTGGCAGTAACTCGCCAATCGTTCATCGGCAAAAATAGTGTAATACACGATACAAAAGAGAATTTTATGCTGAATTCAAATTTCAAAACCGCATCATCGTATCTTTAACAAGATCAGAGTGGTGGATGAAAAACGAAAAAATTGCAGGAAAACGTTAACAATTTTTATAAAACAGTTATCGATAACTTACTTCTTTCGATGCCACGTCGAATGTAAACTGTTGTAAATAGTGAAACCTATTAGACTAAATATCAAATACGTAATATTCTTTGTTTTTTTGAATAATTTAAATATTTTCATAATTGTTTTAAGCAAATGGCCATAAACCTGAATATGCCGCCATTTGTCCAAATTGGCGGGAGGTTCCCATGCTCCGATTTCGGGAAAATATTGATATGTTATTCAGCGCACTTTTCTGGGACTGGATTCCGTTAAAAAGCTTTTGTTGTAATTACTTTAAGGTAAAATCATAAATTTGCTGGACTATAAAAAATTTTTAGAATGAAAAAAAACTATAAACAATAATTAATATTTATATATATTAGTTCAATAATAATAATTAATGATTGCCAAAAAGTAATTTGTAAAAAAACGTAAAAAAAATATAATAAAATATGATTTAAATGAAGCATTCATGTAATTTTCAAAAAATTTGCTCTGTTTGAAGCACTGTAGCTCGCTATCTATTAATTATAGAAAAAAATGTTTTAGATAAAAGTTGTAGAGAATTTTATGGTCAACAAATTAGATAGTAACTATTTTTGCCTAATGCAAATAAGTGAAGAGATATTCAGAAAAAACCGCTTTTTTGCGCCTTTTTTCTCAAGTTGGCGGTGCTTCCCGAAGGCCCCCGAGGGGGAAAACTTGCATTTTTTGTTGAGACCTCTAAATATATAACATATCCAAAAATCAAAAATACCCGACCTTTTGTGGAATAAACCCTTATTTTTCTACCAAATGACTGGACTATTTTATTTATATATAAATAAAAATATGTACGCAAAATACAATTTAAGATATGTACAAAATCTGATAAAATGATTAAAGAATCTTATGTTTAATCATCGTTCTTTTGGAAGAATATCATATATTTCTTGAATAATAAACTTATTTTCTTATCAATTTATATTATAACACATTCTACAAATATATAATTTGTTGTACATCCTTTATTACGTTGCTGGAAAATGTTTCATTTTAAATGATGAGTTATTTTTCTATCAAGAACTCTGATAAAAATGCAAATGCATGGTTTAACTTTGAGACTATTCGTGAGGAAGAAGAACCAAGAAGAATAAACACGTTTTAGGATCCCAAGAATACGATGCTACTAGTTTTACAATGATGTCTGTATGTGTGTCTGTCTGTGCGTCTGTGTGTGCGTGTCAAAAATTTCTCTGACGATAACACCAACATTACAATTCTAAAAATTATAATTCTTTCGTATTCCTCTTCTTTACATCCATATGAACAGCTGGTAAGATTTTGGTTATAATTGGAGAACAGGAAGTACCCGTATTTGAAGTTTGTAAGTACCACAAAAAATTAGTAAAACCATTTTTGAATAGCGATATAAATACCATTGTTGATAAATATTACATTAAAAAATGGACCATTCAAAATACATATGTATACCAAATTTTATTAAAATATTGAAACAAATGGACATTTAATTAAAAAATTCTTAAAGGTCGTTGACCCCAAAAAAATTACGGTTTTAAATCGTTTTTTACTAGGCTTAAACCACTAGTACAATAATTCTGAAATTTTGCAAGCTTATATTAAAAACTACGTAGAATTTAATGGTAGAGTCGACAAGTTTGTATATATACCCAGTTTTGGGTAACAAATGTCTACCCATTTAAGGGTTGAAGATACGATTCTAAATTTACCAAAAATCGATTCCTCGGGTCAAAATACATATGTATACTAATTTTTGTTAATTTTCTGCAAAGGATATACTAAATATTTGAACTTGTATTTGCCCTAAATTTCAGGAATCTTGTCGGCGTCTGACGCGTAGCTTGCGCACTGAAAATTAAAAGATTTGCGGTAAAATTCAAAGTCTGTTTATTTGAAATTCCTTCAACAAAAAAATTTGAAAATTGGTACACTTATGTAAGAATATACGTAGAATCTGATGGTGAAATCTAAAATTGTTTATCTGTATCCAGTTTTGGGTGGTGAATATCTACCCATTTACGGGTTGAGGTTACGATTTTCATTTTACAAAAAATCGATTTTTTGGGTTATAATACATATGTTTACTAATTTTTGATAAAATATTGCACCAGATAATTTAGTAATATCAAAACAAAATTTTCAGAGGTCATTGACCTTAAAGGTGTGTGATTCAGATCCTTATATTACTGTAGTACAATAATTCTGAAAATTGGTATACATGTATAAAAAAATATGCAGATTCGAATGGTGAGGTCGACAGGTTTGTATCTCGACCCAGTTTTGGGTACTATATACCTAACCATTTAAGGGTTGAAGATAGGGGTTTAATATTAACAAAAATGAATTCCATGACTTACAATATACATATACTGTAATTTTTATCAAAATATTTTGAATGGTCCAGTTTTAATTGTAACATTTATCAATAATGGTATCTGAATCGCTACTCAAGAACGGTTTTACTAATTTATTCATGATACTTAGACCAATTAAGCAATTGAAGACTGGGTTATTTATATAAGTACGTAGATTCTAATGGCAATATAAAAAAAAATTCATCCCCACCCATTTTCGGGTCGTGAATTTATGTTCATTTTTGGGTAACAAATGTGGATTTAATTTTATCAAAAATCGATTTCTCGGGTAAAAGTACATATGTGTATCAATTTTCATTCAAATATTCTTCAGGATACAAAAGTTATTCAAGTTTTCATGCACATGCAATGTGTAGTTAAAGTTAAAAAAAATATGTATCAATATACAAATACACTATTATGTAACTTTTAATTGTGAGTAAATATCTTCAAATAAACTTTTTTTAAAAATGAGAAATAAAGCCGTTATTTAATAATTTATTAATCAATAATTCCAATAAAATATTGGTATAGCCACCTATTGACAAGAATTATAAACACTGGTTGGACTTGGTGAATTTTATCTTATTTATTTTCAGAAATTATTATCTCAAAACTGGGGCGTTAAATAGAAAACAGTTTCAAATAAAATTTGCTCAAAATATTCTATTTTAATTATTTATATAACAATCTTAATTATATAGTTTCTATTTTTAGAAATATAAATGTTTAAATAAATAGAACATTTTCTCAAGAACTGTACGTAAATAAAATAAATTATAAGTTAAAATATATTTAGAATTAAATAATAAATAGAGTTTGTTACAAAAATTATTTTGTACAAAATTTTGTTTGCGACAAATAAATTGATTTTTATTTTTTATCTCTGAAATTAATACGTATATAAAAAAAAGTTTTAAACAAACTGCCTTTTATTTTTAATTAGAAATATTTTTTCTTATGACGACCTTAGTCGAAATGTTATTAGTTTAGCCAAAAAACGGATTTTCTCAAAATTATTAATACCAAAACAATACAGCTGCTGTACTCTATGATGAAACTTATGAACTATATTTTTATATCGTGTTGTAAGAAATTACGTTGATGTATCGTGTAAATAGGAGAAAATCAATAATATCGACAAATTAATTAACCAATCAAGTTCGCGGAAATGTACATGGGATCTAAGCAGGAAGAAAATTTGTTTAAACAAATGTCATTTGATTATTAATCAAATGACAGATGGAAAACTTGTTAAATTTATAATTTTATATAAATTAATAATTAAAATAAAAATTTTTGTCAATTTTATTTGACGTTTGTTATATCTGCAGCAGATGTCTCCACGTGTATTACAGCAAATCTGACCTTCATAAAATCCAGGACTGTAATTAAAAATTATTGACTACAGAACATGTTTAACAGTTTTTTGGGCAAAAATATATATGTATTTCAACAACGATAAGACAATAGTTTATAAAAATACAAAACAAATGATCAAACATGTTTATTTGAGAATATATACGGAAATATTGACTAGCAGAAAATTTCCTGAATACGTCTTGTGTGATAGCAACAAATTATTTATGAAATGCAAAATATGACTGGCGCTGGCGCTTAAATACCATAAAATGCACATTGGAATTTCTTCAAAATTTGACTACATACAATAATTTTTCAATAAAATATTGTTATTATATGTAATTTGGAGGTTAAGTAAATATAATAATGTACATATTATTAATTTTTTATTATAATAAATACCATATTTGGTTATATACTTTATAGAGTGTACAGTATATTTAATCTTTCTTATTGTTTTATTAATTAAATATTTGAAATTATAGGTAAAATTGTGGTAAAACGCATATATCCATCAGAAATACCGCCAATCTGGTTAATGAATTGGAAGAATATCTGACATTTAGAAACTTCCTCATGCAATGAATAATAGATATAATTAGAATTATATGTGTGCAGAAGATATGTTGAATACAATAAAAAACAATATTTGGGTAATGTTCTATAATATTTTGTTATAAAACGACGGTTCGAAAGCGAAGTGCAATACAATACTTATATAGCCTAATATGGAAATGGCGAGAGGTCTTGTGCTGGCCACAACAGATTTTTCTATATATTGTACAGATAAATTTTAAAATATTTTTTTTTATTAGTCGCGAAGCCTAAGATAAACACAATTCCTTTGTTACACAGTTCATATTTCAAATGAATGTAATTGACTGTAAATGTCACTGTCAAAAAACTAATCACTTTAAATTAATAATAGTGACATTTTAAAAAGAAAATAGTAAATAAAGCAATATAGGCCATCCAGCGAATCAAGCGGTTTACGTCATAAATACAATATCACTAGAAACAATGACGTCATATGTTAAAAAGTTTACATGAACATGTAAAACGGATTAAAATCTGTGGGTTGCCTTCATAAACCCAAATTTTTCTTAAAAACACGTCTGGTATAATATTTTTCCAGCGAAATCCAATTTTATTTAAAATATTCTGAACGATACTGCTTACGCTGTTATAAATAGGTACTTCATTCTTGTAGTATATGCAACAAACTATCTAGTATTATGTGAGATCCTTTATAAAATACAGAATACTGCATACCATACAATTTCTCACTGTTTCTATACATTGCGTACAGCGTTTGCCACACGCTGTACATATAGATTTAATTTTCAAATTATTACTAACAAATAGAACCAAATATTACCTCAATATTAGATTTCAGTGAAAGTGAAAACCCACCAATCTATTTTTCATTTTCAAAATAAGTCTATAAATTAACTACACGCTCTTGAATTTGACATGACAGAGCATTTGACATTTTGACAATAAACAACGAAACTATATAGAAACAAAATGAAATCACAATACACGTTGAAAAGTATAATATAGACATAATAATATTTAGTAATATACATGTTCAGAATTACCAATATTAAAAAAATATAATCAAACGTCATTTTGCAAAAAATTACAAAATTTTATTTAATAATAATATATCCAAATATAATTATTTCTATTAAAGGTGTCAAATACATGATAATAATAAAAAAACCAATAAAATACCGTTAATAAAATATATTTAAAAAAATAAAGAAAATTTCAAAAATCCCTAAACGATGACGTAAACCGCTTGATACGCTGGATGGGCTATAGTTTTCTGCAATGGAACAGTTTGCAACGTTAGTAAATACGTAGGTATGTATTTAAATTAATAAAAATTAAATAGGGGGAGGTTTTGTGTTGGCCACATCAGATTTTTTTTTGTCTGTCTTTCATCATGTCCTCTGCATTAGCGTCGAATATAAATCACGAAGTAACAAAATAATAATAATAAATAAACAAACAAAGGTTTCATTCGTGATTAGTTGTTATACGTATTGTGGAATAATAAGTCAATTACATTATAATTTTTTGTAGTCATCAGAACACCAAGAGCCATGGAAGTTCCAGAGGAAGTTCTCCAGGTGTTGAAATGCAGCAGATGCGAGGGCTTGCTGTACTGTGGCCCCGTGTACCTGTGTTCGAAAGGCGAAGGATTATGCCACACCTGTTATTCGGATGAAACGGATACAACCGCGACCAGGAACACACACTACGAAGCAGTCGCTCAACTCCTGTTGTTCCCCTGTAAGAACCAAGCCGAGGGCTGCAAGGTGAAGATCCCGTTCAACGACCACATTAAACATGAGGAAGAATGTCCGCATCGAAAATACGCGTGTCCTTTGCAAAGCTCCTTTGTTTGTGAATGGTCGGGCACTTACGATCACATTCTAGATCATTGCAAAGACCAACACTCCGATAAAGTATTAGACAGTCCAATCACATTCACACACGACATCACAAAGTTCAGCTCGCAGAATTTTCTTCTCCAGGCATACCAACTGCTCTTTCTTCTTTTTACTAAAGTATGCGTTACGTCTGGGGACATTTATTATTCGATTCGGTTTATTGGCAGTTCCAGCCAAGCAAACAACTTCAAATATAATTTAACTATTACTAGGGAAGATGAAACAGTGACAAAAAAAGGCAAAGTTGATCCGCAAGAAAGTTTAACATTTCAAGAAGATTCATCATTGATTATAAAATTTAACAGTTTGTTGGATATATTGGGAGGGGTTGACGATACTACATTTACTGTAACAATGCAACAAATATGTTTAGGAGAAAAGGAAAAATGTTCGAAATGTGGTTTATTGTTGATAGTGAAAGACTATAATGATTCTGAAGGTTGGAAATGTGTTCATTGTGCACCTAGCAAACAAAGTTGTGATCGAAAAGGATGTTCATTTCAGACATTTCCTGAAAAACTTCCAAAACATCATATTTTCTGCGAATATTATACATTATGTCGAATTTGTATGAAATATGTTACTGATAATCGTGTGCAACATTACGAGAAAGAGCATCTCAAGTATTCCAATGATACTGCATGGCGTGTAGTTCAAAAAACAGAGGATTACTTTTTAATCTCATCAGATGCAGGAACAGCAATGTGCAAATATACTTGGACTAAATCAGATTTTAATTTATGTGTATATTTACCATTGTCAAATGATCAGCTAAGTAACTTTCAATGTAACGTTAAAGTAATAGAATTGATCTCAGGTCATATACGAACGTACATCCCTAAGATTTCATACATTAATGAGTATGACTGGCTTGTAAAAGTTACTAAGGAAGATTTCAATGATTGGAGTGACAGTTTTGATATATTTGTATGTATTAGTAAAATAAAATAATATTTAACGTAAAACGTTAATTTGTTCGTGACGAATTTGTATGGTGCGAAGAACAAATAGAAATGCATAGGTACTTATAATTTTATAAAAACTAGAAAAGATCCTAAAAATCAGTTTTAAGGCAGCAATGAAGTATAATTATAATAGTTATTTACATTCGAGTGCGTGTAAATTGTATTTTACAGCGCGACAGCTTTGTTTAAGGCACGAGCCCTTAAGGCGAGTGCCTTATTAGCTGGAGCGCTGTAAAATACTTCACGCACATGAATTGTATCAAATTTTTTGGCCGACGATAATGAAATCACTTTTTTTAATGAGAGAGGTTGTACTTATAGACAAAGAAAGATATAGACTAGAGACCTTTGAATATAAATATCTACTAACGTAGATGGAAGTAGCGTACACTACATGTTCCTTAAGACTTTGTTGGCTCAAAGTAGATTGAGAAGGATAGAATTATGTATAAGCATTAGTTGGACAAAGATCTCCTGCTAATTGAGACTCCCGTTTTCAACGAGGCGGAACGGAAAACCACGAGCACCACCCGAGCACGCCTGTAAAAGTGTGCGAAGGTTATTTTTCTAAGGGAAAAATGGATTGGTCTCAATTGTATCTCCATCCTTGTCAATCTTCTTTGGTACACGATTTTTGTTGGTAGCTACTTCCAGATGTATATATTCAAAGCTAGAGACCGAGCTTCCATCATGGCGGCAATGTCCAGCTTTGTGCCGAATTGAATAAATATCGAGACGCTAATTCTAGTGTAAATTCTACAACATAATGAAAAAAAGTAACTATGCAGTAACTTAAATTACGTATTTTACATCATTTCTTCATTTCAAAATAATAAAGCTCAGTCGCCCAATAAAAAGTACGAACAATATTTAATTTACATTATTTTTACAATAATTATAATAAATATATTCTTCAGTTGTAGTGAATTTTATTTATTTATGTTGGCAGCCCAGCAATCTGTCATTTCTGTTAGTGAGTTTTTCAATTTTAATTCTTTGGTTAGTATTTGTTTACAAAGCTTGTTTCGCTATTTGTTTTATGTACAAATATATTTTATTATTGAATTTGATTGTTTTCAGACTTTACCGTATACATATGTCTATATTTTGTTAGTTTCAGTAAACATATTTTTACTATTTTTAAATTTCCCGCCTTTCTATTAGCGTCTCGTTATGGCGCCCATCGATTCTATTTGGCATAAACTCCTAACATTGTAAACCACTTGCAAACTCGGTCTAGTATATATCTTTCCTTGTCTATGGTTGTACTTCTGGAAAAGGTTAGTTTGAAATAGTGGGGTTAAGTCAATTTCCAAATTTGATTTTACTTACCTTCATTAGAGTACTTCTTCTAGCGAAAATTTATTTGTAATAATAGACGTTGTATATGACTGATAATATATTTATTTGTTCATGTTTTTTTCGTAATAAATAATAATGTTCGCCTCGCGTATTTGACAGGTATATCGATCGGTGACTATGTCGGTAATGGCGGATTTTACAATAATGACAGATGTTGCTGCCCTTAGACCAGGAATAGAGGGGAGACAGGGCATATTCACGCGTATATTTCCAAATCATCTCTGCGATTTTGACCCTTATTTAATCAGCTGGAATAGCTATTCGACCAGTTAAATATTGTTATGTTACAGTTGACTAAATCTAAATAAATACTTGATTATCCATAACATAAATAAAACAATTTAAAACTAAGAAAACTATGAATCAAACTAAAGACGTATGTATTCAAGAACGTCAGAAGTCAAAATAATGATTGATAACGTCGGGTGACGCTTGTTGATTTTGAAAACATATTCGTTCGACTGCACACGTATGTAACACATCTGGTCGATTGGGCTATCGCAGCTGACTTTGACGTTTCAATAAGGTCGAAAGTCGTTATGATGATTTGGAAAGTCTTCTTACGGCGAAATACATAGCATGCCCTGTCTCCCCTCTATTCCTGGTCTAAGTTGCTGCCGTAATTTTGGTTTATATAAATTAATTTTAAATTTAGGAAATGTTAAAGTAAAAAAATAACTTAAGTAGGTAATACTTTTTTACATGAACTTTATTATAGTAAAGATGATTTCTTTTCTAAATGCCCATAAACGTCCGGTGTATTTTAATTATTTTAAAGCATAGTTAGACAAGTTACAACACAGTAACAGTAAAATGTAGGTTACTCTTGTTGTGTATACAATTGTAAAGTTCCCATTACACTTCAGGAGGGCAAAAAGTTTATTATCACTCATGTTATACAGGGTGTCTCAATAAGCTTGCTCACTATTGGTAACTTTTTTATTTGAAGAGGTACGAGGTTGGTTAAATGAGCAAAATTGTGCCATTTTATATTGGAAAATTGGTCATGTAGACAAAATAAAAATTGTGTCAGCGGTTCTCAAAATTTGGGACAAAATATATATTTTTTAAATGGAACCATATTTTTTTTATTATCTTATTGGAAAGAGTAAATTTTTCTCTTTCCAATAAGGTAATGTTGTTTATGTACAATTTTTTCAAATAAACGAGTTATTTACGGTTAAAAATTTAAATTTTGTAAACTATTCTATTAGTTTTTTAGTCAAGTAAGCCATGGAAACAATTGATTCTTTGTTTGTTTGACGTTTAATAATATCTTCCGTAAAGTTCTCTGTGTTTAATAATGTTTAATAACTTTACAAGTAAAGAAAAGTTAGAAATGATCTTGCTATATGGAAAGTTATATCTAGACACCAGTTACGTAGAACGGTCGGCTCTCTTTCCAAAAGAGTTTAAATGTGTGAAAGAAATAATGGCTTTCAATTTGATTATTTTCTTTGTTTTGTTATTACTGTAAAATAAATTAATAAAATAATAATTTTATAAAAGACAATTGTTTCTATAGTTTACTTGACCTAAACTAATAAAAAATAATTTTTATCTTTAAACGTAAATAACTCGTTTATTTGAAAAAATTGTACATGAACAACATTACCTTATTGGAAAGAGAAAAAAATAGTCTTTCTAATAAGATAATAAAAAATATATAGTTCCATTTAAAAAATATACATTCTGTCCCAAATTTTGAGAACCGCTGACACAATTTTTATTTTGTCTACATGACCAATTTTCTAATATAAAATGGCACAATTTTGCTAATCTAACCAACCTCGTATCTCTTCAAATAAAAAAGTTACTAATAGTGAGCAAGCTTATTGAGACACCCTGTATAGTTTTGATTGATTTTTGTAAAATCTACATTAGAAATTATTTAAAGGACTGATTCAATTGTTATAAAACTTATTTCGTTAAATTAGCGGTAACTATGGACCAACATAAAATTAATTCCTATGTTTAATTATCTAGAAACCTTTATTACAATTTACATCCTGAACTACAGAGTGAACAAAAATAACTAATTCAGTTGGCAATATTTGAAATTGTTAAGATTGATACACAAATTTATTTCCTGTTTTTGTCCGTATTGGCAGTGACACTTGAAAATTTAAATTTGGATATATTTACAATTTTTTATTGAAATGGTTTTATTTTTTACCCATAGAGCAATAATCTAAAGCACTTCAATCTCTCAAAATCCTGTTAGCTGACGTCAAATAGTATTTCCGCCTTCACCTAGTATTGTACAATCTGTGGAATAAAAAAATCCTCAGAATTGTATTGCCAACTGCATCACTCTGTATTTTAGGAACATCAATGCAGCTACAATTTAAATTTTTGTCAACTATTTTCTCCTTTTACAACACTTTGCACTATGAACTATCACGGCTATCATTTAAGTCTCTTTCGACAACTTCTTGTTTAATATAAATCTCTCCAATCGGAACATGTAAATCCGAGGCTATTTTCTCGTTCTTTTTATTCACTTTGCCTTTGGAATGATCTTCTTCCATATGCATTTTCAGGCTACATTTTTGTGTAAATGTTATGTTACACATAGGACAGACAAATTGTTTTACTTTGGTGTCATTGTTCAAATGTCTTTTTAAGCTTCTTTTCGCTGTAAATAATTTGTTACAAAAGGGACAATTATAAGTTGTATTAGTGTTTTCTTCTTCTTTATCAGGAATGTTCTCCATATTCTGTTCATTTATTCTCATAATTGCATTCCCTTTCTTAATATTAATTTCATCTTTTATATCTTTCTCATAATTTACTCCATCACTTTCCTTTTTAATTATGTCCTTCAGGTCATCGTACATATATTTATAGACACTGCTATTTTCTTCCAACGGCTCTTCTTTAATCAAAATTTCTTCAAAATGCTGCATGTCTGTTTCTAAAGTCGCATCATCTTCTTTTGCATTAATGCTAGTGGTGTTAATTTGAGTTTTTGGGGAACTGCATATCTGTTCTACGTTGTCTTGGCTACATTGCGCCTCGGTTGTGCTCTGAAATAGAACGCAAACACAAAATCTGTGAGTCTGCCAAAGGTAGCACTTCTAATCAATCAGAAGAATTCGGTATATTTCTTTGAAATTCGGCTCACTTTTATTTATTGTCTTTATATGGCATACATAAGTATAAATAAGGTTAGTATTATAAAATAATTTAAATAGAAATGGACAATGACGAAAACCTTAATGCATTAAAATCACTATTAGTGAAAAATGAAATAAAATTTTAATAATTTTTAATCGTCAAAAAGTGTGTAGCCTTATATAATTATTACTAAGATTAATAGTAGAGTTCATTACTTATCGTATATTACATGAATAATATATAAATAATGTACATCAACGTCATATTATTCGTTTAATTGTTGCTATAGTTGGCAACATTGATAATTTGTATGTTCATATTGTCAAAAGTTATTATTTAAAAAATATTTGTATCGTGTTTGAAACATTTTTGTGCGTTGAAAAGGCCTATTTATAATAATGTTAAACGCAACGCAACGACGCAACGTGGCCGTTAACGCAAACTCTGAAATCTGTGAATCTGCCAAAGGTTGCACTTCTAATCAACCAGAAGAATTCGATATATTTCTTTGAAATTCGGCTCACTTTTATTTATTGCCTTTATATGGCATACATAAGTATAAATAAGGTTAATATTATAAAATAATTTAAATATAAATGGACAGTGATGAAAATATAGTATTTATTTTGTAGATGTGACAGTTTATGAACATGTCGATAATATAGATTGCAACCTGTATAACTCTTTTCATAAAGATTCTAAAACTTCTGCAAACGTAGCAGTACATGACGTCACACATCTAGTTACTAAAATTCCATTTTTATTAATGACGTGCATTGGCTGCTTAGATGATTTGGGTATATCAATTTTATTAGATAATTGACAGCTGACAAGTGATATTATTTCGCTTTTGTGAACTAGGTTAACATTCTGACCAATCTAAGGGCAGAATTTATATTCCTATCTAAACCAACGCTATTTTCTTACGTGAATTGATGTACAGACATAGACAGCAATGTCAAAATAACAAAATTAAACGTTCCTTTCATTTTCACAAATTTTTGATTTCAATAGACACTTACAAAACTGCAATTTGCACGAGCGCCTCTAACGGCAAAGCATAGAAATCAAGGTTGCTATGGTTACCCCGTCCAAACAAAGACCTGTCATCAGCCGTAGACTCTACACTCTAGCCATCGTTTTAGTTGAATAATCGAATGATCTTCAATATTATCAAACAAAAAAGTTGCCCCAGACACATCTTCTGGTTTTAAACTCATTTTTATTAAACACAACGTACACATCACAACAAAGAATTAGGTTTAACACTGAATAACAGATGCGAATACAATGACTGATAGGAACAGGGAACGGGACGTAAGACAACGAGTGGAGCTTTGTTTGGATGCATGATCTTCTATCTCTCTCGCGCAGTGACGTCAATTTTGTAAGTGTCTATTAAAATTGAATATGCACCTCGGTACTGAAGTTCCTTTTTATCACTCATCATATAGTTTATTTACCTCGGCCCTTCGACATAGACAACTAAATTCCACATTCGTGATAAAAATTAAAACTTCAGTACCGTGATACATAAATATTATTATTTGATTATATTTATAACAGAATAAAATCTGACAAGACAGCACATACATTTAGGTTTCTGCATTGTGGAGCCTTTTGGCTTGTAGAAAAACGATTAAGATCTATAGGAGCAGCAGTACCGTCTCGTTTCCTTTTGTACCCCTTTGGTGGTGTAGTAACAGATGGTAAATTTTTAGAAGGTACTGCATTACGTTTCAGTATTCTCTTTTTTGCATTTCCTTTATCTAAATAACGAAGGTAAATAACACATACATTCTCATTTATAGATTATACTTACATAAATGAATCGGAAAATAATCGTTATCAACAAAATGTAGTGAACAAACGTACATATACTTTGTTCGAACTGTGTTTCCAAGACGAAGTTTTAATGCCCAGGCTAGATGTTTATCAACTGTTTCTTTTATTCCTAATCGGTTAACAATTGATACTTTTCTTTGGTTAGGCATAGGAAACTCGTGAAAATGAATGTCTGGATGCTTTTTCGCCCACGAGTTACATCCAGGTACACAACAATATGAGTTACTCTTACTCATTTTTAAATTATTATATTTATGCTATGCCAATATAGAAAACAAATGAGAAAAAATACAAAACACGTATAACACACACAGGATAAACAACGACAATACCTGCCTCCGAGGTTCCAAATTTAGCCGCTAGATGGGGAGCACTTGGCATGCATCGCCTTTTTAATTTGAGTAAAATTATATTAATTAATTTCAATAAAACATAACTTAATAAGGGTTAAAGATCAATTACGTAGAATAAAATAAAAATTAATTAAACACTAAATATAAAATCAAACTATTTCAAACTTCATTGTTGACAGGTAACATTAATTTTTCCCTACTACTAGTTAATTTTCAGATGAAAATATTATTATAAATAATACAGACTAAATTATATTTTTGTCAAGGTTATGACAAACGACAAAAACAGTGATTAAGTTAAGAGCTGTTAGACTTAAACAAATACAACTATCCATAATTTTGATTTGTTGGAATATCTGTTGCTTGGTGTTTTCAACTTTATAGGCCCTCGGGCAATAAAAGTCAAATTGCGTTCGCTTTTGAGGGCAAATAAACAAGTTTATGGATTTAAAATAAATATATTTGTGCTTACTTACATCAAAATGATCTTCACAGCAAAGAAGTTTTGATTTTGTAAATGTTTTTATGTTTACTTGAGACAACCATTTCCTTCTTTCTTCGTTTTGAGGCACTACTAAAAATATTTTTTCACAATTATCAGTTTTATTTGGGCACAAGAGCACAAAACACCTCTTTACAACCATATTTGATTATTTAGAAAACACAAAAATCAGTAATATAGATTGAATTACATAGCAGCCAAGAATTGACGACTGGCTGTCACTTATTTTAATTCTGTCGCAAATGTAAGCCTTTCTCATTGGTGCGAACATCGCATATGTCATATGTCATTAAACAAGGAAAAATGTGGTGGAATTCAGCTGCATTTTAAAAAGACAATAATTGTCTCATAAATATTTTTTATAATACTAACCTTATTTATACTTATGTATGTCATATAAAGGCAATAAATGCCGAATTTCAAATAGCCCAGGCAAATTAGTCCAAATAAAGGCCGTGCTTCCCGAAAAATATTACAAAGCTGGAAATGATTTTAATCCACTCTGAGCATCCCAAATAAGAGTTATATGAGTTTGCGACAGTTTCTCAGGTGAGCTTAACTTTTGGGAGCCGAAAATCCACGAAATTTTGGAACTTTTTTTAGTTTTTCGTTCATAACTCGAAAACGGTGCAGCCTATATAAAATTGTGGTCTTTCTAAAATTAAAGAGCACAAAATTTCGCGTCTAATAAGCTCCTTAAATGCCAAATTTGGTTGAGGGGTTTAGCCACAATCGATCGTGAAATGTCGCCAATTTTTACCAACATGGCTGAAAAGTGGGTTCACACGCTTTAACTCAAAAATGGCTACTTCATATTAAAAATGTCAAATAAAGTAAGTTGTAGAGTATCAATTGTTGGGCAAAGGAAGCTCCTAATTTTTTTAATTCGCTCATTGCTACACACAGATACACGAAAAAACCGAAAGTATGCGTAGCGCTGAATTTACGCTAAGAGCTATTTTTGAAGATAAACGACTTTTGAACCTCGAATCATCCACATTCGTCCAGTTTTTGAAGGTAAATTCAGAAAGGTCTAGTTTTCAGGCGAATGAGAAATTATCATGCCCATATCAACAAAAAAGTTTTTTTAAAGGAAAAGTACTTCAATAACAAAAACGTTAATTAATTAATCAGTACTGAGTTTTTCAAGAGGTACTATTTCAATAAAATAATATCAAATTAGATTGAATTTAACAATCATATTATTGATGTACGTAATAACGATTATGCAAATTTAATTGATTAATAAATTTCCGAAAAACATCCCTATTACAATCATTTTTTTTTTGTTACGATGTTCTGCGTTTTGGAGAAGATGGTCTGTGGAAGGAAAAATCGGTCTCTATTTCTTCGTCTTCGTCAGAAAAGGGATCCTGCTCAGTTTATTTTTCAACTATGTCGATTTGTTCATCGTAAGGTGTAGCCTTAATTAACAATTTATCCTCAGTGAGGGAATTGCTGCATGTGTGTCCTTTGCAGAGGGCACATAGGAGCATTTGATGCCAGCTTTTCTGCAGGAATAAGCAGTTTGGCATCCTTTTGTGCAGGTGCAGGATATGGTATTTAGCAGTTCCTGGGGCGACACTGTATTTTGAAAGCTCACGTTCTTTTGAAATATGTTTACAAATTTCGTATTGCCCTGCCTGAAAAATGCAGACGTGCTGTCACAGCCACTGAAGGCATGCAAAAACAACAAATATTTTTATCTTCTTCCGAGAGCATAGAATCGCTGGAACTGTAAATACAGGTATCTTGTTTTCCTTTCCCAGGTTTAAAAGTAAATCATGGTAATTCAATATCGGCAGAAAAGAAAAAGAATTGCAAATCATAAGCATTTTGTTCTTCACAAAAGCTAGTATTTAAATGTTGTCGGATTCATTATTGTAATCAATATTCTTGAGCACCAAATACTAAATTAACATTAAAATTAATAAATACCACCAACTATGTGCTTCATTTACGCAACAATTGATACTCTATAACTTACTTTATTTGACATTTTTAATATGAAGTATCCATTTTTGAGTTACAGGCGTGTGAATATGAGCATAACCCACTTTTCAGCCAAGTTGGTAAAAATTGCCGATATTTGACGATCGATTGTGGCTAAACCCCCCAATCAAATTAGAAATTAAGGAGCTTATTAGACGCGAAATTTTGTGCTCTTTAATTTTAGAAAGAATATAATTTTCTATAGGATGCACCGTTTTCGAGTTATAAACGAAAAACTAAAAAAAGTTCCAAAATTTCGTGGTTTTTTGGCTCCCAGTATTTAAGCTCACCGCAGAAACTGTCGCAAACTTATATAACTCTTATTTGGGATGCTCAGAGTAGATTAAAATCATTTCCAGCTTTGTAATATTTTTCGGGAAGCAAAAGTCTAATTTGCCTGGGCTAAAAGAAATATACCGAATTCTTCTGATTGATTAGAAGTGCTACCTTTGACAGATTTTGTGTTTGCGTTAACGGTTAACATTACTTTATTATAAATAGACCTTTACAACGCACAAAAATGTTTCAAACACGATACAAATATTTTTCAAATAATAACTTTGACAGTATGCACATACAAATTATCAATGTTGCCAACTATAGCAACAATTAAACGAATAATATGACGATGTATATTATTTATGTCATATACGATAAGTAATGAACTCTACTATTCATCTTAATAATAATTATATAAGGCTATACATTTTTTGACGGTTAAAAATGATTGAAATTTTATTTCATTTTTCACTATTAGTGATTTTAATGCATTAAGGTTTTTACACTAAGTGATGACGTGCATTGGCTGCTTGAATGATTTGGGTATATATGCACATCGCTTGGTCGCACAATACTATAATAATAATAATAATAATATTAAATAATGTTAAGAGTTCGCGCGTTTAGAGAAAAAACATAACACAGTAATAGTTGTACAATATCCGTCGCAATAATAAATAACAAAAATCCAAATCAATAAAACTAAAAGCATTTATTGCGCAAAACAAAATTACAATTACAAAAATAACATTGTACGCTATACAGCTACTATTTGTTAAGTTGAAACATCGTAATATACCTTTCAAAAGTAGTTTACTCCTACCCAATTTTAAAATATTAACATTTTTTTTGTTTAAATAATAAAAAATGTCATATGTTACAAATAGTCAGAATATTAATGAATATATTTTACTAAATAGAAATAAATACATTATTAACTTTGTCATTAAATGGATTTCACATAACGTCAAAATAAATTACGTGAACTTTAAAATTCCATATAACGTGAACACTATTTTGCGTTAAATGTTATTTTAAACTAATTTTCACTGTAAGTAATTTATTACAAAATGTACAATTATTTCTTCTTCTTTATCAAAAATGTTCTCCATGTTCCGTTCATTTATTTACATAATTTCATTTTCTTCCTTAATATTAATTTCTTTTTTTATATCTTTACCGCATTTAACTTTATCACTTTCTTCTTTAATGTTCTGTAGAAGGTTACCGTACGTATTATATTCATAGTCACTGCTATTGTCTTCCAACGGCTCTTCTTTAATATAAACTTCTTCAAACTGTTGCATGTCTGTTCCTAAAATCGCATCATCTTCTTTTGTATTAGTGCTGTCTGTGTTCATTTGACTGTGTGAAGAACTGCATGACTGTTCTATGTTGTCTTTGCTAAATTGTGTCTCGGTTGTGCTCTGAAATACATTTTTAAAATTATTTATGTATAAAGCTACAAGTAGGGTTGCGCGATATTCAAATTTCAATATCGATATTCGATAACAGAATGATATCGATATTTTCCGATATATCGATTTTGCGATAATTATCGATATTTATCGAAGACTATCGATAATTATAAGTAAAATCGATAAATATCGACATTAATCGATAATTATCGAAATTAATCGATTAATATCGATATTAATCTGTAAATATCGATATTAATCGATAAATATCGAAATTAATCGATAAATATCGAAATTAATCGATAAATATCGATATTAATCGATAATTATCGATATTTATCGATAAATATCGACATTAATCAATAAATATCGACATTAATCGATAAATATCGATATTAATCGATAATTATCGATATCAAGACAAAAAAAATATTTATTTTTTTATAATTTCTTTATTCTGTGATAAAAAAAAAATAATTCAGCGTGTTCTGCGGTAAGTGATGCTCGATGATCTGTTATAATATTGCCGCTCTTACTATACTGAAAATAACCTCTACTAACCATATGTCACAATGAAGTGACTAAACGGTCATGGCTCCTGACAGCACAAAAATACATACTCAACCCATTGTTATTCAACGGGCCTTCAGTTCAAAGTACGCTGTTATTGCTACATAGAATATGCACTACAACTTGTATGTTTTGTTTGTATCGTTTTGTATGGAGAAAAATTATTTTTCAATATTTCGATATTTATCGATATTAATCGATAATTATCGATGTTCATCGATAATTATCGATGTTTATCGATAATAATCGATATTTCGATATTAATCGATATTTATCGATGTTTATCGATAATAATCGATGTTTATCGATATTTATCGATAGTTATCGATAATTATCGATATCTTCGATATTTATCGATAGTTATCGATAATTATCGATAAATATCGAAATATCGATTTATCGATAAATAATTTTTATAATATCGCAAGCCGATATTTTTAAAAATATCGATAATTATCGATATATCGATATTTTTCCCAGCCCTAGCTACAAGTAATATAGCAGATGCACAAATTATTACATTTGTGTCTATTTTTCCAGGTTATAATTATCTGTTTACATTTTTTTACTGATTTATCGAGAAAAGACGTTTTTTTTTCTTTTTTTCATTGAGTACCTTAATGAAAAGAAATATATGATTTCAAATTTTAGAACAAAACCACTTACGCTGGTAGAAGAAGAGGGTAGTAACGTAGTTTCTATATCTGCATCAGTTGAAGAATTTCCAGTACTGCCCTTGGGTAATATGAGTCTCAATTTTTTCTTTGCAGGCGATGTGATGTCTAATGAGGGCACTGGTTGAAGAATACATATAAATGGTGACATTTTCGTATTTGTTTTCTCTTCAAGCTGCAATTAATAAATAATTAAGATTGTTTATATACTTATTATATTTTGCGTTCTTAATGAAGTCATTACGAAACCCAATTGCGTATCGAAAGAGGCTTCATTTCGATACGCAATTTTTGTTTTAGAAGGTTGGTTTTAGGTGACATTTACTTGAATTTTCAAACATTAAGTGCGTTCCATGAAGTAAACAAATCAAGCAAATTTAGGTAAGCTGCACAGACAACAGATACTATTAAGATAGTCAACTGCAATGATAAAATAGTAGGCATTCATGCCCTGCAACACTAGCGCTCGGTGTCGTAAGACATAACTAAAATTAGCATGGCGGATAGTATCGGAGCATATACCTATTAACTAATATATTGCTAATGCTCGTATCTTTCCCATAAGAGTAGGTGAAGGAAACACTGTGAAATGGAAATATCATTTCTGCATAAGTCTATCTCACACAAACACCCAACCGCGAATTATGCGCATGCTTGGAAACCGCGACTACTATTGGCTAACGCTGACAGCGTTGCTGGCTAGGCTGCGTTCCAAAATCCTACTCTTAGAGTACGAAATTATTCAAAGTCGTTTCAAAACTAATAACCTTACTCTCAGAGTTTACTCAACCTGTTCCAAAACAGCCAGAGTTTACTCCAAAGTGATGTTCTACTTACTCTACTAACAAGGAGGGTATAGAAATTACTTCACAATATTTTCAAACGTAGATGCTCACGATTCTCAACATATGAAAGTAATTTGTCTTCTTGAGGAAGAAAACATGCTTTTGATTGAAAATAAACATAAGTAAATACGCTGGCGTATATTACGAGCACACTTTTATAATAAAAGCGCTTTTATGGAGCGTACTTTCACATTATATTGAGGAGAGTGCTCCATAAAAGCGCTTTTATTACGGGCTTGACATTAATGTTGTAATTATAAGTAATTTTGTTAGTTTTATAAAATTATTTTTAATTTAGTTTCAGTTTTTTACTTCAACAAAACTCTCATTCGTTCCAAAACACAACACATCATACTCTACGCCAAAACTCGGTATTCTTGGTTTTGGAACGCTGCCCTGCTGATGCAGCGAGCACATGGTTTGACTTTGACGTTTGATTTCATTTCTGTTTGTAGTTGAACTTCGAAAGCATTTGCTTTGTGTTTCATACAGTAATTTATTGTCACCTAAATAAATTAATCCTGACCAGATTGTTTTCCTATTATTTTTACAGTACAACAAAGTAAATTATTTAATTGAAATTTAGCACTAGAATATGTCAATGTTTTTTATTATTACTAATATTTATATTCAAGAATTTACATACAAAATAAATAGTAGGTACATTGTTTAATTTCTCAAATTTTAGTCGTTAATAAACAGAAGTGTGTGATTCGCAAAAAGTGATGATGATATGGTCGTTAGCCAATAGTAGTCGCGGTTTCCAAGCATGCGCATAATTCGCGGTTGGGTGTTTGTGTGAGATAGACTTATGCACAAATGATATTTCCATTTCACTGTGTTTCCTTCAAGAAAAGCAAAGGATCCGCAATATATTAGTTAATAGGTATATGTATCGGAGATAGTCTGCATCCCACATTATTATTGAGAATATATTTATTCTTTTTAATTGAACAGAAAAGAACAAAATACATATTTAACAAGAAATAGAACGCATATTTATTTCTTAAAATTACACAAGGAAAAAATTAACAACTATAGTCTTAGGGGAACACAAATTATAACTTTATTAATATTTTAATAATATATTTTTCATAAACAACAACAAAACATTTCATAGAATATGTGATAACCAAAATTCTCTTCAACAGAAAATATAAAAATATAGCCAGATATAGAAAGTGAAATTAATTTCGTTGGTACAAAAAATATTTTTTTCTTCAAACGTCATAAAAATGGCATCTTTTGTGACTTGATTCACAAGGTAGAAACGAAATAAATAAATATCCATAGCAACTATATAAAATGAGCGAATAAGAAATAACTTGTAAAATAGAAACCTGTCATATCAACCAAGATAACCTACAAATTGAAATATAAACAGTATATTTAACGAAACAACATATTATAAAATTAGATAAAGATTTGAAATTAAAGTACTCGAACAAAAAATATACAAACTACGTCCTTAAAAAATGCGCTCATGCGGGAATATTGTCTTCCCGCACTTAGTTCGTAAATAACTATTACATTATTACTTTCGTCTGAATTGTTGGGTTTAACAAAATTTCTGTTCTGACTATGTGATTCACATAATGAAGCTTGAGTACTCACAATATCAGCATCTTCATCTGAACCTTGAGCATTCAAAATATCAGGATCTTTATCTGCAGTTTGTTCGTTCGAACGAAATTCTTTTATTTGTTCTGGAGCATTTACAATAACAGGATCTTCATCTGCACATTGTACATCATCAAATTCTTTTATTTGTCTCGGTAATTCATCTTTATCTGCAGCCTGTGTTGTTGGAATGGCTGATTTATGAAGGCATTTCTTTCCACATTCTCCGTTTACAAAGTAATCACCTGATGAAAAATGATTGGAACAAACAACAGAACTCTTTTTCAATGAAAATTCTGATATGTGTAAAGCATGAAGCCAGCGGCTTCGTGTTATCCAATCTTTGGGAAACCTAAAACAATATTATATACATATTATATTATAGGGGACAAGTAATAATTAATAAGAACTTACATGTGAAATGACACAGCTGAACCGCGTACGTACTGCTGACTGCACGAAATACACCGTTTTCCCATTTTGTCGCATACGCACCTCACAACACAAATACGTATGTATTGACAGAAATAATTGAAAATATTATCCAAAAAAGTAAATAATGCACAAACAGTCATGAAATGTCAAATGTAGATTTTGACAACTAATTAGTGATAGAGAGCGATGTATAGAGGTTTACATATGACTGAAAAAAATGTACAATGAGTACAAACGTATGCGCAGTATTACTTTAACTGTGAACTCCCGTACTGTTGAAGGACAGAATATATATTTCTATCCTTTTATGTTGGAGCATTATTCTAACAATAAAAGAATATGAGACACTTGGTCCATTAGTTTAAAGGTCAATGATTAGGGTATCATTTTTTTTTCATTTTTTGTGCGAATTTTACAATTTGTCATTTTCATTTGAAACAATAGGGCTGTTGCAAGAATTTTTATATGACTTCTAAGTATTAAATTTGAAAAGATATTGTTCTTTAAAGAGCCTCAAATTTGGATAAAATTTTGAATAAGTCACGTGATCTGAAACAGAATGTGACGTCAGAGTACATACATCTTCAGCGATTCTAAGGTGTCACGTGTATTGTCAAAGTTGTCAAACAAGTGTCAAATAAGACTCAAGACCAGAACTTTAAAGTAATAGTTATTTATGTACCTAGGACAAAAAATTGCATATTTCAGCAGAGCTTGAGTTTGCTTTCCGAGGCGAAGCCGAGGTAAAGCAAACAAGCGAGGCTATAATATGCATTTTTTGCCGAGGTACATATTACATTTTTCTGTCTACCTTACTTAATAGATCTAGAAATAAATACACGTTTTTTTTTAATTCGTAACATCTTATTATTTATTATATGAATAATGATAGGATAATATATATCTTCTGCCATTTTCACAAAATTTTAATTCTTAGCTCTGTTTTAGTTTGAAGGAAGACACACTACACTCACAGACACATCAACACTATTTGACAGGTGAAAATAAACAAAACCAACAAAATAACCTCGAAAACAACTCTATCCAGCGGCATCTTAGATTAACAATTAGTCATGTCAAAATTAATAATTTTTAGTATAGTTAATTTCATTATTAATTGCGCACATATTTAAATTAAATTTATCATTAAAATAATATTTTTATTTGCTCGTTTGATATTTGTTATTTACAATTCCGGTAGTACACACAATTACAATAATCATAAAATCGTAGTAGGCTTAGCGTACGAAAAAGGTTTTCGGACGAAAAGTGATAACGTTCAGAAAAGTGTCATTTTTCGTCCGAAAATAAGTACGTAAAATTTCACTTTTCGTATAGGTAGACAGAAAAATATATTATCAATTTATATAATAAATTCAGTTTTTATATTTTATTTTACCTCAACTCTTTAATACCCCTTATTTCGGTAGCAGTAAAACAATCGTTCTGATATAAATTCAGCCATCATCCAGCTATTGACCTTCGGTTAATTGTCCGATTTAGCTTGAGTGTAATTTGAATTAGCCATTATTACTTTATTATTCATTTACAATGAGCAATGTCAGCGTCAATGTCAAATTAAAAGATTTTGTTATTAACATGTGACAAACTTTAGCTTACTTTTATTTATATAAATAATATGAATAAACGTAGGTGATGGAAAAACTATTTTCCTATTGGCTATTAATGATGTAATGTATGTGCTTCTACGTCACAGGAGTGGGGGGTAGTTTTTCAGGACGCCAATCTTTTTATTTAATTATTTCCACAAATAACAACAAATTATTAAAATAAAAATTATTACTAAAAAAATCATTCCATAAACTTTTATTTAAAATAGTTTTTGAAAAATGTGAAACAGGCTCATTCTTAAATATAAGAAGTAAAATAAATATCCTTACATCTTGTGTGCATTTCGGAACTGTAAATACTGTAGGAATAGCAAATTTCTTTAAAAATCTTCTACCAGATTTTTCCTCCAAATAACTTTCCTCAAAATGCAAATTGCAAATATTTGTATATTTATTAATTTTCCTGTTCGTAGGTATTTCTTTTATCCATTTCTCTAATAATGTCTTATTGTTGAAAGGAAATCTAAAATAAAATGTTTTGAATTGAATTTCTATAGAATGAATTCAAAATTTTAATTTACCTGAAGAAAGAAATATCCCCGAAGGGTCTCCAATCGGATTTACAGCCATCTACGCAACAACTTTTTACCATATTGCGAATTAATTTAATACATTCACTTCATAGGCGTATGGGGTTATAATAATTTTGCTTTATTTATTTCTCTCGCCTTGTTTTGTTATGGGAATTTAGCATCATGTCGCATTCCAGTTATACAGAAATGCTCATTTTATATTTTCCCGCCTGAAATTTTAAAAATAGGCAATAGAATACATTTTACAAGTCACTTCGTGTAAATTATTAGTATTAAATTGAAATCACAGTAGGTAAAAATAGGATATTAAAAACAAGTATCATAAGGCAACCTGTTACCGTAAGAATCCAAGGACGCGTTTTTATACTATTTTTTTCTATTGAGGTAATTTTACAATGGGTGCACTCTCCACACCAGCTATGAGTGCCCGTGACTGGTAAGCGCCCACACGGCAAAATATATCGTCATCATTCATTACATATGTTGTAAATACTGGCACACCCAGAAATGGGTAATATGCCGTGATGAAATATTTATTTTTAAAATATGCAACTTGCCAAAAATATGACTTGGTGTTTTTCTTTTGTCAATTATGTTAGCAGCGCTTCCCGCTAATAATTGAAATTTCAAATTTTGTCAGTTTGTGTATTGTGAATTTTGTCTTATAATACCGAAATAGAAAAAATAAATAAAAACCAAGTCATGAAAAATAAAATAGGTACCTATTCATGAATTTTCAGGCGGGAACAGATAAAATGTGCCTCCTGTATACATATATATATATATACAGGTGTCTCAGGACGAGCTTACGCTATCTATATTTTAAATACTATTCAATATAATTTAACGAAATTTGGTATCTAGGGGTTATCCAACATGCCCGTTTTAACTAAAATATTTTCAAGGCAGTAGCACTTCCGGTTTGACCGGAAATTGACCTCAACTTTCTTATTTTAAATGGAATACGCTATATTTTATTTTACCATTGAATGCAGCGGAAAATTTTACATATGAAACAATAAAAGCATTTTACTTATGATCAACTACTTCCGGCGTTATTCAACTTTTTTTGATTTTTTGTCTGAAATCCGGCACATTTTCAAAACTCTGTATCTCGGGAACGAGATCGAATTTTTATAATCTGAAAAAAGCCTTTTATAAAGGAAACTTTAAGCTACATTGTCCATAGAAGAATCTTAGATAATTTTAAAAATGTGACGGGTACGTTACCACAAAATTATAGTTGACAAACTTCAAAAAAGACAATTTCTTTAAATGGAACCCCCTCTTTTTTATTACATAAATGTATTCTGCGGCAAAAAATAAGGGTACTTTATGTAACATGTCCTATGTTGAAAGTTGATAGATTTTCAGTAAATTAGAAAAAATGTAATCTGGGTATAATTATTTTATTAATACGGATAAGTAAGCCATGGAAAAACAACGTTTTTACAAACTCATCTACTTGATTTCTTAGATAATTTACCGTTGGATCAAAGGAATTTAATATGGTATCAGCATGATGGCGCTCCACCCCACAATAGCCATAGAATAAATATTTTTATAATTATACCCAGATTTCATGTTTTTCTAGTTTACTGAAATTCTATCAACTTTCAGCATAGGACATGTTACATAAAGTACCCGTATTTTTTGCCGTACAACACATTTATGTAATAAAAAAGGGGGGGTTCCATTTAAAAAAATTGTCTTTTTTGAAGTTTGTCAACTGTAATTTTGGTGTAACGTACCCGTCACATTTTTATAAATAATCGAGGATTCTTCTATGGATAACGTAGTTTAAAGTCTCCTTTATAAAAGGCTTTTTTCAGATTATAAAAATTCGATCTCGTTCCCGATATACAGAGTTTTGAAAATGTGCCGGATTTCAGAAAAAAAAATCAAAAAAAGTTGAATAACGCCGGAAGTAGTTGATCATGAGTAAAATGTTTTTATTGCTTCATATGTAAAATTTTCCGCTGCATTCAATGGTAAAATAAAATATAGCGTATTCCATTTAAAATAAGAAAGTTGAGGTCAATTTCCGGTCAAACCGGAAATGCTACTGCTTTGAAAATATTTTAGTTAAAACGGGCATGTTGGATAACCCCTAGATACCAAATTTCGTTAAATTATATTAAATACTATTTAAAATATAGATAGCGTAAGCTCGTCCTGAGACACCCTGTATATATTGAAAATGAATAGACAAAAGACGTCAGCAACATAAAAAAAAATCTTATAAAATTAAATATAACTTGTAGAAATTATTTAGTTTTAAATTAAGAAGAAAAAAATACTTATATTTAGAAACGTATATATTCTGAATACGACTCGATTTCTGGACTGACATTATCTTTATTATTTTACACAACATTTCGGATGCTAAGATCTGCTTCCGTCATCATGTATCATAAAAAAAAAAATACTATCAAAACGCAACCTAATCGTAACTCATTTTATACTCCACAGTGTACTTGTCAGCCATCTTGTCTAACGGTGCACGTACGTTTTGTAGATTTGAACGTTATGAAACTGAACGAAGTGAAAATTGAACTTGTTGATGAATGAACATTAGTACGATGCGTGTGTTCCTTTTGTAAGCTATGGGGTAGCTGGTGGGGGAAACTTAGAACGGCGTGGGAATTGAACGGCATAGCATTTGAACGCTATTCGCGAGTGAAGAAGAGGAGCTTAGCGCGTGACGTAACAATATGGCCGGTTTAAGGTAGATGCTTCGTTTCCCGCAACTGTCTATTCTTATACATTGCGGCGTTTGAAATACAAAGTAATATTAATATTATAGTTAATATTAAATAAAAATAATGTTTCTAGTATGAATAACATTTTGAATTTTGCGAACTAGTCCGTTTCATATAAAAATTATGTTCAGCATTCTCTCGAATTTTGAATTTACATGATTCGAGTCTTTATCTACATAGTACTGCATTATTACAGTCTTTGGTAGATTAATGGAGAGATAAGTATAATTATTTTATTGTCATCTTTGTGCAGGCAGGTCTACAACTTTAGATTTCATTACGAAGTATTTTAATAAAGACACTAAGTAATTATTATCTTCTAGTTATACCCGGCAAAATATAATCTTGCTTTACAAAATGCAAGGAGCAAACATTATTTTTACTCGGTTCCTTTCCCATTTTTAAAAGATGAATGCATAACTTTCGTCTACCAACTATTTCAAATTGGCAAATTTCTCTAATACATTTTTCTATAGAATTTAGGTTCTTGTTTTCGGGAAATTATGGAAATTAATTATTTCTGTATTTCTGCGTGCTAATGACGTACATAGATTAAACGCAACTAAAACGTGTTGAAGTTTTAAATTTTGTTATTATACTTTATTTCACGTAAGAATAGCGTTGATTTAGTTAGGGATATATAAATTCTATCCTTTGATTGGTCAGAATAGAAACCTATTTCACAGAAACGAAACAAATATCGCCTGTCAGTTGTCAAATAAAATCTACAGAATTAAGTGATGTTTAACCATATTTCGTTGCAATTTTAGATTTTGACATTTTTACAGATAAATATATTTATTATTGACAATTTCACAAATTTAAATTATTTATTTAATGCATGTAAAAACGGTCGGCTCTTAAGAGCAATCTACTCTTTTCTTACGTAAAATGAAGTATAGCCTACAAATTTCAATCCACTCGTGATTTATTTGTTAAATAAGTGACAGAAACGATGCTTTCGCCGCTACCTCGGCTACGACTTACTACCATGTACTAGTTCATATTTTCGCCGCTAGACGTCATATTGCTCTATTTCACTAGCGAATAGGATTGTACGGCTTGGAATGTTTCGATTTGTTTGTATCTTTTAAAATAAACGAAATATTCTTGATACCGGACTTTCGGCTTTTTTGTTATTTTGTATGCGTAGGTAATGTTAACTTCATTATGAACGCAAAATATAAAAATATATTGCAGGTTTATTTCATAATAGTTTGATTTACCTGCACTGTTGTAGTATTACTTGTGGAAGAAGACACGAAAAGTGTATTTTCTTGATCAGTTTTTAAATATGGTGACTTGTCGAACGAAGACAGTACAGAATTCGATGCTGGTGGGCGAATAATATTCTTGTGTGGGACGACCTCTGGTTTCATACGTTTAAATTTTCCTGTTATTTTGAATTTCACATAATTTTCCAAGTCTTGTTCAACCTGCAATTAGAATGGAATTTTAGAGTGATCACGCGAAAATAATTTACAACAATGTCGTGCTTTGCAAAAAGGTCGTATTTGATATTTTCATCCAAAATCAGTTGTCGTATCTGCATGTACCAAATTTGGAAGTCGTATGGCCATATTTACGAGTATAACTTCGATTTTTTCATCAATTCTTAATTATATTCTTAATTTTTGAGTTCAAGAAATTACAGTATTTTTTAATTACTAATTTTTTTTCGAAGAATTTTGGAGCAGAATTCTGGCTAAATGGTACACTTTCCGGAAGAAGCAAGTTTGGTTAAATCGTCTTATTTTAGCCTCAGGAATCTGTGGTTAAGCCATGTCCCCCTATTTAAGAGACACCTGTATGTACATAATTACTAGCTGTCATTGTCACGGTCAAAAATATCACATGACTGTTCGCACCTTATAAATTAGTATCCCATGTAAACGTAGTATATGACGTCATTACTTTAGTAATATTATTCGATGGCGTGTCTTGTTATTATTTGTTTGTTTACATACAGTTTAAAAAAAAATAGTGTATGAATTACTTACATCAAAATGATCTTCACAACAAAACAACATACATGTTTTAGTCAGTTCAATTTTTGACATATCAGGATATACGGCTTCATACCATCTTTTTCTTACTTCCAAATTCGCTGGCAAGCGAATAAAAATCTTCTTAGGATTTTTCTTGCTGTTTTTATTGCAAGATGGTACAAAACAATATTTAATAACCATCTGGCACCTGAATATAAAAATTATGTTAAATAAATAACTTGAATAACCTCAATTTATAATATACCGGATTTAAAAATATTAAACTTTTGAATAAAAAACGTATGTAAACAAACAAATATTAACGAAACACGTTCGAGAATTGCTGCAATCAAAATGAAGGAATGTCAAACACAAAATATACGTGCGTGCTATACCCAAATCATTCAAGTAGCCAATGCACGTCATCACTTATAGCGTTTTCCACTTACCAAAATTTAGTGCGCACTGGAACGGACTCAGTGCAATGTATGACGTCATGCACTGTTCTGGTTTTGTGAACGGTGCGCACCCATTTAGTGACAAGTGGAAAATACGTTCATATTTCAGTTCACATTTGTTTGTGCAAAAGTTGGGGTTAAGTTTGGGGTTTGAAAGTTTTATTGATATAATTGACAATAAATATAAAATATGATGATGGTGTCATTTATAGTAACTTTTAATTCTGAAGGATTCTTGAAACTTGATAAAATTTAAGTTTTTTAATTGTGTAAAACAATATATGTAATTATTACCTGTTTGTCAAAATATTTATGTACTACACTAGATATGAAATTAATTATTTTGGGTTGGTCTGGTTTATTTAAATAGTCTAGAGCCGTTTCTGTTATATGATGATGACGAAGATGAAGATAAAAGTCCTTCAATAGTAGATACCGCTACGCATTTTTGAAATCTTCCGCCGCCATATTTGCACTCAAATTGTCGCACTTGCTATAGTAGTCGGTGCAACAAAATGCGCACTGAGTGCGAGTTGATGTTGCCCTGAGTGCAATTTCGTAGTAAGTGGAAAATAAAAATCCGGAACAGTGCGCACTGAAAAGGAAAGTGGAAAACGACACTCACACTCAGTGCAGCTAAATTTGCACTCAGTGCGCACTGAATGTGTAAGTGGAAAACGCTATTAGTGTAAAAACCTTAATACATTAAAATCACTAATAGTAAAAAATTAAATAAAATTTCAATCATTTTTAACCGTCAAAAAGTGTATAGCCTTATATAATTATTATTAAGATGAATAGTAGAGTTCATTATTTATCGTATATGACATGAATAATATATAAATAATATACATCAACGTCGTATTATTCGTTTAATTGTTGCTATAGTTGGCAACATTGATAATTTGTATGTTCATACTGTCAAAGTTATTATTTGAAAAATATTTGTATCGTGTTTGAAACATTTTTGTGCATTGTAAAGGCCTTTTTATAATAAAGTAATGTTCAACGCAAATCAACGACACAACGTGGCCGTTAACGCAAACACATAATCTGTGAATCTGCCAAAGGAATAAATTAGACTGTATTTTAAGATATAAACTTCAAAATTAGAGTAGAATTAGCTAATCCAAAAATTTGGATTAGCTTAAACTTTTTTGTGAATCGGGTTGCAAGTGAAGTAGAATCGGCCTCCTTTTCTATTCCATTCTATTCTATCTATAAATATTATTTATTTATTTATTTATTACTTACATTGAAGTGATCTTCACAAACAAAAAGTGTAGATTTACACGAATAAGTCGTTTTTCCCACTGCTGTTAACCACAAATTTCTTCTTACTGGATCACGTGGAATTGTGAAAAATATCTTGTCCGGATTACTCTTGGCGGTATTTTTACAAGAAGCCACTACGCAGTATTCTTTTCTCCATTTCATATTTAATCTCTTGACACTGCTGTCCTTGTACATCTGTTGACGTGACATTCATATCCAAATGGCGGCTGTTAAAAAAACAGTTAAATAAATGCAGGAATTAGTTAAAACAAGATGTTTGTTTTGTTGTTATGATCGCTTAGAAATATACCCAAATCATTCAAGCAGCCAATGCACGTCATTAATAAAAATTGAATTTTAGTAACTAGATGTGTGACGTCATATACTGTTACGTTTGCACAGGTTTTAGAATCTTTATGAAAAGAGTTATACATACCGTGAGTATTTTTTAACGTGAAACATTGAGTTTGTCATATCCATGGTAACGATTTGATACTTGATGGACAGCAATGTATTTGCCCGTTCCATTTAAAATGAAACATAGGGAACGAATCTGACAGAAGTATTATATTTAAATATTGTAAGAAATTTAGCGGAGTCAGAAAACCACTCGAGAGCACTAAACATATTTCGGGTACAAGAAGCACACAGTATTTTTTCTACATCTAAATTTAATTTTTAGAAAACAGGTATAATTACTTAAACAAAATTAACCTCTAATGACATCTTGTCAATATGACAGATAACCGTTGAATTTTCCTATAAGTTATGATTTGACATTTGATTGACAGCAATGTATTTGTCTGTCTCATTTAAAATGACATATGGGGAATGAATTTGACAGAAGTATTATATTTAAATATTGTAAGAAATTTAGCCGAGTCAGAAAACCACTCGGGCACAAGTTGCACACTATATTTTTTCTACAACTAATTTTAATTTAGAATGCAGGTATAAATATTTAAACAAAATTAACCTCTATTGACGTCTTTTCAAATGTCAAATTCGTTCCCTATGTTTCATTTTAAATGGAACGGGCAAATACATTGCTGTCAATCAAATGTCAAGCCGTAACCAAGGATATGACAAACCCAATGTTTCACGTTAAAAAATACTCACGGTATTGCAATCTGCATTATTGACATGGTCATGAACTGTCATATCTACAAAATAAATACTATATTTTAGTCACTGTCCATTTCTATTTAAATTATTTTATAATACTAACCTTATTTATACTTATGTATACCATATAAATGCAATAAATAAAAGTGAGCCGAATTTTAAAGAAATATACCGAATTCTTCTGATTGATTAGAAGTACTACCACAGTATAAAGCCTATAACCAGTAGTCGCAAGAGCCGGTATTTTTGTAACGTGAAAGTTTGGCCTTGAAACTGCTGGCTCCACCCATTGGAAGGTCCCCTCCAAAATTCAAATCATTCCAAACATTCGCTTGGTGTGATCGCGTGGTTTATGTTGTTTGAGATTGATTTTTTTGGTGACGTTATTGTGCTATTGTGTTTCGCAGTATAAGGAAATGAACTCCAAACTCCAAGTCGAATTTTTAGAAAAGGCGTGCACATATTTCCAAAATTTAAAAGTTGTGGATGTGAGTGGAAGAGATATTACAACTAGAATAAAATGCTTTAATGGCATACTAATTACAATTAACGGACTGCTTACTTTGTGGGAAAATATTCAAGAAACTGGTGCTGTCCAGTTATATACCAGGCGGTTAAGTCAAGATTGTCTTGAGAACTTTTTTGGAGCTCCGATACAATTCACCAAGACATTTAAAAAATTATTTTTTGAAAATTATTTAACCAGTTCGGAAGGACAAAATTGTGTACAAGATTTTGAAGCGCTCCTGTCAGGATTTGCACCAGAGGGAGAATTAAAAACGAACTTGGTTAATATTCCATGTGTGCAAAAGTCAAGTTTGGATATTGATATTACTGACTACAGAAAAATGGAATTACCAGAGCAAAATTTATTTTTGCGGCTTCTTAATTTCAAAGTGTCTCTTGAAACACACAGTCAAAATGTATATTTTGTAATTAAATAAATTGGCAGAGGCGTTATTTACTTTACACCTTCATGCAACTCACCAAATACACAATTTATTTCCGTGTACAATTTTGTGCTTATGTCATTTAGTATTTAAACTAATATATTTTTATTTGAAAATTCGTATAATACATTACAATTCGCTTGTCTGATTGTTAAATAATGTTATAGGCCATCCAGCGAATCAAGCGGTTTACGTCATCGTTTAGGGATTTTTGAAATTTTCTTTATTTTTTTAAATATATTTTATTAACGATATTTTATTGGTTTTTCTATTATTATTATGTATTTGAAACCTTTAATAGAAATAATTATATTTGGATATATTATTATTAAGTAAAATTTTGTAAATTTTTGCAAAATGACGTTTGATTATATTTTTTTAATATTGGTAATTCTGAACATGTATATTACTAAATATAATGACCGGTAGTATTTACTCTTAAACAGGGGTGATTAAGCGTTGACTAAAGTAACAAATTCAGTTGTTTTATAATTATCCCAATGTATTTCTAAATGGTAGTCATGGTAATTAGTTAGTCAGGGTGACTAAAATTTTGAGTAAATACTACCGGTCTATATGTCTATATTATACTTTTCAACCTGTATTGTGATTTCATTTTGTTTTTGGTTTCGTTGTTCATTGTCAAAATGTCAAATGCTCTGTCATGTCAAATTCAAAACCTTGTAGTTAATTTATTGACTTATTTTGAAAATGAAAAATAGATTGGTGGGTTTTTACTTTCACTGGAATCTAATATTGAGGTAATATTTGGTTCTATTTGTTAGTAATAATTTGAAAATTAAATCTATATGTACAGCGTGTGGCAAACGCTATACGCAATGTATAGAAACACTGAGAAATTGTATGGTATGCACATAATACTAGATAGTTTGTTGCATATACTACAAGAATGAAGTATTTATAACGGCGTAAGCAGTATCGTTCAGAATATTTTAAATAAAATTGAATTTCGTTGGAAAAATATTATACCAGACGTGTTTTTAAGAAAAATTTGGGTTTATGAAGGTAACCTACAGATTTTAATCCGTTTTACATGCTCATGTAAACTTTTTAACATTTGACGTCATTGTTTCTAGTGATATTGTATTTATGACGTAAACCGCTTGATTCGCTGGATGGCCTTTTTTTATACTTGTATTAATATTTAATAACATACTAAAACTTGTACTTTAATCAAAATTTAAACAAAAAGCATCTAAATTTGACGTTTGTTTACATTTGCCGCCTGGTCTTCCGATGGGCGGAGCATATCATGCGCAAGAAAATCTGACATGTTACAAGATTTCAAAGATGCCGACAGGGCATGCGACTTGGGTACTACCTTTGGCAGATTCACAGATTTTGTGTTTGCGTTAACGGTCACGTTGCATCGTCGCGTTGCGTTTAACATTACTTTATTATAAATAGGACTTTACAACGCTCAAAAATGTTTCAAACACGATACAAATATTTTTCAAATAATAACTTTGACAGTATGAATATACAAATTATCAATGTTGCCAACTATAGCAACAATTAAACGAATAATATGACGTTGATGTACATTATTTATATATTATTCATGTCATATACGGTAAGTAATGAACTCTACTATTCATCTTAATAATAATTATATAAGGCTATACACTTTTTGACGGTTAAAAATGATAAACATTTTATTTAATTTTTCACTATTAGTGATTTTAATGCATTAAGGTTTTTACACTACGTGATGACGCATTGGCTGCTTGAATGATTTGGGTATAAAACAAAATGTTTGTTTTGTTGTTATAAAAGCAATTGTTATGATCGCTTAGAAATACTATGGCCCATATTCTCACATCTTGTAGTAGCGCTATTTCGATTTTTTAAATTTTATTTTATTTTACGAATAGACAAGAATAGGTTTGATATTTTTGTAAATGAAACCTAGAATATATAAAATAAGTGCTATTTACAATTGAATTTGTTTTTATTTCTCTAATTTTTAATATTAAGTTGACATTTGACAGTTGAAGTAGCGATTTTTTTCATTGCAAATAATGGCCCATTGGCATCCAATATTATAAAGCAAACAGTAAGCGATAAGACCCTTTGTCATAATTACGATATTTATAGTTTCATTGCTGATGTTGTTGAAAGTACCCACGACAGTGAAAAAGAAAAATGCAGCATCGACATTAATGGACACGTATTATGGTCAAAACTAGGTTTAATGCCCGGTTTCACCAATATCAAATAAATATTTGAATAGCTTATTCGTCTAATAAGTGAAAAATATCGCATTGAAATATGACAGCTAGAATTAATATCGTCATTTGCCTTATGGTTTCAATGCGATATTTTTCTCTAATTCGACGAATAAACTATAATATGGAGATTTATTTCAAACCGGCCATAAATCTGTAAAAAAAAACTGACAAAAACACATCTATTTTTGTTGATTAATATAAAAATATACATAAAAGCGGCAGGTTTCGTTGTTCACTATTTACAGATTTAAGATTTACAGTTTTGACCATAAAGCATAAATTTTTTTTCGATAACTAACAATTAAGCTGACCGATAGTTTCTGCAGATATAAAAATATCGGGCCTTAGTCACCCAGGTACATAGCAGTAGCAGATGTAGATGATATATCAAAAATTTAGAATACATATTGTATTTTTGTGGACGTTTGCATAAAAATATTGTTCGTAATAGATACATGCGGAAAACGTGATTCTGAAACTAATTCCAAGCAATTTGCATTCATTTTAGTATCACTAATTTCTCGAACTTGTTACAAAAATAACTATTATACAAGCTCTACAATAAAAGCGTACTTTTAATTCTAAAAATGTGTATTTTTTGCATACACGAATATTGAAGTGACTATCATAAATTACCTTTTACAAAATGATCCGAGAAAACTTCTTCCCAATTAAGTTGAATCGTCTTGTAATAAGAAGCCAAGCTTCTTCTATTTACTTAATTTTGGATGATATTCCTTCTGTTAACAGATAGAAATCGAAAAAGTGATTTTGTATAATTTGTTTCCTCTATTAGAACATCCATATACAACATAAAAACTTGGCATTATTTTGTAAAATAGCACAATATTTCGTGAAAATCAGACAACAAAATGACAGAAGTGTTTTATTTGACGTTTCGACCTAAAAGTGAGGTTATGCACGTATTTTCCGCGATCCCACAGAAAAACAAGAGTCAAGAGAGTTGTTATTGAGATTTTGTTTGCACACTTCTGCCCCCATGAAGCTGTCTCGGAACTAAATGTGAATGAAAATACAAATATTTATCCTGTTTCTCGTCAAAATTGCTCTAAATGCTTTTTAATACTAAATAAAAAAACTGGTGTGGCCTGCACCTAACCTCCCGCCAATTCCATCTTTAAAATAGCAATAAGCTTTAAGTAAAGTATCACTTCCGGTTGATCATTTATAAATAAAATCTAATTTGTTGTTCCAATAAAAAAGTAGGTAATATGAAATTTTGGATTGTATTTTATTGTTTTCCCCAAAAATTTGTTAAGAGCTCCAAATTAAATACCATTTCTGGTTTATCATATTTATTCAAATTATATACGTTTTAAATACCAAATCTGCGAAGTTTTGGACCAGAATTTGAAAATACCACTTCCGGTCAACTTTAGAAAAAAATTAATTAATTTTTGTTTTAAACTGTCATTAATAACTCCACAGCAACAACTACAAGTAACACTTTTTTCACAAGTAAATTAAAAATTTTCAAATCACTCTCACAAAATTTTAACTCACTCTGCCACAAATAATGCATTTAAAATAACATCAGGTACGAAAATAACACTCACCATAATATTTACCAGACATTATCCCGCCATTTTCATTATTTTTCACGGCACAAATAACAGACAATAAACCATTTTAAATAGATGGCTTGACGTCTGTCAGCGATGATTGTCATGCTCAGCCTATTAACTGATCAGTTTTTTATTTTGTCAAAATTAAATATTATAATGGTTTTTATTATCATTTCGTCAAAATTGAATAAAATATTGTACAATTCGCATTCAATTTTCTGAAATCAATTTATTAAAAATATGCTGTAATAAAAATTCTTTATTTATGCAATGTTTTAACACATATCTCTATATTATATTAATTAATAATTATTTTTAACATCGTTAAACAAAGCTTACTTTTCCATTAAGTAGTGGTTTATAATGTATGTAATACATCGTTGTTTTATAACTTGTTATAACACTTCTGAGGTTCCATTTCGACACGATTTCAAGCAATTTGTTAAAAAGAGGTTAAGCTAAAATTAAATGCTAGCGGCTGACATTTTGTCAAGATTACAAATGTTTGACTTTGGTCGTCTAATTACGTTATGAACGTCCAGAAGTAACGAGTACGTCATCAAAATATTATTTAAATCTAGATAATTTACATGCATAATATACAGATGTCTCTAAAATAATGGACCTATAACTATTTTTATAAATTTATGTTGGGATGCGTTTGTTGAACAGTTGCTATGTAAACAACAACAACAACAAACAGTAAGTGATATTTTACAGACTTAGCTGTCAAAAACATTGCACTTTTAATGTCAACCAGCAAAAAAGATATTTTCTTACATGAAATGCACTATAAATAATAACAAAAATTATCTTAAAAAATGAAGTATACCCGTAGGAAATACCATACCAAATTTTAAATCGAACAAAGCATTCTATTGGTATAAACATTTTTTTTTATTTAAGTACATTGCAGCAGAGTACTATAGCCAAATTAATTATTTAAGCAGCCAATGCACGTCATCACTTAGTGTACAAACCTTAATGCATTAAAATCACTAATAATGAAAAATGAAATAAAATTTCAATCATTTTTAACCGTCAAAAAGTGTATGGCCTTATATAATTATTATTAAGATGAATAGTAGAGTTCATTACTTATCGTATATAACATGAATAATATATAAATAATGTACATCAACGTCATATTATTCGTTTAATTGTTGCTATAGTTGGCAACATTGATAATTTGCATGTTTATTCTGTCAAAGTTATTATTTGGCAATCTGAAAAATATTTGCATCGTGTTTGAAACAATTTAGTGCGTTGTAAAGGCCTATTTATAATAAAGTCATGTTAAACGCAATGCAATGACGCAACGTGACCGTTAACGCAAAACACAAAATCTGTGAATCTGCCAAAAGTAGTACTTCTAATCAATCAGAAGAATTCGGTATATTTCTTTGAAATTCGCCTCACTTTTATTTATTGCCTTTATATGGCATACATAAGTATAAATAAGGTTAGTTTTATAAAATAGGACAGTGACTAAAATATAGTTTTTATTTTGTAGATCTGACAGTTCATGAACATGTCGATAATATAGGTTGCAATCTGTATAACTCCTTTTATAAAGATTTTAAAGCCTATGTAAACGTACCAGTACATGACGTCACACATCAAGTTACTTTTATTCAATTTTTATTAATAACGTGCATTGGCTGCTTGAATGATTTGGGTATAGCTAAGTTTAGTTAAATCGTCTTATTTTAGGCCCAGAAATTTATCCATTTATTTTAGAGACATTTGTATATTAAATCGAACTTTTAGAAAAAATGATTAATGAGTCCAATTAATAAGTTATACACAATTTAATTGTTTTTAAACCTTTTTGCAGACAGGCAACATAAAATAGGTGCTCTAAACGAGGTTAGCACATTTAGCGAACTGGAAGTATTTCTTGTTGAGCGGTGCGCTAACCTAGCATTTGCTAGCTAGGAAATAAAAATTAAATTAAAATCAACACTTACACAGGGTGATTCATAAAGGTGTGCCAAAATAAAACCATATATTGGTATAACTCGAATCGATTTCTAGCATCGTGAACACAGGCTTTCACTTTGACAAGTTGGTAAATGCTAGTTTTGCTAACCTCGTTGAACCCTATGTTCAATAATTTAGAGCCTTTTTACAATTTACACCCTGTACTATTTTAGGAACATCAATACAACTACATTCTATTTCCTCCAGTTGATACTCATGCCATCAATTTTTTTATCTCGAAATGATCATAAAAAATAAACAATCGATCAGATCGTTTGTTTGATCCAATGGATCGATCCGATCGGTTAATTGGTCAGATCGTTTGATTGATATGATCTATTGTGTTGCGAGCAAGCTTGGCGGCGATACGCAAGGGTTGGCGATTTCCCTAGATGCAAGGTTGCGGGGAAACTTTCTCGAATTCTTAACATTTTTCTACACCCGTCTGCGGGACAACTTTCATAAATTTCTAATAGTTTTCAAGACTCGCTCCAAAGGCTGGAGAAATCGCCGGTCGGTTGCGGACAAGGGAAATAGGTGGAGAGGGAGACGATAGCTTTTTGGGTGCTGTTGAAAAAGCTAGCGTCTCGTACATAGACAAGGAAAGATATAACTAGACCGAGTTTACAATGTTAGGAGTTTGTGCCAAATAGAATCGATGGGCGCCATAACGAGACGCTAAGGCGGGAAATTTAAAAATAGGAAAAATATGTTTTCTGAAACTAACAAAATATAGACATATGTACATCGTAAAGGTTGAAAACAATCAAATTCAATAATAAAATATATTTGTACATAAAACAAATAGCGAAACAAGCTTTGTAAACAAATACTAACCAAAGAAATAAACTTGAAAGACTCTCACTAACAGAAATGACAGATTGATGGGCTGCCAACATAAATAAATAAAATTCACTACAACTGAAGAAAATATTTATTATAATTATTGTAAAATAATGTGAATTAAATATTGTTCGTATTTTTTATTGAGCAACTGAGCTTTATTATTTTGAAATGAAGAAATGATGTAAAATATTTATTTTAAGTTACTGCATAGTTACTTTTTTTTCATTATGTTGTAGAATTTACACTAGAATTAGCGTCTCAATATTATTCAACTCGGCACAAAGCTAGACATTGCCGCCATGATGGAAGTTCGGTCTAGTATATATCTTTCTTTGTCTATGGTCTCGTATCGCCGGGGTCTTTAGTACTCCAGTTTCCAACGGAAAAGGTTGTCTTTGTTTGTTAGTGTAAAATAAAGTGATCGACGGAGGCCTGAACTGATTAAATTATCTAAGTAAATTTTAAGATCGTTTGTTTGATCCAATGGATCGATCCGGATCGTTCAGATCGCAGTGGGAAAGGTACATTTATTTAATAAATATGTTAATTTTGGTAATTGTTTTATTTTATTTTTGAAGGAAAATAATTTTTTATGGACCTAAAACAGTTTGATCAGTCAAGATCGATTTGAATAAACGTGATTGATCAAGATTGATCTGATCAACTGGGATCGAGCTGATCTATCGTAATCCATTTGATTAATCGTGATCGATCTAATCAATCAAGATCGATCTTTTCTGCGATAAGATTGATCAAAAATAAGGATCGATCATCGATCACAAAATCCCCTGATCGCACAGCCCTAATCTCGAGAATTATGAAGTTTTCAAAAAATCTAATTATGCCATTTTATTTTACCTAAAAAACGGTACAAAATTTGTTTGAACAATTTTTCTTTATCTACCATAATAAATAAGTGAGATATTTTCGAAATGAGCAAAAAACAAGTTTTTGCCTGTAGCTCAGAAACAACAGAAGATCGAAAATTCCTGTAGTGATTATTAAACTTTTTTTAAAAAGTTGACCCTGGAATGTGCAAACGATTTCTCGAGATACCCTAAAAAAAAAAAAAAATCGAAAATTAGACACCCTGTACAGCGTGTGGCAAACGCTATATGGAATGTACAGAAGCAGCGAGCAATTTTATGGTATTATGCAGTGTACTACGACAATGAAGTATTTATAACGGCGGACGGACAAATCATATTTTAATCCGTTTTACATGCTCATGTAAACTTTTTAACACATGACGTCATTGTTTCTAGTAATATTGTATTTATGACGTAAACCGCTTGATTGGCTGGACACACACACACACATCATCGGGAAAATGTTAAAATTGGATTCTAGGGACCTTAAAACGTAGTCATTTACTAAAATCTCAATATGCGATTTTTAGCACGATTCCTATACCTCATTTACCAAGGGAAGCGGGAGGAAAAAAAAAACGCGGACAAGCGTAACAATTGAAGAAAAAAAAATTCAAGTATTCCCAAATGTAGATCAAAATTTCTTAAAAAACTTTTGTATTGAACATAATTTCCTAAAATGAATATTAACGACAATAAATCGCCGTCTCCATACTTTTAACTAACCCTGTATAAACAAAATTGAAACGAAATTAACTGTCAAATGACATTTATTATTGCTGTCAACAAAACGATGCAATATTTTTCACATAATTCTAATAAAAATAAAATAAAAAGAAATGTCAAATCTGTCAAATATGTCCGAAACAAAAACCTTAAATTATTGTTTTATTTTTCATGGCACTCTGATAATTGCTTCAAAACGTATTTTCTTTTGTTTCTAACTCATATACCGAGAGTTTTTTTTTATCAGTGAACATGGGCGTATGTCATTACCATAGTTACATTTAAAATGATTGACAGCAATGCATTATCGCGTTTTTTTTTAAACTGGACATAGGACGTGACATTTAGTATATCTGTCAATGTCATCAAATTGTCATACTTCAAAATGTATACAGTTAAAGAAAAGTTCAAATTGTAAATTGGAGTAATTATAACGAGTCTACAACAAGTTTCTGACTTATGTGCATTAACTTTTAATAAGCGACCCAGTCCAACAACTATAAGAAAAATTTACAATGACTACAGAACTAAAGGATGCGTCAATAAACAGCACAAGAAGAAAATCAGACCAAGTACTGTAGTTAATAGAAAGAAACAAGAAATTATGCAATTAATTGAAAGTGACAACACCCTGTCAACATTTTTTTTTCTGAAATTAAGAATACTAGTATACAAGGTTTTAAGACAAGAACATTTTAAGAGTTTTAAATATCAAAATCATCAAGATTTATTACACAACGATATAGAACGCAGAAATATCTTTTGCGAAGATATGATGAATAAAATTAATAGTGGGGAAATATTACTGGATCGAATTTTATTTACGGATGAAGCGATATTTTATATTAATCGGGAAGTAAATTCACAAAATTGCAGGTATTGGAGTCGTCAAAATTTTCACTTATATCTGCACCAGGTATTCCCCCAACGCTGGATAGGACGTGGTGGAGAAGTGGAGTGGCCTGCAATGCCACCAGATCTTGCACCAAACGATTTTTTTTTCTTTGGGGCCATTTAAAAAATTGTATTTACAATGGTGACAAAATAAATATTGATCAATTAAAAAATAGGGAAAAAATATAATTTATATTAATTATTTCTTGCCTTAGGCTTATGTCAGAGTATAGAATTATACCATACAATTTGAACTTTTTCTTCAACTTTATACATTTTGAAATATGACAATTTGATGACATTGACAGATATACTAAATGTCATGTCCTATGTCCAGTTTAAAAAAAAAACGCGATAATACATTGCTGTCAATCATTTTAAATGTAACTATGGTAATGACACGCCCATGTTCACTGATAAAAAAAACTCTCGGTATCTATAAGAAACAATTAGCAACAAACTTGGTACTCAATCGATGCAGTTTTTCATTCTAACCTTTTTCTTCATTACATTTTTGTTCTAAAATTTATAGGTACAGAGATATCGCCAAATCAAAACTTTAACATTGAATCTCCTGTTCAGAAAAAAGTAAACATCCGGAATACTTCAAGTGGCGTCATTATCTTCAATGAGGTCATGCAAAAAAAAATAATTGTACCTTTTTTCGGTTTAAATCGAAAAAGGATAATCTAATTCATCGATCAGTATGATTAAATTATTTTTTATTTATATTTTTTGTTGTATAAAATCGTTTCAAATTATATTTTTAAAAAACTGCAAAAACCAGCCATGTTTTGTCGTCACAACGTTACGTACCAAGTTCAGACTCATTTCAAACAGACATTTTATATGGACAAATAATTTCTAAAAGAAAAATATATATAAACTATAAATTGAGGATTACATATCTGAATATATATAATATATTAATATAATATCGTTCTATTTATTTTTATAAATATAATTTTCATTTGGAGTGAAATTATCTACGTTACATCAGATGTTTCTTTCACTTTTGAATCTTTGAATTAGCGGTAGAAGGTTATAAACGCATGTGAGACATTGAATATATTACAGAATATTATTTTATTCTTTATTTTGGCACGAAACAACGTTCCATCCTTAGACCAGGAATAGAGGGGAGACAGGGCATGCTATGTATTTCGCCGTAAGAAGACTTTCCAAATCATCGTAGCGACTTTCGACCTTATTGAAACGTCAAAGTCAGCTGCAATAGCGCAATCGACCAGATGTGTTACATACGTGTGCAGTCGAACGAATAAGTTTTCAAAATTAACAAGCGTCACCCGACGTTATCAATCATTATTTTGACTTCTGACGTTCTTGAATACATACGTCTTTAGTTTGATTCATAGTTTTCTTAGTTTTAAATTGTTTTATTTATGTTATGGATAATCAAGTATTTATTTAGATTTGGTCAACTGTAACATAACAATATTTAACTGGTCGACTAGCTATTCCAGCTGATTCAATAAGGGTCAAAATCGCAGAGATGATTTGGAAATATACGCGTGAATATGCCGTCTCCCCTCTATTCCTGGTCTAAGTTTCCATCGACATGTTTATTTTCATAAATTTTAGGTTATCTTTAAAAGTCACTTTGACGTTTAAGACAATGTGTAAATCTAAATGGTCGTGCATTTCACTCTGTGACGGGGATAATGGACGAAGCGGGGGTCTAGCAGCCTCATTTTAAAGAATGTCATTTTCAATTACAATTTTTTCGTGATTAAAGATCGATTTGAGGAAAAATAAAAAATACGGGTCTATGTGGCTGTGGTGAAAGAAGTATGCATGGATAGGAATGTGTTGCGAAGGATGATTGTTTCGTAATTATTGTGGTGTAAAGATAAATGGTTAGTAAGAATGTTTTGTGAGAATGGAGAGACAGCTGAACTTTTATGTGGACGAGAAGAATGAAGTATGTTTGTACAGGAGTGTGTAGCGAAAGATGATTTTTGTGTAACTATTATTGTGGTCCGGATGCGGTTATTCGCTACCGAAAATCGGTCACTTTAATATGTTATTATGTATGAATAAGTTTATGAATGTGGCTGTAGTGAAAGAAGTATGCATGGATAGGAATGTGTAGCGAAAGATGATTGTTGCGTAACTATTATTGTGGTCCGGATGCGGTTATTCGCTACCGAAAATCGGTCACAGTAATATGTTCTTGAATGAATGTTATGATGATTTTGGGCAAGGCGGAAGAAGAATGTTTTTAAAGAGTTAAGTGATTCTGTGGAGATCTTGCTTTCATCCCTTTTCTTATTATTTTCGGGTTTTTGCTAACCCACTAAGTGGGAAACGCGTGATTTTATGTATGTATGTATTATTTTTCACTACTCTATCGATTAAAATTATAAAAAAAAGTCGTGCATGACCTCATTGTTTATATAAATAATGTCACATGCTTAAGGATGATGACGTGTGTATCAACTCGAGGAAAGAGACCTTACAATTAAAATTTTGTCCACTACTTTCTTCGTTCACTACACTTTACACACACTAAACCGTCATATCGAATCTTTTTCGATAACTTCTTCAATCGGAACATTTAATTCCGAAGGTATTTTCTCGTTCTTTTTGTTCATTTTGCCTTTGGAATGATATTCTTCCATATGCCTTTTCTGGCTACATTTCTGTGTAAATGTTACGTTACACATAGGACAGAGAAACTGCTTAGTTTTAGTGTCATTGTTCAAATGTCTTTTTAAGCTTCTTTTCACTGTAAATAATCTGTTACAAAAAGGGCAAGTAGTATCATTTTTTATATCCGGATGCGTGTTCATATGAGATATGAAATTATCTTCTTCTTTAAAACGTTTTTTACATACAGAACATTGAAAAATAAACCCATTACAGTCTATCTTTGTTCCACTTGTATTTTCTTCGTCTTTGTCCGAAATGTTATCCATATTTTGTTCATTTATTCTCATAAGCGCATTCTCTTCCTTACTGTCAATTTCATTTTTGTTATCTTTACCACATTTTACTTTATCACTTTCTTCTTTAACTATGTTCTGCAGAACATCATTATACGTACATTTGTAGTTATTGACATTTTCTTCCAACAGTTCTTCTTTAATATAAATTTCTTCAAAATTGTTCCCTTGAGTGTTTGGGGAACTGCATGACTGTTCTGTGTTGTCTTTGCTGCACTGCGCTTCAGTTGTGTTCTGTAATACAAATTATTTATTTATTGATGTTACATAAATATTTATACAAGTAAAAAAGTAATGCATTAGGTTTGTTCGCACAACAGTCATAAACCGTCACAAACCTGAGCGCATCAGTTTAAAAATGTTCGCACAACAAAAATTTTAAATCTATGATTAAAAATCATTTGTTCGTTCAGCAAAATATTTCAATCCCTGAATCCCTGTAGTGGTAGCACGCACTTTAGAATTCTATCAAGAGGCATTTGTTTTCGCTTCTCGCCGCGAAGCGAAAATTTGGTAGCATGTGTGTCTCAAAATATTCGTCTGCAAGCAGTGGCGGCTTAAGGCGTGAGCCATTTAGGTACTGGCTTAGGGCGCCCAAAAAATATAAAAACTAAAAATAAATATATAAATAAACAAAAAAAAAAAAAAACAATGTATGGAATATACAGGCTGTCTCAATAAGCTTGCTCACTATTGGTAACTTTTTTATTTGAAGAGATACAAGGTTGGTTAAATTAGCAAAATTGTGCCATTTTATATAAGAAAATTGGTCATGTAGACAAAATAAAAATTGTGTCAGCGGTTCCCAAAATTTGGGACAGAATATATATTTTTTAAATGGAACTATATATTTTTTATTGTCTTATTAGAAAGAGTATTTTTTTCTCTTTCCAATAAGGTAATATTATTTATGTACGATTTTTTCAAATAAACGAGTTATTTAAGTTTAAAGATAAAAATTATCTTTTATTAGTTTAGGTCAAGTAAACTATGGAAACAATTGTCTTTTATAAAATTATTATTTTATTAATTTATTTTACAGTAATAACAAAACAAAGAAAATATTCAAATTGAAAGTCATTATTTCTTTCGCACATTTAAACTCTTTTGGAAAGAGAGCCGACCGTTCTACGTAACTGGTGTCTAGATATAACTTTCCATATAGCAAAATCATATCTAACTTTTCTTCATTTGTAAAGTAATTAAACATTATTAAACACAGAGAACTTTACGGGAGAAATTATTAAACGTCAAACAAATAAAGAATCAATTGTTTCCATGGCTTACTTGACTAAAAAACTAATAAAATAGTTTACAAAATTTTAATTTTTAACCGCAAATAACTCGTTTACTTGAAAAAATCGTACATAAATAACATTACCTTATTGGAAAGAGAAAAAAATACTCTTTCTAATAAGATAATAAAAAATATATAGTTCCATTTAAAAAAATATATATTCTGTCCCAAATTTTGGGAGCCGCTGACACAATTTTTATTTTGTCTACATGACCAATTTTCTTATATAAAATGGCACAATTTTGCTAATTTAACCAACCTCGTATCTCTTCAAATAAAAAAGTTACCAATAGTGAGCAAGCTTATTGAGACACCCTGTATACCTGTCCTGTATTATTTAATTTTGGAGCCCCTCAAAGTTAGTTTTGTGTAAATAAATTGTGTAATTTATTGAACATGCCATTACGAAATAATCAAGTCAGGAAAAAATGATACATAAATTTGCGATAATGAAGGCACGGAAAGTTACCATATAATTTAATCATTCTTGGATTCTCGTTCTTGTTAGTTTTAAATTCTGAGAGGTATTTTTACCTTCCGTCACCTTTAGGTAAGGAAGGTATTGTTGTTCAAATACTCTAAAAATGCGTACACTTACGTAACATTCTCTTTACAATCAAATAATATTACTACCAAGTTTATATCTCTACCAATTTTTGAATTATTGCCCAAAAAGTCAATATACCCCACATTTAGATAAAAACTTCAAAATTTTCAAAAATCTAGTTTTATGTATTATGTATCTATATACTTCTCAATGCGCAGATTTCAAATTTTGAAACAGCAGGTTGATATCTCGCGCGATATTTAGATTTAAATTTTTGTTCAAAACTGCCCATTTTTTGGTATTGACGACAACACCATTCGATTCTACAGACAAAAATACATAAGTATAGAAATTTTCGTAATTTTTGTCCAACCGGTTCATTTTTTATGAATAAAAGCTTGAAAACCACTGAAAATGGCCAAAATCTGAAAAAATCGTAAGGAGTACACCTTAGATTTTTGGGTTTTTTGGTCATTTTCAGTTATTTTGCTTTAGAGATTGTATGCGGTATTCAAAAATTACGAAAATTGGTGAACTTATGTAATTTTGTCTGTAGAATCGAATGGTGTTGTTTGGGTTATTACCAAAAAATGGCGCAGTTTTGAGCAAAACTTTGAATCTAAATATCTCGAGAACGAAAAGAAATATCGACCTGTGGTTTCAAAATTTGGAATCAGCGCATCTAGATACATTAGGTTTTTGAAAATTTTGAAGTTTTTATCTAAATGTGGGGTATATTGACTTTTGGGGCAATAATTCAAAAATGAGTAGAGATATAAACTTGGTAGTAATATTATTTGATAATTTGATTGTAAAGAAAATGTTACGTATGTGTACGCATTTTTAGAGTATTTATATATGAGTATACATAATGTGATAATTTTATTGGATTTATAGAATATTTTCCAAGGAGCTTTCTGTATGGAATATGTAAAAAAATTGTATTATGTTCGTGTTACAATTTTACTGGATATATAGAATCTTTTCCAATGAACTTTTGCTATGGGATTTGTACAAAATACATCAAATTAACGGAAGGTCTTGTGCTGGCCACAACAGATTTTTTCTATGTTGATTTTGTAAATTTCATAGTGTTTTTATTGCTAATGATTACAATTTATATATTATCAACTTTTAAGTTTGTCTTCTTCTTTTAAGTCAAAAAATCAGAAATAAATTTTGTAACGGATGGTGGCGCTCTAATCTAATTTGGCTCAGGGCGCCTATATATCTTGAGCCGGCCCTGTCTGCAAGCGTTCGACTTGTCAAAGTAACGTCATTATTTTATCACAATTCTATTCAAAGCCAATTTATATATAATTTATATATTTATTATATACAACTGTCATAATATTTTTGATTTTAATAGTACAAAATCCAATAATTTCCGAATCAAAAAGCGAATATTGAATTCTAAAGTGCGTGCTACCAAGATTAGTAAAAGTAAAATCGTATTCGCCTGCTTTCTATGATAGAATTCTAAAGTGCGTGCTACCACTACTGATCAGTTTCCAACTATCAAAATAATCCACGGATCCTATAGAAATTTTTAGTTTGTGGCATGCGCATTGGAACTTCTGGCTATTAGCGAGCATTGTTGTTCCTACCTGCACTTGTACCATGGTGGCAGTGACCTCTATATACAAAATGGACCGGCGACTCCTATCTCTATACAACGGCGCGAGCTGTATCCACTCAACTGTCATGGTGGGGTGGCTATCTCTTTCTAACAGTGAGAAGTACGCATGCGTCAGCTAGTACCAGTACGACGAATTAACGATGAACATGAAGAAGAAAGCTTAAATACATTTTCGCATATCTGCTTGGTCCAACTATACATGAAAGTTAGAGAGAGATAGACACCCCACCAGTCAGGCGGGTGGTATTCTCGGTGGATACACGCAAGTTATTCAAGCCGCCGGTCCATTTTGTATGTAGAGGTCATTAAATAAAAATATTTGATTAAAACACGTGCTTTTTGAATCTTACAAAATTTAATTAAGAAAATTCAATAGGTTAAATGAATGTAAAAACACATTAATATCATATTTCAATAAATAATATTTGTACAACACATTTCTTTCAGTATTTTAAAGTTTTATAAAATTTTAATTGAACGAATAAATCAATTTTGTTTAAAAATTGCTGCGCTTATCCCCTCTCTAGGACGGTTCAACAGTAGGGCACCTGCACATGACGTTTCAACATGGCGGCCACCAGCTGATCTTGGACAACCAAACCTTCAGTTTGCATTGTGTTTTACGGAGAAATATCGTGCAGTAAGCTTTTATTGTGTTTTTACGGCACTTATTGTTTTATTTGGGAAAACTGATTAGAGTGTGTAAAAGTGAGTATATGAGGAGTGTTTTCCGTAAAAAATAAGTCAGGACATTCTTATTATTTAATGAGTTCCAGGTTATTAAATTAAAACTAACCCAATCGTATTTTTTTGTGTATACTTTTATTGCATATAAAATAATTTAAACATAATCGAATAGGAACATATTGTATGAATGTTTAAATATAAGTAATTTTCTTTAATAATATGTATAAAAAAAAATATATATATATTTTAAATGACAGAATTAAAATTTTGAATGAAGTTTTTTTTAGTAACAGAAAAAATATATATGTATATTTGTGTCTGTTTCTCACAAAGGTTTAAAAATTAGATAGGTAATCAATTATTGATTTCATATTGATTTTTAAAAGGCATTTATAATCCTCGTCAAAAAAATGTCAATGTATAAGGATCCACATTATGTATCCACTTGAATTTATCGATTGAACGTACTTTGGCTTCCAAAGATAAATTTTTGACGTATAAACTCAATAAGCTCATTTATATACAATAAAAATACACAATATGACAATAAGAAAAATGAACTCGAAGATAAATATATATATTTCAAATTTAATTTTCTTTATAAATTAAAAAAATCTAATAATTCAATATATTTTAATTTCAATATTCATGTTTTCATTTAACAATACACATAAAAGAAACTTATACAAACTCAAATGAATGTAATGCAACCTGATGCTACAAGCTACTTATTTCAATTTCATATTTTTAAAAATATATTTATAAATACGATTGCTTTGTTTTACTAGTAAATAATTCATACACTTATCTTTAATTCTGGCTAAATACATTTTAAAATAGCATGTATAAATTTAGGAAAAACTGAATTTCATGTACAGAAAACACATTCGCTGCATAAGACGCAATGTTAAACTGAAGCTTGGTTGTCCGAGATCAGCTGATCATCCGCCATGTTGTGACGTAGGTGCAGGTGCCCTATTGTGTTCGTCCGTTCCCACTAGGTTTCATTCCCCTGGCCCACAATATAACCTCATGCTCTCGACTTTATTTATATATTCTACCTCCATAAAGTAATATTAACATTTATTATAAATTCTTCCAAATCTCTAAATATTTGCTATATTGTCATGTTGATTCTCGAGTGTAAATTGAAGAGAACCGGAAATAAACGCAGGAAGTAAATTTTAAACAATAAAATAAGATTACAATTTCATTTCGTGACAATGACAAATGCTAACAACAATCAACATAAGATAAAAACCTTTTTCTGCAGTCTATATACAAAGTAGGCATTTGCGCTCGCTTTTGTCAACGCAAAATATTACTTTTCCGCTCATGCGCGACAAAGTAGAAAAACACCCGTTGTCCGAATTTCTAACCATAAAATGTTGAGAAATGTCACTTGTCTACATTCTTAATGGGAACGTTTAGTCAGGAAGTTATGGCGCTGTGGCTTTAGTCTATAGTTACTTACACATTTACAACCTCCACAAGTCAATCTGACATATGACTGCTCTGCCGGTATATTACATATATAAATAAATTGTTGGGTATATTCTAATTTCCCGCGCTCCGCTGTTAGAAGCAGTTCCACACCACGCCACCATCGACGATGGAGCCACCATGCAGGGATTTTTCAACTTAGCGACCAAATGTTTTCATATGACGTAGTAAACAAATATGTCATATTTTTGCCGCCATTTTTCTGTATGTCGATTATAATTGTTGTGATGTAATTAATATAAATAAAAGACCTGTGTTCTAGCATTCAAAATACTCGTTTGCGTAGTTATTTTAATCCCGAAATCAAACATAAATAAATATATCATCACGGCATATTATCCATTACTGAGTGTCAGTGTCTACAATGCATGTAGACATCGGTAATGATGACGAAATATTTTTACCGTGTGGACGCTTACCAGGCATCACCCCACGGGCACTCTTAGCTGGTGTGGAGAGTGCACCACAGGGATTACTTTTGTGCGATTAACAGTTATATTACATACCCAAACAAAATGCCGTACTGACACAAGGAGAAGTAGGCCATAGGTTCCATTAATTTTATAATTTTATTGAACATTAGTTGGACGTTTCGAAACATAAACATTTGTCCATCTTCAGCATAAAAGTAAATGAAATAATACAATAAAGTGCAGTGGGGTCCTATACCATAGTCAAATTTTGACTATAATGAGTATTAGTGAAAAAAATTTCTTTACATATTGATTAGGTCACAAACTACAAACGATTGAAGCTGATTACTAATTGGGTATGACGCGTTAGGTACTAAGAATTTGATTGGTCACCTGATTTTAAAAAAGAGTTTTGCGCGTCTGCTGCGGTCACCTTTAAAACATGAAATGTCACGTAAATAACTGTTTAGATGTATTTCAACAGTGAATTTCTGTAACTTGGTTACAATGAACAGTGTTAAGTGTTCAAATTAAATTGTATAATTAACGAAGACAGATTTGTGAAAAATTCATGAATCTCACTGGGATTTGAACCCAGGGCCTTCCGATATCTAGTCGGACACTCTACCAACTGAACTATGAGATCCCGTGAAGTTCTTGAATTTTTCACACGTCGCAACTTCGGGGATCTCATAGCTCAGTTGGTAGAGTGTCCGACTAGATATCGGAAGGCCCTGGGTTCAAATCCCAGTGAGATTCATGAATTTTTCACAAATCTGTCTTCGTTAATTATGAAATGTCACGTTGACGTGTAACCTAACATAAAATTTAACAATTTTGTGTTTGATGAATTTGTTTAATTAGAACATCTAGTAATATTAACAATAATAATGTATTTATAATTAAATCAATTTGTAATATTAATTAATTTAATAATAATATTAAATTAATATTGAAATTTCAAAACAGACAAACACTAGCGCCATCCTCGTCATAGCTTGCGGACACTCATGTGACGAAGCGAATTAGCCAATCAGAACTTGGGGAAAAACTGTCACATCGAAGGTCAGAGAGCTGGGCAGCTTTCCAAATTCAAGAGTACCGTAATTTAAGAGTGTAGTGTATTTTGGAAGAATGAGTTTTGTTGGAGTAATAAATTGAAATTAAATTTTAAAAAATTAACAAAACTACTTATAATTACAACATTAATGTCAAGCCCCCTCTGAGAGTAAGGTTATTAGTTTTGGAACGATTTTGAGTAATTTCGTACTCTGTAGTAGAGTTTTGGAACGCAACCCTGAATTTTGTTTTGGTAGCGTGCTCAGAGGTTATGAGTTTTGTTTTCATAGTTTGGCAGTTTTCATATTGAAGTTTTTAGTGCGTATTGTTATTTTATATTTTTTGCCAAACTATGAAAACAAACCCCATAATACGCTATAAACCAAAACAAACTTCAAATCTCCGTCTTTCAATCTGACAGTTTCTCCCCAGCTTCTGATTGGCTAATTCGCTTCGTCACGTGAGTGTCCGCAAGCTATACTTTGTGCCATAATATTGCCAAACTGTTTCAAAGTTCTATAATTTATTAGGAAAAAATGCTTATTATTTATGTTATTTATACTTAATAATAATTTCTTCGTGAATATAACGTACAAGTTTTTATATAAACATATTTCAGCTATGCAAACATGAAAAAAATAGGGCATCTGCACCTACGTCACAACATGGCGGATGATCAGCTGATCTCGGTCAACCAAGCTTCAGTTTAACATTGCGTCTTATGCAGCGAATGTGTTTTCTGTACAAGAAATTCAGTTTTTCCTAAATTTAAACATGCTATTTTAAAATGTAATTAGCCATAATTAAAGATAAGTGTATGAATTATTTACTAGTAAAACAAAGCAGTCCTATTTATAAATATATTTTAAAAAATATTAAATTGAAATAAGTAGCTTGTAGCATCAGGTTCTATTATATTCATTTGAGTTTGTATAAGTTTTTTTATGTGTATTTTTAAATGAAAACATGAATATTGAAATTAAAATAAATTGAATTATTAGATTTTTTTAATTTATAAAGAAAATTAAATTTGAGATATATATATATATATATATATATATATATATTTATCTTCGAGTTCATTTTTCTTATTGTCATATTGTGTATTTTTATTGTATATAAATGAGCTTATCGAGTTTATACGTCAAAAATTTATCCGTGGAAGCCAAAGTACGTTAAATCGATAAATTTAAGTGGATACATAATGTGGATCCTTATACATTGACGTTTTTTTGACGAGGATTATAAATGCCTTTTAAAAATCAATAATAACCTATCTAATTTTTAAACTTTTGTGAGAAACAGACATAAATATATATATATATATTTTCTGTTACTAAAAAAAACTTAATTCAAAATTTGTAATTCTGTCATTTAAAAAATATTTTTTCATGTTTTTTATATATATTATTAAAGAAAATTACATATATTTAAACATTCATACAATATGTTCCTATCCGATTATGTTTAAATTATTTTATATGCAATAAAAGTATACACAAAAAAATCGGATTGGGTTAGTTTTAATTTAATAACCTGGAACTCATTAAATAGTAAGAATGTCCTGACTTATTTTTTACGGAAAACACTCCTCATATACTCACTTTTACACACTCTAATCAGTTTTCCCAAATAAAACAATAAGTGCCATAAAAACACAATAAAAGCTTACGGCACGATATTTCTCCGTAAGACACAATGCAAACTGAAGGTTTGGTTGACCAAGATCAGCTGGTGGCCGCCATGTTGAAACGTCACGTGCAGGTGCCCTATTGTTCCCTAACTATCAGTTTGTCCCATAGTTTCTCGATCACTGGTCAGTACCTGCTACGTCAAGCACCAAATTCTTAAACTTTAAAAATTTATATCTCGCTTATTACGTACAATTTGTAAGTCACGTTTGCACTAAAATTCTTATTTCATCCTATTCTTACAGAAAAAAATAAAATAAAATAAATGGTATAGGACCCCATTAACGATTTTGAAAGAAAACCACTTACATCGGCAGAAGAAGAAGCACCATTTGTAGATTTAGAGAGAAATGAGGGTAGTAACGTAGTTTCTATATCTGTAACAGTTGTAGTACTTCTAGTATTCCTCTTGGGTAATATGGGTCTCAATTTTTTCTTCGCAGGCGATGTAACTGGCTGCGTAATATCTAATGAGAGCATTGATTGAAAAATACATATAATTGGTGGTATTTTATTATTGTTTTCACCTTTTAAAGATAAGTGTGGAACAACACCTGGCTTCATTCGTTTTCTTGCACCCATTATTTTCATTTGTACATAGTTTTCCATATCTTCTTCAAGCTGCGATTAATGAATAATTCAGATTGTTTATTATTTACTTTTTCTTTACTCTCGAGTGGCACACATTCTTTATCCAAGATCAATCTTTAAGGTCTTTTTATTTCAATAAATAAAGTGTTACTTTAAAATGGGTGTTGGAAAAAGTAAATGTACAATGGCGATGATTGAAAAAAGAGAGGTAAATAGCTATTACAGCTACACAGGCTACGGTTAAAATAGGTATCAAAAATAATCATGAAATTAATTTTAATCGGCAAAAAATGTGTTCAACACGGCACCAAAAACAGATTTACAGCTTCGGCAACCTCTGCTGTAAATCTGGTATTTTAATGCCTAATTAAACAAATAACAATTTTTGATTGTTAACCTATATAATTTTTAGTCCATTAGATACATTTTTTTCTGATTTCAACAGTATAAACATTGGATACGACAACGATGATATGTCTGTGTGTGTGTGTGTGTGTTTGTGTGGATGTGTGTGTTTGTGTGGATGTGTGTGTGTGTGTGTGTGTGTGTGTGTGTGGATGTGGGTGTGTGTTTGTGTGGATGTGGGTGTGTGTTTGTGTGGATGTGTGTGTTTGTGTGGATGTGTGTGTTTGTGTGGATGTGGGTGTGTGTGTTTGTGTGGATGTGGGTGTGTGTGTTTGTGTGGATGTGGGTGTGTGTGTTGTGTGGATGTGTGTGTGTATGTGTTTGTGGGTGTATGTTTGTACGTATCTCTGTGTGTGTGTGTGTGTTGAAAGGACGATTCCTCAAAAACTATAAGACTAAGACCTGTTTAACTATGAATTCCTCAATCTGACATTCCTGGGAAGAGCTGAAAAGGTTTTGGTAACAATTAGGCAATCGGAAGTAGTAGTTTCTTAGTAATTTTTTGGAAATTTTTGTTATTGCAAATATTGAAATACATAAAATTCTCCATCTAATACACTTAAAATTTTTTATTATATCTTGTAAAGATTTAGAGATAAAGACACTATAATATATAGAATAATCGAATGTAATACATCGCAGACGCTAAAGTACACTAAGGAAACCAGTTGAGAAATTCAAATGTTTATAACATAGCAATGTTTATAACAGTTTGTAAATGACCAGTTTTAGTGGCATTCTGATAGCTTGTTCTGGGAAGTATATTTAATCTTTCTTATTGTTTTATTAATTAAATATTTGAAATTATAGGTAAAATGCATAATATCCATCAGAAATACCGCCAATCTTGTTAACGAATTGGAAGAATCTCCGACATTTGGGAACTTCCTCATACAATGAAAAATAGATATAATTAGAATGATATGTGTGCAGAAGACATGACAAATACAATAGAAAACAATATTTGGGTAAAGTTCGGCATTTTTTTCGATAGCGAAGTGCAATAATACAATACTTATATAACATAAAATGGAAAAGACGAGAGGTATTGTGCTGGTCACAACAGATTTTTTTGACTTACGACCTTATGATCCTGAGATGACGGAATGTATGCGCATAGTAAGCCAACAACTGGCGGGAGTCATGGCGTTTGTTTCTTAAAAAGTTTTGACTTAAAATGTGAAAAAAGTTTTAGCTACATTGTACACAGATAGCTGTTAAACTGAAAAGTTCTATTAACTAAGAAATGAATAATAACGAAAGTATCTACCACCTATATCATTTGTTTGCCTTTGGTTATTGCATAGCCTACTTCAATATTGTAATATTATTTTAATTTTTAATAGCATTTTTCTCGAAATAATAATTGTTATGCAACCCCTCGCACAAGCCTATGCAATATTTATATTGCTGAAATAAAAAAATTCTAATGGAAAACATTAATTTTTTTCTGACGTTTGAGAACCACTGGTTGAATATTAGGTTAATTATTAATAATTAATTAGCCCCTTCTTCCTGATATATTTTTCTATATAACATTTTTCTCTAGTCATTAGTACGTCCAAAAAAGCACGGGTTGTTGTACACAAACATTTATGAAACACACTACAAAATGATCAACAAAAATAATTCTTTGATCCCTCGTAAACGAAAGTAAATAAATATCGATAGCAACACAAAGTTTATGTTCTTAACTAAAATATGATATACAAATGTCATTCAAAAGCGTCATCTTTAATTTTAATCTAAAAGACCCTGAAAGGTACGTGCTGGGGAAAATATTATTTATATGTATTCCAATCGAGAGTAAAGACTTATCCACTTGCGGAAATTAGTTCAAACAATTTATAAACCTTACAGTGCTACACTTTCCGCTTATATGTATACGTCGAGGTATACGTATTACTCACTTATATCATAAATAAGTACTATTCACTTGCACAATAAATATTTTTATTTAATACTCACATTAAAGTGATCTTCACAAACAAATAGTTTAGATTTGTTAGAATAATTAGTATTTCCCACTGCTTCTAACCATAAAGTTCTTTTCATTTTGTGAACTGGAACTTGGAAAAACACCTTATTTGGATTGTTTTTCGCCGTATTTTTACACGCAGGCACTATGCAGTATTGGTGGCTCCTCATTTTTATTAATAATAATAGTGAAATATTTTGTTTGATTAGCCGTCGCTGTCATTTGTTTAATACAAATATGAACCCTAGTAGGGATTTTAGTCGTGTGGCGCCACTGACATCGTGACGATAAAATGGCAGCAAATAGAACATTATTAAAATGAATATTTTGATTTTTATTACATTAGTGCCATCTGTTGTATGTATTACATACTTATACCATGAATCGATATGAAATTTTATCACAGAATACAAGAAAGTAGAAATGGGTGGTTTCAGACGAGGGAGTGAAGAGATATTGGCGCGCATATTTAAATGGTGATAATTGTATTTGAAAAATAAATTTGAAATATAATATAAAATACATACAAATGTTGTACAATAATTTATCGGAAATATAGTAAGAATTCGAGTACTCTATAATTATCTATAAAAAATGGAATAATCGAAAGAATGTTTTACAAAGTGTTCCGAACATACAATTGCAAGTTTATTAGGATTCCAATTTGTCCGATTAATTGCATTTATCTGAGCTTGTTATAGTTTCAAATCAGGAAACCTTAAATACAAGATATTTTTATTGCTTGCATGTGTGTACAATTGCGGCCTAAAAATGGAAACACCTACGTTTATCTAGTTAGCTGTTTTTATGAATTTTTAACATTGTAATTTGACTTCCATGTCAAAATGACATCAAATAATGTCACACAAGCAGTGGCATTTCATTATGAATTCCATAAAACTGTTTTTATTCACTTATCTTTTTTTTTACCGTGGCCTCGTGCCTGAGTGTCTGGTCGCGAACCTGGGGGTACCGGGTTCGATCCCGACCGACGCCAAATATTTCGAATTTTAAATGGCACAAAAGTGACCCCTGTGGTGCACTCTCCACGCCAGCAATGAGTGCCCGTGAGGTGACGCCTGGTAAGCGCCCGCACGGTACAAATATGTCATCATCATTACCGATATCTGCAATAAAACAGATTGGCACACCCAGAAATGGGTAATATGCCGTGATAATATATTTATTTATTTATTTTATTTAATTTTTATTGTACAAATTAAATAATTTAATCAAAACAGAAAAAGAGAAACGTGTATTACTTATATCAAAAATAAAATATAATGAAAAACAGTGAATACAAAATTATAAACCAAAAAAACGAAAACAAAGAATTAATATTTTATGGGGGCTCAATTTTTCCTATCACAGTTGAAATAGCTCTCGTCTTTTCGTTTTCATTCAAATGTCGAGGCATTTTAGTGCTTTCAAATTATTTTCATTTAATGTGACATTGATATTTATGTAAATAATTACAAAAAATTTACGACGCCTATGTTTGAATATCCTGGCAAAGACTGAATTACAAAAATAAAAAATAGGTGTTTCCATGTTTTTGGCTGCAATTGTACCTATATTTTCTAATTTTTTCTACAACCGTGCGTAAGCGTAAAGTACATACTTTACGCACTCTTTACAATGTGTAAAGAGTCACTTTTCAAAAAGTGCGTGAAAAAAGTAAATAGTCGTTGCTAGGCAACATACACATTCGGTTGATTTACCTTTTAAGTAGATAATTAAGTAGAGTCTGCGCGTTTAGAGAAAAAAGATATCAGCCACTGATCTATGTATAGAGATCAGTGATATCAGCGCAGTAGAAGTTGTACTACCCAACCTACAAATGTTGACTGTACAATATCACTCGCACTAATAAACAAAAATAGAAATCAATAAAACTAAAAGCATTTATTACACAAAACAAAATTACATTTAAAAAGTACCAGTACGGTATACAGCTGTAATTTGTTAAGTAAAAACATCGTAATATCCCTAATTTTACAAGTTGATTTTGCACTCTGCGCATGTATTTTCTCTAGGCGCGCGGACTCTAGTAAGTAAATAATAATGGAAGTAAGAAAATTTATTTAAGAAATATTAATGTACACTGAAAATGAAACAAGTGTACTAACTACCTTCCGTCACCTTTGGTCAAAAAAATCGTTGGTGAGTTTTTAATGAATAAGCACGTTTTAGGGTCCCTAGAATACGAATTTACTATTTTTAAGATGATGTCTGTATATATGTGTGTGTGTGCGACAAATTTTTCTCCGACGATAACTCCAATACTACAATTCTAAAAATTAGAATTCTTTCGTATTCCTCTTCCTTACATCCATATGAAGAGCTGATTAGATTTTGGTTATAATTAATCCACCGGAAGTACTCTTATTTGAAGTTTTTAACAGTTTTTCTTGAAAAAACGCAGTTAAATATCATTTTTCGACATTTTGTGATTATCAATATGAAAGAATATCTAATTCTCTACGGTTTGATTATACATTTTTCTTCATATGCAATAGATATAGAGTTATAGAGACATTAATATGGAATGCCGTTTTAGCATTTATTCCCACATTTTAAAACAGTCATACAAATTAATGTATCGAAAAAATAAACTCTCATTAAAAAGAAAGATTTAAACTGATTGTTGAATTAAAATGTTTGTTGATAATATAATTACAAATTTTTCAAACAAACATTTTAAATCAATAGTCGACACACAACTTTCTTTTTAATATTAGTTTAATTTTATGTTTGTTCAATTTATATGATTGTAGTTAATCTCTAAACAAACGTAAAAATTCAAGTATCATAGAAATGAAGTAACATTTATATGAATGAATTAAATTGACTCTTTATTTTCACGACACATGAATTAAAACGACTGTTTATTTCTATGATACTTGAATTAAATTGTTTGTTTCATTCTATGATACGTGATTTAATATGATTGTTGATAATTTTATAACAATCAATTTAAAAGGCACTGTCATATAAATTCATGTATCGTAAAAATAAACTCTTAATAAAATGAAAGATGTAAATTGATTGTTGTATTAAAATGTTTGTTGATAATATAATTACAAAATTTTCTAGAATTTGTTAGAAAAATTTGTTATTGTATTATCAACAAACATTTTAATACAACAATTAATTTACATCTTTCATTTTAATAAGAGTTTATTTTTATGATACATGAATTTATATGACAGTGCCTTTTAAATTGATTGTTATAAAATTATCAACAATCATATTAAATCACGTATCGTAGAATGAAACAAACAATTTAATTCAAGTATCACAGAAATAAACAATCGTTTTAATTCATGTGTCGTGAAAATACAGAGTCAATTTAATTCATTCATATAAATGTTACTTCATTTCTATGATACTTGAATTTTTACGTTTGTTTAGAGATTAACTACAATCATATAAATTGAACAAACATAAAATTAAACTAATGATAAAAAGAAGGTTGTGTTGGCTATTGATTTAAAATGTTTGTTTAAAAAATTTGTAATTATATTATCAACAAACATTTTAATTCAACAATCAGTTTAAATCTTTCTTTTTAATGAGAGTTTATTTTTTCGATATATTAATTTGTATGACTGTTTTAAAATGTGGGAATAAATGCTAAAACGGCATTCCATACATTAACTTTCAAAAATTAGTCAGCTTTGCTAAAATTATGGAAACAGCAGATATATTTAAAAAAATTTAATTGACACATGTCAGTGTCAAATGCAAAACCAAAGTTGAAAGTATAGGGTCAGAAAGTTATGTGTGAATGTGATAGAGTGTCCCTCCAAAGAGAAGATGGAAGGACTAAATACACCGAATTGACGGAAGGTTTTGAGCTGGCCACAACAGATTTTTTTTAATGTCAGATTGAATATTACCCGTACTCATAAGAGCATTAACATTTTTTTGTCATAATGAGTTCTAACATAACCTAATTTCTTCGAATGTTTAAATTACATTTTGTACAATATTATGAATTACGAGAAACAGCATTTCGCTCGTAGGAAAAATGTCGCATGTAACACGCGTGTAAAATGGTGTTTTTTGTTTCGTGCATTCGGCTCGCACCTGGCCGAAAAAGTACTACTTTACCCACTTGTTACATAAATAACTATTTCGTACCTGTGAAACGATATTTTATGGATTAATTCCTTTCCTTTATGAGGACAGTATTTGTTTAAAGTGCGTTTCTACGATTTCTACAACAAGGCACACAACACATTCCCATTATTTTGTTCAGTGATTATTTATTTATATCAAAATACAAAACAAAAAATTAAATGAACAAACAGATAAATAAAATCGAGTAAAAGAACAAACATAAACTACAGAATAATATATGTAAACAAAGTAACACAATCTGAGACACACAACCATATACCTATTAACTAATATATTGCTAATGCTCGTATCTTTCCCATAAGAGTAGGTGAAGGAAACACTGTGAAATGGAAATATCATTTCTGCATAAGTCTATCTCACACAAACACCCAACCGCGAATTATGCGCATGCTTGGAAACCTTGACTACTATTGGCTAACGAGGAAATCATGATCACTTTTTGCGAATCACAGAGTTCTGTTTATTAACGACTAGCGCGACAAATTTTAAATTTAATTTATCTTAGAGTACGAAATTATTCAAAGTCGTTTCAGAACTAATAACCTTACTCTCAGAGTTTACTCAACCTGTTCCAAAACAGCCAGAGTTTACTCCAAAGTGATGTTCTCTACTAACAAGGACGGTATAGAAATTACTCCACAATATTTTCAAACGTAGATGCTCACGATTCTCAACATATGAAAGTTATTTGCCTTTTTGAGGAAGAAAACATGCTTTTGGTTGAAAATAAACATAAGTAAATACGTTGGCGTGTATTACGAACATACTTTTATAATAAAAGCGCTTTTATGGAGCGTATTTTCACATTATATTGAGGAGAGTGCTCCATAAAAGCGCTTTTATTACGGGCTTGACATTAATGTTGTAATTATAAGTAGTTTTGTTAGTTGTATAAAATTATTTTTAATTTAGTTTAAATTTTTTATTTCAACAAAACTCATTTGTTCCAAAACACAACACATCATACTCTACGCCAAAACTCGGTATTCTTTGTTTTGGAAAGCTGCCCTGGTGATGCAGCGAGCACATGGTTTGACTTTGACGTTGATTTAATTTCTGTTTGTAGTTTTGTGGTTGACTTCGAAAGCATTTGCTTTGTGTTTCATACAGTAATTTATTGTCACCTAAATAAATTAATCCTGACCAGATTGTATTCCTATTATTTTTACAGTACAACAAAGTAAATTATTTAATTCAAATTTAGCACTAGAATATGTCAATGTTTTTTATTATTACTAATATTTATATTCAAGAATTTACATACAAAATAAATAGTAGGTACATTGTTTAATTTCTCAAATTTAAATTTCAAATTTCTCGCGCTAGTCGTTAATAAACAGAACTCTGTGATTCGCAAAAAGTGATCATGATTTCCTCGTTAGCCAATAGTAGTGAAGGTTTCCAAGCATGCGCATAATTCGCGGTTGGGTGTTTGTGTGAGATAGACTTATGCAGAAATGATATTTCCATTTCACAGTGTTTCCTTCAAGAAAAGCAAAGGATCCGCAATATATTAGTTAATAGGTATATGGGTTTCTCAAATACTATAAGTAGGGTTGCCAACTTTTTAAAATTACAGAAAAGGACATTTTTTTTCGGCAACCCTTTTCTGAATTATGTGTAAGATTTTAAATTTACGAGAAAAAATGCGATGCAGGCGATTTTTTGAAAATTTTCAAGGTCAAACGTGTTTTAATGCAAAGTTAGATAATGTAGAGAGCATAATGAATGAGACTATTGAAGACAGGATGTTTTCGAGTACCTTTCCTAATACCAGTATAGAAGAAATGGCAAATAAGGTAACGTTGGATTTGTTACCGGAAAAATCAAGAAAGAGATATTTAATAGCCTATACAAAATTTGATAACTGGTGCAAAGAAGAAAAGGTTTCAATTGAGAATGTTTTATTAGTATATTTTTCTAAAAAATCTGAAGTAATGAAATCATCGACTTTATGGAGTTAATATTCAATGTTAAAATCAACTATTATTGTGAAGAATAATATAGATATTTCGAAAATGCCGAAACTAATAGCATTTTTAAAAAGATAGGCAGATGGATATAAACCAAAAAAAATCAAAAATTTTTGACAGATATGAAATTAACAAGTTTTTAGAGCTCCAGATGATACATATCTGTTAATGAAGGTATTTAATTGTTTCCTTTTTTTTGGCTAAATAATTTAAATTATTTTACATTTTATTAGGTAGTTTTAATAATCGAAGTAGCAGGCGGATGTCGTCGAGAGGAAATTAAAAATATGAATATGAACGACATTGAGGACAAGGACTCTATTTTGATTATCAAAATACCTGATTCTAAAACAAAAATTAGTAGAACATTCATAGTTACATCTGGGCCTGGCGGGCTATACCTTCAGTTGTACAGAAAATATGTTGCACTTAGACCTACGAATACCAATTTGAGTAGATTTTTTTTATATTATAACAAAGGAAAACGCACAAATCAACAGATTGGCATAAATATGATTGAAAAAATTCCAGAAAAAATTGCAATTTTTTTGAAACTGTCAAATCCGCCTCTATATACTGGCCACAGTTTCCGGCGAACTTCGGCAACATTGTTAGTAGATTCTGGTGCTGATATCACCACTTTGAAAAGGCATGAAGGGTGGAAATCGACATTTGTAGCCGAGAATTATATAGAGAATTTCATTCAAAATAAACTTAACACTGCAAATAAAATACTTGGAGAATGTAGTACTTCTGAGAATAAAGATGGAAACCAACTTCAAGTTTCTGAAGAAAACAATATCACTAAAAATGTTGAATTAGTATCGTCTAATGAAAATATATTCAAGCAAACTTTGCCACTTTCCATTAATGTTGTAAATTCTAATAATTGTAATATTACTGTAAATTATCATTAATGTTTTTTCTAATCATATTAAAGTAATAATTATTGTCTTTTGATTTATACCTAACAGTGAAAGTGTGTGACAAAATTTTGCCGCACAGTTATGGCATTTTGCAGCACACTTTGCTACAAACGCCTACTTTCAACATTGAAAAATATTTTGAAAGCATTTGTTTCAGAGTAGGAGTAGAAAATAGTATATTGTAATACAAGTGTTGAAAGCTTTAGTTTGCCACACGAATGTGAAGCCACACGATTGCAGCACTCACTATCGTTCGTGCTGCAATCACATGATCACATGAGTGTGGTAGAGAGCTTTCAACACATGTATTACACGCTATTTTTTCTACAACCACGACATTTCATAAAAAATTTAATATTTTTTCAAATTATGATATTCATCAATTGTCATTATGACATTTCTTAAAAAAGTAACACCTAATATCACAGTCTACTATAGATTGAACTCAGGGAATTTGTTTCATTGTTAGGGAGACTGATAAATATCGCTTGTTATAAATTTTCACTGTGGTTTTCATAATTTTGACATATATAATAATAATTTATAAAAATCATTGAAAATGAATGAAAGTGATTGTGAAGACTTCCCGAATACTCCTCCTAATGTTGCTGAAGCTGCAAATGCTGCATCTCTGGAATTACTACCAGAGAAATCCAAATTAAGGTATATCAGAGAACGCAGCATATTTGTCACATGGTGCAAACAGAAAAATATTAAGAAATTTACGGAAAATGTACTTCTGGCTTATTTCGCCGAAAATTCCAAGAAAATGAAGTCATCCACACTTTGGTCTTCGTACTCCATGCTAAAAACTTGTTTGATAATTGAAGATAATGTAGACATTTCGAAGTATTCAAAATTAATTACTTTCCTAAAAAGAAAATCTGTACGCTATAGAGCAAAAAAATCCCGTATTTTTACTAGAACCGAGATTAGTAGATTTCTTCTTGAAGCACCAGATACCAGATGAATCATTTTTGATGATGAAGGTAAACATGACTTTCGGTTTATAGTTTATATTTTCCATTAACAATAAAATTTATTGTAGGTTGCACTAATATTGGGAGTAGCTGGAGCTTGTCAAAGAGACGAGCTCATGAAATTAACCATAGACGATTTACAAGAAAAAGATGCTGTGTTAATTGTTAATATACCCGATACTAAGACACATATACCCCGGAGTTTTACAGTAACTAGTGGACAAGAAAATTGGTTGTCAATTTTTAGAAAGTACACTGCTCTTCGCCCCGCAACTGTAGAGAATAGACGATTTTTTATGACATATAGAAAAGGAAAGTGCCTCAGTCAACCAGTGGGTGTCAACACTTTTGGAAAAATTCCTCAAAAAATTGCAGAATTCTTGAAATTACCCAATCCTTCTGCATATACCGGCCACTGCTTCCGGAGAACATCTGCGACGTTACTTGCTAATGCCGGAGCAGATATTCTTTGTTTGAAAAAACATGGAGGCTGGAAATCCTCCACAGTTGCAGAAGGGTATATAGATGATTGCGTCCAAAATAAAGTCAAAAATGCCCAAAACATCATTGGAAAGCCGAGTTGTTCAACTAGTAAATCACTTCAGATTTCAGCACTTCCCCAAACTCAACTACTGGCAGATTCCACTACAGAAAATCACAATTTGTTGAATTCCAAGCCTAACTGTTCAATTAGCACTTCACTCGACAATTCCGTATTTCCTCAACTACTGACAGATTCTACCGATTCCTCTACCACTACAGTGACAAGTCACAATTTGTTCAATTCCTTACCGCCAAGCATTAATTTTAACAATTGTACGTCATTTACATTTAATTTTAATGTTAATAATTAATCTGTACTTGTATAATACTACTTGTTAATTATTAAAATAAAAATATTCCATGATTTTGCTTTAGCATGTTGAAAGAACTTTCAACACTCAAAATTTACGTGTTGAAAATTTCTTTCCACACGTAAATTCCATTTGTTCGGCAAACACCTATTTTCAATACTCGTAACTATGGAGACGAAATTTGAAAAGCCTACTTTCCATGGTGGTTGTAGAAAAAGGCATTTTGTTTGGTTATATAATAGGTGCGTTCGGCAAAAGAGTTCTGTTCACTAAAATGGAGCGTTTAGCAAATGCAGAATGGAGTCAAGTGGAGTGAAAAGTGTTAACTCCATAAGTCCAAGCTCGATATGCAAGCATACATGGAGTTTTTTTTTGTTTTATTTGACATCTGTCAGATCATTTTGTATTTTTATGTTGAAATATTTTATTATACACAATTATTTTATATTTATAATATTGTTTTGTAATATAACAAGGCACAGTATGTCGGAACGGTGAGAATTCTGTACCATTTCTAATATATACTTTCTTCAGAATCATTAAACAATAATACCGAACTGAATAACTTCTGTATGGTTCATTATTTATTTTTTTAGCAGTGTAGTATATCAGATTGTCAAAAAAGGAGGTTATTATATTCGTGCACCAAAATTTTAACTCTACTCGTTCGGTTAATCACAAATAAAGGAGTGTACCTTGTTCCCTCGATCTACTCCAACTCCAGCTCTACTCCCACTCCACTCCAACACCGCTCCGTAAATACTCCAACTCCGTATGATTTACCGAACGCACCTTATACACAGGTCAGATTGACAGTGGAATAATAACAAAAAATCTGGAGGGGATAAATGTGTCAGGAACTACAGCGCCATTAGTTCCTTACTAAACGCTCCCATTTTTTTCTATTTAAGACTATACACTTGTTTTATGTGTTATACATTGTATGTAGCATAATTATTCATGTATGAGTACCTGCATTTATATGTTAAAGTATGACATATTTCTTTTCTAAGGGACGTATATATTCTTAATTTTTTGCCCCCTTTGAGATTTTGAAAAGACGGCGCCTCTGGCAATATCACGTGTTCATTGGCTGCATGGTTTCAAGCATGGTCTTACGAAATACGCGGCGCTGTTCATGATCACATGGAAATAGCATCAGTTACACATACCTGTTTTTTGTTTGAATGAAAATTAAGGTCTTTATGTAGAATCCTCCGCATCGTTGACTCGTTAATGCCCAGTTTAGCTGCACGGAATCGAGCAGACCATTTCGGGTTCTTTATTACAGACACTCTAACACGCTCGATGTTTTCGTGTGTACGGGATGTTTTCATCGGACCAGGTGGTTTCTGTTTCAATACAGATCCAGTTCTGTTGAAGTTCTTCACCCACCTCAAAATTGTGTTACGATCTGGTACAGGTTTGTGGCGCGCAATATGAAACTGTCTGCGAAAGTCGCGTTTCGTCTGTGTCACCGACTCGTTTACTAAAAAACGTTTTAGGACGAACGTTCGATGCTCAACAGTCCAAGACATGATAAAAACTAAAAATGTGTTCCCTAACGACTAACGAGCAAAAGGATTCGTCCCCCACTGCGCTCCGAGCCACCTATCGCCTGTACTAACCAAATGAAAAACATGCGGTTCCCGTGACGGACACTGCCATCGACCTTTAAACTAATGGACCAAGTATCTCCTATTCTTTTATTGTTAGAATAATGCTCCAACATAAAAGGATAGAAATATATATTCTGTCCTTCAACAGTAGGGAAGTTCTCAGTTAAAGTATACTGCGCATACGTTCGTACTCATTGTACATCGGTGTTGTACATCTTTTTCAGCCATATGTAAACCTCTATACATCGCTCTCTATCACTAAATAGTTGTCAAACTCTACATTTGACGTTTCGTGACTGTTTGTATATTATTTACTTTTTTTTTTAGAACATTTATAATTATTTCTGTCAACACATACGTATACAGGGTGTATCAAGATAATGGAACAGTGCCGTTTATTCGTGTATGTGAAAAAATACAGAAAAATGTTATTAGGATATTTTGTAAGGGATAAAGGGGGACACATTTTAGCATAAACTTTATTATCATAAATCCAGTGGTATTCAAACTATAGGGCAATATTATATTTTTTTAAATGGCATTATATATATTTTATTAACACATTAAATAGAGAATTTTGTTCTGAATTCATCGATATAATAATATCATACCCTTACATTGAGAAAAAATTTATAAAAATTAATTCAAAGTTACTATTTCATTTCTACTGTATCTAAGTAATCTGAGTAAACATTCAATCAATAAAACAAAAAATGTATTTTAAAAGTTGAATTTATTGCCAGAATCGTAGGTTACTTGAATGTAATAAAACTAAAATAAATTTTATTTTGTTTTATTGATTGAATGTTTGCTAAGATTACTTAGATAAAGTAGAAATGAAATATTAACTTTGAATTAATTTTTATCAAAATTTTCGCAATGTAAGGGTATGATATTATTATATCGTTGAATTCAGAACAAAATTCTCTATTTAATGAGTTAATAATATATATATATATATATATATATATATATATATATATAATGTCATTTAAAAAAATATAATACTGCCCTATTGTTTGAGTACCACTGGATTTAAGATAATAAAGTTTATGCTAAAATGTGTCCCCCTCTATGCCTTACAAAATATCTTAATCACTTTTTTTTGTATCTTTTCACATACACGAATAAAATGCACTGTTCCATTATCTTGATACCCTGTATGTGTTGTGAGGTGTGTATGCGACAAAATAATGGGGAAACGGTGTATTTCGTGCAATCAGCAGTACGTACGCGGTTCAGCTGTGTCATTTCATATGTGAGTTCTTATTAATTATTACTTGTTCCCTACAACATAATATGTATATAATATATTGTATTAAAAATACATAATAAAACTAATTATACACAAAAAAATTAAATCTATACTCAGCGATTATGCACCAAGTATAACAAGTTAGGGACAAATCAATCTTTTTATTTTGCCGCGTTTTCTTAACTTTCTTAACTGTTGAAGGATAGAGACATTGTGTCTGCACCGTTATTGACAACTGACAAGCTGCGATATGCCATCTGCTGGGAAAAATATGAACTTTCCGGTTTAGTACTGTATTGTGATTATATGCTTGAGTTACATGTGGTTTAATCATTTGATATGAATAGAAATGGGAAAAAGTCGTACTAATTGTTGTGTGTTCGGATGCAACTCAAGATCTGGCCGAGACACAGGCATTGGGTTTTAATATTCCGAAACATAGCTAAAATAAAGTTAAAATTACAACAAGTGTAGGTGTTGAAATGGATATGGATTGACGAAAAGCATGGGAATATGCAATTCCTAGTGCAAAACAAATAACGAAACATATGAAAGTTTGTTCTCGTCATTTTAAATTGCATGATTACATATTTCCTATGAGTAAAAAATTCAATGTTCAGATTTTGTCTTAGAATAAAAAGTTCAAGTTGTGTTCGTTCTAATTGTATGTATTTTTCTATACAATAATTAAGCGTAAAAAATTAAAAAGAAAGCAGTAAACGCCAGTGACATTGCAATACAGTAAATGAAATAGTAGAGGATAATATTAATAATACATCAGCACCAGCATCTAAATTGTCTGAAGAACTCGCTAAATGTATTTTGATTTCATGTGGCTTCGTAGTAATTGCTCTAGTTATAAATACTATGTGGTTAGCGTTTATAATTCGCTCACCTGCAATCATCAATTTCGATTGATTAAATATATATAAAATTATAAATACCTTCTATAAACATATAGAATTAGCTGTTGCTTCCAGATATCTAAAATGTTCCATGATACTTAGCCTCATTTTAAATGAAAAACTTGTTCTTGTTGTTTGCATTCATATGTCACAACATTGCGAGTACTAATTCAGAAACAGCTGATCGGTCCGATGGTGCTGCCGCCATCGGACATGTCAGTTCTCAATAGCGGGACAAGCGTTTTGCTCGTACGCTGCGTCTATTAGTTTAAAGGTCGATGGGCTCTGCACATTGCTGCACATATGCGAATATTGTCAGAAAAATTGCTTTATAATATTGGATACAAAACGGGGCATTATTTGCGCCGCTCTGTTAAAATGAAGACATGCTCTGTATAGTAAAATAGTCTTACTATTCCCTTAGCATAAAACTATTTTTGTTTGAAATAATTTTTGAACTACAATTTTCATTCTCATAAGAAATTATTTCAAACAAAAATAGCATTAATGTTAAAGGAACAGTAAGATTATTTTACTATACAGAGCATGTCTTCATTTCAACAGAGCGGCACAAATAATAGCCCGTTGACATCCAATGTGAGCAGTAAGCGATATGCCAATGCCGCTTCTTCATATTTACGATATTTATAGTTTTATTTCTGAACCCGATAGAGTCAATTTTTTTGACTATATCGTGTATTATAGATCTTGTTTTTAAGATTTCTCTGCATTATTGTAATACCTCATGATGAAAACTTGGCAATAGTATATTGAAAGACAAGTTTTACAATGATCCTTATTGTAATATGAATACGAGTACAGTTTGCGTAATCGAGTCGTTACGCTCCCTCTATATTATATTATATTATTATATATTCTTAACGCTATGATTTGAGCATTTCCATACGCGCCTACTTCATGGGCTAGTTTTGTGGAGTCTAGTAATGCATGTCGTGATTTGAAGAACGCTATGCAAAAGTTTTCATATGTTTCGTGCAATCCCATGTAAAAGACCTATATATTAAAAATTAGAACAACACATGGTCAATAGTTATTTACATTCGAGTGCGTGTAAAATACTTCAAGCACGAGAATTGTATCAAATTTTTTGGCCAACGATAATGAAAATCACTTTTTTTAATGAGATAGGTTGTACTTCTGAAAAGGATTAGTTTAAAATATTGGGGTTAAGTCAATTTCCAAATTTGATTTTACTTACCTTCATCACAGACCATATACACTATTTTAGATTGGAAACGTACATATTAGGCATCGATACCACATCAATGTCGCCATCTGGTGTATGGAAGCAAAAGTAAATATAAAACTCGGTCGGTATTATCATTACCTACAATTAATATTGGTATATACAGTTTATTAATTACCCCTAATTTGTAGTTAAAGCATTTTTTCACAAAATACTATCATTGCGTACTATTTTATGAAAAATCTACTTCAACTACAAATCAGTCTTACAAGGATTACAAAAAATGAGTAAAAAATAATGCATTTTTGAAAACACTGTAATTTGATTTAGGAAAGGTACAATACTTAATAGCAGTTCATCCATGTTTAAAACTTCCAACCACTTGACAAATAAATTCCGATAATTTCGAGACTGTCGAAATCTATAGTTTGTTATTCCTAGAATACGATTTTGTAATATGTTCTACTTCTACTGGTATAAAATAATACAATTATATAAAAATATATTTTCACTTTCCGGTAGCAGTGCAATTTGGTACACAACACTTTATTCTTGTCTTCTTAAACATTAACAAGTTTTTTCACACAAAATAACTACTTATAATACAAAAAATATATTCACAATGACAATCAGAATTGTTTCAAATGAAAATGACAAATGTCAAAATTCGCGCAAAAAAAAAATGAAATAAATGACACACTAATGATACTGGTGTCGCCATATCTAGTGTATGGAAGCAAAACTAAAAATGCTATCCCGGTATCCCCCATTTGCGTTTCCCGGGCCTGACCTTCATTACAGTACTTCCTCTAGCAATAATTTGTTTGTAATAATAGACGTTGTTTATGACTGATAATATATTTATTTGCTCATCTTTTCTTCGTAATAAATAATAGGTAGGTGTCGATATTTGACATTTCAGCAATGTTCGCCTCGCGAATTTGACAGGTATATCGATCGGTGACTATGTCGGTAACGGCGGATTTTTACAATAATGACAGATGTCGCTGCCGTGATTTTGGTTTATATAAATTAATTTTAAATATAGTTAAAGTAAAAAAATAACTTAAGTAGGTAGTACTTTTTTACATGAACTTTATTATAGTAAAGATGATTTCTTTTCTAAATGCCCATAAACGTCCAGTGTATTTTGATTATTTTACCGCATAGTTAGACAAGTTACAACACAGTAAGCGTAAAAAGTTCCCATTACACTTCAGGAGGGCAAAAATATCATTTTTAATTCTATCGACTGTCAACTAAGGTATTATTTTTTTCTCTTTTGTGAAGCAGGTGTGATTCTGACCAATCAGAGGGCAGAATTTACATCCCTATCTAAACCATCGCTATTTTCTAACGTAAAATGAACTATGAGATGGACGAATTGACCGAGAAATTGATAGGAGGGTGAATGCGGGATGTAAGGTAATGGGTGCTCTGGGTACGTTTGCTCGTAACGTAAACGTATCTAGAGAGGCTCGGTTAAGTGTATATAATGGAGTGCTGGTGCCTGCTTTGATGTATGGAAGTGAATGTTGGGCATGGACGAGAAAGCATAAAAGGAGAGTGACTGCCGTGGAAATGAGGTATTTACGTGGTGTTTGTGGGTATACGAGACGGGATCGCGTGAGGAATAATTTGGTGTATGAAGAATGTCTGGTTAGGAAGAATGTTGTTAAGAAAGTTGGAGTGAGTCAGTTGAGATGGTTTGGTCATGTAGAGAGAATGATGAGTGAACGACTTAATATGTTGGTAAAGTTGAGGGTGTTCGATTGCGTGGCCGTCCAGTGTGTAAGTGGATGGATCATGAATGTGATTGGTAGTGTTTTGAAGGAGCGTAAGTTTCCGAGTGGAAAGAGAAGAAAGCATGTATGAATACGATTATGAATGTGGCTGAGGCGAAAGAAATGTGCCTGGATAGGAATGTGTGGCGAAGGATGATTGTTTCGTAAATATTGTGGTGTGTATGTATGGTTAGTAAGAATGTTTTATGAGAATGGAGAGACAGCTGAACTTTTATGTGGACGAGGTGAACGAGTATGTTTGTTCAGGAATGTGTGGCGAAGGATGATTTTTTGTGTAACTATTATTGTGGTCCGGATGCGGTTATTCGCTACCGAAAATCGGTCACTTTAATATGTTCCTCTGCTCTTATGTATGAATTGAATCACAAATTGAATTGAATCACAAGTTGAATTGAATCACAAGTTGAATTGAATCACAAGTTGAATTGAATCACAAGTTGAATTGAATCACAAGTTGAATTGAATCAGAAGTTGAATTGAATCACAAGTTGCTCTTATGTATGGATACGTTTAAGAGTGTGGCTGAGGTGAAAGAAGTGTGCATGGATAGGAATGTGTGGCGAAGGATGATTGTTGCGTAACTATTATTGTGGTCCGGATGCGGTTATTCGCTACCGAAAATCGGTCACTTTAATATGTTCTTATGCGGGAATGCTATGATGATTGTGGACAAGGCGAAAGAAGAATGTTGTTAAAGAGTGAAGTGACTCAGCTGAGCTCTTACTCCTATCCCTTTTCTTATTGTTAGTATTGTTTTCGGGTTTTTGCTAACCCACTAAGTGGGACACGCGTGATTTTATTTATGTATGGGCCGTCCAGCGAATCAAGCGGTTTACGTCATTGTTTAGGGATTTTTAAAATGTTCTTTATTTTTTAAAATATATTTTATTAACGGTATTTTATTGTTTTTTTTTTATTATTATTGTTATCGACCGTCTTGACGCAACCCGACCCTAAATCGATCAGACAAAAATCAAATGACTGATGACACGAAAACTCTGTGGTGTTGAGCAACTGTGCCTAAAAGAGAAGTTTCGCTTTGACTGTCTAACATCAATAATCGCCTAAACTGTCACTGAATACGTGCTTTTCTGAACACCGTACAGCGGTGACTGAACTAGACAGAGCACTGACACTGGCGTACGACCAATCATCAGAGACTGTACTGTATCCGAGAGACTGATACTGGCGTTACCGACCAATCATCAGAGTCTGTACTGAACCCGATCCGAAACAGCACACTGAACTTTACTAAAAGCACTAGATTGTAATGCACGTCTCATCACTACGATAGCCAGAGACAGACTGCCTGTCGTGACTAAATTACACCTATCTCAAAGAAAGGGATTTCATAACAAGAGACATTAAATAATGAATAATTACCCGTTTATATTATTTAAGAAATAGCTTATAATTAAATACATAGAAAAATAAAACAATTTGAAATTAATGAATTACGAGACGATGACATTATTATGTATTTGACACGTTTAATAGAAATAATTGTATTTGGATATATTATTATTACATAAAATTTTGTAAATTTTTGCAAAATGACGTTTGATTATATTTTTTTAATATTGGTAATTCTGAACAAGTATATTTCTAAATATTATATGTCTATATTATACTTTTCAACCTGTATTGTGATTTCATTTTGTTTTTTGTATTGTTGTTCATTGACAAAATGTCAAATGCTCTGTCATGTCAAATTCAAGAGCTTGTAGTCAATTTATTGACTTATTTTGAAAATGAAAAATAGTTTGCTGGACTCTTACTTTCACTGAATTGTAATATTGAGGTAATATTTCGTTCTATTTGTTAGTAATAATTTGAAAATTAAATCTATATGTACAGCGTGTGGCAAACGCTATACGCAATGTACAGAAACAGTGAGAAATTGTATGGTATGCAGTATTCTGTATTTTTTTTTAAGGATCTCACATAATACTAGATAGTTTGTTGCATATGCTACAAGAATGAAGTATTTATAACAGCGTAAGCAATGGCGTTCAGAATATTTTAAATAAAATTGGATTTCGCTGGAAAAAAATTATACCAGACGTGTTACCTTTTTAAGAAAGATTTGGATTGGATGAAGGCAACCCACAGATCATATTTTACTCCGTTTTGTATGCTCGTGTAATCTTTTTAACATATGACGTCATTATTTCTAGTGATATTGGCTCGTACCACGATCACGTTTCTAAGACCGGTATTAGTTAAAACCTTGACGACGACTTGACACATACTTCAGGGTTATCAACAAAAATCATTGATGCCACTATAATGATTAAACCGAAAATGTACTGACAGGCATATTTAATACATTTGGTTTCAATATTATAAATAATTTATCTTAAAAACAAGTCCAGAGACAAATCATATTAAACAATTTAAAATAATGAAGCCAAAAATGTATTAAATATGCCTATCGGTACATTTTCGGTTTAATTAGTACAGTGGCATCACTGATTTTCTTTATAACCCTGAAGTATGTGTGAAATAGTTAGCACGGTTCTAGCTAACACCAATGTTAGAACCGTGATCGTGGTACGAGCCAATGTATTTATGACGTAAACCGCTTGATTCGCTGGATGGCCTATATGTATGTATGTATGTATGTATGGGCCATCCAGCGAATCAAGCGGTTTACGTCATAAATACAATATCACTAGAAACAGTGACGTCATATGTTAAAAAGTTTACATGAGCATATAAAACGGATTAAAATATGATCTGATTCTGAACGAACGATACTGCTTACGCCGTTATAAATACTTCATTCTTGTAGTATATGAAACAAACTATCTAGTATTATGTGAGATCCTTAAAAAAATACAGAATACTGCATACCATACAATTTCTCACTGTTTCTGTACATTGCGTATAGCGTTTGCCACACGCTGTATATATAGATATAATTTTCAAATTATTACTAATAAATAGAACGAAATATTATCTCAATATTACAATTCAGTGAAAGTAAGAGCCCACCAATTTATTTTTCATTTTCAAAATAAGTCATTAAATGAACTACAAGAAGCTCTTGAATTTGACATGACAGAGCATTTGACATTTTGTCAATGAACAACGAAACCAAAAACAAAATGAAATCACAATACAGGTTGAAAAGTATAATATAGACATATAATATTTAGTAATATACATGTTCAGAATTACCAATATTAAAAAAATATAATCAAACGTCATTTTGCAAAAATTTACAAAATTTTACTTAATAATATTGGTTCGTACCACGATCACGGTTCTAACATTGGTGTTAGCTAGAACCGTGCTAACTATTTGACACATACTTCAGGGTTATAAAGAAAATCAGTGATGCCACTATACTAATTAAACCGAAAATGTACCGATAGGCATATTTAATACATTTGGCTTCATTATTTTAAATTGTTTAATATGATTTGTCTCTGGACTTGTTTTTAAGATAAATTACTTAGAATATTGAAGCCAAATGTATTGAATATGCCTGTCAGTACATTTTCGTTTAATCAGTATAGTGGCATCACTGATTTTTGTTGACAACCCTGAAGTATGTGTCAAGTCGTCGTCAAGGTTTTAACTAATACCGGTCTTAGAACCGTGATCGTGGTACGAGCCAATATATCCAACTATAATTATTTCTATTAAAGGTGTCAAATACATAATAATAATAAAAAAACCAATAAAATACTGTTAATAAAATATATTTTAAAAAATAAAGAAAATTTCAAAAATCCCTAAACGATGACGTAAACAGCTTGATTCGCTGGATGGCCTATATGTATATATGTAAAATGAACTATAGATGTGAAATAGGGAATTTATTTGAGAGTCATGTACCAACACTGGCAATCATCTGGCGTGTTGTCAAAATAGTATAACCTAACTTTTTTGCAGTATTGAATTCAGTAAGTTTATTGGTCATCTGTGATTGAATTGATGCAGTTGCTTCTATTTAAATCGTAAAGCACAAACTTTAATTATGCCGTATGCAAATCAACCCTCAGTTCATATAACTGATCTTACCGATGAAAATGTCAAGTTTACCGTCGAAGATACAGAATTAAGGTAATTTTTTGATACAAAAGTTGTTGTGTTACTAAAATTAAATCAATTTCAGTGTTGCAAATAGTTTAAGACGAGTATTTATAGCAGAAACTCCAACATTAGCTATAGATTGGGTGAAATTAGAAGCAAATTCCACAGTACTCAGTGACGAATTCTTAGCTCATCGCATTGGATTAATCCCATTAATATCAGATGAAGTTGTGGATCGCTTACAGTACCCCAGAGAATGTATATGTGATGATTTCTGTGCCGAATGTAGTGTTGAATTTACACTAGATGTGAAATGCACTGATGAACAAACCCGGCACGTCACAACTGCAGATTTAAAATCTAGCGACCCGAGGGTGTTGCCTGTGACGTCCAAGCACCGAGATGATGATTCCAGTGAATATGGCGAAAGTGATGAGATTTTACTCATCAAACTTAGAAAAGGACAAGAACTGAAAGTTAGGGCTTACGCTAAGAAAGGCTTTGGGAAGGAACACGCTAAGTGGAACCCAACAGCTGGTGTGTGTTTTGAATACGATCCAGACAACAGTATGAGACATACTCTGTATCCTAAGCCCGACGAATGGCCCAAAAGCGAATATTCTGAGCTCGATGAAGACCAGTGTAAGATTTTATTTTTTATTTATTCAGGCTGATTCAGTAATTTCACGTAAGAGAGCCGACCGTTTTAACATGCAATAAATAATTTAAATGCATGTAACCAATCCATACTAATATAATAAATGCGAAAGTAACTCTGTCTGTCTGTCTGTTACGTTTTCACGCCTAAACCGCTGAACCAATTTTGATGAATTTTGGTATAGAGATAGATTGGACTTTAGAGACAGACATTTTTATCGCGAAAATAAAACTTAAAGGGGTGAAATAGGGATGAAAGTTTGAACCGCTCTATTAGTATAGTTGCACAAGTGAATAATGAATTGAACGTCACTGACTCATGATGAGTAATTCTTTGGTTAATTGGACAATGACATTTTTGTCATTGGCGTGTTCGTGTAGTGCAAGATAAAACTTTCGTGAAAAAAATTGAATTATCAAAATTTAATAATCAAAATGAATCGAAAGCATAAGCAAGGTTCTACAATAAATATTTCACAAAGTACAGTAAAAAGGATTCTAGCTGAAAACAAAAAGAAATTTAAATAATCCAGAATCAAAATTAAATTCTCCGGGAAAGAACAAAATTGAAAATTTTGATTTCCAGGTATTTCTCATATTCTTTCTCACATCTATTACTTTTACAGTTTATTACAGTGTAGTTTTATTTGATTAGAACAAATAAACGTTCAAATACAAAAGATTAAATTTGATTACAACAATGAAAAGTTTTACATTTATTAACAATGTAGTTTTATTTGATTACAACAATTTTCACCTACAGTAAACTAAATCTGATTGCAATAATAAAAATAACTATCACACAAATTATTGTCATCATTGTTAACTATATTGATTATTGTAATAAAAAAAAAATTAATTGTGATTTTGATTTTTTCTTTATTTAGTTATTAATATTAAATCCATACTAATATAATAAATGCGAAAGTAACTCTGTCTGTCTGTCTGTTACGTTTTCACGCCTGAACCGTTGAACCAATTTTGATGAATTTTGGTAGAGATAGATTGGACCTAAGAGAAGGACATAGGCTACCTTTTGTCGCGAAAATAAAACTTGAAGGGGGAGAAATAGGGGACGAAAGTTTGTATGTTCGAACCCATCAATTCTCAAGTTAGGGATATAAAAATTCTTATTTATGCTTTTGGAAAAGAAATAAAGTGTTTTAGCGTTTTTAAAAAATCCATCAAAGCGGTACGATAGGGGATGATTTCAATTATTTTAATATCTATAGTAAAGTTTTAACCGTTAGCAGATTTTCGATATTTGTCGGAGAGATAGCTTGCATCATATGTACATAAGTAAAAGTACCCGAGACATGTTTAGAAAAGGTGCTTTTAGGTGCGGTGCGGGCATCGGGCGGAGCCTGTTACATGTATGATGCGAGGCAGGTTGCCGGCTCCCTACGCAGCGCATGTCTCCGAAGTAAATGTGAAAAATTACTGGTACACGTGTATAAAAAAAAAGTTTTTCTTCGTTTATAGAAATGTGCTTCATTCTTACTAATTTCGCATGTTCTTGTGTTAAATAACAAATTTTTCCGTTTGTATATAAAATATTGTATATAACACGTGAGTAAAGTGTCCCTTAGGATTCAATCTTCGCTCTCGACAAATAATGACAAACTTTATATACCGAGAGTTTTTTTTTTATCAGTGAACATGGGCGTATGTCATTACCATAGTTACATTTAAAATGATTGACAGTAATGCATTATCGCGTTTTTTTAAAACTGGACATAGGACGTGACATTTAGTACATCTGTCAATGTCATCAAATTGTCATACTTCAAAATGTATACAGTTAAAGAAAAGTTCAAATTGTAAATTGGAGTAATTATAACGAGTCTACAACAAGTTTCTGACTTATGTGCATTAACTTTTAATAAGCGACCCAGTCCAACAACTATAAGAAAAATTTACAATAACTACAGAACTAAAGGATGAGTCAATAAACAGCACAAGAAGAAAATCATATCAAATACTGTAGTTAATAGAAAGAAACAAGAAATTATACAATTAATTGAAAGTGACAACACCCTGTCAACAATTTTTTTTCTGAAATTAAGAATATTAGTATATAAGGCTTTAAGACAAGAACATTTAAGAGTTTTAAATATCAAAATCACCAAGAGTTATTACACAACGATATAGAACGAAGAAATATCTTTTGCGAAGATATGATGAACAAAATTAATAGTGGGGAAATATTACTGGATCGAATTTTATTTACGGATGAAGCGACATTTTATATTAATCGGAAAGTAAATTCACAAAATTTCAGGTATTGGAGTCGTCAAAATTTTCACTTATATCTGCACCAGGTATTCCCCAACGCTGGATAGGACGTGGTGGAGAAGTGGAGTGGCCTGCAATGCCACCAGATCTTGCACCAAACGATTTTTTTTTTCTTTGGGGCCATTTAAAAAATTGTATTTACAATGGTGACAAAATAAATATTGATCAATTAAAAAATAGGGGTAAAATATAATTTATATTAATTATTTCTTGCCTTAGGCTTATGTCAGAGTATAGAATTATACCATACAATTTGAACTTTTTCTTCAACTTTATACATTTTGAAATATGACAATTTGATGACATTGACATATATACTAAATGTCACGTTCTATGTCCAGTTTTAAAAAAAAAACGCGATAATACATTGCTGTCAATCATTTTAAATGTAACTCTGGTAATGACATACGCCCATGTTCACTGATAAAAAAAACTCTATTGATTGATTCACTTGTGATTAAAATGTAAGTTATAGTTGTTGCTATAGAGTTAATAATAGTTTAAAACGTCAAAATTGAATATAGCTATTAGCTAATTTGTGATTCTGTGAACGCTTTTATGTAACTTATGAACAATGACGAAACCCTCCACCTGCACTTCGCAATAATTACCGCGTTGATATCATGATAATAATAAATTTATATGTTTACAGATGAAGCACCGTACAACTGGGAAGCCAAACCAAACAAGTTTTACTACAACGTGGAGTCATCGGGCGCTTTGCGACCTGAAAATATTGTCCAAATGGGTGTAGCGGTTTTGAAAACAAAATTGTCCAATTTACAAACACAGTTGGCGCACGAAGCCAACAACGACGCACTGGCCATCTAGATGTATCATTTTTTGTTAACTCATCTTCCCTAGATACAGGGGAACTATACTCGCCGTCAAATAAATAAGGACTGATGCTCAATTTTTCCTTTCTCCCCCTGCGGTGTTGCCGCTTTGAAAATGTCGTTTGACGTTTATAAATAATTTATGAAAACTAGAAAAAAGAAAACAAATTCCATGGCCATTGCTACTAATAAACCAAAATTTTCAAATTGTAAAGAATGCAAAAACATAATAAAACATGTAAAAACAGTTTTGTGTGCATTTTTAAGTTTTGTACTCTACAATTTTTGCCATAAAATGAACAGGAGAGTAGGAAATCTAACACATTTTTTTTAAATTTGCCGGGCTATAACTAATGAACGGCAAAAGATACGTTAACGGGCGTTGCGGCAGTCGAATCTATGGACATTTCTACGTATGTACACTAATTTTTAACTTTCGTGTTTAGCTGATACAATATTACCATGCAATAAATCAAAAAATGGTACCTTGGATTTTTCAGTAGCCAGTTATAAACCAAAATATTTAAACACCCTATATTTAAATAAAAATGTATCAATTTGTACTAAATCAAACGTGCTGATTGCGAAAAAAATAGTAAAAAAATTCCCAGGATTCTAGTTTTAGAAATACAAAGTTTTTTTTTCCACTGGAAATCTAACACGTTTATTTCAATTTGCCGGGCTATAACTAATGAACGGTAAAAGATACGTTAACGGGCGTTGCGACAATCGAATCTACGGACTTTTCTACGTATGTACACATACAATATTATCATGCAATAAATCTCTATATTCAGCCTTAACCGCCACCACCTGTAGCCTGTAGCATGCATGATATAAAAATAAAGGAAGATATGACAGTAATATTATTGAAAGAAGTTCAATCAAGGTTCAAATAAACAATAAATTTTATCATCAAAAAGAAGGTACAGTTATGGGCAATAGTTTATCACCATTTTTGGCTAACTTATTCATGAGTCACTTTGAAATTGAATTTAAGAAAAATAATAAAGATTTTCCTAGAGTTTGGATTCGATATGTTGATGATATTTTTGCTATTATTAATACCGAAACTTGCGATTTAGATAACTTTTTAGCCAAATTAAATTCAGTTTTTCCATCAATTAAATTTACGATTGAAAAAGAAACCAATAAACAATTACCATTTTTGGACACACTGGTTATTAGAAACAAAACTAAATTAGAATTTGACATATATAGGAAACCTACGAATACTAATCGATTTATAACAGCTGACTCGAATCATTTTTGGCGACATAAATTAGCAGCGTTTAACTTTTTAATTAATAGACTGACCAAATTTCCGTTAAACAAAACACGTTTTGAAAATGAATTGAAATATATTAAAGAAATAGCTAAATATAATGGATTCCCGGTTAAAATTATAGATAAACTAGTCCATAAATTTAAAAATCGTCAATCCGTATTAGATTTTACAACTTTAACGCCAACTAATAATAAAAATAATAAATATATAACATTACCATTTGATAATGTCACCAAAGGTTTAAACAAAATTTTTAAAAATCAAAATTTAACGGTAACTTATAAATCAAATAACACCATTAAAACATTATTAGGTAACCCTAAAGATAAAATAGATAATAATAAAAAATCCGGTGTTTATAAAATTGACTGTAAAGATTGTAATAAAGTTTATATCGGGCAAACTAAAAGACAAATTGATACTCGGTTTAAAGAACATTTCTATCATTTAAAAAGCGGTAATCCTGATAAATCTAGCGTAGCACAACATATGTGTATTAATAATCATAAAATTGACAGTTCTAATATAAAATTATTGAAACAAGTTGATAATAATAGATATTTAGACGCACATGAGAGTTTGATAATACATAAATTTAAAGATAAATTGATGAACGCGGACCTAGGTCCCATCCCAAATTCTAAATTATATGAGTTAATATAAGACAGTTACTCTGTTTAATCTTAGTTACCCAATTAGGTATCCATTCACCCATGACTCCTGTCCCTATATAACCCGTGTTCTCTCCCTAATTCCTCAGAGCTGTTTTGACCTCTGGTATGGTTTACATACTGAGTAATCTTAACTTCTCTGTTTTTACGTTGTAGTTTCTACTGATGATGAGAACTTAGTTCTCGAAATACGTATTTAGTTTTTTAAATTTATTGTTAAGGTTAAGGGGTTTTTCTTTAGTTATAAGGTTATCTGTATGAAACTACCAGGCCTTAGAAGTTATATATACAGTTTGGTTTTATTTCACATTTCAACAATATGTCATTTATATTCTGAATGAAAGTTTTACTGCCACATACTAGAATTTGATATTTATTTTTTGAAATACTTTCCATATACATAGAAAGATCACTTTCTTCTAAGCGTTTCTCTTGAATTTGTTCCGTGTAGAGCTTCGAAAATTTTTTTGTTTGTTCAGATAAAAATATATTATATTTAAAATTCCAATAACTCGATAATTCTTTCAATTCATAACGGAAATATATATTTTCGTGATTTCGACAACAGAAGAAAAGCTTTATAAATGTTTCACAGTCTTCGTTTTGTAATATATCACGTATAATAGTCAACATTGGTGCAATGCCAGTACCTTGAGCGATCATGCCGATATTTTTGAGGTTATAATTCAGTTGGAAGTTTCCATAAGGGCCGCGCCAGTGTGTGTGTTCGCCAATCTGGAAATTTCTTATAAATTCGGACATAGCACCTCCCGGGATCAATTTAATCAGAACGTCGAAACTCAATCCATGTTTTGTATTATATAACAAAGTATACGGTTTGCTAACATATTTGTCATTTCTTTTCTCAATGCTGCGAAGAAATGCATGTTGTCCAGGTTTGAAATCCAAAATGTAATCTTTATCGTCGGCGTTTTCTTGGTTCTTTTTTAGAAATTTGAAAGTGAATAAATAAGTGTTTTCGCCGTAATTTTTAATGTCTATAAGTTCGAAAACTGAATATGTAGTTTGTGACATACAATTTATAGTATTTTTCGAACAATTAGAAGTAAAATTGGGATTAGATAAGCGAGAAAAATACAATTTTAGCTTTTCTTCGTATATATCAAGAATGCAAGGTTCACAGCCTGTACCACAGCAATCTGAAGGATCTGGTTTTTCGGGGGGTTCCATCCTCTGTAATAAACAATAAATATGAGAATATTTATTGAACAACTTCCCAATAAAAACTGAACACATCACTCAAATCCAATGATTGGTATTTTGCAATGGATATTAGAAACATTTATGACCGTATTCTGTACAAAACTAAGGCCCAATATTTTCATCTGGTTAAATTACCGGTTACATTGACTGTCGGTTATAAGAACAATGTGGCATCGAAAAATTGACACGTGAAATTTTTACAATTAAGGCTTGGTATTTTCATCTCCGGTTAAACAGCCAGTAAATTTAACTTTCAATTAAAAGAAAAACAGCATCGATATTATAGTCTAAATTGTAAAAATTACAGTGTCAATTTTTCCATGCCACATTGTTCTTATAACCAACATTTAACTTAATCAGCAGTTTAATCAGAGATGAAAATATAGGGCCTGAGGCTAAGATATCGATGTTGTGTTTTTCTTTTAACTGATAGTCAAATTAACAGGCTGTTTAACCGAAGATGAAAATACAGGTTAGTGCCCATATTCATAAACACTCGTAAAGTTTCAAAACGGTTCATTATAATTTTTGACAAATTGAATCACACTTGACAAATAAAATTTCGATTTTTTTTTCAATGTCGACTGTTTTTATTGGATAAAAATTATAACGAATCGTTTAAAATTTTACGAGTGTTTATGAATACGGGCATAGGTCCGATTTTTTCATCTCTGGTTAAACTGCCGGTTAAGTTAACTATAGGTTATAATTATAAGAACAATGTGGCATCAAAAAATTGAATTTTTACAATATAGGCTATAAAATCGATGCTGAAGTTAAATGAACAGGCGATGAAAATACCGGGCATAGTCTTATAGATACAGTTTAGTACAGTATACGGATATTAAGTACCTTTTGTTTCTTAAAATCATTATTAATTACGGTTTGTAAACGAAGCACATGATATCTCTTACTAAAAATATTGACTGATTCATGACAAAATTATTTTTACGTAACTCATAACTTTAAGGTTATGTACGCTTATATTTCATAATCTTTCCATTCAAATGGTTGTTATATTTTAAATAAATTGTTTTCTATATAATAAAATAAGTGTAATATTTTCACTTTTTTAGGTTTGATACTCAAATGTCATAAATGTTTCGTATTTTAGTGACAACCAGTGTTGCCAGTGCCAGTATTTCTCGACGCAATGTCGCCAACGGTTTATAAAAAATCGCCCAATGTCACCAACCGTTTCATAAAAAAAAAATCGCCTAAAGTAGCAGAAATTTTTGCAAGTTTATGAATAGCGAGGCATAAGATTTATCAGTACAGTTTTAATATTTATCATTGGTAAATAGCTTTTTAAAATAGATTATTTATTCTCAAATATCAACATTTTGAATTTTTTTAAATTAAAAAGTAGGCAGACGTCAGGTTCATCTATTCGTTGCGAAATGAACATTTTACGCATTAAACTGTCAGTGCTTAAAAATGTTACTTTTAAGCACTATGCTTAAAAGTATTTCATTTAGCAACGAAAATGACAATAAAAAAGTTGTTGTTATAAAACGCTAGTATAAAATGTATTCAGCACTAAGTAAGGAAAAGAAGACTCATTTTTTGTTGTACCAAATGACTTTATTTATTGTAAATATTAACAGTAACTTTTTTTATACTTATTGCAAACAGTAGTAGAAAATATAGTGTGTAACAAGTAGGAAAAGTATATTTTTCCGTACACAGCGTGTTTTTCATTTCGGTTGCGTTTCAACTAAACATCTAGTATAAAAAACCATTTTTTTACTTGTAGCTCATTAAGTAAGTTATATACAAAATCTAATAATTTTGTAACTTTTTTTTGTAAAATAAGAAGTAATTGTTGATCCATATGAAACTGATTACTATGTTCGATAGTTTTAAGCATTTTTTACTATTTATACACTATTATTTTAGGAATATCAACGCAACAATAATTTAATTTTTTGTCAACTATTTCCTTTTTTCACAACACTTTGCACTATAAACCATCAGGGCTATAATTCGAGTTTCTTTCGATAATTCTTTGTTTAATATAAATCTTCAATCAGAACATTTAATTTAGAAGTTATTTCATGGCTTTTTTCGTTAATTTTGCTTTTGAAATGATATAATTCCATATGTATTTTCAGGTTATGTTTTTGTGTAAACGGTGCATTACACATACGGCAGACAAACTGCTTCACGTTATTATTTAAATGTCTTTAAACTACTTTTCACTGTAAATAATTTATTAGTTCTCCATATTCCGTTCATTTATTCACATAATTACATTCTCTTAATATTAATTTCATTTTTATTGTCTTTACCGCATTTAACTTTCTTCTTTAATGTCCTGTAAAAGGTTATCACACATATTATATTCATAGTCACTGGTATTTTCTTCGAACGGTTCTTCTTTAATATAAACTTCTTCAAACTGGTGCATGTCTGTTTCTAAAATCGCATCATCTTCTTTTGTATTCGTGCTGTCTGTGTTCATTTGAGTGTTTGAGGAACTGCATGACTGTTCTATGTTGTCTTTGCTGCATTGTGCCTCGGTTGTGCTCTGCAATACATTTTTTAAATTATTTATTAAAGTTACATAAATGAGGTTTCATTTTCAATAAGTCCATTTTATTTGAAATCGTTACTAAAGTGCATAAAAATGATGTCATGCAAAAAAAAAATAATTGCACCTTTTTTCTGTTTAAAGGAAGAAGGATAGTCTAATTTAACGTTCAGTATGATTAAATTATTTTTTATTTACATTTTTTGTTGTATAAAATCGGTTTAGAGTATGATATGTTTAAAAAGTTGAAAAACCAACCGTATTGTGACGTCACAGGTTCCGAACCTATGTTCAAATTCATTTCAAATAGACATTTTGTATGGACACAGAACTTCTAAAAGAAATATATATATATATATATAGACTATAAATTGAGGATTACATATCTAAATATGCTATAATACATTAATACAACATCGTTTTATTCATTTTTATAAACATAATTTTCATTTGGTGTGAACACGTTACATACCAGCTGTTTCATTTTTAATTTGGGATTATACTTCGTTTCATGTAAGAAAATATTGATGAGAAGATAGGTGCAGTTTGGTTTTGTTGTTTGATTGGATAATATCGGAGTATTATGCAATCAAAAAACAAGATCAAACTGCACCTACCTTCCCGTCACTATTTTCTTATATGAAATGAAGTATAGACGCTAGAAGGTTATAAACGCACGTGAGACATTGCATATATTGGAGAATATTATTTTATTCTTTATTTTGATAAGTTAATAACATACAATATTTACTGGCAAACTTATTTCACCGACATGTTTACTTTCATAAATTTCAGGTTATCTTTAAATGTCACTTTGACGATTGAAACAGTGTGAAAATCAAAATGGTCGTTGCTGCGAACCTGTGACGTCACTTGGCAAGGGGCGAAGCGGGGGTCTAGCAGCCGTATTTTAAAGAATGACATTTTCAATTACAATTTTTTCATGATTAAAGATGATTAAAGTTATAAAAAAAAAATCGTTCATGAGCTCATTGACATTAAAAGTTCAGAAATCAGCAATAAAATAAAGTAAACCATTATACGACGATTTCATGCAAATGCAGTGTTACCAACCTTATGATAATTATTGTTCATATAAGATAAAAAAAAATATGTGCAAGAAGAACGAACTAAATAATTCCGATGAATAAGTTTGAGATAACACTATAATTTTGAGTGTTCTTTGCGATAACTTCAATGTAACATTAATGCCCGGTTTTATAAATAAAAATAATCTCGGATTTCAAAATTCGAGATTGTATTATATGTATGTATATTTAACCTATATAAAATCTTGGATTATGATTATAATCCTGGATAAAAATTTAATTCGCTTTTATAAAACCGGGCATGTCAGTATCATACTGACAGATTATATTTAAAAGTAACTTATAAAATAAATGTTTCTTTCATTTTCACAATTTTTCGATTTCAAATAAAATTTAATATGCACCCCAGCATTGAAGTTCTTTTTTATCACTCATATGGTTTATTTTCGTAATAAAAAAAATTGATTAATAAAGTATGTTTTTTTAATACAATAAAAGTGTGAAAAAAGTGCATTTTTAACGATACGGAGTGAAATAGTGAAACGTTACGGCACTTTTTTCACACTTTTATCGCAGACGTAAAAAAATATTTGCATGCAACTTGAGTAAAAAGTGTCTTATTTCACTCATAGGATTTGATGAACTCACCTGCGGCTCGTTCAGTCAAACTTTCCTATTCGTGAAATAAGAAATAAGACTATACTTTTTACACTTGTTGTATAAATACCTATTTTCAAATTAAGTTTTTCTAAGTAACAATGTAGAATTTTTCTTTACTGGTTTTTATCGAGAAAAAACGTTTTTTTTTTTTCATTGAGTACATGAAAAAATATATGATTTTATATTTGAAATTTTGGAACACCACTTACGCTGGTAGAAGAAGAAGGTAATAATGTAGTTTCTATATCTGCATCAGTTGAAATATTTTCGGTACTGCTCCTGGGTAATATGAGTCTCAAATTGTTCGTCGCAGGCGATATAACTGGCTGAATAATATTTAATACGGGCACTGGTTGAATAATAAATATAATTGGGCACATTTTCGTATTTGTTTTCTCTTCAAGCTGCAATTAGTAAACAATTAATTTTTATTATTTATTTTTTTCAATAGTTACAAGTGGCACTATATTTTCTTCGTAAATTTCCAATGAAATATTAATTAACTTCTGTCGCACTCTTGGAATATGAAAATAAAGAATGCGCACATGATGTATGTATGTATATATATATAGTGGAGGACCCAATTGGGTTTCTTAACGACCATAACGCAAACTATAAATAAAATATAATTTTAAAACGGGTCATAGGACTATAACAGAGAAAAACAGTTTTTTAGACGCCAAAAGTTTCTATATTAATTTATTGAAAAAAGAATTACTGCATATTATAAAGAAAAAAAATTCTGTTTCATATAAAGCCAAAAAATAAATTTTAAAATTTGCACAATTAAGAAAAAATATCATTAGCTGTGAAACTGACAGAAACAAAACAAAACAAAACAATTGTTCACTTAAAACGCTCATTAATAAACGTTTCTTGCACATTATTTGTTAAATTATTATTTTCGTTCATTAAGAAGAAATCATGGATAATTTGTCTCATGAAGAAAAATTACAAATTATTAAATGGTTTTAATTGTTGCAGTTTTTCTCGTTTCTTATAACTTATTTCTTATTACATATAGATCATCTTTAATTTGTAAATATCTATTACAATAAATAATAATTGTTTCTTAAATAAATATCCTAGTATTTTCTTTATTTTATGTTATTTGTATTAGTTCATAAATTAATAACTTTAATCTTTAATGGGCTACTTGCGTACCTTTTTTTATTTCATATTTTTGAAGAGCAGGTAAAAACTTGCTACCCCTATTTTTTCTTTTGACCAAATTTTTATTAATTAGCCAGAAAAAAAATAATGAAATTTGATTATTTGAATTACCGCCATGTATGACGTAGAATTACCCCGCACCAATGAGTGGTCGTAAAGCCATAGCGTTTGTTTGTACGGGTAATGTAGACCTCCTTTTTGATGTTTCAACAATAGTTTGGAGGTTAGTATTTTAGTTTGTCTTTTTCGTATCGATATTTTAAATTACATGTAACTACCTATGTATTTGAGAGCTAAGAGAGAGAAAAATGTCAAATTCAAATTTTCTCGCACGCAATGCCATCTATAAGTTACATTCTTCAACATGGTCCTCTTCTTCAATTAAATATAATGACGTATATTTTTACCTCCCGCTATCCTTGGTAAGGGAGGTATAGGGATCGTGCTAAAAATCACATATCGAGATTTTAGTAAATGACCACGTTTTAAGGTCCCTAGAATCCAATTTTAACATTTTCACGATTATTTCTGTATGTGTGTGTCTGTATGTGTGTGTATGAGTACGAATTTTGTTTGCACTCTAACTCAAATACTATCATTCAGAAAATTCTGAAACCTTGTATTTCTACCCTATTCTAATAGGAATAGAAGCCATTAGATTTTGGTGTAAATCGGATAAACGGAAATGGCACTTTACTTGAAGCTCATAATGGTTTTTCTTCAAAAAATACCATTAAATGCCATTTTTTCGCATTTAACGTCATTGGAAAATTATAGATTATTGAATTTTGTACAGGTATACATTAATACTTTTTCTATATATTTTACAGATTAATTTAAAAATCATTTTTCTTTTTTTAATCTCGAAGCCTAAGATAAACACAATTCTTTGTTACACAGTTTATTTTTCAAATGTAACTGACAGGTAAACGTCATTGTCAAAAAACTAATCACTTCAAATTAATAATAGTGACATATTAAATAATAAAGAAAATCGTAAATAAAGCAATAGTTATATGCAATGGAACATAATATAGTTTGAAGCATTACTAAATACGTAGGTATGTATTTAAATTAATAAAAATTAAATAGCGGGAGGTTTTGTGTTGGCCACATCAGATTTTTATATATGTTTTCAACATAACATTACGTATATAGTGATAGAAATCGGATTTTAAGTACCACGCACGTAGCCCATTGTCCACTGTCATGTTAGTAAAAAAGACAATGTTTTGTTTCTGTCAGTTTCACGGCTAATGATATTTTTTCTATATTGTACAAATTTCTAAATTTATTTTCTGGCTTTACATGAAACAGAAATGTAATGTGTTTGGTATTAAAAAAAATGTTATATTTTTTCTTTATAATAGGCACCAATTAATTTTTCAATAAATTAATATAGAAACTTTTGGCATCCAAAAAACTGCTTTTCTTTGTTATAGCCCTATGACCCGTTTTAAAATTTACACGCTGTATACTAATCCCAAATATAGCTTTAATTCATAATAATTTCATTTACCTGCACTGTTGTACTAGTAGTTGTAGAAGAAGACACGAAAAGTGTATTTTCTTGATCAGTTTCTAAATGTGACTTGTCTAACGAAGACTCTACTGAATTCGATGCTGGTGGGCAAATAATATTCTTGTGTGAGTCGACATCTGGTTTTATGAGTTTAAATTTTCTTGTTATTTTGTATTTCACATATTTTTTCGAGTCTTGTTCATCCTGCAATTAGAAAGGAATTTCAGGGTGATCACGCGAAAAAGAACTAGCAAATATTTGTGTTATTAAGGGAGATACGGATTTTTCTCAAAAATTGTTGGAATTAAACAATTTAAAATATCACCAGGAGTGTGAATTTTACTTGGCGAGTTAAATAAATCACATGAAATTTGAAACTCAGTAAATTTGGAATAAAAAATAATGACATTTGACATCTACAGTGTGTCCCATTTAGAAGTGCCACCATTGGGATCTCGAGAACTATAAGAGCTACGATGTCGGAAATGGAACTTTTTGTGCGCCTTCATGAGGCCATCTCAGATGTGCTTTTGTTTTTCCAAAAATTTTCATAGGGCACTAGATAATGACGAAAAACTGATTATTGTTGATTTTTTCTTTTTCAAATAACTTCTAAACTATTGGTAATTGAGACAAACGTTTCAAATATAAAAGATAGATATTTTTATTATCTAACCAGTGGCGTACTAAATAATTTTTTATATCCATAAATTTTCGAGATATAACACAAACTTATATTTTTTTAAATGGAACCCATATCTGATTTTAGTCTCAAAAAAATAACTTTTTTTTCTCTTTTCAATGTTGTAAGGGTTATTATGTTTTATATTTGTTTTGTCTTCAAAATTATTATTTTTCCTTATTTTGTATTAAATTTACAATTATTTTGAAAATATTAGTAGATTTCTATTTAGAAATACTACTTGTATTTAAATAATTTATTTCGTTCGAAAAATTTGCTCAAAACTCGTATCAAATTAATTTTTATAATATTTTGTATCAGGTCGCTCTTGGCACATTATAGTGTAATTTGTAATTATAAGTCTAGAATAAAAATATTAAGTAATAAAGGCATAAAATAAATGATATCAATGAAATACAATATAATTACTAAAAATAATAATTTTTTTTTGAGAAATAATAAGAAAATTCACAAAAATAAAGAAAAAAATTAAATTTTAGGAGCAAAACAAATATAAAATATAATAACCCTTACATCATTGAAAAGAGAAAAAAATAGTTATTTTTTGAGACTAAACTCAGATATGGGTTCCATTTAAAAAAATATAAGTTTGTGTTGTATCTCGAAAATTTATGGATATAAAAATTTATTTTCTAGGCCACTGGTTAGTTAATAAAAATATCTATCTTTTATATTTGAAACGTTTTTCTCAATTACTAATAGTTTAGAAGTTATTTACAAAAGAAAAAATCAACAATATTCAGTTTTTCGTCATTATCTAGTGCCCTATGAGAATATTTGGAAAAACAAAAGCACATCTGAGATGGCCTCCTAAACGCGCACAAAAAGTTCCATTTAACCGTCATCGTATCTCTTTTAGTTCTCGAGATCCCAATGGTGGCACTTCTAAATGAGACACACTGTATACATAATACACATAATTACTAGCTGTCATTCTGTCACGGGCCCCCATATCTGCTTGTTAAGAAAGACCAACAAAGTCACATGACTGCTCGCGCCTTATAAATTAGTATCCCATGTAAACGTAGTAGTACATGAAGTCATTACTTTAGGGATATTTTTTGATGACGTAAATCTTCTGCCATTTCATTTCTACCATAGCTGTCAGGCCTCTGCTCTGACATAAACTATTTGTATTTATTGTAAAAATGTCATGGCAATAGTATTTTCCGCCTTTACCTGTCAATGCAAACTGTAGAATAAAAAGATCCCTAGAATTGTATTGCCAACTGATGGGTGTAGTCTGTAAAGCATCCGTTAAAACTTAAAGGCCGTTGTAGTAATTAACGTATCAAGGGTGTTATAAGGACAATAACGCCTAAGGTCAACAGTGTACTCTCCGAGGGCCTCTGGCCCGAGGCGAGTACGTTGACAGAAGGCATTATTGTCGTTTAACACCCGTGGTGCCTTCAACGTTTTATGTCTTACTAGAAATTCTTAATAAACATTTTGTCTGACTAGAATTTATCAAACAAAAATAATAAATCACAAAATTTTAATACAACTTACAAAGTAGCCTGTGAATGCGGTATCTAGGTAATATTTTGTCTCTGTAAACAAAGCATTTTTTCAAACAAAAAATATATTTCTTGTGGTATTTTTCTGTCAATATTGACGAGCAATGTTATTGCTAAGAATAAGAAGTATGCTGTTTTGTATTTGTGATGAAACAAATATGATTATAAACGACTACAATTCACAATGCTTCTTAACCTTAACTGCACTTTATGTTAGTATCAGTATTATTAACCTCAGTTTGTTGTCAACTTTACCATAGCAACTTAATACGCCCTAGGGTATTATTTACTCAATAACGGATCTAATGTTGAGGTTGTTATAAAACAATAACATACTAGTAAGACATAAAATTTTTAACGGCTGCTAAAATTATTTTTCTATTCTGTAACTACATTTCCGTTAAAATTATTTTCGTATTCTGTAACTACATTTCCGTTAAATTTTGACATTTAACAGCTTGTTAAGAGTACATGTTAATTTTTTTAATTTGTATATTTGAATAAAACAACTAATATGAATTTAAATAATTTAATTCACTCTTCCAGATCGAACCTTTTTAAAGTTGTTCAGATTAGATAAAATAATCACTTTATTTGTCATCCAACACTTTGAAATACATATGCCTCCAAACGTAAGAAATACTGCTATATCAAATTTTCTCAAAATTTTAGTAACTTCACATTTTTATAGACATGGTCTTTGAGCATATACTGAGTAGAGGCCGTCTTATAGTATGTGTTGTGATCGGAACATATGCGCCTGGGGGGATTGCGGGGACGGAAGTCCTGGTGTATTGCGGGCTGCGTATTATCTTAATATTTGTATACAGTTGCTGTTTTTGAAATATGAAAATCTTTATTTCCAATAAATTTCAGCCACTTTTCTCTAACATTAAACCTAAATTTATATTTTGTTTATTATATTATTATATTTAAAAAAAATCACAATTACTTACACATGAAACGAAAATTCGGTCCTCTCTTTGCAATTTGGCACAACACAGTATAAAACCATAATTGCGGTATGAAAAAAGGTAACAAAATCAAAATTTAAATATTCCGAAATATATGCTAAAAATGACAAGTGACATATAACATAACAAAATGATGCCCGCAATACACCGTGACTTCCAGCCCCGCAAAATCCCCCCTTCGGTATATCTTCCGATCACAACTTGCTATGCTTTGGTATAGGAAATTACTTCTCTAGTTATACTCGCCGTCAAATGATTATGGACTGATGTTCAACTTTTATCCCTTTCCGCACCCTGTCCCTTGCCCAGCGGTGTTGCCGCTTGACATGAACACGACCAGGAATGAATGTAAATGTCATATAATACATTTAGAATTAAAAATTTTAATACATCGTAAATGAAGAAAATATAACAAATAAGTAAGGTAAGACAGTAATAAAAAAATTATATTGTTTTCCTAAACGTTTTTTATAGGACTACTTAATTCATGAGTTTCACTCATTTTCTTTTCAAAGGTTTAAATATAATGCAATTTATAGGATTAGGAATAAAAAGCGCACGCAAGTACTAACGAAAATGTCAGAATATAAAATGACATTGACAGATTACAGATATTTGTACAGGTAGACACTTAAAAAATTTGTCATCAGTGTAGAAATCTCCAGTCCATAATTATTTGACCACAAGTATAGTATATGCTCGAAGGACATGGTAGCTGTCAACTAGATAGTGGACATGGTTATAATTTTGCATTAAGTGAACCTTCTATAAGACGTGCTATTAATTCAGTCATCAATATTATTAGTCAATTTTTATTTCAAAATTGCATTATACGTGTGTCCCATTTAGAGGTGCCACCATTGGGATCTCGAGAACTATAAGAGATACGATGTCGGTTAAATGGAACTTTGTGTGCGCCTTTGGGAGCAGTGGCGGCTCGTGCTATAGGGCACAAGGGCGCAGCCCTACCAAATAAAAAGACAAGAAAAAAAGAAATAAGCGAGTACATTTACATTTTAAAAATACATTAATTATTATTTATTTACTTTCATTATTATGCAATTCTTACTACACCGCCGATAGCTAGATAGCCTATATACTGACGTGTGCACGTACCGATATGCTGCTAGAAGCTAGGGCACAAATGTTTCTGCCCCGGTCTCCCACTATTTTTACTCGAATTTTGACCAATAGCAGCGAAGCGCGCGAAGCTGCATATGACTGCATTAAGCCTGTTCCGGGCACAGCCCAATTTAAACGAAGATGTCCGAGTATGTCCGGCATTTTCCGAGGTAATCTGTTATTGTTGAATTGTAATCGTCTAGTACTCATTTAATTACGAAGATGGCTTCTGTATCTTAAAGATTAAATAATTTAATATACTCTTTTTACTTTTTTAAATATTTGTGCCCTACCATACAAAGATATCACCAGCCGCCACTGTTTGGGAGGCCATCTCAGATATGCTTTTGTTTTTCCAAAAATTCTCATAGGGCACTAGATAATGACGAAAAACTGAATATTATTGATTTTTATCTTTTTCAAATAACTTCTAAACTATTAGTAATTGAGAAAAACGTTTCAAATACAAAAGATATATATTTTTATTAACTAACCAGTGGCGTACGAAATAAATTTTTATATCCGTATATTTTCGAGATGTAACACAAACTTATATTTTTTTAAATAGAACCCATATCTGATTTTAGTCTCAAAAAAATCCATATTTTTTTCTCTTTTCAACGATGTAAATATTATTATGTTTTATATTTGTTTTGCCTTCAAATTTATTATTTTTTCCGTATTTTGTATTAAATTTATAATTATTTTGAAAATATTGGTAGATTTCTATTTAGAAATACTCCTTGTATTTAAATAATTTATTTCGTTAGAAAATTTTGCTCAAAGCTCGTATCAAACTAATTTTTATAATATTTTGTATCTGGTCGCCCTTGGCACTTAGTGTAATTTGTAATTATGAGTCTAGAATGAAAATATTAAGTAATAAAGGCATAAAACAAATTATTTCGATGAAATACAATATAATTAATAAAAATAATAATGTTTTTTTGGGAAATAATAAGAAAGTTCAGGAAAATAAAGAGAAAAATTAAATTTTAGGAGCAAAACAAATATAAAATATAATAACCCTTACGCCTTACATCATTGAAAAGAAAAAAAAATAATAATTTTTTTGTGACTGAAATCAGATATGGGTTCCATTTAAAAAAATATAAGTTCGTGTTATATCTCGAAAATTTACGGATATAAAAATTTATTTCATACGCCACTGGTTAACTAATAAAAATATCTATCTTTTATATTTGAAACGTTTTTCTTAATTACTAATAGTTTAGACGTTAATTGAAAAAGAAAAAATCAACAATATCCAGTTTTTCGTCATTATATAGTGCCCTATGAGAATTTTTGGAAAAACAAAAACACGTCTGAGAAGGCCTCCCAAAGGCGCACAAAAAGTTCCATTTAACCGACATCGTATCTCTTATAGTTCTCGAGATCCCAATGGTGGCACCTGTAAATGGGACACACTGTATTTCCGCTAACAGTGGAGACTAAAATATTAAAACAAAATAGATTTTTAGAAAAAATTAATTTCCCAAAATGTATAGGTGTAATAGACTGTACTCATGTATCCATAATAGCACTGCCTGCAGAACATCCTGTGCATCCAGCTATGCCATATTTAAATGGAAAGGGGCACTATTATACCCAAATCGGTCAAGCAGCCAATGCACGTCATCACTTAGTGTAAAAACCTTAATGCATTAAAATCACTAATAGTGAAAAATGAAATAAAATTTCAATCATTTTTAACCGTCAAAAAGTATATGGCCTTATATAATTATTTTGAAGATGAATAGTAGAGTTCATTACTTATCGTATATGACATGAATAACATAAATAATGTACATCAACGTCATATTATTCGTTTAATTGTTGCTGTAGTTGGCAACATTGATAATTTGCATGTTTATACGGTCAAAGTTATTATTTGACAATTTGAAAAATATTTGCATCGTGTTTGAAACATTTTTGTGCGTTGTAAAGGCCTATTTATAATAAAGTAATGGTAAACGCAACGCAACGACGCAACTTGACCGTTAAAGCAAACACAAAATCTGTGAATCGCCCAAAGGTAGCACTTCTAATCAATCAGAAGAATTCGGTATATTTCTTTGAAATTCGCCATTTATTGCTTTTATATGGCATACATAAGTATAAATAAGGTTAGTATTATAAAATAATTTAAATAGAAATGGACAGTGACTAAAATAATATTTACTTTGTAGACGTGACAGTTCATTAGCATGTCGATAATACAGATTGCAATCTGTATAACTCCTTTCATAAATATTCTAAAACCTCTGTAAACGTAGCAGTACATGATGTCACACATCTAGTTTCTTTTATTCAATTTTTATTAATGACGTGCATTGGCTGCTTGAATGATTTGGGTATAACATAAGTACATGTTACTTATTGCTTTGTATTGTATGAGTACAATACAATAAGTAGCATGAGCTTACTACGTTCAATATTATCTGATTTGTCAATAGACGCAATTTTGATAAGTCAATAGCCTGAAGTTCACGTGCGCATACTATATCTAACCGTTAATGATAATTAATTTTGTCGTCTGTCTCGGTTATAACAATGTAGAAGAAAACTTAGAAGATAATGAAAATATTTTAGCGCAACTCGCACCCCAAGGTCGCAACTGGAACCAACAAGAAAGAAATATTAGAAATCAAATAACTAATATTTATTTTCAATAAATAGCACATCTATCCAACATACATTTCATTATTATTACATAGAAGTATTTAAAATTAATGAAAATTATAATAAATGAATAAAAAATATTATTTTTCAATTTTCTCTGCCAGAACTCGAATGGCTGCAGCCAATTCCCTTATCGAACTTGCCAAGTTGTTATTAGATTCAGCTAAATTGTTGTTAGATTCGCTAATTTTTTCATTATTTTCTTGCTGCACATTAATCAAAGATTCTAATGTTGATCGGGTATTACGGGGACAAATATTTTTTCTTAAAAATTTTCTTTTTTTCTTTATGGGTTCCTGTCCGGAAGATTCATTTTCAATACAACCAAAATTTTGTTTATGTTCCTCAACAAAAGTAATATTTTCTTCAATATCAGGTTGCAGAGACGTTTGCGGCAAATCCAAAACAACCTTATAAAATTTAAATACACATTATTTTACAATTAAAAGAAAACTCAATGAAATTGAATTTACATTGTTTTCCAACAATCCTGGTTCAACAATATTTTGTATTCCAGTTTTGCTGTCTGGTGTCATTAGGGCTAATATACGTTCCTCAATATTAGTTAATTCTTTATTTTTCTTTGGACCTCCTCCAGTGCCATTCAAATCAAATTTATTTTCTATGGCTTTTCGTTTGAGGTTGGTTTTAAATTCTGAGAAAACCTGCTCACAAAACATACAAGTACAATACAATACGTATTAATAAAAATATAGAACCGTATTCTGACATCTTGAAGTAGCGCTACTTCCGAAAAATCGCTACTTCAACTGTCAAATGACAACTTTAATATTAAAAATAAGAGAAATAAAAATAAATTAAATTATAAATGCCACTTATTTCAAATATTATGGGTTTAATTTACAAAAATATGAAACCTATTCTTATCTATTCATAAAATAAAATTAATAGGCATTTACGAAAATTCTACCGGTGAACTGTTACCGGTATATACCGGTAAACAGTTGTTCATCAGGTTACAGCTACCGGGATAGATATTTTAAGAACGCAAGTGGTAAACAGGGTAGATTTATAACCTATGAAAAGCAGTTAAAAGATGACACAGATTTGAAATTTGATGCAGTTAAACGTTATCTCGTCTCATTTTTTGTATTATTATAATTTACTTCTGAAACCTACTTTCGATTCCAATTTCGTTTGGCATCTCTACCTTTTTTGAGGTTAGATTCTTCATTTACCGCATTTACCGGCTGAATTACTCGATCCACAATAGGCCCATAAACCATTTATTAAAAATATTTTTAAATTAAAGATCGTTTAATTTTGAAGCAGTTCGTGGTATCAAAAAGTCATAATGGGCTACTTGCGTGGTACTGAAAATCTGATTTCTATCACTAAATACGTAGTGTTATGTTGAAAAAATATATAAAAATTAAATTTTATTTTTAAAAAAATATTTGTTTTTTAGTAAATTAAGAAAGAAAATTTTCTGTGACGTCATTATATTGAATTGGAACTGTAACGTATAGATGGCATTGCGTGCGAGAATCTTTTAATTTGAATTTGACATTAGTTCATTTTTCTCTCTCTCTGGGCTCTCAAATATATTAATTACTTCACAAATAAACACATAGGTAATTACATGTAATTTAAAATATCGATACCAAAAAGACAAGCTAAAATACTAACCTCCAAACTATTGTTGAAACGTCAAACATGAGATTTACATTACCCGTACAAACAAACGCTATGGCTTTACGACCATTCATTGGTGAGGCGTAATTCTACGTCATACATGGCGGGAATTCAAATAATCAAATTTAATTATTTTTTTTCTAGCTAATGGGGTCCTATACCATTTTTCTTTTATTTTTTTTCTGTAAGAAGAGGATAAAATAAGAATTTTAGTGCAAACGCGACTTAAAAATTTTACGTAATAAGCGAGATATGAATTTTTAAAGTATAAGAATTTGTGCGTGACGTAGCAGGTACTAACAAGTGATCGACAAACAATGGGACAAACTGTTAGTTATAGAGTGAACAATTTTTTTCTTGTTTGCATAGCTGAAATGTTTGTATATAAAAACTTATACGTTATATTCATGAAGAAATTATTATTAAGTATAAATACCGTAAATAGTAAGCATTTTTTTCCTAATAAATTATAGAACATTGAAACAGTTTGACAATATTATTACATAAAGTATGACGACGGATGGCGCTAGTGTTGGCTGTTTTGAAGTTTCAATATTAATTTAATTAATATTATTATTAATTTAATTAATATTATTATTAATTTAATTAATATTGCAAATTGATTTAATTATAAATATATTATTATTGTTAATATTAGCTTTGTTCGATGAGATGTACTAGGCCCCCCTAGTGTTAACTTTCTTGCACTAACATGTTTTATGAGAAACGGGCAGCTTCTGGCAGGCTGTTCGATGACAAAAATTTTAAGAACTAGTGCTCACTTTTCTGACCTGATTCGCGAGGTAGTGTAAGAAAGTGCAGACTAGGAGTGGGGGTAGCTAAATGTTGTTCGGTAGACATTTTAATTCTATCCTATCTACACATCTGTTTATTTAACCTAAAATTTTGTTTTGCTATATAAAGAATTAATTAATATATCTGTCTGTGAATCTGATGAAGAATCAAGTGATGATTGATCTTCGTCAGAATCGTTTATTAGTTCAAACATTATGCTCTTTAAAACAGACATTTCTGCAGTCACTTCTTTGCAGCTTTATGATATGACTGTGTTTATAAACAACCTAACCTTTTACACCTTTGGCTACGCTTGGCTTGATTACTCACAACTGAGCAAACTTGCCCAAATATACACTAGTGTGTTTTATGAAACCACAAGAATTATACTGAACTAGTGTACACTACACTGCACTGCACTATTCTGCTCTGCACTTCAAGCACTTCTCATCGAACAGAGCTATTACTAGATGTTATAATTAAACAAATACATCAAACACAAAATTGTTAAATGTTTTGTTAGGTTATTGAACAACATGACATTTCATATTTTTATAAAGGTGACTCAAAGGTGACCGCAGCAGACGCGCGAATCTCCTTTTTAAAATCAGGTGACCAATCAAATTCTTAGTACCTAACGCGTCATACCCAATTAGTAATCAGCTTCAATCGCTTGTAGTTTGTGACCTAGTCAATATTTAAAGAATTTTTTTTCACTAATACTCATTAATTTATGTATATTTTCGTCTTCTTATTTAAGATAGTTAAAATATGACTATGGTATAGGACCCCATTAATAAAAATTTTGTCAAAAGAAAAAATATGGATAGCAAGTTTTTACCTGTTCTTCAAAAATATTAAATAAAAAAAAGGTACGCAAGTAGCCCATTGTTTTTTGTATAGCTGCATTTGATTATTAAACAAACCTATAGCTATCTTTCTCACACCAGTTTCTGTAGTAGGCTGCGCGAGAAAGATACCAATAGTGTGACGTTATCTGTATCCCTGGAAATAAATTCAAATATCTCGCAAAGTAATTATTAAAAAAATGTTTTTTCTATCTTAATCGTTATTTATTGAGTAGTACTTTAAGGATAAAGTGGACATTTTATTATTTTTTGTTATGGTTTATGGGCCTATTCATGGATCCGGTAGATATGGTAAATTTTCGAACACGGTAACTATTTACCACTTGTGTTTTCGAACGCAGTTGGTAGGAACAGTATCTACCGGTAGAATTTTCGTAAATGCCTAAAAAAATCGAAATAGCACTACTTCGGAAGTAGCGCTACTTCAAGAGGTGAAAATAGGGGCCATAGTACTTTGTTTGTATCTTACTTCTTTCCATTTTGCAGTGGTTTTTTCTGGGCCAATATCACCCGCATTTAATAAATTTGTTAATTCAGTCCATTTTTTTGAAAGAAATTCGAATTCTTCTGGTTTTTGAATTTTACTTTCAACCAGACATCTATTTTGCTCTATAAATTCAACCAGTAATAATATTTTTTGTTGTTTGGTCATTCTTTGTGACCGGTTAGATATTTTTAGAGACATTTTCTAGGAAGATATGACAGATTTATATTTTAAGAATGTGGCGTCGAATGTGTCAATTTTAATTAATTAATTGTCAAGGTCAAATGTTACAAAAACACAAGCGTTTTTAATATTTTGTTTCTCACGTCACACCAATTTTTAATGGCCCCTTTAAAATTATAAAAATTAACGGACCGCTAAAATTTCGTATTACCGAATAGCAAATGTGAAAAAAAATTCAACAAATTTGAACGGTCTCTAAATTTTAACGGATAAGTTACAGAATTCACCCATGAATAAGTTATTTTTGATAACTCTGTATAAGTAAAACTATGACTATGCCCGGTTGCACCGACGTTTCTTAACTTACACTTAATAAAACTGAACTTACATTAAGTATCCTTTAATTTTTATCTACTGTTGCACACATATTTTTTTTAATAACCTTAAGTTATATAAGAAAATGTTTTATTTTCAATTTCATCACACATGATCTAAAGAAGCAACTTGCTACACGGAGTGTACTTTTCGAGCTTACTATCTTTTTCTTTTCAACCCGAATACTTTCTCACTCTGCGCACGACTACTGCTTAACTGCTACGAGTCAATGGCCGCGTTCGGCACCTCTCATGGCTGCCGATATTGCCACATATACCTGTTAACTAATATATTGCGGATCCTTTGTTTTTCTTGAAGGAAACACTGTGAAATGGAAATATCATTTCTGCATAAGTCTATCTCACACAAACACCCAACCGCGAATTATGCGCATGCTTGGAAACCTTCACTACTATTGGCTAACGAAGAAATCATGATCACTTTTTGCGAATCACAGAGTTCTGTTTATTAACGACTAGCGCGAGAAATTTTAAATTTAAATTTGAGAAATTAAACTATGTACCTACTATTTATTTTGTATGTAAATTCTTGAATATAAATATTAGTAATAATAAAAAACATTGACATATTCTAGTGCTAAATTTGAATTAAATAATTTACTTTGTTGTACTGTAAAAATAATAGGAAGACAATCTGGTCAGGATTAATTTATTTAGGTGACAATAAATTACTGTATGAAACACAAAGCAAATGCTTTCGAAGTACAACTAAAAACAGAAATAAAATCAAACGTCAAAGTCAAACCATGTGCTCGCTGCATCACCAAGGCAGCGTTCCAAAACCAAGAATACCGAGTTTTGGCGTAGAGTATAATGTGTTGTGTTTTGGAACGAATGAGAGTTTTGTTGAAGTAAAAAATTGAAACTAAATTAAAAATAATTTTAAAAAACTAACAAAACTACTTATAATTACAACATTAATGTCAAGCCCGTAATAAAAGCGCTTTATGGAGCACTCTCCTCAATATAATGTGAAAGTACGCTCCATAAAAGCGCTTTTATTATAAAAGTATGCTCGTAATACACGCCAACGTATTTACTTATGTTTATTTTCAACCAAAAGCATGTTTTCTTCCTCAAGAAGGCAAATTACTTTCATATGTTGAAAATCGTGAGCATCTACGTTTGAAAATATTGTGGAGTAATTTCTATGCTCTCCTCGTTAGTAGAGTAAGTAGAACATCACTTTTGAGTAATCTCTGGCTGTTTTGGAGGTTATTAGTTTTGAAACGACTTTGAATAATTTCGTACTTTAAGAGTAGGATTTTGGAACGCAGCCTAGCCAGCGACGCTGTTAGTGTTAGCCAATAGTACTCAAGATTTCCGGGCATGCGCATAATTGCCGGTTGGGTGTTTGTGAGAGATAGACTTATGCAGAAATGAGATTTCCATTTCACAGTGTTTCCTTCACCTACTCTTATGGGAAAGATACGAGCATTAGCAATATATTAGTTAATAGGTATATGTATTGCCATAGTTCAAGCTGTACGCTACCTCTATATATTTCTTTGCCCCGAGGATGTGCCGCCGTCTGGCCGTAGACATGGTACTTTGTGCTGTTGGGAAAGTATACGCTTGTGCAGCCTCCGGATTTCTAAACAGTTAATATTAGTTAATCACGTTTACAAGTATATAAAACACAAACCAACCGTGCAGCTTCTTCGTCATAAATAACTTTGAGCGAAGTACGCTCTTGGACTGCACGCCGGACTAAGATGTTCTTGAACTGACTCCGAACGGTACTCACACGACCGTGGCCGTTGTGTGGGTGGATCACAGTTACTAACCCTTCATCGTTCACCTTAATTGTGCCACGACACATAAAATTTCTTTTTTGAGCACAATGATAGTAACTACAAAATAGAGTATGGTTATTATTAGGCGTTTTTAGAGATGCATTCGGGCCGGGCCGAGCCGGGTTTGAGATTGGATCGACTCGGCCCGAAAATAAAAATTACCGGCCCGACTCGATAAAAAAATTAGCTAGTCCGGCTCGAAAATTGACTCGAAATCGGGCCGGGCCGGGCCAAATGTTGATTTTTATGTTAAAGCGAAATGTTTAACTTTTTTCGTGTCAAACTTATAAAAAACCGCTACATTATTATAACTTTCAACATTAGTTAACATAAGTAGTTAAAAAAGAGACCCTTCTAGTGTAAGTTTGATATAAAAATTACAGACCTACGTGTATTTAACACTTTGTTTACCAAAGCCGTTCGAAAATTTAAACAACTTTTTCACAAATCTTATATAAAAAAATATAATTTACATAAGAATTATTTATCTAACTTTGTTTCTGCTCAAAAATAGTACAAGATATCATTATGGTAGGAACAAAAATCACTTTTATTTAAGTATACGAGTAATAACAATAATAATAGCAACATCACAATATAATTATTATGCTTTAATGAATAACCTTGAATTCTTGAAGTCAAATAATACATTTTTATTTATTAATATGTGAAGTTTGTTGTTATTAAATCATTTTGATCCTTTTTAACTTCATCTATTTTCATTAAAATATTAAGGAAACTGTGCATGTTTTAGTTCAATAACTAAAACATTTTTCGGACCGGCCCGAAAAGCTCGAATTTTCGGGCCGAACCAAAATCAAAAGTCCGACTCGCCTCGATTTTTGAAAATGATTAGCCCGATAAAAAATATCTTTGGCCCGGCTCAATGATCGACTCGAAATCGGGGCGGGCTTCGGGCCGGGGCGGGCCAAAGCTCGTAATCGAGTGCATCTCTAGGCGTTTTCGTAGTCAATCGGACCTATCCGTGATTTTGCCGTTTAAATTTGAGGTTACATAAAATGTTTAACTTGTTAAAATGAATTAGAAAATAGCGCTTTTTCTTCAGTTTTCATATACGACGACTCAAGTAAGACTGAAAGACCACTTGAATCATTGGTTCATATTATTTCGATCAGAAATTATTTCATATTTGTTCGTAATAACTCATAAAAACTTCACAAAGTGCGAACTGCCATAATGTTCTTCAGAACTTGCTATAGTGCTGCAATGTTTATATCAGAAACATTTAAATAAATACATTTTCTGAAACACAAATGTTTAAAATTTTAAATTTGCGTAATCTGTACTATTGACAACTCTAGAGAATCAATATGACATCTGGTGACTAAATTTTGAACTAGTGCATGACGGTAGGTACGAGCAAGTACAACATATGTATGTTAGAATACATTTTTTAAAAGTATTTCTTTTATACGAAAATGAATGTTGCAAAACGCGGTAAAACCAATATTATGTGTTGCGTATACGGGTGTCATTCGCTTATGAGTAGGGAAACTCATTTAAGTTTCCACATTTTTCCAAAAATATGTAAAAATAAAGTGACTATAACCACAAATGCAAGCATTCAACAATGGATAGATTTCAAGCTTGGAAGTATATTTTACGTTCTGGAAAACAAATTTCCAAATATATGAGAGTATGTTCGAGACATTTTAAAGACAGTGGCTTTATTTATCCAGGTAATATTATTAATAATTATATTTGAAACATATTTATGATTATTTAAATTTTTAGAAATTCCTTCTCAACGGAGAAATTTAAAAAAAATGCTGTACCATCTTTGTGACGACAGAGCACTTGTTTGAAGATGAAGACAGAGTGATATTACATTTATAATTTCTCGATACCTATCGGTAATTCCACATAATATAATGTGATTCGCATTCAGAACTTCTTCGCCTGTTTACAAGATTAATATTCTAAATAAAGTAGTAAATGAACATTATATACAATCATACCTTCAACTATATTCCCAGAATGATGAGTAGCATTTAGAAAGTCAAATATCTGAATAATACTTGCCTTCATTTTCAAGAAACACAAGTATCATATGACAGTGACAGATTGTACACCTACCGTCATGCATCCCCATATTGAAAATGCTTGCAGCGCCTCTATCGGTTATTTCAGTTGAGAATACTTTATTTCACATAAGAAAATAGTGATGGGATGATAGGTGCAGTTTGATCTTGTTTTTTGATTGGATTATACTCCGATATTATCTAATCAAACAACACGATCAAACTGCACCTATCTTCCCGTCTCTACTTTCTCACGTGAAATGTAGTTCACGCCACATAAGTTTAGCATTGCGCAATAATAAATGTATGATTCTGTACGACATACGAAGCTGTTGATATTTCTTTTTATCACAGTAGTTGCGCATTTGTCCTCAATGTGAAGTACGTCATAACTTGGATCAGTGAAGTACGTCGTAACTTGGATCAGGAAATTTTCCAACTATTATCCGACCAAGCAATATGTGCCCCTGGTTTCGACTTAGGAGGTGTGGTCTATCATTAATAGTACATTCGGAGACAGAAGTTTTCTACACAAATTTTAGCGGTTCATGTACAAAATGGATTTATTTAGAACACACATAAACATTTCTTTAAATGTCGTTTATTATATACATATTATATGTTCTCCATAATTATAATTAATTTATTAGTATGCCTACCGCCGCCGCCACTACACTTCTACTTTTATTCTGTATGTACTTACGCGTTCGCGGCAAAATTCTCAAATGTTATTGGTTGAATATTTAAGTCAGCGCGTGCCTTCCGCGTCGAGGTCAGGGGCACATATTGCTTGGTCGCACAATACTTCGTTCACACACCTAGTGTTTCAAACTGTCGAAGACAGTGTTGCCAACCGTACGGTAATTTCCGAGGTAATTTCACAAGAATTCATAAGTAGCCAAAAAATAAAATATGATTTCCATTTACAACAAAATAAAATTATTTGTATTATAAATAATTTTATAATAGATTTTATATTTATGTGTACCGCTAAAAATAAATAAATAAAATTTAGTTTACGTAAAAATCGTTAGATGGCAGCACTGGGTATAAATCAAATTGACATATTTCTGAACTACATGTACACTGAGTAATATTGCGCAATGCAAAAGTTATGTGGCGTGAACCAAACACCGATTTTTCCTTCCGTCACACTTGTTGACCGTTACGTCATAGTTTGATGTTCGTATTTTAGATATACGTATCGAAGACAGAATGTAGGAAACCATAAGTAAGACAGAGATAAACATACAATTACTTGCAATTAATGACGCAACGGTCAAGTATGAAAAATCGGTGTATATATAACCCTGCACATGGATCAGGGTTGAAAATTTTTGATCGGTTTGACTGATCGGAGTGAGTTTACGAACGAGTCAGATTAACCCGATTGACTTTACGAAAACTCCTATGTGTTAATTTATATCCAAAATATCATCAAAATAGCGTTGTTTAAATAGGGATATAAGTTCTGCCCTTTGATTGGTCAGAATGCTAACTTAGTTCACAAAAGCGAAAAAATATCACTTGTCAGCTGTCAATTGTCAAATGAAATCGACAGAATTAAGTGATTTTTATTATTTACTTAGTTTGATTTCACGAATTTAAATTATTTATTTAATGCATGTATGGTCAGCTCTCAAGCGCCATCTGCTAAACTAGACTAAAATAATAATCAATGACTAATGACTAATTAGTTTACGGTGCGATTCTGTAATTATTGTCTACTAGCTGACCCGCCCCGGCTTCGCACGGGTAAAGCTAAAATAACGATTAGCTACACGTGTACCAGTAATTTTTCACATTTACTTCGGAGACATGCGCTGCGTAGGGAGCCGGCAACCTGCCTCGCATCGTACATGTAACAGGCTCCGCCCGATCCCCGCACCGCACCTAAAAGCGCCTTTTCTAAACATGTCTCGGGTACTTTTACTTATGTACATATGATGCAAGCTATTTCTCCCGACAAATATCGAAAATCTGCTAAGGGTTAAAACTTTACTATAGATAAAAAAATAATTGAAATCATCCCCTATCGTACCGCCTTGATGGATGATTTTTTTAAAAACGCTAAAACACTTTATTTCTTACCAAAAGCATAAATAAGAATTTTTATATCCCTAACTTGAGAAATGATGGGTTCTCCATAAAAACTTTCGTCCCATATTTCACCCCCTTCAAATTTTATTTTCGCAACAAAAGGTAGCCTATGTCCTTCTCCTAGGTCCAATCTATCTCTATACCAAAATTCATCAAAATTTGTTCAACGGTTCAGGCGTGAAAACGTAACAGACAGACAGGCAGACAGAGTTACTTTCGCATTTATTATATTAGTATGGATTTAATATTAACAACTAAATAAAGAAAAAATCACAATTAATTTTTTTTATTACAATAATCAATATGGTTAACAATGATGACAATAATTTTTGTGATAGTTATTTTTATTATTGCAATCAAATTTAGTCTACTGTAGGTGAAAATTGTTGTAATCAAATAAAACTACATTGTAATTAACTGTAAAACTTTTCATTGTTGTAATCAAATTTAATCTTTTGTATTTGAACGTTTATTTGTTCTAATCAAATAAAACTACACTGTAATAAACTGTAAAAGTAATAGATGTGAGAAAGAATATGAGAAATACCTGGAAATCAAAATTTTCAATTTTGTTCTTTCCCGGAGAATTTAATTTTGATTCTGAATTATTTAAATTTCTTTTTGTTTTCAGCTAGAATCCTTTTTACTGTACTTTGTGAAATATTTATTGTAGAACCTTGCTTATGCTTTCGATTCATTTTGATTATTAAATTTTGATAATTCAATTTTTTCACGAAAGTTTTATCTTGCGCTACACGCCAATGACAAAAATTTCATTGTCCAATTAACCAAATAATTACTCATCATGCGTCAGTGACGTTCAATTCATTATTCACTCGTGCAACTGTACTAATAGAGCGGTACAAACTTTCATCCCTATTTCACCCCTTTAAGTTTTATTTTCGCGATAAAAAGTAGCCTATGTCCGTCTCCAAAGTCCAATCTATCTCTATACCAAAATTCATCAAAATTGGTTCAGCGGTTTAGGCGTGAAAACGTAACAGACAGACAGACAGACAGACAGACAGACAGTTACTTTCGCATTTATTATATTAGTATGGATAACACTGTAGAACTGTAACTCTCAACAAAAGCGCATCATTTTTTAATGTCAAACGATAATAAATGTATTAGTAAACAAAAATTGTTGAGATTTTGTTCCCTTTTACATTTCTATGGCGTTACAGAAAATTACAGAATTGCACTGTTAGTCATTCTGCGCAAACCAATGATTACATTTCATTTCACGTAGAAAAATAGCAGATGGTGTTTGCGAACCGATCGTTTTTACATACATTACATAAATAATTTTAGTTCGTCCAATCAAATAAATTTATGAACAAATTCTATAATTATTTAGCAAAAGGAGACTACTTCATTTACGCATGTCGTCAAGAATAATACACTTGTTATTGCGCAATGACTTTCTTACGTGAAGAATACTAACTAACTGCAATGCTCATTACGTTTTTCAATCGACGCACAAAATTACAAAAAAATGATTCGCATTACACACCCCGAGATTTAAGGGAACTTTTCACCGGGGTTTGTATACTATTTTATTCACAATTGGTAATTAATTTTTTTTAAATCCTCAACAGGATTAAATCTTAGTTCCCAATTACTGAGTAGGTTCACATACACAAACATCCATGCCTTAGTGGGATTCGAACCCAGAACCCCAAGCGCACTCATTAGAGGCGTAAATAATAACCTAACATAAATAAACGAATGGTCTGAGCTTGTTCATTTGTCTCATGAATCTAAAAACTGTCAGTGTCAGTTTGATTTCTAACCTTACATTTTGATTTCATATTTATCTACACTTATTTACAATTTTATTCGTTTCTTTACATATAAAATATAAATAAGCTTTGTTTACATGTAAATATCCATAACTGATGGAATGGGAAAGCCCTGAAGCTGGAATATGGTAGCATTCCGCCTTGGAATATGAGGTTAAGAATAACAAACTTTTCAACTTTTTAAAAGCCAAAAATCGTCATATTACTAACCGATTGTGAATAAAATATATTAATATGTACTTGATAACTTTTATTTTTTCGAAAAATTGCAGTTAATGCCCAGTTGCACCGCTGACACTTAAATTTTAAGCTAAACTTAAACAAAAAAATGCAAATCGAACTTTTCACAGCAATTACTCATTTGACATTTCGTTTCGATAGGATATTGTCAATTTAAGGAATATTTAAATTTAGGCGCCAGTCGTGCAACCGGGCATAAATGAACCATATAAATAATCAAACATGCATTTAAACAATAATTAAATTAATTTAAATAATGTACATACATGAAATCTTTGTGCCTCTTATTTCTAATGTATCTTTCCCCTTCGATATCCATATTTTCGTGAAGAAATAATAAAACAATACCTAACCTATTAATATAAATCCACTAATACACAACACTACACCACAACAATCTGACAGCAAACTTTCAAGCCAAAAAAAGTGTGATAATAAAAAGCAAGAAACTAAAATATCTTTATCTCTGGCTCAGTGTTGCCAATCTCCTGAGATTAAAGTATTGGGCTTCCAAATTATCAAGAGATGGCGCTGACGTCAAACGTCAAAATTCAAACGAATGGTACATTTTTCGCTGGCTTCCATAAGAGTACAATTGGTGTGAGACTAATTTTCCTAGTTTTTAATTTAATTTGAGATGTAGTACAGTGTTTTTTTTGTTAATTTCGGTAGAATTGAGTTTGATCTTTCATGAAGTAACATTTTAGTGATAGTTTTAATAATATTTTAGTTAATAGGGTTAATTTTAGTAAGTAGTTGTAGGTTAAGAGTATTTTAGTCATATTTTAATTAACATTATATTGGTTTTTTTAATAAAAAAATATTTTATTTCCTTTATTTAGATTATATTTCATTGCTGTAGTTGTACATATATTAATTTCTATCTACATAACCTTACTTTTATTTAATTGTTTTTGTTTACATGTACACTTCACTCAGTTCAGAAATCTGCCACCAGTGGCGCATTTTAATTTTGGAAGCCCAATAGAGTATAGGCCGTGAGTTCTGCCGCTAGGTGTCTCACTAAATGTTAACAAACATGGCGATGGCGCCCACGTGGAGATAAAAATGACTTATAAATTATAAATTACTATGACTGGTAGTATTTACTCATAATAAGGGGTGATTAAGCTACGACTAAAATAATAAATTCAGTTGTTTTTTAATCACTCGCCAATTTATTTTTAAATGGTAGCCATTGTAATTACTTAGTTAGGTGACTAAAATTTTGAGTAAATACTACCGAACTAGCAGACAGAGTGAGACCGTTACGTGAGGGAGAAGTAGTTTTCTTGTCTGGACATATAGTTAAATGTGGCATTAAAAATAATTCTGATATTGTGTTGTACGTAGTACAAACTTCGACAATTAGTAAGAAGCCCCGTTGCGTACATATAAAATTGAAAGACAATGTACAGAAATGGCGTTGTAAATGTTGTGTAAAGCAGGAGAAGGAGGGTAAGTACTGTAAGCATGTGGTAGTGACTCTTTTATGTGCAAATAAGTAAATGCAAATACAGGGTGTTAAAAAATAAGTGTCACAAATTATGAGGGCATATAGTACTGACCAAAATGAGTAAAAAAAGTTTTATCAACATGGGTCCGATCTTCAATAGTTTCCGAGATATAAGGCAGTGAAAAATGAGATATTTCGGGGTTTACCTCTGCTATCTCGGAAACTATAAGAGTTACGATTTTGATTAAATGAGACTTTTTGTTTACCTTTCAAAGGTCATCTTAGATGAGTTTTTGTTTTCCAAAAAAAAAATCGAATAATTCTACTAAGACAAATGTGGCGATCTCGGCCAATATTTAGTTTTCAAATAATTTCGTAACTATTAGAAAGTCAAAAAATGTTTTTTATAAAATTTTATTGTTTTTTATGGTCCATTTACTAAAATAGACAAAATTTTCTTCAGTCACTATCTTTATCTGTTTTTCTTCGATTCTAATACAAAATGGCTTCTTTCTCAAAAACAGTTGAAGATCGGACCAATGTTGATTAAGCTTTTTTACTCATTTTGGTCAGTACTATATGCCCTCATAATTTGTAACACATTTTTTAACACCCTGTATATATATATATATATATATACAGTGTGTCCCATTTAGAAGTGCCACCATTGGGATCTTGAGAACTATAAGAGATACGATGACGGTTAAATGGAACTTTTTGTGCGCGTTTGGGAGGCCATCTCAGACGTGCTTTTGTTTTTCCAAAAATTCTTATAGGGCACTAGATAATGACGAAAAACTGAATATTGTTGATATTTTCTTTTTCAAATAACTTCTAACTATTAATAATTGAGAAAAAAGTTTCAAATATAAAAGATAGATATTTTTATTAACTAATCAGTGGCGTACGAAATAAATTTTTATATCCGTAAATTTTCGAGATATAACACAAACTTATATTTTTTTAAATGGAACCAATATGTTATTTTAGTCTCAAAAAAATAATTATTTTTTTCTCTTTTCAATGATGTAAGGGTTATTATGTTTTATATTTGTTTTGCTCCTAAAATTTTATTTTTTTCTTTATTTTTGTGAATTTTCTTATTATTTCTCAAAAAAAATATTATTTTTATTAATTATATTGTATTTGATCGATATAATTTATTTTATGCCTTTATTACTTAATATTTTTATTCTAGACTCATAATTACAAATTACACTATAATGTGCCAAGGGCGACCTGATACAAAATATTATAAAAATTAATTTGATACGAGTTTTGAGCAAATTTTTCTAACGAAATAAATTATTTAAATACAAAGAGTATTTCTAAATAGAAATCTACCAATATTTTCAAAATAATTGTAAATTTAATACAAAATAAGGAAAAAAATAATAATTTTGAAGGCAAAACAAATATAAAACATAATAACTCTTACAACATTGAAAAGAGAAAAAAATAGTTAATTTTTTGAGACTAAAATCAGATATGGGTTCCATTTAAAAAAATATAAGTTTGTATTATATATCGAAAATTTATGGATATAAAAATTTGTTTCGTACGCCACTGGTTACTTAATAAAATTATCTATCTTTTATATTTGAAACGTTTTTCTCAATTACCAATAGTTTAGAAGTTATTTGAAAAAGAAAAAATCAACCATAATCAGTTTTTCGTCATTATCTAGTGCCCTATGAGAATTTTTGGAAAAACAAAAGCACATCTGAGATGTCCTCCCAAAGGCGCACAAAAAGTTCCATTTAACCGACATCGTATCTCTTATAGTTCTCGAGATCCCAATGGTGGCACTTCTAAATGGGACACACTGTATATATATATATATATATATATATATATATATATATATATATATATATATATATATATATATATATATATATATATATATATATATCTATAAAAATGATGAACAATTAATAACATTTGATTCTTCTAGAAATGAATTAGTAACGAGGATACTTCTCTAAGGAATAATTCCTTTCTTCAAGATCAAGACCCAGGGACGAAGCCAGGACATTTTTGTAGGGTGGGCCAGCAGCGGGCCATAACATATTTAGGTGGGCCACTAATCAGAAAGTTTTGTACTGCTACTTACCTTTTTCATTAGAACACAAATAACCAAAATACTATAACAGATATTAATTTGTAAGATTAAGTTTATTTAACATTTTTAAATCCGAATAATAGTATTCAAATAATAATGCGCTTTAAATATATTCTAATATCACTTTGTAAGTTGATAAAAAATTCAAATAATAAAGTATACAGGTACAAAGTTATGGTAAATAAATTAAAGAAGTTTTGTTTATTTGATTAAAAAAAAATCTTCACCGGTTCGAAATAAAACGAACTTAAGGGTGTGTTAAAAAATCTGCACAAAATTTTGTTTATTAATACTAATTAAAACGTAATAATATGTGGAGCAACAAGCATTTTGTATTAAAGTTTACATTCTTCTAGTGTGAACTAGAGTGCCTCAATTACTACAGTGACGACAAACGATGTAAGCCGCCATGTTTTTACTAAATTAACATAGGTGGTATATGAAATTTACAGATTATATTTACTTGTTTAATGTTTAAATTTATTAGATTTTTATTTTTCCCATTTTCAATAATTTGTTTATATATAAATGTATCATCACCACGACATATTAACCAATGGGGGAATTCATGATTTTTTTTATTTTTATATTATGTTATAGTATGTTTAAATTTAGAAATTCCCGATTTTTTTTTCTTGAAAATTCGGCTTCAAACTCGAGATAAATAGCGGCGAATATTTTACTATGACGGTTCCCGCAATTGTGACGTCACCGACCTCACTTCCGGTGCCAGTGATATCATCGACGTACAGAGGAGCACGCATTAATAAAGACAAGTATATGTCCGTATGTCTTAACTTGTTCTGTTTCTCTATGGTTTCTCTATACGCGCTACTATCAGTACTGTCATACGTTATCAGAGGTTATGTTCTTGTGTTCATATGTTGTTACATTATTATTCTTTCTTGCAGTATTGTTATTATACATACGGGCATGACATTTAATTCAAAGGTTATGTTTGTGTTTGTTTGTTCAAATGTCATTTATGAAGACAACAGCGCCATCTGCACAAAAGGAAGTAGCACCTTTGAATCCCGTGATGTCATTGGCGGACGATTTAAATGTATGTTACACTTTTACGTAATTAAAAAAAAAGTGTTACAATAAAATTATATTTATTTATATTTAATAATACACTAATACGATTAGAAACAGTTATAAATAAATCTTATCTACAAATTTAATATAAGTGAACTCCCCCATTCTGGGTGTACCAATCTGCTTCTATTTGCAGATTTCAGTAATGATGAAATATCTGTACCATTGAAGGCGTTCAAATAATTAACTTCAAGTTAATGAAGCATTGTTTTATAAATTGAACACCTACATATCAAGATTAGTAAAATATGTATAAAAAAACGAATTTTACAGAAATACAATCTTAATTCTTATGAACATAATGATCGTTAAATTTTTGATATATTTTATTCTAATATCTGGTGTTTTTTCTCAGACAGGTAATTCTCTTATTTTGTTTATTTTACTGTAAATAAGCTAATATTCAAAATGTAATCTAAGATTTTTAGTTAAACATAAGTTAAGTATTTAATAATAATAATAATAATATTTTGGTACAAAATTATATAAAATTAAACATATTTTGATAAGTTGACAAAAAGATATGCAACTTTTTTTTAGTATCGGATCCTAATAAAGATGAGGGAAAAATAGTGTCTGTAACCGGAAAAAAAGAAACGATTCCAAATAAAGAAGAAGAAAATAAGCCCGAAAACAAGAAAAATGAAAAAATTGCAAACAAAGATGCAGAAGAAAAGGGGAAAGATAAAACGATTGTAACTGAAGAAAAAAAAGAGCCCGAAAACAAGAAAGATGAAAAAATTGCAAACAAAGATGCAGAAGAAAAGGGGAAAGATAAAACGATTGTAACTGAAGAAAAAAAAGAGCCCGAAAACAAGAAAGATGAAAAAATTGCAAATAAAGATAAAGAAGAAAAGAAGGGGAGTAATGAATCGATTCTTACTATAGATGAAAAAACGAAAGAGCCACAAAACAAGAAAAAAGAAAAGATTATGCAAAAAGCTGTAGATAAAGAAACAATAAAGACGGTAGTTATAAGAGAAAAAAAATGCAAATGCAAGATAAGGAAAAGAGTTAAAAAACGAAAGCATAGAGTAAAAAAATGCCATTCTCATTGCAAGAAAACAGAAAGACTTATAAAGTGTTCTCGCGTAAAATTTAAATCTGGATGTCATGCTTGGTGTACATGCAAAGCTCGGTCTGGAAATATTATAAAAAGGCAAGAATATCAAATCGGTAAGAAGAGAAATAATAATGGTAAGTACATTAATAACAACAATGAAAAAATATTATACGGTAAATAATTTATTAGTTTTAAGATATTTAATAATTTATTTATTTAAAGGAATACCTTCACACTGCCCGGCCAAATGTAAGAAAAATGAAAGAGTTGTAAAGTGCTCACGGCTTGTGAACTACAAAAATTGTCCTAGGTGGTGCGAATGCAAAAAGAAGAAATGAACCCCGTAACAAAATTAGAGTCAAATAAAACTAGTTTGAACTAAATGTACCTAATAATGAATAAATAAGTATGATTGTTATTATAAACTGATAACTCTTATAAATTACAATAGGCTATTCCACGACATTTTTTAATTTTTTTTCCGTGAAATACATAAAAATATAAGACCACATGTGAAAGTCCGAGTTAAAAATTCCTTCAAATAAGCGAGATATTAAGGTCCGAATTTTAAATCTGCTTTGTGACGTAGGTAATGTAGATTTACCAGAAGTAAACAAACAGTGGTTCACAAGCCACGAAAAATTGTTAAACAAATTATAAAATAATGTATATTTAAATTGTAATATTATAATTCATTATTAGAGACATAAAATAAATTATTTCACTTAATTTATTTCACTTTTTTTCTCATTTTATAAAAATAAAGAAATTAGAACGTCACCCGAACAACAACCGAACAAATCCGACACACCCGAAGAAGTATATTCTTAGTTAGGGCGGGGCTTCTCAAAATCGGAGGTCATACTTGGATCCTATTTGCTCAAACACTCGTACACATGTCCTGCATCATCAAAAGCAAAACTCCCCGTGTCTTCTAGAAGGAATAATTTATAATAAAAGAAATATGATTTTCCTTATCCTTTAACTATTATCATTCTTATTTTCAATAAACTTTTACTATTTTTGATTACTGTGGAATAGCCTATTAATGTTTTTCTGGGCAAATCTTAACATTGCATTATTCCAATGCAACAATAACCAATGTTACAACTTATTTTTACCTCTTTTTGTACTCGTGCAGTACAAAACAATAAGTAGCACTTGCTTACTACAGTCAATATTTTCTGGTTTGTTAATAGACACAATTTTGACATCTGTCAACAGTATGACCTTAGGGTACGCATACTAAAGAAACCGAAAAGTACATAATTTTTAAATTTACATATCTCGCTTATGCAAAGAGCTAATTTAATCATACTTGATGTTATGGGGTATTCCGGTGATAAGGAATTAATGCAAAATAATAACTTTTTTCTATAGTTTCCATCTTCATATAGTAGAAAAATATAATAGAACATGTTTAATAAAAAGTTTTAATTCATAATTTAATAAACAATTCTTTCTTCCTAGGGATATCGCTCAATTGCAGCTGTAGACACGTGTTTTGCTCTTATTAGAGCTCATCAGTACAGCATAGCTAGTTAATAGGTGGACATTAACTAGTGGTAGTAATAAAAACCGACACAGTGTAACAGCACTAGTAAGCAGGCAAAACACCTTTGTTGCCTCGGTCAGTACTTCCACACCCATTGTGGATAAATACAACGTCACAGCGGCGATGATTTATAACCACCCACCAGACCCGTTACTTGGACCCCAAAGTAAATATACGTATGGCTAAATGGTACAGTTTCCGGTAGAAATCTGGAAACCGAAATTTTTCGCGATTAGAATACTTCCTTTACTTCGTACAAGGAAGTAAAAAGGGTCAAGTACATATTTTCATTTATAGGTATAGTTTGTTTATTTACAAAATTAATTAATGTCGCTATTTTTACTTCCTTGTACGAAGTAAAGGAAGTATCGTAATCGCGAAAAATTTCGGTTTCCAGATTTCAACGGAAATATCCATTTTGACCATCCCTGAATCCATTTTGACTAATTTCGTCGTGACGTCTGTATGTATCTCGCATAACTGAAAAACGGAAAGTCTTAGAAAGTTACAATTTTGTATTTAGAACTGTTATAACATCTAGTTGTGCACCTCCCTTTTTGGTCATTACATAACTTTCGGAAGTGGTACTTTACTTGAAGCCTATAATAGATTTTAATGAAAAACTATATTAAAATATAATCCAAAACTTTTCAAATTTGGTATATAATACTTTTATATCAATGGGAATAACATAATAGATTTTGGTTAAAATTTTCTAACCGGAAGTGATACTTTACCTGAAGCTGTTTTTCTTGAAAAAAATGGTGTTATTTTGATTTTAATAATAAATGCTTCAAGTAAAAGTTTTAGAAAATTGAATTCTGCGTCGAAAACATCAAGTATGATTAAATTAGCTCTTTGTATTCTGTAATTAAGTTTGCTATGGATTAGGACAAAAATAACAAAAAATTAAAAAATTAATGTTGATGTCAAATACATGCAATTTTATGATTGGGTCTGTTATAATACATATTTTAATTATTAACAAAATATGTATAGTGTAACAGGCGTACAAGGAAGTCATATGTTGTCCACATAAACTATTTTATGAATAACAGTTTCAACAGTTAGTTATCATTATTTATTATAGGTATATTTATAAATTATCATGTACATATAAATTTTTTAAACATAGGCTACTGTATTGTATTCTTTATCTATATTAAGTAATGCACATATCGTTAATTCTTTATTGCATGTAGAATATAATGTACATTTAAATCATCGGTCCAATACCAGTCAGAAAAGTCAGTAGTATATCCCAGGCAAGAAGTATAACCACGTATTTTAATAATTTCACAATTATCTAAAAAAGTAAATTTATTAACTTTAACTTGTATGTATACATATATTGATAAATGTTACTTTCTGCTAATATTTTTTTCACTATTTCTGGACGAACTAGTTTCTTCCAATGATGACAGCCTATTGGTAATTGTCTGCTAATGTATTCGGCATAGGCAACGTAAATGTACCAAGCTCTCAAAGTCTGGTTAATTGTTGAAAGAATTAAAGATCCCTGTGGCTGAAAAAGCAATAAATAGTAATAGTATATTGTATAAATAGTGCTGAAAGTTGGATATTTCACACGAGTGCGAAGTTTGAGCTACGAGCCGAAGGCGAGTGGTTTAATCACAGGAGTATGAAATACCCTTTCAGCACGTGTTATACACGATACTTTTTCGACGATCACAAAAAAAACAATATAAATTTACATAAAAATATTAAAACATTATGTTAACATCATTTCTATCAGAATTCACCAAAAATTATGTTAAAACCTGATAAATCAGGGTCCAACCTTCTTAATCCCTGTAAATTCAGCAAATTATTTGCAACTGTCAAATTTTTAGATTAGTTCGCTTAATGGATGCATTGCACAAAGTGAGAGAGATAGTAAAAAATGAGATGTTTGTTGTTGTTTTTCTGCGCATAGAGATGATGAAATAGTCAGTTTTAAATTCAAAAAGCTTGGTATGAAATCAGATTCCTTAAAATGTTTACAACAGACAAATGCGAATTACTTTACTTCTGTATTAATTTTTAATGAAATTAACAATTTTTTTCTCATTTCTGGGTTCTTCGGAAATCTATGATACGATAATAATGGATGCATTGCACAAAGTGAGAGAGATAGTAAAAAATGAGATGTTTTCAATGCGCAGTTGTTTCTCTGCGCATAGAGATGATAAAATGAAATAGTTGTCAGTTTTAAATTCAAAAAGGTTGGTATGAAATCAGATTCCATAAAATGTTTACAGCAGACATATGCGAATTACTTCCCAAGAAACACACATATATATGATATATAACTATAAAGGATAAATCAGAGCACAATGGAACTGTGATGTGATTTATCCTTGATAGTTATATATCCTATATATGTGTGTTTCCTGGGTTTACTTCTGTATTAATTTTTAATGATATTAACAACTTTTTTCTCATTTCTGGGTTCCTTGGAAATTGGAAAGCTATGATACGATAATAATTGGCATGACATATTACAAGAAGCTACGGAACAATATTTTCGAAATAATTTGTGTTTCTTAACACATTTTACTTCTATTTGTTCCATATTTTTGAGATATTTTTTTGTACTTAAAACATTTCAACAACGCTTCACAAACTAAGCACATTCATTACATGACAGATAATTGTTGCCAGTTGCGTTTATTATTAAATTTTACTATTGTTTAAAACTTAATTTTGACAAACTTCATTTTTCTTTATTGGATATATCATATTTAAATTCAAAATTGCAATAATTTATTTGTTTTGGCATTATTAGAATAATTTTTAATTAATACAATCTGATTTAATTATATATCTACTATGTGGCAACAGTGCATCATCTCTACAAAGCTTTACAAAAATATCGCTAGATGACAGACTTAATATGACGTCATAGGGTAATTACTGTGCAATGCATCCATTGGGATGACGTATTACAAGAAGCTACGGAACAATATTTTCGAAATAATTTGTGTTTCTTAACACATTTTACTTCTATTTGTTCCATAGTTTTGAGATATTTTTTGAACTTATAACATTTCAACAACGCTTCACAAACTAAGCACAAGAACATTCACTACATGACAGATAATCCATTGTTGCCAGTTGCGTTTTATTATTAAATTTTACTATTTTTTCTTTATTAGATATATCATACTTAAATTCAAAATTGCAATAATTTATTTGTTTTGGCACTATTAGAATAATTTTTAATTAATACAATCAGATTTAATTATATATCAATTATGTGGCAACAGAGCATCATATCTACAAAGCTTTACAAAAATATCGCTAGATGACAGACTTAATATGACGTCAGAGAGCGATTACTGTGCAATGCATCCATTATCGCATTATCGCAGCGAGTGATAAAATTATATCACACAGTTACGGACGCATCTGTACAGGTGTCTCATTTTCGTTGTTTTTTTAGGGTATCTCGGGAAATATTAATGATAGAGCAAAATCGTTTGCACATTCCAGGGTCAACTTTTTGAGAAAAGTTTAATAGTCACCACAGGAATTTTTAATCTTCTTTTGTTTCTGAGTACAGGAGGCAAAAACTTGTTTTTCGCTCATTTCGAAAATATCTCATAACTTATTTATTATTGTAGTTAGAGAAAAATTGTTTTAACAAATTTTGTACCGTTTTTAGGTAAAATAAAATGGCGTAATTAGATTTTTTTAAAACTTCATAATTCTTGAGATATAACACAAACTTATAATTTTTTAAATAGCAACCTATGTTGAAAATAGTCTCATCTTTTTGCTCATTTTATAAGCTTTTCAATGATATATAATAAGTCTACATTCTTTTGTTTTACACATGAATAAAAGATGAATTATTAATTTTTTGGGGTGAAAAAATTGGAAATTATTAAGAAACAAATGAAAAAAACTTAGTTCATTAGTAAGTTATGAGATATTTTCGAAATGAACGAAAAACAAGTTTTTGCCTGTAGCTCAGAAACAAAGAAGATCGAAAATTCCTGTGGTGATTAAACTTTTCTAAAAAAGTTGACCCTGGAATGTGCAAACAGTTTTGCTCTATCACTAATATTTCCCGAGATACCCTAAAAAACATTGAAAATGAGACATCTGTACGTATCAACGGTCCTATGCAATATCGACACAACTCAAAATATAACAATTTGCAGGAAAGGCATTTACTAGATAGTTTGTTGCATATACTACAAGAATGAAGTATTTATAACGGCGTAAGCAGTATCGTTCAGAATATTTTGAATAAAATTGGATTTCGCTGGAAAAAAATTATACCAGGAGGCCTATTCTATAACTTTTACCAATGTTGATACGCGATCCATCTTGGTATATTTCCCAGCGGATATAGTCGAACACCGGCGGTCATAACCGATATGCAAGACATGACGTCACACCCAACGGAGAATTCGAAGCACGCATGGGATCTTGGAATCAAGATCGAAGCTGTCAGTTGTTTCGGCGCCATCATTGAATCGTTGGATTTGTTGTATTGAATATAAGTGATTTTTAATTTTAATTTCTGAAGGTGAATTAAAACTATACTATTATTATTTTATTTTAACATTTAACATGCATTTGTTTATACTTATAGAATATAAATACCTAATATTTGAAATTTATTACTGAAGAAATTATTAAATTCAATTAGCACATTTGTATGTACAATTTTAATATATTTATTTGAATCAGTTTTATAATCGTCTAATAAAAAATATTTTTACGGTAAATTTAAAAAATATACAATTTCAATTCAAATAAATCTCCTTGTGTCAATTCTATTCAATTCTGATGAAAAAAATCGCGTTGCGTTGCTCATATAAACTTTTTAATATATGACGTCATTGTTTCTATTGATATTGGGTCGAAATCAGCACTCTTCACTAGTGTAGTGATCGTCTCTAGTAACCATGGAATCAACTTGCATCTTTCTCTTATTAATACATCAATGCATATGTCTCTCTTTATTTTGTTATATTTAGATAATCTTCTTCAGTTAGAGAAGAGTGCTGAATTGTATTTATGACGTAAACCGCTTGATTCGCTGGATGGCCCATATAGGAGCCCATAGTATATAATTTATCTTAATTGTAATGCAAATAAAATTAGAAACCAGTATAATTTATTTATCTTACTTTTAGAACATCTACTAATGATTTTATATAAACTTCTTTTGATCCTACGTGATCTAAAATTTCGGAACTGATCACTACGTCAAATTTATCCTCATATTGGTGAACTATATTTTCTAAAGGAGAACAAATATATTTTATTTTATCTTTTAAATCAGGATTTTTGTTGACATGTTTTTTTGCACACTGAATTAAATTTGAAGATATGTCTACACCAGTAATATTAGCTCCAAGTAATGTTAGAGCCTAAAATATAACGTTGATAAATAAATATTAAAATTAGAAATTATATAAATCATACTTCACTTAAAATACCTCCACCGCAACCTGAATCTAAAATATTTATGTCTTTCAATGGAGTAGACGTATTAATAAATTCAGGATTTAATATTCCTTTTTCTTCTAAAGTTTGTTGAATAAATGGAACTCTGCAAATATATCTTATAAATTAATTTATGGTACATATACAAAAACAAATATGATAATAAATTGCAGGACGCCCGCATATATAAATATTGATTAAAAATTCATAGTTAACCGAATGTCATTCAAAGTATGAAGTCCTTTGATCTTGCCTTCTTTATCCCACCAAAACTTATGCTGTTTTCACATTAGAACTTTAAAACACAGGGGGTGGTAGCATGAATGGTGATTAGGAGATGACTAGCAGTGTTTTAGTGCTGTAAATCGTTTATGGATTATTTTAGAGAAAAATACTTCAAATAAAAGTTGCGTACAATTAAGTATTTTCCTTCTAAAATAATCCAAATCACACTTAATCAGTTGTTCATGCTACCACCCAGTGACTTTAAGTTCATTGGACTTTAAGATTCGTTGATGTTTACGCTTAGATGTTTAAATCGCTAGTGCCGCCATCTATTATTATAATTTAATCTTCACAAAAGTTACCAATTTCAGTGTCGTGTCATTTGTCATTTCTCATTTCTGGTCTGGTGTGTGGTCATAGACAAAGAAAGATATATACTAGACCGAGCTTCCATCATGGCGGCAATGTCCAGCTTTGTGCCGAATTGAATAAATATCGAGACGCTAATTCTAGTGTAAATTCTACAACATAATGAAAAAAAGTAACTATGCAGTAACTTAAATTACGTATTTTACATCATTTCTTCATTTCAAAATAATAAAGCTCAGTCGCCCAATAAAAAGTACGAACAATATTTAATTTACATTATTTTTACAATAATTATAATAAATATTTTCTTCAGTTGTAGTGAATTTTATTTATTTATGTTGGCAGCCCAGCAATCTGTCATTTCTGTTAGTGAGAGTTTTCCAATTTTATTTCTTTGGTTAGTATTTGTTTACAAAGCTTGTGTCGCTATTTGTTTTATGTACAAATATATTTTATTATTGAATTTGATTGTTTTCAGTTTTTACCGTATACATATGTCTATATTTTGTTAGTTTCAGTAAACATATTTTTCCTATTTTTAAATTTCCCGCCTTTCTATTAGCGTCTCGTTATGGCGCCCATCGATTCTATTTGGCACAAACTCCTAACATTGTAAACTCGGTCTAGTATATATCTTTCCTTGTCTATGTGTGTGGTACATTCATATCATACAGGGTACCTTACATACGTACTGTCATTACTGTGATTGCGTAGTACGCAGTTAGAAGTAATTTCCAGCCTTTAATGTTAATGATACTAGTTTTCTAATATTTTTTCTTCGTTCACGTTCATTATTTTTACCTTCCGTTACCTTTAGGTAAGGAAGGTATTGTCTTTGGTCAAAAAATTCGGTGGTGAGTTTTTAATGAATAAGCACGTTTTAGGGTCCCTACAATACGAATTTACTATTTTTAAGATGATGTCTGTATGTGTGTCCGTGTGTGTGTGTGTGTGTGTGTGTGTGTGTGTGTGTGTGTGTGTGTGTGTGTGTGTGTGTGTATGTGTGTGTGTGTGTGTGTGTGACAAATTTTTCTCCGACGATAACTCCAATACTATAATTGACTCCGAAAGTGATGACGTCAAAATCGACCGGGAATTACAAAACCTGAAAGTAGGCTTCCGGTTTCTTAACTGCATCTTGAAAGAGTTTGTTGTGAACGAACCGTACTAGCGCCAAATTTAAATAGCTGTCATCAAAGCTGTTATCTGTAAAGTGTAAATACAACTTTTTTAGAATTAAAAATTATTTCTTATAAAGCTAATTTTATAACAATATTTTGCAATATAATCAATTAATAAAATGAATAATGCATATGAAAAATAATGGACATGGAAAATAAAAGAGGCAGATATGCAAAATTTGAAAAGTAGATTATCATATAATAAAATATATTTGTCACATACGTATAAATAATATAAACAGTGTTAATGTAGTGAGAGATCGTAACAGCCAACGAAAATTAAAAAAGATAATGTATTGTTATGTCTAATTTATAAATGAATTACTTTTCCTTTTATAATATTAAGGTCTGCGTCATAAACTATTTCATGGACAATGGACATCACAGACCAAATGAACATAGTTTCAATCCACTGCATTTTCACCACGAACAATAAGTCTCTTTTCATCCACAAAAAAAAACTTATCATTTCAGAAAAACGAATCACTTGTTCTTGTTTTTTGTGCCACTGTAATTTGCAAAAGTTCAAAATCGTACCAGATGAGATAACAAGCGCGACTAAAACACTACGAACCGAATTGAAAGTAAGAACGGACAAAATAAATAAGTGATCAGGTGCAGAATACCAATCCTTTAAACAATAGCTAGGTCTATAACTGTATATAACTGAAGAATGACAAGAGCCACAATTACATTATTTCTTGAAATTTATTAAAATTTACTTCAATATAAGGTTTCTTAAAACAAATTACGCATATATTTTAATTTATTTTTTTACTTTAAATACATAAAACAGGAATACGTAACAAAATAACACCATTACATTTTCTAGTTTTCAAATAAGACAAATGACAGCTATTTAAATTTGGCGCAGTTCGGTTCGTTCACAATAAACTCTTTCAAGATGCAGTCAAGAAACCGGAAGCCTACTTTCAGGTTTTGTAATTCCCGGTCGATTTTGACGTCACGCTTTCGGAGTCAATTCTAAAAATTATAATTCTTTCGTATTCCTCTTCTGTACATCCATATGAAGAGTTGATTACATTTTGGTTATAACTGATCCACCGGAAGTACCCTTATTTGAAGTTTTTAACAGTTTTTCTTAAAAAAACGCAGTTTTGTTATTTATCATGGAAACAGCTGACATAATTATTCAAAAAAATTTAATTGACAGATATTAGTTGCAAGTGCAAAACCAAATATGGAAAAAAGTATAGGATCTAAAATTGGTATGTCATAGTGTTGCTCGCAAGTGACACGCAGAGAAAGGGCAAAGAGAAGATGGAAGGACATTACTTAGTGTAGCTTATGTTATAATTTTATTGGATTTATAGAACCTTTTCAAATGAACTTTTGGTATGGAATTTGTAAAAAATAGTATATGTTCCTGTTCGATTTTACATGATATTATATAGAATCTGTTCCAAGGACCTTTTGGTATGGGATTTGTACAAAATACATGGAATTGACGGAAGGTCTTGTGCTGGCCACAACAGATTTTTTATATATTTCGATTAAATTTTGAATTGTCAATGAACAAATATTTATATTTAATACACTCATTTCTACACATAACCTCCAAACTAAACACTAATAATCACCGAAAATTTAGAATATGTTGACAACGAAAACCACGTGACCGCACTTTAAGACGCAAATTTCTGTTTTAAAGATACGGGCACTTAAAGTGTATACGTACGTAAACACACTAATGTTTTAAGTCCTCCTTACTTTAACATCCGATCTTAAAGTTCTAATGTGAAAACAGTATTATCCACTGAAATATCTACTAACTGGAACTCGCACACAGAACACTACAATAGATAATACCACTGAAATATATACTAACTGAAACTCGCATACTCTACCTATCAGCGTACGCTGCACTGAAGCCTCATTGAACAATAATGGCTGGTCCTGTTCGCGCACGTTCGTGCCGAACCGAACCTAGCCGAATAACTCGTATCATAGCTGATCGCTTTGTTTTCATATTATTCTTCATTTATTTAAACATGCGCCACACGAAATAATTTCCGTCTACTCACGAACTGTCTCGATGTTTGCCGACTACTCCAGCAGCAGGCTTTCAATATGCTTCACAGTCACGGTTCGTACGCCCATTCCAGTTAGTATATATTTCAGTGGTATTATCTAATGAGTTAAACTGTGCTAATTCATTAGGACCTACTGAACTATTTTGTATTTTACATTTTTCTTGTTCATTATTTGTTGTGGTCGAAAATGTTCAACATGAATTGTATTTATAAATATAAATATTTTAAATTATTACTGGTTGCTTCTTTAGTATCAATCTTAAACATCAAAATGTATATAAACAAGATCGGTTTAGATTTATTTTATTTTATATATTGAATGGGCCGGTGCAGTGACCGTGCGCATTAAAGCGCTATATATCTGCATGATCTGATCGAATGTAAGGTTTCTCGACTCGAATTTACCGGCCGGCCAAGTGTGTAGTCGTTAAAATGCCAGCATATTAGGTATTGATCGCACTCGGATGCGACGACCTGACCAGTTGTCCATATAAAACATAGATGGTGCTAGGTGTAGAAGGAATATTTCCGCTGCCGCACGGGTTGCATATGAATCAGTGGTTGTCGCACTAGTACTAATCAAGTCACGAAACGAGTCTAAACAAATTTCGAAAGGAAAAGAAGAAGAAGAAATATATTGAATGGCTTATTTGCAATTGAGAATTTTAAATTTTTTAAACTTCAAATTGTAATCTTTACAAAGCGACTTCTACTGAACTATCAACAGGACAGATGTCACCGGCAACCTGTCAGACACATTTTTGTTTTCATTTGATTTTAGTAAAGACAAAAACACAAGAAGTCAGATTGGAAACCTTGTTTAAAAATGTAAAGATGGCACGACGTGCGAGAAAGTTTTAATTTGAATTTGACATTAGTTCATTTTTCTCTCTCTCTCTGGGCTCTCAAATATATTAATTTCTTCACAAATAAACACATAGGTAGTTACTTGTAATTTAAAATATCGATACCAAAAAGACAAACTAAAATACTAACCTCCAAACTATTATGGGGTCCAGTGGCCGCGTGCTTGAGTGTCTGGTCGCGAACCTAGGGGAACCGGGTTCGATCCCGATAGACGCCAAATATTTCCAATTTTAAATGGCACAAAAGTGACCCCTGTGGTGCACTCTCCACACCAGCTATGAGTGCCCGTGAGGTGACGCCTGGTAAGCGCCCACACGGTACAAATATATCGTCATCATTACCGATGTCTACATGTGTTGTAGATACTGGCACACCCAGAAATGGGTAATATGCCGTGATGATATATTTATTTATTTATTTATTTATTTATTTTCAAACTATTGTTAAAACATCAAACAGGAGATCTACATTACCCGTACAAACAAACGCTATGGCTTTACGACCATTCATTGGTGCGGCGTAATTCTACGCCATACATGGCGGTAATTCAAATAATCAAATTTTATTATTTTTTTTTTCTGGTTAAATAATAAAAATTTTGTCAAAAGAAAAAATATGGGTAGCAAGTTTTTACCTGCTCTTCAAATATGTTAATAAAAAAAGGTACGCAAGTAGCCCATTGACGGAAAAATTCTCTCTTAATTTATTAATCGCGCACATTAACACACTTGATTGTTAAATATCTATTTATTTCATTCATGTAGTTGTGGTTTATAAAGTAGCGAGTGAAAAAAGTTTATTAAATAAATGTCATTTCATTATTTCAATTTCAATCTATTGTATAAGTTTGATTAAGCTATTACGTGACCAAACTATGACTAAAAAACAAATCGTAGCCACGATAATTATTTGCTTAAGGTGACTAACATTTTGAATAAATACCAGTTATTATATTTAACTAATCATATGATTATTAGATTGAAAATTCAAATAGTCATTTTATATTAACTAACCGCAGAGTATTTAATGAGTGAAGTCCTTTAAATTTTTCTTCTTTGTTCCACCATATATTGGCATGTTCATTAAAATGTTTCACTTCTTTGGGATCTACAGAACTATATTGTACACTTTGCTTACAATTTAAAGTTGTAGAAAATCGTCTACTTAAAAGATGAAATCTGTAACAGAATACATTTTTTCGTGCGGGAAGTAAATGTTCTTAAACTCAAAATGAGTGTGAGAAATAGCTAGTTTCCACACTAATGCGGGAAATAATTAAAACGCAACATTTTGTTTTGTTGCTATGAAAAGAATTGTCATGATCCCTTAAAGTAGTATAAGATTATGTTTAGACCTTTATTTTGTATTTACCTAGTCCTGCCATAAGTTCTGTTACAAAGATTCGGTCGTACACCCCTCGAGGGAGTAAAGTGGTATGGCCTGGCTCGCGATTGTTTTGGAAGGGTTGATCTAATAGGTAGTTGGATTAGTTAGTTTAGTATTGCCTCTTACAGGGGGTATCACATGTACGCAGGTATCTGCAACTAATTTGACGCAACTTTTGAAAATATACAACTCTTGTAATCACACGTGCGCAGAGTTACGTATATTTTAGGTTATTTACGTACTTAATGTTGGTAACGTTTTTGTATACGTCTCATATCCCATAACTCTGGAACATCTCTAATTGCATATATCATCGTTTCCAATTATGTATCCAGATGATTGTCTGCGGAACACGTTTTTGAACTTCACATTACAACATAAACTCGTGTGTTTAGGGACTTTTAAGTTCTATCGCGCATGCGTACATCGTTTGTATGCACGTATCTGCAACTTGTCTATGAAGTTTTCAAACATGTTCGTAAACTAGTTGCATGAAACCAGTCTCTTTATCATACGCAAAAAGTTTCAGAAAATAGGCAAAGTTGCAGAAAATCTATGACAAGTTGCGCGTATGTGCTTACATGTGATACCCCCTTAAGTATGGAGTGGGGTGTGAAAGAAAACAGTGTCGCTGTTATAGCATTACACAAGTGTGGAAAGAGTCCAAGTGACATTTTTAAATTATTGAAACCACTTAAAATTTCACGAATGTTTGTTTACCGGGCTATCAAACGGTATGATGAAATGTTGGGAACGGAGGACAGAAGTAGAAGTGGTCGTCCCCGTACTGTGCGTACACCTGTTCCAAATTAAATTTCTTAGAAGCTTTTGAAATAGACAAACCCATCAAACATAATGACAATGAATTTTCAGTTTTAATTCGCAATATTCATAAATATGCACTCATGAACTTCTCACAGACCGCCTGTCTACGCTAAAAGCAGGCAAGCGCACTGAAGATGTACAGTTTAGTTCAGTTTCTGGTATACTTGTCAATGAGAATGTACTTTAGGGAAAGAAGGAGGAGTCAAAATATAGTTTGACTTAGTTCCGCAAGGTGTCAGGTTTATCAGCACAAATATTTCGTTGGAAAAGAGAAAAAGTAGGGTTTGTTTTATACTAAATTTCGCAATTCTGTGCAGATTTTATAAATAATACATATATTACCTGGAAGTAGAAGGTTCATATTTACTTTCTATTGTTTTAAAATTTGAAATAAGGCTCTTATAAAATAACTACATTAAGTTGAAATTTGTTATATTTATGACGTCATTATTTAATTAATAACAAAATTTTAACAAAATTTAAAACACAAGAAAGGAGCAGCAAAGATTTAACTTATATATTCCATTAAAATATTTTAAATTGAGTACATAGGAAACACGTAATTAGTATAATACGGAACCTTGTTTTAACGACCACTGGGGATTCCTCTTAAGGCTGTACGGGAACGTATTCGCCGAAATCCGTTGCGAAAACAGAAAATTATGTCCAAGGAGTTGGATGTATCCAACAGAACCATGTCGCGCATCATCAGGAATGACCTTTCGATGAAGGCTTTTCGACGATCCACGGGCCATCTTCTCACTCCAAGGTTGAAGGAGATTAGGAAGACAAGATGTCAGCGTCTGCTGCAATGGTACGCAACCAATGGTCATGAAAATATCCTTTTTACGGATGAAAAAATATTCACGGTGGAAGAAAAATTTAACCGCCAAAATGATAAAGTGTATGCCCACAGCTCTTCTGAGGCTAGAGAGACAGTTCCGAAGATTCAAAGAGGGCATCACCCGGCGTCAGTGATGATGTGGTGGGGAGTGAGTCATCAAGGTGTGACGGAGCTCCATTTTTGCGACAAAGGGGTGAAAACTGGTGCAAAAGTGTATCAGCAGGATGTGTTAGAAGGAGTTGTACGACCCCTGAACATGGGCCTCTTGGACTACAAGTTATGGTCTGTTTTGGAGATGATGGCATGCAAGACACCTCACAAAAATTTGGGCAGTTTGAAGCGAGCCCTGGTAGTAGCAGCAGCCACTATTCCTCTTGACACCGTGCGTGCTGATATAGCCGAGTGGCCGCAAAGACTTCAGGCTTGTGTGAGAGCAAATGGCGGCCATTTTGAATAATATATATAATTTTTTACCTCTCGCTAAGAGAGGTATTGGATTCATGCTAAAATTCGCATATCCAGATTTTATTGAATAAGCACGATTTAAGGTTCCTAGAATCCGATTATAACATTTTTAAAATTATGTCTGTGTGTGTGTGTGTGTGTGTGTGTGTGTGTGTGTGTGTGTGTGTATGTATGTATGTATGTATGTCTGGATGTTGTAGTCACGATTCCTCAAAAACTATAAGACTTAAAAAATATTTAACTGCAGTTTCCTCAATCTGACATTCCTGGGAAGAGCTGAAAAGGTTTTGGTAACAATTGAACAACCGGAAGTAGTAGTTTCTTAGAAAAAAACTTCTAAATATAATTTTTTGGGAGCTTTTTTTATTAAATATTGAAGAACATAAAATTCTCCATCTAATACACTTAAAAAATTTATTATATCTTGTATAGATTTAGAGAAAGACTCTATAATTTATAGAGTAAACTAATCGCAGAGGCCAAGGCACTAAGGAAACCAGTTGACAAATTCCAATGTTTATAACATGACACATGTCATTGTCAAATATCAACAGTTTTAGTGACATTCTGATAGCTTTTTCTGGGAAATATATTTAACTTTTCTTATTGTTTTATTAATTAAATATTTGAAATTATAGGTAAAATTGTGGTAAAATGCATAAATCCATCAGAAATACCGCCAATCTGGTTAATGAATTGGAACAATCTTTGACATTTAGAAACTTCCTCATACAATGAAAAATAGATATAATTAGAACTATATGTGTGCAGAAGACATGTTAAATATAATAAAAAACAATATTTGGGTAATGTTCTGTAAGATTTTGTTATAAAACAACGGTTCGAAAGCGAAGTGCAATACAATACTTATACAGGGTGGTGACGGTTAGGGGTGAACATAGGGATTTAACATGGGATTTTACTTTTTTGCAATTTCCTGCTCTCCTGTTCATTTTACGGCAAAAACTGAAGAGTACAAAGATGTTCAGAATTAAAAGTTCAATATAAAACTTATTTTACATTTTTTATTATGTTTTTGGTTTCTTTAAAAAGAAATTTCAAAATTTCAGTAGCAGTATCTATGGAATTTGTCTTTTTTTCTGGTTGTCAAAAATTATTTATTTCTAAACGTCAATCATGCGTCAATCTAACTTACAAATTAAATAAAAACAAACAATTTTTAATTTTAGTACGATTTTTTTTATTAGGTAAACCATTCCAAATGTATGAAGAGTTTAAAAAATTGTTAAAAATTTGAGATTACAACTAATGTAAGGTCAAAGAAATTAATGAAATCAATAATAGTAATAGAAAACATCCTAACAAAGAGAATGAAGAAATAATTGTAACATAATTATTTGTAACAAATTAAACCAAAAAAATCTGTTGTGGCCAGCACAAGACCTCTCGCCATTTTCATATTAGGCTATATAAGTATTGTATTGCACTTCGCTTTCCAACCGTCGTTTTATAACAAAATCTTACAGAACATTACCCAAATATTGTTTCTTACTACATTTAGCATGTCTTCTGCACACATGTAATTCAAATTATATCTATTTTTCATTGTATGAGGAAGTTTCTAAATGTCAAATATTGTTCCAATTCATTAACCAGATTGGCGGTATTTCTGATAGATATATGCATTTTACCACAATTTTACCTATAATTTCAAATATTTAATTAATAAAAGAATAAGAAAAGTTAAATATACTTCCCAGGAAAAGCTATCAGAATGTCACTAAAACTGTTGATATTTGACAATGACATATGTCATGTTATAAACATTGGAATTTGTCAACTGGTTTCCTTAGTGCCTTGGCCTCTGCGATTAGTATACTCTATAAATTATAGAGTCTTTATCTCTAAATCTATACAAGATATAATAAAATATTTAAGTGTATTAGATGGAGAATTTTATGTTCTTCAATATTTAATAAAAAAAACTCCCAAAAAATTATATTTAGAAGAATTTTTCTAAGAAACTACTACTTCCGGTTGTTCAATTGTTACCAAAACCTTTTCAGCTCTTCCCAGGAATGTCAGATTGAGGAAACTGCAGTTAAATATTTTTTAAGTCTTATAGTTTTTGAGGAATCGTGACTACAACATCCAGACATACATACATACATACATACATACACACACACACACACACATACATCCACACACACACACACACAGACATCATTTTAAAAATGTTATAATCGGATTGTAGGGACCTTAAATCGTGCTTATTCAATAAAATCTGGATATGCGAATTTTAGCATGAATCCAATACCTCTCTTAGCGAGAGGTAAAAAAAAAACGTAGAATTTTGATTTATCATAGCCAATACCATTTCTTCATTCACTTCGTTATGACGTCTTCTATTATTATTTCCTTCATTACCTTCGTTCACAGCTACATTAGCCGTATTCTCCAATTTTTTAAAAAGTTTAGAAATTGTTGCTATATTTGGAATTGGTGAATTTTCATACTTTATGGAAAATAAATCACGTACTCTTCTAAAACTATTTCCACCATAATAGTTTTTAATAATGAAGACTCGTTCCACATTCGAATAAACATTCATTATTGAATTAACTTTTTATAAAAAACGTATGACAGAAAGGGAATGATAATTATTTTTAAACATTTGAGTCAAGTCATGGCTGCTACTATTTAACTTAACAGAAAATTTGAAATTTCTTCTTAAAATTGTGAAGACATGAAAAACATAATAAAAAATACAAGACCAGTTTTATTTTGAACTTTTAATTCTGAACATCTTAGTACTCTTCAGTTTTTGCCGTAAAATGAACAGGAGAGCAGGAAATTGCAAAAAATTAAAATCCCATGTTAAATCCCTATGTTCACCCCTAACCGCCACCACCCTGTATAGCCTAATATGGAAATGGCGTGAGGTCTTGTGCTGGCTACAACAGATTTTTTGTTATTTTAGAAATATTTTAATAAAACAAATGTATCAAATTGTATAGATATTTTTTTGTTTTCCAAATAGCACACTTAATCTTTGTAACAGAACTTATGGCAAGACTAGGTACATACTCCGAAAAGTTTCTAATATCAACGCGAACATGGACGAGGTGAGACAATGGGCGCGTTCAGTGGCACTCAGCAATTAAGTAAGCAACTCAGCAATAACATGTAAGCATTTTAGCGTACTGCTGAACGACATGTTGAGTTAGCGATGGAAAATTTTACCTGTTATCTGTCAATATACATACAGTGATAAGTTACTTTCTACTTAATTTATATTTCTAATATTTATTTTTAGTTTAAGTATTAGAAATCATGAAAGATTTCAACCTAATTGTAAATGAATAGTTGGACGACGATGTAATTAATCATTCAAAAATAATAATCGAAAGAATACTACCAAATGTTGTACAATCACTTCAATTAAATCATTTTGAACGTGGTATACGTATTATATTCATATAAATTATTATTCAATTCCATTTTTGACATCTAACCTACTATAAATTAACACTTGCTGACACAAATCAGCGCGTTTCAAATGCGCTGAATTGTTGACTCAGCTGATGACAGTAATCTTAAACTCAGCAAATCATTCAGTTGAGTTTAGCAACACAGCAACTCAGTTGCTGAGTGCTACTGAACGCGCCCAATAGTATTTGCCAGTGTCCAACACATCACAAACATGGCTGATATTAGGTGCATTCAATGAAGCTAGCAAAACTAGCATTTGCTAACCGGCGCTAAGCTGTCAAATTACAGTCGCATTGAACGGTTTGCTACTTGGCGGTTTCATGTTTGAATGCAGGGAGTACCTATCTATTTGATGTGAAATTACGTGAAAATATGGACAAAAATTTAGTAGCAATTTAAGAGTAAATGTACATTCATATAATTGTGACATATATTAATTCATATAATATTTTATTTTGTAGGTTCATGTACACAGATATAGAGAAAAATATTTTTAATGAAATATTAAATAATACAGAATTTGTCAGAAATATTAATATATTATTATAATTTTCCATGTTTTCACGTGCTCCTGTTTAACATGCACTACAAGAAAATTAAAATTTAATGAATAAAATAGAGATTTATATTTAAAAATATTTTTCTTTAATTATTATGATGAAATACGAGGGGAGTTTTTTTATGTTATCTACCTAGCTATGAAAACAACGAGTTAGAGAACAAGTAAAATTTTATTTTTTAACGTAAGAACTGTTAACACTAACACACTTATTCCAACGGTTTTCTAATAAAGCTACGCCTGCAAAAAAAATCTTTTGGTAATTCTGCAAAATACTACTCCACTGCGTTTTCCAAGTCATCATTCGATAAAAAGCGACTCTCTCTCAAATGTCTCTTGAGTTTTGGAGAGAAATAATAGTCGGACGTGGTCAGGGCTGTAAGGTGGATGTTGTAATTCGTCAAAGCCGCATTCATTAACTACTGCTTGAACAATTCGTGCTTTATGCATCCTGCAGTTGTTGTGCAGAAGCAGCATTTTCTGAGCATAATTGTGTCTTTCTAGACATGAAAATGTCACAGTAACTTGACATAAGAAAATTGTCACGATAACATATTATTTTCATAGCTAGGTAGATAACATAAAAAACTCCCCTCGTATGAGCTATGCAATATATAAACATTTTAATTTACGCACCAAATTACAAATGATTTTTAAATATTCCCGCCATACATATAAATCTAGCAGAGGTAGCATATAAATTCTCGCTGCATTTGCTAGTTAGCAACTCTATACAGTGTCCACTGATCTCTATACATAATGTATAGAGATCAGTGACAGTGTCCCACACTCTATCTTCAGTGTAGCAGAGATAGCCAATGTTATTCTTACGGAGGTTTTCTGTACCATGTTGCCAATTTTTCAATGTAATGTAATATTGAAACATTCATAAATTTTCATTGCTATACCAAAAATAGTTAACACTGTACAATTTAAGTTTTATGAGGGTCTCTTATTTACCCAAGGGCTTATTGGAATCACCCGAAATTTATCTGCAGTTCTAAATAGTTTTATTTACAGGGGCGCGAAAAAATGCATTGGAACCGGGGTGCAAAAAACATGCTGAAGCTATTAGTACCTATAATAAGTAATATTTCAATACAATATTTTAAAACCGCCCATCATACTAATCGCGATCAAATGCATTAGAGATTAAAATATTTTAAATTCAAATTGAAGATTATAAAGAAAGAATAAAGACTTATGAACTATGTAAAATATATGCAGTATTTCTATCAAGCCTAAATATTAGTAAATTATCAAATAAGAAGATATAAATTAAATAAAAAATAATGCTTAATAATTTTAACTCTTTATGAATTCATCATATAATATGTCGACATAAATAGCAAAAAACATAAAAAAATATTCTTCATCAATATGGCATTGGGATAATGTATCGTAGGAGGAAAACAAAAAATTAGGGATTTCAATCCATCATATCTATCTGTTCCAATCGGCAAGTATAGTGTTACAAAAATGCGCTGTAGAAAATATAGTATTAATTATTTCATGTAGCACAATATCTTTTCGTAGAATGAAAATATGTAACATAGGGAATTGTTGACGAAGACTGTAAAATGTCCAATTAAGTACAAAAATGTTTTATATTATTTACTTTAAATTGAGTAGAGTTTATATGTTAATTATTTTAATTTACCTACGCTTGTTATGTTTTTATACCCTACTTCTATTTTGTGTTTGTATTATTTTATATTTTTTGTAAATTGTTAAACTGACCAGTTTATTATTTATTTATTTTTTCTTTTCACCCACCTGTTTAGCTGTTTAGATACACTGAAAGTACACCAGTCATAAATACATTCAATGAATTACCCAGAATATTTCATCTCTTTTTGGGCATATATTTTGCTCTTTCTATCTTGTAGACTAACAACAGGTAAATTTGCCAACATGGTACTCCATAAGACCCTATACTGAACATAGAGTGTGGGACACTGTATAGCGAACGCTAGACTAGCAGAGCGTTCAATAGGGCACCTGCACCTACGTCACAACAAGGCGGATGATCAGCTGATCTCGGGCAACCAAGCTTCAGTTTAACATTGCGTCTTATGCAGCGAATGTGTTTTCTGTACAAGAAATTCAGTTTTTCCTAAATTTATACATGCTATTTTAAAATGTAATTAGCCATAATTAAAGATAAGTGTATGAATTATTTACTAGTAAAACAAAGCAGTCCTATTTATAAATATATTTTTAAAAATATTGAATTGAAATAAGTAGCATGTAGCATCAGGTTGTATTACATTCATTTGAGTTTGTATAAGTTTTTTTTTATGTGTATTGTTGAATGAAAACATGAATATTGAAATTAAAATAAATTGAATTATTAGATTTTTTATATTTTATAAAGAAAATTAAATTTGAAATATAAATATTTATCTTCGAGATCATTTTTCTTATTGTCATATTGTGTATTTTTATTGTATATAAATGAGTTTATTGAGTTTATAAGTCAAAAATTAATCTTTGGAAGTTAAATCGATAAATTTAAGTGGATACATAATGTGGATCCTTATACATTGACATTTTTTTGACGAGGATTATAAATGCCTTTTAAAAATCAATATGAAATCAATAATTGATTACCTATCTAATTTTTAAACCTTTGTGAGAAACAGAGACAAATGTATATATATTTTTTCTGTTACTAAAAAAAAACTTCATTAAAAATTTGTAATTCTGTCATTTAAAAAAATATTTTTTCATGTTTTTTATATATATTATTAAAGAAAATTACATATATTTAAACATTCATACAATATGTTCCTATCCGATTATGTTTAAATTATTTTATATGCAATAAAAGTATACACAAAAAAATAGGATTGGGTTAGTTTTAATTTAATAACCTGGAACTCATTAAATAGTAAGAATGTCCTGCCTTATTTTTTACGGAAAACACTTCTCATATACTCACTTTTACACACTCTAATCAGTTTTTCCCAAATAAAACAATAAGTGCCGTAAAAACACAATAAAAGCTTACGGCACGATATTTCTCCGTAAGACACAATGCAAACTGAAGTTTTGGTTGACCAAGATCAGCTGGTGGCCGCCATGTTGAAACGTCACTTGCAGGTGCCCTATAGAAGATACTGCCAGTTTTGCTAGCCTCATTGAACGTAGCTACTGAGTTTTAAGCTCTTGATTTAAATGCATTCAAGTTTCACTTTAATATTACGTTAATAAAAATCAGAAAGTTAACGATTATGTTCACCTTATTATTATTTATACTATGCAAATTTCAAAACACGCTGCGCTCGTTTCGAAAACGCATTTATTTCAGAATCACTAATTTTCCATAGTTGTTACAAAAATAGTTATACTACGCTACTTACTGATTCATTTTGGAAGTTAATTTTTTCATAATATAATTCATAATAAACTTTCTTGTTGGGGACTGGACTGAATAAATGTCTTATATACTCTGACTCAGAGATAACATAAATGCATTAATTGTCATTCTTTATCATTTTATTATTATCACTTTTTTCAAACATGTGAATAATAATGTAATAAATTAAACACACCATAAATGTTACTGTTGTAATGCGAATAGGGTCCTATACCATTTTTTACCTCCCGCTACCCTAGGTAAGGGAGGTATAGGGATCGTGCTAAAAATAGCATATAGAGATTTTATATAATAAGCACGTTTTGATGTACCCAGAATCCGATTTTAACATTTTTACAATGATGTCTGTAGGTATGTATGTGTGTGTGTCTGTGTGTGGATCATGTGGACACGATTACTCAAATACTATCAATCAGAAAAATTTGAAATTTTGTATACCCATTCTATACTAATATGGGAAGAGCTCATTAGCTTTTAACAGTTTTTCTTGTAAAAAATTCATTGAATATAATTTTTTAGCAACTTTTACTAATTAAAATGGAATTAGAAAATAGAATTGAAGATTAAACCATTATGTTTAATCTTCAATTCTACGATAATAACATTTAGTAAATAACTCTAAATAACTTTAAATATGAATATATAATATAATTTATTTCCATGTATCACCTAGCCTATGCGTCAAACAAAATCATAATTTTAATTACAGGTTTGACATATTTAAACAAATGTCACTGACAGGCAGCAATTATATTAAAATTAATAATGAAACCGTGTTAATGAGAATATAATAGTAAAATATTTTATTAAGGTTTGTAAAAATAATCTATTTTCCATCATACATAAATGTTAGATGAACAGGATGATCTGATTTAAATTTGCTAACTGCTATTTTTGCAGCACTATAAATTAATATTAATTTACAACTACACATTTACGAAATGGATTATGTACGGCGAAGAATTTACAAAGATTGCGTTTTAGAGCACCTAGAAGATGATGCTGATTTTTATAAGAATGTACGTGTGTGACGATTTTTCCTTAAAGCCTATTAAAATATGATCCAAAACTTCTCAAATTTGGTATTTAAAACTCATATATAATTTGAAACAACATATTAGATTTTAACCATATATGATAAATCGGATGTAGTACTTAATTTGGAGCTCTAACCAATTTTTGAGGAAAAACAATAAAACAATCCAAAATTTCGTATTACAGACTTTTATATTTATTGGACAACAAATTAGATTTTATTTACAAACGATTAACCGGTAATGATACTTTACTTAAAACTCACTGCTATTTTAAACATGGAATTGGCGGGAGGTCATGTGTTGGCCACATCAGATTTTTTTATTTTTGCTGCAAAAACAGGATGAAATAAGAATTTTAGGGCAGACGATTTTTTTATTTTACGTAATAAGCGAGATATGAATTTTTAAAGTTTAGGAATTTGGTGCGTAGCAGGTACTGACCAGTGATTGACAAACAATGGACAAATTGTTAATTATAGAGGGAACGATTTTTCTCATGTTTTCCTAGCTGAAATATTTTTATATAAAAACTTATACGTTAAATTCATGAAGAAATTATTATTAAGTATAAATAATAAACATTTTTTCCTAATGAATTATAGAACATTGCAACCGTTTGACAATATTATGACACAAAGTATAACGACGGATGTCGCTCGTGTTTGTTTGTTTTGAAGTTTCATTATTAATTTAATTAATATTGCAATATTGCAATGCAAGTCTTATAGTTTTTGAGGAATTGTGACAACATCCAGACATACATACATACACACACACACACACACACACACATCCACACAGACATCATTTTAAAAATGTTATAATCGGATTCTAGAGACCTTAAATCGTGCTTATTCAATAAAATCTGGATATGCGAATTTTAGTGTGAATCTAATACCTCTCTTAGCGAGAGGTAAAAATCTGATGTGGCCAACACAAAACCTGCCGCTATTAAATTTTTATTAATTTAAATACATACCTACGTATTTACTAAAGCTGCAAACTGTTCCATTGCATAAAACTATTGCTTTATTTACTATTTTCTATTTAAATTGTAAATATTTTTAATTTGAAGTGATTATTTTTTTGACAGTAACATTTACTGTCAGTTACATTCATTTGAAATATGCACTGTGTAACAAAGGAATTGTGTTTATCTTAGGCTCCGGGACTTATAAAAAAAATGATTTTTAAATTTATCTGTAAAATGTACAGAAAAAGTATTAATGTATTCCTGTAGAAAATTCAATAGTTTTTAATTTTCATAATAACAAAATGCGAAAAAATGACATTTAATGGTATTTTTTGAAGAAAAACCATTACGAGCTTCAGGTAAAGTGCCATTTCCGGTTATCCGATTTACACCAAAATGTAATGGCTTCTTTTCATATTAGAACGGGATGGAAATACAAGGTTTCAGAATTTTCTGAATGATAGTATTTGAGTTAGAGTGAAGACAAAATCCCTACACATACACCCACGCATACACACATCATCGTGAAAATGTTAAAATTGGATTCTAGGGACCTTAAAACGTGGTCATTTACTAAAATCTCGATAAGTAATTTTTAGCACGATCCCTATACCTCCCTTACCAAGGGTAGCGGGAGGTAAAAAATAATTGAAATCATCCCCTATTGTACCGCCTTGAGGGATGATTTTTATATCCTTAACTTGAGAAATGATGGGTTCTCCATATAAACTTTCATCCCCTATTTCACTCCCTTCAAGTTTAGTTTTCGCGACAAAAGGTAGCCTATGTCCTTCTCCTAGGTCTAATCTATGTCTATACCAAAATTCATCAAAATTGGTTCAGCGGAAGAAATTATGGGTTCTCCATACAAATTTTCATCCCCTTTCACCCCTTCAAGTTTTACTTTCGCGACAAAAAGTAGCCCATGTCCTTCTCCAGGTTCCAGTCTATCTCTATACCAAAATTCATCAAAATTGGTTCAGCGGTTTAGGCGTGAAAACGTAGCAGACAGACAGACAGACAGACAGACAGACAGACAGACAGATAGAGTTACTTTCGCATTTATTATACAAGATGGCGCAATAGGTATTGACTAGTTTTGAGGTGCTGTGATAGGCTTAGTAATAAAAACTCAAAATTCTCGAAAAACATTTATTTATTTACATGTAATGCAGTTTAATTTTTTTAAAATAACATTTTTCAAATGAGCACCATTGTTATGTATACATTCCTGAAGACGTGTTCGAAAATTCTGCATAACTCTCTGTAACATAGCCTGGTCTATCGATTTAATTTCTTGGGTAATGTTGTCCTTTAAATCTTGTAGTGTACGGGGTTTGTTGACATACACATTAGACTTTAAATATCCCCATAGGAAAAAATCAGGGATTGTTAAGTCTGGTGATCTCGACGGCCAATTAACATCACCAAATCGTGAAATAAGCTTTCCAGGAAACATGGTTCTTAGCGTTGTCATGCAATTTCGTGCAGTATGGCTAGTAGCTCCATCTTGTTGGAACCATACATTGTTATTTTCTATTTCAAGTCGTTCCAGCTCAGCAGGTAAAAAATTCTGGATCAGATCCAAATATCGCCTGGAATTAACAGTAACGGTACGTTGATTTTCTTTAAAAAAGTATGGACCCAATATTCCAATTGCGTCACACCGCACCACACGGTTACTTTAAGGGAATGAAGTGGTTGTTCGTGAAGTTCTTCAGGCTGTTCGTTCGACCAGTATTGGCAATTTTGTTTGTTACAATAAAAGTTCCAATAACAATACTAGATAGATGAAAACGATGATATACAAAAGTATTGTATATTCTTATCGCAAAACACTTAAATTAATAACAATAACACAAATATAAGAGAAATTACGCAAGAATATTACAAAGTAAACAAGAGATTGACAGATTGAGAAAGTTATGAAAAAATGTCGGTTTCATCTCTTTGCTGATGACACAATTATATATGTATCAGGGAAGAATATGCATGAAATTATGCAAAATTTAAATGAAGATCTTGAACATGTAAGTAAATGGCTATGTCTTAACAAATTAAAACTTAATACATCTAAATCAAAAGTAATGTTACTAGGTAGTGATACGCAATACAAATATTTTATAGAAAATAATTCTAAGATATTAATAAATAATGAGGAACTCAAAAGAGTTGATGAGACAAAGTACTTAGGAATAATTATAGATAGAAAATTAAAATTTAAATGTCATATTGATTACCTGTGTAAGAAAATCTCTAAAAAGATTGGGGTATTACGTAGAGTGAGTCAATATTTATCAAGAAAAGCAAAATTATTAATCTATAATGCAATAATCTTACCACACTTTATGTATGCATCATCCATTTTGTATATGGCCAATAAAGCCGATGTAAATAGATTGCAGAAACTGCAAAACAGCGGCATGCGAGTGATATTAAAGTGCAATAGATACAAAAGTATTAAGTCAATGTTGGAGGAACTAAAATGGCTAAAAGTAGAACAATTAATTAAAATGCAAATGTTTATGTTAATACAAAAAATAAAACTTGGACAAGTACCAACGTACTTAAAAAACATTTTAGTTCCGTTCAACACGATACACTGTTATGAAACAAGGTTTAATAAAAATTTCATGTTGTCACGAGTACAAAAGGCTTCAACACAAAAATCCTTGTTTCATAGGGGTATAGCTGAATACAATAAGTTACCAGAAGATTTAAAAAATTTAGCAAGCTTAAAAACATTTAAGAAAAGATTAAAAATATTCTTGAAATCTGTAGAAATATAGTACTTTTTTTCTTTTACATTTTAAATGGTAACGTATTTTATCTACTTTCTCTGTAAAGTGTGTTTTTTCAGTATTATTACAAGTTACCTGATTGTTTAATTATTATTATTCCTTTTTTCTTGAGAGTTATTATATGTTATATTATTATTATTCCTAATATTCATTATCAAATTATCATATTATTTTTTGTGATATTTTTTTCATTTTATATTGTATGTATATAGCTCAAAGCTAAATAAACGAGACTTATTATTATTATAGATGTCAATACCCTCCAAGCAAGTTCACTAGCGGCGCTGACGTCTAAACTTGCATCGCGAATTGACGCTCCTACACGGGGGTAAGTACGGTTTCTATGACGCGACGCTACGTACCATTCGGCCAGCCTCGTGATTCATCAGCTTCTCCATCTCGACTCGCAGAGTGTCGTTCGTTTCGAGCTCGAGATACATAATTTAAATAGAAGTTCGCAACAATACAGCACACAATATTTGGAAGAATATTTTTGTTGATACGAATGAGCAGTATAAATTTGCACTCTCTACAAAATAAAACAAAATAGGGCTGTTGCAAGAAATTTTTCCTGAAATCGTCATGTAATCTACCATTTCTCTGCCTAGGCAGGGAAGTAAAATGCAACGTTGCCATATTTATTTTCATAAACATATTTTACGTTTTAATATGAAATACAATTATAAAATTAATAGATATTTACACACCAAGTGAGCTGAGGTAATGTTTATTTATGAGAAGAAAGTTTAACTCACGAGCCCGTAAGGGCGAGTGAGTTAATTTCTTCGAGTGTACAATATTTTATTCAATTTTGACGAAATACTAATAAAAACCATTATAATATTAATTTTGACAAAATAAAAAACTGATCAGTTAGTAGGCTGAGCATGACAATCGTCGCTGATAGACGTCAAGTAATGTATTTAAAATGCTGTATTGTCTGTCATTTGTGCCGTGAAAAATAATGAAAATGGCTGATAATGTCTGATAAATATTATGGTAAGTGATATTTTCGTACCTCATGTTATTTTAAATACATTATTTATTACAGAGTGAGTTAAAATTTTGTAAGAGTGATTTAAAATTTTTTTTAATTCACATGTGAAAAAAGTGTTACTTATAGTTGTTGCTTTGGAGTTAATAATGACAGTTTAAAACGTCAAAATTGAATAATAGTTATTTATGTTATAAGGATCATAATGTCAATAATTATGGTACTAGTCGTGAAGATTATCATACGAGGCAAAGCCGAGTTTGATGACACGGCGTGTATCATAATGTTTGACATTATGATCCGTATAACATAAAAAATTTTATATGCTGGCGTAAATCAATGAGAAAATAAAATACATTATTTTTTTGACGTCCCAAAAAATTAAATCTAAAAAATCAGATATGCTGATTTTGATGTTCTCTTTATATGGAGTTATGGTAACCACATAGTAACAAATTACTTGTTTACAAATAAACAAGGTTTGACAATAGTGTATGTATATGGTCTGTGATTTTCGGCAAAAAATGAGTGATTCTGAAGAAAGTTTGCCTTCTGATATAGAAAATTAGCGCAAAATGTTGTTCCATCACTTTTACCACAAAAATCTAAAGCAACTTACGAAATGACGTTCAACCGTTACGAAGAATGGTGTATAAAGAAGAAGGTGAAAAATATTACAAATGAGAAAGTGTTACTGGCATATTTTGAAGAGTTGGCCAAAAACAGAAAATCCTCGTCCCTTTGGTCGTATTACTCCATGTTACGAAGTGTTTTGTCAATTAAGAAGAACATTGAAATCAGCAAATATATACACCTGGTCGCATTTTTGAAGCGGAAATCCGAAGGCTATAGAGCTAAGAAGTCCAGAATTTTTACCAAAGAAGACATCGCAAAGTTTTTGTTAGATGCAGATGATAAACAGTTTTTAATCAATCAAAATAATATTTTTTTCTATTATTTAATCAATCTTTTATATTTAGGTAGTGTTCATCATTGGATTAAGTGGAGCATGTAGAAGGGAAGAACTGAAGGATTTACTTGTAGAAAATGTAACTGATCAAGATCAAGTTTTTAGAATTGTTATTCCTAACACTAAAACTAAAATTGCTCGGGAATTTTTTGTTACATCTGGAAGTGTTGAAGGTGTGAATATGGTAGAACTTACTAGGAAATATGCCGCCTTGCGTCCAAAGCATGCCGCCCATTCTCGTTTTTTTGTGTCATATAGAAACAATAAATGTACAACGCTCCCAGTAGGAATTCACACATTTGGAAATATGCCTAAACTCATCGCTACGTTTCTTAAGCTTCCTAACCCGGAGGAATACACTGGCCACTCCTTTAGAAGATCTTCCGCCTCCTTGTTAGCAGATTCCGGAGCAGATATTCAAACTGTTAAACGTCACGGAGGATGGAGAAGTAATACAGTTGCAGAAGGATACATAGAAAATTCCGCAGAGAATAAGAAAAAAATATCTGCAGCAATTCTGGGTAAAAAGAATATACCAATGCAGCAGAATATTCAAAACAATGTTCAAATTAGTAATCAAACAAATGAAACACTTTCGACTTCTTTGCCTGGTGTTACGCTTACCAATTGTAGAAAATGTATTATAAATATTTACAATAATTAAATTGTAATTAAATAATTCTGCGAATTTCGTTGTTACATTTTTACATAATTTCATTATGATACTGAGTACCATAATGGTTTCATTATGGTACTGAGTACTATAATGAAAGCCATTAGAGTACTGAAACTGAGGTTTATAATGTTCTTATTATGATACGCCAGCATATAAAATAAATTACTTACTTACTTAATCCTGCACCTTTCTACCCTCACGGGTGTAAGGCGTTCCCCCGGCCTGCGGGGGAGGGGGTTGAGTTCTGATTTGTTGGTCTTCTCCATATTTCTTTCCACTCTGCTCTATCTTGTGTTGCTGTCTTCGTTTCTTCCCAAGTTAGACCTCTTCTTTGCGCTGCCTCCTTTACTTCTTCCAGCCACGTTCTTCTTGGTCGTCCTCGTGGTTTTTTTCTTCCAATTTTTGCTTCAAACACTTTTTTAACTATTCTCTCCTCTCCCATCCTTTCTACATGCCCATACCATCTCATCTGTCCTTCTGCTATCTTATCTTCTATTGCTTTTACTTTTAAGTTTTGTCTGTAGGTTGTGTTTTCAATTCTGTCCAGTCTTGTTTTCCCCTCTATTTTTCTCAAGAATCTCATTTCGGTAGCCGTAATTTTTTCTTTTTGTCTTTGCGTTAATCTCCATGTTTCAGCTCCGTGTATGAGTATAGGTGTCACTACTTTCTTAAATATTTGTACCCTGGTCTCTTTCGGTATTTCTTTCTTTCCTAAGAAGCTGTGTTTGATGCTATTGAATATTTTGCCTCCTGTTGTTCTTCTTTCTTTTATTTCTTCATCAAATCTTCCATCTTCTGAGATCATTGCCCCCAGGTATTTAAATTTTTGGACTTGCTGTAGATTTTCATTTTTTAGTTGTATCGTGTGGTGTTGTTCATTTCTTCCTAGTATCATGGTTTTCGTTTTTTCTTTATTGATCTTCATGTTTAATTTTTGTAGCGCTTTATCATATATTTCTATATTCCTTATTAAGGTTTTTTCGTCTTCTGCTATGATGACCATGTCATCTGCATAGCATAATTCTGCTATTTCCACTCTTCTCAATTTCCAATTTCCTATGTAGTATTTCTTTACTTCTTTCTTTGTCTCTTTTATTCCTTCGTCAAGAATTAGCGTAAACAGAAGCGGGCTCAAAATGCATCCTTGCCTTACTCCGGCTGTAGTTTCAAATGTATTGGAGGTCTCTTGTTTCACTCTTACATAGCTCTTAGTGTTTGAATATAGGCTCTGAATTCCTGTTATTAACGTATTTGATATTCCCCTTTTTCTTAGCGTTTTCCATATGTCTTCTCTATTGATTCTATCAAACGCTTTCTCTAGATCAATGAAGCACACATGTACGTTTCTCCCTTCTTTTATTGCCTTTTCCCCTATTTGTCTTAGTATGAATATCGCATCATTTACTCCTCTATTTGGTCTAAAACCAAATTGAGTTTCCTCTATAGATTCTTCCAGCTCTATTCTTAGTCTACTCTCCAGGATTCTTGCATATATTTTGGCCACTGTGCTTATTAGGGTAATTCCTCTATAGTTCCGGCACTCTCTGCTATCTCCTTTTTTAAATATTGGTGTTATGATACCTATTTGCCATTCTGCTGGTGTTATTCCTTTTAGCGCTTCATTCATTATGTCTTTAAGTTCCTGTAGTGCTGATTCGGGTAGTGCTTTCAGCATGTCTGCTGTTATTTTGTCATGTCCGGGAGCTTTTCCTCTTTTGGTTTTTATTATTGCTTCTATTATTTCTTTCAAGCTTATTTCTTCTTCTTGTGTTATTTCTGTTTCCTTTGTTCGTGTGCGATGGCTTTCTTGTTGTTCTTCATCTTTAGTATCATTTCCCTCTAGTAATTCTATGAAATACTGTCTCCATCTATCCATTATTCTGTCTTCTTCTGCTATCGTCTTTCCTTCCTTATCTTTAATGTTCGTAATTGTTGCTGTCTTCTTTTGTCTTATATTTTTAAGTGTTCCAAAAAATAATTTCTGGTTTTCATTGTATGCGTTTTTCATTTTTTCACCAAATTCTCTCCATGCTTTTTCTTTTTCTTCCTTTATTACTCTTTTTACTTTTTTCCTTTGTTCTTTATATTTTTCATAGTCAATAGGTTCTTTCGTTTGTAGATATTTATTCCACTTGTTCTTTTTTTCTTTCACTGTAACTTTTACCCTTTCCGACCACCATCTAGTTTTGTTTGTGTTTCTGTTCACTATTCTAGTCGTGCCGCAGCTTTTTTCTGCTGCCTCTATTACTGTCTTTTTGAAGTTCTTCCATTTCTTTTCTATGTTTCCTTCTTTTTCTTTTGCTTTTTTCTTAAACTCTTCGTTGACGTTCTTTTGAAATTTTTCTTCTATCTCTTGTCTTCTAAGTTCATGGCATTTTATTTTCTTATTTACTATCTTTCTTTTGGTTTCGTTTTTTGTGATTACTTCTTTCTTTAGTATCATTGTTACAAGGAAATGGTCGCTTCCAATCTCTGGTCCTCTTTTTACTTTTATGTCTTTTACTCTATTCCAGCTGTCTATGTTAATTAGGAAATAATCTATAATCGATTTTCTCTCCATTCCTTCCTAAGCACCACTCTATTCCATCATTCTTATTTCCTACCCTCCCGTTAAGGTCTCCCATTATTATTACTCTCTTTTCACTTCTGTCTACTATTTCTTGTAGTTCTTTAAAGAAGTTATCTTTTTCTTCTTTTCTTGCGTCCTCGTTCGGTCCATAGCCCACAATTAGCGTGTATTCTTCGTTTTCGTCTCCTTCCTTAACATTTATTGATAGTAATCTTTCATTCAATAGGTTTTCTTTCGAAACATATTTCATCTTATCCTCTTTAATTAAAATTGCCACCCCTGCCTTGTCGTTTTCTTTTTCCGATACTCCTACCCAGTACATCCAATATCCATTTTGTGTCTTTGTGATTCCTTTGCCTTTCCTCTTTGTTTCTGTTATACCCACGTAATCCATATTCATTTTTGCCAGTTCTTCTGTTAATTCATATTCTTTTCCTGTTAAACTTTTTACATTCCATGTTCCAAATTTTATTATTTTCCCTGGTTTATTTACTCTATTTTTTATTTTGCCCATCCCGTACTTAATTATATGTGTTTTGTTGTTCCTTATCGTATCCTTTTCCTTTGCTTGCGACGTCTTTCCTTTTTGTTGCAATTTTCCTCGTTTTTCCCTTAGTTTTTTGGCGCAGTACCTCCTTCTTCTTTGACCTCTATCATCTTCTTTTGTGTTTTGTCCCATTTCCATTCCTTTCCATTTATTGTTATTTTCTGATAGCCTATCTTCAATATATCTCCTGCCTTTTTATTTTTCTCTGCTAACATTTTTATTTCCTTTTGTATTTCGCGCTCATTTCTTGTTAGTTCGTTGTTTATGAAGATTTTGTCCTTTAAGGTTCTTAGGTTCTTTTTATTCGCCATTACTTTTTGTTTATCTTGAAAATTTTCCATTTGTACCTTACATGTCTTCTCTCCTATCTTTATTGCTTCCTTCACTTGTACATTAACTCCAATTTTCTTGTGTATGAAGTCTTCCACGGTGTTTTTTAGGTCTTTTCTGCTGATTGAGTCTGTTCTTAGCCCTACAATCACGAAATTATTTTTGATTTTTTCTTTATCTAATCTCTCGATTCTCTCTTTCATGTCGTTCAATTCTTTTTTTATCTCTATGTTTTCTTCCTTCAGCTGTTCATTTATCTGTTTCATTCGTAGTAGTTCTTCTTTATATTCTTTCTGATCCTGTTTTATCTCTTTTGTATCGTTCTTTATTTGTAATATAATTTTCATTAAATCTCTTAATTCTATTTTATCACTTCCTTCTTTGTTACTTTTATCATCTCTATCCGATGACATATTTGCACAACTTTCCTGAGTACGGGCCTGACTAAAATTTTTATCTTGGTATGCAGGTTCTAGCTTACCGCCGCTAAACTACGCTTGCTTACCGTTTATATGTACGTCCTTGGCTACTGTCTCACCGCTGTATACACTTTTTTACTCTAATTTAGAGCTTCTAGGTACTTCTCACTTCACTTTCTTTATTCACAACACTACCTTGTTTCACTAGAGTTTAATTATTTCATATGGTCCGCGAATTAAAGCGTGATATCTATCGTTTAACGAATTTGACTATCGCCGCACGTTCGACACAACCGTATTCTCTGCCTTTCACAACTCAACTCCCTTGTTGTATAAAATAAATTATGTCCAGTAAAGTTGTTTTAAATTCTTGTACAATTTTAAATAGATTTCGCCAAGTTATTAATGTGATTTACTTGTTAATTGAAAATAGGTTAAATGTACCATTCAGTAATTTCGAATTCTTATACGATTTCAGAAAAAAAATAATACTTATCTCCTCATTGAAGTTCCTTATGGTTATTTCTTTAATACGTCATGAAAAGACAAACTTCCCTGCCTTGATATGTAAATAACTATTATATGACTTCTATAAGTACTAAATTTTAAAAGATATTGCTCTTTATAGAGTCTCAAATTTGAAAATATCCCGAAATATTCATTAGATACTTTACAACTAAATATTGAAATATGTGTAATATTTTGAAAAAGTCACCCGATCTAAAACAGAATGTGACGTCGCAGTACATACAGGGTGTCTCAATAAGCTTGCTCACTATTGGTAACTTTTTTATTTGAAGAGATACGAGCTTGGTTAAATGAGCAAAATTGTGCCATGTTATATTAGAAAATTGGTCAGGTAGACAATCTAAAAATTATGTCAGCGGTTCTCAAAATTTGGGACAAAATATATATTTTTTAAATGGAACTATATATTTTTTATTATCTTACTGGAAAGCGTATTTTTTTCTCTTTCCAATAAGGTAATGTTGTTTATGTACAATTTTTTTAAATAAACGAGTTATTTACGGTTAAAAATTAAATTTTTTTTATTAGTTTATTTGGCCAAGTAAGCCATGGAAACAATTGATTATTCGTTTTTTGATGTTTAATAATTTCTCCCGTAAAGTTCTCAGTTCTCTGTGTTTAATAATGTTTAATAACTGTACAAATGAAGAAAAGTTAGATATGATCTTGATCTTGCTATATGGAAAGTTATATCTAGACACCAGTTACGTAGAACGGTCGACTGTCTTTCCAAAAGAGCTGAAATGTGCGAAGAAATAATGGCTTTCAATATGAATATTTTCTTTAACTGTTTTATTATTACTGTAAAATAAGTTAATAAAATAATAATTTTATAAAAGACAAATGTTTCCATGGTTTTTTAGTCAAGTAGACTAAATAAACTAATAAAAGAAAATTATTATCTTTAAACGTAAATAACTCATTTATTTGAAAAAATTGTTCATAGACATTACCTTATTGGAAAGAGAAAAAAATACTCTTTCCAACAAGATAATAAAAAATATATGGTTCAATTTAAAAAACATATATTTTGTCCCAAATTTTGAGAACCACTGACACAATTTTTATTTTGTCTACATGACCAATTTTCTAATATAAAATGGCACAATATTGCTCATTTAACCAACCTCGTATCTCTTTAATTAAAAATCTGATGTGGCCAACACATGACCTCCCGCCAATTCCATGTTTAAAATAGCAGTGAGCTTTAAGTAAAGTATAATTTCCGGTTAATCGTTGGTAAATAAAATCTAATTTGTTGTCCAATAAATAGAAAAGTCTGTAATACGAAATTTTGGATTGTTTTATTGTTTTTCCTCAAAAATTTGTTCGAGCTCCAAATTAAGTACTACATCCGATTTATCATATATGGTTAAAATCTAATATGTTGTTTCAAATTATATATGAGTTTTAAATACCAAATTTGAGAAGTTTTGGATCATATTTTAATAGGCTTTAAGGAAAAATCGTCACACACGTACATTCTTATAAAAATCAGCATCATCTTCTAGGTGCTCTAAAACGCAATCTTTGTAAATTCTTCGCCGTACATAATCCATTTCGTAAATGTCTAGTTGTAAATTAATATTAATTTATAGTGCTGAAAAAATAGCAATTAGCAAATTTAAATCAGATCATCCTGTACATCTAACATTTATGTATGATGGAAAATATATTATTTTTACAAACCTTAATAAAATATTTTACTATTATTTCTCATTAACACGGTTTCATTATTAATTTTAATATAATTGCTGCCTGTCAGTGACATTTGTTTAAATATGTCAAACCTGTCATTAAAATTATGATTTTGTTTGACGTATAGGCTAGGTGATACATGGAAATAAATTATATTATATATTCATATTTAAAGTTATTTAGAGTTATATACTACATGTTATTATCGTAGAATTGAAGATTAAACCATTATATTCCATTTTAATTAGTAAAAGTTGCTAAAAAATTATATTCAATGAATTTTTTACAAGAAAAACTGTTAAAAGCTTGTATAAATGATAATTCCGGTTATCCGATATACACTAAAAACTAATGAGCACTTCCCATATTAGTATAGAATGGGTATACAAAATTTCAAATTTTTCTGATTGATAGTATTTGAGTAATCGTGTCCACAAGATCCACACACACACACATACATACCTACAGACATCATTGTAAAAATGTAAAAATCGGATTCTGGGGACATCAAAACGTGCTTATTCACTAAAATCTCTATATCCGATTTTTAGCACGATCCCTATACCTCCCTTACCTAGGGTAGCGGGAGGTAAAAAAGTTACCAATAGTGAGCAAGCTTATTGAGACAGCCTGTATAATTAACATGTGACAAACTATCTCCTACTTTTATTTACATAATTAATGTAAACTGGTTTCCTGTCGGTTATGAATGACGTGATGTATGTACTACGACGGCTCCGTCGTCACAGGAGTAGGGGGTTGATTTTCATGACTCAATTCTCGCGCCAATCTTTTTATTTAATTATTTACGAAAATAACAATAAATTATTATTTTATTACAATGAAAAATATTGCATAAACTTTCATTTGATATACTTTAATAAATGTGAAACCAACTCATTAAATTTAATTTATATTGTAGACAATGCAAGTTAATTTCAATATTTCACAACTACCACAAGTCGCGCGACAGGTCATATTTTTTATTTGTTTATTCTAAATATAAGTTTCATAAATATAACTATTACGATTCTATATTATTATGCACATTTAACAACATGTATAGCGTAATTTATGAAAGTATTACGCATCAACGCATCCATATCCATTTGCTCATATTTATATTATGTGTGCCCAGGTGCACACGTCAGGTTTTTATCGTGCGTGCCCGCTGAGGGACGGAGTTCCGGTCTGCGATACTATTCTCAACTGAAATGACCGATAGAGGCGCTGCAAGCACTTTCAATATGGCGAATGCATGACGGTCATACTCGTATACCTATTAACTAATATATTGCTAATGCTCGTATCTTTCCCATAAGAGAAGGTGAAGGAAACACTGTGAAATGGAAATATCATTTCTGCATAAGTCTATCTCACACAAACGCCCAACCGGCAATTGATTACTATTGGCTAACGCTGACAGCGTCGCTGGCTGGGCTGCGTTCCAAAATCCACAATATTTTCAAATGTAGTTGCTCACGATTCTCAACATATGAAAGTAATTTGTCTTCTTGAGGAAGAAAACATGCTTTTGGTTGAAAATAAACATAAGTAAATACGTTGGCGTGTATTACGAGCATACTTTTATAATAAACGCGCTTTTATGGAGTATATTTTCACATTATATTGAGGAGAGTGCTCCATAAAAGCGCTTTTATTACGGGCTTGACATTAATGTTGTACTTATAAGTAGTTTTGTTAGTTTTATAAAATTATTTTTAATTTAGTTTCAATTTTTTACTTCAACAAAACTCTCATTCGTTCCAAAACACAACACTTCATACTCTACGCCAAAACTCGGTATTCCTGGTTTTGGAACGCTGCCCTGGTGATGCAGCGAGCACATGGTTGGGTGTTTGTGTGAGATAGACTTATGCAGAAATGATATTTCCATTTCACAGTGTTTCCTTCAAGAAAAGCAAAGGATCCGCAATATATTAGTTAATAGGTATATGATGACGGTAGGTGTACAATCTGTCACTTGTCATATGATACAATTTTGCTTGTGTTTCTTCAAAATGAAGCTAAGTATCCGCGGTAACCACCATCAATAGATGGCAGCATTGACATCTTCGTAGTGGGGAAAACATTCTATTTTGTACACTGATGGTATAGGAGTAATCTCGAATTTTTGATTTAGTTCTCTTTATTTACGTGAAATAATTAATTAAAATAAGATGTTTATCTCACTCGGAGATATCTACATATATATTTAAATGGTGCAGTAAGGCCAATAGTGGAAGGAGAAGCAACATTTAAAGATAAAGTAGTTAGTAGAAAAGTTTGTAAGGTAACATTGAAAATTTATAATATTTTAGCTGGTCATGTAATAATGTGGTTTCCAATTTAAAAAAGAAAATAATGTGGAAATTCACGGTCTTTGTTTACAAACATTTAATTTAAAAGGGATTCCACATAATATCCGCATTTGCCTTGAAAACAATGTACAACAGTGGAAGTGTACGTTGTATTTGGAAAGACACTTTTAATTTATTGGTTTTAAAATCATTATTTGTTATATAACTGCATCCATGTATGGCTCTAGGAGATTCAAAACCTTATCAGAGGTTCTGCCACCAAAAGCAGAACTTACGAAACATAATAACGCCTGCGGGTGTAACTCTTATTAGATATTTTAAAGTATGTCTTTTTTATGATTAAAATATGATCTTATCCTGCGACTCAAACACTTTGATTTCTGAATATCAATTTCAGTGCACTCTAGCACTACTCTAACATTTCTGATTTTTTAAAAAAATATTTCGGAATAGGTATTTAAAATGTGTTGTTCTCTTATCAGGTATGAAAATAATTGTTTTTAAAATTGTAAGTATTTTTAGCATTTCCCAAAAGTATATTCTAGCAGTTGAATATGGTAAATTAAAAATGACAGGCATTCTTTTTCAAAAGAGATCTTTTATTTGGGTTTTCTCCTGTAAATTTCTTTTTATATTATTAAAAAAATATATTGAAACTGTTATACGATTTACCTTACTAATAATCCGAAGGCAGAAAATGAGCAGAACACACATTCGTATATCGTGTCTCTTTCCTATTTTTAACGCAATTACCCATTTTTTCGAATTTCTTTGTCTTTCGGGAAGTAGTGCATTGACATTTGTGCACTAACGTAATTATTGCACTCCGGTACAGAGCAATATTGCTTACATTTGCAAGACATTTATCTCACTTTTGCTTGGTTCCTATGCTAGTAAAATTCACATGCCGCAATGTTTTCCCCACGACTCGCATTTTTAATTTCGCCACCAGATGTCAGATACTTTGTTGGCTCTCATCAATTGTTCAGATATTTGACTTTCTAAATGCTACTCATCATTCTAGGATTATTGTTGAAGGTATGATTGTATATAATGTTCATTTATTACTTAATTTAAAATATTAATCTTGTAAACAGGCGAAGAAGTTCTGAATGCGAATCACATTATATTATGTGGAATGGGGGATTACACCATTTTTTTTTTATAATTTCATCTGAAAATATTAGGAAAACTAAGACTATTGATGAAAATCCGGTGAAAAAATTCCTATTAATAAGCGAGTTATGGTCTCCCGAATTTTGAAAAGATTGACGTGACGTCACATATATATGTTTTTTTATCAAACTGTTTTCATCATGGACCTAAATGTTCTTGAAATATATGCTATTTTAAGTTATATTTACATAAAAATAAATGAATATTATAACACTGTACAAGTCTACATACTTTATAATTACAGGTGTATTTAAATTATTAAATTTAATGCAAGAAATTTGTGTTAAAATAAAAACTGTTTGAAAACTGTAGTACAGGAATGTTAGCCCCTCCTTTCGAATTTGAATTTCTTAACTTCCATTGGTAGTAATCCCACCTCCTAACACGCTATTTGTAATGCATGTATAGGCGGTTTCTCGGCCGCCAATCAAAATATTTTCATATTAGTGTCGAAGCGCTATAACAAAAAACCCTTTATTTCCGAAAAATCTCAATTATACCATTTCATTTTTTTATTAATATTCGTTATTCAGCATATACATTCGTAATTTTTTACTATTTTCCTTTAATTCGATTGAGCCGTAATCCCCCATTACCGATAGTTATCGAGAAATTATAAATGTAACATCACTGTCTTCAAAAAAGTGCTCTGTCGTCACAAAGATGGTACAGCACTTTTTTTTAAATTTCTCCGTTGAGAAGCAATTTCTAAAAATTTAAATAATCATAAATATGTTTCAAATATAATTATTAATAATATTACCTGGAAGAATAAAGTCACTGTCTTTGAAATGTCTCGAACATATTCTCATATACTTAGAAATTTGTTTTCCAGAACGTAAAACATACTTTCAAGTTCCAATGTTTGTTGAGTACCTGCATTTGTGGTTATACTCACTTTATTTTTACCTATTTTTGGAAAAATGTGGAAACTTAAATGAGTTTCCTTACTCATAAGCGAATGACACCCGTATACACAACACATAATATTGCTTTTACCGTGTTTTACAACATTCATTTTCGTATAAAAGAAATACTTTTAAAAAATGTATGCCAACATTATGTTGTCTTTGCTCTCACCTACCTCATGCACTAGTTCAAAATTTAGTCACCAGATGTAATATCGATTCTCTACAGTTGTCAATAGTAACATAAGTATTCGCTAGTGAAATAGAGCAACATGACGTCTAGCGGCGAAAATATAAACTAGTGCATGGTAGTAAGTCCTAGCCGAGGTAGCGGCGAATGCATCGTTTCGGTCACTTATATTATATGCATTTTACCACAATTTTACCTATAATTTCAAATATTTAATTAATAAAATAATAAGAAAAGTTAAATATACTTCCCAGAAAAAGCTATCAGAATGTCACTAAAACTGTTGATATTTGACAATGACATGTGTCATGTTATAAACATTGGAATTTGTCAACTGGTTTCCTTAGTGCCTTGGCCTCTGCGATTACTTTACTCTATAAATTATAGTGCCTTTATCTCTAAATCTATACAAGATATAATAAAAATTTTAAGTGATAGAGAATTTTATGTTCTTCAATATTTAATAAAAAAAACTCCCAAAAAATTATATTTAGAAGAATTTTTTTAAGAAACTACTACTTTCGGTTGTTTAATTGTTACCAAAACCTTTTCAGCTCTTTCCAGGAATGTCAGATTGAAGAAACTGCAGTTAAATATTTTTTAAGTCTTATAGTTTTTGAGGAATCGTCCCTCCAACATCCATACATACACACACACACATACACACACACACACACACACACAGACATCATTTTAAAAATGTTATAATCGGATTCTAGGGTCCTTAAATCGAGCTTATTCAATAAAATCTGGATATGCGAATTTTAGCATGAATCCAATACCTCTTTTAGCGAGAGGTAAAAAGTCGCAGACAAATAAAAGAAGGAAGCGCTGTTTTTTAAGAAGTTTTTTCTAGTAGTCCCTTGAGACTTCATAGACGTTTGCCAATATATAATTACGTTTTTATTGCATCTATACAGATTATTTTATTTGAAATAATACATATATAATTAGAAATAATGAAGCAAAAAGAGTTGCTGCACTACACTAGAAAAAGCGACTTTTATCGTTTTTTTTTTGTAAATTGACCCCACTCCGTTGCATTGGTCTTAAAAAATAATTGGATTTTGTAGGTATGGTGAAAATGAAATGGCAAAAGACTTACATCATCGACCCGAAAAAAACCTTATAAAATGAAATATAACTTGTAGAAATTATTTATTTTTAAATACAGAAGAAAAAATACTAGTATTAAGAAACGTATATATTAATGAAATTTACAAGTATTTCTAAATTAATATTTTTTCCTTTTAAGGAATATAAAATTATAGGCCATCCAGCGAATCAAGCGGTTTACGTCATAAATACAATATCACTAGAAACAATGACGTCATATGTTAAAAAGTTTACATGAGCATGTAAAACGGATTAAAATCTATGGGTTGCCTTCATAAACCCAAATTTTTCTTAAAAACACGTCTGGTATAATATTTTTCCAGCGAAATCCAATTTTATTTAAAATATTCTGAACGATACTGCTTACGCTGTTATAAATAGGTACTTCATTCTTGTAGTATATGCAACAAACTATCTAGTATTATGTGAGATCCTTAAAAAAATACAGAATACTGCATACCATATCATTTCTCACTGTTTCTGTACATTGCGTATAGCGTTTGCCATGCGCTGTACATATAGATTTAATTTTCAAATTATTACCTACAAATAGAACCAAATGTTACCTCAATATTAGATTTCAGTGAAAGTAAAAACCCACCAATCTATTTTTCATTTTCAAAATAAGTCAATAAATTAACTACAAGCTCTTGAATTTGACATGACAGAGCACTCCACACCAACAACCGTTCAACTGACAACCACAGCACAAGAAAACTGTAACAACCAACCATGGAGGTAGGAATAAATATGGAGGGAGCAAGTGGCTGCAAAAGTGAAGCCATTTCCCCCACTCCAGGCCGGGCCTATCTGTCAACCTTCTTTGACCTTAAAGCCATATTGTTTAGCTTGTTTACGTTTGTATGTATCGTTTTAGAGTGCATTTCAATACGTTTTATTAATTAAATAAAAATATTTGATTAAAACACGTGCTTTTTGAATCTTAAAAAAATTAATTAAGTAAATTCAATAAGTAAAATGTATATAAAAACACATTAATATCATATTTCAATAAATAATATATTTGCAACACATTTCTTTCAGTATTTAAAGTTTTATAAAATTTTACTTGAACGAATAAAACAATTTTGTTTAAAAATTGCTGCACTTATCCCCTCTCTAGGACGGTCCAACAGCTGTGTTCGTCCGTCCCCACTAGGCTTCATTCCCCTGGCCCACAATATAACCTCATGCTCTCTCCTTTGTATTCCTACCTCCATGCAACCAACAGTCGCTAGTCGCTAGCATTTGACACTTTGACAATGAACAACGAAACCAAAAAATTTAGTAATATACATGTTCAGAATTACCAATATTAAAAAAATATAATCAAACGTCATTTTGCAAGAATTTACAAAATTTTACTTAATAATAATATATCCAAATATAATTATTTCTATTAAAGGTGTCAAATACATGATAATAATAATAAAAAAAAAACAATAAAAAACCGTTAATAAAATATATTTAAAAAAATAAAGAAAATATCAAAAATCCCTAAACGATGACGTAAACCGCTTGATTCGCTGGATGGCCTATATTTGAAATAATTGTAGTTGATTTTTATTTCATACGTTGGCATGACTATGTTTACATTAAATTTTATTTCTATCGAATATCGATCCTGTCACTATTGTCAATTAGTTGTCAGTTTTCTCTGCGTTAAATATTTGTGACTTGTGCTGCAGTATTACTTGTTTATTTTAATAAGTAATGTACTATAATACATCTATTTTAATGCGTAAAGCGTTAAGAAAGCAATTTAAGAAACTAACTTTTCCGAACGGGAATCGTCCAACGGTGGGCCATTAATTCCGTTGAAAGACGTTCAAAATGTATTTTTTTCAAATATTTCTTTTGTTATCAATCTTTAATTAAATTACGTATTTTTAGAGAGCAACAAATGCCCTGCAAATAAGCAAATCTTGGCAAGCAGATATGGGAACCCGTGTCAGAATAACATCTAGTAATCATGTAGGTACATAACTTACAAATGTTATAAATTTTAATTCAAAATTTCAGAATTTTCTAAGGTTTATTTGTCACCAGGAATGTGTAATTTACTTAGCGAGTTAAATAAAACTTATGAAATTGGAAAATTATGAAAATTGGAATTAAGCAGATGACATTTGACATCTGTATATAAATACTAGCTGTCATTCTGACACGGGCCCTCTTATCTGCTTGTCAAGAAAGACCAACAAAGTCACATGACTGCTCGCGCCTTATAAATCAGTATTCCACATAAACGTAGAGACCTATTCTACTAAAAAAAATGTATAACGATATCGTTACCAGTGCCGGTTTTACATAATAGGCTAACTAGGCTATTGATGAGAGCCAACAAAGTATCTAACATCTGGTGGCGAAATTAAAAATGCGAGTCGTGGGGAAAACATTCCGGCATGTGAATTGTACTAGCGTAAGAACCAATCAAAAGTGAGAGAAATGTGTAGCAAATGTAAGCAATATTGCTCTGTACCACAGTGCAATAATTACGTTAGTGCCCAAATGTCAATGCACTACTTCCCGAAGGACAAAGAAATGCGAAAAAAATGGGTAATTGCATTAAAAACAGGAAAGACACATGATATGAATGTGTGTTCTGCTCATTTTCTGCCTTCGGATTATTATCAATTATTATCGTATAACTGTTTCAATATATATTTTTAATAATATAAAAAATATTTACAGGAAAAAATCCAAATAAAAGATCTCTTTTGAAAAAGAATTCCTGTCCTACTAAAAAAAAATATTTCATTTTAAATTAAAGACGAATAATACACTTAAGGTAATAAGTGCCGTTTTTAATTTACCATATTGAACTGCTAGAATATATTTTTGGGAAATACTAGAAATACTTTATACAATTTTAAAACCAATTATTTTCATACCTGATAAGAGAATAACACATTTTAAATATTCCGAAATATTTTTAAAAAATCAGAAATGTTAGAGTAGTGTTAGAGTGCAGTGAAATTGATATTCAGAAATCAAAGTGTATGAGTTGCAGGATAAGATCATATTTTAATTATAAAAAAGACGTACTTTAAAATATCTAATTGGAGTTACACCGGCAGGCATTATATGTTTCGTAAATTCTGCTTTTGATGGCAGAACTTCTGATAAAGCAATCGTTAGAGAAGAAATTTTTTGGATCTCCTAGAACCATACATGGATGCAGTTATATAATAAATAATGATTTTAAAACCAATAAATTAAAAGTGTCTTTCCAAATACAATATAAGTGCAACAATATGTTTGCACTTTACAGCTGCACATACACTTCCACTGTTGTACATGGTTTTCAAGGCAAATGCGGATATTATGTCGAATTCCTTTTAAATTAAATGTTTGTAAACAAAGACCGTGCATTTCCACATTGTTTTCTTTATTAAATTGGAAACCACACATTATTATATGACCTGCTAAAATATTATAAATTTTCAATGTTACCTTACAAACTTTTCTACTAACTACTTTATCTTTAAATGTTGCTTCCTTCTTTCACTATTGGCCTTACTGCACCATATAAATATATGTAGATATCTCCGAGTGAGATAAACATCTTATTTTAATTAATTATTTCACGTAAATAACGAGAACTAAATCAAAAATTCGGAGATTACTCCTATACCATCAATGTACAAAATACATTGTTTTCCCCACTACGATGATGGCAATGCTGCCATCTATTGCCGGTGGTTACCGCGGATAGCCTAGGGGCGCCAGCCGTTGGGGGGCGTCGAGAAAAATTATTTGATATAATAATGAGATGTCAAGCAAAAAAAAAAAAAAATTAAAAACTTGGAAAAAAGTTTTTTGCCTTTATGGCTGGCATTCTGAGCTCTCGACTAAAAACAAATGAATAATATTTAGTCGGGCTAGTTATATAGTTTATTATAAAAGAAAGTCGGCAAATAGTTACATGCATAGAACATTAATACCACCATAAGTTATATGCCCATAGTCAAACTAACTTGATTCATTAATTGACTATTAAAAAAAAATGCGCAATATTTTTGAACATTATGAAGAAACAGGCAAAAAACTTTCAAAATGTGATCAATACAGTGAAATTAAAAGACGTCACCGAAAATTACAGTTTCAAGGATTAGATACTGAAGTAATCTTTGAAGCTAAAACAGATATGAGAGTGAACACATTTAATAAAATTTGAGACAATTTAATTCAAGAACTATTATATCGACGTGGTGCTTACAATGAAATTGAAAATATTTTTGGATTTCTTACTAATTTATCAACTCTTACCGACGAAGAAATACGGAAGAAACCTGCAGTTCTTCAATCTACATACCAAGGGGATATAGAAGAAGAATTTCCCGAAGAATGCATTCAATTTAAAGTGTTTATGGCCCACTTGAACATTGAACGTATTTCTCTAAGTGAGATGCTAATTTTTATAAGAGATAAAGAAATTACGTCTTCCTTTCCAATTTTATGCGCATCACGTGTTAAAAATTATTTAAGGAATTCTTTAAGTCAAGACTTATTTTATGATTTAGCAGATTTTAATATAAATAGTGATTTATTAAACAAAATGTCATTTGATGATATAAATGAATTTTCTGCGAAAAAATCAAGAAAGAAGCAATTGTAGCCACAGTAACCAATTTTCTTATTGTTATATTAGCGTATATTATAATAATACTTTTTTTGATTTATAAATATTAATTCAGGAAGAATATAGTTGTATAATTTATTTACTTTAAGGTTGTTATTTTTTTCTTAAATTATACATGTCCCGTGGCCGCGTGCCAGAAATGGCACAAAAGTGACCCCTGTGGTGCACTCTCCACGCCAGCAATGAGTGCCCGTGAGGTGGCGCCTGGTAAGCGCCCGCACGGTACAAATATGTCATCATCATACCGACATCTGCGACAAAGCAGATTGTGGCACACTCAAAAATGGGTAATATGCCGTAATGATATATTTATTTATTTATTTAGAAAATAAATAAAGTACTATAAAAAGTATAATTTTTCGTTTTCCCCTCATATATATATATATATATATATATATATATATATATATATATATATATATATACCCTAATTATTTATTAAAAATTATAAGGGGCGCTATAAATGTTTTAGTCTAGGGGCAAAATTTATGTAAAACCGGCACTGCTTGTTGGATAAATTACTATATCTGTGTTGTAAAATATATATTTAAATTTAATTTTGTTTCTATTTAAGATGGCTACGTGAACTTTAGAGTAGTTATTCTAGCATTGTACCAAATATAACTGTTACTAAGAAACTATAGCTATGCATAAAGTCCTTCAGAATACATTTACTGTCTCAAATAAACTGCATTCATAAAATATTACTATTATTTATTTAATCATTACTTCTCCGATTTATTAGTGTTCCTCTTTATTTTCACCTTCCGTCACCTTTAGGTAAGGAAGGTATTGTCTTTGGTCAAAAATATCCCTAGAATACGAATTTACTATTTTTAAGATGATGTAAGTATGTGTGTGTGTACATGTGTGTGTGTGTGTGTGTGTGTGTGTGTGTGTGTGTGTATGTGTCCGTGTGTGACAAATTTTTCTCCGACGATAACTCCAATACTACAATTCTAAAAATTATAATTCTTTCGTATTCCTCTTCTTTAGATTTTGGTTATAATTGATCCACCGGAAGTACCCTTATTTGAAGTTTTTAACAGTTTTTCTTGAAAAAACGCAGTTAAAAATTATTTTTCGACATTTTGTGATTATCAATATGAAAGAAAATCTTATTCTCTATACGGTTTGATTATACATTTTCCTTCATATTCAATAGATATAGAGTTATAGAGACATTAAGAGAGATTAACTTTCAAAAATTAGTCAGCTTTGTTAAAATTATGGAAACATCAGAAATATTCAAAAAAAATTAATTGACAGATGTCAGTGTCAAATGCAAAACCAAAGTTGAAAGTTATATGTGAATGTGATAGAGTGTCCCTCGCAAGTGACTTGCAGTTGCAGCCTCGCCTCAAGATTGGAATTTTCAATACCGGAAGTACGAGAAAGGCCAAAGAGAAGATGGGAGGACTGTGTAGCAGACTTGAGAGAGGAAGAATTGTGTGAAGAAGATGCGTTGGACAGGAATGAGTAAAAGAGAAGAGTAAGAAACAGCGACCCCTAATAAAATAGGGAAAGGAAACTTTCGGTATAGAATTTGTAAAAAATAGTGTGTTCGTGTTACAATTTTACAGGATGTACAGAATCTTTTTCAAGGAACTTTTGGTATGGGATATGGACAAAATACATCGAATTGACGGAAGGTTTTGTGTTGGCCACAACAGATTTTTTTTAGTATTTTTGTCCATTTTTCTCCCTAACCAAACTCGTCTGGAATGTGATAGTCTGATCGTGCGGTGGCTGACATAATTTTTAGACAATTTATTTCAAATACACAGGGTGTTAAAAAATAAGTGTCACAAATTATGAGGGCATATAGCACTGACCAAAATGAGTAAAAAAAGTTTAATCAACATGAGCCCGATCTTCAATAGTTTCTGAGAAATAAAGCAGTGAAAAATAAGTTTTTTCGGGGTTTACCTCTGCTATCTCGAAAACTGTAAGAGTTACGATATTCATTGAATGAGACTTTTTGTTTACCTTTCAAAGGTCATCTTAAATGTGTTTTTGTTTTTCAAAAAAATCAAATAATTGTACTAAGACAAATGTGGCGATCTTGGTCAATATTTAATTTTCAAATAATTTCGTAACTATTAGAAAGTCAAAAAAATGTTTCATATAAAATTTTAGTGTTTTTTATGGTCTATTTACTGACATAGACAAAATTTTGTTCAGTCACTATCTTTGTCTGTTTTTCTTCGATTCTAATACAAAATGGTCTCTTTCTCAAAAAGAGTTGAAGATCGGACCAATGTTGATTAGCTTTTTTTACTAATTTGGGCAGTATTATACAGGGTGGTTGATTTTTCATTGTCCAGCTTATATCTTCTGAAATATTAAAGATACAAAAAAAAGTTATATACAAAAGTTGTTTAATATAATGATCTATAATCAGTGGCGGATCTAGACTTTGTTAACTGCAGTGGCTCAGCATTATTAAGTGATGCAGCGGTAGGTAGATTTTTGCAAGGCCCTTTGGTGAGGTAAGGTATATACAAAAAAAATGCGGCGCAGGCGAAATTTTTTTTAGTTCAAGGTCAAATGCATTAAAATTAAAATTTACCTTTTTTCAAGGGATGTGCAAAAGCATGTTTTCCTCCTTTCATGTACAGAAATAAGTTTTAAATATCAACTTTTTTCTTCTTGGGTTGTTGCGTGAGACCGCCACTGAAGCGTAGGTAATTTTTTTGAAAGTAACCAACATTTTTTTCTGAGATGAAAAGCTACAATTTTTACTTTATTCTCACACTATTTGGACATTAAAGTTAATGAATCTATTGTTTTGAATTATTTAATTAAAGTTTATCTGCAATAAACAACAGATGAAATTAATGTGAAATTAAGCATAAGTAAAAATTATTACTAATATTAATACTACATATTAAGTTATATACAATATAGACATGTCGATTCCTGGAATCTTTTTTAAATAAATGAAAAAGTAAATAGTATGCGAGTAGATAATGCTTTTTATTATTTACAAAAATAAATAATTATAATACTAAAGGTACGTTACGTATAATCACCATGTAATACAGATAATTTCGAGTTAGTAATCTGATATAGTTCTTTTAATTCAATCAAAAAGAAGTAAAAAAATAATATGCAAATAAAATGATTTTTGAAATATTTCATTAACATTTATAATTTCAAAAAGTTACAGTGGCTCAGAGAATTTTCACAGTGGCTCGAGCCACTGTAAAAAGGGCCTAGATCCGCCACTGTCTATAATTTAGCATAAACAATTTTTTTCCAAGGCCTACCAATTTTTGGGAAAAATGTTTAACTTTAATTTTTTAAATGGAACACCTGTATATTTTGATAGAGTAAGATTCTTAATCAATTTCTCTTTACAATGATGTGTAACAAGTAAGGATTTACCTTTAAATTATGTCCTATAAAGCAAATACAAATATGATAAAAGTAGGCTATAATATTCTATTGTTTATACCTGAACTTCTGTCACACATGAACATTGGCTACGTAGGGGTCTTCCTTTGAATAAAAAAGCAAGTAATAGAATTACTAGCATTGATGATTTACAAAATTATTAATACTTTTATTTAAATATCAAGTAGCAATCTGTGACATATGTTACTTATGCCCATTTGCACCAACATGGCTTAAATTTTAAGCTAGGCTTAAACAAAAAAATGCAAATCGAAATTTTGACAGCAATATTTTATATTTCATTTGACATTTCATTTCGATGCAATATTGTCTATTTAAGCCGAGTTTAATATTTAAGTTACGTTGGTGCAAACGGCCATTACTGGTATAAACAATAGAATATCACAGCCTACTTTTATCGTATTTCTATTTGCTTTATTAGACATAATTTAAAGGTAAACCCTTACTTGTTAAACATCATTGTAAAGAGAAATTTATTTAGAATTTTATTCCGTAAAAATATATAGGCTGTTCCATTTAAAAAATCAAAGTTAAATATTTTTCTGGAAAATTGGTAGGCCTTGAAAAAAAATTGTATATGCTAAATTATAGACCAGATTGTATCAAATAACTTTTCTATATAACATTTTCTTGTATCTTTAATATTTCAGAAGATATAAGCTGGACAATGAAAAATCAACCACCCTGTATACCCTCATAATTTATGACACTTATTTTTTAACACCTGTATAAACCTTTTTTTTAATTTTTGATTAGTACTATATGCCCTTAAAGTTTTCAGCCGAAATTATGGAAAACCTGTGTAACAAAAACCACATACATATTTAATACATATTATTATTTATTAGTCGTAGATAAAATATATATTTCCCAATTACAAATATCTTAAATATTAAAATATTATTTCACATAACTGATTTCTATACACATCTGGATACCGGACTCAATGTTAAACTTTTGTGACTAATTGATCGCTACCATGTTGGTGCATTTCGGCACAATGGGGTCATTTCACATTTTCTGATTTATTTTTTTCTTGAAAAAATAGGTCAAATTAAACATGTATGTCTATGTTTTTCATCTTATAAGTCTTTAGAATCAGAGATATGATTTTTTAAAAGTTGCGTTTAATTTCAAATATTTCAACGGCTGACGACACATATTCACGGATACGACAGTCGAGCTCTACAGGTTTAATTTAGAACTATGATTATTTGGTTTGGTATTTATTTAAATAAATGGTTTATTTACATACCTTATACTGCACTAGTACTTTTAAAGAAATAGAAAGTAATAATAATCTACTCTCTTGTATATTTTGCTGTCAACTGTCACACTTTTAGGTTAGGTTACTGTTTCATGTTGTGAAGCGTGTGTGTGTGAGAGAAAATTGTCTTTGTGTGAGTATGAATATGTGTCGTCACAAATTTAGTCCGTGTTTAAAAGCGCGAAAGTTTATTAGCAAATTTATGAATGAAAAGTCGCATATTTCAAATTATTTTTTATTAATATATTTATTAAATGAAATGGATTTCATGATTTTATAAAAAAAACGACAATTATTTTTTTTGAAATGACCCCATTATTGTAGTTGGAGATTTGAACCTTCCTAGCTACTTTAAAGTTAAAAGTTACGTCATCTTATACAGGAAATTTTATTCGCAATGTTCTATCTCATTGCAAAACATTTGAAAATTCACATTTTTCGAAAAAAATCACCTCAATTAAATGTCTTCACAACTTTTAAATTTAACTGCTCATAATTTTGTAGTTATTGAAGATATCGTTCTTATTTTTTTCAGATTATTCATTTGTTTTGAGAATGTGTTTATGAAATAAAAATATATTTGGTGTTAAAATGAGAAGAAAAATAATAAAAACTAGCATTTGAACACGTTTGTTTTGGATTTTGCAGCACAAGAAACACTAAAACTTGTCGTCCTTACAAGATAGACCCTAATATACAGCGATAAAGTTGTAGTAAAAGAATTAAAGAAGTTTTTTTTTAGTTGAAATTATTTCCAAAATCTTCACTGGTTTCGAAAAAAAAAGTAAGTACATCGTAATACTCGCGACTTTGGCGTTCACCCAGATATGGAAATTGACTGTAACACGTTTGGAGTTACCGCCAAGTGAAAAAAATGTCGTCATTAAGTATAAAGATATGAGCAGTTAAAGTTAAAAGTTATGATAACGTGAAATGTTCGCAATGAGATAGAACATTGCGAATAGCACCATCAAATTTGTCGGAAAATTTCCTAATAAAATGACGTAACATTTAAGGCGATTTTTGGCGACAAATACCCTAGATAACCACGTTTACTATGGTTTGGGTATATGACGTCATAGTTTGAATGTAGTTAATGGTACCACGAAAATTTGTTTGGTTAACTTGTGTGGTTAACTTTTACAAGGATGAAGCTTTCAAAGAAACCGTTGATGTAGGTATTATACATTAATGAACGAAATAGATAGTTTTATATATCAGAGTGTTCCGACTCTATATAAATTTTTAAATCGGTCTGTTGGTATAAACCGAAACGTATTATTATTATTTAATCGGTATAAACATGTAAGAATAGTAGATTTCTACGAAACTTGGATTGGAAGATACTTTGTTTACAACAGTCACAACTGACAGGACAGTGCTTCGTGCTTCTCTTCTGACACACACAATTTAAGATTATAATTGTAAGACAAGGATAGAAATAAAAACGCGTTCAAAACATCCTCTGGAGGATGGTAAGATGGTTTGGCTTACTACAGTTAACGACGTTAGCATATGACGTCATCGTTTTCATCGCGAGAATATCAAACTACAGATAACCACACATAACCACAGTTAACTACTAGTCGCGAAAAATCGCCTTTAACTTTAAAGTAGCTAGGAAGATTTCAATCTCCAACTACAATAGACCACATTAGTGAGGTTAAGATTCACGATTGGCGCGAAACCCTAAATCAAATCAGAATGTATGAAGTTCTTATGGAAGCACATTTTCAATTCACATTATTATAGCTATTCTGTGTTTCTTAAGTACAATTTTGAGTTTCTTACTAACTTTTAACAATACTCTTTGCTTTCTGTACAGTAAAAGTATAAACAAAATAATAAGTTAAGCATAATTTTAGTTTAAAGAAAGTAAAATTGCAAATAGTAACATATGTCGTAACTTGGTGCAGTCTTAGATATGACGACAGTTGATAGATCACCTAAATTTGTAGGTTAGTTTTGGATTTGATGCTGTTTGTCTTTAAAGTGGTTACACGTTTTATTCGTTTTTGTTGTTTACGATGGCTGAAAGGGTTATTACGTTGTCCGCAATAAATAATTTCTTTGCTGACGATCTAAATGACAGAGAAGAAAATGCAAGCGCGTCAGGATAAAACAGAATCGAAAACAGCTACGACCTTTAATTACAGTTTATTCAATAATTTTGGGTGTTTTAGATATTTCTACGACATAAGTAGGTAGGTAATACAGAGAGATTTGTATTTATATAGTTTAATAGATAAGATTTGCATTTTAAAGTTCTTTTGAACATTTTGAAAATAGCATATTTTTGTTCCCGTATGAAAAATGGGAGGATAAATCGGCAGAGGCGAGTTAGGGTTTTAGTTTGAATTTGCCGCCACAAATTGACTGTTACACTAACGTGGTCTCAGAGTAACTATAGCGCCACCCTAGCTATGAACTTTCTATTACTATGTAATAAAATTTGTACACTTTGGTATACGCCCGCTATCCCAAAGTACGCATAATTAGAGAATCCGGTACTAAAAGTGACAGATTATAGGGTATTATCTCATTATTTTTTAATTTTTTTTCTTAAAGAACAGGTATATCTAAGAGTACCTATGAAAACCAGAATTAAAAATTTCATTTAATAAGCGAGATATTCATTTTTAAAGTTTGATTTTGTTGTGTCACGTGATAGTGACGTACTAGTTGTCAGTACCAGTGGTGTACAATCAGTGGTTCATAGCTTTTTGAGGTGTTGACCAAGTATTGAAGAAGGCAGGAAATAAAATATATTTCAATACAATCTTACATACTATTACCAAAAAACTGAAGAAAATTATAAGATAATTAATCTAAGTAATTGATTACATATTTTTTATTGTACTAGGAAAACATTTTGACATTCTCAAACTATTAGTGGCGCTTGTCTTGTATCGTAAGTTGACTCGTAAGTTTTGTTTTGAAATGTTTTGAATGGGTTGGAGTTCATTTATTACCTTTATTGTTTTGTTTCTTCTGTTCGAGTTTTATTAATATTATTTCTTAAAGAAATACTTCTGTTTTGCCTAATTCTTTGTGGTAAGTACACAATCAAATCATTTATATAGTTCTGATAAAATTTCATTGCATTTTAATGGTTATATGCTTCATTTTGTATTTGGATATCAAATAATAACAAACAAGCAACAGCGAGTCAAAAAAAAAAAAAAAACAGAACACCTGTGCAGCTGTGTTACGAACATTCCTGAACGATTCGAAGTACACCCGAGTATGTACGTACTTAAGATGCAATGTGTTACCACATTTAAACATGGAGTAGGGATTTCAACTGATGCTCTATTGATAGTACTAGTCCATCATCAAAATTTCAATACTTTATATCTTCTGCAACAATCAATTTATAATGTGTTTTTTTGTTTTATTCCTCTTGTTTACCTACCAACTTTAATATTTTTAATAAATTTTTAATATTGGTAATAATGAGAGAATACCCTATTACTTAAAACTATCTTGTATTTGAATTCTTATTATTATACGTTCTTGCTATGTTCTTACAATGGAGTCATGCAAAAAAAAAAAATGTTGCTAATATTTTTATAAAAATAGAATCTATGACACTTATTATCCATATTGCAACATAAAACATCCCAAAATATAATACTTTTCATTCATAATTTACTTAAAAGATATTCGCGCTACGATTTTCTGTGACGTCATGTATCGGCTATTCACACAACGATACTAGACACACGTACATGAAGGTCACAATGTCACAAACTTCAAACGCGAAGTTAAACGTCCAAATATTTATAAAGCTGTCAGAGGAAAAGTGCGCTCTATTCAATCTTTTTGTTTCATATAGATTTAATTATTTCATTAGAGAAATATTATTTTTAATTGCAGGTTTGTGTGCTTGACAATTTGATACATAAAAGTGCAATAATTGTATATTTGTAATGATAATAATGATAAAACATGGTGAAGAAGAACTGTGCAGTTCCAACTTGTGGAAACAATTTATTAAAAAATCCAAAAAAAACTATTTATAAACAATCTTAATTTACATTTTGTCCACCAGGGTGAACTGGAATTGTTCAGATACATGACGTATGCGCTCACGTGTCCTCATTGAGATTTGAAATTGACCCCAATTTTAAAAAAATTATATCTACAAAACAATGCACACAAATGGCGTGAAATTATTATTTACATATACTGCGACCGGTAGACTTCCAGGAAAAAAATAAAACAGAAAATGTGGCATGACCCCATTTCCCAAAGAATGAGAGAAGAAAAGAATAATAAAATTTAAGTCCAAATATAAAACAAGTATGTATTTGCTTGTGCAAATCATTTTGAGAAAAATAAATTTTTAGTTATACAACTGGTAAAAATTATAATAATTAACATTGTTTCATGTGGATTTGTCTTAATAATTGTACTTTGGCGTCAGAAACACAATAAGAAATTGTAAATGTCAGTGAAATCATTCAAAATTATCAGCGGCAACAGTACATAGCTAAGATGCTGCCATCTACGTTAAGCTTTGCCCGCCTGCTCCCATTGTGCCGAAATGCACCAACATGGCGGCAATTAGTCACAAACATCAGAAAACGCTTCATTTAATATACAGTGTGTCCCATTTAGAAGTGCCACCATTGGGATCTCGAGGACTATAAGAGATACGATGTCGGTTAAATGGAACTTTTTGTGTGCCTTTGGGAAGCCATCTCAGATGTGCTTTTGTTTTTCCAAAAATTCTCATAGGGCACTAGATAATGACGAAAAACTGATTATTGTTAATTTTTTCTTTTTCAAATAACTTCTAAACTATTGGTGATTGAGAAAAACGTTTCAAACATAAAAGATATATATTTTTATTAACAAACCAGTGGTGTACGAATCAAATTTTTATATCCGTAAATTTTCGAGATATAATACAAACTTATATTTTTTTAAATGGAACCCATATCTGATTTTAGTCTCAAAAAATTAATTATTTTTTTCTCTTTTCAGTGATATAAGGGTTATTATGTTTTATATTTGTTTTTCTTTCAAATTTATTATTTTTTCCTTATTTTGTATTAAATGTACAATTATTTTGAAAATATTGGTAGATTTCTATTTAGAAATACTCCTTGTATTTAAATAATTTATTTCGTTAGAAAAATTTACTCTAAACTCGTATCAAATAAATTTTTATAATATTTTGAATCATGTCGCCCTTGGCACATTATAGTGTAATTTGTAATTATGTCTAGAATAAAAATATGAAGTAATAAAGGCATAAAATAAATTATATCGATCAAATACAATATAATTAATAAAAATATTTTTTTTTTGAGAAATAATAAGAAAATTCACAAAAATAAAGAAAAAAATTAAATATTAGAAGCAAAACAAATATAAAACATAATAACCCTTACATCACTGAAAAGAGAAAAAAATAATTAATTTTTTGAGACTAAAATCAGATATGGGTTCCATTTAAAAAAATATAAGTTTGTATCGAAAATTTACGGATATAAAAATTTATTTCGTTCGCCACTGGTTAGTTAATAAAAATATCTATCTTTTATATTTGAAACGTTTTTCTCAATTACTAATAGTTTAAAAGTTATTTGAAAAAGAAAAAACCAACAATATTCAGTTTTTCGTCATTATCTAGTGCCCTATGAGAATTTTTGGAAAAACAAAAGCACATCTGAGATGGCCTCCCAAACGCGCAGAAAAAGTTCCATTTAACCGTCATCGTATCTCTTATAGTTCTCGAGATCCTAATAGTGGCACTTCTAAATGGGACACACTGTATAGTATAGAAATCAGTGGTTCACATATATAAAATATTTAGGCACATAATTTGAACTATTCTTAAGATTTATTCAAGTTTCATTTGGAAAAGATAAGACGAGCTGGATATCTTGATCTAAGAATCAATTTGTTGTAATCTACTGGTTAGTAAAGTCCATTAATAACGATTGTTAAATTATACTTAATCCATATTCTGTTTTAAACTTCTTGTGACAATAGGTGTTTTATTTAACGTTTACCTGCAGAACCTTGAATAAAATTATTTTGTTACAATCATTTCAAATTATTACACATGGTGAGAAATATGAAGTACCTGCATTAATTTTATCAAGAAATGTCAACTTGTGTAACTTCTTTGATATCTGAGAATTCTCCTTGTTTATAGTAAGACCAATGGTTGACATTAATTTATCAAAATCTTTTAAATTCCACGCTCTTTCTGAAGCTACTAATGAATTTGCACCCATAACTAAAATGTCATCAGGGGCTCTTCCAAGCATTTCAATTGAATACCAGCTGAGTAAGAGATGATTAGCAACTGAGTCTACTAGTTGCCTAAAGTAGCTTCCACTGGCAAAACCTCCATGTTTTACAAACTTTCGATCATTTGAAAGACAAATTTTTGTATTTAGAAAATAATCAGTCAATTTATCATACATCCGGATCATATACCCTGCATCAGGAATCCCGCCGTGAAGATAGTGACAGAAGTCAATGTTTAGCCAGAGAATTTCAAATGCAATATTGATTAACCATTCTGGAAGTGAATTGGCAAAGTTTTTAAATTCAATTACTGCATAATTATCCCTATGGGAAAATCTCTTCGCCAATTTTCTCTCACCACTACGGTCTAAAATACTAAGGTTATTCAACTTTCAACTTCCCTTGGTTGCTAAGAAAAATGTGTCCGTGATTTGTACAGCTTACGGGAAAAACCGCTTTATAAACTAATTTTATATTTAAAATTTCACCTAACAAATACAATTTTAATATGTTCATCTGATACTTTTAAGCTTGTATAGACAATTTTTGACAAATAGTAGCTACCTAACCAAATTTATTATTATTTGTTGGTGTACATTTGGCATTGGAACTTCTCATCTTTAGTGTATCGTTTATTTAATAGGGTATATTAGCTGCATTCTTTTTACCAATATCTCACCTCACTTGTTCTCAAAATGAGATGAGCACAGACCAAAAATATACTATATATATATATATATATATATATATATTTACATCCCACTACCATTGTGGCGTCCCCTGTGTAATTTTCTACATTCAAAGTGACGTCCTTGTGCATAAGACGTCCGTATACCGGACGTCATATGCACATGGCCTTATAAATTTTTTTCTGACATCAGGGGGGCCTCTAGTATCGTATAGCAAAATTTGTTATGGACGTCAGAATGATAGCGGAATGGAAAATGTATATTTTTTGTAGTTCAAAAAAATTCCACTCTCGGTGCTAGTGTCGTCCGGCGTATATACACTGTATATACTGAAGTTTCATTCCAGCGACATTCTGAACTCCGTACACTTGGCAACAGTGTTACATTGGGTTACTACATTAGCGCGCAACTCTTCTAATCGTATTTAAAGCTACATTGTGCACACATGATAGTATTTAAATTAATATTTATGTAATCAAACTTTTGTTTTGCAAAATCCTCTTAGTAAATACAAAGTCAAAATGTATGGTTTCAATGTAATAAATTTAAAAAAGGTAGTTATTTAAATACTCGTATCATAAAGCTAAATTATTAATTACAAAATATTGTGTAAATTGTGAATAAAAGCCAAATGTAAGGGTAAGAAGATTAATGATTAAATGTATGAAATAAATATAAGAACGGTATGCTACAGTGAAATATATAAATAAAATATTTATAAAGTTTTGATCTAAAATACGAAGACCGAAATTTTAAGTGTGTCGAAAAAGAGAGTGTAGAAATAATTATTAAAAGAAAAAATGTTTTAAACATATTAATATGTACTACAAACGATTTATTACATATAGATATTTTTTACTCTAGGTACTTCTTCCTATTTCTCCTCTACTTACTGAGGTGTTTCAATAAAGTGTTTTCATTTAATTAGAAAATATTTTTATACATTTTATATAGTTCAAATACGTTAAAATATTTGCTTTTTATTACCTCCCGCTACCCTTGGTAAGGGAGGTATAGGAATCGTGCTAAAAATCACATATCGAGATTTTAGTAAATGGCCACGTTTTAAGGTCCCTAGAATCCAATTTTAACATTTTCACGATGATGTATGTATGTATGTATGTATGTATGTGTGTGTGTGTATGTGTGTGGGTGTGTGGGTGTGTATGTGTATGGATTTTGTTAACGCTCTAACTCAATTACCTACTATCATTCAGAAAATTCTGAAACCTTGTATTTCTACTCTATTCTAATATGGAAAGACACCATTCGATTTTGGTTTGGTGTAAATCGGATAACCGGATATGGCACTTTACCTGAAGCTCATAATGGTTTTTCTTCAAAAAATATTTAAAAAAAAAAATTCCCGAATCTAAGATAAACACATTTCCTTTGTTACATAGTTCATATTTCAAATGAATGTAACTACAGGTGAATGTCATTGTCAAAAAACTAATTACTTCAAATTAATAATAGTGACATTTTAAAAAGAAAATATTAAATAAAGAAATAGTTATATGCAATGGAACAGTTTGCAGCATTAGTAAATACGGAAATTAATAAAAATTAAATAGCGAGAGGTTTTGTGTTGGCCACATCAGATTTCTTTTATTATATTGTAATTTGAAAAATTTTATTATATTCGCTGAGATATGTAAAAATATAAATGATCAAAAGTAATGACTTAAAAACACCGTATTTTTATTGCAATCTATATATGCAAACTTAGAAAGAAACACAGATAAGTAATTTGTTTATGTGTAACAACTAAAGATTAATGAAACAAATTTGTGTTTATGAAATACTCTTTCTGGAAATAAGCAAGACTGTTCGATGTAATAATAGATATTTCATAAATTTCGCTTATTTGTTTTTACCTCCCGCTGCCCTTGGTAAGGGAGGTAGCTATAGGGATCTGGTTAAAAATCGCATCTTGAGATTTTGGTAAATGACCACGTTTTAAGATCAGATTTTAACATTTTCACGATGATGACCATATGTGTGTATGTGGATTTTGTCAACGCTCTAACTCAAATACTATCATTCAGAAAATTCTGAAGCGTGTTTTAACCCTCCCTATTCTAATATGGAAAGAAACCATTAGATGTTGGTGTAAATAGGATAACCGGAAACGGCACTTTACTTGAAGTTCATAATGATTTTTCGTCAAAAAATACTATTAGATGTCATTTTTTCGAATTTTATGCCATGAAAATTAAAGCTAATTGAATTTTCTACAGGTATACATTAAAAATTTTTCTATAAGTATATTTTACAGATAAATTTAAAATATATATTTTTTTATAAATCCCGAAGCCTATGTTTTAAAGATAAACTATAAAAATAAATAAAAATAAAGCAATAGTTCTATGCAATGAAAATTAATATACTTTGCAGCATATGTAGGTATTTATTTAAATTAATAAAAATGAAATAGCGTGAGGTATTGTGTTGGCCACATCAGATTTTTTCATTTTATTATGTCAGAAGGGGCTCACTAACCTCAGGGGAGATTGATAATTTCAGAACAGTTCATAAGCTAAAGCTCTAAAATTATCTTTTGCTGTGATTTATAATATTTTATCAAATATCCATAATTTCGACTATACTCCTATGTTAAATAAAAAAATCTGATGTTGCCATCATATTACCTTCCATCAGTTCTATGTATTTTGTACAAATACCACATAGAAAGTTTCTATATTTTCAGTAAAATTATAACAAAAACGTATTATGTAATTTACACTTGACACTGACATATGTCAATTAGAATTTTCTTAATATTGTAATATCCGTAAAAATTTCAATTTGTTGCAAAAATAGCCGAAGTGAATCCAAACGGCTGCTTTTCATATGTTTTCACTATTTTATCGGCATATGAAAAATAATTTGTTCAACAAATACATATTTACTTAGAATAAGCGTATTAAAATCGGAATTGAATATTAATAACAAGCTTTATTATTATAAATTTCATAAAAATTTGAATTTATTGCCCAAAAAGCCGAAGTGCATCCAAACGGTTGCTTTTCATATATTTTCACTATTTTTTTAACATGTAACAAACAATTTGTTTAACAAATACCTATTTACTTGGAATAAACATATTAAAACCGGATATTAATATTCATGCTAACCTTATTATTATAATTTTCGTACAAATAGCCGAGGTGAACCAAAATGGTTGCTTTGCAGATATTTTTCACCAATTTATTGACACGTAACAAATAATTTGTTCATCAAATAAAATTTTTACCTCCCGCTACCCTAGGTAAGGGAAATATACGGATCGTGCTAAAAACCGCATATAGAGATTTTAGTGAATAAGCACGTTTTGATGTACCCATAATCCGATTTTAACATTTTTACAATGATGTCTATAGGTACGTATGTGTGCCTGTGTGTGCGTGTGTGTGTGTGTGTGTGAACTTTGTGTAAAGATACGAATACTATTTTGAATTTTTGTTAAGTTTTTTATTTTGTGTATGATATATTTGTTAAATGTAAAATAAAGTTTGTTATGAGGGACTATGAAAAATCTATACTTTTTAATTGTAAGATTTTGGGGCTATTTAAATAAATACATTTAAATAGTTCATTCTTGTACAGCAAGTGCAAGAACATTTCACATTTCTATCACATTTTGTACCAGCGAGTTCTTTTACTGTAAATACATTATTAAGATTTTGTTATTGTTTACTTGTATAACGGGTATCTACTTTTTTTTTGTTATATGTATGAGAAATACAATGGCAAAATTTTAATTTGGAGAAATTTTTTTCCTAATAATTTTAGAACAAAAGTATTAAGTATTAAAAATGACATTTTAAATGACAAATTAACAGTTCCATTTTCAAATTGCTTACAGATTGCCAAAAGAAATTACCATTATCAAACATTGTAGGAATCTATGATGTTTACAGCAAAGTATGCATATCGTTGTGAAAGAGTGCTTTGGTTTCTGCATCAGAATAATGTATTTAATATTGGCAACGCTGCTGGACGTCACTGTAACGGTAGTATGAATAAAAATATACAAATTGGACGTCACAAGTACTGATTATGTCTGAAGTATATACTGTGGACGTCGGATTCACTCAGAATGGAGGAGCTCATAATGTCCGTCAAATGAAAGGAAACGTATATCGTTGTAAATCGACTTTATTGAAATTTGAACCGAAATTCATAATCAGGGGGAAAAATAAGTAGATATACTTTATAAAGCCGATACCTATCTCTATTCCTTTCGGTGGTTGCCACAATGTCCTAGCCATGAAAGGACGCAGCAATGATAGCGGGATGTAAATATATATATATATATATATATATATATATATATATATATATATATATATATATATATATATATATATATATATATTTGGTCTGTGGAGATGAGATTGAAGTGAGGTGAGCTGAGATAGTTGCTTAACAAATAGAACACAATTTAGAGAAAGAACGGAATACCTATTATTTTTCTCTGTTTATCATGGGTGAGATTCAGTGGGTTGTATTAGCGTGTTTTAAGCTAAAACAGTCCTTTGTCAAAAATTTTTTGGCAACTTTGTAATACCTGTCAGAAAAAAGTGAGAGACCAAAGGATCAAATAAAGAAAAAAATATTATTAACAGAAGTAAGAAAGCTATACAATTACGACAAAAAAAAGGGACAAATGTCAAAAGTGATCAAACGAGAGATGAGATATTTTAAAATACATTAACATTCAGGTATAATTTGATACATAAAATTTGACATATTTCTAACCTAATTTTGCAATAATGAGTTTCCTTTTAAACCTTCCATTTACAATAATACTTTTTCATTTGACTAAATGATACCTGTATTACTTTTCCCTGTGGTAAAATTTCTAAATCACAATTGAATCTCATGGATAGATGTGGAAAATATTATAATGTTGCCATTTACTTAATACAAGTTTTAATACAGACCTTAATACAACCCACTGAATTCCACCCCATATGTTTTATTTATCAGTATGTTAACATTTTCATTTTGTTTTCGAATTTATTTTAAATATCTGACAAGGTGGTCCCGCTAAGACGATGAAATGTCAAAGAATAAATCTACATCATACGAATTTTCATTGCAAATAACATCATAAAACAATTCAACTTATTTATTAAATTTATAATGGGGGATTACGGCTCAATCGAATTAAAGGAAAATAGTAAAAAAATACGAATGTGTATGCTGAATAACGAATATTAATAAAAAAATGAAATGGTATAATTGAAATATTTCGGAAATAAAGGGTTTTTTGTTATAGCGCTTCGACACTAATATGAAAATATTTTGATTGGCGACCGAGAGACCACCTATACATGCATTACAAATAGCATGTTAGGAGGTGGGGATTACTACCAATGGAAGTTAAGAAATTCAAATTCGAAAGGAGGGGCTAACATTCCTGTACAGCAGTTTTCAAACAGTTTTTATTTTAACATAAATTTCTTGCATTAAACTTAATCATTTAAATACACCTGTAATTATAAAGTATGTAGACTTATACAGTGTTATAATATTAATTTATTTTTTATGTAAATACAGTGCTTTTTTTGTAGAAAAAAAGGTGCTGGAACGTACATTTTATCAGTGGGAAAAACTTTGGTGGGGCAGGGTATCACAAAAAAAATGGCGACGCAGGCTAAATTTTTTTTTATTCAAGGTCAAATACCTTATAATTGAAAGTTAAATTTTTTCAAGGGATGTGAAGCAGCATGTTTTTACCCTTTCATGTACAAAAATAAATAAAAAAATAATTTTGTATGTTTTTTATTTTGAAAAAAAAATATATGCTGACATTAATTTATGGCACTAATAAAAATTCATAATAATTTTCACCTGCACAGCTTGTGTGTAAACATTTAACAGAGCGTATATTTTTGTCATTTATTATTATGCGCATATGTATAAACCAGGAGTCGAAGCGTAGGCGATGTGCTGTCGAATTACTAGATTAAAAACAACTCTGAGAAGTGCAATACTGTTTATAATTATATTTATACTGTGCTCTGGATGTGTGAATATTTCATTGGCGTAATTTTTGTATCCGCAACTTAATAAAATTATCAAAATAAATAAAATAGTAAATAATTTCCAAAAATCGAAAACCCGTCGAAAAAAGGTGCCGGAACGCCGTTCCGGTGCGTTACATTACAAAAAAAGCCCTGTGTAAATATAACTTAAAATAGCATATATTTCAAGAACGTTTAGGTCCATAATGAAAACAGTTTGATATAAAAACACATAAATGTGAAATTCGGGAGAGCATAACTCGCTTATTAATAGGAATTTTTTCACCGGATTTTCATCAATAGTCTTAGTTTTCCTAATATTTTCAGATGAAATTATAAAAAAAAATGGTGTAATCCCCCATTAAAGAAATTCAATTTCACTTATCAATATTAAATCATTAACATTAACACTTTCTTAAATATTCATTTTTAAATAAAAAATAACATTGAAAAAAGACTCCCCACTCCTCAACTGAGGTGAGATACTCAACCCGCTAGGTAGCTCAGTATCGGCAAGGGGGAGGAATCCGCCTTACTTCATCTCACCTCGGTTGGGACTGTCAAAATTACTGAGACAAGGTGAGCTGAGATGAACTGAGATTGTGTGTAAAAAGAATGCACCTATTATCTATCACAAACAACTACAAAACTATATCAACCACACACCAAACGTCAAAATTAGAAAAAAATTGAAATGAAATTATCGTTAAACTTCAATGTGAAATGAGCAACATATTGTTGTACGACAAAATGTTCGATGGTTTAGCGGCACAACTATTTTCGTATGAGTAAATGTAACTTCTTCTTTTCCATCGCACATCTTGCTATACGTCATATCGGTTTAAGATGTACAAATTGAAGACACATACAGTGTGTTCATTCGGAGCAGGCTATGTCTCATCATTCTTCAATTCAAGTCAAGTTGTCAAAATTGATCCTGAAATGTAATTTTAAGGAGAAAAGATAATAAAGAAGTATTCAGAATATTGCCATTCACCGTTTTCTAATTTATTTCTATTTCTAAAATAAGGATTCAAACGAAAAGCTTTGATTTCTTTAGATAACATTTTTGACAATATCTTGTGTCAAATTAATTAAATACTTTTTCAGATGACCGTGTATTAATAAGTTATATTAATGTACAGTGTATTCAGAAAAAAAAACCTAATTCGTAGTAGGTTATGAACACAGAAACGTATGTCTGACATCATTCAATTCAAAAGTCAAGTTGTCAAAATTGATTGTGAAATGTACTTTTAAAGAGAAAAGATAATAAAGAAGGATATAGAATATTGCCATTCGCCATTTTATCATTTATTTCTGTTTCTAAAATAAGCATTCAAGAAGAAAAACTTTGATTTCTTTAGATAACATTTTTGACAATATCTCTTGACATTTAATTCAATAGTTTCATATTGACATACGTTTTTTTGTTCAAAGCCTACTCCGAGTTAGGATTTTTTTAACAGACTGTATAGTAAAGCTTTCATTAATGACCCCTATTAAAGCATGATTTTTTATTAATAAACGATATTAGTACGTAACCATAGATACCATTGCTGAACAATTGACAAATATAAATACATAAGCACATCTACACCCAAACATACAAACAAAGTCTTATGTGTCAGACGTTACTATTACTAACCTAAAGATTTTTGTTGTGGAAAAAAATTAGATTTACAATTCAGCAAAATACGGTCAACTGAAAAATATTGTAACTAGCACGTGTGTTAATTGGCAATTAATGATTCCAACAATTAACGCGTGAGCGTAGCGAACGCCTTAAAATATCTTAATCATTGATCACCCTCATTAACACACTTGATAGTTTATTTATTTATTTATAAGAAACCAACAGTATACATATACCAATAACAGGTTCCTATGAATTATTAAATAATACATACTTTAGTTCACAAATCATATCAGAGTGCAATTTTCAAAATAAAGTAAGTAAAAAAAAATGATAAAAAGTGATATAAAATTATGAGAGAACAATAATTACCTCTTTTTTAAACATATAGAGTGATAAGTAAAACATGTCAATATTCGCAAATGTGGAATTGTAAGAAGACATGATGCGGTTTATTGGGAAGTTATCGTTATTTTTAGTATTATTTTTATATAAAACAAATAAATTAGTTGATCTGGTTTTAAGGTTCACAGAAAATTGTAACATTGAAATTATTGAAGGTGCATATATTATATTATTAAGTAAATTTAAATAAGAATACCATGTCAGTTTGGGTTCTTCTACTTTCCAGTGAGAGCATATTAAAATGTTTCAACATATCTACGTAGTTACTCATGTTTAAATTAAATTTGTAATTTAAAATTTTGAAAAACTTTTTTTGAATATTTTCTATACAATCAATATTCTTTTTATAGTATGGGTTCCAAACCGTGGATGCATATTCCAGTTTTGATCGAACTAAACAATTAAACAATTATATTAATGAATTAGGGTTAATGAAATGTTTACTAGATCGGAATATAAATCCAAGTATTCGGTACGATTGTTTAACATAAATGTCTACATGTTCATTAAATAACAATTTACTGTCAAAAAATATTCCCAAATCCTTAATAGTAGTCTTCCTTTGCAAGATGGAATTGTTAATATGGTAGTCAGATGTTATAGTATCGTGATTCCTTGTGAAATGTACTACATAACATTTTGATACATTTAGGGTTAAATAGTTAAGGTCGCAATATTTTTGCAAATTATTTAAGTCATTTTGCAATTGAATATTGTCACTATTGCTTGTAATTGTCTTAAAAAACTTGAGGTCGTCTGCATATAAGAGAAAGTTAGAACTTTTGAAACAGGTAGATATATCATTCAAAAATAAATTGAACAGTAATGGGCCCAAATGTGACCCTTGGGAACCCCAGAAGTAACATAGATATAGCGTGACTTAAAACCATTACAATTAACTAACTGCGACCTATTTGTTATGTATGATTGAATCCAACGTAACAATGAACCATGTATTCCCAATGCTTCTAATTAAATAAATATTTCCGTTGACCGTGTATTAATAGGTTATATTAATGCATAGGAAATCATTCACGAATGACCTCTATTAATGTATAATTTTTATTAATAAACGATTTTAGTACGTAACCATAGATACCACATACCATTGCTGAACAAATGCTAAAACTTATGTGTTAGATGTTACTAACCTAAAAATTAGATTTTACAATAGGGCTGTTGCAAGAATTTTTATATGACTTCTAAGTATTAAATTTGAAAAGATATTGTTCTTTAAAGAGCCTCAAATTTGAAAATATCACGAAATATCCTTTAGATATTTTACAATTAATTTTTGAAATTTGGATAAAATTTTGAATGTCACATGATCTGAAACAGAATGTGACGTCAGAGTACATACATCTTCAGCGGTTCTAAGGTGTCAAGTATATTGTCAAAGTTGTCAAACAAGTGTCAAATAAGAATCACGACCAGAACTTTAAAGTAAAATATATTATCAATTTATATAATAAATTCAGTTTTTATATTTTATTTTACCTCAACTCTTTAACACCCCTTATTTCGGTAGCAGTAAAACAATCGTTCTGATATAAATTCAGCCATCATCCAGCTATCGACCTTCAGTTAATTGTCCGATTTAGCTTGAGTGTAATTTGAATTAGCCATTATTACTTTATTATTCATTTACAATAAGCAATGTCAGCGACAAATGTCAAATTAAAAGATTTTGTTATTAACATGTGACAAACTTTAGCCTACGTTTATTTATATAAATAATATGAATAAACGTAGGTAATGGAAAAACTATTTTCCTATTGGCTGTTAATGATTAATGTATGTGCTTCTACGTCACAGGAGTGGGGGGTCATTTTTCAGGATGCCAATCTTTTTATTTAATTATTTCCACAAATAACAACAAATTATTAAAATAAAAATTATTACTAAGAAAATCATTCCATAAACTTTCATTTAAAATAGTTTTTGAAAAATGTGAAACAGGCTCATTTAGCAAACTACGGTCAACTGAAAAATATTGTAACTAATACGTGTGTTAATTGGTATCTAATGATCTCAACACGTCTCTATCATTAATCTTTCTCATTAACACAGAACACACTTGATAGTTAAGTAACTATTAAAATGACATTCCTTTTTTTTGTTCATAGCCTACTCAGAGTTAAGATTTTTTAAAACACACTGTATTTTAAGCAAGTCGTTGAGGCTACTCACCACCCTTCGCCTCTACAAATTCATAAGCTATGGGGGAATTTTCACTCTGGTATTCCTGTATAAGTGGTACTACGAATACTGCCTCGCCAAATGTGATTGTCGCTGGGTATTCACAGACGGCTTCAACTTTACCTTTTTCACATGTATGTGCATAAACATAACAGTCGGGAAAAGTAATGTCTTTATCTAATTTAACTTCATGCCAAAATTTTCGTACACGGCGGATTGCTTCTGGATCATTTTTAATATCGCCTTTCGTTTTATAACCTCTCTTTTTCCATGGAAGGCCTGGTGATTCATTCCATATATTCAAATCAGCCTTGAAAACATCAACTAAATGTAATAGTTTAGCAGGTGTGGGCAGCTTGAACTTGTTATTTGTATGCCAAACTGCTAACTTAAAAGCAAGAGTGTTTGGTTTTGTGCTAGGTAATCGAGAAAACTTTTTTACATCTTCTTTAGGAAGTACCATAGTTACTTGAGATCTGCATAACATCAACACTTGATGTTTTTAATAGTTTTTTTTTGTTTATAATCAATACTTAACCTTTAGCAAATGTTGTAACTAAACTAGTTCGAATTCTCAATGTCAGAATGTCAGCTTCTTTTCTAGCAATCAACAGCTGTAACTTAATAAATAAGGTGCAGGGTCGGACTGGCTATTGTGGAAAGCGACATACAAATTTCCTCGCGGTACCATACTTCAGGTGATCGGCGAAAGTCCGGCACCAGGAATATTTCGTTTATTTTGAGAGATACAAAAAAATGTTAATACTCAAAGTTAAACTAGACAAAGGGGCTCATAAGATTAAGATAATAGTATTAAGAACTTTGTCTCACTTCCGGTTTGAACGGAAATGGGTACAACTTATCCGGGAGAGCCACATCCTAGAGATGGCAGCACTAATGACCGACTTATAGGGAAAACATTATATTTTACGTTTGTGCTAGTTGTATTTTGAGGCTTTGTTTTGAGGATATTTTGTTATTTTTAATTGAAATCAAATATATTTATCATAATGTCAGATATATACATTTATTTAAATGATGCTGTGCGGCCTATCGTCGAAGGAGAAGCAGTATATAAGGGTAAAATAAGATTCAAAATTGAGGTTATCTGCATGTTAACTACTTATTTAAATATTTTTTGCTGGACATTTTATCTTGTGCGGATATAAGACAGATAAACAGAATAATATAGAAATAAATTAACTGTGTGTTCAAACATCTAATTTGAAAGGGGCTAACCACTCAATCGTAATAACACTAAATACAAATGCACATCAAGTTCTTTGTTTTGCACGTCTTCCTCTTGTTCAATTTTTGATATTTTTGTAGTTTCTTCTTCTTCCCTGTCTTTCCTATAAACAATTTAAAATAAATATATAATATTAAAGAATAATAGTTACTACTTACAGGTTACGTCTCTCTATTTTTCTTCTCTGTACAGGGGTTTTGTCGAATTTTCTTTGCTGTAATTTTTAGCTTGCTATAGCATTTTTTTTTTAATATTTTTTTTTTATTGACTACAAAAACAATCTAATAATGTTTTGAAGCATAAATTTTTATAAATACTTACATGGAATAAAATCGCTTAGGTAAAAATGTGAACAAACGTTCATGAACGGTGATTTGTCCTTTCCGATTTTTAACGCGATTTTCCACTTATTTTTTAATATTTCTCTTTTTGGGAAATAATGAACGGATATGCCAGCACTTGCATAATTATTGCACTGCGGTACAGAACAATATCTCTTCGATTTGCTGGTCATGTTTACTTATAACCCTGTATGACAGCACAACGTTTTCCCTACAACTTATATGTTTTATTTTGCCACCAGATGTCAGACACTTTGTTGGCTCTTACCAATAGGGAATCTGTATTTTTATATTTTTTTCCCGAATTTACATGCATAAAATTAGCTTCACAACGATCCCAAAATATAGTTTTACTTAATAAAATTCCATACAAAGAAAAAGCATAGCAAGCTATGAAAACAATTTTATTACCTTAAAATAATAGAAAAGTGAGGATAAGTACCTCTCTCCATAAAGTTGAAGTGCTCTAAAAGAATTTCTTTGATATTGGCAAGAGCCAACAAAGTGTCTGACATCTCGTGGCAAAATAAAACATATAAGTCGTAGGGAAAACGTTATGCTGTCATATAGGGTTATGAAGTAAACAGCAACTAAAAAGACCAGCAAATTGAAGAAATATTGTTCTGTACCGCGGTGCAATAATTATGCAAGTGCTGACATATCCATTCATTGTTGTCCAAAAAAGAGAAATATTAAAAAATAAGTGGAAAATCGCGTTAAAAATCGGAAAGGACGTATCACTATTCATGAACGTTTGTTTACAACATTTTTTTACCTAAACGATTTTATTCCATGTAATATTTATAAAAATGTATGCTTCAAAATATTATTAGATTATTTTTGTAGTTATTAAAAGAAAAATATTACAAAGAAATGCTATATAAAGCCAAAAATTACCCAAAGAAAATTCACAAAACCCATGTACAGAGAAAAATAGTAGAGAGACGTTACCTGTACTGTAAGTAGTAACTATTATTCTTTAATATTATATATTTATTTTAAATTGTTTGTAGGAAAGATAGAAAAGAAGAAGAAACTATAAAAATACCAGAAGTTGAGCAACATTTAGTTATTACGATTGAATGAAGAGCCCCTTTCAAATTAGATGTTTGAACACACAGTCCATTTATTTCTATATTATTCTGTTTATCTGTCTTATATCTGCACAAGTATGTCCAGCTAAAAATAATTAAATAAGTAGTTAACATGCAGATAACATCAATTTTGAATCTTATTTTACCTTTACATACTGCTTCTCCTTCGACTATAGACCGAACAGCACCATATAAATAAATGTATATATCTGACATTGTGATAAACATATTTAATTTCAATTAAAAATAATAAAATATCCTCAAAACAAAGCATCAAAATACAACTAGCACAAACGTAAAATAGAATGTTTTCCCCTGTGGTTTTCCCTATAAGTCGGTCATTAGTGCTGCCATCTCTAGGATGTGGCTCTCCCGGATAATGTGAGTGTGAGCAGGCGGTGGTGATGTAGTAAGGTGCGTTCGGTAATTCAACTCCGTGTACACTTTTAAAACTACGTACACCAAAGCCGTTCATTTATTCAGTTTTGTGTACACTGTGCAAAAGTTGTAGCGTTCGGTAAAAGTCTTGTAGTGCGCATGGTGTTTACACCATTTACCCTACCTCGACCAGTGTAGATTTTATGTGCACGATACTTTTGGCGCTTAAAAACAACATTTTCAAAACAATGTCAGAGACAACATTAATTTATATTTGTACTGTTTGCAACGCAACTAGTAGCAATATGAATGAAATGAAAATACATTCAACAATTCATAAGTTTACAAGTAAGTATAATTTATGTATTTATTTATTAAATATTTGTATGTACTTGTTTGAGGTTATACAACAAAACTATGTTCGTAAAGTAAATAACACTAATATTAAGAAATACTGTTTAAAAGTATGTATTAGTTTTAAATTTAATTTTTTTTATTTATTCAGAATTTTGTGCAAAAAAAGTTTTACTATTCAATTCAAACTACTTATGGTAGGAAGCTAGGGCATGGAGACACGGTGTTATAAAAAAATAAATTCAGTGTACAGAGCATAAAAATGTGTTTTTTCTAATGTAACACGTCATTTACTTATTTTTCTAGGCGATTTTGATGCATTGCATTCAGTAAGGGCTTACGAAATAATTTGCAATGAAAATCATGGTTTGTTTTTCGAGTGATATTGATGTCCTCTCGATGGCATTAACGGATTTAATTCTCCCACACAATGTATTTTGTATAATAAATCTTCAAATGTGTCCGGGTTCATTCGAAAATGCATTTCAAATTGCCTTCCAGTCATATTTGGAACCGTAAATTCGGCAAAGTTATCCACTTTTTCCAAAATAATTTCTTCATTTTTACTTTCCGAATCATCAAAAAATATCTCACGCCCAATATTTACTATTACAGCTAACATTTGAGTGTTCATTATTTCAAATTAAATTTTTTTTTTCGTATTTGAAAAAATGATTTGTGACAGAAGCCTTGACAGAAACTCAAGGTTAGAATAAATGACAGCTTCGTTCACTTTGAATACCAAAGCGTTCGGATATTCGTTTAGTGCACTATTTGCACCAAAGTCACGTGACTATAAACTACACACTACACTACACCGCACCAAATTTTTTTACTGAACGCAGCTAGTGTAGTCCCAAATTGAATCACGCTAACCGCGGTTACTTTTTCAGTGGTTATAATTTCGGAACGCGGTTACTGAAAGCTGGTAACTTTTCTGTAACCATGCTAACCGCGCTAAATCGGCGGTTGTGGTGTGGTTACATTTTGGCGCAGGGCAGATGAGCAGTAGTAGTTTCAACAACGATTTTAAATTTGTCAAGTTGAGGTTAACTGTTAGCTGGCCCATTTCTCCAATGCGGTGTCGACCCGCGGTTAAACCGTAACCATTTTCAGTGGTTACCGTGGTTTAATTTCGGAATACACTAATAGTTATAGCGCCACCGTAGCCATGAACTTTCTAGAACTATGTAATAAAATTTGTTCACTTTAAGTATGCGCGCCCCGCGCCCTAGTGCAAAAGTACTCATACTTGGAGAATCCAGTATTAAAAGTGATAGATATTTAATTAAAACTATCTTGCATTTGGATTCTTCTTTTAAATAATGCGTTATTGTTATGTTCTTACTATAACTATACTTCGTTTCACGTAAGAAAATAGTGTTGGTTTAAATAGGGATATCATTCTTGCCCTTTGATTGGTCAGAATGCAAACCTAGTTCACAAAAGAGAACAAATATCACCTGTCAACTATCAAATAAAATCGACAGAATAGACCATTTCAGAAATTCAAAGCGCATGTGCCAAGTGTTAGACTCAGGGATTTGTTAACTACTGGATGGAGCGAGTGAATCTTTACCATGTACCCGGCCAGATCGACAGAGATAGTCATACATAATTCCGATTTGTTGTCTTTGTTTCCGTTACTTGTCAAATCTTTTGTTTGACAGGTTTGACAGATTTTAGGTTATTCTTGATATCATCATTGAAATATAATTAGTTTAATATATGACAATGGTTCGAAGCTCGAAGGTGTTGTGTTGAAAATTGTGTATCAAAACATGTGATGAACGGTGCTGTGTCGTTTCATTAGTAAGTTATGATTAAAATTATTTCTTCTAAAAAATAATTTGACATATAAACATGACATATTCTTATATGTGTTCTAATTTAGCGTTGCATTGATCGTATTCGTACTTATTTCACGTTTCATGATCAAATATACTTAAATACAATTAATTTTTGACGTGAATTTGACAGATGTGAATATGACAGATATGAATATCAAATTCACTTGTCTAAAGTGGAATTATCTATGTCTTTCTCTCTAACACTTACTGTGTTCTCTCTTAATCTAGCCGGGTACACAAGAAATACATATATCGATATACACTTGCTCCATCCAGTAGTTAACAAATCCCTGGTTAGACAGACTGCAACAAAATATTAGTGCCGTTTACCTACTACGCCGGCCATATTATAAATACGGTGCTGCCTCTATCGGTCATTTTCGTTGCCAATAGTTACTTGCAGGTTGCTGCGTTGCTGTGATGAAAATCGGTGGTGACGAAGTGCGTGACCTTCATGGTAGTTTGTTAAATAAGAGTGTATATGCAAATGAAAACAATTTAATGATAATTATTCATTTGTGCTCAAAATGAGTGACGTTAAACGGGAACAACCTCCTGTGAAGGTATAAAATTATTATTTTTGCAAGTTAATATCATATAACAGCATAACCTAACTTTTGATTGTAGAGGTACCGCAAGGAGGAAAAATCTCATTCTGAATCCGACGACGATGATAATTACGTTCCATATGTACCAGTAAAAGAACGATTAAAACAAAAATTACATAAACTAGGACGTTTAGGTCAAGTAGGTATTGATTTTTTTTATCATATCCTCATCGTTTGCTAACGTTATCTTTGTAGATAAAAGATTCCGAGGCAAGTAGTAAAGCCAAATCATCCAGTGAAAATGAGTTCGAAGATGAAGAAGGTGAAGATGGACAAGTATGGGGACGGAAGTTCAATATTTCTCTTCTTGATCAGCATACCGAGTTGAAGAAATTAGCCGAAGGTAAGATTTAATAATTCTATATGTCGATCATGATATATTAACCGTTTTTGTAAAGTAGTTCGGACTGAATGGATGTAATCTGAAGCGTTTGTAAAATCCTGCTCAGATTACTAGTACAGATTACGCGCGAATATTTAAAATTGCAAACGAAATATTTTTTTAGATGACATAATGATAGCTGGTATTTGTTGTTATTTTATAAATAAATATATCAACACGGCATACTATCCATTGCTGGGTGTACCAATCTGCTTTGTATAAAGATATCGGTAATGGTGCAATATTTGTACCGCGCGGGCACTTGCTAAGCGTCATCTCACGGACACTCATTGCTGGCGTGGAGAGTCACCACAGGGGTCACTTTTGTGCCATTTAAAATTAGAAATATTTAGCGTCGAGCGAGATCGAACCCGGGTCCCCAGATTCGCGAGCAAACACTCAAGCACACTGCCCCGAGACCCCATTATTATTAATATTCTTAATCTTTTTGTTTAAAAATATGCAAAACGCATACGACTTTTCAACGTTTTAGTTAAAATATTTTAATACTTGTGCCTATAATTTTGCCAGAAATTATTATATTCTACTAAAATGAGTTTTTGGCTATTTTCTCTAAAACAGTGGTCCGCATCAAAATTTTATAGGAATTCAAAATTAAAGCTAAAGATTTTTTGCACATTTGATCCAAGATGGCGGCTCGCAAGTTTGAATTTTTCACCCCCGTCTCGACCCAAACAACATATGTTAAAATCGTTTTTACCCCATCTTTTGTAAGGCAAAGATCTTTTTGGTCTCCATCGACTGGACTAATATCTAGTGACCTATACATTTTTTCTCAAATAACAAAACACTATTAAAATAATCTCCTAATGGGGCAACTTTTGTCTAATTTAACCGATTTCGTATCTTTTAAAGTTCTCGAGATTCCCATGTTGCACACGTTATACTGGACAATTGGACATCCTGTATTGTAATATTTTTTTTTCTACTCCCATGCGTGAAGTGAGTACTTCACGTATCAATTTTTATGTGTGAAATTTGATTTTTTGTACACTGTGCGTGAAGTAGCACTTCACACACCGTTCATTATTTTAAATATTACAAACTGAATTGTATTTTAATAAAACAAAGCTGTTAAACACTCGTAACGTTGGTAACCATGGTTACACAAGTCGATAATACATAGGCCTTACGTTAAAAGAATGACAATGTGAAGAAAAAATATATATTTATTGCAAGGTCGTAGAAAAAGTATAGTATGTAACACGTGTGTGAAGCCTATTTTACATTCGGGTGGTTTGCAACACTCGCCTTCGGCTCGTGTCGCAATCTCCGCCCTCATGTAAAAATTTCAGCTTCACGCACTTGCCACATAATATACTATTTGGTACCTAAATCCTTTTAACTGAAACACTGCAATTGTTAATACTTACGAAATGAAAATAATTTTTCTAAAACTTTGTGTTCAGTAGGATTTAATTAAATCCAAAATAATGGTGGCTGAACTCGACGTCACAATTGACTGACATAATTCGAAAAAAAAAAAATGGTTTAATATGCTTTTAAAGTAAATAAATTAAAAATGTGTAACACTAAAGCAAATAATATTAGAAATAAACAAATGATGAACTATAATACTTTTTTCATTTGTTTCTTAATAATTTCCAATTTTTTCACCCCAAAAAATTAATAAATCATCTTTTATTTATGTGTAAAACAAAAAAATATAGACTTGTTATACAGTGTCCCATTTAGAAGTGCCACCATTGGGATCTCGAGAACTATAAGAGATACGATGTCGGTTAAATGGAACTTTTTGTGCGCCTTTGGGGGGCCATCTCAGATGTGCTTTTGTTTTTCCAAAAATTCTCATAGGGCACTAGATAATGACGAAAAACTGAATATTGTTGATTTTTTTCTTTTTCAAATAACTTCTAAACTATTGGTAATTGAGAAAAACGTTTCAAATATAAAAGATAGATATTTTTATTAACTAACCAGTGACGTACGAAACAAATTTTTGTATCCGTAAATTTTCAAAATATAACATAAACTTATATTTTTTTAAATGGAACCCATATCTGATTTTAGTCTCAAAAAAATAACTATTTTTTTCTCTTTTCAATGTTGTAAGGGTTACTATGTTTTATATTTGTCTTGCCTTCAAAATTATTATTTTTTCCTTATTTTGTATTAAATTTACAATTATTGTGAAAATATTGGTAGATTTCTATTTAGAAAAATTTGCTCAAAACTCGTATCAAATAAATTTTTATAATATTTTGTATGAGGTCGCCCTTGACATATTATAGTGTAATTTGTAATTATAAGTCTAGAATAAAAATATTAAGTAACAAAGGCATAAAATAAATTATATCGATCAAATATAATATAATTAATAAAAATAATATATTTTTTTGAGAAATAATAAGAAAATTCACAAAAATAAAGCAAAAAATTAAATTTTAGGAGCAAAACAAATATAAAACATATTAACCCTTACATCATTGAAAAGAGAAAAAATAATTATTTTTTTGAGTCTAAAATAAGATATGGGTTCCATTTAAAAAAATATAAGTTTGTGTTATATCTCGAAAATTTACGGATATAAAAATTTATTTCGTACGTCACTGGTTTGTTAATAAAAATATCTATCTTTTATATTTGAAACGTTTTTCTCAATTACCAATAGTTTAGAAGTTATTTGAAAAAGAAAAAATCAACAATATTCACTTTTTCGTTATTATCTAGTGCTCTATGAGAATTTTTGGAAAAACAAAAGCGCATCTGAGATGGCCTCCCAAACGCGCACAAAAAGTTCCATTTAACCGTCATCGTATCTTTTATAGTTTTCGAGATCCCAATGGTGGCACTTCTAAATGGGACACACTGTACAGGTTGTCTCAGGACGAGCTTACGCTATCTATATTTTAAATACTATTTAATATAATTTAACGAAATTTGGTATCTACCGGTTATCCAACATGCCTGTTTCAACTAAAATATTTTCAAAGCAGTAGTACTTCCGGTTTGACCAGAAATTGATCTCAACTTTCTTATTTTAAGGGTGCGTTGAAAAAACAGCGCCATGAGGTGATGCTGGATTAATTAGGAACTATTTCTTAAATACAAAAGTGTTTCACAGGTGGCTCTGTGTCTGCCGGTTTGGGTCTTAGCTAATAATTTAAACTTTGGGACGCGCGCATGTCTAGCGCAAAATATTTGAGGGAGAAAATAGAAGGGTGCAACAAATTATTCTTATACAAGCGGTCTCAACATTTGTATGCTGCTCGAATTTACAATTTCTTTGTTAGAAACAATTCAATCAGAGTATAAAAGAAAACTCGAGGAGCTAAAAGGAAATATATAATTTTAAAAATTTTAATGTTGTTTTTATAAATATAGATTACTAATGAAGAAAGATTATCAAATGCTTAGTGAACAGTTGGACAGTTTGATAATCCTGAATACTTATATTACAAACAAAATAAAGTAACTGCATCTAATTTTGGTGTAATTATAAAAAGAAAAGAATATACACCATGTGAAACAAATTTTGAAAGTTCGCCACGTTGAAGGAACTGAAGCCATGAAATTTGACAAAAGATATGAAATAACAGCAATTCGTAAATTTGAAAAACAATATGGTAACATTCAAGTTAAAAAATCTAGGTTGTTCATTGATGAACATTTATGTTATCTTAGTGCTTCTCCAGACGATACAATTTTCAATATCATTTAATTAAAAACAAAAATAATAATTTAAATGGACCATTACTGTATACAGGCATAATTGATGACACGACAATAATAATTGAAGTTAAATGTCTTTATTCATTGGCTAAGGAAAGTATTAGATTTGAAGAAGCAGTCGATAACTTAAAATTTAAAAACATAATATGTTTAAAAAAAGTGAAAATCTGATGTGGCCAACACAAAACCTCCCGCTATTTAATTTTTATTAATTTAAATACTTACATTGCATATAAATATTGCTTTATTTGCTATATTCTTTTTAAAATGTAACTATTATTAATTTCAAGCATTATTTTTTTGACAGTGATATTTACCTGCAGTTACATTAATTTGAAATATGAACTGTGTAACAAAGGAATTGTGTTTATCTTAGGCTTCGGGATTTACAAAAAAAAAAGATTTTTAAATTTATCTGTAAAATATATAAAAAAAAATATTAATGTATTCCTAAAAAAAAATCAATAATCTTTATTTTTCATAATGACAAAATGCGAAATAATGGCAGTTAATGGTATTTTTTGAAGAGCAACCATTATAAGCTTCAGGTAAAGTGTCATTTCCGGTTATCCCATTTACACCAAAATCTAATGGGATCTTTCCATATACATTTGAAATATGAATTGTGTAACAAAGGAATTGTGCTATTGAAGCCAGGATGAAAAATACGAAATAAATGTATCATATATCATAAATAAAATGATTAAAATGTTCAACAGTATGTACAAAATAGTATATTGTTTAACAATTGCCTGAATCTTACTTTTGCTCAAGAGTGATGCAACCACAAGAGTGTAAAAAACTCAGTTTCTCGAATATACAATTTTATAATAACACAAGATGAACATCTATAACAACGATAAAAAAACGAATCTGGACTTTGATCCTTATTTATATTATGGGGCTAGGCAATTAAATTATTATTCCTTTAAACATTTTTGCAACTATTTTATTGTAATTTATAACTTTTAGCTGGGAGTTTCTGCTTGAATCATAATGTACTCCAGCCTAGTTCTGTGACGTTCTGTAAAGTGGAGGGGATAGTATGCCGGCCTTCTGTATAGTAAGGCCTTAGTTGTTACCGCTTACTACAAAACTGGCTTAGTCTAATGTAAAGAAATAGACTCGGAACAGTCAAAGTTGAAAACTAATATTATAAACAATAATATATTAAGTACTTCGTATTTTATGTTTCTAGATTTTGATTTATTTATATTAAAAAATAGTAGGAGTTGATTTTCTATTGAGATCCACTTTTTATTATATGTTATAATATTATATTTATTGTGATACCCGTATGAGTCTACTATTATTTATTTAAAACAAATTATTTAATATAAATTATGATTTAAATTAAATATTGGACGTGGCTATAGTCCCGACCGCGGGACCGTGTCAAAAAAATTAGTCCCGAAGTGTGGCGGACCAATTAAATCACGATGAGGCGTGGTTTAGTATTCAGTTCTTTTATCATGCCATTAAAGTACTCAAATTGAGGTTTATTATGGCATTATGATACGGCAGAATACAGTAGCTTAGCTAGTTGCAAAATTATTGGGTTTTTGTATTAGAACCAGAAGTGAAGATTTAAAAAGTAAAAAATAAACGCAATAGTACGAAAAATAATGGCATTTAGACATTCAAAATGTCATCTATTTGTTGTCATTTAAAAAATAGTTATATACGTAGGCCGCGAAATAAATAATGTTCAACGTACAGCCCAACCAGTCTAACGTGACAGTCCTTGGGGGTGTGACTAGCATTGTTTACCCTGTAATTGGATAACTGTTGGGTAATAAAGTTGTTATTATTATTATTATTATTATTATTATTGTTTTAGCTCTGTCAATCGTTTCTGGGTTATTTTTGAGAAAAATACTTCAAATAACAGTATACAAAAATTAATTTTATGCATCTTTTATTTGAAGTATTTTTCTCTAAAATAATCCATAAACGATTGACAGAGCTAAAACAATGATAGTTACACCAGCGAGGACTGTCACCCAAGATCGGTTGAGGTTGAGCTGTACGCAGAATGAAATCAACAATCCAAGCGAAGCCAGACGGGAACAGCAATATTTCGAAAGGGGAGTAAAGGCACCGCGCGACGGGGCGGGGGAGGGGGGGGGGGGGTGTTTAGGTAGTAGACAGATAATTACCTGTAATAAACACGAGGCTTTTTTCCTTAACATTATTGATATATTATAACAATTCATGTAAATAATATATATAGGTAGTAGGTACATTGGTTTTCAAAATTTAAAGAAAGAAGAATCGATTTAGTACTACAAATATGTGAAAAATTAAGACATTATTGACTACATGAAATACATTAAATACTTTATAAAATCGCGTACGACAATGTATACTTTTTTGACAAAGCATATAATAGTGGGTATATTAAAGAACAAGTTATATAAGACACGTTTTTTTTTTCGCACGCGTTAAAATTTAGAAAATAGAGTTTTCTAATCGAAGTGCGAAAATAGAAAATTTGAAAAAGTGTCGAATAAATTCAATACTGTGAAAAATAATGTGATTTTGGAATTCAAAATGCCAACTAATTGTTGTCAGATAGAAAAAATGCAATTATGGTACAAAATTTATAATATTTACCAATCAAATCACTCTATTCATTGTATGAGTAATTGTGCGCGCTATTTTTCATATTCTGTGTTACCGGCCACTTAAGTGTGCTGCCATCCTACGGGAAAAGCTAGCACTACGCACAGTGATAAAACTGTAAAATATTAAAAATTATTCTATTTTTCACCTCGAACGAAATAAACCATTTTAGACAAATTTAGAGCAATATTTGCAAAAACAAAGATTTATTTAGTAAGTCTATAATAATAGCTATCACGTAAAAGTATTTTTGTTATAAGGAGAAGGCAAATTAAAGAAATATTTTTTTTATATTTTGTAATAAATTTTTAAATTTATTTAAAATAGTTTTAATTAATAGCCCAATAAAAATCATGAATTTTGATGTATAACACAATATTCTGTGTTTTTTCAATAGGCTTTAAATGATAAATCTTTAAATACTCTATTCGAAACGCACCCTTAAATGGAATATGCTATATTTTATTTTACCATTGAATGCAGCGGAAAATTTTACATATGACGCAATAAAAACATTTTACTCATGATCAACTACTTCCGGCGTTATTCAACTTTTTTTGATTTTTTGTCTGAAATCCGGCACATTTTCAAAACTCTGTATATCGGGAACGAGATCGAATTTTTATAATCTGAAAAAAGCCTTTTATAAAGGAGACTTTAAGTTACATTATCCATAGAAGAATCCTCGATTATTTATAAAAATGTGACGGGTACGTTACACCAAAATTACAGTTGACAAACTTCAAAAAAGACAATTTTTTTAAATGGAACCCCCCTTTTTTATTACATAACTGTGTACTACGACAAAAAATTAGGGTACTTTATGTAACATGTCCTATGTTGAAAGTTGATAGAATTTCAGTAAATTAGAAAAACATGTATACAGGCTTAGTTAAAAGTATGGAGACGGCGATTTATTGTCGTTAATATTCATTTTAGGAAATTGTGCTCAATACAAAAGTTTTTTAAGAAATTTTGATCTACAATTGAGAATACTTGAATTTTTTTTCCAATTGTTTTTGAGTTAAGCTTGTCCGCCTAATTTTTTTTAAATGGGAACCTGTTAATTTTACTCTACCATTCGATAGAACGTTTTTTTCTCTTTACAACAGTATTTTTGTTTTTTTTTTCAATTTTAATAACATTTTTACGAGGAAAAACACCGGTTCAAGTATTTACAAATAGTAGATTCATCTAAGATAGACAAAATTATTTCCAATAAAGTTGTCGGTCACAACATAACTAAGTAAATTACATCGCTCGAGTTTGTTTATCGCTTCGCTTTTGTCTAAGTATTCTCAAATGTAGATCAAAATTTCTTAAAAAACTTTTGTATTGAACATATTTTTCTAAAATGAATATTAACGACAATAAATCGCCGTCTCCTTACTTTTAACTAACCCTGCATTGTTGAAAAGCTTATAAAATAAGCAAAAAGATGAGGCTATTTTCAACATAGGTTGCCATTTAAAAAATCATAAGTTTGTGTTATATCTCGAGAATTATAAAATTTTGAAAAAATCTAATAGGCTATTCCACGATATTTTTTTAATTTTTTTTTTCTTGAAGTACATAAAAATATAAGACCACATGTGAAAGTCCGAGTTAAAAATTCCTCCAAATAAGCGAGATATTAAGGTCCGAATTTTAAATTAGCTTTGTGACGTAGGTAATGTGGATATACCAGAAGTAAACAAACAGTGGTTCACAAACCACGAAAAATTATTAAACAAATTATAAAATAATGTATATTTAAATTGTAATATTATAAGTCATTATTAGAGACAAAATAAATTATTATACTTAATTTATTTCACTTTTTTTTTGTCATTTTATAAAAACAAAGAAATTAGAACGTCACCCGAACAGCAACCGAACAGATCCGACACACCCGAAGAAGTATATTCTTAGTTAAGGCGGGGCTTCTCAAAGTCGAAGTTTATACTTGGATCCTATTTGCTCAAACACTCGTGCACATGTCCTACATCATCAAAAGCAAAACTCCCCGTGTTTTCTAGAAGGAATAATTTATAATAAAAGAAATATAATTTTCCTTATCCTTTAACTATTATCATTCATATTTTAAATAAACTTTTACTATTTTTGATTACGGTGGAATAGCATATTAAGCCATTTTATTACCTAAAAATCGGTACAAAATTTGTTAATTTTTTTTCTCTAACTACCATAATAAATAAGTTAATGAGATATTATCGAAATGAGCGAAAAACAAGTTTTTGCCTGTAACTCCGAAACAACAGAAGATCGAAAATTCCTGTGGTGACTATTAAACTTTTCTCAACAAGTTGACCCTGGAATGTGCAAACGATTTTGCTCTATTAGTAATATTTCCCGAGATACCCTAAAAAAACATCGAAAATGAGACACATGTACATACATAAGCTGTATAAATCATGTTGCCAAATCATGATTTCGTCTCAGTAAATTCTTCTATGACCATGTAAACATAATTAAGAGTTGATCAAAGTTCCTTTGATTATCTATATTTCGAAACCGTTTATCACTATATTAATAAAGATAAAACGAAGTCTGCCTCTTCATCAGGTATAAATTGTTTACTTAAGATTGTTTGGATAAGGTTTTTTATGTAATTTATTGACATTTGAGTTAGGTAATATATGGTATGATTTATAGAGACAAAATTAATAGGCTAAAAAAATAACGATGAAAAACGTTCATAGCTTCCCCATATAAGGGATACCTATGGTGGAGATACTGAAATAAAATAAAGTGTAAACATGCGTCTAAATAAGTAGTATCCTGATATACCTAAATCATTCAAGCAGCCAATACACGTCATCACTTAGTGTAAAAACCTTAATGCATTAAAATCACTAATAGATAAAAATGAAATAAAATTTTAATCACTTTTAACCGTCAAAAAGTGTACAGCCTTATATAATTATTATTAAGATGAATAGTAGAGTTCATTACTTATCGTATATGACTGTATATGACATAAATAATATAAAAATAATGTACATCAACGTCATATTATTCGTTTAATTGTTGCTATAGTTTGCAACATTGATAATTTGTATGTTCATACTGTCAGAGTTATTATTTGAAAAATATTCGTATCGTGTTTGAAACATTTTTGTGCGTTGTAAAGGCCATTTATAATAAAGTAATGTTAAACGCAACGCAACGGCGCAATGTGACCGTTAACGCAAACACAAAATCTGTGAATTTGCCAAAGGTAGCACTTCTAATCAATCAGAGGAATTTGGTATATTTCTTTGAAATTCGGCTCACTTTTATTTATTGCCTTTATATGGCATACATAAGTATAAATAAGGTTAGTATTATAAAATAATTTAAATAGAAATGGACAGTGACGAAAATATAGTATTTATTTTGTAGATGTGACAGTTCATGACCATGTCGATAATACAGATTGCAATCTGTACAACACTTTTCATAAAGATTCTAAAACCTCTGTAAACGTACCAGTACATGACGTCACACATCTAGTTACTTTTATTCAATTTTTATTAATGACGTGCATTGGCTGCTTGAATGATTTGGGTATATCAATAAAATTTTAGTACAAATATTGTAGAAATGATTATAGTGATGCCAATTTTTTTAAGTGTCTAGCTGTACAAATATCTGTACTTTGTCAATCTCATTTTATATTCTAACATTTTCGTTAGTACTTGCGTGCGCTTTTTATTCTATTTCATTATTGAAAAGAAATGAGTAAAACTCATGAATTAAATAGTCCTGGTACTTATAAAAAACGTTTAGGAAAACAAGATTTAAATGGGCAGACAAAAACAATTATTGCCAATGTACACAATTTTTTAAATTAATAATAAATAATAAAAAAAATTATAATTTATTAAATAACAAGAAAAGTTTGGATTTGACTGCAGGAACATGTTGTGTTGGCAGATCTACTGTTCACCTAATAATCAATTATTCTTACCTTTTATTTAGATTTCACAGGTTATCGTATTTTAACGCAAACGCGACCTTAGCTTGATGTATGGAAACTTTGGTCAAAATATAAATATAAATTTTCCACAGAGACAATTTTTATATTTTATATTACGCATTACTGTCTTACCTTACTTATTTGTTATAATATTTCCTTCATTTACGATGTATTAAAAATTTTAATTATTTTTAAATGTATTATATGACATTTGCGTTCATTCCTAGTCATGTCAAGTTACAAGCGGCAACACCGCTTGGCAAGGGACAGGGTGCGGAAAGGGATAAAAGTTGAACATCAGTCCATAATCATTTGACGGCGAGTATAGGCAGAAGACTTTACTACTACGTTTACATGGGATATTAATTTATAAGGCGCGAGCAGTCATGTGACATTGTTTGTCTTTCGTGTCAAGCAGATGTGGGGATTCGTGACAGAATGACAGCTAGTAATTATGTACATAGATGTCAAATATCATCATTTTTCATTCCAAATTGCATATGACTTATTTAACTCGCCAAGTAAAGTCCACTCTCCTGGTGCCAAAGAAACCACGTGAACTTAGACATCTTGATATTTTGAATGAAAATTTATGACATTTGTAAGTTATGTACATTATTACTAGCTGTCATTCTGATACGGGCCCCCATATCTGCCTGTTAAGGAAGACCAATAAAGTCACTTGACTGCTCGCGCTCTATTTTAGAAATAAAAATGATTCTTCCAATTTTTCCCGAAATCTTACAAGTTGATTTTCTTATTTGTAGGCCATCTGTTGCTCTCAAAAAATACATAATTTAATTAAAGTTTGATAACAAAAGAAATACTTTATTTGGAAAAAATTATAGTACCATAGTTATTAAAAAATGTATCTGGTGACATACTCCTTCAAAGGGCTGTAACTCTGTATTCAAAATGACCCCCAATGTAATAAAAAATGCGTTATGTGATGAACTCATTTACCTAAAGCATTTTTAGGGGTCTATTCAGAACCCAATATTTGTGTTGTCGTTATGGTCTTTATGGTTGTTATGTACTGTAAAGATTGTTAAAATCAAATTTGGTATTCTCAGTACTGAAGGTGGTTACCGTCAACAATTGTTACGTGTTTTGACAGCCTTTATCATAACGACTCCTAAAACTATGTATTTATGGTTGTTATCACGTTGTTATTTCTAATATTTGACATGTGACAGATTATTACATCAATCAAATATTATTAATAATGGCCTTTCTGCTACTTAAATAATGATAAAGAACGATAAAAACCGTCGTGAACGAAAGTTACTTTTGACGTAAATACATATTTCTTTGAAAATATTGTATTCTGTGGTAGGTATTCGTGAAAACCTTGTTATTTATTCTGGTGCTAATGTGTGCTTTTTCTTCAATCAAAATAAAATAAAAAAATCTTTCCATAACTTTTCAGTCACTTTGAGATCAGTGGTAGGAATTAACATACCCGTTCTAAATAATTTAGAAGTTTTCAAATATGACACAAATGTCATATTCTTTTTTAGTTGTTTTGGCAGAATGTTTGCATTTTAAATATAATTGGCAACACATTATTAAAAGAATAAAACGTTGACATATAAGGTTAGGTTAAGTTCATATATGCATAATGAAGTTAGCTATTGTCAAATAATCTGGTTCATTCAGAAGTATTATTTTGTAAAGATTGTCAATAATACCGACGTAGGTTCTGAATTGACAAATTCATAAAGATTGTTACAAATGTCTTTATGATAACAATCTTTATATCCGTAGCAACCTTTATGACTGTGTTTCTCTGAATAGGCCACTTATTTACAAAAATCCTGATCAAAAAGTAGTCAAATTATAAATAACTATTAATGAATTCCACAAGAATTCACAATGAAGGTTGTGTTTGACTTCAAAAGCTAATCTAAAATTATTGTAAACAACTAATGGAGTTGGAATATTATATTCCGTATTTTCAAATTTTATTTTAAGTCTAATTTATTCTGATATATTAAGTGAAATTTTCCTTTCAAAAATACAATTTAGCTATTTATGTAATAAGTTGCGAAATGATAGTGTTTTAGGCACGTGACGTGAAATTTGTACGCACGAGTGTAAGCGAGTAATACAACACGACAAGTGCCTAAAACACTCATTTTGCAATATATTACATACAAGATTTTTTATAATAGTGTTTTAAAACAGATCATTTATTCTCAAATATCAACATTTTGAATTTTTTAAAATTAAAAAGTAGGCAGACGTCAGGTTCATTTATTCGTTGCTAAATGAAATACTTTTAAGCACTAGTGCTTAAAAGTAACATTTTACGCATTAAACTGTCATTTTTAAGCAGTTGTGCTTAAAAATGTTCTTTTTCGTACTCACTGCCTAGAAACTAATGTTTCCCGCAGCCAACTCACAATCCGAAAGGCCATATTCCCGCGCTATTGTTTTACTTCCCGCACTAGTGTCTCAATGGAAACTAATTTGATCGAGTAGCTTAAAAGTGCTATTTTATTTTTAATTTTTTTGTACATTACAACAAATTTAATATAAGAACATAATAATTTAGGAAAATTAGTTGAAAGTATAAAAATTATTTAAATAAAATCAGAATCATTGCTAATTTTGACATTTTAATACTACTAACGCCATCTATTGAAAACTAATGCAACGAGAATCGAGAATGATGAACATGGCGGCCATACTGTATGTTGCACACAATATTAAAGATAATATATTAGTAGGTATTAATATACTATAAAAACAACATTATTATTATTAATACGTATAAGAATATATTTTATTTAAAGATAATTTAATATGTATTCATACTTTTATTTGTTTTAGGTAGTGATATGTTCCTAAATTTATAACCAAACTACTATACATATGTACTATCAAAATAAAATAAGATCTTAAATTTAATACATTGTATTTGAATCGATTCTATACAGTTTGGTATTGCAATAATTATTATATATTTATATTTTGTATCTGACAATTAGTTAGTGAAATTGATGGCTCTATTTGATGCGACGACATGTTCTGCGTAACATCTATCGAAGGTAGAACAGTTTTACAATTAATTCGTTCGTTACAAAAAATCTTGTACAATACTTATGCGGAAATACCTTCCGTGCATTCGCCTAAATGAAATACTCGCTCGCGTTGCTCGCTCGTACTTCAAACAAAGGCTCGTGCACGGAAGTTCTTGTTTCCGCATTTGTATTGTAAATAACTATTTAAGCACTAGTGCTTAAAAGTATTTCATTTAACAACAAAAATGACAATCAAAAAGTTGTTATAAAACGCTACTATAAAATAGTATATTATGTGGCAAGTGTGTGAAGCCTTCGCCTCGTGTCGCAATCTCCACCCGAATGTAAAATAGGCTTCACACACGTGTTACATACTATACTTTTTCTACGACCTTGCAATAAATATGTATTTTTTCTTCACATTGTCATTCTTTAACGTAAAGCCTCTGTATTATCGACTTGTGTAACCATGGTTACCAACGTTACTGGTGTTTAACAGCTTTGTTTTATTAAAATACAATTCAGTTTGTAATATTTAAAATAATGAACGGTGCGTGAAGTGCTACTTCACGCACAGTGTGCAAAAAATCAAATTTCACACATAAAAATTGATACGTGAAGTACTCACTTCACGCATGGGAGTAGAAAAAATAATTTTTGTACAATCGTGCGGGAAATAAGTGTTCTCACTCTAGTGTGGTAAATAATTAAAACATAATAGTTTTGTTCTATAATCACGAAAACACGTGTTCACCGTCAATAGTAGATGATATGTTAAAAATTTAGAATACATGTTAGATTGCATTGCTCTTCAAGCAGATCTCGATAAACTAAATATTTATTTAACAGCAAATGATCTATCTGTCAATCATAGCAAGTGTGCTTGTATTTCTTTTTCTCGAAATCGGACCAATTTTGAATTTCAATACAATATCAGTGGAAATGTAATCAATCGTGTATCTCATGTAAGAGATCTTGGAATAATATTAAACAGTAAACTCATATATGACATTCACATTGACACTGTTGTAAAGAAAGCATATAAAATGCTTGGATTTATATTAAGAGTTGGAGCACTTTTCAAGAACTATAACACTCTCGTTCAACTATATTATTCACTTGTGCGTTCACAATTAGAATTTGGTGTCGTTTGTTGGTCTCCTCATTACCAAATATATATTAAAAGAATTGAAGGTATCCAACGGAAATTTATTTCAGCTTTAAATTGGAAATTCCCTTATAATTCTGTCAGTTTCGTCACTTTACAAAAACGTAGAGAAGTGTTGGATTTGACATTTTTATACAAAATCATAAATAATTATATAGATAGTCCCGTCCTTTTAAGTAAAATATCTCTGCGTGTTCCTTCCTATTCTACTCATTCTCTTGAAACGTTCTCTTCTAAAAAATATAAAACCAATGCTGCTATGTTTTCTACAGTAAACCGATTAATGTGTTCTTTCAATAACATGATTCTTAGCTATAATGTTCCAGATATTTTTAATTGTTCACTATTTAAGTTTAAATCGTTTCTAAAATATGTTTTCTCGCATTCTTTGTCTGATCCTTAGTTTGTACTTCTCATTATCTATTATTATACTGTCTAGCTAGAAACTTTTATTCTATATTTATATTGTTAACTGTGCTGTACTTGGCCTTGGCCTGTTGTACGGCCTTTCTAAATAAAATTAAAAAAAAACAAATTCCTTAATTTTTCTTGTTTTTGGGCGATTGCTGAAAAAAATGTTGCTTGCAACACATGAGAAAACGTAATTCTGAAACTACATGCAAATTTCAAAACTCACTGCACTTGTTTCAGAATCACTGATTTCCTGCATTTGTTAATTATTAAATTTTATATTTATTTTTAACAATGACATTTGTTTGTCAATTGTATATTGAATAATAGCTATTAATATACCTAGGATTGTTATGAGTATCATAACTGTCGCAGATCTAAGGCCTGTTATGATTCATAACATCCGTGGTTTGTTCAATAGTTTATCAGGTTTATGCCAGGTTTCACCATCGACGAATAAATAGTTTATTCATCAGTTAAGCTATTCGTCGAATAAAATAGCATATTTTTGTTCCACTAACGTCAGTTAGCAGTTATTTGACGAATAAATCGTCAGTTAAATTATCTGGAGATTTTTGCCCAGTTAAATATTTATTCAACGAATAGTTTGACATTTGACATTTTTATTGTGCGTGTTATAATATAATTGTTCAGTGGCGATCAGAAGAATATTTACAAAAGGTACCAATCTAAAACGGATAATAGATAAATATGAAAAATGAAGTTATTTTTAGTTGTTATTTATATTTCCGTCAATATTAGAATCTCATCTTCATCATTGTTGACCTCTTCTGATGAAGAAATTGTTATTCAGGCGAAAAAGGAATGATCCCTATGATCACATGATCATAATTTATAATCAATTTGACGAAGTAGATTTTCGCATGCGATTCTGATTATCAAAACAATGAGTTTAAGAAATTCTAAATATGATTCAGCATCATCTGGAGCCAATAAATGAAAGAAATATGCCAGTTCTTTTATGAAGGATATATTTTTTTTTGTGCAAAAATATTCCATTTAATTTTTTCTTGTGACAACACATCGTCAGTTCTTATTTTCTATAATATACAAATATTCTTCCACTAAATTTTTAAACATTTTTTTTTCTTCATGAAGGAATTTTTTGCTTCTTTTCTTTCCCTCTTCTTATTTATATTTTCACTCATTTTCATTTGATTTCAATGACACAAATCAAAAAATTAGTTTCGTTGACAGCGAACATGACAGTTTTGTCAGGGAGATGAACTTGTTAGCTGTATATTCAATGCAAAATAGTGGAAAGAAAAATAATATTCCGTGAATAACTATCTATTCAACGATTTTGGTTGGTGAAACGAAACTTTGACTAACAGATGAATAAAATTTATTCGTCAGATAACTATTTGTAAATTTATTCGGCAATGGTGAAACCGGGCATTAGAGAATTAAGACCACAGATCACAGACACTATTATAGATAGGAAACTGTAATGCTGCAAACCGGTACTACAGCGCCACCTGGTCGTGGGAAGAACAAGTTTCATGTATAGGAGGCGGGAATTTTGAATTGATTCGAATTCAACAACTTAATACTTGGTAATAAATTTGAAGATATCACAGTGAGCCGATGTTGAAATTTATTTATATCAATTATTAAGCTATTAAATTATATACGTTATTGTGTTGATTATATGTTCAAACAACTATATATATATTTTAAATAGTTATATTTAATTATTAAAATTACAATGATTAATGACAGGAGTTATTTATGAAAAACAATAATGATTGCACTACTGCTCGATTGTTGTTATTTCTAAACAGCCAACTTTAGTTACTATCTGACATCTCTCTTCTTTTACAAATGAATTTATGTGAATAATACAATATATAATAATTTACAAATCTAGTTTTCTTGGTTTAATTATTTCTCTTCCTGACCTTGTACGAAGGGTTTGGTTATCACTTTTCTGTTCATTTATTGGGGCTTCTCTTGACATTTCTAGTTGTGTGGTATTGTCTGTAGATTTTGTCGGAGTTCTTTCTTCAGCCTGGTTTGTCAGAGTTCTATCTTCAGCCTGGTTTGTCGGAGTTCTTTCTTCAGCCTGGTTTATATTAACTGATTGATGTTGATCTTTGGCGTATTTTTTTAAGAACCATGAATTCCTCCTAATTGTTCCTCCATCCCTTGGCTGTATGATGTATGATCTAGGTTCTTGTGTTTTTTGTATGACTTTTGCTGGTAACCATTCGTTGTTCTTTTTAAAGAGTATTTCTTCATTTGTGTTAAATTCTTCCTCTGCTTTCTTTCCTTTGTCAGCATAGAATTTTTCTTGTTCTTTATTTTGGTCAAGTGTTTCTTTTACTTTATGTATTATTTTTGGTAGGAGAAGTTTCTCGTGTATTGGAATTAATGTTTTTGTTCTTCGTCCCATTAGCCTTTGAACAGGAGATCCTATTTGGTTTCTTGGCGTGTTTCTATGATGAAGTAATGATAACTGGATATCTGACCCATCCTCTATGCATTTTTTTATTAAGTTTTTAGCTTCTTGTACATATCGCTCTGCCAGTCCGTTTGATCTTGGGAAGTGTGGACTAGAGAGTCGGTGATGGAACTGCCATTTGGTTTTAAACAATCTAAATTCCTCGGACACATATTGTCTGCCGTTATCTGACATTAAAGTATCTGGGATTCCGTGCACTGCAAACCATTTTTTTAACACATTGATAATTTCTTGACTTGTGATGCTTTTTAATTGTTCAAAATCAAAATATCCAGAATAACTATCTGCAATTACTATGTAATATATTCCATTTATCTGAAATAGATCAGTTGCTACTGTTGACCATGGTCTATTTGGTACTTTCTGTTTTACAAGAGGTTCCATTGGTTTGTTTTTCTGTAATTTATTACATGTTTTACAATTTTGAACGTAATTAGTTATATCTTTCGTCATGTTAGGCCAGAAAACGCTGTCTCTTGCCAACCGCAAAGATCCTTGTACACCTTTGTGACTTAGGTGACTTGCTTTGATTACTTCATTTATCATTTCAGGTGGAATTAATATTCTGTTGTTTTTAAATATTAGTTCTTCATAACATGCTAATTGATCTTTATATGTCCAGTATTTACGTAATATTTGTGGTACCATGTCTATTTTATCTGGCCATTTTTCTTGTATTTGTTTCTTAAGTAATGTAAGTTCTTTGTTATTGTTTATCAGTGTCTTCACTTTTTTAATTTTTTCTTGTGACATCGGTATGACCAAGAGTATTGATAATTGATTTTCATTATCTATGACTTCAGTATCTGTTTTACAGTCTCTGCTCAGTGTGTCAGCTATATGTAGTTCAGTTCCCTTTTTATATTTTACTGCCAGATTATAAGGTAATACTTCTAACATCATTCTCTGTAGTCTAGCAGGAGCTTCATGGAGATTTCTTTTGAGTATTGTTTCGAGAGGTTTATGATCTGTTTCAACGGCTACTCTTTTATTACCCCATATATATACGTGGAACTTCTTACATGCTGTAGTTATTGCTAACATTTCCTTTTCAAGTTGACTATACCTTTGTTGGGTTTCGGTTAGAGCTTTTGCACTGTATGCGATTGGTAGTCCTTTTTGCAATAGCACTGCTCCTAACGCTTTGCTACTAGCATCAACAGATAGTGTTACTTCTTCTTTGGGATCGTAGTACCTTAACATTGTGAGATTTTTTAATTCTTCTTTCAGTTTTAGGAATGCATTTTCTTGATTGCTATCCCATACCCAAGCTGTATCCTTTTTTAGCAATATTCTTAGTGGTGCTGTTAGTTCGGATAGGTTTGGTATGAATTTGGCAAGGTATGTTACCATACCTAAAAATCTCTGCAACTCTTTTGCAGTGGATGGTGTTTTGAGAAGCGATATTGTTTTTACCTTCTCTGGGTCTGGTAGTAATCCTTGATCTGTTAATTTATGACCTAGAAATTTTATTTCATTTTTTGCTATTTTGCACTTGTCTGCATTCAGCTTCAACCCGGCATCTTTTAACCTTTTTGCTACTGTACTAGTTCTTTGTTCCAATTCTACTTTAGTGGGAGCATGTATCAGTATATCGTCCATAGAACATTCAACACCTTTCACATTTTTCAATGTATCACTCATTATCTGTTGGAAGATTTCTGGTGCAGAGGCCAATCCAAAAGGTAGTCTTTTGTATTTGTAGCGACCCCACGGTGTTGCAAAAGTTAAATATCTTGCTGTTCTTTCTGTAACTGGTATTTGCCAGAAACCTTTCTTACAGTCTAGCAGCGTGAACCATTTTGATCCACTAATTCTGGTCGCAATCTCTTCTATGGTATTTAGCGGATAATGCCGTCGTTTCAGATTTTTATTTATGTTTGAGGGGTCTAAACATATTCTAATTTTATCCTTTTGTTTAACCACCACCATAGGGGACACTGCCGGTGTTGGTTCGTTTATGGGCTCAATTATTTCTAGTCTGACCATATTGTCTAGCTCTTTCTTCACATCTTCTCTAATGACGTGTGGTATTCTTCTTGGTGGGTGTATTATCAGGTTTGGATTATCTATCAGTTCAATGTCGTAAGTGAAACTTTTCAGGCGTCCTAAACCTTCAAATAATTCTTTTGATATAGTTTCAATTCTTTTTATTAGTCCTAATTTGACGCAGGTATCTTTACCCAGAATTGGTTGTATGTTTTCTTGAACTACCATGAAATTGACTATTTCACTTTTTTCCTTTATATTTATTTTAGCGGTACATTCTCCTTTTACTTTCATTAAATGATTTGAAAATGAAACCAAATTTTTAACTTTTGATTTATTTATTTGTAATCTTGCTTTACTGGCTATTTGTTCTGTAACCACATTGCATTGTGCACCGGAGTCTAGTTTGAATTTTACCTCAACTTCTTTTGGTAACTTTATGATTTCGTACCAATCTTCTGTTAGGCATTCTTCTCTATTTATTGTATCAATATGAAATATTTCGTCGTCTTCATGTTCTTCGTTTATTACACTCACTTTTATGGTTTTACAGCATTTTGCAAAATGTCCTGTTTTGTCGCACTTCTTACATCTTTTGCCGAATGCTGGACAACTTCTTTTCGCATGTGTAGTACCGCATCTTTTACAATCAAATGTTTCTTTTGAACTATCTTCTTTATATTGGCTTTTGTTCCATATTTTCTTCATTTTAATTGCATTAATTTGCTGTGTATCTTGATCTTCTTTCATGTTTTTAATTTGTTTTTGAGCCATTTCGCTGGATCTACAAATGTTTATTGCATCATCCAATGTAAGCTTATCTTGAGCTAGCAGACGTTCTCTGACTGTGTCGCTACTTATTCCTACTACTATTCTATCACATATTAGACTTTCTTCTAAAATTCCGAATGCACAATTTTTGCATTTGCTTTTTAGCCTTGTGAGGAACTCATCAAAGCTTTCATTTATTTTTTGTTCTATTTTGTTAAATACGTATCTTTCGTATGTTATATTAATTTTAGGCACGAAGTATTCTTGAAATAGCTGCTTTATTTTTTCTATTTTCCTAGCTTCTTCTTCCGTCAGATTGAATGTGTTGTAAATAGCTGTGGCTTCTGGGCCTATTATCGTCATAAAAGTGGCAACTTGTACTGCTGGGTCCTTCTTTTTTAAACTCGTAGCTATTTCATACCACTCATATTGTTGGAGCCATAGTTTCCAAACGTTGGACATGTCACATTCATTATTTATTTGAATTGGTTTAGGTGGTTTTAGGCCTGTAACACTGTCCGTCATTTTTTCATCTGGTTTCGGCACCATGTGTTGATTATATGTTCAAACAACTATATATATATTTTAAATAGTTATATTTAATTATTAAAATTACAATGATTAATGACAGGAGTTATTTATGAAAAACAATAATGATTGCACTACTGCTCGATTGTTGTTATTTCTAAACAGCCAACTTTAGTTACTATCTGACAGTTATATTTTATATTTATAATAAAATGAGTGAAATAGTATATTAATAATACAAACTATTTTACTTGTTAGAGATTTAACTTTTTTATAATTTTGTAAATAATTTTTGGGATTTGGAAATCAATGTAAAGTAACGTCTGTAAAATATATTAACAATTAATACCGAGCTTACAAAATACTAATGGGGTATTCCACCATAACAACAAAATTAAGAAAATTTCAATTTAACATAAAGTATGGCTCAATAAATAATAGTTAAAACAATGAAAACATTTTTTAAATAATTACTTTACGAGATATTTCACATTTGCTAAAAGGGAAAATTGACGTCATACAATTGATATCCTTCTCTCGCAGCGTACTCAGAGCAGTGTGTGTGAGAAAGACAAGTATAGAGGAAATGTGACGTTACACTGATTTCTCGAAAATAAAATACTCTGAAACTAGGAACAATTAAGATTTTTTAATACTATGAATTGCTTCAAAACTGAATGAAGTTTTATTTAAAATAATAAAAAAAATTGAGTGGAATACCCCATTATGCATCTAAGAACTAATATAGTACACATATAATACACATCTGTCGTAATGCAGTCTGGAATACAGAAATTAATGCACGATATGATGTCTCTTTCACAAAAGTTTTTTCACACACAATATCTGATGATAAACTGTTTACTGTTTATATCACAAATAATCATAAACAACCACAAATAAATGTGTATATATCATAAATAAACAAAGCCACAACTAAATTAAAAAATATGTCAACATGATGTCAACCAATTCAATAACAATCGAGCTGTCAGTAAGCTGTCATTGTCAAATTTGAAATAAAATTTTATATACTAACGTCATCTAAACGGGGGAAGAAAAGTTATAATGCTGGCCCGCTTTGTCTAACAGGAGATTCCTCCGCATGATTAAGACGTTATTAATAAATATTATTTTTTGAAATTCTTTTGTTATTGCTACTTTCAGAATGTTATGACCATTATCATCATTTTGTTAATTCTGTCCTTGAACAGGTTTTCACACTAATCTGTCTTGCGCGTCTCTTCAGCCCAATTTTCTTCATTCTCTTCCCCTTCCCTATGATAAACAGAACAATTATTTTGACAGTTATGTGCTTATTTCTCATATATATTATTTTAGAATAAAGTAAATCATTTTACAAATGATACACGCAACGTTACCTGTATGTAATAATTAAGAGTATTATACTTTTATTTTATTTTCATTATAAAATATTTCTCATAAAGTTAGTGTTATTGTCTGGAGCAATGAATGTATTTTTTTTTTCAGCTAAGAAAGTAAGTGCCGTGGAAAGACAACTAAAGGAAGAAGAAAAAATATTGGAAAGTGTAGCGGAGAAAAAGGCTTTGATGGGCGTTGCTGAGTTAGCCAAAGGCATTCAGTATGAAGATCCCATAAAAACCAGGTAATTATTTTTCTTTCAAAATAATAATAGCTTATTTAGAATTTGTTAGTTCAATTCTTACTAATGTTGTAGCCACCTCGGTGGCCGAGCGTGTTGAGGCAGCGCTCAAAGCGACCTGGTGGGTTCCATTCCCACCAGGGGCTTGGACGTTTGCGTGTGTTCAACACTTTATAATATATGTATATGTAACGTAAAAATTGTAAAAAGATAAAAAGAAAGTATTAGGGCTATAACTGAATATAGTTGCAAGCCAACAAAAAAATATTGAATATAATATTATATTCACTTCCTACTAATGTAATAGTATTTTAAAGAACTAATGTCATAATTGTTATTTTATTTTGTGAGAAGGATTGACGGAGCCTGTTTCACATTTTTTAAAATCTGTTGTGGCCAGCACAAGACCTCTCGCCATTTCCATATTAGGCTATATAAGTATTGTATTGCACTTCACTTTCGAACCGTCGTTTTATAACAAAATATTACAGAACTTTACCCAAATATTGTTTTTATTGTATTTACCATGTCTTCTGCACACGTATAATTCTAATTATATCTATTTTTCATTGTATGAGGAAGTTTCTAAATGTCAGAGATTGTTCCAATTCATTAACCAGATTGGAGGTATTTCTGATGGATATATGCATTTTACCACAATTTTACCTATAATTTCAAATATTTAATTAATAAAACAATAAGAAAAATTAAATATACTTCCCAGAAAAAGCTATCAGAATGTCACTAAAACTGTTGATATTTGACAATGACATGTGTCATGTTATAAACTATGTTATAAATTATAAACATTGGAATTTGTCAACTGGTTTCCTTAGTGCCTTAGCCTCTGCGATTAGTTTACTCTATAAATTATAGTGTCTTTATATCTAAATCTATACAAGATATAATAAAAATTTTAAGTGTATTAGATGGAGAATTTTATGTTCTTCAATATTTAATAAAAAAAACTCCCAAAAAATATATTTAGAAGAATTTTTCTAAGAGACTACTACTTCCGGTTGTGCAATTGTTACCAAAACCTTTTCAGCTCTTCCCAGGAATGTCAGATTGAAGAAACTGCAGTTAAATATTTTTTAAGTCCTATAGTTTTTGAGGAATCGTGTCTACAACATCCAGACATACACATACACACACATAGACATCATTTTAAAAATGTTATAATCTGATTCTAGAGACCTTAAATCGTGCTTATTCAATGAAATCTGGATATGCGAATTTTAGCATGAATCCAACACCTCTCTTAGCGAGAGGTAAAAAAGTATTTAAAATGAAAAATTTATGCAATATTTTTCATAGTAATAAAAAATAATAATTTATTGTTATTTTCGTAAATAATTAAATTAAAAAATTGGAACCAGAAATAGTTATGACTCCTATGACGTCGGAGTACGTACAGCACGTCATTCATAGCCAATAAGAAAACAGTTTGTGTTGTTTATATAAGTAAAGTAGGCGATAGTTTGTCACATGTTAAATTGTCTGTACTCTGACGTCACATTCTGTTTCAAATCACGTGACTTTCAAAATATTACACAAATTTCACTGTTTAATTGTAAAATATCTGATGGATATTTCATAATATTTCATAAATTTGAGGCTTTTTAAAGAACAATATCTTTCAAAATTTAGTAATTAAAAATTAGAAGTCATATAAAAAAAATTGTAACAGCCCTATTATGAAAGGAGTCCTTTATACTATTTTTTTTTCTATTTTGCTCTTTCTATGCCTTTTTGAAATAAAAAATAGTAATATCAAAATTTAGGGAATTTTGTCAGTTGGTGGTATTAATGTGACGTTTGAAAATTCATTTTACAACTCTAACCTTATTTTTGTAATACCATACGATATTTTCTATTTCTTTCTAACTTTACTACCCTATTTCTTTCCTTTTTCTTATTCTTAGTTTTAAATTCAAAATTATATAAAATGAGAATTCTTAACAATCGTTTGTATTCGTTTATTTAACGAGATTTGACATTTGATATTTTTGAAATTCTTAGCCACTAACCTTATAAAAATAAATTGTACTAGTCTATTGCATCACTCGAATGAGCTATTAACAAGCAATAATAAAGCCTCATTTCCACCGAATGTTTTATTGCTTAATGCATAATGATTAGTGCGTAAGACTTAATGCATTATGACAATTTGCCATTTCCAGCTATATTGTTTAGTGACTAATTCAACAGAAATGTCACAATTTTTTCCCTTATTACTTGTTCTCTAGCAGACTGCAATTGTGAATTGTAGCAACAATTCTTCTTTTTTTAAATATGTGATATACATTGTTTTCTGTATCCATATCGAAAAATTAAAAATTTAATAATTAATAAATTAGATTGACAGTTGACAGTTCAGGTTAGAAGTTTGCAATCGTTTGTTCTTACGCATTGCTCTTAATTCTTAAGCATTAATTATAGCTCTTACGCATTAGGACAATCGGTGGAAATGAAGCTTAACTTTGTTACAGATGCAAAATAGAAAAAAAAATCTGTTGTGGCCAGCACAAGACCTCTCGCCATTTCCATATTAGGCTATAAAGTATTGTATTGCACTTCGCTATCGAACCGTCGTTTTATAACAAAAAATTACATAACTTTAACCAAATATTGTTTTTTATTAAATTTAACATGTCTTCTGCTCACATATAATTCTAATTATATCTATTTTTCATTGTATGAGGAAGTTCCTATATGTCTTCCAATTCATTAACCAGATTGGCGGTATTTCTAATGGATATATGTATTTTACCTATAATTTCAAATATTTCATTAATAAAACAATAAGGAAGATTAAATGTACTTCCCAGAAAAAGCTATCAGAAAGCCACTAAAACTGTTGATTTTTGACATTGACATATGTCATTTACAAACTATGTTATAAACATTTGAATTTGTCAAGTCGTTTCCTTAGTGCCTTAGCCTCTGCGATTAGAATATTCTATATATTATAGTGTCTTTATCTCTAAATCTATACAAGATATAATAAAAATTTTAAGTGTATTAGATGGAGAATTTTGTTCTTCAATATTTGTAATAACAAAAATTTCCAAAAAATTATGTTTAGAAGAATTTTTTTAATAAACTAGTACTTCCGGTTGTTTCTAAATGTCAGAGATTGTTCCAATTCATTAACCAGATTGGAGGTATTTCTGATGGATATATGCATTTTACCACAATTTTACCTATAATTTCAAATATTTAATTAATAAAACAATAAGAAAAATTAAATATACTTCCCAGAAAAAGCTATCAGAATGTCACTAAAACTGTTGATATTTGACAATGACATGTGTCATGTTATAAACTATGTTATAAATTATAAACATTGAAATTTGTCAACTGGTTTCCTTAGTGCCTTAGCCTCTGCGATTAGTTTACTCTATATATTATAGTGTCTTTATATCTAAATCTATACAAGATATAATAAAAATTTTAAGTGTATTTATTAGATGGAGAATTTTATGTTCTTCAATATTTAATAAAAAAAAACTCCCAAAAAATATATTTAGAAGAACTTTTCTAAGAAACTACTACTTCCGGTTGTGCAATTGTTACCAAAACCTTTTCAGCTCTTCCCAGGAATGTCAGATTGAGGAAACTGGAGTTAAATATTTTTTAAGTCTTATAGTTTTTGAGGAATCGTGTCTACAACATCCAGACATACACACATCCACACACACAGACATCATTTTAAAAATGTTATAATCGGATTCTAGGGACCTTAAATCGTGCTTATTCAATAAAATCTGGATATGCGAATTTTAGCATGAATCCAATACCTCTCAGCGAGAGGTAAAAATAAATTTGAATATACTTATTTTCCATTATTTGATATTTTTCAATATAATCTACTTTGATTTTTGTCTTAAATTCCACTACGGGACAGTATTTCATTGATTTTTATATTTATAATATTTTTATTATGAAATTTTGGGTAGGATTCAGTAATATTAAATGTATGATTAAAAATTACAAAATATATTTTAATGAGGATGTATTAAGATATCTAGTCGAAATGTTTTGCTAAAAAGATTATAAAGCGTGCTTTTATCTACTCAGAATAGTAGATTAAGTAGCACTTTAACCGCAAAGGTAAATAAAATAATACTTTAATTATATCGTCATCATTACCGATGTCTACATCTGTTGTAGATACTGGCACACCCAGAAATGGGTAATATGCCGTGATGATATATTTATTTATTTTATTTTACTTTAATTTAATAGCTACGATAGATAAAATACTTTCATTTTTATTTAAATTAAATTAAGTACATTATAAACTTTGAAGGTTTGTGCAATAACTAAGGGCTTGTTTATGATGGATTTAATTTATAAATTTAGATTTATGAATTTAATTTGTAATTTAGATTTTATACACTGGTTATTTATAAATTAATCCAATCTAATAATAGTTATTTATGCAATAAGTGTAAAAAGTATAGTCTTATTTCACGAATAGGAAAGTTTGACCGAACGAGCCGCAGGCGATTATAGGTAACATACCGCCAATCTTGTTAATGAATTGCAAGAATCTCTGACCCATGATGGGGTCCTAGGCCGCGTGCCTGCGTGTCTGGTCGCGAACCTGGGGTACCGGGTTCGAACCCAACCGACGCCAAATATTTCCAATTTTAAATGGCACAAAAGTGACCCCTGTGGTGCACTCTCCACGCCAGCAATGAGTGCGTGTGAGGTGACTCCTGGTAAACGCCCGCACGGTACTAATATGTCATCATCATTACCGAAATCTGTGTACAACACAGATTGGCACACTCAGAAATGAGTAATATGCCGTGATGATATATTTATTTATTTAAGATTCTCTGACATTTAGGAACTTCCACATACAATGAAAAATAGATATAATTAGAATTGTATGTGTGCAGAAGACATGTTAAATACAATAAAAATTTTGTTATAAAACGAGGGTTCGATAGCGAAGTGCAATACAATACTTATACAGGGTGTCCCATTTAAGGTACGAATGCATTGGTATCTCGAGAACCGTAAGAGCTACGAGGTTGGTTAAATTAGACAAAAGTTGCCCCATTAGAAGGCTATTTTAATGGTGTTTTGTTATTTGCGAAAAAATGCATAGGTCACTAGATACAGGTGAAAATGTAAATTTAGCGATTTTCTTTTTTTGCTTATAACTTTGTTATATGAAATAATACGAGATTCTGGTTTGCACTTTCTTAAGGCACTTTTATATGGTGAATTTGCAGAAGTACTTAAATTTTTTTTATATCTAACCATTTACGAGTTACTGATAGCAACTTTTATTTTTCATATGGAGGTCATATTAAGCTATAGCATTTTTAAATAGAGATTTTTTTAAGCTTTACTATGATATAAAACAATAATAATTTATTTTTATAATTAACAGAAAAATTAATAAAAATTGTTATTTATACTAAAATTAAATTGAAAAAAGTAAATCGAAGACTGCTATGGAAACAACAAACAACGAAAAAGTGCAACAATTGAATTTCTGAATTTTGCTTGACAATAGTAGATTATTACGAGTAATAAACGAACTTTGACAACGAATGTAACAACTCAACATATCATATTTTTCCCAACGAGAAAAATTCATTTTTATTACTCGTAATAATCTACTATTGTCAAGTAAAATTCAGAAATTCAATTGTTGCACTTTTTTGTTGTTTGTTGTTTCCACAGCAGTCTTCGATTTACTTTTTTCAATATAATTTTAGTATAAATAACAATTTTTATTAATTTTTCTGTTAATTATAAAAATAAATTATTATTGTTTTATATCATTGTAAAGCTAAAAAAAAATCTCTATTTAAAAATGCCATAGCTTAATATGACCTCCATATGAAAAATAAAAGTTGCTATCAGTAACTCGTAAATGGTTAGATATAAAAAAAATTTGAGAACTTCTGCAAATTCACCATACAAAAGTGCCTTAAGAAAGTGCAAACCAGAATCTCGTATTATTTCATATAACAAAGTTATAAGCAAAAAAAGAAAATCGCGAAATTTACATTTTCACCTGTATCTAGTGACCTATTCATTTTTTCGCAAATAACAAAACACCATTAAAATAGCCTCCTAATGGGGCAACTTTTGTCTAATTTAACCAACCTCGTAGCTCTTACGGTTCTCGAGATACCAATGCATTCGTACCTTAAATGGGACACCCTGTATAACATAAGTGGCGAGAGGTATTGTGTTGGCCACAATAGATTTTTCTATAAAATTTGCTATAGAAAAAATATTATTTTAAAATAATTCGGGAACATTTTGCTCGCCAATAAAATATAGAATTTTATCGTTATGTGTAAAATATAACTATTAATAATGATTATCAACACATTCCAAATTTTTATTGTTTACTTAAAACTTGACGCGATAAGAGATAACGATACGAATAAAATTTTGTCTATTGACACAATTTTATTTGAAATATGATATTTTTAAAAGGTTATTTTAAATGTAACGAAATTGTTATTTATTTGGTGAAAAGATAAAACGAAAACGTGAGAAATTTAAAATTAAATTTATTTATTTTTGATATAAAATCATGAACAAATATTCATATTTAGGCAATTTATAGAAATAGCCGCATTCGTTTGCATCGCACCGTTTATTTTTTCTGCAAAATAATACAAAACTTTATATTGTTGCATAAATAATTAAGGTTTATCAAAAATTTTTAATTTGTTGAAATCTTTGTTTTAGTTGGAAACCACCAAGATACATCCTTGCAAAACCGGAAATTCGTCATGAGAAAATCAGAACTAAACTTCGAATTATGGTTGAAGGAGATGAGATTCCTCCGCCTTTAAAGACCTTCAAAGAAATGAAATTTCCTCGTGGAGTTTTAGAAGGCCTTGAACAGAAGAAAATCTTCAAGCCGACGCCCATACAAGTACAGGGCATTCCTACTGTGTAAGTAAATAAAATTGTTTAATTTTTCAACTAAAATACAATAGGGGAGTATCAAAGTTTTTGAAATTTTTATATATTAATTTACATGACAATAGTATATTGTGTTATTAGGAGTAAGTAATACTTTGTGTGTCGAGTATGTAAGTTTGCACAACGAGCGGAGCGAGACGGATAATTACATGCGAGGCACGCAATGGTACTTTTACTCCGAACGACACATACAGCGTGTCTCTTAAATAGGGGGACATGGCTTAACCATAGATTCCTGAGGCTAAAATAAGACGATTTAACTAAACTTGCTTCTACCGGAAAGTGTACCATTTAGCCAGAATTCTACTTCAAAGTTCTTCGAAAATAAATTAATTTTGTTTATAATAACAAAACGCTTCATACGATTTGGATGAAATTTAGTATGACAGTTCTTATGGTTATAAGTTATCTTTTAAGGTGATATTTGTTATTATTAGTGAACCACTAGTGTATGAAACTTAGGTGTCCCAACATTGATTAGACCGTAACTTTTTAATGGCCACGCCGATAACATAAAATTATTATTTTTTCAGAAAGACAAATTCAATAGCAAACTTTTCTCTCTCTGTTTAATTTGTGATATCTGTTACGGTTCAGACAGAAAAAAATAAAACCTGAATGACTGCATCATGAATTTTTTACCTCCCGCTACCCTTGGTAAGGGAGGTATAGGGATCGCGCTAAAAATCTCATATCGAGATTTTAGTAAATGACCACGTTTTAAGGTCCCTAGAATCCATTTTTAACATTTTCACGATGATGTCTGTATGTGTGTATGTGTGTGTGTGTATGTATGTATGTGTACGAATTTTGTTTGCACTCTAACTTAAATACTGTCATTCAGAAAATTCTGAAACCTTGTATTTTTACCCTATTCTAATAGGAATAGAAGCCATTAGATTTTGGTGTAAATCGGATAAACGGAAATCGTACTTTACTTGAAGCTCATAATGGTTTTTCTTCAAAAAATACCATTAAATGTCATTTTTTCGAATTTTATGTCTTATGAAAATTAAAGATTATTGAATTTTCTACAGGAATACATTAATACTTTTTCTACATATTTTACAGATAAATTTAAAAATAATTTTTTTTATTAGTCTCGAAGCCTAAGATAAAAACTATTTCTTTGTTACACAGTTCATTTTTTAAATGAATGTAACTGACAGTAAATGTCACTGTCAGAAAACTTATCACTTCAAATTAATAATAGTGACATTTTAAAAAGAAAATAGTAAATAAAGCAATAGTCAATACGTAGGTAGGTATGTATTTAAATTAATAAAAATTAAATAGCGGGAGGTTTTGTGTTGGCCACATCAGATTTTTTAAAATATAATCTAGTAGCCTATACAAATGTCAAACATCTAATTTTTAATGACAGTAACGAGTTGTCAATCTTCTCTACTTATTTAGAAGTAAGCTAACATATTTATTCGTGTTATTTATAATAATGGTAGTAAAATACTATTAGGCCGAACAAACGGATGTTACTAGTTTCTGAATATTGCGAAGGAATTTTTTGACAACCCATAAACAATTGTTACTGTCATTAAAAATTAGGTGTTTGACATTTAGATAGACTGCTAGATTAAATTTATTTTAAAAAAATTCACGATGCAGTCACTCAGGTTTTATTTTTTTCTGTCTGAACCGTAACAGATTTCACAAATTAAATAGAGAGAGAAAAGTTTACTATTGAATGTATCTTTCTGAAAAAAAATAATTTTATGTTATCGGCGAGACCATTAAAAAGTTACGGTCTAATCAATGTTGGGACACCTAAGTTTCATACACTAGTGGTTCAGTAATAATAACTTTGAAGCCAAATTCTGGCTAAATGGTACACTTTCCGGTAGAAGCAAGTTTAGTTAAATCGTCTTATTTTAACCTCAGGAATCTGTGGTTAAGCCATGTACCCCCTATTTAAGAGACACCCTGTATAATTACAACTTGACGTTACAATAATTATAAATATTTTACGTGAAGAACGTTTGCTGATTTCAATTGCTCTGTTGCTATGGATACTTTCGTATTTGTTCATATTTTGTTATAAACATTCAAATTAAAATTTTCACGTTTAGGCGTTTAAATAAAAACTATGCAATTTTATATTCTCCTTATGTGCAATTATATCTGAATTTGAAATATTGCCATGTACGGCCTTTGAAGTTGTTCAATCGGATGGAAATTCAACAATAAGGCTTTGAAAGATATGATATGTCAAGGAATCGCTGAAAAACAATATGAACTTTTCTTATCACTTTAATGAAAAGAATGCTCATTTTCGATGTTTATTTAGGGTATCTCGGGAAATATTACTGATAGAGCAAAATCGTTTCCACATTCCAAGGTCAGCTTTTTGAGAAAAGTTCAATAGTCACCACAGAAATTTTCGATCTTCTTTTGTTTCTGAGTTACAGGCAAAAACTCGTTTTTCGCTCATTTCGTAAATATCTCATAACTTATTTATTATGGTAGTTACAGAAAAATTGTTTTAACAAATTTTGTACCGAGTTTTAGGTAAAATAATTAGATTTTTTGAAAATTTTATAATTCTCGAGATATAACACAAACATATAACTTGTTAAATGGCAGCCTATGATGAAAATAGTCTCATCTTTTTGCTTATTTTATAAGCTTTTCAATGATATATAACAAGTCTACATTCGTTTGTTTTGCAAATGTCACAATTCACAAAATTTCAATATCAAATTGCCAAACTATGAAAACAAAACGCATAATCTGTAAACTACGCTATTAACCAAAACAAACTTCAAATTTCTGTCCTTTGATCTGACAGTTTTTGATTGGTTAATTCACGTTATGTTCGGATATGTTCGCTGTGCATCGCGAGTATTCGTTTTGAAACCACCATATACCTATTAACTAATATATTGCGGATCCTTTCCTTTTCTTGAAGGAAACATTGTGAAATGGAAATATCATTTCTGCATAAGTCTATCTCACACAAACACCCAACCGCGAATTATGCGCATGCTTGGAAATTTTTTGCGAATCACAGAGTTCTGTTTATTAACGACTAGCGCGAGAAATTTTAAATTTAAATTTGAGAAATTAAACAATGTACCTACTATTTATTTTGTATGTAAATTCTTGAATATAAATATTGGTAATAATAAAAAAAAAACATTGACATATTCTAGTGCTAAATTTGAATTAAATAATTTACTTTGTTGTACTGTAAAAATAATAGGAATACAATCTGGTCAGGATTAATTTATTTAGGTGACAATAAATTACTGTATGAAACACAAAGCAAATACTTTCGAAGTGCAACTACAAACAGAAATGAAATTAAACGTCAAAGTCAAACCATGTGTTCGCTGCATCACCAGGGCAGCGTTCCAAAACCAAGAATACCGAATTTTGGCGTAGAGTATGATGTGTTGTGTTATGGAATGAATGAGAGTTTTGTTGAAGTACAAAATTGAAACTAAATTAAAAATAATTTTATAAAACTAACAAAACTACTTATAATTACAACATTAATGTCAAGCCCGTAATAAAAGCGCTTTTATGGAGCACTCTCCTCAATATAATATGAAAGTACGCTCCATAAAAGCGCTTTTATTATAAAAGTATGCTCGTAATACACGCCAACGTATTTACTTATGTTTATTTTCAACCAAAAGCATGTTTTCTTCCTCAAGAAGGCAAATTACTTTCATATGTTGAGAATCGTGAGCATCTACGTTTGAAAATATTGTGGAGTCATTTCTATACCCTCCTCGTTAGTAGAGTAAGTAGAAGATCACTTTGGAGTAAACTCTGGCTGTTTTGGAACAGGTTGAGTAAACTCTGAGAGTAAGGTTATTAGTTTTGAAACGACTTTGAATAATTTCGTACTCTAAGAGTAGGATTTTGGAACGCAGCCCAGCCAGCGACGCTGTCAGCGTTAGCCAATAGTAGTGAAGATTTCCGAGCATGCGCATAATTGCCGGTTGGGTGTTTGTGAGAGATAGACTTATGCAGAAATGATATTTCCATTTCACAGTGTTTCCTTCACCTACTCTTATGGGAAAGATACGAGCATTAGCAATATATATTAGTTAATAGGTATATGGAAACCACTATTGAGAACTGACATGTCTGATGGCGGTAGCACCATCGGACCGATCAGCTGCTTCTGAATTGGTTCTCGCAATATTGTGACATATGAATACAAACAACAAGAGCAATTTTTTCACTTAAAATGAGGCTTCGTATTACAGAACATTTTAAATTTCTGGAAGCAACAGCTAATTTTATATGTTTATAGAAGGTATTTATAATTTTATATATATTTAATCAATCGAAATTGATGTTGCCGGTGAGCGAATTATAAAAGCTAACCACATACTATTTTGTGGAGTATTAAAAATGATGATATAATGTGGGTAATATTTGCTCTTTATCTACAAACCAGTGCAATTACTGCGAAACCACATGAAATTAAAATATGTTTAGCGAGTTCTTCAAACAATTTAGGTTCTGGTGCTGATCTATTATTATCCTATACTACTTCATTTACTGCATTGTCAATGTCACTGGCGTTTACTGCTTTTGGCTTTGCACGTTTAGTTCGTCGTAGCAAACGTTTATTATTAGGAACTTTTACTTGAAATTCGAGAAGACAAAGTGATGGTACTGCAGTTCTTTTTAAATTTTTATGCTTAGTTGTATCTAAAGATACATAAATAATTAGAACGAACACAACATGAACTTTTTATTCTAAGACAAAATCTGAACATTGAATTTTTTTAGGAAATATGTAATCATCCGGTTTAAAATGACGAGAACAAACTTTTATTATGTTTTGTTATTTGCTTTGCAGTACGAATTGCATATTCCCATGCTTTTCGTCGATCCATGTCCATATCTTGTCGTAGTTTTAACTTTATTTTAGCCACGTTTCGGATAATTATAAAACCCAATGCCGGTGTCTCGACCAGATCTTGAGTGGCATCCAAATACACAACAATTTGTAAGACTTTTTCCCATTTATATTCACATCAAATGATTAAACCACATGTAATTTAAGCATACAGTCACAATACAGTACTAAACCGGAAAGTTCATATTTTTCTCAGCAGATGTCATTTCGCAGCTTGTCAGTTATCAATGGCGATTGCGAAGTTAGTATTCATGTGTTGCTGTTTTGTTTACTTTTACTTATGTTTTGAAATGTTGAACTGCTCTTTACTCATTGTTTTGTGTGTATTTTTTTATAATGCGTATTTTCAACGACCAATGCATCAAATTAATTAGCCTTAACAATCAATATTATATGACAAAAAGGAAGTATTTTCGCCGAACCGACAAGAAAATGAAATTGTAGCTAAATAGATAAATGAGAGTGGTAATACTCAATAATTATATTTAACCATTTACTTGTGGATATTTATAGTGGAATGTACACAATCTCTGAATTGCTTCTGCGTTTTTTTGTTTTTCTGTAATATGTATCCTAGCCTGATTTATAGATTGCATAGAACAGAATGGAATAGAATAGAACAATAGCACAGAGAATAGAAATATATACCAATGTAAATGCATGGAACCATTTATACTTGCACAGAATGGAATAGAATAGAATAGAATGGAATTGAATAGGATATAACCAAAATTTATTTCTTATTCTATTCCATTCGGCGTGCTTCGATAATATTCGTGAGACTTGTTGTAACTTCGTTGCTTCTGGCCCATCCCCTAGCGTAAAAACTTTCTGTAGACAACATTTATTTTGCAGAAATACTATTTTTTATTGCAAAAACAAGCAATGACATTATTCAAATCACCAATAAATATAGTTAATTTAGTGCAAAAGTGACGTCATTCTATTCCAAGTCTTCTATTCTATGCAATCTATAAATGGTCTTAAAAATTTCTATTCCTATTCTATTCCATTCCTTATTCTAGTCTACTCCCTTCTATTCTGTGCAATCTATAAATCAGGCTTGCTATGCCTTTTGTTATCATGGTAAATTAGCCTCTTATTTCTAATCATTTTTTGTAATTTTGTATACAGTGTGTCCCATTTAGAGGTGCCACCATTGGGATCTCGAGAACTATAAGAGATACGATGTCGGTTAAATGGAACTTTTTGTGCGCCTTTGGGAGGCCATCTCAAATGTACTTTTGTTTATCCAAAAATTCTCATAGGGCACTAGATAATGACGAAAAACTGAATATTGTTGATTTTTTCTTTTTCAAATAACTTCTAAACTATTAGTAATTGAGAAAAACGTTTCAAATATAAAAGATAGATATTTTCATTAACTAACCAGTGGCGTACAAAATAAATTTTTATATCCGTAAATTTTTGAGATATAACACAAACTTATATATTTTTTAAATAGAACCCATATCTGATTTTAGTCTCAAAAAAATCATTACTTTTTTCTCTTTTCAACGATGTAAGTGTTATTATGTTTTATATTTGTTTTGCCTTCAAATTTATTATTTTTTCCTTATTTTGTATTAAATTTATAATTATTTTGAAAATATTGGTAGATTTCTATTTAGAAATATTACTTGTATTTAAATAATTTATTTCGTTAGAAAATTTTGCTCAAAACTCGTATCAAACAAATTTTTATAATATTTTGTATCTGGTCGCCCTTGGCACATTAGTGTAATTTGTAATTATGAGTCTAGAATGAAAATATTAAATAATAAATGCATAAAACAAATTATTTCGATCAAATACAATATAATTAATAAAAATAATAAAGTTTTTTTGGGAAATAATAAGAAAGTTCAGGAAAATAAAGAGAAAAATTAAATTTTAGGAGCAAAACGAATATAAAATATAATAACCCTTACATCATTGAAAAGTGAAAAAAATAATGATTTTTTTGAGACTGAAATCAGATATGGGTTCCATATAAAAAAATATAAGTTTGTGTTATATCTCGAAAATTTACGGATATAAAAATTTATTTCATACGCCACTGGTTAGCTAATAAAAATATCTATCTTTTATATTTGAAACGTTTTTCTTAATTACTAATAGTTTAGACGTTATTTGAAAAAAAAAAAATCAACAATATTCAGTTTTTCGTCATTATCTAGTGCCCTACGAGAATTTTTGGAAAAACAGAAGCACATCTGAGATGGCCTCCCAAAGGCGCACAGAAAGTTCCATTTAACCGACATCGTATCTCTTATAGTTCTCGAGATCCCAATGGTGGCACCTCTAATTGGGACATACTGTATAACATTTTTCTTTAAAGTCATTTGTTTGCCCAAAAAAGCACTGGTTGTTTTAAAGGAACCACCCTCTATTTCAATTTTTGTTTTTAGGCTTTCGGGTCGAGACATGATCGGAATCGCTTTTACTGGTTCAGGAAAGACGTTAGTATTTGTTCTTCCTTTGATAATGTTTTGTTTGGAGCAAGAAACAAAGCTTCCTTTCGATAAAAACGAGGGCCCCTACGGCCTCATAATTTGCCCATCGAGGGAATTGGCCAAGCAGACGTTCGATATAATTCACCACTACTGTGATAGTTTGAGGAAGTGTGGCCAGGCAGAAATCAGAAGCTGTTTAGCCATTGGAGGTGTTCCAGTTTCGGAAAGTATGGAGATTATTCAAAAGTAAGTCATTTTCTTTTTAAATTTAATCTTGGAATAGAACATAGTCTGTCCGTTTTTCTAGTCGCGTCAATGGAATCTCGGTTTTAGGCTATCAAGCTAGTCAATCGGTTTTCGTTATTATTTAGGGAAAGTTTAAATTTTCTATACAGAGGCTGTGTCCGATCTAGCATTTTGGCATTTATTATTTAGGATTTAGGTCTGCTTTACATAAAAACGACTTTGAATGGCACACTAATGACATCCATTGGTTTGTATGGCAACACTTTAGAATAACAAAAATGAATCATACAATTCGATTTAATTTGATGCTTCAGAGTAAATGTTAAAATTATATTTCATAAAGTAGAAACTAAGAAGCTATTTTTTGACTGTAAATTTGACGTTCTGCACAAATTATCCCTTTTGTTTCTAGTGGTTTCACTATAAAATAAAGTCACTAGATATATAAAGTACCGCAATTCGTTGTACCAATGTGTTAGAGAGAGAAAAACGTTTTTTGGGCACAATATGGCGGAATCAGGCCAATCAGGGTCTAGTTGTAGTTAGCTGTGCCTATAAAAATCACTATATCTGGGGACTTTAGCGTCAATGCTGTCATCATGTCAAACGACTTAAAGAAAATTAACCTTAATTGTACTTATTTTTTATTATTTTCTTTATAATTTTGATCAGTTATGCTTTGTATTTATATGTATGCATATTATAAAAATTATGTACATAAAATCAACATTAATTAATTACTTTCATAGATTTATTTCACTGCCGATTATTTTTCTCGACACAATATGGCGGCCAATTGCGGTACTTTATATATCTAGTGACTTTACTATAAAACCGCAAACAGTGCCATCTCTTGACGCGTAGTATAAGTTGGAGCTCAAAGGTATCGGTATGCTATAAGCAGTGAACTCTATTCTACGTACATGGAATGGAAACGTGTATACCTATATCATTGCAAGGGGCTGGTCATGCGAACTGTCACAAATTCCACCAGTTCCACCAGTTGACGCATGCGCAGAGAACAGCTCATGATTTTCCAGAGGTTTTAATATATTTCTGAATGGGTACTTTTACAAATTATTCACTGAACAGTGGTTATGAAAACATCGTTCTTTGAACAGTTTGGTTGTACTTTGTGTTCATTTTTATTTTTTTTTGGAAAAATCTACTCGTACTGTGGGTTTGCTAGAAATTTGAAGTACCACGCCAGCAACGATCGTTTCCGTTCCATAGTAGTATACAGTGTGTCCCATTTAGAAGTGCCACCATTGGGATCTCGAGAACTATAAGAGATACAATGTCGGTTAAATGGAACTTTTGTGCGCCTTTGGAAGGCCATCTCAGATGTGCTTTTGTTTTTCCAAAAATTCTCATAGGGCACTAGATAATGACGAAAAACTGAATATTGTTGATTTTTTCTTTCTCAAATAACTTCTAAACTATTGGTAATTGAGAAAAACGTTTCAAATATAAAAGATAGATATTTTTATTAACTAACCAGTGGCGTACGAAATAAATTTTTATATCCGTAAATTTTCGAGATTAACACAAACTTATATTTTTTTAAATGGAACCCATATCTGATTTTAGTCTCAAAAAAATCAATATTTTTTTCTTTTTTCATTGATGTAAGGGCTATTATGTTTTATATTTGTTTTGCTCCTAAAATTTAATTTTTCTCCTTATTTTCCTGAATTTTCTTATTATTTTCCAAAAAAACATTATTATTTTTATTAATTATATTGTATTTGATCAAAATAATTTGTTTTATGCCTTTATTACTTAATATTTTTATTCTAGACTCATAATTACAAATTACACTATAATGTGCCAAGGGCGACCAGATACAAAATATTATAAAAATTAATTTGATACGAATTTTGAGCAAAATTTTCTAACGAAATAAATTATTTAAATACAAGGGGATTTCCAAATAGAAATCTACCAATATTTTCAAAATCATTGTAAATTTAATACAAAATAAGGAAAAAATAATAATTTTGAAGGCAAGACAAATATAAAACATAATAACCCTTACATCGTTGAAAAGAGAAAAAAATATTTATTTTTTTGAGACTAAAATCAGATATGGGTTCCATTTAAAAAAATATAAGTTTGTGTTATATCTCAAAACTTTACGGATATAAAAAATTATTCCGTACGCCACTGGTTAGTTAATAAAAATATCTATCTTTTATATTTGAAACTTTTTTCTCAATTATTATTAGTCTAGAAGTTATTTGAAAAAGAAAAAATCAACAATATTCAGTTTTTCGTCATTATCTAGTGCCCTATGAGAATTTTTGGAAAATTAAAAGCACATCTGAGATGGCCTCCCAAAGGCGCATAAAAAGTTCCATTTAACCGACATCGTATCTCTTATAGTTGTCGAGATCCCAATGGTGGCACCTCTAAATGGGACACACTGTAGAGTTCACTGGCTATAAGCTATAATTTTAGGCATTTACGAAAATTCTACCGGTAGATACCGCACCTTCCGCTTGCGTTCGAAAACACAAGTGGTTAATAGTTACCGTATTCGAAAATTGTACCATATCTACCAGATCCATCTACCGGATCCATGAATTGTGGTTCGAGTAATTCTGCCGGTGAATGCGATAAATGAAGAATCTAACCTCAAAAAAAGATACAGATGCCATCCGAAGTTGGAATCAGAAGTAGATTTCAGAAGTTAATTATGTTATACAGAAAACGAGACGAGATAACGTTTAACTACGTCAAATTTCAAAACTGATTCATCTTTCAACTGCATTTCATAGGTTATAAATCTACCCTGTTCATCATTTGCGTTCTTAAAGTATCTATCCCGGTAGCTGTAACCTGATGAACAGCTGTTTACCGGTATATACCGGTAACAGTACACCGCTAGAATTTTCGTAAATTTTTTTTATTTTAGGTTATTGTGAAACATTAGAAATTAATCGGAAAAAAGTTTTTCAGCTTCAGTTATTTTTTGTCAAAAATCGTAATGGAAACAAATGTGTTTGCACATGCTTCGAATTGAAATTACATGCTGTTGCGATTGCAACAAATTCAAGTAAAAATTACAAAGTAGAAATTCAAATTGGAAATTGAAATTATTTGGTTCTGAACGTAACTTTACACAAGTGCATTGCTTAGAAGTAGTGGTTGCTAGGTTATGACAGTACAAACAAAGAACTGTCATCAGCTCTTTACAGTACAAATTCAGAGTTGTAAACGATGTAAATATCATTTGATAATTATTATAGATAATTATATTAGTTTCTCAAGACACATCTTGTTTTAGTCTCATTTTTAATGTAATAAAATAATTCGGAAAGAAAGCTAGGTTAGAACCCTGAATGACAGATGGAAAAGACAATGCGAGGGGGTTTGTTTGTATCGAAATGTTTTATCTCTCTCTTATATGTGACGTCAATTCTTTAAGTATCTATTTCATTTTCTTCTTTGAATATAAGCCAATAAATAAATTAAAATATGTTTTTATTAAAAATTATTATTTCATTGGAGCTAAAATTGCAACTGTAAACCACATTTAAAGAAAACCCTCTAGTAGTATGGTGAATCATTGCGATTAAAATAGTAAAGTTGAAATTTATTTCAGAGGTGTACATATAATGGTTGCTACTCCAGGCCGCCTTATGGATATGCTGGATAAGAAGATGGTTCGGTTAGACGTATGCAGATATTTGTGTATGGATGAAGCTGATAGGATGATCGATATGGGATTTGAAGAGGACGTTCGAACAATATTTTCTTTCTTCAAGGTATGTGTATTAGTAAGAATGGGGAATAGGGTTGTTGCAAGAATTTTTATATGACTTCTAGCACGATGTATAAATAGAGAACGTGCGCTTCTACAATGTGCCGTGCCACATAACATTCTGGAACTAACATGACAAATTAACTGTCATTGGTGTCAATGTATAATCCGGGCCTATGTACATAATTGCATCAAAATTACAACTAAGGGCGAATTTCTTTATTCAAGAACTATTCATGCGCTGAATTCCATCAGAAATTGAAAATGACGTCATGATGAATAGCTGATGGATCTGATGGATAGCCGCTGCGACCGAATAAAGAAATGGGTTGTGCGATAAATCTCCTAACCTTAAATATCAACTGACAGTTAACCACCAGTTAAAAGATATGGAAAGTTTCCTTTCCGTTGTGAACGAGATATAATAGGCGTATTCTATTTGCCACTTGGATCAGATCTAACTTACACTATCTGATCTTGATAACTTATTTGCTGTTCTATTTGACTGAATTACTTTATCCCCACCACTAGATTTTCTGATCCGGATCACAACGAAGTAATCCACCTCTCGTGGTATGTCAGATGGATTAGATCACTTATTACAATTATTCGATCCGGAAAGTAACACTACTTATTTACTTGAATTACCACAAGATGTTAATAGGGCAAAATCTCAGCAATAACCAGATAGTTCTCTTTTTGGTCTGTTTCATTTGATCATCTGATCTTACACTAAGAAGTGAAATGATCTATCTGATCTGATTTAAGTGAATTGATTTTACGAAGTGGCAAATAGAATACTGCTATTGTATTCTTATTTGAATCATGCATTTGGTTACACCCGCAAGCATGAAATAAACGCAAATGTTAAAAATATAACCTAAAAACATTTTGTTAGACCCCCACTACCGATCCATCGGAAAACATAAAATCTATCGGTAGTCAAAGCTGATGCATGCGATGAATTTACGATGGAAAGTGCGTGATAATTAGAAACGGAATGATGAATTTCATCTGCAATTCAGCAGTGAATAAAGAAACGATGTGATAAATTTATGATTCATGCGCGTTAATACGCACCACTCATTGGTGAATAAAGAAACTCGCCCTAATTTAGAGAATATATTATCTCTGGTGATATCCCTTCTGAAATTTGAAAACAATTTACAATTTTCAAATAGCACAAAATGAACTTTGTGGTACAGTTTTCAGAGCCCGTAAAGTAACGCTCAGTAAATATTCTCAATCTTACGTCGTCATTTGAAATCTGCGAATATCCAGAAATTGGTAATAAGCCATGATAATATATTTAATTGTTAAAAATACGTTCAACATATCCCCAAAATAATAATAAAATAAATATTTTTGGCAAATACCATCTTTAGTACCAAGGATTTTATTATATTATTTCTTAAAATTTGGTTAAAATGCTCACAGGATTTTGACATTTCATAAAAAATATGAATGTAGTAGGCTTGTTTGGGTTTCAGATTTAATTCCTGCTTCACTTCCGCTGACAACCCTGTAACCAAATCTTATGTTAATTAAAAAATAAAATAAAAAACTGATGTGACCAGCACATGACTGGCCATGACCATGTTATACCCAAATCATACAAGCAGCCAATGCACGTCATTAATAAAAATTGAATAAAAGAAACTAGATGTGTGACGTCATGTACTGCTACGTTTGCAGAGGTTTTAGAATCTATGAAAGGAGTTATGCAGATTGCAATCTGTATTATCGACATGGTCATGAACTGTCACGTCTATAAAATAAATATTATTTTAGTCACTGTCCATTTCTATTTAAATTATTTTATAATACTAACTTTATTTATACTTATGTATACCATATAAAGGCAATAAATGCCGAATTTCAAAGAAATATACCGAATTCTTCTGATTGATTAGAAATGCTACCTTTGGGAGATTCACAGATTTTGTGTTTGCTTTAACGGTCAAGTTGCGTCGTTGCGTTGCGTTTACCATTACTTTATTATAAATAGGCCTTTACAACGCACAAAAATGTTTCAAACACGATAAAAATATTTTTCAAATAATAACTTTGACAGTATGAACATACAAATTATCAATGTTGCCAACTATAGCAACAATTAAACGAATAATATGACGTTGATATACATTATTTATATATTATTAATGTCATTTACGATAAGTAATGAACTCTACTATTCATCTTAATAATAATTATATAAGGCTATACACTTTTTGACGGTTAAAAATGATTGAAATTTTATTTAATTTTTCACTATTAGTGATTTTAATGTATTAAGATTTTTACACTAAGTGATGACGTGCATTGGCTGCTTGAATGATTTGGGTATAAGTTTAATATTTAAGTTTACAAAGCTTCTGGGAGCAGGTAAGAGATGGCATTGCTGTACGATTCAAATGTCACCCAATGAGAGCGTTGACGCCTAATTTTTGCATGTGGCAGCACAGCTGTACACATAATTTTGTGAAAGTTGACATTTTATGGCACATTCACAAATCGAAATTTGTTTTAGTTTTATGATTTATATTTTTATTTCAAGAACATTGTGATCATTTTTCTTGAAATACACTATTTGTTACATTTTGTAAATTTCCTTCAACCATTTCATAAACATTTTGTTTCAGGGGCAACGTCAGACCCTTTTGTTCTCCGCTACGATGCCCAAGAAGATCCAAAACTTCGCCCGATCGGCTTTAGTGAAACCCATTACTATTAACGTTGGTCGCGCGGGCGCCGCTAGCATGAACGTAACACAAGAGGTGGAGTACGTGAAACAAGAAGCCAAGATCGTTTACCTGCTGGAATGTCTGCAGAAGACACCGCCTCCTGTGCTTATCTTCGCTGAGAAGAAGCAAGATGTGGATGCTATTCATGAGTATCTCCTGCTCAAAGGAGTCGAGGCTGTTGCCATTCATGGCGGGAAAGGTGAGGAATATTGCTGAATTATTATTATTTTAAATGGCACAAAAGTGACCCCTGTGGTGCACGCTCCACACCACGCCTGGTAAGCGCCCATACGGTAAAATAGACCGTCATCATTACCGATGTCTACATGTGTTGTAGATCCTGGCACACCCAGAAATGGGTAATATGCCGTGATGATATATTTATTTTATTTATTTATAATAAAACTAATTGTTCGTCATACTTCGCCTAACTTAAATATTAAGGGCCAGTTTTATAAAAAAAATTAAGCTTCACTTAAAATTTACTTCCACGGCAAATTTAATGAAGTGAAAAAATGCAACGCGTTTTTTTGACAGCAATAATACAAATGTCATAAGAACAAGAGAAACTGTTTCGAATTTGTTCATTTCAATAAATTTACTTGACAACTAAATTTTAAGTGAAGCTTAAATTTTTTTATAAAACCGGCCCTAAATGTTAAATAAAAACAAATAAAACATCAGTAATTCAATGGCACTCTGAAATATGGGAATTTTAATTTGCGTTTTTTTCGTAAAATAAAAATTGTGATTAATTTTAGTCCCATATCACAGAATAAACATTTATACAGAAGCGACAATCAGAGAGAGAAACGAAAATTAGATAGGGAAAGAGTATGTCAACAAATTTAAAGATCTTATCGGATAAAATCGGATTGTTTCGGCATATTTTCGGATCTTACGATTCTTTGTTCTTTTCATTAACTCGACGAGAACATTTTCTGTTAGGGGTCAATAATAAAAGTATATTGAGAAACAAATTAATTTCTAATAAGAACAAATATGTTATTTTTCAACAAACGATAGGAAAAATCGTTATCATAAAGAAAGTCATTATATTTCACATATTCTGGAAGAGCTGTTGTCTCAGCTTCTCACGCCCATGTATTTCAGGGTTATGGCTAGTTCAAGCAAACCAAACACGTCTTCTCACTTTTGACATAATTATGTCGTTTTGTGAACTGTTTGTGAATTTTAGAAGTGGTGTTAGTTTCTAATAAAATGAAACAAACGAAGAAGGTAGAATCGGGAGGACTTGTTTGTTCATATAAAGACTGTACAAATATATTTAAAAAATGGAAAAAGAGAAATGTAAGTTTTTTTTTCGTTTCCGAAAGATCCAGAAATGTAAGTTTTGAAAAACGACTACCATATTATGTAAAATGTATATTCATTTAATAAATATAGGTGCAAAATGTGGCTCAAAGCCTATGGAAGAGAAGATTTGATGGAGAGTCTGACGTTTGTGTTTCACACATCAAATATATTCTGCATTGTAATGAATTTGAAAATTCAGGTGTTTGTTTAATAAAAACATAATTGTGTTTATTTTATCTGATTTCTTTTTAATTTGTTAATAAAATTAAAATTTTAGTACTTTTATGTTCTAATTTTTCTTTTACTATTTAAAAAAATTTAAATTTCGCGTGTAAATTTGCCAACAAATTTAAAGTTCAAGGTCATAAACGTCAAATTGCAACAACAATGGTGCCGACAAGGAGTGTCTTTTCTGTATAAAATAAATGTTTATTCTGTGCCCATATTGCGTAGTTTTAATTCTCAACAACTTTTTTATTTACAACTTTTCTCTAAAATTAATAGGTCAGAAACTATAGCAAAATGAAGAAAATAGCATTGTATTCCTTATATTACGGATATCAAGTAGACACCCGGTATAATTCATAATTATTTCATCTATACTTGCCGTCAAATAATTATGGACTGAAGATTTCTACACTGATGCCAAATTTTATAAGTGTCTACCTGTACAAATATCTGTAATCTGTCAATGTCATTTTATAATCTGACATTTTCGTTAGTACTTGTGTGCGCTTTTTATTCCCAATCCTATAAATTGCATTATATTTAGACTTTTGAAAAGAAAATGAGTGAAACTCATGAATTAAATAGTCCTATAAAAAACATTTAGGAAAACAAGATTTAAATGGGCAGGCAAAAACAATTATTGCCAATGTACACAATTTTTTCAAAAAATTGGCGTTACATCCTGAAAAAATTTATAATTTATTAAATAACAAGAAAACTTTAGATTGAATAATCAATTATTCTTACCTTTTATTTAGATTTCATCGGTTATTGTATTTTAACGCAAACGCGACCTTAGTTTGATGTGTGGAAACTTGGCTCAAAATATAAATATAAATTTTCCACAGAGACAATTTTTATTTTTTATATTACGTACTACTGTCTTACCTTACTTATTTGTTATAATATTTTCTTCTCTTTACGATGTATTAAAAATTTTAATTAGTTTTAAATGTATTATATGACATTTGCGTTCATTCCTAATCATGTCAAGTTACAAGCGGCAACACCGCTGGGCAAGGGACAGGGTGCGGAAAGGGATAAAAGTTGAACATCGGTCCATAATCATTTGACGGCGAGTATAATGATATTTAAGAATTATATTTAATTACTTGATAAAATCTCTTTTTTCCACTAGCATTAAGTAATACCTTTATTATATATCTTTTTTAAATTAAACAATACCACGTATTACTCCTGTGAGTAATGACACGGGAGAACCAACTACAATCATCCATTACTCAAAATTGCAATATTATCGAGTATGCTTTGGCTCAGAACAATGTTCATATGTTATAATTGTTTTTCTAATGTCAAAATTATGAATCTGTGTAAGTTAGGTAAGTTTATTAAATTAAAACATGAATTCACGTAGTGAGAATGAATAAATTTGTACGCCGTAAGATATTCTAAAATAAATATAGAAAATTATTAAAGACTGCGCCGTGCATTTTTTTGAAATGAAAATTTGAAGGTTATGGAGCAAAAAAACTCACTCCCCACGAAATTTAAAAAATCATGGAAGCCCATGATAATACTAATAGATATAAATCTTGCAGCAGAGGTAAAACAATATAAATTATGAACTTTTAAATATACAAACAATAATAATTAACACTTTAATGTATTTTAGGAAAAATAGCATTTTAAAACCCAATGGCTCGTACCACGATCACAGTTTTAACTAAAACACTGTCTTGAAATGTCAAATTCAAATTTGAAAATGTAATTTCGCCATTATGTTAGAAGATCGATTTATTTAAAAATATTTGTTTGAATACAAACTATGTTCTGCTTTAAAATTATATTTTGATAGTATTTATTATTATCATTACATAATGAAATTTGACATTTCTTAAAACAGTGATTTAGTTAAAACAGTAATTTAGTTAAAACCGTGATTGTGGTACTAGCCAATATATTTAATTTTCTTTTAATCCAGAATGAAACGCAGTATATTGCGTTATTATAAATATAAAATAAACAAATAATATTCATAATTTCATGACAAAAAAGTCTCCGTACGATAACCAAAACATTTAAATAATAAACCATTTATTTATGTTTCATAAAGAAATATAATATGTGGATGGTTTTCCTTTGTTTTTTCCCACCAGTATTTAAGCAATGAGTAATAGGGTCCTCCACTATATTTTTTTTTATATTTTTTTTACAAAACTTCATCTAAACTGAAGGTGATATGTAATTTTAGAGTCTTTATTGTTATTCGTTAAACCGTAATAATTTTTTTAATATTCTGTGACATAGATATAGAGATGATTTTTTTCTCAAACAGTGGATTTCACTAATAATTGAAGTCACATAAATTTATTTTTTTCAGCACTTATAAAATGTATGAATATGTTAAAATAACCCTTGTAGTCAATAATTGCATATATGGGTAAATAATAAGTAATTTAATGTCTTAATTAATAAAAATACTACGCATATATTATAGTTCAAGATTTGATTACCACTGGTAGCCTATGTCATTCAACATATCTTTTACTTTCATACCAACGCTTGTAATCTGACATGGCATCATAAATTTAAACTGGTATTATTTGGTTTATTTCTGTTGTTTTATTGTTGTTATTTTCTGCATTTATATACTTGCAAATGGATTCCGTATTTCAAAAAGGTAATAGCAGAAGGTTTGAAAGCAGTAAGAATTTGGAATAGAATAAATGTGTGACGTTGATGTAGAGATGAGGAGATGGTAATAAAAACTAGATTATTTTAGAAACTAATAACTATTTTTAAACTTTGATAATTCTTAATATACAGTTTTAAGGTCCAATTTTGATACAACTGACCCTTGTTCTAATTTGTTACTACGGCGGAGGACCCTATTGAATCTACCAAATTTTTGGTCACCGATGGCATTACATTCTGCCATTTTTCTTGGAATTTATTATAAATTCTTTTTTGGTTTATATTCTTATTTGTTTTAAGAATTTTCCGCACTTTCTCAATTTGGTTAAAGTCCGCAGACAGTGAGGAATGATTAAGTATATTTTTAATATTATACAGTAGGCATTCTCTTATAAAACGTGAATTATTTGTCGAATTTTTCTGATACATGAAATTAAAATTGTCTGCCAAGGCCCTATTTGTCAGCATTTTGTTTTCAATTTGCTTTTAAAATATAGAAGTAACCTTTGCTATCCATTGTTGCAATAATTACTAATTTTCGTACTTCCGCTGAATAAATGTAAGCCCCAAAACATAATGCTGTCACTGCCTTATTTAACTGCTACTATTAAACGCATTAAATTTTAGGTTTTCTCCAATTTTTTTTGCCTTCTTCTATCTAATTTGTATGTACTAGTAAACCTAATAAATAATTAAAACTTTTAATTTAAATGTAGATAATCTAAAGCATTTAAATGTAAGTTAAATACGGCGGTGACAGCGTTATGTTCGAGGCTATATTTATTCAGCGGGATTACGAAAATTAGTAATTATTGCAACAATGGATATCGAAGGTTACCTAGATATTTTAAAAGCAAATTTAAAACAAAGTGCCGAAAAATAGGGCCTTAACAGCCAATGGGGTCATGCCAAAAAAAAAATGTTGCTAATATTTTTATAAAAATAGAATCTATGACACTTATTATCCATATTGCAACATAAAACATCCCAAAATATAACAATATTCATTCATAATTTACTTAAAAGATATTCGCGCTACGATTTTCTGTGACGTCATGTATCGGCTACTCACACAATGACACTAGTCACACGTACATGAAGGTCACAATGTCACAAACTTCAAACGCGAAGTTAAACGTCAGATCAGAGTAAACTAACCAAATATTTATAAAGCTGTCAGAGGAAAAGTGCGCTCTATTCAATCTTTTTTGTTTCATAAAGATTTAATTATTTCATTAGAGAAATATTATTTTTAATTGCAGGTTTGTGTGCTTGAGATATAATTTAATACATAAAAGTGCAATAATTGTATATTTATAATGATAATAATGATAAAACATGGCGACGAAGAACTGTGCAGTTCCAACTTGTGGAAACAATTTATTAAAAAACCCAAGAAAACTATTTATAAACAATCTTAATTTACATTTTGTCCGCCAGGGTGAACTGAAATCGTTCAGATAAATGACGTATGCGCTCACGTGTCCTCATTGAGATTTGAAATTGACCCCTATTTAAAAAAAAATGATATCTACAAAACAATGCACACAAATGGCGTGAAAATATTATTTACATATACTGTGACCGGTAGACTTCCAGGAAAAAAATAAAACAGAAAATGTGGCATGACCCCATTTTAATTTCATGCATCAGAAAAATTCGACAAATAATTCACACCTTATAAGAGAATGGCTGCTGTATAATATAAAAAATATGCTTAATTATCCCCCACGGTCTCCGAACTTTAACCAAATTGAGAAACTGCGGAAAATTCTTAAAACAAGTAAGAATATAAATCAAAAAAGAATTTAAAGTAAATTACAAAAAAAATGGCAGAATATAATGCCATCGGTGACCAAAAATTTGGTAGATTCAATGACACATCGCTTAGTTACTAGTGGAAAAACCAAAGGAAAACCATCCAAATATTATATTTCTTATGAAACATAAATAAATGGTTTATTATTTAAATGTTTTGGTTATCGTACGGATACTTTTTTGTCATGAAATTATTGATACTTTCAATGTTTACCCCATAATATAAATAAGGTATATTATTTATTTATAATAAAGTAAAATACTGCGTTTCATTTTGGATTAAAAGAAAATTAAATATATTGGGCCGAATTCAGCACTCTTCATTAGCCTAGTGATCGTCTCTAGTAACCATGGAAATAGCTTGCATCTTTTTCTAATAAATTTATTATTACATAAGTTTCTCTTTATTTTGTTATTTTTAGATAAGCTTCATTAGTTAAAGAAGAGTGCTGAATTCGACCCAATGTGTTTTAAACTGGTATTTTTCCTAAAATACATTAAAACTATTGTCGCACGGAGACTTTTTGTATGACTGTACCTATCCAGAAAGAATAGTCCAATTCCTATCGAATAGTCGTAGAAAAAGTATAGCATTCTACTCGCATGTAATTACAACACTCGCCTTTAACTCGCGTTGCAAACTTGCTTCTCTTGAGTTCCTAATATAATGTCATAGTAACCACCAATAAACATGCTATTGTATTTAATTATTATCAGAATATATTGTGTTGATACACTCAACAAATTCGATAATATCTGAACACACTTGTGCTATTATATATGAATATTTTTGGTTTTCAGATCAAGAAGAACGTTCCAGATCTGTGGAGGCTTTCCGAAAACAACAAAAAGACGTTCTTGTAGCAACTGATGTTGCTTCAAAAGGTCTGGATTTTGCTGAAGTACAACACGTCATCAATTACGACATGCCAGATGATGTTGAAAATTATGGTAAGTTGATTTTAATGTTTTCATAAATCGTTTAATATATAAATATAAAATAAACACACACAGAGGCTGATAATGCGAGCTCGGTTTTAACTAAAACGCTGTTTTAAGAAATGTCAAATATCATTATTTGATAATAAAAATAAATAATATCAAATTTATCAAAATATGATTTTTAAGCAGAACATAGTTTGTATTCAAACAAATATTTTTTAAAAAATCGTTTTTTAAACATAAGGGTGAAATTAAATATTGAAATTTGAATTTGACATTTTTTAAAACAGCGTTTTAGTTAAAACCGAGCTCGCACTGAACTTCTATTTTATTTATCACGAATGTGGATTTTATTTACCGAGGCCTTCAGGGTTGAGGAACATAAACCATATGAGTGATAAAATGGAAGTTCAGTGCCGAGGTGCATATTAAATTTTATTTGAAATCGAAAAATTGGCGATTTCTTTTATTCACTGATGGGTCGTGCGCGTGAAGTAGAAAGAAATTCACCAATGGGTCTTTTTATTCAGCGCTTTAAAAGTAATAAATTTCAATATAGCGTTCCTATTTTCAACAGAAATCTATCGGATCCATCAGGTTTGAGTATCGATAATTTCTGATGAATTCGTTTTAGCCGGTAGTCAGTGAAGAAAAGTCGTTAATTATGAATATAGAAATGATTTCATTGCCATTATCTCATATATCGCGCCCAGGAAATCTCCCTCTCGTGTCATTTTTTCACGCATGCGCAACTGAGGGATGAACATCCCTTGTTTCCCCTTGTTCCTTGTTTCGGTCAGTTCTCTTCCGGTTGTTTTTGGGTTCACACGTTTGTTCCTAAATATATATTTTTTGCTTCTTTGTTTTTTTGTTTCGCTTTGTAGTTTTCACGATTTATGTTTGTGTAATAAAATATACAGTGATCAAAAATAACTATTTCAATTTGCAATACTTGAAAAATACTTAAAATTGGTAAGATTGATACATAAATTTATTTTGTTTTTGACAGTATTGACATTTGAAAATTTAAATGTGGGTATATTTACATTTTTTTTAAATGGTTGTCGTTTCCCTAACCCCCACACACTTTTATTTTTTACTTTATCCATAGGGCAATAATTTCAAGCATTTCAATCACTCAAAATCCTATTAGCTGTCAGGCCCCACCTCTGACATAACCTATTTGTATTTATGGTCAATATGACATGTCAAATAGTATTCCCTCCTTCACCTGGTTTTGTGCAAACTGTGGAATGAAAAGACCCCAGAATTGTATTGCCAACTGAATATAATAGTTTTTTTTAATTAATTAATTTAATTTTTTCTATTGCAGATTTTCAAGTGTGCTTTGTTTAACTCGAAATAGTTGGCTAATGGCCGATTTCACCACCGATTCCTAAAATTTAAGTAATGTTTATGTACCCGATGTGCACCACATAGGCATTGCCTAGCAAAATTTCGTTTTCACCAACCGCTAAGCATTCCCTATCCCGATTTAGGAATTACTTAGCTAGGTATCTGTTTTCCGATGCCCAAATCGCTAAGTATTTCCTAATGTTTGACAGCGGACACTTCAAAATGAAAGTTGTACAATTTTATTGAAAATTTTGATAGTTATAGCGAAGAAATAGAAAGATATGCACAAGATAAAAAAGAAGGAAGAAATTGTTTTGAATTCTGTGATGAAAAATGGTTTTGGAAAAATGTCCTTTTCATTAGAAAACAGAATTTGTATATACCTATACGAGTTTATATGATATAAAATTAATTAGTAAATACGTATATGTCGTTTTATTCTTTATTTCATATTTTGGGAAATTACATTGGGTATTCACATATAATTAAATTCATAATTTCTACAAAAATGCCATAGCCAAATATCATAAATATGCGTTCCGGTTATCATATTTTAATTTTTTTCTTGAAATCATAGGATTCAGTTTCTGTTTTTGTATTATTTATTCTACATTTTGCCATTTATATGTTTTCTTCTTGTTCATTTTCATCTTTGTTTCATCTATATTTTCCATTTCTGTAATACAAATTTTAAAATATATTTCATTAAAAATTTAATTAATTCGTATAACTCAACGTAATATTAATAATATCTCCCCATAATTTCCAATGTCAATGTTGTCAAATACAATTGACAAATGTCATAAATTATAAAAATTATTCATTTATTTCCAGTGTGCAAATATAATATTACAAAAGTAACTAATAATCCGATGCCTACGTAAGTAATTCCTAGCTGGGCATTGCTTTATTTGGTGAAATCCAAAAAGGATAAGTATCAGTTTAGGCAGTTCTTAAATTTAGGAAATTCCTTGCTAGGCAACGGTTTAGGAATCGGTGGTGAAATCGGCCGTAAGTGACATTTTAACCGCAAGGGTAGATAAAATAATATTTTAACAGCAAGGGTAGATAAAGAACTTTAATTTTTATTTAAAAAAAAACACATACATTTTGTCGATTCATTTTATATATAACATGAATAAAATGAAATTGTATACAAACAAATTCTATAACTACCACGCTACTGAGATTTTAAAATTGTTCTTAAATAATTTAATTTATAATCGGTTTTTCTAATTTTTGCTCTTTAAAATCTGCTATAGAAAAAAATAGAATTTTATACACGACAATAAAATTAAATTATTGACTAGTGAAAAATAATTCACTCGCGAAATCGCTCGTGAATTGAACTTTCCGCTCGTCGATAAAATACAATTTTATCGTCTTGTATAAAAAATAACTATATTTTTTTAATTTTTAGGCTTCTTATTCCATCAATCAATCATGCTTGACCTCATTTTAAAATGCGCTTATATTTAGCGCTAAATTTTTTGATGAATAAAAAAACCTGTCTAGACCTTCTCCATTTATAATTTATTTTATTTTCTATCTCTGCACATATTAAATAGAATAGCGCCTGCAACTGTCAGCGGGGCTGTCAAACGAAACAAAAAATATTGCATTCACTGAAATCCTTGGTGAAATTTTTCATCGTTAGACATATTAACTTCAATAATACCGTATGAATTTTCATTTGAGGAGCTTTTTCAACTTGTCACAAACCTTTGATTGAAAAAGTTATATTATAGTTTATTTACAAATACATACTTCAGGGCTAAATGCAATTAATTTTGTATGTTTCAGTTCATAGAATTGGACGTACTGGACGATCGGGTAGAACAGGACTTGCCACTACATTTATCAACAAATCCAATGATGAATCCGTCTTATTGGATTTGAAACATTTGTTAATGGAGGCGAAACAAAAGGTAATGCGTTTGTTAATTTATTACATATTAAAAAAATGTTATAAAGGAAATCTAATAATCAAAATTTTTTTTTTTTTTTTAATATAGCTAACATTGGTTGGTAGCACAAGCCTTGTACGAGGGTCACGCCAAAATTATTGAGATACAGAAATATTATTTGAAGGAGAAGCATGTAGTTTTACTGGTGTTCAAAGTAGTCCCCCCCCCCCCCTGCTTCAATACACTTTTGTAATCGAATTTTCCAGAGATGGAAAGCTTTGAGCCATTCATTTTCTGGAATCGTATTAAAATACTCCATTATGGTGTTGTTAATCTCCTCTTCTGACGTAAAATGACGACCACGTAAATGTTTTTTCAAATTAAAAAAATAGCCAGAAGTCACACATTGCAAGATCAGGAGAATACGGTGGATGCTCAATGACTTTAATACCATTTTCTTTCAAAAAATTAACAGTTGTCGCAGCGGTATGGGAGGACGCATTATCATGGTGAAGCATTAAACCCTTAATTTTCACACTGCGAAGAACTTCAGGTAGACATTTTTGTGTGTACCAATTGGCAGTAACAGTCTTCTGTCCCTCTAACCTAATTGCTTTCACAAGACCTGTACTTCTGAAAAATACAGCGTACATAACTTTTTTAAGTGCACGTTGTTTTTTCACGGTAACTGGTGTTGGGTCATCTTCAAATACCCATACCCTACTTTCTTGATGCGTTGGAACATCATAAAAGGGTATATAAGTTTCATCGCCAGTTACAATTTTAGAAAGAATACGATGACCGCCATTATTTAACAATTTTAAAGTGGCGCGACTAATTGTAACACGCTTGGCTTTTTGTTCTTCCGTTGTGTGGCACCCAACGAGAAACAATTTTTCTAAAACGAAGTTCTTCATGCAAAATTTTTGCTATTGCTGCGGATCCAATGCCAAGGGCATCTTCCATCGTTTGATAGGTGACACGATTGTCATCCTTTATCATTTGTCTGATGGCAGCTACATTTTCTGGCACTACCGCTGTACAAGGTCTCCCTGAGTGTTTCTCATCACGCAAGAAATTACGGCCTCTTTTGAATTCTGAAAACCAGCGAAATATAGTTGCTCGAGATGGAGCTTCATCTCCAAATGCCAATCGTAGACGTTCCTCGCACTGTTCTTCACGTAATCCAACTTTAAAGTCGTAGTAAATCATAGCGCGATAATGCTCTCTTCCTAACTTCATGTTGCAGTTTATTTCCACTTCGAATTCCACCACAATAAATCACTTCAACCAGATGTTATTATTGGACAGATATTTTAAATAAATTGTAGTTTGACATTTGTGCACTAAAAATTTTCCAAAGCCAACTGTTTCCCAGCATCTCAATAATTTTGGAGTGACTCGTATTAACTAAAACTCTGTTTTAAGAAATGTCAAATTCAAATTTCACAGCCGTATGCATAAATTTGTTAGTGACCACTAAGTAGGTTTCTAAGGTAATTTAAAATGTTGCTAGGTAAAACCATATGTATTTTTGCTATTCTTAGTGGCCACTAGTTAAAACTGTTATAACATCATTTTAAATTTAACTTATGCATACTGCTAACAATATTTAATTTCACCCTTATGTAGAACTATTAAAAAAAATTAATTTGAATTAATAATAATAATAATAAATTAATTAATTAATATTCTATTTTGAAATCATATATTGATAAATTTCATATTATGTATTTTTATTATTAAATAATGAAATTTTACATTTCTTAAAACAGTGTTTTAGTTTAAACAAGGCTTGTGCTACCAGCCATTTTGTTTGTGTATTGTCAATATTTTAATAACATGTAAATTAGTGTAAGATAAAATTTAAACAACTGGATGTTTCTTTTATCTAACTTATTGCCAAGTGACGATAACAATTAAAACTATTTGTAAGTAGGTAACACAAATCTATTCATGTAACCTACAACTTGTACAAATGTATCTTACCCTGAAGAAGTTACAAAACATATTAGAAATTTAAATAAAATTAAACTACTTTATGGAATAACAACAATATAATTCCTCATAATCACCGCCGGGAAATCCGTTATTACATTTTATCCATCAACAAGTCTGGCGTTACTTCCTCCTAACATTAATAAAAAATGTTGTTTAGGTCCCGGCATTCTTGGCAGAGCTGTGCTCAGAGAACGAGAAATACTTGGAGCTGGGCGACGAACGCGGTTGCAGCTATTGCGGGGGTCTGGGCCATCGTATCACGGACTGTCCCAAACTCGAGGCCATCCAGAACAAGCAGGCCAGCAACATCGGCCGCCGCGACTACCTCGCCAACACGGCTGCTGATTATTAAATTCATCTCTACATGTATTCAATGGTTAGTGGCATATACATAGTCAAATAAAAATATTTATAAAAAGTAAAAAAAAGCTCGACAAATATGTCTGTTTGTCTGTTTACTGAGCGCATTAAAGCACCAGTTTGATACATGTAAAACTTGGAAATAAGGTGGCGTAGTTCGAATCTAGCTGCCGATTAATCGGGCTTATTCACGTGTACCCTGTTATGCGATCTATATTGCTACGTAACGACTTATTGCTATTTTAAAGATAATGAGCCTGTTTCACATTTTTCAAAAACTATTTTAAATGAAAGTTTATGCAGTGATTTTCTTAGTAACAATTTTTATTTTAATAATTTGATGTTATTTGTGGAAATAATTAAATAAAAAGATTGGCGTCCTGAAAAACTACCCCCCACTCTTGTGACGTAGAAACACATACATTACATCATTAATAGCCAATAGGAAAATAGTTTTTCCATCACCTAGGTTTATTCATATTATTTATATAAATAAAAGTAGGCTTACAGTTTGTCACATGTTAATAAAAAATCTTTTAATTTGACATTTGACGCTGACATTGCTCATTGTAAATGAATAATAATTACACTCAAGCTAAGTCGGACAATTTACCGAAGGTCAGTAGCTGGATGGTGGCTGAATTTATATCAGAGAATGATTGTTTTATTGCTACCGAAATAAGGGGTGTTAAAGATCTGAGATAAAATAAAATAAAAGAACTGAATTTACTATATAAATTGATTGATATATTTTACTTTAAGGTTCTGGTTATGATTCTTACATTGAATCTGCTATAGGATATGCAGATCTATGTCGAGAAATAATATCTGGATAGTAGATGTAAAGTTTGCCCTAAACATAAAGTGAAACAACAAAAATATACTGTTATCTTGAAGGTGGATGAAAATTGAAATGATCTTCACAAACATGAAAACACGATTTTTCTGACATTATCAGCTCTTCAACCTATTGCTTCTAGCCACAATTTTCTTTCCATCGCATCTTTTGACAAATTTATAAACTCTATAGTAGGTTTGTTTCTAACAGTATTTTTGTAAGAAGGCACAATACAATATCGTAAATTACTCATTTTATTTTGAACTTTTTATTACCTACATATTATACAACTTGAACTAATCTTAAAAATTTGACATTTGTTTGACAACTTTGACAATACACTTGACACCAAACACAAAAATTTTTACATTATAAACGGACCAATTAGAACCGCTGAAGATATATGTGTTCTGACGTCACATTCTGTTTCAGATCACGTGACTTATTCAAAATTTTATCCAAATTTCAAAAATTAATTGTAAAATATCTAAAGGATATTTCGTGATATTTTTAAATTTGAGGCTCTTTAAAGAACAATATCTTTTAAAATTTAATACTTAGAAGTCATATAAAAATTCTTGCAACAGCCCTATTGTTAAAATTCGTATTCACGTGTCAACAAGCTGTCGTTATTTTAACAATAATTGTTATCAGTCAGGCAAGAGCTCCTGACCACTTGCCGAGGTGTCAACAATTATTGTTAAGAGTAAATTAAAGGTAAATTTAGTGTATTTAAACTAAAATTTGTGCACAAATATATAATTCGTATCGTTTCTTTATTTGATATTAGTGCGTAGTCGTGTCTTTAAAGGGCAGACTGACATGTAGAATAACTTCTGTTTCAAATAAGTGATATACATAATATGTAAATTAGGTAGATAATTTTTAGCTCATTTATTGTCTACCCCATTAGGCATGTATTAAGAATAAATTTGCCGCAATTAAAGGATATGGACGTGAACCGCTTTTTTTATCTGAAAAGAAAATATATTTTTCGGAATATTTCGTATGTCATGACAGAGTACAATTGCTGAAGTAACACCATTCCTTTAGGATTAGACAACACGCAGATGGTATTTCCTATTAATTGAAGATATATAAATCACTAAACGAAGTAATAAACAATAAAAAGTACTTGTCATGGAAAATATTTTTAGATTCAAGCTGCAATTTTTTTTCATATTTCTGGCAGGTATTTGCTGTTCTTTTCGCCATATTTACTGTGAATTTGAAGTAAATTAGACGTAAATGATGAAACAATTCTATTTGTCACACTTGTCATTCATAAACAAAGTAAACAAATCTTAAAACACTTCTACCACCCTTACAATACCAATGCGAACATTAATAGTTAGAGATTTATTAGTTAAAAATGTTTTCGTCAGTTTTAAATATTATACTATAATAAACGTATCTTTAATAACCCAACTGAATTTAAAAAATCATTATTTTAAATAAGAAATGTTTTAATTTTAATATCCTAATGGTTGCAACACTGCAATTTTAAATAATGACAGCTGTACTGAATACAACTTCATATTAAATGTTAACAAGATTGTTACTAAACAATAATTGTTATAGCTCATCTAACAACGAGACACGTGAATACGAAATTTTAACAATATTGTTATCAATTCTTGTTAAGTAACAATTTCTTGTTTAATAACAATGTACATGTGAATAAGCCCAAATGTGTCTAAAATATCAAGTTTTTGGTCAAGCGTGGACGCAATGAACCAGTAGAGTTCTAGAAGTTTTTCATTAGTTTCTTAACTGTAGGTTATTAATAATTGATCCAAATTTTATTTGTTGTAATATGATAAACATAATTATTTCATATTTACAATTGAAAAATGAAAATTTAATAATTTTGAAAATGCATGTCAAACAGGCTTTAGTTTTAATATAAATGACCAATTTTTTAATTTGTTACTGTGATGGAGGACCCCATTCGCTGAAGACGTGTGAAATATATTGTCATAGGTAGGATAATAATGAGATAAACAATCTGAGAATAAACAGGATGACTATTTTATAAGTTTCCGCCTTAAAGTTTAAAAATCTGATGTGGCCAACACAAAACCTCCCGCTATTTAATTTTTATTAATTTAAATACATACCTACGTTTTTACTAACGCTGCAAACTGTTCCATTGCATATAACTGTTGCTTTATTTACCATTTTCTTTTTAAAATGTCACTATTATTAATTTGACAGTGATATTTACCTGTCAGTTACATTCATTTGAAATATGAACTGTGTAACAAAGGATTTATCTTAGGCTTCGGGATTAATAAAAAAAAGATTTTTAAATTCATCTGTAAAATATATAGAAGAAGTATTAAACTATTCCTGTAGAAAATTCAATTATCTTTACTTTTCATAATGACATAAATGCGAAAAAATGTCATTTAATGGTATTTTTTGAAGAAAAACCATTATGAGCTTCAGGTAAAGTGCCATTTCCGGTTATCTGATTTACACCAAAATCTAATCGTATCTTTCCATATTAGAACAGGGTAGAAATACAAGGTTTCACAATTTTCTGAATAATAGTATTTGAGTTAGAGCGACGACAAATCCTTACACATACACACACACACGTGCGCGCGCACTCACATACACACAACAGACATCATCGTGAAAATGTTAAAATTGGATTCTAGGGACCATAAAACGTGGTCATTTGCTAAAATCTCGATATGTGATTTTTAGCACGATCCCTATAAAGGGTAGCGGGAGGTAAAAATAGACATTTCATAAGTGACTTGGTTTTTAAAATTTTGTTTTGCTCTTATACCTACTGTGATTATTCGATTTAAAGTACTAATATTTACAAAAGGGCTTATGAAATGTAAAATTTCAGGCGGGAACAGATAAAATGGACACCCTGTATACCTTTAAATCTTGCATGATTAGCATAATTACACTTGTTCAGAAATAAACAGTTTGTATTTTCCAAGATCACTTGTTAAAGGTTTGTTCATAGAACAAATTTGTAAACGGTTGAAATATGAACGTATTTTTGGTTTCAAGTTAGATGGAATGGAAAGAAAAACTAGATTAAATTTTCTATGAACATTACCTGTTATAACATTTATCTGTCTAAGCTATAGGAATTTGTAAAAAGATTCCGTTTATTTTTTTTTCTAAATTTTTATTTAAAAACCGAAATGTGTAAATTATTACATTCGTATTGTTAATTTAGGTATCTTAATTTAAATTATTTTTATTATTGTGAATAAAATATTTTTTAAAAAATGTATAGATTCATTTATTCGACATAACCTTTAAAAATACTGCACTGCACAAGAATATAAACAGTAAAATAGAAATGCGTACGGCTAAAATTATCTTATCAGTTTGAAAATTATTTTGATAGAAAAATTCTTTCGGCAAATAAAAAACTAATAGAATTAGGAATTTCGTAGGTTTTCTAATAGTTTTAGTTATTTATGAAAAATCGAAATTTGTGATTGTACAGTGATATAAAACTACGCATGTTTTATAATTTCTGATAGTTTCAAACTGTTCTATGAACAAAACTTTATTTTGTAATCGTTATGTACAGTAGAGCCAGGAAAACGTTGGACACATGATTTATATATTCTGAACAAAAATTGCACATATGTGAATTAAGGCGAATATTTTACTTACTATTTATAAGACCGAGTTTTACTGAACAGTTACAAACTGTTATCTACAACTGTGTATTTCTCATATCTGTTTTCTTGGTCATCCAAGTAATGGAAATATTATTTACATTCGAGTGCATGTAAGTTGTATTTTACAGCTTTGTTTAAGGCCCGAGCCCTTAAGGCGAGTGCCTTATTAGCTGGAGCGCTGTAAAATACTTCATGCACGAGAATTGTATTAAATTTTTTGGCCGATGATAATGTAAATCAATTTTTTTTAATGAGATAGGTTGTACTTCTGAAAAGGGATAGTTTAAAATACTGGGGTTGTCAATTTCCAAATTTGATTTTACTTACCTTCAATAGAGTTCTTCTTCTAGCGAAAATTTATTTGTAATAATAGACGTTGTTTATGACTGATAATATATTTATCTGCTCATTTTTTCTTTGTAATAAATAATAGGTAGGTGTCGATATTCGACATTTAAGCAATGCTCGCCTCGTGTTTTTGACAGGTATATCGATCGGTGACTATGTCGGTAACGGCGGATTTTTACATGAATGACAGATGTCGCTGCCGTGATTTTGATTTATATAAATTAGTTTTAAATATAGGAAATGTTAAAGTAAAAAAAATAACTAAAAAAATAAAATAAAATAAACAATAGTGTATTGATAAACCAAAAATTGTAATACATTAATTCATAGTAATTAAGGTATAGTATGACTAGCGAATGAAAGTTGACGAATGAATTATTTCATAGATGTGCTTTCTCTTTCTTTTCATAACTTTGCCCTATGACTTGAATAGAAACTGGGCGTTTACCAGGCGTCACCACATGGACACTCATTGTTGGCGTGGAGGGTGCACCACCGGGGGCACTTTTGTGCCATTTAAAATTCGAAATATTTGGCGTCGGTCAGGATCGAACCCGGTTTCCCAGATTCGCGACCAGACACTCAGGCACGCTGCCACGGGACCCCACAGCATTAACCAATAAATAAAACTATTTATTATTAATATTAGCGCAATTAGGTAATAATAATTTATCCATATGAATCTTTCACAAGAAGAATTATTACATTATCGCACTAATATTAGTAATAAACAGTTTTATTTATTGGAAAATATAATTCATTAGTCACGTGACATGTTTTCCGCCAATCAACATTCAGAATTTCCATAGTTACATGTCTATCACAGTGATGATAAAAAACATAGAAATTATCATCTTATTTATATTCGTTACTAAGGGATTTTGACAACATTGACAGTTAATTTTAACAAAAATTCATTATATTCTCTCATTAAATATAAGCTCGTGATATGATTAATAATCGAAGATATTGCTCGTGAAACCGAAGCAGCACATTTTACTCGTCCTCCGGACTCGTGAAATCTGCAACTCGGTTTCACTCGAAAATATCATCGATGATAATCATATCACTTGTTATATTACGTATGATAATAAATCTTGATGAAATTCAATGCAGCCATTTACAGTTCGTTCCACTTCTTTTGCATCAATGTCAGCATCATTTTCTGCTATATTAAAATTTAAAAGGCGATCCTGTAATTAAGAAATGTATTAATGAAGATTGTCTTTTAAATTACTACTTTTTTCATACAATCACTGACACTATCTTCCATCTAACTTTATAAATAATACTAAACATGTGCACTGTGCGTATAATACAGTATTGCCAACATAAACGTCAATCTACGGTCAAGGCTGGACCTCGAGCAGGAATACGGGGTACTAATAGGGTTATTCTGTAAGCTATCGTTATGACATAACGAATCGTTATATCGTTAAAATAACGATAATCGTTAAAATGGTATTCTGTAAGCAAAAATTCAATTGTTCATAACGACAAGATGATAACGATTTTCGTAAAATCGTTATTTTTTAACGACAAGAAAAAACTGATCGTTATGTTAACGATTTGTTGCATTTCAATCACATTTCAATATTCTTGAAATATTAAATATCATTATAATGAATGGTGATCCCGAATTATTATCTCTTCACTTTTTCGAAGAAAATAATGAAAGGTAATTATATATTTTAAAAATATGTCAGATTATATTCCAACTTTACTACATATATTTAACAGGAAAAATCTTCGAAAAATTCGTAGGGCTTAAAATAATACGAAAAAATAAATAAAATAAGATAAAAGTGATCCTTTTATTATCCCAGAGGAAAATTTTAGAAAATTATTTAGATTATCAGGAGCCACCGCAAGAGATTTTACAATTGAACTGTTGCCATTCCTGGAAGCAAATACAAGAATAACTGCTATACCAAATTTCCTAAAAGTACTCTAAATTAATCATACTTTTACATATGTTTTATTTTACTGACTGCATTATTTGATAATTAATTTCTTCCACGCATTTGCGCTTCTTTGTAGGACACCAATGGCATTTAATCCCATAGCCAATTCAGCAACGCTTCTTCAATCTAATTTGGATTCTCTGGATTATATTTATTTGTTCTCAGAGCGACATTAGTTTCAAGAAAGTCTACATAATATTTATATTGCTCTTCTGTAGTTTTCTTAACCATATCTATTATAATAGAGAATAAAAATAATTAGCCATTAATAATATGAAATAATAGTATAACATACCTCAAATCTTCACCAGCAATTTTCAAAATGAAATTTAAATGTCATTTTTAATCATATACCTATTAGACTAATATACTGCTAATCCTCTGCGATTCATCCGTTAAAGAATATGAAATAGAAGATATATCTCCATCGCTCACAAGCGATACAGTGCTTTGGATGCGCATGCTCGCATTCTATAATTTTATTGGCTACTGGTGCCGCAAACGGAAATAATGAAAGAGTGGGATTTGAAACTTGAAGTTTCCTGTAACCACGTGCGTTATTCGAAGTCAATTGTCATTGTGATTGCAGCATTTACTGTGAAAACAAGTGAATTTGTGCTCATTTACTTTTGTAAAAACTGTAGTTCAGAGTCAGACGGTGACAAATAATCCAAATTAGAATTGAAAAGGATCATAAATATTAATATATATTTTTACAGCAATGAGTTAAGATAATGTTTATTCATTAGGCTAATGGTTTTATTTGGAAATAACAAACCATTATGAATTTCATTCTGACAAAAGAAAACTACTAAATAAATCGTTGCTTATAGTTGCTCCTACGAAATTAATAAACACAGTCTAAAATGTAAAAATTGAATAAAATAAATTTTAATTGTACAAAACATAATTTAATATAATTTAAAATATTTGTTTAGTTATCATAATTTCATTGAATTTTAAATTTCGCGCTGTAGTGATGTTATTATACATAAACAATATTAAATTATAATGATAATATCATGTATAAGAATTCTTTACTTTGTTGAAATTTGTATATTTATTTATTTAATTCTAACTACAAAATTGTCACTTGGAAGGAAATTTTCCTGGCCGCTAAGAAACATATTTTAGATTCACGAGCATGCGCATACAAATCACTGTATCGCTTGTGAGCGATGGAGATATATCTTCTATCTCATATTCTTTAACGGAAGCACAACACATTGGCGAGATAGGGTATCAGCAGTATATTAGTCTAATAGGTATATGTTTTTAATAGTGAATTGAGTAAACAATAGTACCAACCGCAAAAAAATTATAACGATTTCGTTAAATTAAATTCAACGATAATATTTTAACGATCGATCTTACAGAATACAAAAATAACGATTTTCGTAAAATACAAATAACGATTTTCATAACAACGATTGTCGTTATGATAACGATTCGTTAAGCGAATATTTTACAGAATAGGCCTGTTAATCAGTTTTTTCCTGAGATGTTGGCGAACAATTTTAAAACTGATCCAAACACAATCCATTTTCAGAAGTCGAGACTGCAAGGTTCTGGTTGCTAAAATTGTTCTTAGGCGGAAACTCTTAAAAAATTATCTTATACCAGGATTATTGTACGATTTCGACCTTGTTTAAATCTTGGTATGGCTACGAGCCCTCTTATATCTTTGCATCATTTGAGAAATTGGTGTATAAGACACGCCAAACTTCTCTCCTATTTTCGATAGTTCCAACCTTCTTCCACCAATACTGTTGCTTGAGCACATTCATTTTGGATATAATTTTTTATTTCGCGTGGCATAATAATAAATAAAACAGACAACGTCAAAAATCATATGTAACAACCCACGCACTAATATAATACTCCATTTAAGTCAGTTTACTATGCAATAGTAAGATCTCAAATACTGTGCATGAACATGATATAAAAGGTCATTTCAAAATAAAATTAAGTGCTTGAAAAATTTAATTAAAATAATCGACATTAATTGATAAAATTTAGGAGGGGGTTTTCTAGTATTGAGTAATATATTCTTATGTTTATTCATAACAATGGTTTTTATCATATTTAAATTACGATCTTTACTAACTTTTTCACATTTTACGTCGTTTATACTAAAATGTATGTGTTATGGTTATATAAAGCTATGGCGGAGTCATAGATATTTTTACATTTTATGTGGTAAATATTTTCTTTAAATCTAGTTCCTCTTTTTCGTTTTGTCTATTTTACAACTGATTATTAGTGAAAGTAGTAGGTTTCGGCCGGTTCGAAGACAAACATAAATCTGTAGCATCCTCAGCATTCTTTGTGACGTCACACCTGGCTGGACCAAACTGTCGCTAGTGGTGCCATCTTTTATTTTCTCATGTGGTGCCATTTATTGTGAGTTTAGTGACCAATTTTTGCGTGTCTTTTATGTTTACTAGTACATTTGAAATAATAATTGAAAAATATATACAAATTGTGATAAAATATTATTTATTGTAGGATTAAATAAATAAATTATTGGTTATTACACATTGGGTGCCTTTGGCAACTAAGTTTTTACATTACATTATTATTGAATATGAACAATGGGTGAACTAGCGAGCTTTATTTGTTTCTCCCTGTATTTGAAATTTGGTGAATCAGGAGCCTTGTTTGTCTTCCTGTACATAAACAATTGATGAAAAAAGAAATTAATTTTCATAACAGTATCCACATGACACTGACGAATTCCATTAGAATAGTTGTTTATCGCACTGACTGCAATAATTATTATCATTATCTTTTAAAAAATCCAGCATTTCATAATTTTTTAAAATTTAATGATTTTTGTAAAGTGACTTATAATACCACTTTCCATTTATTTTTTTATGCGTTAGAAATTGTTTTCCCGTAAAGCATTCTGTATAGTCTTTATTAATATGTAATATTGCACATAGAGTGCATAAATGGCTGACAATCCAAAATTTATATTTGGATGAATCAGGGATGAAAAAAGTGAAATATTTCATATTTATATGGTTTTCGTTATTAAACGTACAATTTTCATTATATTTTATATTCGTTCCTTCTCACGTTAACTCAAACTAAACATTAGAAAATAGTCGAGATAGTTTAATATTAATATGTGGTGAGTTAATTTCTTGGGAGCAGTGTATTTCTTTGGTGTTTCTATTGGTTATAATATATAAGAAAAGTTTACTATTGAATGTATCTTTCTGAAGAAAAATAATTTCACGTTTTCGGCATTGCCATTAAAAAGTTACGGTCTAATTAATGTTGGGACACCTAAGTTTCATACACTAGTGGTTCACTAATAATAACAAGTATCACCTCAAAAGATGACTTATAACCATATAAACTGTCATACCAAATTTCGTCCAAATCGAATAAAGCGTCCGATTATTATAAGCAAAATTAATTTTTTTTCGAAGAACTTTGAAGCAGAATTCTGGCTAAATGGTACACTTTCCGGAAGAAGAGAGTTTGGTTAAATCGTCTTATTTTAGCCTCAGGAATCTGTGGTTAAGCCATGTCCCTCTATTTAAGAGACACCTGTATATCCTTAAGCCAAGAATTTTTGGAGTATTCATTGTCAAAGTGTTTCTAGTAAAAGGAACTCTGAAAGAATCCTTTTGACGAGTAGTATTAAAGTTATGAAAATGGGTATTTATTAAGTGTAAATTTTGTTTTATTTTTGAAAATACAGGGTGTCTCAATAAGCTTGCTCACTATTGGTAACTTTTTTATTTGAAGAGATACGAGGTTGGTTAAATTAGCAAAATTGTGCCATTTTATATTAGAAAAATGGTCATGTAGACAAAATAAAAATTGTGTCAGCGGTTCCCAAAATTTGGGACAGAATATATATTTTTTAAATGGAACTATATATTTTTTATTATCTTATTGGAAAGAGTATTTTTTTCTCTTTCCAATAAGGTAATGTTGTTTATGTACAATTTTTTCAAATAAACGAGTTATTTACGTTTTAAAATAAAAATTATCTTTTATTAGTTTAGGTCAAGTAAACTATGGAAACAATTGTCTTTTACAAAATTATTATTTTATTAATTTATTTTACAGTAATAACTAAACAAAGAAAATATTCAAATTGAAAGCCATTATTTCTTTCGCACATTTAAACTCTTTTGGAAAGAGAGCCGACCGTTCTACGTAACAGGTGTCTAGATATTACTTTCCATATAGCACGATCATATCTAACTTTTCTTCATTTGTAAAGTTATTAAACATTATTAAACAGAGAGAACTTTACGGGAGAAATTATTAAACGTCAAACAAACAAAGAATCAATTGTTTCCATGGCTTACTTGACTAAAAAACTAATAAAATAGTTTACAAAATTTAAATTTTTAACCATAAATAACTCGTTTCTTTGAAAAAATTGTACATAAACAACATTACCTTATTGGAAAGAAAAAAATACTCTTTCCAATAAGATAATAAAAAATATATGGTTCCATTTAAAAAATATATATATTGTCCCAAATTTTGAGAACCGCTGACACAAATTTTATTTTGTCTACATGACCAATTTTCTAATATAAAATGGCACAATTTTGCACATTTAACCAACCTCGTACCTCTTCAAATAAAAAAGTTACCAATAGTGAGCAAGCTTATTGAGACACCCTGTATATTTACTAGTTTCTAATATAAATAAACTGGGGAAAGTAAGAATATTAAAGTTTGAGAATAATTGCCTACATGAGTGCCTGGTGCCAACGCTATAAAGACCTTAGATGCTCCGGTTGAGGATCCCTAGAGACTGATAGCATATCTCATGTAGGGTTCAACAATTGCAAAGTAAATCATGCGGAGTTGTGAGGGGTTAAGATAATTTCTGAGAAATCGTATTAAATAGCAAGATCTATTTACAGTGACAATGGTCTTTTCGCAATGAGAATGCCATTTCAAATTTTCATCGAGAGATACCAAGAAAAATGGTATTTCGTTTTCTGCTTAGCATTTATCCATTGATACAAATTGTCTGATTTATTACAATATTTAACAGTTACAGAAATAGGGTGATTGTTTTATGTCATACATTATGTACTCTGGCTGTATTGAGTCGGTTTTGATTGTCAATATTATTAGTGTCAAGATGTCAATATTAAAAGAAAACGTGAAAGTTTTAATACTTTCTAAGTTAGAAGACGGGTGGTTAATTTTTCTGGAATATATTTGTAATTTATTAGTAAATTAAACACAATGAAGAACTTGCTCCACAATAGGAAAAACAGTGACATGATAGTGATAACTTTCAGTGGACACAACCAATTTTAAAAAGGTCGTATTTACATAGCTAAAAAAACGTAAAAACTCAGTTATTTGATTTTTAAGGTGTACGCGATTTTTTTTACAAGCCACGAAGGAATCTAGGTTTTGTTCAGAATATAAATCATGTGTTACAAATGTTGTTTATTGTATCATTATCCTTGTCAGCGTAGTATTTATAATGAAAATAAGATCCATGAAAGAGAATAAGAGAATTTTAATAAGACAGGAGAGCGCATCTTTACCTTGTTCGATGTCGTCAACACTGGTAGATGTCTTCAAGCTGTTTCTTCCACCGCTGGATGATTGTAAGCTGCTTCTTCCGCCGTTGGATGAGTAAGCTGCTGCATGCGTAGCTGGATAGCATCGACTGAAACATTTAACCTTCCAGTACTCGCGCGGGCTGTTAGTCCGCACCAATAGAATGGGTTATTTATAAGATACAAAAACAGAAATAAGGAAAATACTAATTATTTATAAAAATTTATTCAATTTAAAAACAAAATAAATTTAATACACTTAACACTTTCGCTGCGTAAAACGCACACGTTGCGTCCCGTATGTTGTCGAACCATTGCGCACGCCGCATCAGGTGCGTCCAGTCGTCTATCTTGTTTCAACCGGCATCGTTTCGTCAGCCTTGTAAAGAGAACACTGTGCGTTGGCCAGCATTGTCAGACAACTACAGAAAAGTGATTTGTGGGGTTAGTTTACAGTTTGTTTTTTTTTGCGTCATGGGTGACAACGACCAGGGCTATTTACAACTAAAAAGGGCTAAAGACACAAATATTAAAATAATGGCTATTACATAAATAAAAGATAAACATCAAGCAAATAAACATGATTTGTCTGACATGTTGATTTCAGAATTCAAGAGGCCGGACGCATAGGTGCGTCGTTAGCATTGCCGAACAAAAGGTGTCCACAATGCTGCCGACGCACCGTATGTGTTAAAAAAAAAATACTGAAAAATAAGAGTAAAGACTTCTACATACACATAATATTAACAAATTGAGAAAAAAATCTAGAATTGCACCAAAATTCATTACCGCGTTACGGGTGCGATGCGTGCATTAATACGCAGCGAAAGTGTTAATTAGTAATGTAAAAATAGAAAATAAACGACGATTAACTTGGTGCCTAGCTTAAAAATATAATCCACCAAAATATAAATAGAAATGAGTTAATGTTGTTTAGCGAACACTATTCACTGTCGTCTTTAGCATTAGAACAATTTTCACAATTATTTAATGAATGTTCTAAGCAGAGAAATTTTTTACACTGAATACAAAAAAATCTTGTCGGTCAGTTTTTCTTTCTGTCACAGAAAGCACATCGTCCACGTTCATTCGTTGCTTTTTCTAATGGCGGATCTTCTTCTATATCTAAAATTTGTCTGATTCGAATTTGAGTCATCCTAGAAATGTTTTGGTTGGCACGACACCGGAGATGTCCTTCTTCTTTTAAGAAATATTTACAAAATAAAAATCTTGCGGGGCCATAGTCCGCGCGCATTATCTAGATGATTAATGCAAGCTCTCTAATTCTTAAATCATCCATTAGTTTGTTGTTCATCTAATTTTTTACTTTTCCATGTTTGTTCTTCTGAAATTTTTTGAGTATCCTGCATAAATTGCGGTTTCAATTTATTTTTTGAAAACTTTTACAGACATCAACCAATTTAGAGGATTTCCTCTCAATATTAACATGTTGGTTCTAAATAGGATTTACATCGCCTAAACGACCTCCACCCATATTGACTACCAGCGCCTCATAATGGTTCCCAGTGTAATGCACATGACACCATGGTCTACCCTCTGCTCCACCAATTCTGGTGAAATAATGTTGGATATCCGTAGTGCCACACTGTCGCTCCATATAGTAATATTGATTGTAAAGTTGACACTAGTAATCTTCTTTTGTTTTCACTACTACTACCGGTATTCGTGTCTTTGCAGACAAATATATAATTCTTTATTTATGCAATCTGGATTTAGGTACGCACATATACCCAATAATATTTTGCTTTGCTTTGTTCTCTTTCCTCAAGTACTGCAAATTTTTTTCTAATGATTTTTATGTAGATTTTTACGTTTTTATAACCTCTTCGGAATAAAAAACAACGAAGTAAATAGTGACTGGACAGTCCTCTTCTTTAGAGCGACACGAGAATCGTAGGTACTGATTAATTAATGATTTAAAGACGTCATTTCTACATTGATTAATGTTTGTTGCACATTTCCGTGCGTAGAAGTAAACATGCCAGATGAAATGTACAGATATGTTAATTTAGACAATTTGTCAAAATATGTCTTGAAAATCCCTCAAAAACATCTTTATTGTTATGAATCACGCTTCCGTAACTTTCCGCAGATTGCCTTCTCTCTATAGCGTCGCTGGCTTCCTCGATCGACTGTCTGTTATTAATTTATGGGTTCGTTTAAATAAAGTTCAATTAATTTATTATTTTAGTGTTGGTTTATTAGAACTGCGTGATTTCTACATTGGTTGTTTCTCTACTCTACTGTATGACCAATTGACTCTAGCTCTTAACAACTAACTAACATATTCTACTCTCTGTCTTTTCACACGTGCCTTCCCGACCTGCTTAATAATAATGTATAATTAAAACATATTAGTACTCATTAGTTCATTTATTTTATATATATTTTCAATGTTTAGTACTTCAGATATTGATTTCCAAAAATTCTATTGGAGTTGTCTATTTCAGTAGTCAGATCTCCTGCTATCATATAAAATTGCATGGTTTTCAACTAATGCGAATAATTTCATGTCAGAAAACATTATTAAACTGACAATATAACTGGAACGCGAGCGAAAACAAAACAAACAAAATGGAGACACTGACGCTAACAGAGACAGGTTTCAACCAACATCTATAGGGTGGGGATAAGAGTGGGACCTGCCGGGCGAAATCCATAGCTATGGCCAATTAGTATTACGTTGTACCAAAGTTTCTTGTTGCCACACAGGCGCTCCATATAAGTCTCACTTAAAATTGGACTAAACATACTTTGCCTCTGGGATACAGAATTATATGTTACGAAGGAATCTGGGTTTTGTTCAAAATATAAACCGTGTGTTACAAATGTTGTTGTTGATTGTATCATTATCCTTGTCAGAGTAGTATTTATAATAATAAGATCCATGAAAGAGAATTTTAATAAGACAGGAGAGAGCATCTTTACCTTGTCCGATGTCGTCCGCACTGCTAGATGTCTTCAAGCTGCCTTCTTCCACCGCTGGATGACTCTAAGCTGCTTCTTCCGCCGCTGGAAACATTTATTGCAAGCTCTCTAATTCTTAAATCAGCCACTAGTTTCTTTGTTTTTTACTTTTCCATGTTAGTTCTTCTGATTTTTTTGAATATCCTGCATAAAATGTGGTTTCAATTTCTTTTTTGAAAACTTGTAACATACATCAACCAATTTAGAGAATTTACTCTCAATGTTAACACGTTGATACTAGTAATCTTCTTTTGTTTTCACTACTACTACTACCGGTATTCGTGTCTTTGCAGACAAATATATAATTCTTATTTATGCGATCTGGATTTAGGTACGCACATATACCCAATAATGTTTTGCTTTGCTTTGTTCTCTTTCCTCAAATACTGCATTTTTTTCCTAATGATTTTTATGTAGATATTTACGTTTTTAGAACCTCTTCGGTATCAAAAACAACGAAGTAAATAGAGACTGGACAGTCCTCTTCTTTATAGCGACACGAGAATCGTAGGTACTGATTAATTAATGATTTAAAGACGTCATTTCTACATTGATTAATGTTTGTTGCACATTTCCGTGCATAGAAGTAAACGTGTCAGATGAAATGTACAGATATGTTAATATAGACAATTTGTCAAAATATTTCTTAAATCAGCCACTAGTTTCTTTGTTTTTAGTTCTTCTGATTTTTTTGAATATCTTGCATAAAATGTGGTTCCAATTTCTTTTTTGAAAACTTGTAACATACATCAACCAATTTAGAGGATTTACTCTCAAAGTTAACACGTTTAATCAAAATAGTATTTACATCGCCTCTACGACCTCTAGCCATATTGACTACTAACGTCTCGTAAAGGTTCCCAGTGTAATGCACATGACACTATGGTCTACCCTCAGCTCCACCAATTTTGGTGAAATAATGTTAGATATCCGTAGTGCCACACTGGCGCTCCATATATTAATATTGATTGTAATCTTTTGTTTTCACTACTACTACCGATATTCGTGTCTTTGCAGACAAATATATAATTATTTATGCAATCTGGATTTAGGTACGCACATATACCCAATAATATTTTGCTTTGCTTTGTTCTCTTTCCTCAAGTACTGCAATTTTTTTTTCTAATGATTTTTATGTAGATATTTACGTTTTTATAACCTCTTCGGAATCAAAAACAACGAAGTAAATAGAGACTGGACAGTCCTCTTCTTTATAGCGACACGAGAATCGTAGGTACTGATTAATTAATGATTTAAAGACGTCATTTCTACATTGATTAATGTTTGTTGCACATTTCCGTGCATCATAGAAGTAAACATGCCAGATGAAATGTACAGATATGTTAATTTAGACAATTTGTCAAAATATGTTTTGAGAATCCCTCAAAAACATCTTTATTGTTATAAATCACGCTTCCGTAACTTTCCGCAGATTGCCGTCTCTCTATAGCGTCGCTGGCTTCCTCGATCGACTGTCTGTTATTAATTTATGGGTTCGTTTAAATAAAATTCAATTAATTTATTATTCTACTGTTCTGTATGATCAATTGACTCTATAGCTTTTAACAAGTAACTAACATATTCTACTCTGTTACTCTGCCTTTTCACGTGCCTTCCCGAACTGCTTCCGTCTTACCCGTGGGGCCATACAGCTAAAAATGTGGTAGGGTAAAAATGATTTAAGATTTTAAACAAAGGAACAAAGAATATATAAATGGTTAAAATAAAGCACACTGTCTTTTTAGGTAAAAAATACTTTCATTGACAATCGATTTTGCCCTTTGTGGGCATCCTCAGGTCGAATAAGCTGAAATTTATATTATATGTGAGATAAATGTATTAAAATGTTACAAATATTATTGTATTTTTAGTAAATGTTGAACAAGAGAAATACATGTGATTGAAATGTTAGGTTATGAAATATGATGAGTAAAAGCAACAATCACAAACAGTATTTATTATAAAAAACTTACCGTCTGTATTAAGCTAAGCTGTGAATATCTTTTGAATAAAATTATTGAAGAATAAATAAGCAGTATATATGTATATGAAAATTTTTCGTGTCTTTGCAGACAAATATATAATTCTTTATTTATACAATCTGGATTTAGGTACGCACATATACCCAATAATATTTTGCTTTGTTTTGTTCTCTTTCCTCAAGTACTGCAATTTTTTTTCTAATGATTTTTATGTAGATATTTACGTTTTCATAACCTCTTCGGAATCAAAAACAACGAAGTAAATAGAGACTGGACAGTCCTCTTCCCAATAGCGACACGAGAATCGTAGATTCTGCGCTATGACCTTGTAGAAACGGTAATTCGAAGCTCGGGCGCCTGCATTGGCCGCGCAAACAAATTATTAGATCGACAAAATAAAAATATAAAAATCCATTTTTAACTTTTGATTAATTAATGATTTAAAGACGTCATTTCTACATTGATTAAAGTTTGTTGTACATTTCCGTGCATGGAAGTAAACATGTCAGATGAAATGTAGAGATATGTTAATTTGGATACTTTGGATTTTATGGTTAATATATCGTCGCTTCGACGTGGTGATGGCACATGAGCCTCCTCTTGATCAGCTGCTCGCACTTACTGCATACAACGGAGGCAAAATATAGCACTATATATGGTGGATATCTTTTATTGTTGTTTGTTGTTGTACAGATATGTTAATTTTGACACTTTGGATTTTATCGCCGCTTCGAAGTGGTAATGGCAACCGGGTCTCCTCTTGATCACCTGCTCGCATTTGCTGCATACAATGGAGACAAAATATAGCATTATACATTAGTGAATCAATGTTAGTGCACATTTTTTTTGTTCTTTTATGATCTACGAACAGAGTTCCGCTGTCCTGGATTTGAATCCATAGATCTAGCGAATGATATATTGTTGCCCTAACAATAGTATCTACTAAGTTTTCCTTTTTTAAATTTACCGTTTAATCATTTATTGTAATTATTTACTTTGATTGTAGTAATTATATTCTCGTCGATTACAAATAATATTAAAGTTAAAAATAATAACCAGGCCTTTCTATAATAAACAAGATAATCTGTAAATACGAGTTTATATTGATTATTGATTAAAACGTCATCGCTCCATTAAGAATAGAGTGTTGCACGTTTTCGTGCATGAGTAAACATCTCAGTTCAAATGTACAGATATGTTAATTTTGACACTTTGGATTTTATGGTTAACATATCGCCGCTTCGAAGTGGTAATGACAACCGGGCCTCCTCTTGATCACCTGCTCGCATTTGCTGCATACAATGGCAAAATATAGCGTTATACATTAGTGAATCATTGTTAGTGCACATTTTTTTTTTTGTTCTTTTATGATCTACGAACAGAGTTCCGCTGTCCTGGATTTGAATCCATAGGTCTAACGAATGATATATTGTTGCCCTAACAATAATATCTACTAAGTTTTCCTTTTTTTCTAATTTACCGTTTAATCATTTATTGTAATTGTTTAATTTGAATGTAGTAACTATATTCTCGCCGATTACAATAATATTAAAGTTAAAGATATTAACCAGGCCTTTCTATAATAAAAAATATCATCTGTAAATACGAATTTATTTATATCGATAAAAACGTCATTCACACTGATCCTGATCAGTGGCTCACATTTACTGCACACAGCGAGGTAAAATATAAGAAACTGATAATTTACAAACAGGAAAATGAAGAAAGTAAAATAATATACAAAGTTAGCCTTCAAGTTAACTTCAAAAACAATAATTGCATCGAGATTAAGGTTGTTTTTGCAGAATCTCTATATAGAATTATACTTACTAACTTTGTAATATAATTTTGAGAAAAATATATAGCGTCCAGTTGTTGAAATTTAGAAGTTGATAGTCGGATATTGGAGAGGGAATTAATAAAACGAAAACAATTTCTCAATTCCTCAACGTTTCGATTAAAATTTAATCATTTTCAAGAGCTGTAATAATATATTACAATGCAGAATTATATAATAAAAATAGGAATTGTTAATAGAATTTAAATTTTAAAAATGGTTACATGCAAAGAATTATTTAACAATATGTATTAATTGAAGAATACAGATTGTATCGAAATACTACAAAAAGAACAATAAGTACATAAAATATCAAATTTAAAAATAATTTACTTACCGTTGAGTTGAGATTATGTTGAAACGAAGTGTATTGTTGCAATGTAATATTGGACATGTTAAAATGAAATCAATAGAAATTCAAACGTTGACAGTCTGAGGAACAACTAATATAATAATTTATGTATAAGTTATACACTTTTAAGAGAAATAGTTTTACCAAACTAGTAGGCATCCTTGAAAGTAGATATCGTTGCATATAACTCAGATTTACAAAATTTGGATTTTGGTTGTTTTTGCCAGAGGCTCCTGCAACAGAGTTCTCTACGCCCGACAGGAACTTTTTGTGCAGATCCTCAGGCGTAGTACTGTTAGCTGCCTGTGCACCAGGTTTGAGCTCTTCCGGTAGCCCTTCGTTGAGGAAGGTTACCGCCTTGCGACCGCCCATCTTTCACCTGCCACACACCATTTTTGCGTGATAGTAGCGCACCATTGTCTTGGCTTGGCGGGAATGCACGACTACAATACAATATTCATCTCACATCTACGGTGCTTCAAGCTCGCTATTTTCACCTTCACATCACAATTTTTTATATCACTTTTTTTAAAATTTATTTCACAGTTCCGCAGTTGGCGGATGTCTTCAATGTTTTAGGCCAGTATAATCTTTGGCCGTTTGTGATTAAGGACTGTGTCGACCTCGTAGTCCTCGCAGCATCTCTTGATGCCCTGGTTTCCGTAAGTTTCCACACCGCTGAAGAACTTCGCTGCTGTCTTTTTTATATGGTCTTCTACATATTCGACTTTTATGTCTCGGTATAGTTGTTCATTCCTTAGAAACCACGGCGCGTCAGTAGCCATCCGCAGGAACTTATTCTGCGCATCCTGTCGACGTTTAATTTTTGCTGATCCCGCATAACTCCAAATTGGAGCTGCATATGTTAATATGGGTCTTGTGACCGATTTGTACAGTAGCAGCTTATTCGCCTGTTTACTAGGCCGTAGATGCTGCTTGTCACGGCAGCGGTTTGTGCAACCGTCCGCTGAGTGTTTTGCACCCAGTTTAATCTTCGGTCCAGAATGACCCCTAGGTATTGGAATGCACGACTGAGTGACGCCTTCCAATATGACAACGAGAGATCATACCTGTCCAAACGAGTGTACTAGCCCCGTGCTGCACCTTGGACTGCATGAAATACGCCCGCTCATATGCAGACCACCTATGGATGTCACCTAATTTGTCAATTTTTTCATGTCAATGTCGTCGTAAGTACAATTTGTCACTATAACCTTGATGAGAAATATAAAAATCTATACAACTTCTGATGAAACGATTTTGTAAGCGATCGATTTATAAACGTCATTTCTACATGAGGCATAGAGTGTTACACATTTCCGTACATAATTCATCGCCAGTTTGTAAAGATAATAATCCATTGTTGGAATTTTTGCAACCAATGGAGTCACATATTTTGTTGTCTGATTGAAGGTATACACAGGTCGTACACCTAGGACGAAAAATGGCTGGAGGGTGTTTCTGCTCTCCTGGATCCTTCTGTCTGTGAAAACTCATACGTCAATTCAATTCAAAGAACTTTATATATTTTTTGTATACAATTTACAATATTTACAGACAGAATGGTTTACATTGGGTGCTGCTTTAGGATATATTTATCCTCTTCAGCATTAGTATATGAACAACATGTTTGATAAAAAAAAGAACACAACAAAATATAGGGGAAGGTAGCCTAATTTGGACCAATTTTATACACTCGCGAGCAAAAGTATGGAATCACCGACTTGTAAAATGCTACGAGTGATTTTAAAAACTAAATGACTAATGAAGACGAATGAAATTGGTACCATTTGAAAGGCTATTCTGTAAACTTTAAATTAATACCGTAATCATTGAAATTGTACCCGTATTTGAAGAGCTGTCCTGGTTTGAGTGAAGGAGAAAGGAAAAAGTGAAGTAATAAGGAATTGGGGATCAGGAAAATTAAACAAAACTTTAGAGAACAATTTTTATTTGGTCTTGAATATTTGGTATCAATATTTGGTGTTGCCTCCCCTAGCCCTAATTACAGCACGAAGACGATTTCTCATGGACCTAATCAGCTTCTTGATGGAATCTTGTGGGATACCTTCCCACTCCTCTATCAAAGCCAATTTCAGCTCATCAACACTTGAAGGAGCCGGATTTCTGGATCGAACCTTCTTTTTCAGCTCATCCCACAAGTGCTCTATAGGATTCAAGTCGGGGCTAAGCGCTGGCCAGTCCAATGTGGCGATACCGACTTCACCTAGGAACTGAGCTGTGGCACGTGAAGTGTGACAACGGGCGTTATCGTGCATCAGAAGGAAGTTATCACCCACATATCCCGCATAAGGAACGACATGTTCCAGCAGAATATCGGCTATGTATCGGTCTGAAGTTAAACCGCCTCCTCTTCCCCCACCAGGCACGAAAACAAGCTCCGTTTTTCCGTCAAATGAAATGCCGGCCCACATCATACAGGAACCACCCCCGTAGGCTACTGTTTCAGCTAAACAGCAATGAGCGAATCGTTCTCCAGGCCGCCTGTAGACCCGGCCCCTTCGGTCGCTACCATGCAAGCACATTCTGCACTCGTCTGAGAACAGAACTCGTTCCCATTGCTCGACTTCCCAATCAAGATGACCGCGAGCAAATTGAAGGCGTGCTTGTCGGTGACCTGCCGTCAGTTTTGGGCCTGTGGCAGGCCTTTTTGGAGTCAAGTTCGCTTGCTTGAGTCTTCGCCGAACTGTCCACTCACTGACAGCCACCCCACGAACTTTTCTGAGCTCGTGCTGAACGTCGACACCAGTCAAATGACGATTTCTAAGTGAAGTTGTTACGACAAAACGGTCATCTCTGTCCGAAGTGCACCGGCGCCGCCCAGGTCTTGGTCTCGGGATGAAGCCTCCAGTCTCCCGAAAGCGTTTGTAAACTTTCGAGACACAAGACTGGCTTTTGTGGAGCTGCTGTGCGACAACTCGCTGGCTAAGCCCTTCTTCCAGTAGGGCAACAATTTGTGCTGCTTCAATTGGTGTGGTATCCATTATGGTCCAAAGTCACGGGTCGAAATTAGCGGAGATGTGTACTGGTTAACGTGTAACAGGCGACTAATAAGAGAATTCTGATACCATGTGCTGTTACAGGGTCTCAGTGTCGCGCAACTCGCCCGGACTCGAGAAATTGAAACTGTCTTTTTTCTTTCTTCTTCACTCAAACCAGGACAGCTCCTGAAATACGGGTACAATTTCAATGAATACGGTATTAATTTAAAGTTTACAGAATAGCCTTTCAAATGGTACCAATTTCATTCATTTTCATTAGTCATTTAGTTTTTAAAATCGCTCGTAGCAAATTACAAGTTGGTGATTCCATACTTTTGCTCGCGAGTGTATATTCAAAGAAATGTTCCTCATGTGACTAATAAGGTAACTTATTATATTTGTGGTAATTGATGTGACTAGTAAGGTAACTTATTATATTTGTGGTAATTGATGTGACTAATATAATACTGTTGTTTACTTATTATACCTGGTGTCTACTTGAAATTCGTAATATAGGGATACAGTTAAAATTTGCAAACTACAGGATATTTCAGAGTGCCATTGAATGTTTTGTTTTTATTTGACTTTTAACTTTTGACATTATAATTAATTTTGAATGTTATAATAATTTACCATTCTTGACAGTACTTTTACACAGATGTACAAAATATGGCTACCTACTACTAACAAAATAACTAATTATGATTAACATATTGGTGGAAAGTGATAAACGACTAAGAAAAAGCGCAGTTTACACTACTATAGATATACATAACTCAGTCGTCTTCATGGTTAAAATCTGTGGAACCAGCAGTCAAGAAGAGGATGGTAGCAGTGTAGTCCTGTCCTGGATTACGGTTAAATATTATACTGGTACAGAATGCAATAGCAAAAAGACCACAATCGGAGTTATTTGTTTGTTTCTGAACTGATGTAAATTAAAAGTCTGTAAGGTAACAATCTGTAGATTTCATACTAACATATATATTTTGGTGTACGTATGTGTAATTTAAAATAATTTTTATTCAATTAATTCATATTGATCTTACATTTGTTGTGAATAGTAGTTTCTGTATAATAATGGACAACTATCCATCAATTTTTGTGGCCTGCAATTATTCCTCATTCTTTACGTCCTAGACGTTCTCGCACACTTTTCTTCTTACTAGTGCCTAAAAATATTCGATTTTGATAAATTTGATTGCAAATTAGTACTTTGATAATAAATTCAAATGTTCGTGGTTTTTTGTTTCCAATGTCGACTTTATGATGTCATAATTATATGAACATTTCTATCTTCAAAAAATTCTCAAAACTTTTGTTACATACATTATCACACACTAAAATTTGAGAACCATCATATGTCGTTATCGAATGTCTCACACTACCTACATTTGTACTCGGTTCCGATGAAAATAATATATTGATTTTTATTTCCTCGTGGAATTGATACGATACGATTTAAAACTTGTAAATAAGTTGTGCTCTGATGTCTGAAGTTAGAAATGGATTGCAATTCTACATTATGTCGATATCAAATGTCCTACATTACCTACATTTTCACATGGTTCTGGTGAAATAGTTATTTTTGTTTATCATGTCGAATAAGATATGTTATATGAAAGAGAAATCGCCGAGTGCCAAAATCTGCACATAATCTTTTACGACTTATGTTTTAATCAACATTTTTCCTACAACTGTTAGTTTATAATATCACGAAAATGTTAATAGAATTGATGAAGTTTTGGCAATATTATATTATAACGATGTTTTACAGCGTTGCTATGGTTTGATTGTTAATTGCTTATTGCTCCAATTTTGCAGCTTATAAATATTTCATTATTTCAAGTTAATTTCATGAAATACGTTACTTTCTTTCTTCGATGTTTTCTACAGTTGGTTTGTGCTCGAACCTCTGCGCTCTGATGGAGCTGCTCGCAAGGCACAGGGATATACACAGAGACAGAACTGGTTGGCGGAAAAACTATGTACAAATATAGTCCTTCACATTTATTATTAGTATATATCTTTAAGTTATTATTATTATTATTGCTTATAGCATTACAGCGACAAAAATGTATATATAATAAATATAAATAATAATATTTAAAACGTCAAAAAACATAGTATACTACAATTGTATATCTAGGTCTTCCAACCAAATCAATGCAGAAGGAGTGGCATTTATAAAATCTGCGGTTGATCCGTGGTACTTTCTAGAAGGGCACTCTTGAATAATATGTTCCACAGATTGTACTTGTGCTCCGCAGTGGCAAGCTGGAGAGTTACACAGACCCCACTTGTACAACATTTGGTTACATCTCCCATGTCCAGTTCTTATCCTGTTAAGTTTCGACCACAGACTCCTTTTTAATTCAAAACCTGGCAGTCTAATAGTAGGATCGACAACTCCTTGATGGTTTATTGTAGCATCATTCCACTTTTGTCGCCATTCATCTTTAATATTAAAATTGAATTCATCTGCATGGTCCCATATTGGTTGTCTTGACTTCAAACGTCTCGGCGGTAGATCATTTAGAACGTGATGAATCGGAAGATCTTGAGGATAGTCTGATGGATGTAATTTTGTCCATATACGTGATTTTGCTTCATAGCGTCTTAACTCTGGTGGTGGGATATTACTAATAGTATGTAACCATGGTATAGGTGTAGATTTAACTGTGCCAGTAATAATTCTCATACATGCATTTAGCTGAACGTCTATCTTTTTGCTATGAAAACTGTGATGCCAAACAGGGGCACAATACTCAGCAACTGAGTAAACTAAGGATAATGCAGCAGTGCGTAGAGTACGTGCTTCTGCACCCCATGTAGTTCCTGCTAATTTACTAATTATATTGTTACAGGACTTTAGTTTTTTATTCATATTTTCCAAATGTTGTTATATGTTAGTGTGCGGTCTAGTATTTTTGTATATCGTGTCGAATAAGATATGTTATATGAAAGTGAAATTGCCGAGTGCCAAAAACTGCACATAATCTTCTAATCAACATTTTTCCTACAACTGTTAGTTTAGAATATCACGAAAATGTTAATAGAATTGATGAAGTTTTGGCAATATTATATTATAACGATGTTTTACAGCGTTGCTATGGTTTGATTGCTTCATTTTTGCAGCTTATAAATATTTCATTATTTTAAGTTAATTTCTTCAAATACGTTACTTTCTTTCTTCGATCTTTTCTACAGTTGGTTTGTGCTCGAACCTCTGCGTTCTGATGGAGCTGCTCGCAAGGCACAGGGATATACACATAGAGACAGAACTGGTTGGCGTAAAAACTATAGACAAATATAGTCCTTCACATTTATTATTAGTATACAGGGTGTCCCAGAAGTCGACGATCAAACTAAATGGGGTGATAGGGGAGATCATTTCCAATCAAAATAACTATATATATTGTAATGCAATTGTTGATGGTTCAAAAGTTATTGCAACTTTTGTAGTTTCTCCTAAAAACGGCAAGGCGTCCAATAGAATTATTATTATTTTTACTACGAGACGTTTGTTTCTCTTTTTCTTTTTTATTGTATGCACCTGAAGGGTTCTACTTTCTAATAAAATCATTCTCATGAACATGAGTACCTTCTATTAATAATAAAAATATTGTTTTGTGAAAAAAATTTCTACCGAAAAAAAAGCTACTTGATTTTAAAGTGACGCTGACAGAAAAAAATGTACTAAAAAAAAATTGATCAACTATCTGAAGAAGTTGTGTATTTAATGTAGATTTTAACGCGGTATAACACATGGGGATATTCAGAGCAGATTTTCTTAAATAATTTTTTTTCTGCAAGAAAGTCATTTTACTTGAAAAATACATTTGAAAAAAATTCTTGAATCATAGTTGCTGTGTCAGAAATAAAACAAAATAATAGTTGTAATAGTTTTTATACAACATTAACCCATTAGTGCTCAGATTAATTTTTACTCTCGGATTTTGATTTTATATTTATGAATGCTGCATAAGGCTTTAAGAAAACTGGGAAAAATATTTAAAAAAATATTATGATTGTTTAAAGGCATAAAACTGCCCGGCAACTAAAGTTGCCACTGAGCACTAGTGCTATAAATATAATTGATCATATTTTTAAGAAGTTTATTAATTGATATGAATAAACATTACAAAGTTTAACATATTTCATATTACTTAGAATTTGTGAAATATTTCAAAACATTCTGTGTGCAAAGGAACTTTACATTTTCCACATAAATAAATGGTGCGTCGTTGGCATGCTTTACATCGGCGATATTTGCTTTCACCTTTTATAATTAGATGATCTTTTCTGTCTGTTCTAATATCTTCTAAAGAAACGGACGATGCATAAGACAGCGGGCGTCCAATTCGTGGACTTATTGTATTGTGGGAGTTAAGTAGTTGAAGAACAACCTGTCTTCTAAACTGCAAAAGTGGTAGATCGTGCCCCAGTGATCTATATAGTAGCCAGCCTTGTACGCAGCATTGATCAACTGACCAGGCAAACAGTGGCCACCACCACTTTTTAATTCTTATTTTCGTTCTATATTGTGCCGTGAATTGATCATTTAAATCTACGCCGCCCATGTTAGAATTATATTGTGAAATCAAGTTAGGCATCTTTACAGTAATTTTCTTTTTTTCTGCACGGCTATACCTTTGAACATTTTTATAGGGTTCTAAAGTATCACAGTTAGAAAGAGCCGTCACAACTGCGTTATCATTCCATCTCGTAGCAATCAATTGCCCATTGCTTACCGTGATGGAGGATCCTCTGGGAGTTTTCTGGAATTCATTTTTTGCTGGTAAATTCATTGCTTTCTGAATTCTGTTTTCGCGAAATGTACCCGTTCCACCCAAATTTCTTTTGCATAATTCCTCGAGGAGTGGAACGGAAGTAAATAAATTATCAAAGTATAGTTTAGTTCCGCTAGGTATATTTGAATGCTCGATTAAACCAATGACCACATCACCACCTTGCCCAAGACCAGTGTCGGGTAATCGAGTACTAGAACCACAATATGGTTCTGCATGTAACAGAAAACCATTCGGATTGGCAAGTACCCACAATTTGAAGCCAAATCTTATTGGCTTACCTTTTATGAACTGCTTCGAACTATGGTGACCATAATAAGGCACAATGCTTTCGTCAATGCATAATTTATCTTCAGAGGGCAACAGTTTAAAGTTTGCATTTATGTGGTCAAAAATAGGTCTTACTTTATACATTCTATCATCGTTTATATTTGTATTATCATTTAAATGTATAAATCTTAGAATTTCTTCAAATCTACGTCTTCGTATGGAATTGGATACCAGTGAAACGTGGCAATCAGGCTCCTGTTGCCAATACATCCGTTTGTTGGGTAGTTTGTGATATCCTGAAAGTAGCATTATCCCAATTACAGTGCTAATTTCATCGTGCGTAGCATTCAAATTGTGATATCCTTTCTGTCCAGCATATATATTTGTTTGTTGCGTAATGTATGCCAGCAGGTTATCAGAAAAAAAAGCTTTATACGCATCCAATGGAGAGTTTACAGTAGATTTTAGAAAATCTAAAAGATATGGTCCGTATATTGGTTTCTTTTCAGGTAGTGACCAGTCACTGTGATTTTTTTGGGTCCACATTGTTTTAGCTGATTTTATTTTAGTGGCTTTCTTTACTCGTTTTGTGGTTGATGGCTGGGATTCTTCCACAACAGATGTTTCTAATTGTGTCACAGGTTCCTCCAGACTTTCTTCAAACTGTATAGTTGCTTTAGACCGCAATATTCTTCCTGGTAAATGTGCTGTGAGTCCTTGTACATCATCATCTGATATATCAGAATCTTCATCAGTATCAGCTGCAGGAGGTTCATATGGAGGAATAATACCAACAGATCTGATCTGCTTGACGCTGGCAGGTCCATAGTACTCTTCATATGCATTTATAATTTCATCCACGGAAAACAAATCATTATCGTCCCTAAAATATTGAGAAAAATTATTGAACTAAAGTAAAACTGAAATGCTCACTGGCAACTTTAGTTGCCAGCAATGTTCATGTATAAATAAAACAAATTTAAATTGTTTATAAATTTTTAAAGTACAACATTTAGATAGATACACGATTATTTTAAAATATTTTGTACAGAAAAAACAATTAACTATAATAAAAGATGAAATACTTACATTTTGGTAACAGAGGAATAACGAGGTTAAGAATAACAAAATTTATAGACGTCTGCTGACATCTATACACATTTAAACATAATAATTATAGTTGTAATAGTTTGAAGCATGTATCAGGACAATACCAACATAGAAACAAAAAATAATACTATTTAAATAATAAAGTTATAAATTTTTGAAATTTATGGCAATTTTAGTTGCCATGAAGCTCTAATGGGTTAAAACAAAATAGGGTTTATAAAGCTTTTCATGATGTTTTCAAATTTTACAAAAAGTGTTCAAAATTTCTACCATGTTTTCTAATGCACATTACGCATCGCCGAATAAAATTTCTTTTTATTGTTCGGAACGCCCGTTGATTATTTTTAATAATGTTGGTAGCCTCTCTTATTTTTCGTCGCAACTCTTGTTCATTCTGACTTTCTGTCATGTAGACTATTTCTTTAAAATAACCCCATAGAAAAAATCTAAGGGGTTAAGATCAGGTGATCGCGGTGGCCAAGTGATAAACCCTCCTCTACCAATCCACCGATTCCGAAATTCTGTGTCAAGGTATCGTCTCACATCTACAGAATAGTGAGGAGGAGCTCCATCTTGTTGCAGCCACATATCTCGGCGTGTCTCCAATGTCACGTCTTCAAGTAGATAAGGTAACTCATTTTGCAAAAAATGCAGATAATTTTCGCTGTTAAGCCTTCCTGGGAGCTCAAATGGACCAATCAATTTTCCTTCAATTATTCCCGCCCATATGTTGACCCCAAACTTGTGTTGAAAGTTGTCATTTCTAACAACTCTAGGGTTCACATAGTCCCAAAAATGTAAATTGTGAATATTAAATATCCCGGTTCTACAAAAGTTTGATTCGTCGCTCCACAAAATCTTGTTAAAAAATTCGGAGTCTTCTCTATGACGACGCAGCATTTCCCGACAAAATTGCACTCTTTTGTCATAGTCCGCAGGTAAAAGTGCTTGCACGCGCTGCACATGGTATGGATACAACTGGCCCTTTTGCAAAACACGATGAACCGTAGATTTTGGAATTTCCAAATGTCTAGATATACGACGAACACTTGTTGACGGGTTCTCTGTCACCATTTCAATTATATCGTCTTCATTGCACTGAAGCGCATGTCTTCCTTCTCTTCGCGGATTGCCAGGGATTTCGCCTTCTAAGTAAGACCGATGAACATTTTGAAATACCCTATAATCAGGATAGCGTTCTCGATTAGGGTATCGTATCCGATACTCTCTTGCAGCAGCTCGAGCGTTCCCGTCACAAAACCCGTACACGTAATGCATTTCTGCATATTCTCGAGGGGTATAAGACATATTTTTGAGACCAAGAAGAACAAAGTTCAAATTAAAGGAGTATCAAAAACCAAAAAATACGCAAAATCACAAAAATTAAAACAAAGTTTAAGAAACGAAGAACTGATAAATCAAAAACACACAAACAGTTAAGTTATTATCGATATGTCACTTCATATACCTTCTTTTGTTTTATTTCTGACACAGCAACTATGATTCAAGAATTTTTTTCAAATGTATTTTTCAAGTAAAATGACTTTCTTGCAGAAAAAAAATTATTTAAGAAAATCTGCTCTGAATATCCCCATGTGTTATACCGCGTTAAAATCTACATTAAATACACAACTTCTTCAGATAGTTGATCAATTTTTTTTTAGTACATTTTTTTCTGTCAGCGTCACTTTAAAATCAAGTAGCTTTTTTTTCGGTAGAAATTTTTTTCACAAAACAATATTTTTATTATTAATAGAAGGTACTCATGTTCATGAGAATGATTTTATTAGAAAGTAGAACCCTTCAGGTGCATACAATAAAAAAGAAAAAGAGAAACAAACGTCTCGTAGTAAAAATAATAATAATTCTATTGGACGCCTTGCCGTTTTTAGGAGAAACTACAAAAGTTGCAATAACTTTTGAACCATCAACAATTGCATTACAATATATATAGTTATTTTGATTGGAAATGATCTCCCCTATCACCCCATTTAGTTTGATCGTCGACTTCTGGGACACCCTGTATATCTTTAAGTTACTAATCCATTATTAAATACTTATTTTTTAAAAATTATTATATTTAGTATTATTACCTAAATTTAAAACGTCATCTCATTAAGAGCTCTATAAAGATTTCTGTGTGACGCCCAATCAGACATCATCAGAATCTCAAACTCAAAATCGCGGACATGTTCATACACCATGGTGTCGTCAGAAGATGTACAGTTGCACTCGATCAAATCTACGGGGGAACCACTTGGGGAGGTGGATTGTAAATCTGTTAGCGGTAGTGGATATTTGGATGAGCTAGAGGACCCAGCTGATGACTCGTAAACGTCAGACAGAAACGGCAGTACTTCAGTTATATTGTCGTCACTAGACATCCCAAATTATAAACCAATAATATTCTTTCCATTTAAATTTTATTGTTAATGGTAGGCCTTATATATACCAATTCCAATTATGTGAATTTATCAACTGGATTTGTATTGTTTCTACCGATAGATGATGGAAACAAGCCGGCAGAAAAAAATCGAAATTATTTATGCAGACCACAACTTGTCTGCCGTACTTCTTTCGGACAGTTCGTGCAGATATAAGGTGTGAGGTCAGAATTTTTTTGTAAGTACATTTAGTTGAGTGTGCTGATGCCGCGTAGGGCTAAATTATTTTTTGATGATATATTGAGTAAAACTGCGGCCGGACAGCTTCATACAACAATGATTTCGACTGAGTTGGGTAATAGGCGTCCGGGATGATTGCGATACAAACTTATTCGAAAAGAAATGGAAAAGAAGCTTTAAGAATCATCATTATAGTTTCAACGTGCGACATCTGCAAATAGAAGGGCAGCAGACAAGACAAATCAATCACGTGATTCGGTGGCTGTCATTTCATACTTCCTCGTCATCTGTTTGATTATACTCCAGCCGGAATTAATCTTACCTTCGCCCAGTATTCTTTAATCGTAGAAATTCTGCCGCACGTTGTCCGACGAGTCTACAAATACAGTACCACTCGATCTGTGGTTTGGAATAATCGCGGCTCACGTGTTCCGTAATCGCTTGACCTGATCAGTATCATCAAGACAAGACAAAAAAAAATCGCATTTAGAAATATAGATGTGAGAAGATATGTTTTTTTTGTCATTTTTTTTTTATTTTATGGAATCCGTGACTGAGTGCGTCAAGTGAATTGGTTGTTGGGTAGTACGCAATCGGGATGTTCTTCCTGACAGTGCTGCTATAGCGGTTGGAGCCAAACACTGGACAAACATATTGCCGGTATTCGCTTTCGTATGAAATGTAAAATATAGCTCCTATTTTGAGTTATTAAAAAATCAACTATTACACGAAGTTATATAGAGATTGATATACAGAGACTATTGTAAGGACAATTCGTGAACAATAGGTTTGCATGACAATTTATAAAATTCTGTTATTTAATATTTGTCTTTAAATGATAATATATTCAAAGAAATGTTCCTAATGTGACTAATAAGGTAACTCATTATATTGGTGGTAATTGATGTGACTAATATAATACTGTAGTTTACTTATTATATCTGGTGTGTACTTGAAATTCGTAATATAGGGATACAGTTAAAATTTGCAATCTACAGCATATTTCAGAGTGCCATTGAATGTTTTGTTTTTATTTGACGTTTAACTTTTGACATTATAATTAATTTTGAATGTTATAATAATTTACCATTCTTGAATCATTTTGTACTTTCTTTTTTGTGTTTAATTATACTTTTAATAATTATTTAAAATTTATGATTGACAAAAGTTGATGAGATCTGTCAATAAAAAAATTAAACATATATATATATATCAACAATTATCAATTGTGTATTTAACTGTACTATATTGCCTCACAATATATATTTTCGCGATATTTTCATTTCTAAAATCTCTGAAGTGTATCGTGGAACTCTTATTTTCACTCATTAACCGTGTGTGTTCTACTATAAAAATTTCTAATAAAGTACACATAGCCCATAGTGGAACTCAAATATTCAAGTTATACAGAGATTGATATAAGATTCTATTATCTTATGTGTCTATCACATGACACTACTTTTACACAGATGTACAAAATATGGCTACCTACTACTAACAAAATAACTAATTATGATTAACATATTGGTGGAAAGTGATAAACGACTAAGAAAAAGCGTAGTTTACACTACTATAGATATACATAACTCGTCGTTTTCATGGTTAAAATCTGTGGAACCAGCAGTCAAGAAGGGGATGGTAACAGTGCAGTCCTGTCCTGGATTACGGTTAAATATTATACTGGTACAGAATGCAATAGCAAAAAGACCACAATCGGAACTATTTGTTTGTTGCTGAACTGGTGTAAATTAAGAGTCTCTAAGGTAGCAATCTGTAGATTTCATACTAACATATATATTTTGGTGTACGTATGTGTAATTTAAAATAATTTTTATTCAATTGATTCATATTGATCTTACATTTGTTGTGAATAGTAGTTTCTGTATAATAATGGACAACTATCCATCAATTTTTGTGGCCTTCAATTATTCCTCATTCTTTACGTCCTAGACGTTCTCGCACACTTTTCTTCTTACTAGTGCCTAAAAATTTTCGATTTTGATAAATTTGATTGCAAATTAGTACTTTGATAATAAATTCAAATGTTCGTGGTTTTTTGTTTCCAATGCCGACTTTATGATGTTATAATTAAATGAACTTTTCTATCTTCAAAAAATTCTCAAAACTTTTGTTACATACATTATCACACACTAAAATTTGAGAACCATCATATGTCGTTATCGAATGTCTCACACTACCTACATTTGTACTCGGTTCCGATGAAAATAATATATTGATTTTTATTTCCTTGTGGAATTGATATGATACGATTTAAAACTTGTAAATAAGTTGTGCTCTGAGGTCTGAAGTTAGAAATGGATTGCAATTCTACCTTATGTCGATATCAAATGTCCTACATTACCTACATTTTCACATGGTTCTGGTGAAATAGTTATTTTTGTATATCGTGTCGAATAAGATATGTTATATGAAAGTGAAATTGCCGAGTGCCAAAAACTGCACATAATCTTCTAATCAACATTTTTCCTACAACTGTTAGTTTAGAATATCACGAAAATGTTAATAGAATTGATGAAGTTTTGGCAATATTGTATTATAACGATGTTTTACAGCGTTGCTATGGTTTGATTGCTTCATTTTTGCAGCTTATAAATATTTCATTATTTCAAGTTAATTTCTTCAAATACGTTACTTTCTTTCTTCGATCTTTTGTACAGTTGGTTTGTGCTCGAACCTCTGCGCTCTGATGGAGCTGCTCGCAAGGCACAGGGATATACACATAGAGACAGAACTGGTTGGCGGAAAAACTATAGACAAATATAGTCCTTCACATTTATTATTAGTACAATATCTTTAAGTTACTAATCCATTATTAAATACTTATTTTTTAAAAATTATTAATTTAGTATTATTACCTAAATTTGAAACGTCATCTCATTAAGAGCTCTATAAAGATTTCTGTGTGACGCCCAATCAGACATCATCAGAATCTCAAACTCAAAATCGCGGACATGTTCATACACCATGGTGTCGTCAGAAGATGTACAGTTGCACTCGATCAAATCTACGGGGGAACCACTTGGGGAGGTGGATTGTAAATCTGTTAGCGGTAGTGGATATTCGGATGAGCTAGAGGACCCAGCTGATGACTCGTAAACGTCAGACAGAAACGGCAGTACTTCAGTTATATTGTCGTCACTAGACATCCCAAATTATAAACCAATAATATTCTTTCCATTTAAATTTTATTGTTAATGGTAGGCCGTATATAGACCAATTCCAATTATGTGAATTTATCAACTGGATTTGTATTGTTTCTACCGATAGATGATGGAAACAAGCCGGCAGAAAAAAATCGAAATTATTTATGCAGACCACAACTTGTCTGCCGTACTTCTTTCGGACAGTTCGTGCAGATATAAGGTTTGAGATCAGAATTTTTTTGTAAGTACATTTAGTTGAGTGTGCTGATGCCGCGTAGGGCTAAATTATTTTTTGATGATATGTTGAGTAAAACTGCGGCCGTGCAGCTTTATATAACGAATGATTTCGACTGAGTTGGATAATTAATAGGCGTCCGGGATGTTTGTCATGGCAATGCTACTATAGTTGTTCGAGCCAAAAACTGGACAAACATATTACCGGTATATAAAATTAACTATGTATTCTGGATTTAAGTACGCACATATACCTAATAATTTTTTACTTATATCTACGCCCTCCATATCCGCTAGGGTTTGGTTACACTGTCATCCATGAGTGGAAGGCCATTCAAGTTGGTAACATAAACACTACTTCTCTATTTGAGAGCTTATTAATTTTTTTTGTTACATTTATTGAATGATGGTCCCTCGCAATGCATATCATTTACATTCATAAGATTGTCAGAACCTTCGAAGAAAATCTACAAATTTAAAGTACATTTTTATATTAGAAATATCATCTCTACATTTAGTAATGACTGTTGCACATTTTCGTGCTTAGGAATAAACATGTCATTTGAAATGTAAATATTTTAATATTGACAATATGGATTTTATGGTTAACACATTGGTGCCTCAAAGTGATGATGATACATCGGTTCCCTCTTGATCAGCTGTTCACATTTGCTGCAAACAAGCGAAGCAAAATGTAGCATTATACATAAATGAATTCCTATTTTGTTTCGAAAATGATTTTGTAGTGTATGTATGTTAGTAAACAAACCTTTTTTGTTCTTTTGTTATAAACTACGAATAGTGTCCCGCTGTTCTGGTATTGAGCATATGACTTTTTCTCCCAAAAGGAGTATCTGCTGCGTTTCTTTTTTATCTTTTACCTACACACTTTATTTGTTTATTGTAATATTTAACTTTGATTGTAGTAACTATGATCTCGCCGACTACAATTACTATTAAATTAAAAATATTATTCCACTGTTAAATACATATATTTTTTTAAAATACTATATTTAGTATTGTTACCTTGTGAATTCCAATTTTGTGAATTTATCAACTGGATTTGTAATGTTTTTGATTCCGTGATTATTCAGATCATTTATCGTTTCTACCGATAGATGATGGAAATAAGACGGTAGAAAAAAAATCGAAATTATTTATGCAGACCACAACTCGTTTGCCGTACTTCTTTCGGACAGCTCGTACAGATTTTATCTCATAAACTATGTAAGGTCTGGGATTAGTAATTCTTTTGTAACCACATTAGTTACATTAGTTGAGTGTGCTGATGCCTCGTAGGGCTTAATTATTTTTTGATGACCAGTAGGCGTGTCTTGTGTTAAAAGTACATTGAGTAAAACTGCTTCGTACAACGAATGATTTCGATTGAGTTGGGTAGTACGCGTTCAGGATGTTTGTCCTGGCAATGCTGCTATAGCTGTTGGAGCCAAAAACTGGACAAACATATTACCGGTATTCGCTCATATAAAATTCTTTATGTAATTTGGATTTAAGTACGCACATATACCTAATAATTTTTTACTTATATCTGCGACCTCCATATCCGCGAGGGTTTGATTCATCTGTCTTCCATGAGTGGAAGGCTATTGAAGGCAACATATAACAATTCTCCTCTATTTGACAGCTTATTAATTTTTTGTTACATCTATTAAATGATAGTTTCTCCCAAAGCATATCAAGGCTGTTAGACCTGATTTTGCAGCTTGCTATGCAACAAGTCTAAATCTCAGAAATTTCAGGCATTATGTCATTCTAGTGAGCAACTACATGCTGGATATTTACATCATTGATATACGTATCATATTGTTTATAAAAAATGTTACAGGTGTTTTCATCTAAACGGGCCGCAATATTCAGATCATCATTCACACCATTTCTTACTTTTGTTCTGAAGTTGTCGGTCATATTTCCGCATTTTATAAACGCACAGTAAACATTAGCAAGTAGATCTACGCCGGTCACCATGCTAAGTCTTTTTGGGATGGTGCTCAAGTATAAGAGTACATAGAATGCTTCCTCAAGGGTAAGTTTTATCCTACTAATGACATGTTGCGATAGTAATCCTGCTCAGGACGAGAGGAACCGTATTTTTAAAAATTTAGTTCATGCACTCGAGCGGTGTTGCGAAGCTACCATCCTTGGGATTATGCCTCAATGGCCGTAGTCCGTCTAGTCACAGTTTGGTAATACACGTTCGGAATGTTTGTCTTGGCAGTGCTACTATAGCTATTGGAACCAAATACAAATTGAACAGAAAATCGTCTGCAAATAAGAGTTTCCACAGTCAATAACATTTGTAATATCATTAACAAATAACAAAAAAAACAGTGGTCATAGGTTAGAGCCTTGAGGAACGCCGGAGGAAGCAATGAATCTAGATGAGGAATGACTGTGATATTGGTCAAGTGACTCACGTTGATGAAGATAGGATAATAATAGGGCAACGAGTGCAGATGAGAATGAAAAAGAATAAAGTTTGTTAATTAATATACTATGGTCAATTCTATCAAACGCCTTAGCAAAATATGTGAATGACCCTTTAAGAATTTGAGAGTTTATTATTGACAATTGACTATTTTGTTTATACAAAGTGTTACAGGTGTTTTCATGTAAACGGACCGTAATATTCAGATCATCATTCACACCATTTTTTTCTTTTGTTCTGAAGTTGTTTGTCATATTCACGCGTTTAATAAACGCACAGTAAACATTAGCATGTAGACCTACGCCGGTCACCATGCTAAGTCTTGTTGGAATGGTGCTCAAGTACAAGAGTACATAGTATGCTTCCTCGAAGGTAAGTTTTACCTTACTGATGACATATTGCGATCGTAATCCTGCTCAGTACGAGAGGAACTGCACTTATGGACATTTGGTTCACGCTCTCGAGCGGGCGGTGGTGCGAAGTTACCATCCTTGGGCTTATGCCTGATCGCTTCTATGGCTGTATTCCGTCTAATCACAGTTTGGTAATACGCGTACGTTATGTTTGTCATGGCAATGCTACTATAGCTATTGGAACCAAATACTGGACACACATATTACCGGTATTCGCTCGTATAAAATTCTTTATTTATGTAATCTGGATTTAAGTACGCGCATATTCCTAATATATATATTTTTATTTATATCTAACTAGATTGTGTACCAAATCATCAGTTAAATTGTATAGCTTCCATTCTAACGAAGATGTGGTCCAAGACAAGTGTTCTTGCAACCATATATCTCTCTGATTTTCAGGGAAAGATATCACATCGTACAAATTTGCAGAGGGTGGAGTTGAATCAGGCTTCTGTAAAGGTGTAGAAATCTTGTTTGAACTTGGAGGGTAGTTCTTTATTAAATGTCTCTTTGTTAGAAATTTACTAACTTTACTGTTAATCTTTTGTTCAGGAAACAACCAATAAAGTAGATTTGTTCCATCATGGGCGACAAAAGAAACAAACACGCCTCCTTTCGATAAAGTTATTGGACCTTGTTCTGTTTGACAATAAATTGATTGAAGAATTGCACTTATTTAAAATGACAGGATGACTTGGTTTTTAGCGGCTATAAATTTGTTTAAAACAGTGATATTCGATTCCAATTTTGAGTATAGAAAAAATCCTGTCAATTCAACTACAGGAGATAATGGACAAATTCCTCTATAATTGGTTACGCACTTTCTTGTTAAAGGCTTAACTGATAATTGGTGATATCAAATGTCCAGAAGGCTAAAATTGAATAATGAGATTTAGTTCTCATCCAACTGCATGGAGTTGGATAAATTTCATAATAGATCATATCCAGTGATCCTATTTTTAATCTCTTAAAATCTGATTCTTCCAAGATCATTTTAGTTTGTGAGAAATTCAGAATCCATTCCCTTTAAAGATGTCTTCATGTCTGTTCTAATTTTGTAGGTGGCTCCTCCAAAAAAGCCCACTGAACAAGGGGCTACTCCTTTACGACAACCCAGATTGAACTTAACATTTATTTATTTATTCGTATCTACACTACATTATTAATATGAATTTAGCAGGCATTGGGTTTGATAAAATGTCAATGTCATTGTCCTGGCAAAAGATCTTTCTTCATCCCAGAGTCATGTAGCGCAGTTGAGGAAAGATTGGCCGACACTCAAGTGCCGTTGCCCAGGGGACGCCCGAATGTATTCACATTCAACTGACCCTACTTGTATTTCTAATCCTTTAGTTGCCAACATGTATGTATCTGTTCGTACTGATTTTACATCTGTAGTGAATAGTAGTGTCTGTATAATAATGGACAGCGGTCTGTCAATTTTTGTGGCCTGCAATTATCTTCTTATAAGCCCATTTAAGCTCCTGGATAAAATATACATCGATTTCGATAATCTTTTGAAATATTCTGCGACGAAATTGTTCCTTATTCTGGGCGTCCTAGCCGTTGTCGTACACTTTTCTTAGTAATGCATAAAAATATTCGATTTTGAACAATTGTATTGTAAATTAGTACTTTGATAATAAATTCAGATGTTCCTGGTTTTTTGTTTCCAATGTCGACTTTATAATGTATAAATATATTTTTCTTTCTTCAAAAAATTCTCAAAACTTTTGTTACATTTGTTACAATTTGAGAAGCATCACGTCGTTATCGAATGTCTCACATTACCTACATTTGCTCTCGGTTCCGATGTAAATAATTTATTGATTGTTATTTCCTTGTGGAATTGATACGATATGATTTAAAGCTTTTAAATAAGCAGTACTCTCAGGTCTGAAGTTAGAAACAGATTGCAATACTACATTATGTTGATATTAAATGTCCTACATTATCTACATTTTCACACGGTTCCGGTGAAATAGTAATTTTTGTATATCGTGTCGTAAAAGATATGTTATATAAAAGTGAAATTGCCGAATGCCAAAATCTGCACATAATCATCTACGACTTGTGTTTTATTCAATATTTTTCCTACAACTGTTAGTTTATAAAATCACTAATATGTTAACAGAATTGATGAAATTTTGGCAATATTATATTTCAACGATGTTTTACAGCGTTGCTTTGGGTTGTTTGTTGATTGCTTATTGCTTCATTTTTGCAGGTTACTTATAAATATTTCATTATTTCAAGTTAATTTCTTCAAATATGTTACTTTCTTTCTTCAATCTTTTTTACAGTTGGTTTGTGTTAAAATACGAACCTCTGCGCTCTGATGGAGCTGCTCGCAAGGCACAGGGATATACACAGAAAATTAGTTCACGGAGAAGGAAATTTTTAGAAAAAAGAAAAAAATGCTACTGCAAAGTTTATACGAGGGTTGCCTTTTATATTTCGGGATTAGAGAACAAAAACAAATATTAATCATCGAAAATAGCTTTATTGTTTTTCAAAATATTTCCCATTAAGATCTATACACTTTTGCATGCGTTTGAACCAATTGTCGAAGCACTTTTGCCACTCTGATTGAGGTATCTCCAAAACATGCATTCTGAACGCATTAACCGCTACTTCAGGTGTCGAAAAACGTTGACCTCTCATTTTATTTTTTACGTACGGGAATAAAAAAAAGTCATTCGGTGCCAAGTCAGGACTATACGGCAGATGACTCATCAAATCGATGAATGCGGGTCGTAGTTTAACTGGAGCTGACCTATTCGGCTAGCTAGTTGGCACTGTGACTGCCTATGGAACGTGGAACTAACGGGCTGTTTGAGAGTACCGGGATATGAGCCCACACCTCTCTTGTCGGGCTTCTTATTGGACTGGGTGTTTATTGTATTTTGCACGTCATGCGTGTCGCCATTTTGGCGTGGTTTTGTTTCTTTATACCGACAGGATCAACTTCGGTCGCTTGTGCCGTAGTGAATTGTCGGCCTCGTACTCGCAGAGTCGCTTTACGCCTGCATTTGGATGGTCAGAGAGTTGGCCGTAGAATTTAGAGGCTCTGTTTACGGCGAAGTCCTCTATTGTGGAGATTTGCAGATCGTTGCGGATCGAGTCGTTTCGTACGAACCAAGGGGCATCAACGACCATTCGTAGAACCTTGTTTTGTATGGTCTGGAGTTTATTGATATGGGTTTTCGCCGCATATCCCCAAACTGTTATCCCGTATACCATTGCCGAGCGTATGATGGTGGTAAATAGCTTTCTTTCGTTGGTAGCTGAGAGGTGACTGCCTATGGTTGGCTGCGCTGTCCCTTTTATACCTGCTCGGACCGCGCGCCCGGGTGGAGGTAGTAGGGGATGGCCACCCCATTGGCCGAGCTGATCGCTCGCTCAATGGTGGCGTGACGTCACCACTGCGTGAGCCACGAGCATCGGACTCTGTCCGGCGGCTAAATGGCCTGAGTTTGCTACATTCTGGATAATTGATTTTGTAAACGATCAATTTAAAAACATCATTTTTACATTAATTATAGAGTGTTACACATTTCCCTGCATAGGAGTAAACATGTCAATTGAAATGTAGAGATATGTTAATTTTGACAACTTGGATTTTATTGTTCCCATACCATCGCCTCTACTTGTAGGTACACGGGTTCTTCCTGATCAGCTGTCTACAGTTATTCCAGACAAATTATCTATCTTTTTTATTGTTTTGAAAATGAGTTCCTAGTGAATTGGTGTTAGTAAACAAAATATTTTTTTTTTCTGTTTTGTTATAAACTTCGAATAGAGTTCCGCCGTCCAGGATCTGATTCCATAGGTCTAGCAAATGACACACTAGAGATACGTTAATGTGGACACTTTGCATTCAGCTGCTCGAACTTGCACTTGTTTATGAAGCAAAGTAAAATACAACAGGTAGTGAACCTGTAGTAACCTATTTGTTAGTGTGCTTCATATCCATTATTTTCCAACTTTCCTCAACTGTACTTTTTATATTTATCTCTATTTCATTTATGTACGTCTCAAATTCAATTTAATTGATCACGAAAATATTAAATCATCACACAAGCAATTTAGCCCACAAAAATGATCTAGAATTACTTAAATATGGTATACTAAACTAAACACAAAAGAACCTGTCTAGTCAAGGTTACAACTCGAACAGAAAATATAAAGCAGAGTTACTAAAAAAATGGAAAAAGTAAAAAATGTAGACGCTTTGCGTCTTGGGCTTGGGAGCTGGGCAGGTTATATAGCTCGGGGGAAAATATGAAACAGAATTACAAAGAAAAACTACATCTTCTCCAAATACATTTACTTTTATCTTCCTCTATTTCATACATTTTTACATACATTTTTCCATAAGAGTAATCGGTGTTTCGTCCCCGTCTTCCAAGTCTATGTTGGGGGATATTAGTTTATTTATTATTTTATTTATTACTTTATAAACCATTTTTCTACTACATGTTTTCATTTTATTGATTTATTGTTTACATCTTATCGCCGTCTCAATGTGGTTATGATAAGTGGGCTCCCTCTTGATCAGCTGTTCGTATTTACTGCAAACATTTATTATTTATACAAAAGACAATCCTGTAATACTCGTAATTATACCACAATCGTATTCTATCATATACAAATAAATTGCATCCATAGTTTTTTATTTCCTTTTATATTTTTTTTTTACTAAATATTACACATGGTATGCATTCACAAATGATTTCACGCAATTAAATGCGCTATTAACTATTGCTAAAGAAAAGTCATCTTCAGCTGTGGTATCCCAAATATTTAATGAAACACTGTACTGAGCAAAAAGGAGGGAGGTTAGGTTTTTTGTCAGAGAAGCACGTGTTAACCCTTAACTACTGACACTTATTTTCAAACACAAACACTGACATTGCGTCTCTGGGACTCCTTATAAAAACAGCGGTCCACAGTTGTTTAATATAATTTGGAATGATTTGAAGGATACTAGTTTATTTATTTTATTTATTACTTTATAAACTTTTTTCTACTATATGTTTTCATTTTATTGATTTATTGTTCACATATTATCGCCGCCTCGATGTGGCTATATGTGGGCCCCCTCTTCATCAATTGTTCATATTTACTGCAAACTATTATTTATATAAAAGACAATCCTGTATTACTCGAAATTATACCAAAATCGTATTCTGTTATATATAAATTTTATATACAGGGTGTCCCAGAAGTCGACGATCAAACTAAATGGGGTGATAGGGGAGATCATTTCCAATCAAAATAACTATATATATTGTAATGCAATTGTTGATGGTTCAAAAGTTATTGCAACTTTTGTAGTTTCTCCTAAAAACGGCAAGGCGTCCAATAGAATTATTATTATTTTTACTACGAGACGTTTGTTTCTCTTTTTCTTTTTTATTGTATGCACCTGAAGGGTTCTACTTTCTAATAAAATCATTCTCATGAACATGAGTACCTTCTATTAATAATAAAAATATTGTTTTGTGAAAAAAATTTCTACCGAAAAAAAGCTACTTGATTTTAAAGTGACGCTGACAGAAAAAAATGTACTAAAAAAAAATTGATCAACTATCTGAAGAAGTTGTGTATTTAATGTAGATTTTAACGCGGTATAACACATGGGGATATTCAGAGCAGATTTTCTTAAATAATTTTTTTTCTGCAAGAAAGTCATTTTACTTGAAAAATACATTTGAAAAAAATTCTTGAATCATAGTTGCTGTGTCAGAAATAAAACAAAATAATAGTTGTAATAGTTTTTATACAACATTAAAACAAAATAGGGTTTATGAAGCTTTTCATGAGGTTTTCAAATTTTACAAAAAGTGTTCAAAATTTCTACCATGTTTTCTAATGCACATTACGCATCGCCGAATAAAATTTCTTTTTATTGTTCGGAACGCCCGTTGATTATTTTTAATAATGTTGGTAGCCTCTCTTATTTTTCGTCGCAACTCTTGTTCATTCTGACTTTCTGTCATGTAGACTATTTCTTTAAAATAACCCCATAGAAAAAAATCTAAGGGGTTAAGATCAGGTGATCGCGGTGGCCAAGTGATAAACCCTCCTCTACCAATCCACCGATTCCGAAATTCTGTGTCAAGGTATCGTCTCACATCTACAGAATAGTGAGGAGGAGCTCCATCTTGTTGCAGCCACATATCTCGGCGTGTCTCCAATGTCACGTCTTCAAGTAGATAAGGTAACTCATTTTGCAAAAAATGCAGATAATTTTCGCTGTTAAGCCTTCCTGGGAGCTCAAATGGACCAATCAATTTTCCTTCAATTATTCCCGCCCATATGTTGACCCCAAACTTGTGTTGAAAGTTGTCATTTCTAACAACTCTAGGGTTCACATAGTCCCAAAAATGTAAATTGTGAATATTAAATATCCCGGTTCTACAAAAGTTTGATTCGTCGCTCCACAAAATCTTGTTAAAAAATTCGGAGTCGTCTCTATGACGACGCAGCATTTCCCGACAAAATTGCACTCTTTTGTCATAGTCCGCAGGTAAAAGTGCTTGCACGCGCTGCACATGGTATGGATACAACTGGCCCTTTTGCAAAACACGATGAACCGTAGATTTTGGAATTTCCAAATGTCTAGATATACGACGAACACTTGTTGACGGGTTCTCTGTCACCATTTCAATTATATCGTCTTCATTGCACTGAAGCGCATGTCTTCCTTCTCTTCGCGGATTGCCAGGGATTTCGCCTTCTAAGTAAGACCGATGAACATTTTGAAATACCCTATAATCAGGATAGCGTTCTCGATTAGGGTATCGTATCCGATACTCTCTTGCAGCAGCTCGAGCGTTCCCGTCACAAAACCCGTACACGTAATGCATTTCTGCATATTCTCGAGGGGTATAAGACATATTTTTGAGACCAAGAAGAACAAAGTTCAAATTAAAGGAGTATCAAAAACCAAAAAATACGCAAAATCACAAAAATTAAAACAAAGTTTAAGAAACGAAGAACTGATAAATCAAAAACACACAAACAGTTAAGTTATTATCGATATGTCACTTCATATACCTTCTTTTGTTTTATTTCTGACACAGCAACTATGATTCAAGAATTTTTTTCAAATGTATTTTTCAAGTAAAATGACTTTCTTGCAGAAAAAAAATTATTTAAGAAAATCTGCTCTGAATATCCCCATGTGTTATACCGCGTTAAAATCTACATTAAATACACAACTTCTTCAGATAGTTGATCAATTTTTTTTTAGTACATTTTTTTCTGTCAGCGTCACTTTAAAATCAAGTAGCTTTTTTTTCGGTAGAAATTTTTTTCACAAAACAATATTTTTATTATTAATAGAAGGTACTCATGTTCATGAGAATGATTTTATTAGAAAGTAGAACCCTTCAGGTGCATACAATAAAAAAGAAAAAGAGAAACAAACGTCTCGTAGTAAAAATAATAATAATTCTATTGGACGCCTTGCCGTTTTTAGGAGAAACTACAAAAGTTGCAATAACTTTTGAACCATCAACAATTGCATTACAATATATATAGTTATTTTGATTGGAAATGATCTCCCCTATCACCCCATTTAGTTTGATCGTCGACTTCTGGGACACCCTGTATATATATATTTATTTATTTATTTATATTTCTAGGTTTATAACGACAGGTTAGTTCATGTTTTTTTATGTAATGTTTTTGTTTAAATCGTTTTAAACAGTATCTACATGGATACATAATTGATCTAATTTTCAACACTAAAACAAACAAAAAATATAATTATTTATATTAATAATATAGTTTTATATACTTACATTTCAATTAATCCATTATATTTATATACTTTTCAAACAATTTTATTTACTGCTTGTTTCAAACTAAGTATATAATCACACAAAGCAAAAAAATCCGAAATAAGTTGATAAAAATAATACCATATATATATATATATATATATGATATTTTTAATACTTTGTTACAATGATATAATGCAAAACGTAGCATGCAAAATAAATAGTTCTTATCTGTAACAGGAACATGTTATCTCTTTATGTAATAAAAATCAATAATTTTATAAAATTATAGATTTATTGTAAAAATAACCTCACCATCGTATTCTGCACCACCAAATTAGTCGGATTAGACACCCAACTCAATATCCCTCCTTTAAAAAATAATAAAAACATCTTGTAATAAATCTTAAGAACTGATAGAAACGTCTTAAAGAAATCTTAAGAATTGATAACAACGTCTTGGAAAAATCTTACAAACTGATAAGAACATCTTGAAAAAATCTTAAGAACCAACTTCAAGATGTTCTTAAAATCTCAAGGTTCCATAAGAACGCCATGACATCACTATCGTGTATTACGTCACAAGGCAGCCATGTTGGCAACACTGTTGTCACTGTCATCTAGCAACAAAACAACAAACTAATAACAACCGCCATCTTGAATTTTTCTTATCTTTAAAATCTCGCTTATCTTTTAAATCTAAGATCGTTATCTAGTGAGCCAGAACGCACTTATCTACAGTACTATTGATATACGTATCATATTGTTTATAAAAAATGTTACAGGTGTTTTCATCTAAACGGGCCGCAATATTCAGATCATCATTCACACCATTTCTTACTTTTGTTCTGAAGTTGTCGGTCATATTTCCGCATTTTATAAACGCACAGTAAACATTAGCAAGTAGATCTACGCCGGTCACCATGCTAACTCTTATTGGGATGGTGCTCAAGTATAAGAGTACATAGAATGCTTCCTCAAGGGTAAGTTTTATCCTACTAATGACATGTTGCGATAGTAATCCTGCTCAGTTCGAGAGGAACCGCAGCTTTGGTGCACGCTCTCGAGCGGGCGGTAGTGTGAAGCTACCATCCGGGATTATGCCTCAACGCTTCTATGGCCGTATTCCGTCTAGTCACAGTTTGGTAATACACGTTCGGAATGTTTGTCTTGGCATGCTACTATAGCTATTGGAACCAAATACTGGACACACATATTACCGGTATTCGCTCGTATAAAATTCTTTATTTATGTAATCTGGATTTAAGTACGCACATATTCCTAATATATATATATATATATATATATATATATATATATTTTATTTATTTCTAACTAGATTGTGTACCAAATCATCAGTTAAATTGTATAGCTTCCATTCTAACGAAGATGTCGTCCAAGACAAGTGTTCTTGCAACCATATATCTCTCTGATTTTCAGGGAAAGACCTCACATCGTACAAATTTGCAGAGGGTGGAGTTGAATCATGCTTCTGTAAAGGTGTAGGAATCTTGTTTGAACTTGGAGGGTAGTTCTTTATTAAATGTCTGTTTGGTAGAAAATTACTAACTTTACTGTTAATCTTATGTTCAGGAAACAACCAATAAAGTAGATTTGTTCCATCATGGGCGACAAAAGAAACAAACACGCCTTCTTTCGATAAAGTGTAACAGGATTCTACCGACTGCGACAAATGTAACAGGATTCTACCGACTGTGCCAAAAGCCACAGTTTTGTCCTGTTCAGGTGGTTCGGGTCAAAATAACCACTTATCTACGAGCTTGCAGAGAAATAGGCCGGATAATGGAAACTGTTATGTTAGTAGGATAACTGGAAGTTTACCTACCTGGTGCACGAAACGTCACTAACTGCTCGGCTGGATGGCTGGAACCCTCTTTAGTCACTGGATTGGACTATACTTCACGTAGGATTTTATGGGTTCAGTCAAATTGATAACACCGTTTAAATTAATGAATAAATTTATTAATATCTCACTTAACATACAGTAATGAATATAAATATGAAATAGTTAAGCGGGGGACGGGGGAAGATGTCAACTTCGCGTGGTTACTTGTTCAAGCCGCTGAGATCAACTCACTCACGAAAGTGTCTGCAATGTTTAATTCATGAATTATGCAGAGTTGCAAAATTCATCCCTTTACTCCGCGAGTCTATAGTCCGAATATCACGCCACTGCGTATGATTGCACAACATTACAATGTTACAAAAGTTATTGGACCTTGTTCTGTTTGACAATAAATTGATTGAAGAATTGCACTTATTTAAAATGACAGGATGACTTGGTTTTTAGCGGCTATAAATTTGTTTAAAACAGTGATATTCGATTCCAATTTTGAGTATAGAAAAAATCCTGTCAATTGAACTACAGGAGATAATGGACAAATTCCTCTATAATTGGTTACGCACTTTCTTGTTAAAGGCTTAACTGATAATTGGTGATATCAAATGTCCAGAAGGCTAAAATTGAATAATGAGATTTAGTTCTCATCCAACTGCATGGAGTTGGATAAATTTCATAATAGATCATATCCAGTGATCCTATTTTTAATCTCTTAAAATCTGATTCTTCCAAGATCATTTTAGTTTGTGAGAAATTCAGAATCCATTCCCTTTAAAGATGTCTTCATGTCTGTTCTAATTTTGTAGGTGGCTCCTCCAAAAAAGCCCACTGAACAAGGGGCTACTCCTTTACGACAACCCAGATTGAACTTAACATTTATTTATTTATTCGTATCTACACTACATTATTAATATGAATTTAGCAGGCACTGGGTTTGATAAAATGTCAATGTCATTGTCCTGGCAAAAGTTCTTTCTTCATCCCAGAGTCATGTAGCGCAGTTGAGGAAAGATTGGCCGACACTCAAGTGCCGTTGCCCAGGGGACGCCCGAATGTATTCACATTCAACTGACCCTACTTGTATTTCTAATCCTTTAGTTGCCAACATGTATGTATCTGTTCGTACTGATTTTACATCTGTAGTGAATAGTAGTGTCTGTATAATAATGGACAGCGGTCTGTCAATTTTTGTGGCCTGCAATTATCTTCTTATAAGCCCATTTAAGCTCCTGGATAAAATATACATCGATTTCGATAATCTTTTGAAATATTCTGCGACGAAATTGTTCCTTATTCTGGGCGTCCTAGCCGTTGTCGTACACTTTTCTTAGTAATGCATAAAAATATTCGATTTTGAACAATTGTATTGTAAATTAGTACTTTGATAATAAATTCAGATGTTCGTGGTTTTTTGTTTCCAATGTCGACTTTATAATGTATAAATATATTTTTCTATCTTCTAAAAATTGTCAAAACTTTTTTACGTACATTATCATACACTAAAATTTGAGAACTATCATATCTCCTTGTCGAATGTCTCACATTACCTACATTTGTACTCGGTTCCGATGAAAATAATATATTGATTTTTATTTCCTTGTGGAATTGATACGATACGATTTAAAACTTGTAAATAAGTTGTACTCTGAGGTCTGAAGTTAGAAACGGATTGCAATTCTACATTATGTCGATATCAAATGTCCTACATTAACTACATTTTCACATGGTTCCGGTGAAATAGTTATTTTTGTTTATCATGTCGAATAAGATATGTTATATGAAAGAGAAATCGCCTAGTGCTAAAATCTGCACATAATCTTTTACGACTTGTGTTTTAATCAACATTTTTCCTACAACTCTTAGTTTATAATATCACGAAAATGTTAATAGAATTGATGAAGTTTTGGCAATATTATATTATAACGATGTTTTACAGCGTTGCTATGATTTGATTGTTGATTGCTTATTGCTTCAATTTTGCAGCTTATAAATATTCCATTATTTCAAGCTAATTTCATGAAATATGTTACTTTCTTTCTTCGATCTTTTCTACAGTTAGTTTGTGCTCGAACCTCTGCGCTCTGATGGAGCTGCTCGCAAGGCACAGGGATATACACATAGAGACAGAACTGGTTGGCGGAAAAACTATAGACAAATATAGTCCTTCACATTTATTATTAGTATTTATCTTTAAGTTACTAATCCAACTTTTGTTACATACTAAAATTTGAGAACCATCATATGTCGTTATCGAATGTCTCACATTACCTACATTTGCTCTCGGTTCCGATGTAAATAATTTATTGATTGTTATTTCCTTGTGGAATTGATACGATACGATTTAAAGCTTGTAAATAAGCAGAACTCTGAGGTCTGAAGTTAGAAACAGATTGCAATACTACATTATGTCGATATTAAATGTCCTACATTACCTACATTTTCACACGGTTCCGGTGAAATAGTTATTTTTGTATATCGTGTCGAAAAAGATATGTTAAATAAAAGTGAAATTGCCGAATGCCAAAATCTGCACATAATTATCTACGACTTGTGTTTTAGTCAATATTTTTCCTACAACTGTTAGTTTATAAAATCACTAATATGTTAACAGAATTGATGAAATTTTGGCAATATTATATTTCAACGATGTTTTACAGCGTTGCTATGGGTTGTTTGTTGATTGCTTATTGCTTCATTTTTGCAGGTTACTTATAAATATTTCATTATTTCAAGTTAATTTCTTCAAATATGTTACTTTCTTTCTTCAATCTTTTTTACAGTTGGTTTGTGTTAAAATACGAACCTCTGCGCTCTGATGGAGCTGCTCGCAAGGCACAGGGATATACACAGAAAATTAGTTCACGGAGAAGGAAATTTTTAGAAAAAAGAAAAAATGCTACTGCAAAGTTTATACGAGGGTTGCCTTTTATATTTCGGGATTAGAGAACAAAAACAAATATTAAAAATAGCTTTATTGTTTTTCAAAATATTCCCCATTAAGATCTATACACTTTTGCATGCGTTTGAACCAATTGTCGAAGCACTTTTGCCACTCTGATTGAGGTATCTCCAAAACATGCATTCTGAACGCATCAACCGCTTCTTCAGGTGTCGAAAAACGTTGACCTCTCATTTTATTTTTTACGTACGGGAATAAAAAGAAGTCATTCGGTGCCAAGTCAGGAGTATACGGCGGATGACTCATCAAATCGATGAATGCGTGAAGTGCAACCTTACGGCTGAATGCGGGTCGTAGTTTAACTGGAGCTGACCTATTCGGCTAGCTAGTTGGCACTGTGACTGCCTATGGAACGTGGAACTAACGGGCTGTTTGAGAGTACCGGGATATGAGCCCACACCTCTCTTATCGGGCTTCTTATTGGACTGGGTGTATATTGTATTTTGCACGTCATGCGTGCCGCCTTCTTGGCGTGGTTTTGTTTCTTTATACCAACAGGATCAACTTCGGTCGCTTGTGCCGTAGTGAATTGTCGGCCTCGTATTCGCAGAGTCGCTTTACGCCTGCATTTGGATGGTCAGAGAGTTGGCCGTTGAATTTAGAGGCTCTGTTTACGGCGAAGTCCTCTATTGTGGAGATTTGCAGATTGTTGCGGATCGAGTCGTTTCGTACGAACCAAGGGGCATCTACGACCATTCGTAGAACCTTGTTTTGTATGGTCTGGAGTTTATTGACATGGGTTTTCGCCGCATATCCCCAAACTGTTATCCTGTATACCATTGCCGAGCGTATGATGGTGGTAAATAGCTTTCTTTTGTTGGCAGCTGAGAGGTGACTGCCTATGCTTGGCTGCGCTGTCCCTTTTATACCTGTTCGGACCGCGCGCCCGGGTGGAGGTAGTAGGGGATGGCCACCCCATTGGCCGAGCTGATCGCTCGCTCAATGGTGGCGTGACGTCACCACTGCGTGAGCCACTGTCCGGCGGCTAAATGGCCTGAGTTTGCTACATTCTGGATAATTGATTTTGTAAACGATCAATTTAAAAATATCATTTTTACATTAATTATAGAGTGTTACACATTTCCCTGCATAGGAGTAAACATGTCAATTGAAATGTAGAGATATGTTAATTTTGACAACTTGGATTTTATTGTTTCCATACCATCGCCTCTACTTGTAGGTACACGGGTTCTTCCTGATCAGCTGTCTACAGTTATTCCAGACAAATTATCTATCTTTTTTATTGTTTTGAAAATGAGTTCCTAGTGAATTGGTGTTAGTAAACAAAATATTTTTTTTTCTGTTGTTATAAACTTCGAATAGAGTTCCGCCGTCCAGGATCTGATTCCATAGGTCTAGCAAATGATACACTAGAGATACGTTAATGTGGACACTTTGCATTCAGCTGCTCGAACTTGCACTTGTTTATGAAGCAAAGTAAAATACAACAGGTAGTGAACCTGTAGTAACCTATTTGTTAGTGTGCTTCATATCCATTATTTTCCAACTTTCCTCAACTCTGCTTTTTATATTTATCTCTATTTCATTTATGTACGTCTCAAATTCAATTTAATTGCTCACAAAAATATTAAATCATCACACAAACAATTTAGCCCACAAAAATGATCTAGAATTACTTAAATATGGTATACTAAACTGAACACTAAAGAACCTGTCTAGTCAAGGTTACAACTCGAACAGAAAATATAAAACAGAGTTACTAAAAAAATGGAAAAAGTAAAAAATGTAGACGCATTGCGTCTTGGGCCTGGGAGCTGGGCAGGTTATATAGCTAGGGGGAAAATATTAAACAGAATTACAAAGAAAAACTACATCTTCTCCAAATACATTTACTTTTATCTTCCTCTATTTCATACATTTTTACATACATTTTTCCATAAGAGTAATCGGTGTTTCGTCCCCGTCTTCCAAATCTATGTTGGGGGATATTAGTTTATTTATTATTTTATTTATTACTTTATAAACCATTTTTCTACTACATGTTTTCATTTTATTGATTTATTGTTTACATCTTATCGCCGTCTCAATGTGGTTATGATAAGTGGGCCCCCTCTTGATCAGCTGTTCGTATTTACTGCAAACATTTATTATTTATACAAAAGACAATCCTGTAATACTCGAAATTATACCACAATCGTATTCTATCATATACAAATAAATTACATCCATAGTTTTTTATTTCCTTTTATATATATATTTTTTTTTTTACTAAATATTACATATGGTATGCATTCACAAGTGATTTCACGCAATTAAATGCGCTATTAACTATTGCTAAAGAAAAGTCATCTTCAGCTGTGGTATCCCAAATATTTATTGAAACACTATACCGAGCAAAAAGGAGGGAGGTTAGGTTTTTTGTCAGAGAAGCACGTGTTAACCCTTAACTACTGACACTTATTTTCAAACACAAACACTGATATTGCGTCTCTGGGACTCCTTATAAAAACAGCGGTCCACAGTTGTTTAATATAATTTGGAATGATTTGAAGGATACTAGTTTATTTATTTTATTTATTACTTTATAAACTTTTTTCTACTATATGTTTTCATTTTATTGATTTATTGTTCACATATTATCGCCGCCTCAATGTGGCTATATGTGGGCCCCCTCTTCATCAATTGTTCATATTTACTGCAAACTATTATTTATATAAAAGACAATCCTGTAATATTCGAAATTATACCAAAATCGTATTCTGTTATATATAAATTATATATATATATATATATATATATATATATATATATATATATATATTACTAAATATTACATATGGAATGCATTCACCAGTGATTTTAATTTTAAAAATAATAGGAATATAATCTGGTCAGCATTAATTTATTTAGGTTACAATAAGGTAAAGAATAATAAAAGAAATAATTTATAAAAATTTTATTATTTCTAAATAACGCAATGCAAGAAACTTATTTCTAATATGATCATCTTTTTCCGACAATAATTTTGTCTCGTGATATAACCTAATTTTTACAAATGTGTTAATAATAATTTTCATAATTTGAGATTTGTGGTTGTCTGAAACAGTTTGTTCTTTGATGTTGTGACACAAACAAAAGGAACGGCTACTTACCGTATCACACACACATAAGTTGAGCACCGGTAACTCACGGGTTTCGGGCGGGAGCGAGGTCGGGGTTCGAAGAATAAGTTTGTGGTAGATAATAGCCCAACTGACAAAAAGACCCAGGCCAAAGCCTGTGCAAAATTTGAATACCACAAATTTACTTTTCGGGGCGGCAACACCTTAAAAGGGGTAACCCTCGAGAGGAAACACAAACGAATAAAATGAATTGTTTTATTTAGAAAAACAAAATTTTACAAAATTTTTAAAAAGTTTTTGCAAAATAAAAATGACAAGAGATATACCAAAACGGAAGGCAGTACAGGGAGTCGTGTAGCTACGCTGGTGGAACACTGCGATGGCGGCACTGAGCCCTTGGCCAAGACTGGGAGCAATGGACAGGCGCACCTCGTTCGGAAAGTTCAACGATGACTGTCCTGGATGGAGCAGCAACGACAAAATGGAGGAAACCCTCGGTCGCTGTGTTCGCCGAAAATACACCCAATTGTGGGATTTGTCTGCTCCCTGGTAATCAGCCAGTTCGTGTAAGGACAATAAGCTGCTTCTCGGAGGTCGCTGGAGGAAACTCGTCCTACTTCGTCCAGACCAAGGGTCAGTACGACCACCACAGCCGCTAACTTCCCTACAAAAATAAACTCCGCAGTACTTTGTACACAAGGAGTAACAAAGACACCTGACGGGTGTGGATACAATACAAAAATCATACAACAGAAATCAGACTCCTGTACTCCAACCGGAAGTTATACAAGTCAAAAAAAATGTAATTTAAATTTGCAAAAGTTAAACAGTTTGAAAAAAGCTAAAATGCAAAAATGAATGAAAAAACATGTACAAAACAAAACGTCACAAAGTAGGACACGGGTAAAGGTTTGACTGCAGTCCAAAGCAAAATTTACTAAAAGCGCAAAACAAAAAACTCCCAATTATTAAATTTGGAAATACCCTTAATTAAAAATAGCGCTAATACTAAATCCCAAATCCTGACAGAGTAATCTCCCACGCAAAAAAGAATGTAGCAAATCAACAAAACTATACCCAAAATTGGATTTGCCAGCAACAAAAAAAAAACCAAAACGTAGCGAGAAATGTCCGGTTCATAAATCGGAAACTCGTCCAAACCGTGCTCTAACAAGATTAATCAAAAATATGGCCGCAATCGCGCCATTCACTCACATACACCCACGCAGGATAAGGATAGGGTAGTGATGGGGTAAAATTTTAAGCAGAATTACAGCTAAAAAAGTATTGAAGCAAAAATTGAAAGTGTCTACGTGACACTGCGATAACCAGAGCCAACGGTTAAAAGGCTCAAAAAATTTATACAGAATATTACTTTATGGAAAATACAAAAATGTAGGGGTGCGATGACCCGGGGGAAAACTGGAACTACAAGGTAAAGTAGTTCGGGAAATTTTTACACAGAATTACTACTATAATTTTCGACAAAAAAAAATTATAAATTTTGACAAATTTTAACATTCTAAAAAGGTCGAAAGAAAATTTAATAAGAATTTTGAGGCACAGACACAGTCAGTGCTAGATATTAGCTCGGGTGCAAAATTTGGGCAAACCAAAAAAACTGTGATCATTTTACAGCTAATAAACTCACAAAAAAAATTGCTAAAAATACAACAATCACTGCAGAGTGTAGCTACTCGACCCACAGAGACTCACGGCTACTCACAGCAACACGTGGTCCAATAAAAATATTCATAATCTCAACAATTACTTCAACAAATCAGAAAATGCGTTTTGAGTACTCACCCAACAGTAACAATTGTAGAACTCAGCAAACAACACCAAAAATATTAATATAAAATTGGAATACAGAAGTTAGACGAACTCAAATCTAGTACTCAATTTTCTGGCTTAGATGCCAAAAGAAAAAAATCTCCAAAAAGGTCTCCATAAACTGCCACGCCTCGTTTTTATAGCCAGCTCCTATCGTAAAATATGCGAACTAATAACTAATTTGACGAAATAATTTTCAGAGTAAACGAACAGTAATAGTTCACAATAAATTTTGAAAATACCATTAAATAAAATAGTAACTGAAATAAATTCAAAATATTGTCAGTTTAAAATTTAATAATAAATAAAGTAATAAAATATTTCAACTGCGGCGATAGCGGGAACTAAACAGCAATAAATAGACTAATGAGCGAGGGGTGTACCGTTTCATTTAGCGCTGCGACCACAGAAAAAATTGTTCGGAGATTTTAGTGATTTTACTAAGAAAATAATTTGTCACAATATAAACCAGTGACGTTGCAAATCGTCACAATGTGGTTAACAAATTCGGTTGTATTAAATACATGAGAGCATTGCTGAAACACATTATTAATCATGCGTTGTTTTAAATTTTTATTTTTAAACATTTCCTCTTGGCTTTACCTAACCCTTTCAGCCTTTTTACAAATAAACACCACATATTTTGAGGGATATAAGAGGCTCCACGATTTTTTTTATACTGATTAATATACTTTCCCTTCTATCAGAGCACAAATACTCCCAACAAAATGAGCAAATGCACATTTTCCTAATTTTGCTGAGAACGTATCCCACTATGTACTCCACTACATTTCTAACATACGTGTTCAGACCCCACAGCGTCATGGTCAAAACTCGTAACATTTATATTATCTTCACCACAAACAGGACTTTTAAAATTTTTCCTTTTTGAACGAGACCTGCAATATATCAATGTCGTCCACTAAACAGTTGCTATTTTGCATTAATTTTATGTCTGTTTTAATTAATAGTATTTTATAGGCAGATTCGATTTGCTACTCATTCGGATTATTGTTGAATCCACCCCGGCTCCTAATGGCACTGAAGAAAAAAAAATCCTGACTCAAAAAATAACCCGTAAATATAAAACACTTAAACTTTTTGTTTATTAAATAACTTACCCATGCAAAGTAACATTATGTGCACAAGGCAACACGTTCTCGGAAATAAAATCAAACGTCCAACCATGTGCTCGCCGCTGGGCCAGCGCAGGGAATCAGCGATTGGCCAGCGACGCTGTCAGCGTTAGCCAATAGTAGTCAAAGTTTCCGAGCATGCGCATAATTCCTGGTTGAGTGTTTGTGAGAGATAGATTTATGCAGGTATGATATTTCCATTTCACAGTGTTTCCTTCACCTACTCGTATGGGAAAGATACGAGCATTAGTAATATATTAGTTAATAGGTAAAGAGTGTTCCAATTAATGCTTTAGGATTTTAAAATTAAATAGAACACAAAAATGGTCCCGTACACAGAATGTTTTTTTTGTATTCCAAATAGTATCTGATTACAATTAAGTTTTGAAAATAATGTGCACCACGACTGTTGACAATGACGCATTCGATCAGTCCAATTAAGAATTACGTTTTCACACATTGCGGCCGGTATCTCACGAATAACAGTTCTGATGTTGGTTTTTAAATCCTCAATCGTTCTTGGATTATTAGCGTAGACCTTCGACTTCACGAAACCCACGAAACCCCACAGGAAGAAGTCACACGGCGTCAAATCACAAGACCATGGTGGAAAATTCACACGACCATTTCTTGAAATAACTTTATCACCAAACTGACCTTGCAATAACGCTATGGTTTCGTTGGCGGTATGGCAAGTAGCGCCGTCCTGTTGGAACCAGAATTCAACCAGATTATTTTGTAATGACAACTTTCACAACTGTCAAATAACGGCTGGTGTCGCATGTACAGGGTTGCCAATATTTCTCTTTAACAACCTAAAGCACTAATTGGATCACCTTTTATATGATCTAAACTAAGTAGTTTATTTAAGGAAAACAATTTTTGGGGTCGGTCCAGGAAATAAATAAATTTAATTTTTCTTTTTCATCGACGTTTCGGTATTTTATTTATATCTTCTTCAAGACTCTGTTGGACAAAGTTTTACCATCAACATACAAATTATACAGATGCGAAAAGCAAAATATATAATCTAATTGTTTTTTAAATGTATGTAAATTAACAAAAATAAGTATAGAAACTTACCAAAGAAAATATATGAGAAAATACAGATCATTATAATTTACAATGATGAGTCAGCAATTAAAATGGAAAAGACGACTTCATAGTGCTTAATGCACGAAAACTAGCAACGGAACTAAATTTTACATGTAAAAAATCTTGGTTTTATTCAAAAATATATGCAAGTGGCGACACTCCTATTCATAATAATAAAAAGAAATCAAAAAACCGTTAACTATACCATAGGCGGAGGCGATAGTGTTTAAATAAAAAACATTATGAAATATATGAATTTATAATAAGCTGTACGTAGATTTTCTATATCCGTTCTATTATACTATTTTTTTCTTTTTTTATGTAGATCATTTCCAAAATCAACCGCTTTTTAAAATTATTTTCTTGTTCCAAAATTTTTACTTTGTCATAGTTAAATGTGTGGTTATTTCTTTTGCATGGTTTTCTAGAGCACTTTGATTGTTCTGTGTTTTCTTTGTTTCACTATTATAATGTTCTCGTAATCTATCTTTTAAATATCTCTTTGACTGGCCAATATAAACCTTATTACAATTTTTGCATGGAATACGATATACTATATGTTTGATTTAATTTTATCTTTTATCTTTGATTTTAGGGTGCTATAAAGATTTTTAATTTTCTTTTCGTTCTTAAATGCAATATTAATTTTATCATTTCTTAAACTTTTCGCTATTCTTTGAGATAATCCTTTTACATATGGAATCGATAAATATCTTTTATTATTGTTTTCTGCGTTATTATGGGTCGTTTCACTATTGTTATAATTCAATAATCTATTTATTAAATTTACTGGAAAATTATTTTTCAAAAATATGTGTTTTATTTTTTTATTTATTTCCTCCTGAAAATCTGGGTGAGTTAACCTCATTGCTATTTTTTAATGCAAGTGTAGTGTTTCTTTTTTGTTTGATAGGGTGATTTGATGCATAATTGATGTATCTTTCAGTATTAGTTTTCTTTTGATACCATTTAGTTTTTATGCTATTGTTTTCTCTAATTAAAAGCATATCCAGGAACGGAATTTGATTATTAGTTTCTACTTCCACTGTGAATTGAAGTTTCCGATTATATGAATTAAATATATCTACTATGAAATCTACTTTATCTTGAGGAACTGCTAAAATTAAATCATCTATATATTTTTTAATAAAGGGAATTTTAAATTGTATTTTATTTAAACAATTATGCATCAAATCATCCATCACAAGTTCAGCAACTGCTACCGACGCCGGATTTCCCATAGCAACACCAAAATTTTGTTTCCAAATCTGATTCTCAAAAAGAAAGTAACTCGCATCCATGCAAAATTTCGAAATTTCAAGTAATTTTTTTTTTGACAGGTTTTCCATTTGAATATCTTCATATATTTTGGTAATATTTTCCAATAGATCTGTAGGTATATTTGTAAATAGTGATTTTACATCCAACGAAATTAAGATGTAATTATTGGGTATTTTTATATTTTTAATAAATTATAGTTTATTACGCAGAAATTGGGTTAATATACATAGACATGCTCTTCTATTTTGCATATGATCCATTTGACACGCACCTGTATAGTAAGTAGAGATGCACAAATTCTACGGCGTTATCTCTACTATAGCATGAAAAAAGTCCTTTCCTCTAGGGCCAGTTTTCCCGACAATTTTAACATCTGTTTCTTTAGTGATCTCATGGTTCTTACTGACGATAGCCTGAGTCAAGTCTTTATCTGTAATTGTCGCAGGAACAAATTGCACCAGAAGTCTCGGGTTCATTTTCCCACCAGCTATACACTGCGTTTTCTTTTTTCCACTTTACATTTTATTGATTTATTGTAATCATTAACTTTGATTGTTGTAACTATATTTTCGCCGACTACAATTACTATTAAAGTTAAACCAGTAATTTACTGTGTACCGCCATTTCGAGGTGGGGAAAAAATTTACAACTTAAAGTTTTATAAAATCATATTGGTGGGATGTTACGGAAGCATTGCAACGCTTCCATCATCAGCCAAAAGTTTTTTTACATTCATAAGATTGTCAGAACCTTCGAAGAAAATCTACAAATCTAAAGTACATTTTTATATTAGAAATATCATCTCTACATTTAGTAATGACTGTTGCACATTTTCGTGCTTAGGAATAAAGATGTCATTTGAAATGTAAATATTTTAATATTGACAATATGGATTTTATGGTTAACACATTGGTGCCTCAAAGTGATGATGATACATCGGTTCCCTCTTGATCAGCTGTTCACATTTGCTGCAAACAAGCAAAGCAAAATATAGCATTATACATAAATGAATTCCTATTTTGTTTCGAAAATGATTTTCTAGTGTATGTATGTTAGTAAACAAACCTTTTTTTTTTTGTTATAAACTACGAATAGTGTCCCGCTGTTCTGGTATTGAGCATATGACTTTTTCTCCCAACAGGAGTATCTGCTGCGTTTCTTTTTTATCTTTTACCTACACACTTTATTTGTTTATTGTAATATTTAACTTTGATTGTAGTATCTATGATCTCGCCAACTACAATTACTATTAAATTAAAAATATTATTCCATTATTAAATACATATATTTTTTTTAAATACTATATTTAGTATTGTTACCTTGTGAATTCCAATTTTGTGAATTTATCAACTGGATTTTTAATGTTTTTGATTCCGTGATTATTCAGATTATTTATCGTTTCTACCGATAGATGATGGAAATAAGACGGTAGAAAAAAAAAAAATCGAAATTATTTATGCAGACCACAACTCGTTTACCGTACTTCTTTCGGACAGCTCGTGCAGATTTTATCTCATAAACTATGTAAGGTCTGGGATTAGTAATTCTTTTGTAACCACATTAGTTACATTAGTTGAGTGTGCTGATGCCTTGTAGGGCTTAATTATTTTTTGATGACCAGTAGGCGTGTCTTGTGTTAAAAGTACATTGAGTAAAACTGCTGCCGGGCAGCTTCGTACAACGAATGATTTCGATTGAGTTGGGTAGTACGCGTTCAGGATGTTTGTCCTGGCAATGCTGCTATAGCTGTTGGAGCCAAAAACTGGACAAACATATTACCGGTATTCGCTCATATAAAATTCTTTGTTTATGTAATTTGGATTAAGTACTCACATATACATAATAATTTTTTACTTATATCTACGACCTCCATATCCGCGAGGGTTTGATTCATCTGTCTTCCATGAGTGGAAGGCTATTGAAGGCAACATAAAACAATACTCCTCTATTTGACAGCTTATTAATTTTTTGTTACATCTATTAAATGATAGTCCCTCCCAAAGCATATCAAGGCTGTCAGACCTGACTTTGCAGCTTGCTGTACAACTCTATCTCATATTTTTCAGGCATCATACCAGTCTAGTGAGCAACTATATGCTGGATATTTACATCATTGATACTCGTATACCTACCATATTGTTTATACAAAATATTAATGACACGGATATGTGAGACGTTAATTTTTATAAGTGCACGTACGAGTACTGCAGTGCACATACACGGTGCGGCTATATTTATTTAGATTACAAACCCAACAGGCAAAGCCCAATAAGAGTTTAGGGAGAGACATAAGAATAAAAATAAATACAAAACAATACACAAATTATTAACGATTAATTACTGCACGCCTAAATTGTTTAAAATCTAGGAGAATAATATCTACATCTGAGAACATGGTTTCGTAAAGTAAATTCATGCGATAAATAGGGGAGGGTAAGCGAATATTTGAGCGAGCAAAAGGGAGGTAAAATGTGTAGCAGGACCTAGTTCTAATGGTGGGTACATGGAATTTTAGTAATGATAGGGAGTGGGGTCATCAACTAAGCCGTTTATCAATTTGTAGAGATGGATAATTAAGGTTTTTTCTCTGCGTTCCTGAAGACTTTAAATTAAACATATTTAATAAGGAAATATAGGTTACTGATCTATCAGGAAAAATGCCATTGACTTTGAAAAACAGATATCGCAATTTTTTATTTCTGAACTGCCTGAATTAGGTCTTGGTGAACTTCATAAATGGGGTTCCATTCTAGTTTAGTCCTAGTTAGAGAGTAATATAGAATAAGAATAGATGTAATGTCTTTAAAAGACCTTGTGTTTCTAAAGATAAAACCCAGAAGACGGATTGAGGCGTTATAAATGTCCCTCACGTGATCAACGAACGACAATGTAGTGTCAAATTTTACTCCTAGGTCTTTGATCAAATGAACTCTAGATAAGGGGAATTGTTTATGGAGTAATTAAAAGTTAGTGGTGTGAGTTTCCTGTTGTAGGACATCGCATTACACTTATTTAAATTCAAGTGCAAGTTGTTTCTTGAACACCATTTTGAAACATTAATCAGGTCCTGCTGTAATTTATGACAGTCATTTACTGTAGAAATTGAACAGAAAATCGTCGGCAAATAAGAGTTTTTTCACAGTCAATAACATTTGTAATATCATTAACAAATAACAAAAAAAGCAGTGGTCCTAGGTTAGAGCCTTGAGGAACGCCGGAGGAAGCAATGAATCTAGTTGAATGACTCTGGTATTGGACAGGTGACTCACGTTGATGAAGATAGGATGATAATATGGCAACGAGTGGAGATGAGAATGAGAAAGAATGAAGTTTGTTAATTAATATACTATGGTCAATCCTATCAAATGCCTTAGCAAAATATGTGAATGAACCTTTAAGAATTTGAGAGTTTATTATTGACAATTGACTTATTTTGTTTATACAAAGTGTTACAGGTGTTTTCATGTAAACGGACCGTAATATTCAGATCATCATTCACACCATTTTTTACTTTTGTTCTGAAGTTGTTTGTCATATTCACGGTTTAATAAACGCACAGTAAACATTAGCATGTAGCTCTACGCCGGTCACCATTCTAAGTCTTGCTGGAATGGTGCTCAAGTACAAGAGTACATAGTATGCTTCCTCAAAGGTAAGTTTTACCTTACTGATGACATGTTGCGATAGTAATCCTGCTCAGTACGAGAGGAATTGCACTTTTGGGCATTTGGTTCACGTTCTCGAGCGGGCGGTGGTGCGAAGCTACCATCCTTGGGCTTATGCCTGATCGCTTCTATGGCTGTATTCCGTCTAATCACAGTTTGGTAATACGCGTACGTTATGTTTGTCATGGCAATGCTACTATAGCTATTGGAACCAAATACTGGACACACATATTACCGGTATTCGCTCGTATAAAATTCTTTATGTAATCTGGATTTAAGTACGCACATATTCCTAATAATTTTTCTTTTATATCTAACAAGATTGTGTACCAAATCATCAGTTAAATTGTATAGCTTCCATTCTAACGAAGATGTTGTCCAAGACAAGTGTTCTTGCAACCATATCTCTCTGATTTTCAGGAAAAGACATCACATCGTACAAAATTTGCGGAGGGTAGAGTTGAATCAGACTTGGAGGCTGGTTCTCTATTAAATGTCTCTTTGTTAGAAATTTATCTTTACCGTTGATGTTCAGGAAACAACCAGTAAAGTACATTTGTTCCCTCATGGGTGACAAAAGAAACAAACATGCCTTCTTTCGATACACTTGTTTCATATGATAGGATGACTTGGTTTTTAGCGACCATAAATCTGTCTATAACTGTTACATTCGATTCTAATTTTGAGTATAGAAAGAATCCTGTCAAATCAACTACCGGAGTTAATGGACAAATTACTCTCTAATTGGTAGAAGGAAATGAAAATAGCAATATGGCGGTTCTAACACAGTCATGCACAGGCTTGACTAATAATTTGTGATATCAAATGTCCAGAAGGCGAAAATTGAAGATCAATGACTTCCGTTTGCAAATAATAAGATTAAGTGGTTATTGTTCTCATCCAACTGCATGGAGTTAGATCAATTTCATACCAGATCTTATCTACTGATTCTATATTAATCTCTTAAAATCTGATTCTTCCAAGGTCATTTTAGTTTGTGAGACAAATACAGAATCCATTCCCTTTAAAGATGTCTTCATGTCTGTTTTAATTTTGTATTTGGCTCCTCCAAAAAAACCCCTGAACAGGAAGACGAAATAATGTGGTGTGAAGGTAATAAGCTGTATTTTGAGGTAAGACATTTAGGAACCTGAACGTCTGTAAATAATTCTCATTGAATGGGATAAGAAAACAAAACTTTTTAGTTGATTCCCTGAACAGCAGTTTCTTACAATAAACAAAAGGAAAAGAAGGAGATGACGGGGACTCATTCTAAACAATTATTTACATACAATAATTCAGAAGTGGGATTGGAATATTCTGCAGTACCATGGCGAATCAACCAAAAAAGGACCATCTTAAGAAAGAACTAGAAGAGACTACTAAAGAATTATTGCGATACTAACTGATTCGAAAAGAAATGGAAAACAAGCTTCAAAGATCTTCATTATAGTTTCAACGTGCGACACCTGTCTATAGAAGGGAGACAAGAGATTATACCCCAAACGGATTTAATCTTACCTTCGCCCAGTATTCTTTAATCGTAGAAATTCTGCCGCACGTTGTCCGACGAGTCTACAAATATAGTACCACTTGATCTGTGGTTTGGAATAATTCCGGCTCACGTGTTCCGTAATCGCTTGACCTGATCAGTATCATCAAGACAAGACAAAAAAAATCGCATTTAGAAATATAGATGTGAGAAGATATGTTTTTTTTTGTCATTTTCTTTTTATTTTATGGAATCCGTGACTGAGTGCGTCAAGTGAATTGGTTGTTGGGTAGTACGCAATCGGGATGTTCTTCCTGACAGTGCTGCTATAGCGGTTGGAGCCAAACACTGGACAAACATATTGCCGGTATTCGCTTTCGTATAAAATATAGCTCCTATTTTGAGTTTTTAAAAAATCAACTATTACACGAAGTTATATAGAGATTGATATACAGGGACTATTGTAAGAATAATTCGCGAACAATAGGTTTGCATGACAATTTATAAAATTCTATTATCTAATATTTGTCATTAAATGATAATATATGCAAAGAGATGTTCCTAATGTGAATAATAAGGTAACTCATTATATTTGTGGAAATTTATGTGAGATTAATATAATAGCGTAGTTTACTTATTATATATAAAAGTTACCCCATCCAGGTGCACATATTCTATAATATTTTTTTTCTTTAATTATTATAATTGGATGAAGAGTCTCTTAAGTTTTTCAATTTTAAATTTGATGAAGGGCGTTAAGTAAAGCTTCTAAATTGTAAATTTGCGTACTCTTATTTCTTTTTAATATACTTAACTTATTTAGAATTAATGATGTCTTACTTTCATTTTTTCTACCTTTGTTATTTTGAGCACGTTTGTACAGGGTGATTTATAATAATTTGAACAGTTTGTTGGTGAGTTCATTTCGACTGAAAAATGACATATGTTCTATTCTGTCTAGTTAAGACCATATATGTGTTGTAAAACAAAAGTGCTGCAGGACATAATATAGACAAACGATTCACAACAAAAATTGCATATTGGAAAAAATGTCATTATGTAATTTCATAATTTTTGGAACTTTATTAAGCCGAATTGAAGTAGTTGGAATGGAAAGTAAAACTTCCTTTAGTTGGATTACTGGCTTTATTGTATATGTCCTTTATATAAATGCGACGTTTCGGCCAAGATCCTGGCCATTATGAAGCTGAACAAAATTTATTTTGTATTAGTTAATTTAAGGTACAATAAATATGTATAAATTTTCTTACCATGTATGCAATTTACATTTGAATAATAATAAAAATTAATTTTGTTACATTTTTATAGTCAAGATTTAAAAAATTAAAAACCAGAAGTATAAACTACTTCAAGAGTCCCAAAATGACTAGCAACTGAGTGCTTTACAATTAATTTATTCATTTTAAATATAACAGAGTTTCTTAAAAAAAATTCTTCATACAGTTACAGACATCTAGTGGGAAACATTGTGAACTTTCGTTAGGAAAAGAATAACAGAGAACCTATAAATGTCAACAATATGGAAACTTGTGAAGTTAGGAGATACTTTGTGTATCTCATTTACTAACAAAGTTCGAAATTCATGGCTGATCATTGCACCTGAAGATACTGTTCTATCAGCAAATCATGTTTCTAGACGAGTATTAGATTCTGTAAGAGTGATAGTCTCCGGAATTAAATTTTTCATGTAAGCGTTTACTTCATATATATTTTTATCAATTTTGTTCTGTCACATTTAGGAGAACTAAAACCTGATTGTATCATTGCTGGAGAAACTATAGGCATAGAATATATAATGGGAAATGAATAGTGATTAATATAAGATAGTATTGGATCAAGTTCTTCATCAAGCAAGCCCAAACTTGTGGTTCTCATATTTTTATGTGCAACCATATATTTTTTATTCGTTTATTGGAAAAGAGGAAAAAATACTCTCCAATAAAAGAATAAACAATATAAGGTTCCAATTAAAAATATTTACATGAGAATCACAAGTTTCTAATTTAAAATGGCACAATTTATTCATTTAACAAACTCGTTCTTTTTCAAATAAAAAAGTTTCCAATAGTAAGCGAGTTTATTGAAACACTCTCTCCCACACAAAAAATCCTTAATCATCAAATAACAATTGTGTTATTTGCACAATTTTTTTTTTGTGCTTTTTCTTTTGGCATAGCTGCCAATGTCGATCCGACAAATTTCGCAAAATTTTCGCACATGGGGTCTGTGCCCCCAGCTAATTTTTCAAATACCCCGGACATACTTTGTAACGTGCCCTCGATCGACGAAAATTCCGAGGACGTGGCCCTCTTTCTTTTCTTCGTCCCGGGTTGAGGACGCTGAGTTTCGCACCTTTTCGGGGTGGTGCTTGGACCGGTCCCCAGTACACGTTCTTTCCCCGATTGCGGTTCTCCCACAAGCTGTATGTCGTTACTGGATGGCGGCATCTCCGGAGAAAGCAGGTATTCTATCTCCACTGGAGTCGACTGTCCCGAGATGATAGATACAGAGTCCCAAAGAGATGCAGACTCTGCAACTGAATCGTCTGGAACAGGGCTCAGAGGATCCCGCTGACTCGACAGATTCGATACAGTTCTGAAAATAATGTTACGTTGTTTAGAAATTATATGAAAATGAAGTGAGTTCATTTTTTAATATGACAAATAAATGTAGCAATATTTATTTCACTCTATTTACAACTATTGGCTAAAGTACAGTCGACTATTTAAAAATAAATAATATTTGTGACAATCGCTACAGCGTGTATAGTACAACATATACTAGCGGAAATGAAATCCTACGCTCCACAGTGCTGTTCAGTACAAATGCAAGCCAATATTACAAAAAGTTATATAAAAAATAACTTACTTTCTTTGTTTCACGATGGGGGCTAAAAAACTCAAATACTTGAATAGCTCCCAAGTATCCGTATCTGCAACTCCAGAACCAGAGGCGGTGTGTTTATTTTTCTCATTTGAGTACCGCTGCCTTATATATTTCCACCTACTCTGGACATGTTGAACTATAATTAAAACATAGTGGTACTCATTTAATTAATTTATTTTACATACCTTCAGCGTTTAATGAACTGGCAATTGATTTCCACACATTCTCCTGACTTTCTTTATTTCTGTAATATGAACGCCTACTATCATATAAGATAGGATAGCGCTCAATACAACCTATTAATGTGATATCACAAATCATTTTACAAAATTGTTAATGCGAGTGAAAACAAAATGGAGACATAAAATAAACAGGTTAGATGACGCGCCGGAACCGGAATAACAGCGCCAACGCCAAAATCAACGAAGATACACGAAATGTATCGAAGCACGCCGAATGGAACAGAATGGAATATTTATTCTGTGACGAAGTTGCTTCACATTCTGGGCATCCTAGCCGTTGTCGTACACTTTTCTTCTTACTGATGCCTAAAAATATTCGATTTTGGTCAATTTGATTGCAAATTAGTACTTTGATAATAAATTCAGATGTTCGTGGTTTTTGGTTTCCAATGCCGACTTTATAATGTCATAATTATATGAATTTTTCTATCTTTAAATAATTCTCAAAACTTTTGTTACATACATTATCATACACTAAAATTTGAGAACCATCATATGTCGTTGTCGAATGTCTCACATTACCTACATTTGCTCTCGGTTCCGATGAAAATAATATATTGATTTTTATTTCCTTGTGGAATTGATACGAAACGATTTAAAGCTTGTAATAAGCAGTACTCTGAGGTCTGAAGTTAGAAACAGATTGCAATACTATATTATGTCGATATCAAATGTCCTACATTACCTGCATTTTCACACGGTTCCGGTGAAATAGTTATTTTTTTTTTATATATACACTTACGTGCAAAGAAATCGACCCACTTCGCTTTTTTGATTTTTATGGTTTTTTGCTTTGGAATTGGACATTAGATTTTAAAAAAAACTTATGTACTTTGAAACATTATTTATTAACCTTTAACATGAGCCCAAATTTATCCAGATTCCTTTCGTCTTCTAAAGCAGAAAGTTGTGAAATTAACAATTTCACATTTTATAAAGAATGAAACAGGTTTTTCAATAATTTAAACAAGAACATATGATTACAAATTTTTATTTTCAATAATGGGTATGACCTCCCCTTGCCAAAATAACATCCTGCATACGTTTAGGCATAGACCTAATTAAATTTGAAATTGTTTCTTGTAGAATGTTATGCCACTTTTCTTCTACTGCAACAATAAGCTCTGGGATAGATGTTGGGGCAGGAACTCTATCTCGAACTCTTCGTTTTAACTCGTCCCACAAATGCTCAATTGGGTTTAGGTCGGGGCTGCATGCTGGCCATTCCATAACCCGTAAACCTACGTCTCGAATATAATCTTGGACGATTCTCGCAGTCTGCGGTTTCGCATTGTCTTGCATAAATATAAAATTCTCTCTAAGAAATTCGACGTAAGGTACCACATGGTCTGCCAGAATCTCTTCAATGTACCGAGCGCCAGTTAAACTGCCCCCTGACGATCGCGCCCTTCCCTAGCGATGAAAACAGGGTCCGTTCGTGCTTGCATAGAAATTGCACCCCAGATCATGCATGAACCGCCGCCATAGCTGACCCGTTCTTCAATGCAGCACTCAGAAAATCGCTCCATAGGTCGCCGATATACTCTCTTTCTCCGGTCACTGCCATGGAGACAAATCCTGGTCTCATCGGAGAAAAGAACACACTCTCATTGCGCCAGTGTCCAATCCACATGGTCCCGTGCAAAACGAAGGCGATGAGTTGGTGTTAGTTTTGGACCAGTTGCAGGTCTGTGAGGGGTCAGATTTCTTTTCTGTAGTCTTCGTCTTACTGTCCACTGACTAATACTCACATTTTGGACCTCGCGGAGCTGTTGTTGCACTGGAACTGCGTTCAGTTTACGATTTCTTAAAATTGTTGACGCAATAAAGCGGTCATCTCGCTCAGAAGTACATCGCCTTCTCCCTGTTCCTGGTCGCCGATGAAAGGAACCAGTCTCTCGGTAACGTTGCCACACTCTCCTAACTGCTGAGCGGGTCAAATTAAGTCTTCGGGCCACGTTTCACTGACTGTACCCGTTTTCGATTAAAAGAACCGTTTGGGCGACAACTTCCGGTGTAGTATCCATTTTACTTACACAATTAAATCTGGATTCAATTCTGAGAATCGTTTGATGTGCAGATTAATTCAGAACTATTTACAATCTGTTAAAAATTTAAGTAACGCGCGTGACAGCAACCAAGCAAATACGCGTTGTTTTTGTTAACAGTTTCTGCACTTCAGAAACGCTAAGCACACTTGATAAATTTGGGCTTATGTTAAAGGTTAATAAATGGTCTTTCGAACTATTTATTTTTTTTTTAAATGTAATGTCTAGTTTTTAAGTAAAAAACAATCAAAATCAAGATTGTAAGGTGGGTCGATTTCTTTGCACGTAAGTGTATATCGTATCGAAAAAGATGTTATAGGAAAGTGAAATTACCGAGTGTGAAATTCTGCACATAATTATTTTAAGTTAATTTCTTCAAATACTTTACTTTCTTTTTTCGATCTTTTCTACAGTTAGTTTGTGCTAAAATACGAACCTCTGCGCTCTGATGGAGCTGCTCGCAAGGCACAAGGATATACACATAGAGACAGAACTTGTTCACGGAAAAGGCTATTTTTTAAAAAAAAAAAGTAAAGAATGCTACTGCAAAATTTATATTTGAGTATTTTCGACTTTATCTACAAAATCGAGGTTTTAGGAAAATGACAAAAAAGTCTCTCCAGATGCAATTCAACAGTTTTTGCTCGTAAATGTTTAGTACTACTGATATGAAACAAAGCTATAGACAATATATAGGTACATAAATCGAATCTCGATAAATAGTTTTGAGTACCTGAACGAATACCACTTGAAACTTCCAAATCTAAATAATTATTTTTCATATCTTTTACAATTAATCTTGTCCCATAACTCAATCCTTTTTTGGGATGCATATTTCTTAACAACATAACAATCGCACCTATTTATAATGTTAATTTGTGTTGTGGCATACCTGTCGGTACTTGATTACTTAATACTTCTGTTGGGAATTTTATTTTATTTGCTTCGACACACACCAGTCTGTGCTAATATAAACCCTTGATGGCCCAACAATTTTATTTAAAATAATTTCATTTAATATCGTAGTTTCATAGTTTGGTGCTAAAATTGCCCTATTTGTGAATTTATATATGAGGGGTTCATAACTAAAGTGGTGTAAGTCACAAAATCATAGTTTGGAGTTATTAAGCCTTAAAGTTAAATTAGAATTCTTAAATGACTATGAAAAAAACTCAAATTTTATATGTATTTTGTATAATTATAATGTTTAAATATTGCAATCGATTTATAATAGATAATTTCTTTTTATGTATAAACCATCTATTTATGAAAAAAAAATATTTTTTGACTTGCACCACTTTTGCTCTGATTTATTTTAATTCAATAGAAAACAAATACAGCTTAAGTCATTATAATTTGGTTTTATTTTTTCAAACTTAAGAAAATTACAAAAAAATTACAATGGATACATGTAAGAATGTTATTAATAATATAGTTCATCATCATCCGACTGAGATTCAGACTGAACAGTGAGTGAATTATTATTACAACTACGAGTTTTAGTTTCAGTAGGCAGATTTTTAAAATACCGATGGTGTATTGGAGGGATGTAAGGTAGTAGATCCAACATATCGCGCTTCTTTAGTTCTGTTACTGGACGCCTTTGGGAGTATAAAATTTCTTGCTCCTCTGGTAGATTTAAAATCTTTCTTCCTTTGCCTACTGCTTTCTCCATTATATCCAGTGTTTAAAAAAAAAATGACTTACACCACTTTAGTTATGAACCCCTCATATGTCATTTGGTTGTATTTCATCAGTACCAAATATTTCGTCTGCCAATGAACTATTTGAAATACAATTTGATGGTATTCCATTCCCTACTGTCAAAAGAAATTTTGAAAATTCTTCATCTTTATCTACACCCATATTTTGTGCCAAAGAAAACTTTTTAAACAACGGCCATAAATGGTTTCTAAAAACAGATGTTTCTATTGTAACGGTTCTAAGATTTGTGAAATTTACAACAGGTAGACATTGACAAAAATCCGCACTTAAAATTATTACATTATATTGTTCAGTAAATCTTTTAAAACAAGATCGATTGCATTTAGTGCGTGTTTTGGGATCATTGTGACTTCGTCACAAATGATTACTATTGCGTTTTTAATAAATTTACCGGAAATACTATTTGCTTTAATTTTACAAACACTGCCATCAGTGACTGGAACGGGTAATTTAAAAATTGAAGTCTGATACACTTTTAACAATGTATCTGCGATACCTGTCCAAGCTACAGCAATTACATTATGCCCTTCTCCTCTTAACACGTTGACTGCTGAACATAATTTTCACAATTCCCTAGCGCTGAACTTCTTTACAAGAAATCTTTATTATATTTTTACAAAATATATTCAAATAAGCTAAGTAATAATTTCCAAACTCAAGGATCAACAAGGATGTATACGTCAGTCGCACTGAGCGTATTATTTTTGCGATAAGCTAATGACTTGTACACACGTCATGAATATTTTTAAAATTTAGGGTAAAAAATAAAGAAATACGCATGTTAATTAAAGATGTTTATTGAAAAGGCATTAAATTTTACAAACGAAATTATTTGCATTTTTACATATTCTTATGAAATTCGCTAAACAAGGTACAATGCACAAAACAGGATTTTTCGGACAAGCTCTACAAAAATAAGCTGTTTCTTTCCCAAACAAGCAAAGAATACAGCAGATAAAATCAAAATAGAAACGTTAATCCCGTAATACCTTGAAGTTGAATAAGAAACTCGTTTTTCTTGGAAAGCTGTAATGGAGCAAGACCATTGGAATTGTCAACCCAATCTATTGTAGCTACATGTGCTGTTATACTGGTAACTTGAAGTGTTTGTTGTACATGAATATCATATATTTGCAACTTCCTCTCCAGTACAATCTGGGGCATCAAATAACACATTTTCGTCGTCTTCAGAATTTCTTTGTTCTGACAAATCATCATCCGACACCATGTAACTCAAACTTATATATACTTCCACAAAATTGTAACTTACGGACGCTCCGAGAAATAAAGTTTTGTGAATGAATTATGGATGTACTACTGTTATTTGATTTAAATAGAATTTCAGTAAGAGGAAAAATGAAACAAAATAATTTATTTATTATACCTCTTTTTTTAAAAATAATTTATAGCAATCTGGATTACAATGTCATTTGATTTTTTTTTACAAATTTTTCCAGATAAAACATGATTAATGTGTATGGTATAATTAAAAAACAAAAATCTTACAAAAAATTCTATGCACTCCTAATATAAATTATGCTGGGTACAAGTAAATATATCATTTGGTATATGTTTTGTAACTATTCTTATAATAATTTTGTTGAAATCTAATTTATGACAACAATTTTTTGTTTTCCTTCACTAAATTTTTCACTTTGTTTATAAAATTGAAGCAATTTTCTGTCGGATGAAATAATGCGTTTATATGGTATACCCTAGCTGAAATAATGGATTTAGCATTTCTTTCACCACATATATCCGTTATGCAGGTCTTACAATTTTTATTTTTTAATATTTTTTTTAGCAACATAGCCAGCTACATACTTAGTAGCACCTGAAAAATCTGTAGTAGGTTTTCACCAGCGCCTCCTCTTCTACTGTTATATGCTGCTCTGTGTCCTAGGGAACATTGTCCGTAACAAAATGTTGCAGCGTTGTTAATGTTCCACCCATCTCATCCTCTTCGCAATTAGCACCAACGGAGTGCGACGAAAGAAAATTATTTAGCAATAGTGCTTTAAATGATGTCGAAAATGACTTGGCCGTTGGGTTTGTATGCCGAACACCGTGGCTTCTGATTTTCTCAAAATAGTTTTCCAATGGGTCCTGGTTAAAGGCTCTTAAATTTATAAATTTGAAACCAATTTTAAATAATTTTTCAGCCACTGTCTCAAAACATTTGATGTTAATCAAGTTCTTTACTGATGGTACGACCGTTTCCTTTTTAGTTTTTGACATACAAATTTAATTGTTGTCAAAACCTTTTCAGCGTCATTCCAAAAATTTATATGTTTCGATTTTTTTGTCATCGCACACCGAAGATACTTGCCATGCTTCGGAGTAATACAACTGCCATTGACGCTGTCGATTCTCGGGTGTAGAGCAATTAGCCGCCTGTGCACCAGATTTAAAAAAAGAACTAAAAGGTTAATCCCCACACACACGTCTGCTCGATTCGCCTTCTCTTGTTCGAACATCCCGTGCAGATCGGCAACGCTCTGCTTGGATCACCCTCCACTTCGCAGCTGCGCATACTGCTACCATCTGTCTCGCCGCCACGCCACCGCTACTCCACCACCGTTGAATTTTTCTCGTTACACATTATTTATATAAAAATATAGCACTTGTATGTACATATCCTTCCTTAGTATATGGGTTTTATATTTGGGAAATAATTCAACGACTGCTTTGGCAAAATCACTTAACATTCTTATGAATTGATGAGCTATGTCTGTCAATCACGATAGCAACTATTTTATTTACCAATTGCTTCCTTGTTGCTTTTGATAACACACCATGTCTACTATCATACTCGTCGAATATAAATTGGTAACCAGAGTTTAATAATAATTGTTTTAAATTCTAAAATATTTGTCAAAATAAATAGCGGAATAATAAATTTTAAAAGAAAATATAGAACTATAAATCCTGTGAAGCTATATTATGTCCCACTTTTCTAGGCAATAATATTTTTTCTGTATCATTTGCAGTATTGATACGATACTATCAGTTTCCTTAGGCGATTCAGGTGTAAACAGATTATATTCCTCTGAATATGAGGTTTGACTTAGCCATTTTACAATATCGTCGGAATTACCAGTGTTTGCTCTTAGAGTCGAAGAGTAGATTCCGATAATCTAATAATTATAGAATGTTAAAAATTAGATAAGATATAAAAAAATATTGAAAGACAAATATGTAGGGATACCTAAATCAACTGCAACAGGGTCGCCTTCGTTAACTACAAAAATTGTGCAGTTTCTATCTGTTTTTATGTATGCAGTCAAACAATCTTTATCTAATGTTATGCCATCTGTGTCTGTGAAATATATTTCAATTGGGCTGTAATCAAAACCATTATTTAATATACTTGAAGTAACAGAACACAAAAGATTGCAGCTAATATTTACTACAATACATGTAAGTAGTATTAAAACAGGTTTCTGAAGATTTGCTGTACGCTACACACTATCTGTTGTAGTGTATTGCAAGTAAAATTTAAAAATCAACCCGGAAATAATAAAAATAGTCTAGCCACAATACTACTGTTACCATATTTATTCTTGTATATTATACGAGCCCTGCGCCAAAAGAATTCGCCCACATCTATTTATTATAATTTTTCATATAAAAGGAGATTGTTTACACTTATTCAATTATTATTCCTAAACTTACTTTTATGTTATTAGAGTTATAATTAATAAATGTGTAGCTACCTTGTAAAGAGAAGGGATGTAGGCGAATTCTTTTGGCGCAGGGCTGGTAGTATAGTTTTTATACACACCTGCTTTTATAAAATCTTCGTAGGTTGAACTTTCTGGAGCAGCAAACCACTTAATATTATTTAAATATTTAATTTTTAACGGACTATCGGTCATTGTTTAAAATGAACGAAGCACGTTCATACGTCGAACAGAAGCAAGAATATGTATTTGTAACGGGCGGGTGCGTAGTGTGTAGTGAAAATCACCCTCCGTTGACGTACTGAATTAAAGCTCAGACAGCCACAGTAAGAATATAAATGAAAGTTATACGTAGTCGTGCCATAAATACTGTCCCTAGTACAAGGGGGGCTTATTCTACATAAACAAAAGAAATCTGATAAAAAAATGAATGTGATTTTATTGTTACATAACTAATAATCTTAAAAAAATAAAATTACTCAAAATGACCGCCTCGTTCTTTTACACACTTCTTCAAACGTCCCGGCCACTCATCGATTGCAGCACGCACCACTTCCAGGGGTATGGAAGCTGCTGTCTTTACCAAATCAGCCTTTAATGCCTCAATATTGCGATGAGGTTTGGAGCAGGCCTTCTCCTCTAACACATTCCACAAGCGGTAATCCAAAGGATTGAGGTCTGGACTTCCAGAGGGCCAATCTTCAGCGGCAATAAATTCTGGTAAATTCATCTCTAACCAGCGTTGCGACGATTTTGCTTTGTGCGCGGGCGCTGAATCTTGCTGAAAAATCCAGTGCTTTCCAGCGAACAAAGAGTCATTCAATGGCTTCACAACTTGCTCTAATATGTCACTCTGGTAATTTTCTGCTCGCGTTTTTACCCCTTGTTCGCAGAAATGCAACTTCGTAACGCCGTCGTAAGACACCCCCCACCAAACCATCACTGACGCTGGGTGATGACCCCTTTCTACCTTCGGAATTTTCTCTGCAGCTTCCCGAGAGCTATGGGCATATACCCTATCATTTTGGCGGTTGAATTTTTCTTCTACAGTGAAAATTTTTTCATCCGTAAAAAGAATTTGCCGGTGACTTCCATTCGCGTGTCGCTGCAGTAACTTTTTAGCTCTCGTTGCTCTAATGTGACGTAGTGTAGCTGTTAATCGCTGTCCTGTGCTTCTGCGATAAGCTCCAAGTTTAAGATCTTCTTTCAGAATGCGTGACATGGTTCTAGTGGGGATCTTCATTTCTCTACTCATGATTTTCTGCTTCCGGAGTGGATTTCTCCGAATTCTCTCGCGAACAGATTTGATGGCTGCTGGATTCCTAGTTGTGCGTGGCCGACCTCTTCTTGGTCTGTCATCAATTCGTAACGTATCGTTGTAACGTTTAATGGTCCGGTAAACAAACTTCTTCGTAATTTTCAGAAGTTTTAACAAATTGAAAATCTCTACTGGTGTTTTGCTGCACTTGTATAGCGCAATCACTGCTACACGGTTTTCTTTAATACCCCACTCCATGTTTACTGCATGAACTATCGGTTTGAAATTAATGATTTACAATAATATATTGACGGATGAAAAAAACAAATGTTCAAGGCACCCTTAATTTTATTTTTATAAATCTTTTTATCGTGTTTTATACTCAGAGACAGAATTTATGGCACGACTACGTACTTACCTGTGTCACTACGCTGACCTGTGCTGACTCTGGAAGGGGTTGACGGTTTGTTTCACAAATAATTAAATATTTTAGAAAAAATAATTATAATTAAAATTTAGAAAAACAATGTTACACACAAAAATAATATAAAGCAAAGAAATATAAAATATGTATTAAATTGAACAAAATTCCGTTCGACTGTTCGCCTCCACGATCGGGCTGAGAATCACTCTCGTCCGTGGATACGAATAGTTCCTAGGCTAGTTCATTTGACAACGTTGACACTTTTGCTGGTAATATTCCGCTTTTTCCAATATTCTGCAAAACACAGAGCGGAAGATCGCCAGCCGCATGTCAGCGATTTGCAACAGTCACGGAGTTCATTCTATGAAAATACTGAATCACAAAAATTTTGAATTCACACACGTGGCTGTTACATATTTGTAGGTACATATATCAGTATTGAGTTGCACAGTGAATGCATTAACATTGGCCCTTGCTCGCTGCTTCTAAACAAGAATGAACTTGTATCTTCACGGCAAGAATGGAATAAAATATACTTTATTTGGTTGAATACACATCAAATTTACACCGTTGAGTGTTATTTTATATTTAACAAAATATAGTGTAATTTCAACACCGTATTTTGCAAATATATCCTAAAGTAGAGTATAACTAACTCAAAAAATTGTTGATAATTAAAAGTAACCATATTTTTGAGTAATATATCTCATTTACTCCATATGTGGTTAACATTTTTGAAAATTATTTTAATTAACACGGACTAAATTTAACTAAACCGTATTTCTAACACGGTCAAAAAATGTACCTACTTTGTGTTAAAATTAACACCAAATTACTTACTTACTTACTTAATCCTGCACCTTTCTACCCTCACGGGTGTAAGGCGTTCCCCCGGCCTGCGGGGGAGGGGGTTGAGTTCAGATTTGTTGGTCTTCTCCATATTTCTTTCCACTCTGCTCTATCTTGTGTTGCTGTCTTCGTTTCTTCCCAAGTTAGACCTCTTCTTTGCGCTGCCTCCTTTACTTCTTCCAGCCACGTTCTTCTTGGTCGTCCTCGTGGTTTCTTTCTTCCAATTTTTGCTTCAAACACTTTTTTAACTATTCTCTCCTCTCCCATCCTTTCTACATGCCCATACCATCTCATCTGTCCTTCTGCTATCTTATCTTCTATTGCTTTTACTTTTAAGTTTTGTCTGTAGGTTGTGTTTTCAATTCTGTCCAGTCTTGTTTTCCCCTCTATTTTTCTCAAGAATCTCATTTCGGTAGCCGTAATTTTTTCTTTTTGTCTTTGCGTTAATGTCCATGTTTCAGCTCCGTGTATGAGTATAGGTGTCACTACTTTCTTAAATATTTGTACCCTGGTCTCTTTCGGTATTTCTTTCTTTCCTAAGAAGCTGTGTTTGATGCTATTGAATATTTTGCCTCCTGTTGTTCTTCTTTCTTTTATTTCTTCATCAAATCTTCCATCTTCTGAGATCATTGCCCCCAGGTATTTAAATTTTTGGACTTGCTGTAGATTTTCATTTTTTAGTTGTATCGTGTGGTGTTGTTCATTTCTTCCTAGTATCATGGTTTTCGTTTTTTCTTTATTGATCTTCATGTTTAATTTTTGTAGCGCTTTATCATATATTTCTATATTCCTTATTAAGGTTTTTTCGTCTTCTGCTATGATGACCATGTCATCTGCATAGCATAATTCTGCTATTTCCACTCTTCTCAATTTCCAATTTCCTATGTAGTATTTCTTTACTTCTTTCTTTGTCTCTTTTATTCCTTCGTCAAGAATTAGCGTAAACAGAAGCGGGCTCAAAATGCATCCTTGCCTTACTCCGGCTGTAGTTTCAAATGTATTGGAGGTCTCTTGTTTCACTCTTACATAGCTCTTAGTGTTTGAATATAGGCTCTGAATTCCTGTTATTAACGTATTTGATATTCCCCTTTTTCTTAGCGTTTTCCATATGTCTTCTCTATTGATTCTATCAAACGCTTTCTCTAGATCAATGAAGCACACATGTACGTTTCTCCCTTCTTTTATTGCCTTTTCCCCTATTTGTCTTAGTATGAATATCGCATCATTTACTCCTCTATTTGGTCTAAAACCAAATTGAGTTTCCTCTAAAGATTCTTCCAGCTCTATTCTTAGTCTACTCTCCAGGATTCTTGCATATATTTTGGCCACTGTGCTTATTAGGGTAATTCCTCTATAGTTCCGGCACTCTCTGCTATCTCCTTTTTTAAATATTGGTGTTATGATACCTATTTGCCATTCTGCTGGTGTTATTCCTTTTAGCGCTTCATTCATTATGTCTTTAAGTTCCTGTAGTGCTGATTCGGGTAGTGCTTTCAGCATGTCTGCTGTTATTTTGTCATGTCCGGGAGCTTTTCCTCTTTTGGTTTTTCTTATTGCTTCTATTATTTCTTTCAAGCTTATTTCTTCTTCTTGTGTTATTTCTGTTTCCTTTGTTCGTGTGCGATGGCTTTCTTGTTGTTCTTCATCTTTAGTATCATTTCCCTCTAGTAATTCTATGAAATACTGTCTCCATCTATCCATTATTCTGTCTTCTTCTGCTATCGTCTTTCCTTCCTTATCTTTAATGTTCGTAATTGTTGCTGTCTTCTTTTGTCTTATATTTTTAAGTGTTCCAAAAAATAATTTCTGGTTTTCATTGTATGCGTTTTTCATTTTTTCACCAAATTCTCTCCATGCTTTTTCTTTTTCTTCCTTTATTACTCTTTTTACTTTTTTCCTTTGTTCTTTATATTTTTCATAGTCAGTAGGTTCTTTCGTTTGTAGATATTTATTCCACTTGTTCTTTTTTTCTTTCACTGTAACTTTTACCCTTTCCGACCACCATCTAGTTTTGTTTGTGTTTCTGTTCACTATTCTAGTCGTGCCACAGCTTTTTTCTGCTGCCTCTAGTACTGTCTTTTTGAAGTTCTTCCATTTCTTTTCTATGTTTCCTTCTTTTTCTTTTGCTTTTTTCTTAAACTCCTCGTTGACGTTCTTTTGAAATTTTTCTTCTATCTCTTGTCTTCTAAGTTCATGGCATTTTATTTTCTTATTTACTATCTTTCTTTTGGTTTCGTTTTTTGTGATTACTTCTTGCTTTAGTATCATTGTTACAAGGAAATGGTCGCTCCCAATCTCTGGTCCTCTTTTTACTTTTATGTCTTTTACTCTATTCCAGCTGTCTATGTTAATTAGGAAATAATCTATAATCGATTTTTCATTTCTGCTTATAACTTGTCTTGTTATTTTATGTATTTCTTTGTGCTTGAAGTGTGTATTTCCGATTTTGAACTCATTCTCTAGGCAAAACTCTATTATTCTTTTCCCGTTTGTATTCGTCACATTCTCTCCATTCCTACCTAAGCACCACTCTATTCCATCATTCTTATTTCCTACCCTCCCGTTAAGGTCTCCCATTATTATTACTCTCTTTTCACTTCTGTCTACTATTTCTTGTAGTTCTTTAAAGAAGTTATCTTTTTCTTCTTTTCTTGCGTCCTCGTTCGGTCCATAGCCCACAATTAGCGTGTATTCTTCGTTTTCGTCTCCTTCCTTAACATTTATTGATAGTAATCTTTCATTCAATAGGTTTTCTTTCGAAACATATTTCATCTTATCCTCTTTAATTAAAATTGCCACCCCTGCCTTGGCGTTTTCTTTTTCCGATACTCCTACCCAGTACATCCAATATCCATTTTGTGTCTTTGTGATTCCTTTGCCTTTCCTCTTTGTTTCTGTTATACCCACGTAATCCATATTCATTTTTGCCAGTTCTTCTGTTAATTCATATTCTTTACCTGTTAAACTTTTTACATTCCATGTTCCAAATTTTATTATTTTCCCTGGTTTATTTACTCTATTTTTTATTTTGCCCATCCCGTACTTAATTATATGTGTTTTGTTGTTCCTTATCGTATCCTTTTCCTTTGCTTGCGACGTCTTTCCTTTTTGTTGCAATTTTCCTCGTTTTTCCCTTAGTTTTTTGACGCAGTACCTCCTTCTTCTTTGACCTCTATCATCTTCTTTTGTGTTTTGTCCCATTTCCATTCCTTTCCATTTATTGTTATTTTCTGATAGCCTATCTTCAATATATCTCCTGCCTTTTTATTTTTCTCTGCTAACATTTTTATTTCCTTTTGTATTTCGCGCTCATTTCTTGTTAGTTCGTTGTTTATGAAGATTTTGTCCTTTAGGGTTCTTAGGTTCTTTTTATTCGCCATTACTTTTTGTTTATCTTGAAAATTTTCCATTTGTACCTTACATGTCTTCTCTCCTATCTTTATTGCTTCCTTCACTTGTACATTAACTCCAATTTTCTTGTGTATGAAGTCTTCCACGGTGTTTTTTAGGTCTTTTCTGCTGATTGAGTCTGTTCTTAGCCCTACAATCACGAAATTATTTTTGATTTTTTCTTTATCTAATCTCTCGATTCTCTCTTTCATGTCGTTCAATTCTTTTTTTATCTCTATGTTTTCTTCCTTCAGTTGTTCATTTATCTGTTTCATTCGTAGTAGTTCCTCTTTATATTCTTTCTGATCCTGTTTTATCTCTTTTGTATCGTTCTTTATTTGTAATATAATTTCCATTAAATCTCTTAATTCTATTTTATCACTTCCTTCTTTGTTACTTTTGTCCGGTGTTCTCATAGTCTTTTTACTTCGTTTTGTTATATCTTGTCCATCTATACTTTCTCTCTTTCTTTTACTGTCATCCGACGTGTAATCATCTCTATCCGACATATTTGCACAACTTTCCTGAGTACGGGCCTGACTAAAATTTTATCTTGGTATGCAGGTTCTAGCTTACCGCCGCTAAACTACGCTTGCTTACAGTTTATATGTACGTCCTTGGCTACTGTCTCACCGCTGTATACACTTTTTTACTCTAATTTAGAGCTTCTAGGTACTTCTCACTTCACTTTCTTTATTCACAACACTACCTTGTTTCACTAGAGTTTAATTATTTCATATGGTCCGCGAATTAAAGCGTGATATCTATCGTTTAACGAATTTGACTATCGCCGCACGTTCGTCACAACCGTATTCTCTGCCTTTCACAACTCAACTCACCCTCGCTGCTTCTAAACAAGAATGAACTTGTATCTTCACGGCAAGAATGGAATAAAATATACTTTATTTGGTTGAATACACATCAAATTTACACCGTTGAGTGTTATTTTATATTTAACAAAATATAGTGTAATTTCAACACCGTATTTTGCAAATATATCCTAAAGTAGAGTATAACTAACTCAAAAAATTGTTGATAATTAAAAGTAACCATATTTTTGAGTAATATATCTCATTTACTCCATATGTGGTTAACATTTTTGAAAATTATTTTAATTAACACGGACTAAATTTAACTAAACCGTATTTCTAACACGGTCAAAAAATGTACCTACTTTGTGTTAAAATTAACACCAAATTACTTAACCAATCTATTTGTTTATTTTATACAATATTTCTTAGAGTGTACTGGTTCGCTGAGACATCTAAAATTATATCAGTAATTGTACAATGTATCATATTTGAGACAAACGAATTTTTATATCTTACCTTTGGTATATTACCACAAATAAATAAATGAGTGAGGTTTCAGACGTTAAACATGGCAATGCAAATGAATAATTTTTTTTAAATATTGTTTTAAATTAATTCAGACCAAAAACAGCATTTGAAGTTACTGGCAAACCAGCTGATTCGGCCATACACATTCGCCTACTTTAGTTTAGATTTAGAACAATATTTTTATACATAGGTCGACACTAACTTTATGTGTGTGTAGGATTAATGGCTTCAAGAACTTTTTGACTGGAAAGGTGATGAAGGGAAGAAAATTACTGGATTTCAGTCAAATATTACATATATTTTCTGCCTCTACCGGTTTCCACACCTCATGTGTCTTCTTCAGGAGCTACAATAATATTACAGTTTTTGAAAAAAAAAAATAATATATAAATATAAACATGTATAACTTACGTGAAAATTTTGAATTTGTAAAAAAATGGATAAATACATAAAACAATAATAAATAACATATAATACATATAATGGTCGCCAAAATTTAAAAATATAAATAAATAAATACATTTAAAAAAACATGTAGTCGTCAATAAATTAAGATATACTTTTATAAAACCTTGAAATAACAATGGCACCCTTTTACTGAATTAAATGTAATATTTGACTGAAATCCAGTAATTTTCTTCCTTTCATGTAGGATTAAAATCTGATCAAGTTTGAGTTGCTTTGTGGTTGATTTGTCAGTTGATTCATTCAGAGCCGTTAGATTTTCCTCTAAGGTCTTCAAGTGTTTCATAATGGCCTTGTAAGCCATTGATGTTGGCTTATTCGGAATTAGCTTTAATAAAGGCTGGTAGCTTGTGGGTTCTGCCGGGCTGCTCTCCAGATTTAGCCTGTGGAACACTAGCGATGCTTAGCCGTAGGAGGGAGGCTTATGCGTCACAGGTTCCCCAGCAGCTTGGTTCACCTCGCAGCCTTCCAGTCGTTTCCGAAGTCACTAGGAGGCAGTGGTTCTTCCAGTGTCATCAGGGCGCCTATTCTAATTCACTTATCGAGTCGCTAAGTCCACGTGTGTCGCTATCCCCACTACTTCAACGCAGTGATGACATACGTATTTGCGTCATAGCTTGACGTCATAGCCGTACTTCAGAAGGGGAATGACGTCACCGATCCTAGCGAGGTCGCTAAAGTTTTCGACACCTAAGTAGGTCTCGCTAAGTTCTTTTCCACTCGCTAACTTTGAAGTTTGGTTATGTTAGTGTTTTGTTTGTAAACAAATGGCTTTTCGTGCGGTTTAATATTTTGTTGTGCGTGATGCTAAAGTAGAGGAGAGAAGGAAAGAGGCTAGAATTGCCCGAAGATTAATTAGAGATGCACATAATCCGTTTAATTTGCCCGAAGCGGAATTTTTTGTTGCACCACCTTCTATATTCTTTAACAAAATTGTTAATTGGTTCCACAATGCCTTCCAATTATGCCTGCCGTCTGCCCCCAATAATTTTCCCCTCGCAAAATCTTCGTGGTCCTCCATAAAATGGAGTAAAGTTTCTTTTTGTTCACTTGAAACTCTCTCCTCTCTTTCACGTTTTTGAAACATTACAAATTAAAAACGAAAACAATAAAAAAAATGCTAAACTAATAAACTAACACCAATTTTATATGAATATATAACTAAAATAAATAAGAATTTAAAAACCGATATAAAAAATGAAAATAAATGAAATACTAAACTAAAATAATAAACTAACACACTAAAATAATAAACTAATACTAAATTTAAATAAATACGTAACTAAATTAAAAAAAGAAAAGAAACTAAAATATAAATTTAAAAAATCAAACTAAAAACCAAATAATTTAACTTTAATAATAATATAACAAACTAATTAACAATAAAATAAAAATTAAAACTATAGAAAAGAGATATAAAATTTTAAACACGACACAAAAGAGCAGATAACCGTATAAGATCACAATCAAAACTGAAATGAATACTGTGAAATTCAAACTGAGCGCTTAAAAATACAACACTGCCATCTAGTAAAATAACAGTTACTAAATGGTGACGTAGGTTCAACGTCATCATATGACGTCACTAACAATGACGCAATAGCGACACCTTACTGTCGCTACATTTAGAATAGACCTCCAGGTGCAATTCAATACGATATCGCTAACTTCATCGGCTACGATATCGCCACTGGGCAAATTATAGCTCAAGTATATCAGATTCTCTGATTCTGTACCTTGACTACTTTTGTTAACACTCCGTTAGGCGCGCACCATGATGGAACGCGGTTAGTCGCTGGGAGTCCAATAGTCTCCCGACTGTTTATCGCATAATATATCCATGTTTTTAATGACACACTATGTAATACAGGCATAGAAATATTCTGCCAACCTAATTGCATCAATCTATTACTTATAATTAATTTAATAATAGTTTTGTTAGTAGTATATTTAGAGAAAAATAAATACAAATCATTTACACAGTCATTTCTACCAACATTAATGTTTTCAAAACAGTTCTGACAAAATAAAGATAAAATACGATTGTCAAAAAATAATCGCCAACAATCCGTTTCATTTTCGGCATTCTTATCCGCGTGACCAATTACATCAGGAAGTCTTGATAATATATTATGGGGACGGGTTTGTGCAGTACGCCATGGCGATTTTCTCAATTGAGTATCATCCCGAGCTGTAATATGAAAAATAATGGATGTAACCCAGAATGATTTTAATTTTCGACAACACGAGTATGTAAAAAATACGTTATTTGAGGTTTTTACTTACTGCTATAAAAATTTTCATTTGTTTCTTCTGCTTCTTCTGGATGTTCTCGTCAATTTCGTGTTCTGTATTCGAACCATTTTCTCTCATTTCTAAATTATCTTCAGTTTCAGATTCATATGACTCTTCAAAATCATCTTCTGGGAGGTAATTATCCACAAAATTATTTTCTTTATCTATAAGACGGTTGAGTTCTTCCATATCTTCAGATTTGGTTGTTATATATTTTTTTACTCATTTTGGTACAATTACATATCAAATCAAGCACACACAGTGAATATTCAAACAATAAACACACAGTTATGTATCGCAGACTCGGTTACGAATATACTAACGGGGGTAGGCGCTAGGAGTCTGATAGACTCTCAGCATGTGCTTGCCACATTTACTTACAAATTATTTGCAAACAAATGATCTTACATCAATGGTACTTTGGGAAAACCAAGAAAAGGAATGCGCCTGAGATGTCATAAAACCAGATCCCTTTATTGCTATTAGTTTTTAAAATAAAAACAAAATTCAATAGCGGGAGTCTACTGGACTCCCGCGCGACTAACGAAGTGTTAAACTGTTTAAATTAACAATGCTGTTTAATAGTTGTATTTTAAACATTAAATCTGATACCTTGCCAGTGTCACTAGTGTTGTGGTTATTTGTACTTGTGGTTAGACAAAATGTAGTACCCCAAGTATAGTAAACTCAGCTAATGAAACTGAATTATAATAAATCACAAGTAGATCGTTCAGATCTCTGACTGTTTCTATTAAATATTGAGTAGATACTAGAGTTGAAAGAAGTCTATCTGGGATAATTTTAAGCACAAGCATTCTGTTTTACATTAAAACTAAATTTTTTTTTTTATAAATTTTTCACCCAATACTGCTAAATGAACTTTGCAAAATACCTCAAACGATCATTTATCACAAGTCATGCAACTTTAGTGTTGGCTATATAAATCTTGTACATTCTTTTCCATTTTTTAATATTCATAAAATATCATCTGGTATGTTGTATTCTGAATTTAAAAAGTATTTTAAAAACTCGAACAATTACCGCTTTCTCGAGGTGGGGAAAATGAACATTTTAAAGTTTATAAAATCATATTCAATGTTTGGAACGTTTCGGAAGTTGGAAAACTTCCATCATCAGCCACAGATCAATTTAAAATTACATCACATCAGCGCATTCCAAGATAAGCGACAACAGGCATGGCCATTAACAGAGCGTCGAAAATGTAAAAATCGTTAAAAAGAAACAAATTGGCAGGGCTGATTCCAGCCTAAAAACGCACAAATGCAAAATAACAAGCAAATAGAATTACCAAACATCCATTTCAACTAGAATTTTGTATGTGTTTTCAATCCTGATACTAGTTTTTCATAACGACTTAAATTCTTCTACTCTTCCGTCGTCAGAAGACTACACTATTAACTTTTAAAAATGAGTGGGAGAAATAGCGATGCTATCTGGAAGTTTTTTGTATAGGTGCCTTCATTTTGCAGTTAGTTCCCTTGTCTATTCCAAATCTGTAAACTTCTTAATCATTATTAACGTGGATATTGAAATCAAAATATTTTTTATTATAACTTCTTTAGAAACTGACATCTATCGAAGACAAAAAAATCACATTTTGAAACATAGATGTGAGATGATATATTTATTAGAGTAAAGAAAGAAAAATCCAAGGTTTTTTCGTTGTAGAATGTATTTGAAAAATTATTTATTTAGTAGCAATCGATTTCGGACTAACAGTCCATCATCAGGCCGACGCGTCAAAATAAGTTAAAATATATAAATTGAAGTGGAAGAAATGTACATTGTTGTCCTGAGACGTATGAAAAATTAATTAAAAAACGTTGATTACATCGATGAAAGAATTTTGAAAATTATGACGGTTGAATACGTCCAGTAGTAGTAGCACGTACTTTAGAATTCTATCATAGAAAGCAGGCGAATACGATTTTATTTTTATGAATCTTGGTAGCACGCACTTTAGAATTCTAGATTCACTTTTTGATTCGGAAATTATTGAATTTTATACTATTAAAATAAGAAATATTATGACAGTTGTATATAATAAATGTATAAATTATATATAAAATGCCTTTGAATAGAATTGTGACAAAATAATGACGTTACTTTGACACTTTCGCCTCAAGTCGTACGCTTGCAGGCGAATATTTTGATATACACATGCTACCAAATTTTTGCTTCGTGGCGAAATGCGAAAACAAATGCCTGATTTGATAGAATTCTAAAGTGCGTGCTACCACTACAGGAAATAAACTGCAATCTATTATATATTTATTGTCATTTTCTTTTCCCTTTTATGGGTTTCCTGGCTGAGTGCGTCAAGTGAATTGGTTGTTGGGTAGTACGCAATCGGGATGTTCTTCCTGACAGTGCTACTATAGCACATATACATATACATATTACCGGTATTCGCTTTCGTATAAAATTTTGTTTTTAAAAAAATCGTCTATTTATTACATGAAGTTATGTAGAGATTGACATGCAGAGACTATAGTTAAGCAATAACTAGGCTTCCATGTCAATTTATAAAATTGTATTGTTTAATACTTTCATTAAATATTAATATATTCACATAAATGTTGCTAATGTGACTAACAAGGTAACTCATTATATTTGTGGAAAATGATAAGTGACTAATATAATAAAAGATAAAGCGTAGTTTACTATTATATATTGTGACAAGAGAAAAATGGCTACCTACTGTATCACACACAAGTTGAGCACCGGTAAGTCACGGGTTTGGGGCAGAAGCTGAGTCGAGTTTCGAATAATAATAATAATAATTTTGTGGTAGATTGTAGCCCAAATATATACCTTCTTCTTCATTACTGCAATCTCTTGCAGATTCTATTCCTTCCATTTGGGAGGCTGGACGGTCCCCTAACAATTCATCCATTTCATTGTAAAACTCGAACTCTGACCTTCCACTGACACTATTGGCCCTCTGGTCCTTGTAGTAATCTCCTAGAATATTGAAATTGTATGTACAGTTGTGAGAAAGAAAAGTAATATATATTAACTCACGCTTCAAATACTTAAATTTCATTTGCATTGCATTAGCGTCTCATGGATATCCCGCTTCAAGCATGGGTTTTTCCAATGTTTTAAATATTTCATTTATACGTAAACGTTTTCCGTTCATCAGCCCTTTCTTAATATAATAATTATTCTCATTATCATTATCAGCACAAAAAAAATATATTAGTTTTAAAGATTCTTCTTCATTATGTTTTTTTTCAATACTTTTTTGAATTTTGTCCACTTTATTATATATTTTTTTTATTAAATACATTTGCGCTGATAACATAGACAAAGTTGTTTCCATCTAATAAATTTTTAAAGTAAATTAATTACAAAATTATATACAGGGTGTCCCAGAAGTCGACGATCAAACTAAATGGGGTGATAGGGGAGATCATTTCCAATCAAAATAACTATATATATTGTAATGCAATTGTTGATGGTTCAAAAGTTATTGCAACTTTTGTAGTTTCTCCTAAAAACGGCAAGGCGTCCAATAGAATTATTATTATTTTTACTACGAGACGTTTGTTTCTCTTTTTCTTTTTTATTGTATGCACCTGAAGGGTTCTACTTTCTAATAAAATCATTCTCATGAACATGAGTACCTTCTATTAATAATAAAAATATTGTTTTGTGACAAAAATTTCTACCGAAAAAAAAGCTACTTGATTTTAAAGTGACGCTGACAGAAAAAAATGTACTAAAAAAAATTGATCAACTATCTGAAGAAGTTGTGTATTTAATGTAGATTTTAACGCGGTATAACACATGGGGATATTCAGAGCAGATTTTCTTAAATAATTTTTTTTCTGCAAGAAAGTCATTTTACTTGAAAAATACATTTGAAAAAAATTCTTGAATCATAGTTGCTGTGTCAGAAATAAAACAAAATAATAGTTGTAATAGTTTTTATACAACATTAAAACAAAATAGGGTTTATGAAGCTTTTCATGATGTTTTCAAATTTTACAAAAAGTGTTCAAAATTTCTACCATGTTTTCTAATGCACATTACGCATCGCCGAATAAAATTTCTTTTTATTGTTCGGAACGCCCGTTGATTATTTTTAATAATGTTGGTAGCCTCTCTTATTTTTCGTCGCAACTCTTGTTCATTCTGACTTTCTGTCATGTAGACTATTTCTTTAAAATAACCCCATAGAAAAAAATCTAAGGGGTTAAGATCAGGTGATCGCGGTGGCCAAGTGATAAACCCTCCTCTACCAATCCACCGATTCCGAAATTCTGTGTCAAGGTATCGTCTCACATCTACAGAATAGTGAGGAGGAGCTCCATCTTGTTGCAGCCACATATCTCGGCGTGTCTCCAATGTCACGTCTTCAAGTAGATAAGGTAACTCATTTTGCAAAAAATGCAGATAATTTTCGCTGTTAAGCCTTCCTGGGAGCTCAAATGGACCAATCAATTTTCCTTCAATTATTCCCGCCCATATGTTGACCCCAAACTTGTGTTGAAAGTTGTCATTTCTAACAACTCTAGGGTTCACATAGTCCCAAAAATGTAAATTGTGAATATTAAATATCCCGGTTCTACAAAAGTTTGATTCGTCGCTCCACAAAATCTTGTTAAAAAATTCGGAGTCTTCTCTATGACGACGCAGCATTTCCCGACAAAATTGCACTCTTTTGTCATAGTCCGCAGGTAAAAGTGCTTGCACGCGCTGCACATGGTATGGATACAACTGGCCCTTTTGCAAAACACGATGAACCGTAGATTTTGGAATTTCCAAATGTCTAGATATACGACGAACACTTGTTGACGGGTTCTCTGTCACCATTTCAATTATATCGTCTTCATTGCACTGAAGCGCATGTCTTCCTTCTCTTCGCGGATTGCCAGGGATTTCGCCTTCTAAGTAAGACCGATGAACATTTTGAAATACCCTATAATCAGGATAGCGTTCTCGATTAGGGTATCGTATCCGATACTCTCTTGCAGCTGCTCGAGCGTTCCCGTCACAAAACCCGTACACGTAATGCATTTCTGCATATTCTCGAGGGGTATAAGACATATTTTTGAGACCAAGAAGAACAAAGTTCAAATTAAAGGAGTATCAAAAACCAAAAAATACGCAAAATCACAAAAATTAAAACAAAGTTTAAGAAACGAAGAACTGATAAATCAAAAACACACAAACAGTTAAGTTATTATCGATATGTCACTTCATATACCTTCTTTTGTTTTATTTCTGACACAGCAACTATGATTCAAGAATTTTTTTCAAATGTATTTTTCAAGTAAAATGACTTTCTTGCAGAAAAAAAATTATTTAAGAAAATCTGCTCTGAATATCCCCATGTGTTATACCGCGTTAAAATCTACATTAAATACACAACTTCTTCAGATAGTTGATCAATTTTTTTTTAGTACATTTTTTTCTGTCAGCGTCACTTTAAAATCAAGTAGCTTTTTTTTCGGTAGAAATTTTTTTCACAAAACAATATTTTTATTATTAATAGAAGGTACTCATGTTCATGAGAATGATTTTATTAGAAAGTAGAACCCTTCAGGTGCATACAATAAAAAAGAAAAAGAGAAACAAACGTCTCGTAGTAAAAATAATAATAATTCTATTGGACGCCTTGCCGTTTTTAGGAGAAACTACAAAAGTTGCAATAACTTTTGAACCATCAACAATTGCATTACAATATATATAGTTATTTTGATTGGAAATGATCTCCCCTATCACCCCATTTAGTTTGATCGTCGACTTCTGGGACACCCTGTATATACTTACTGTATATATTACTGCTTCTGCTACTACTGTTATTTGTTACTCTCTAAAATGTGCTATGCTTATACACTATAAAGGTATGGGAGTGGGAGATTATTTTGTGGTTTGTTGATAATAAAAAAATGATTCTTTTTAAGAAAATCTTTATTGAAAATTATAATAATACATTAAAAATTATAAAAAACACTTATTTTTTGTAACAAGTTTCTTAATTGTTTAAATATATTTATATTTGAACATTCTATACCAAACAAAGATAAATCAAAAGTTGCAGCCATATCTAATTTATTTGTAAACTCATTAAATGCGTAATAATTACCATTTAAAAAAAAATTAATCCATCAGTATAACGAAATGCTCCGTTAATATTACCAGGTATTCCGGGAAATTTGTTATAAGTATATACAGTTGTTTTAACAGTTAAATTATTACATTCATCAAGTTCTGAACAAAATATATTATCATACAAGTATAAGTATGCCCTCGATATGAGTTAACTATACCTGTAATATGTACTATATTTGGTAATTCAATATAACTTTCAAGGTTAAATGATGGAAATTTTACATTATATATTTTATTAGCAACAACAATAATAATATTATCATTTGGTCTTTGCTAAATAGCTGAAATTCTATAATTTGGTCTTTACTAACACTTGCTTGATGTTTAATATTAGTGGCCAAACGGGTAGTTAAATTGTTTCTACCAGCGAAATTCTTAACAAAGTCGTAACCCGGTTTATTGTCTTTCCATTCCGGAACATTTCGACCTTGATTTGTGACGAATCCCTTTACAATCGCAGCAATGTAAGTATCAGTCATTGGATATCCCCAGTCACTTACCATGCCAAGAGTCTTAGCAATTAAAGTCTTCCTCTGCTGTCAACACTGTTGGACGACCCACTCTGCCGGGATGTGTGTTATTTATCTTGTCAACTAAAGTTATTCGCGGTATTTTGTAGATTATGCTAGCGAGTTTTTTCGACATACCATTTTTATAGCCGCAATCGCATTTTTAAGAGTTTCTTTACTGTAGTTTCGGTAGATTCTACCCCCGAGTTTCTTCTTATATGTTCTAACCATATTAAATGTGTTTTTATGCACAACATGTGGAAAAACTACCAGTTTATACACGTTTCCTACTGCGCATGAGGGCAGAGCGCGTGCGCATAGACAATGTCGAAGTTACCCCGAAAGCTGTCGAAGTAGCCCCAGTTTACATATTTAGTTTAATATCTGTTGGGAAAAGATTACATCAACAAACCTACTTTCATTGCCAAAAACGTATCATCATTAACATTATTCACAAATTTAATAATTTCTTCAGAATCTAATATTTTTTATTTCTTTGGCTGGTAATTTTCAGATATTCTTTTTAAAAAGGCAATTACTTTAAAATATTTCGAAACATCAATATCTTTATAAATCGAAAGAGTTGTTCTCAGCATGGAATAATTGGCCCAAATTGTAGATGCCTTTTTCGTTTCTCTCATAATTTTAAAGTATGCTAATACTAGTAGTATAGATAGGTTGATACGGGGACACACTTCCGGTCTTTTCACTCTCGATGGCATGTGTCATCGAGTTCTTGTAGCGCCTTAGATTTTTCAGCAGCCTCTGGTTGAACATTGAAGAGTTCTTGTACATGCGCCTCTGTTAGCTTCATTGTGTTCTTGTAGCGGTGGCCTACTCCGAACCGAATGGGGGATGGGGATGAGGAACGCTAGTGTTTGTAGCAAAAATGTAAACTAATAGAAACGTGGGTTTGGGATGTGGGTTTGGAATGAAGGTGTTGTGTGTAATTAAAGTGTGGAATAAGAGTAAGGACGTAATTAGAGGTATAAAATAAAAGGTATGTATTGGTTTTATAATACATATATTTTTTCTTTTTGGCAGCGAAATATTTTTTTGATAATCTAATGCTATTGCGGCATATTCGCATGATATTTTGCTTTCTTTTACGAGCAGCCTTCTTCCTGTCATAAAAAGATTGCGCTTTGCGCTTATGAAGTTCATTTTGTGTAGTAAGTTCTTCTATTTGTACAACATCTTTTTCTGGATGCAATGATTTCAGTTTAGCACTAAATTCATCACAAGCGGAACACGTGTCAGATCTTGGATAGCCAAAACTTAAATTAAATTTAGTATTAAAAATATGCCTGTAGGTTACATAGGACACTTGAATATTTGGATATTTTTCTTGGAATAAATTAACATCTTTTTAATATTGAGCTCTTCTGATAAATACATTTTCTTAGAATCGTGCAAACTGTAATGAGATAATCGGGCCTTAAAGGAATTTATATGATCATAAACAGCTCTAAAAACTTCATCCTTTAACTTTCTGTGTTTGGAACTGTGTATTCCTCGCTTATCTGTACCAGGTGTTCCAGTGGATTTTAAGTTTTTCTGTAAGTGTTCAACTTTGCCTTTAGAAATTCCGTGAATTGATTGAATTGCTTTAAAACAAACACTAATTTCTTTTGTGCCATCATTACTTTTCACTCTTACTTTGTACGCATAAACGGAATCGTGGAACTTTGCGTCGTTTTCATTATTGCGAGGTCGTCTTCGTTTAACTGGTACTAATGTCATTAATCCAGCTAAATATGCATTTTGTTCATTATTAGACCCCAAACTATTGAAATACTTCAATATTTCTTTTCTCTCTTCACTAGCGACATTTTCAAAACATTTCAATCTTTTGCACTTACATGATGGGCCCTCTTCATGGGACTGCAAACGCATTTTTTTCATCACGTCAACCATTCTTCCTGTCCTTTTCCTTTTTTTGCAACATTATCACTTACAATACACGTGTCACTATCGGACGACATAATATCACAATAATTTAGTTTTTCTATGACCGTTCAGTTCAACAAAAACACACGAAATGACACAACACACCTCATTTGTATTGGACTCTCCTTGTTCTATTCCAAAATCTCTTGGATATTCCCTGTTTTTAACCTATACGAACATATTTTCAGTCTCATTTTCAAGCTGACTATTCTAGTTTTTACCCACCATTCTTATTATAAATAACAAGTTCAATTTTGTCTACAAGATGGCATGCAAAGCTCGAAAAATGAAAAAATGTGACATTCCTAGTTCTTTCTCTTCACCCTTCATATATATATAACATTTTTTACTTATTATGAATATGGGGGTAATAAAATAAAATGTTCTAAAGTTTCATTTTTAATGTTTAAAATTGAAATTTCTTTTAATATAAATTCATCTCCTTTTGTATTAAAACCTTGAATGCCAATTATATATTTGCTAGTCATATTTATAACTTAATTTAACACTCAGGACAATTAAATACAATTGGTGCAGGTCCATCAATGTGCGTTTGATGTATAGGTAAATTCCAATGCTCTACACACGGTAATTTTTGTAGAATGTTTAAATTTTTCTTCACTTGAAACGGTAAATATCGCCAGATGTTTAATAAATCTGCACCTATAAAACACGTATGAAAAATAATAATTAATGAAAAGGAATGTTAATATTATTATTATCATATTTTTTCTACCTTCAAAAAAATTTGACACATCATACAATTTTTTCTCAGTAATTAAATTGCAAATGTAAGCAAGAGAAACTAATTCACCAACTAATTTCATTTTTCCCGACACACTATATTATTATATTTTATTCTAAAATTATCGTATATATGTGCATTAATTAACGTCATTAAACTCAAATCGTTTGCAATATAAGATATAATATCACTCATATTGTCTAAAACAAAGTAATATATATATATATATATATATATATATATATATATATATATATATATACACACACAGGGTGTATCAAGATAATGGAACAGTGCATTTTATTCGTGTATGTGAAAAGATACAGAAAAAAGTGACTAAGATATTTTGTAAGGCATAGAGGGGGACACATTTTAGCATAAACTTCATTATCTTAAATCCAGTGATACTCAAACTATAGGGCAATATTATATTTTTTTAAATGGCATTATATATATTTTATTACCTCATTAAATAGAAAATTTTGTTCTGAATTCAACGATATAATAATATCATACCCTTACATTGCGAAAAATTTGATAAAAATTAATTTAAAGTTAGTATTTTATTTCTACTGTATCTAAGTAATCTGAGCAAACATTCAATCAATAAAACAAAATAAAATTTATTTTAGTTTTATTACATGCAAGTAAGCTACGATTTTGGCAATAAATTCATCTTTTAAGATAAATTTTTTGTTTTATTGTTTGAATGTATGCTCAGATTACTTAGATACAGTAGAAATAAAATACTAACTTTGAACTAATTTTTATCAAATTTTTCGCAATGTAAGGATATGATATTATTATATCGTTGAATTCAAAACAAAATTCTGTATTTAATGAGTTAATAAAATGTATATAATGCCATTTAAAAAAATATGATATTGCCCTATAGTTTGAGTACCACTGGACTGGATTTAAGATAATAAAGTTTACGCTAAAATGTGTCCCCCTCTATCTATTACAAAATATTCTAATCACTTTTTTCTGTATCTTTTCATATACACGAATAAACGGCACTGTTCCATTATCTTGATACACCCTGTATATATATATATATATATATATATATATATATATATATATATATATATATATATATTATTTTAAGCTTTATCTTCTCAAAATACAAAATGCTTTAAAATACCCTGTATATATATATATATATATTATTTTAAGCTTTATCTTCTCAAAATACAAAATGCTTTAAAATAAGTAAAATAAAAATAAAATAACACTTACCGAGTTGTTGTTGCTAATTGCTGTTGTTGATTGTTGTTGTTGTTTCAGCAGGTAGAATTTTAATACAATAAAGTGCAGTAGACGTTGTTATACACAATTTTTTAACATATGCTACCAGTTTTATATGTACCATATTACCACCTCCACCAAAATATTGCGTTCATTTTATCACACGCACACGTGTAACAATCGCAGCTAGAACTTATTGAAAATATTATTTGAATTTGCGGTAAAGTTAGCTAGATAAAAATTGTTTTGTTACAATTAAGGTTTTTTTTTTTTTAATTAACCACAAAACTAAATAATCATTATTCATATTAAACACATATTAGCCACAAAAACAAACACGTAAATATTTTTAATAAAAAACTTGTAGTCCTTGAAAAAAGATATGAATTAGTATAAATACGACACATTTATTGTGAAAAATTATATATACAACTATACCTGTACCACTCTACATACGTGCTGCACAACGGTAAGTTCCGGTGATATGTGTTTTCCGCTGAAGTAATTTTTCGGATAAAGAAACGCTATTATAGTAGTTATCCATTACAATATGATGGCCTTTATCTAAAAATGGTTCCATCAATCGAAACACTAAGGACTGAAGTTTGCTTGTTTGAGGGTCTTCAACTTGTTTATCTTTATATATTTCAATATTGTGATTGTAGCCGTTTGGAGAACAGAGTTCGAAAAATTTTATTCCGTACTTCGCTTTTTTACCTTTGATGTACTGACGAAAACTGAGCCTGCCTCGGTGCAAGAGCAGAGATTCGTCTAGTGAAAGAGCTTCTTCTCGCGAATAAGCATTTTGGAAATTCCTTATCAACATTTGTAACAGTTGACTAACTTTGCTCAATCTATCAAGATCATCTCTATTTACGGTACAATTGAAACTTCGCAGAGTTTGCTCAAAACGTGGCCCAGACATATTGTGCATAAATGCTGGGTGATAATATAGAGGGTCATATGAAAACATTTTCCTCAAAGAGAGAAATCTTATTTGGGCTTGAAGAAGACAAAGTCCCATGAATTTTTTTAATTCGTCGGCATCAGTTTCTTTGAAAGAAGAGCTTCTGCAATGTTTACTTTGTGGTCTGTTGCTGAGTTCCATCTTCTTTCCATAAATATTAGTTTGTGTAATCAGCATATCCATAATCTCATCGGTCCATAGAGACTTAAATACTTCATGTGGAGACGGCAATTCATCAAACTGTAGTTTAACTCCAGAGGAAGAGTTATCAAAGTTGAAATCTGGAATGTTGGTGACAAAATCCACCCATTCGTCATCACTATCATTTTTATCAGAGTCAGAAAGTTCGGGAGAGCCGACTGGAGAAAAATTCTGCTGCGGTGAAACTTTGGAGATAGCTTCTTCTGAACTACTTGATTCATTCACACTTGGCGAATATTCAGGGTCACCATCAGAGGCTGCGAAGGGATCTTCCTCTGAAGAACTAGACCAACCATCGTCAGATTCTGGTGCGAGTTGTACTTTAATGTTCTTCAAATGTGTATATTTGAAAAAAATTTTGAGAAAATTATTTATAAGCATTTATTTGAATCATTTAAGGGAATTATCAATATTCAACAACACGGTTTTTATAGTGGGCGATCTGTCGAATCTAATCTAGTCGAATACACCGATTATATTCTTCAGTCTATGGACTGCAATACCCAGGTTGATGCTGTGTACACTGACCTTAGTAAAGCATTTGACAGAATAAACCATTCCATATTGATAAATAAATTAGAAATGTATGGAGTTCACGGCAACCTACTTAAATGGTTTGAATCATATTTGAATTGCAGGCAGCAATGTGTAACTGTCAAAGGGTTCAAATCTGATAATTTCCCCGTGACTTCTGGTGTGCCTCAAGGATCTCATCTTGGACCACTCCTTTTCATTATTTTCATTAATGATAGCAACATTTTTGAAAACTCGAAATTTATTATGTATGCTGATGATCTCAAGGTTTACAGTAAGATAACGTGCATGTTAGACTGCATTGCTCTTCAAGCAGATCTCGATAAACTAAATATTTATTTAACAGCAAATGATCTATCTGTCAATCATAGCTAGTGTTCTTGTATTTCTTTTTCTCGAAATCGGACCAATTTTGAATTTTAATACAATATCAGTGGAAATATAATCAATCGTGTATCTCATGTAAGAGATCTTGGAATAATATTAGACAGTAAACTCATATATGACATTCACATTGACACTGTTGTAAAGAAAGCATATAAAATGCTTGGATTTATATTTAGAGTTGGAGCACTTTTCAAGAACTATAACACTCTCGTTCAACTATATTATTCACTTGTGCGTTCACAATTAGAATTTGGGAGAATTGAAGGTATCCAACGGAAATTTATTTCAGCCTTAAATTAGAAATTACCTTATAATTCTGTCAGTTTCGTCACTACAAAAACGTAGAGAAGTGATGGATTTGACATTTTTATACAAAATCATAAATAATTATATAGATAGTCCCGTCCGTTTAAGTAAAATATCTCTGCGTATGCCTTCCTATTCTACTCGTTCTCTTGAAACTTTCTCTTCTAAAAAAATATAAAACCAATGCTGCTATGTTTTCTACAGTAAATCGATTAATGTGTTCTTTCAATAACATGATTCTTAGCTATAATGTTCCAGATATTTTTAATTGTTCACTATTTAAGTTTAAATCATTTCTAAAATATGTTTTCTCGCATTTTTTGTCTGTCTGTACTTCTCATTATCTATTATTATACTGTCTAGCTAGACACTTTTATTCTTTATGTATATTGTTAACTGTGCTGTACTTTTATTGGGCCTTGGCCTGTTGTACGGCCTTTCTTTCTAAATAAAAAAAAAAAAAACTTCGTCAAACAACTGTTGCAGTCTTTTGTCTTCTTTAGGCTCCATTAGGATTTACTAACACTGTTATATTTCACTTCATTAGTATTCGTTTGAAAAATATGATATAATACTTACCAATAATGAAATAACCGAAATCGTACACTCCGTTGGTCAACTGCCATTTACACTAATGATAAGCAATGCACAAAATGGCTACATATGCAGACTTCACGCAGAGTGAATGATTGACGATATGTGCACGCGCAAATGAAATAATTAATTTTGAGGGACACTTCCCAAGAAACAAAATTGTTATAATGGGACACAGACGTTCGAACTACATGTAAAACATACGAAAACGTGTCTGCATTTACATACACTGAACTTTATAGAAGCAACTATATCGTCTGTAAAAGCAGACATGTCCCTACACATGTGTCTGCAATTGCAGTCATGTCCGCGAATGTGTTAATGTGTCTTATAACATGATAGTACCTTTACACAGATGTTCAGAATGACTAACTACTACTAACTAATTAACTAATTATGATTAACATATTTGTGGAAATTGATAAACGATTAAGATAAAGCGTAGTTTACACTATTATAGATATACATAACTCCCTCGTCTTCATGAATGAACTCTGTGGAATTAGCAGTCAAGAAGAGGACGGTACCAATGGAGTCCTGTCCTGGATTACGGTTAAATATTATACTGGTACAGAATGCGATAGCAAAAAGACCACAATCAAAACTGTTTGTTGCTGAACTGGTGTAAATTAAGAGTCTGTAAGGTAACAATCTGTATAAATAAATGTGCAGAATTCATACTAACATATGCATAATGTTAGTGTATGTATGTGTAATTTAAAATCATTTTTATTCAATTGATTCATATTGATCTTACATTTGTTGTGAATAGTAGTTCCTGTGTAATTATGGACTACGGTCCGTCAATTTTTGTCGCCTGCAATTATCTTTGTATAAGCTTACATAAGCTCCTGGACAAAATTTACATTAATTTCGATAATCTTTTGAATTTATTCTGTGACGAAGTTGCTTCACATTCTGGGCGTCCTAGCCGTTGTCGTAAACTTCTCTTCTTACTGATGCCTAAAAATATTCGATTTTGATCAATTTGATTGCAAATTAGTACTTTGATAATAAATTCAGATGTTCGTGGTTTTTTTGTTTCCAATGCCGACTTTATAATATCATAATTATGTGAATTTTTCTATCTTCAAATAATTCTCAAAACTTTTGTTACATACATTATCATACACTAAAATTTAAGAACCATCATATGTCGTTGTCGAATGTCTCTCATTACATTTGCTCTTGGTTCCGATGAAAATAATATATTGATTTTTATTTCCTTGTGGAATTGATACGATACGATTTAAAGCTTGTAATAAGTAGTACTCTGAGGTCTGAAGTTAGAAACAGATTGCAATACTACATTATGTCGATATCAAATGTCCTACATTACCTACATTTTCACACGGTTCCGGTGAAATAGTTATTTTGTTATATATATATCGTATCGAAAAAGATGTTATAGGAAAGTGAAATTACCCGAGTGTGAAATTCTGCACATAATCTTTTTCGGCTGTTTTTGACAATATTGTTGCGTGGTTGGCTTGCGCAACAGTTTAACAATATTTATTTTTGAATGGGATCTTTTCGTACTTAAAACACTTTGGTATCTTTCAATACATATTTTATTTGCCGAAATAAAGAATACAAATACACGAAATGTGCCTTTTGATTTATCCTGTTATCCGCGATATTTAATTACGCGAATATTGAATTTGAAACGTGACTGAAACTCCCGGAGAGTTCTCTTCGAAGTCCGAATGTTACCCCTTTTGACAATGCTCTCGCGAACTGTTAACTTTGAACTCTGACGGCAAAACCCGTCTCAGTAGTATATATTAAAATGAGGTGACGTCAATTTAGACCAATCCTTGAGTCTTAAAGGTGCTGATACGCAGTTTTTCAGGGACAATATGATACGTGATCAAATTCGAGAATAACAGGATGTGGATGATGGCATTCATCCACGAGTTTCTAATAATGCAAAAATCGGCAATTAGCGAAGCAAAATAAGTAATTAAATAAAATACAATGTAACAAAATATAATACGCAAAAATTAATACGCATAAGGCATGGCTTAGTACGCATAAGATATAGCTTTACAACAATATTACAATATAACAATATTTTACAGCCTTGCTTTGGTTTGATTGTTGATTACTTATTGTTTCATTTTTGCAGGTTACTTATAAATATTTAATTATTTTAAGTTAATTTCTTCAAATACGTTACTTTCTTTTTTCGATCTTTTCTACAGTTGGTTTGTGCTAAAATACGAACCTCTGCGCTCTGATGGAGCTGCTCGCAAGGCACAAGGATATACACATAGAGACAGAACTTGTTCACGGAAAAGGCTATTTTTTTTAAAAAAAATTAAAGAATGCTACTGCAAAATTTATATTTGAGTATTTTCGACTTTATCTTCTTACTAATCCCTAAAAATATTCGATATTGATCAATTTGATTGCAAATTAGTACTTTGATAATAAATTCAAATGTTTGTGGTTTTTCTTTCCAATGTCGACTTTATAATGTATAATTGTATGTATTTTTCTATCATTATCATACACCAAAATTTGAGAACCATCATAATATGTTGATATCGAGTGACCTACATTACCTTTAGTGATAATATATTTGGTGTTTTATTTCCTTGTGGAATTGATACGATACGAAGCTTGTAAATAAGCAGAATTCAGAGGTCTGAAGTTAGAATTTGATTGCAATACTACGTTATGTCGATATCAAATGTCCTACATTACCTACATTTTCACACGGATGTTATACGAAATTGAAAATACCGAGTGTGAAATTCTGCACATAATCTTTTTCGACTGATTTTGACAATATTATAATATAACGATGTTTTACAGCGTGCTATGGTATGTTCGTTGATTGCTTATTGCTTCATTTTTGTAAGTTAGTTAAAATATTTTATTATATCAAGTTAATTTCTTCAAATACGATTCTTTCTTTCTACGATCTTTCCTAGAGTTGGTTTGTGTTGAAATACGAACATCTGCGGTCTGATAGAGCTGCTCGCAAGGTACAGGGGTATGCACCTGGAGAGAGAGAACTAGTTTACGGAAAACGGCCATTTTTTTTTTATTACAAAAAAGAAAATATGCTACTACAAAGTGTTTATATTTGAATATTTTTCAGAGTTTTGAATTAAAAAGCTTTATCCACAAAATTGAGGTTTCAAGAAAATGAGGGCTAGTACTACTCATATATGTATATGAGTAGAGATTGTAAAGAGTTAATTTCATATAATGTTGTATACATTATTACATTTTCACTATTAGCAAACAATGTTTGTGAACAATTTTCACAAACGTGATATACTCCAGTGATTTTCTTCTAGTGGTAATATCCAACTTCTATATTTTATTATTATATGGTTCTCATTGTTGAAACAATATGGTAATATATCACTAATGTTTAAACTTTGTACAAATAAATAATTTATATTATTATAATCAAGTATTATATTACTTTCTTCTTCTGATGATGATGAATCTTCCCACCCTAATTCAATTTCATTGTTTAAATTTGCTGTTAAATCTACTTCTTCAAAGTTTGGAATTATGTTTATAAATTCATTTTGATTAATATTATATTTAAAATTATAATTAGTACCAATATTTGGACTCATTTTTAAATTTTATTTTACACACTTTTATTTTTAAATTGTATTAGAAAATTTAACATTAATTAAAGTTCCTTTTTTTCTATATAAAAATATAGTTCGGTTAATTCTTTGATATTTTCCTTTGTTAGTGTGTTAAATACCGTAGGGAAAAACACTTGAAACTCCTTCGTTGATACTACCAGCCTAGCACCATATTTTGTATTGACGATTTTACCAGATTCTATCTTATATTTAACATTTTCTTCCAATTCCGTAATGTGGGTAGTTGGCAGCTGGTAATCAGCTGACCCCAACTGATTAAAATAGTCCAAATTAGCCATTTTTTCTAAATAAAAATATATAAAAAAATTAATTTTTTAATTTTAATAAAAATAATAAAAATATACTTACAGCTTTTTAAAACTTTTACAACTTAAAATGAACTGCTTTTAATAAAAGCAAACTAGTAAATGATTCATAGAAAGATGTCAACGTATTTATATAAAAACTATATCACAAATGGTGATAACAAAAAAGAAATGTTTTTTCCTTGTTACAAAAATACATTAATCACATTAGATATGAACATCCTTTGTTTGTACTGATTAAATAATTATCATAACTTATGCAGATATGAACATCCTTCTTCTAATTTGAAACTTGTGCAAGATAATAATACAATGTAGATATCAACATCCTTTTTCCTTTTTAATAATACAATGTAGATATCAACATTCTTTTTCCTTTTTTTTTTCCTAGCTGTCATATTTTGAAGCGATATTTTTCACTTATTTGACGAATAATCTATTCGAAGATTTATTTGATGTTGGTTAAATTTATACAATAAAATTTTTAATAAAAAAGAAGAACGGCCGTATGAAAAAGAAGGAAGTAGAAAAAGATTAAATAGAAAAGTTGTAGAGTGAGAATGAGACTAAACGGTTATCTAAAGTACGCAGCGAATACCCCATTAATAAAAAGAAGGCAAAAGGGCTTTGCAAACAAAAATAATTCGGTTCGCAAAGATTAATAACCGGATAAATACCTTGTCGAGTCGAAGGTAGCATACAATAATTCAGTTACAAAATAACGCAAAAATTGTAGTTACTACGGAAATTTAGCGAGAAATAAAAATGTGGGCTCTAAGAAGTTGACTATTAAAGCGGAATAAAAAAAAACCGAGCCGAAAATTTGTCTAGTCACGTCATGGAATCATACACTACATTCACCCTACATTCATGCTAGAGTATAGCAATGAAAAGGTGTGAGTCGGTAGGAGACTTTACATAAATTTTAAATGCCCAATTAAAGTTAAAATCCCAAAAAATTACAAAAAAATACCCTTAAATAATTTAGCTAAAAAAAAAGAATTAAGCGGAATTATAAATAAGGTGGTATACTCGCAAAATTTGAACGCGTATCCCTTTCGCAAAACATAAGGTCGAATCCAAGGTATGACTCGAACTTAAAAAGTTAAGCAGAACTATTAAATTTAAAGGAAAAATACAAAATTGATCGAGCTCGGTACGCGAGAGGCCGAACAAGTTTAGGTTCAACTTGAGCTTGGGTTTTAAGTAGAATAAAAAAGTTTTATAATTTAACCCAAAGAAAGGTTAATAATACTAACAACTATCAGCCTTGGGGCATTAAATCGAAACTCAGAATTTTGATAAGCCAAACCATAGCAGGGCCAGTGAGATAAAACAAATAGAGGCTTATATTTTGATCAGATCTATCTACTCCTTCCATATTTGATTATATAATTTAACAATTTTGGGTTGATTTATGAATATATGATTCTCCTTTTTATTCGAAAATCGCTTCACTGATTTAATTGGTTGCTCACCCAATACATTTGAACATAAACAGTATTGTTGTCCAGCCATTTTCAATTATGATATTACTATCTTTAATTGTTTTGAAATCATAAACCACGTGGTTCTTTTCTTAAAATTTTTGAATCAGTCAGTGGTTTTCCGGATATTCTATTCTCCCTGGTAGTACCAGTAGCTCGAAAAGCGAATTTCTTCTTTTTCAGGCATAGATGGTCGACCTTATACACTATGATATTATGTCTACAAAATCAATAGACATTGTATTGTAAGTATTAATTGGGTGTAAATAGCAGTTGTTGTTTAAATGTGCCCATTGCAAATGAGGGAGGTTGAAGTCACCGCATATAAGTATTGCACTACCATTTGATAAATTTTCTGCAATTTAAGATAATTTATCTAAAAACAAAGACATTGTAAATTTGGCAATAATCATTCGCGGCTTATCCTCAATGTGAGGCGATAATCGATGTACTGCGTAATTCGATGTTTTCGGTTTTGATTAACTCTATGGTTTTTAGAGATTTATCAACTGCTTGTAATTTTCGTTCAAAGTCCGATATTTTATTGCTGCAGAATTCGACAGTTGCCATTAGAGTATTCGTTAAATTCACACAAAATTTTTGTTTTGAAGGTTTTAAGCACTTGTGTTAGCTCGGATAAATTGTAGTTTTCGCATATTTAATCCGTGATGTAATTTAGCCATTATTTGAAGATAACCGCAAAGAAGATTTTCTTCGTCCGTTGAGAAAATCTTATTTATCGTATAGTTCGGTGTTAATCTAGGTGTTCCAATCAACGTAGGAGTACTCCAATTAATAGCTTCATGATTAATGCACTTTTTTTTAGATATCTTCTAAGTGTCCGAGGAATTCCATATCTTATTGCTGCCGCCTTTACTGATAATCCTCCTACTTTCCATCGTACATCGCCTGCTTCATAGCCTCTTAACTTATTTGGCCTATGCCAGATTTCTTTCTTCTTTTTGGACGGGGCATCTCAAAATCTATTGGCAAATTTACTGTCAGTAATTAATTCAACTGTTGATAGGAACAGTGGCCAGTTCTTTCACTATTTCAAAAGCAGTGACCATTGTACCTTTTACCTTTTAGAAGCTATGGCCACTGTTGCAATATGCAGCCATTTTGTTTAATTATAACCAACAAAAAATACGCAAGTTTTTCAACTAGTCTCTACAGTTACTATCATTATTTCCTGTTCAAGTTATACAGTGTATATCAACATTTGGTTATTTTATATGCGCATTTTTAAATACTTACATTCAAACTTACCTTCAAAATAACTTGTTGGGTAATACGTGTTCGGGATGTTTGTCATGGCAATGCTGATATAGCTGTTGGAGCCAAAAGCTGGACAAACATGTTACCGGTATTCGCTCATATAAAATTCTTTATTTATGTAATCTGGATTTAAGTATATCTATCTAGTATCTAGTATATATATATATATATATCTAACTAGATTGTTTACCAAATCATCAGTTAAATTGTATAGCTTCCATTCTAAAGAAGATGTCGTCCAAGACAAGTGTTCTTGCAACCATATATCTCTTTGATTTTCTGGAAAAGACATCACATCATACAAAATTTGCGGAGGGTAGAGTTGAATTAGACTTCTGGTCTCTATTAAATGTCTCTTTGTTAGAATTTTTTAACTTTACCGTTGATCTTAGGTTCACGAAACAACCAATAAAGTAGATTTGTTCCATCCTGGGTTGACAGAGAAACAAATATGCCTTCTTTCAATTTCTTTCATTCTAACGAAGATGTCTTCCAAGACAAGTGTTCTTGCAACCATATATCTCTTTGATTTTCTGGAAAAGATATCACATCATACAAAATTTGCGAAGGGTAGAGTTGAATCAGACTTCTATTCTCTATTAAATGTCTCTTTGTTAAAATTTTTTAACTTTACCGTTGATCTTAAGTTCAGGAAACAACCAGTAAAGTAGATTTGTTCCATCATGGGTTAATAAAGAAACAAAGATTCCTTCTTTGGATTTAAGTACGCACATATACCTAATAATTTTTTACTTATGTCTACGACCTCCATATCCGCGAGGGTTTGATTCAATTGTCTTCCATGAGTGGAAGACTATTTAAGTTGGCATCATAAAACAATACTCTTGGATTTGAAATCGTATTAATTCTTTGTTAAATTTATTGAATGTTGGTCCCTCCCAATGCATATCGAGGCTGTTAGACTTGACTTTTCGGCTTGCTGTACAACAAGTCTAAATCTCAGAATTTTCAAGCATCATGTGAAAATGTCTCTATTTAAATCAATGAAGATGTAATTTTTGTTATGTTCGGGCACTGCATTGCACATACACTGTGCGGCTATATGTGAGTGAATCTTTAAGAATTTGAGAGTTTATTATTGACAATTGATTATATTGTTCATACAAAATGTAACAGGTATTTTCATCTAAATGGACCGTAATATTCAGATCATCATTCACACCATTTCTCACTCTTGTTCTGAAGTTGTCGGTCATATTTCCGCATTTTATAAACGCACAGAAAATATTAGCAAGAATCTACGCCGGTCACCATGCTGAGTCTTGTTGGGATGGTGGTCAAGTATAAGAGTACGAGGGGCAAGTAAAAAATAAGGTTCCCAAATTTTTTCAGGTGTAAGGCATTTTTTATTGCAATAAATATGTATACCATCTGAAAGCTTGTATTTCAAACTATTTCTCTACATAGTCGCCAGATCTTTCAACGCATTTTTTCTGACGAGTTATCCACTTCTGAAAACCCGCTTCGAAGAACTCCGCCGCTAGGCCGCCGATGTACTTGGTGACCGCTTCCTTCACCTCTTCATCTGTACTGAAGCGTTGTCCACCCAAGTGTTGCTTCAATTTCGGGAACAAGTGGAAGTCGCTGGGAGCAAGATCAGGGCTGTAGGGGGCATGATCAAGCAATTTCCAGCCGAATTTGTCCAGTAGGGCGGTGGTCTGTCGAGAGACATGCGGTCGCGCGTTGTCGTGGTGCAACCTAACGCCCTTGCTCAGTCTTCCTCTCCGGCGATTTTGGATGGCTCTTTTGAGTTTCGTTAGCGTCTCGCAGTACCTGTCCGAATTTATTGTGGTCCCTTTAGGCATAAACTCGGTAAGCAAGACGACTTTTCGGTCCCAAAACACCGTAGCCATCACTTTTCCTGCGGATAGCGTCTGCTTAAACTTCTTCGGCCTCGGCGACCCGGGATGGCGCCATTGTTTCGAGTCTTCTTTTGTTTCCGGAGTGACGTAGTGACACCACGTTTCATCTCCCGTAATAATGGAGTCCAAGAATTCTTCAGTATTCTCGGCGCATTCTCGAAGAAACCCCTCGGCACACTTGACGCGATTGTCTTTGTGGGTTTCTGAAAGCATATGCGGGACCCACCGCGCACACACCTTGTGATAACCAAGTTTTTCGGTCACAATGTTGTCGATGGTTTTTTCACAAACCTCAGGAACCTGATCAGCCAGCTCCCGAAGCGTTACTCTTCGATCCTCGAGGAGAATGCGCTCAATCTTCGCCACGACTTCGTCGGACACCGATGGCCTCCCGCTCCTTTGCTCGTCGTGAACGTCTGTGCGTCCTTCAGAGAACTCCCTGCACCATTTGCGGACGTGTTGGACGCTGATGCAAGCTTTGCCATAAACTTCTTCCAACTGTCTATGAATTTCAATAGGTGTAAGCTTCTTCGCGTTTAAAAATCGAATCACTGAACGGATTTCACACCTGGCGGTGACGGCGATTGCGGGCTCCATCGCGGATGGCTGTTAGACTGGCACTAAGCTTCGCAGTGATCTTCCAGGTAGTTGGAATGGAGTGGGGGGGATTAACAATGAAGGCGGTGTTGCCGGATTTCTCCTAGTATCTCGGGCGGCGAGTGTACAGCGTTGGGAACCTTATTTTTTACTTGCCCCTCGTACATTTTATGCTTCCTCAACGGTAAGTTTTACCTTACTGATGGCATATTGCGATAGTAATCCTGCTCAGAACGAGAGGAATCGCAGTTTTGGACATTTGGTACACGCTCTCGAGCGGGCGATGGTGCGAAGGTACCATCCTTGGGATTATGCCTGAACGCTTCTATGATCGTATTCTATCTAGTCACAGTTTGGTAATACGCGTGCGGGATGTTTGTCATGGCAATGCTACTATAGCTGTTGGAGACATATTACCGGTATTCGCTCGCATAAAATTCTTTATTTATGTAATCTGGATTTAAGTACGCGCATATTCCTAAAAATTTTTTTACTTATATCTAACTAGATTGTGTACCAAATCATCAGTTAAATTGTATAGCTTCCATTCTAACGAAGATGTTGTCCAAGACAAGTGTTCTTGCAACCATATATCTCTTTGATTTTCTGGAAAAGACATCACATCATACAAAATTTGCGGAGGGTAGAGTTGAATCAGACTTCTGTTCTCTATTAAATGTCTCTTTGTTAGAATTTTTTAACTTTACCGTTGATCTTAAGTTCAGGAAACAACCAGTAAAGTAAATTTGTTCCATCATGGGTGATAAAAGAAACAAACATGCCTTCTTTTGATTTCTTTCATTCTAACGAATATGTCTTCCAAGACAAGTGTTCTTGCAACCATATATCTCTTTGATTTTCTGGAAAAGACATCACATCATACAAAATTTGCGGAGGGTAGAGTTGAATCAGACTTCTGTTCTCTATTAAATGTCTCTTTGTTAGAATTTTTTAACTTTACCGTTGATCTTAAGTTCAGGAAACAACCAGTAAAGTAGATTTGTTCCATCATGGGTGATAAAAGAAACAAACATGCCTTCTTTTGATTTCTTTCATTCTAACGAATATGTCTTCCAAGACAAGTGTTCTTGCAACCATATATCTCTTTGATTTTCTGGAAAAGACATCACATCATACAAAATTTGCGGAGGGTAGAGTTGAATCAGACTTCAGTTCTCTATTAAATGTCTCTTTGTTAGAATTTTTTAACTTTACCGTTGATCTTAAGTTCAGGAAACAACCAGTAAAGTAGATTTGTTCCATCATGGGTGATAAAAGAAACAAACATGCCTTCTTTCGATTTCTTTCATTCTAACGAATATGTCTTCCAAGACAAGTGTTCTTGCAACCATATATCTCTTTGATTTTCTGGAAAAGACATCACATCATACAAAATTTGCGGAGGGTAGAGTTGAATCAGACTTCTGTTCTCTATTAAATGTCTCTTTGTTAGAATTTTTTAACTTTACCGTTGATCTTAAGTTCAGGAAACAACCAGTAAAGTAGATTTGTTCCATCATGGGTGATAAAAGAAACAAACATGCCTTCTTTCGATTTCTTTCATTCTAACGAATATGTCTTCCAAGACAAGTGTTCTTGCAACCATATATCTCTTTGATTTTCTGGAAAAGACATCACATCATACAAAATTTGCGGAGGGTAGAGTTGAATCAGACTTCTGTTCTCTATTAAATGTCTCTTTGTTAGAATTTTTTAACTTTACCGTTGATCTTAAGTTCAGGAAACAACCAGTAAAGTAGATTTGTTCCATCATGGGTGATAAAAGAAACAAACATGCCTTCTTTCGATTTCTTTCATTCTAACGAATATGTCTTCCAAGACAAGTGTTCTTGCAACCATATATCTCTTTGATTTTCTGGAAAAGACATCACATCATACAAAATTTGCGGAGGGTAGAGTTGAATCAGACTTCTGTTCTCTATTAAATGTCTCTTTGTTAGAATTTTTTAACTTTACCGTTGATCTTAAGTTCAGGAAACAACCAGTAAAGTAGATTTGTTCCATCATGGGTGATAAAAGAAACAAACATGCCTTCTTTCGATTTCTTTCATTCTAACGAATATGTCTTCCAAGACAAGTGTTCTTGCAACCATATATCTCTTTGATTTTCTGGAAAAGACATCACATCATACAAAATTTGCGGAGGGTAGAGTTGAATCAGACTTCTGTTCTCTATTAAATGTCTCTTTGTTAGAATTTTTTAACTAAAGAAACAAACATGCCTTCTTTCGATTTCTTTCATTCTAACGAATATGTCTTCCAAGACAAGTGTTCTTGCAACCATATATCTCTTTGATTTTCTGGAAAAGACATCACATCATACAAAATTTGCGGAGGGTAGAGTTGAATCAGACTTCTGTTCTCTATTAAATGTCTCTTTGTTAGAATTTTTTAACTTTACTGTTGATCTTAAGTTCAGGAAACAACCAGTAAAGTAGATTTGTTCCATCATGGGTTGACAAAGAAACAAAGATGCCTTCTTTCGATTTCTTTCATTCTAACGAAGATGTCGTCCAAGACAAGTGTTCTTGCAACCATATATCTCTCTGATTTTCAGGGAAAGACATCACATCGTACAAATTTGCGGAGGGTGGAGTTGAATTAGGCGTCTGTAAATGTGTGAATACTGTTTGAACTTGGAGAGTGGTGCTATATTAAATGTCTATTAGAAATTTGTTAACTTTGCCGGTGCTTAAGCTCAGAAAAAAACCAATAAAATAGACTTGTTCCATCATGGGTGACAAAAGAAACAAACATGCCTTCTTCCGATAATATTATTGGATCTTATTTTGTTTGACAATATCTTGATTGAAGAGTTACACTTGTTTCAAATGACAGAATGACTTGGTTTTTAGCGGCTATAAATCTGTCTAAAACTGTGATATTCGATTCTAATTTCAGGTATAGAAATAATCCTGTCAATTCAACTACCGGAGTAAATGGACAAATTCCTCTATAATTGGTAGAAAGAAATGAAAATAGTACACAGACAACCACTTTATGTTACAGGCTTGACTGATAATCGGTGATATCAAATGTCCAGAAGGCGAAAATTGAAGATCAATGACTTCGGTGTGCAAATAATGAGATTGAGTGGTTATTGTTCTCATCCAACTGCATAGAGTTTGATAAATTTCATAACAGATCTTATCTACTGATCCTATTTTTAATCTCTTAAAAGCTGATTCTTCCAAGATAATATTAGTTTGTGAGACCAATACAGAATCCATTTCCTTTAAAGATGTCTTCATGTCTGTTTTAATTTTGTATGTGGCTCCTCCAAAAAAGCCCACTGAACAAGAGGCTACTCTCGTCATAGCCGTAATTAAATATCCTCTGGTACTCAGTTTATTATAATCTGATTTCCAGATATTGACAGAAGACGAAATAATGTGGTGTGAGGATAATAAGCTGTATTTTGAGGTAAGACATCTACGAACATGAACGTCTGTAATAGTTTTCATTGAATGGGATAAGAAAACATAACTTTTTAATTGATTCCCAGAACAGCAGTTTCTTACAATAAACAAAAGGAAAAGAAGGAGATGACGGGGACTCATTCTAAACAATTATTTACATCCATTAATTCAGAAGTGGGATTGGAATATTCTGGAGTACCATGGCGAATCAACCAAAAAAGGAAGATCTTAAGAAACAATTAGAAGAGACTACTCAAGAATTATTGCGACACAAACTTATTCGAAAAGAAATGGAAAAGAAGCTTCAAGGATCAACATTATAGTTTCAACGTGCGACACCTGCAAATAGAAGGGCAGCAGATAAGACAAATCAGTCACGTGATTCGGTGGCTGTCATTCATGCTTCCACATTAACTGTTTGATTATACCCCAAACAGAATTTGTCTTACCTTGCGTTTTTTATCATCGCGCTTTGAATAAATAAAAGTAATTTTTAGTAATACTTTAGTTTTTTTGAACAATCACCATGACAAATTATATAGCTCATGTGCAAGGTTTTTACGGAAATACGGGCGAGTTTATTGTAAAAGAACTAATCGTTATTTCTATAAATGGTTTATATTTTCAGCATTATGTATTTAATTCGCTATTTGATATAGAATAACTGAATGACAAGTATCAAAAACAACTCCGCTGGATGAAGCATAATTTCCATGGTTATGACTGGGGTTACGGTTATGTGGAATTCAATCAGCTTTATAATATATTAAAAAACATTTTTGAAACTTCCGATAAAATATACGTAAAAGGAACAGAAAAAAAGATTATATTTGAGGAAATTTTACGTAGAAATGATATAGTAGAGCTGTCTGAACTAGGGTGTCCATCGTTATTGAAATTATATGATAACACTGCCGTCACAGCGAGTATAATACCTAGATCTCATGAAGGAATGGTCGAGAAACGAAAATCTTCTGAAACAGTGGTTTATTAAGAATATCAACAATTAATGTGGTTCAGATGGAGACAATATTTCACAAAAATTTCCAAAATGCAGGACATTGTGGAGTTTATGCTGTAAATAGATTACCGTATCGTGTGAATTATCCATGCAAAATTTTTGTTAACATCGATCCCGACACTAAACCAGGATTTCATTGGGTTGCAATTTTTACTAACTGTAAGGGACAAGGAATATATTTCGATAGTTTCAGAAGACCGCCAATCGTTAAGACACATGAAGAATTCATAAAACGAAACACGAAAATATGGACCTATAATTCATACCATTTTCAACATTTTATATCCTCGGTATGCGGTGAATATTGTTTAGTTATTTAGAATAAACAATTATAACCATAATGATTTTGTAAAATTATTTTCAACAAATATGAAAATGATAGATTTATAAGGTATATGTTTTATTCTTATTATTATAACAAAATCACAGATTTTTAAAGTTTGTGTAATTTTCAATAATAAATACTATATGATATTTAAACAATAACAAATGTTTTATTTTTAAATACATACCTATGTTTTCCTTACTCCTAAATAATAATGTAATAAATAATATAAATCATAAAACTAATCTACTCTTAGTCTTTTAAAGCTGTACGGTTATGAATCAAAATTTTCTACTAATCTCCGTTTCATAAAATTAATACTAAATTTTTTTGTTTCTTTTTTTGTAATTACATTATGATTATCTCTACACCTAATACTAAATGAACTTACAACTGGGTTGCTATGCCTATTTCCTAACACTAAATCTTTTATACAATTAAAATTATTTTTTTTACAATTTTTGCAATTCAAAGTGAAACCTTTAACCTTGCTTACTTCATTAGTTGTATCATTCACCGGACAATAAGTTTTATAAGCGTAATTTTTTGGGCCACCAGAGACGAATTCGGTTATATAGATGCCAAGTAGATAAACAGTGGGGTTTCTGGCTCAAATGAAAACAGTGGGGTTTCTGGCTCAAATAACCTAACCTAACCTAGTGGGGTTTCTGGCTCAAATGTGTTGTCCACGTGTCACGATGACGTCAGCTGACAATGTTATCAGCGGAAACCTTGATCTTATCAGCGCAAACCTTGGTCTTAACAGCGCGCGTGTGTGCAAGATCAGCTGATAATATCATCAGCGTAAACCTTCGTTTTATAAGCGCGCGTGTGTTGTAACAAGATCTACACCTTGGGTGGCAAAAAAAAATCCGCGCAAGGTTGGGCTCCGAACTAACTACAGTGGAGGAGGGTGGGGTGTAAGTGTCCTCCAGGAATAGTACCTAATTGAAATCGGGAGGGCGCCAGCTGACCAATGAACGCTCGATAAAGAGAGAAGGCAACAGGGCATGCAGGCAAAAAGTCCAAAAAGTATTTTGAGTTGGCACTATATTAATTAACACAATATATACGTGAATTGACAACGAAGACAAATTTTTAATAAAAAAAAAATATTTGAAAAACAAACCCAAGCTTAGTCGGATCAAACCTCAATAATAGCTTTAATAGCACTTGGCGATAAGTGCTGCTCAATCAAGTTTTTCTGCCTTATACTACTTTGTGGTCCCTGCAAACTAGCTACAGTTTTCCTTTTCAATTACTCCTGCTAATTCTTCCCTAAGATCCTCCAATCCTTTGAGAACAGATGGAATATCTGAGTACACAGCCTGTCCCTTTGATATTTTCTGTTTAGCAGCCTTGATTAGGTCCTCCGCAAATTTCCTTACTCTCTCACCTGAAAATACTGGAAGTGCTGACAACATAGCTTCTTTTTCAGAAAGAATCCCAGTTAAACTAGCAGAAGCAAGCTTTGAATAATGATGTAATTGAATGGACTCGACATTCTTTTGCGTACCCTCAGTGTTCATTTTGGTAAAACTAGAACCAAATTGTTCTCTTGTCAGCCATGTCGATTGATTAGTTATTTTCTTTAAAATACCGAAGTCCTTTCTAAATGTGCCAAACCAGGAGTGAAAAATAGCTTGTGCCGTTTGCGCATTATTCATGAGGGATATGAACTTCCATGTTTCTTTTTGTGCTTCCCTATACAAAAGGAATTACTTTATGGTCTCTGCAACCTGGGTACAGTTTTCCTTTTCAATTACTCCTGCTAATTCTGCTCTAAGATCCTCCAATCCTTTGAGAACAGATGGAATATCTGAGTACACAGCCTGTCCCTTTGATATTTTCTGTTTAGCAGCCTTGATTAGGTCCTCCGCAAATTTTCTTACTCTCTCACCTGAAAATACTGGAAGTGCTGACAACATAGCTTCTTTTTCAGAAAGAATTCCAGTTAAACTAGCAGAAGCAAGCAATAATGATTTAATTGAATGAACTCGACATTCTTTTGTGTACCCTCAGTGTTCATTTTGGTAAAACTAGAACCAAATTCTTCTCTTGTCAGCCATGTCGATTGATTAGTTATTTTCTTTAAAATACCGAAGTCCTCTCTAAATGTGCCAAACCAGGAGTGAAAAATGGCTTGTGCCGTTTGCGCATTATCCATGAGGGATATGAACTCCCATGTTTCTTTTTGTGCTTCCCTATACAAAAGGAATGTAGGTGCCCCTGAATAGTTTATTGCCTCAAGTTTCTTCTCACATTGGTTAGGGTCTAACTTGAGTAGAATATATATAAAAGACAAGCGGAAATAAAAAAACGTCGCGTAAAGTACTAGCCCGCCGGCGCTAGCCAAGCGTTTAGGACGAGGCGCTAGCGAAATAAAAGTAGGAAAGAAAATACGAACCGCGTGAACCGTTGGTATACCAGCGTTTACGTCAGTTTTGCGACATATACTGCCGTAACCATGTAAAATAAAATGTAAAACCTGTCCTAAAGCTAAAACGGCACGCAACACGCTAACCAATACGCAACGTAAAATAAAAGTAGCAACAAAAGCTCGAAATAATTTAAATTTATAGGTGATCAGACCTAACAATAATCATGACCAAATTACATACTTCGAGAATAAATGTTTGGGTTATTAAAACCAAACAATGGAATAAAATGCGAACAATACTGATAACAATAAAAGAAATAAGCTTACGTCCCTAATGTGAATACTCCTGTTCGTAACTGGAACTATAGGGTGGTTACATGTAGCCAGCGTACGCATGGGCGGCGAAGAATGGCGTCTATCGGCTGCTTATTCCCTCAGAACGCTATTGTCTGGGATTGTCGAAACCAGGATGGTCGTCTCCAGAATATAATTCTCAAAATTTAATGGTCTCCAGGTCACGCCGTGTGGTGTAAAGTGAAGGTAGAAATAGTACTTAATACCCAACCAAACGGTAACAGTACCGTGCCAGTAACAATAATAATTATAACAACAGCCTGAATGGCGAAAAGAAAAAAAAAGATGATACACCACTGACCTTACGGGTCACGAAAAATTGCATTTAAATTTATGTGTATAGATATATGTTTATGTTAAGATAAATTCAACACTATTTTCAAACAAAAGAACTGACCTGTAAATACTAAACATTTGATAAAACAACTGAAATCAATTATACCTGAGCTGGAAGGCGGCTGTTAAGTAGTTGAATGTGAGTTGTTTTTGATCCGAGAAAATTCTCGATAAAATTATATTATATCAAAATAAAATTTTATACGTCGTGCATCGCCAGCAGTGATCAAAATATAAATTTGATCCAAAAAAAATTCCAACAAGCCAAATATACTTCACACACAAAAATTGCACGTTGCACGAAGAAACTCACAAGAAAGACCCGACCGAAACGTCTCGCCAGGCAAAAATTGGCGATATATTTTGTTTTAACTGTTATTAAAATGTTTATTTACTAGAGCTACATATACGTCTAATGGGAAGTAGTCATAAGGGGTAAGAAAATACAAAACAAATAAAATTAAACGTAACAGTATTTCTTCGTTTTCATCACTATTTTCTCCATAAAACTTTTCATCATCCGATAAACCGTGAAACTCCGACAAATCATCTCGATATAACAGCTCTAAAAACTGTTCTTCAGTCAGATATTTTGACATTGCTGCAAATAAAACAATCATATTTTCAAAATTTATAATATAATGGAGAAATATTTCCAAATTGAAGAGCGTACGTAGCGCAAAACCAATAAAATATGTGTTTACTGACTATTTTGTTACTTTACACGCAACATCTACATATAAATTTTATTTGGCGGGAAGTAACAATGTACCGTTCCAGGGACACTGATTTTACAACGTACTTCTGGCCAATTATTCAAATACACGACCATAAATTTATGTGAATTAAGTAGATCAACATCTTACCTTTCGTGATGCTTAAAATAGTTTCAGGCAATACAAATCACATCAAGAGATCACTGTGAAAACTTTGAAAAACAGCTATGACACAATTACGCTATAGTGACCTTCATTTGCTAAGTAACACTACTTACAAATAACATCCACAGATGTCACTATTGCTCAGAGTTATTGAATAGATGTCACTTGAGCGGGACAAAATGTTTTGGAGCGTTAATTTACAATGACTGCCCTATTTGAAAAAAAGTTATTGTCCCGCTGCAGGGACATAATGACTGAAAGGGTTAAACATAAAAGTTTCAATAACTTATTTTTTAAATATATATACTGTTTCAAAAATAATATTTTATTTAAAAATATTGTACAATGTACATTTCGAGGTATTACCTCATCATCAGGTAGAAAAATAAATGATATAAATATAAATATAAACAAATAACAAAAGAGTGAAACAAATAACAAATTAATAAAGATAACAAAATTGAAAATTTATTAATATAAAATTATTAATATAAAATTACTAAAATTTTGAAAAAATATTAGGATCTAATAGGGGTGAATTGTTTAAATCCAAAATTTCATTCATTAGATTTTCTTTTTTGTGTAAAGAATTTTTTATCTCGAAAGCTTCTAAACAATTTAGTTTTTTACTTTTGTTTTCAATATGGAGTATTTTTAAATTTTGAATTGTAGAAAAATGTTCATTGTTAAATAAATGTTTTGCCAAATTTGAATTTTCTATTTTATCGTATTTAAATTGTCTTAAATGTTCATTAAATCTTAACTTAAAATTTCGCCCTGTTTGACCACTATATTTATAATTACAATTGTTACAAGAAATTTCGTAAACCCCAGATTTATCTAATTTGTCAAAATTTTCAATTTTATTATTAACAAATATAGATTTTAAATTATTTTTTACATAATATGCTGGATAAATATTATTTAATTTTAATATTTTTCCAATTTTTAAACTCAAATTACCAACAAATAATATTTTTCTGTAGTTTTTATTTATTTTATTTTGATAGCAATATAATTGTTTTGATATTAATTTCTTTTTTTGCTTTTTAAAAATATTATCAAATATAACTTAAATATGACATCATGCTCTGAAAATAGTCAAAAATCTTGTTGGAACTGGTTTGAACTAATTATGTTTGTGGATGTGCGCGTGCATGCGAAGTCAGCTGATAATGTTATTAGCGGGAACCTTGGTGTTATCGTTATCAACACGCGCGCGTGGGCTGTGACGTGGGTACAAACTTAAGAGTATAAAATAAAACAAAATTCATGTTCAGCTCACAGTCACAGTAAAGAATAAGTAACAAAACTGATCATAACTATCACAACAATGGCTTCAAGTGTTTTAAAACTTAACGAACTTGCCAAAGTTAAACCATTGTCCTCAATTGATAGGTTGCCGAATTATTGTGGAACTAGAAGACTTGAACATATTTCTGGGAGCTCAGTTCAAGATAACCCAAAAAGAGTTGGATGAACTAAATCAACAGGCAGAAATTGGAAAACTACATGTTCACTTTAAGGCAAAAGTTGGATCCATGAATAATTTAGAATTTTCAGAATAAATGTAATATTATTATGTAAAAATGTTATATGTGATGTGTATATAATATTATATCTTTCAATAAACTTTAATTCAATGTTAAAATGAGTTTAATTTTAACATAACGTTCTAACATGCTTAGAAAATAAAACGATAAAATACATATAAATTTTATTTATTAAAATAATATAAAAAATACGAATAATATTTATAAATACACTATATATTATTACACTGCATATAATTTTTAATATGCAGATATTTTTCTCCTGATTGATCCTCAACCAAATTTGATGAATGTTGAAAACAACATTTGTATTTTTAAAATTCCTTATTCATTCGCCAAGTCTCAGGGAATTTACACCACTGATCCTCAATTTGGTCACTTATAGAAGCTTTAGAAACTAAAAGGTTCAAGGCGACACCGGTTTTCACGGTGTCTGTTGAAACATGTTTTAACCTCTATCAATGTCTATAATGAGGAAAGAATATGTAAGTAAATAATAAATTATATTTAACACATTTTTTTTTATTTGCAATTAAAAAACTTTGCATTTTCAATTTTACACATATTACAATCTTTTTTTAATATTATTGATGCACCTATTTGATCTTCTTCGTAGTTGTCCCAAGATGGTGAGTGGTCCCAACAACATTGGTATTGTTGAAACCGTTTATTAGTTAGCCAAGAATATGGAAATTTTGACCATTGTCCTTGAATTTGTTTGCTAGCATAAACCATTACAAATTCTTGTGGAAGACACGCAATTTCTTCTTCTAGCATGAAGTGTAGAATGCTACCATTTTCATAAAATATTTTGAATGATTCAAACATATTAACCCTTTGAAGCACAGAATTTAAAATTATACATATAAAACTTTAGTTACATACGAGGGGAGTTTTTTTATGTTATCTACCTAGCTATGAAAACAATATGCTATCGCGACAATTTTCTTATGTTAAGTTACTGTGACGTTTTCATGTCTACAAAGACACAATCAAGAACTTGAAACCGGCTATACGCGAAAATAAGACCCCACAATTATGCTCAGAAGATGCTGCTTCTGCACAACTGCAGGGTGCATAAAGCACGAATTGTTCAAGCAGTAGTCAGTGACGAATTATAACATCCACCTTACAGTCCTGACCACGTCCGACTATTATTTCTTTCCAAAACTCAAAAAACATTTGAGAAAGAGTCGCTTTTTATCGAATGATGACTTGGAAAACGCAGTGGAGTCGTATTTTGCAGAATTACCAAAAGATTTTTTTTGCAGGCGTAGCTTTATTAGATAAACGTTGGAATAAGTGTGTTAGTGTTAACGGTTCTTACGATGAAAAATAAAATTTTATTTGTTCTCTAACTCGGTGTTTTCATAGCTAGGTAGATAACATAAAAAACTCCCCTCGTACCTAATGTGATTTCAATAAAAGGAAATAATTGATATTTAACAAAAAAAATTATTTATTTAAACAATTTTAGGTGGTTACACTGTAAAAACCACAATGTATTAATGCATGAAAAAAAATTATTTATATAAAAATATCTATTACATACTGGGTTTTATTAGTTTAAATGGTATTTCATAAAACAGTTTTTTTCCCCAGAAAGGCATAATCCTACTTTACATTGCGTGCAAGACCATTTAGTGCGGTGAGGTTGTTTTGCACTACTACACAAAGCGCATCTCCTTGAAGTGCCATGCACCGGTAAATGCTTTGACTGATCTTGTCTTAGTTCCTTACTGACATATGGTTTGAACCGGCTAACATTCACTGGAGATGAATGTCTACTAGGGCCTGGTACTCCCCTACCCACGTTGGCTCCAATTAGGGCTGTAATTATTTCGCATCTAAAGTTCTTTAGGGTCATGCTGCTTGTGGTTTTTTTTTTTGAATAAGATGAATGAGTTGATTACAGTGGTGTCCAAAAAAGCCGGTGGTACCACTTTCGCCCTTTACGGTCTATACCGTAGTATGATTTCAGCATGTCTGCTTTATCTACACAACTCATATATTTTCAATAATCCGCAACAATTTCAGGGCATTTTACACCTGTAATGGAACCATCTTTTTCTCTTTTCTCAACAGTACAATATTTCAGGGGCGAATGGATTGAGGATAGCAACTGTACAGTTCTTTTGTCTTTCCATCGAACCCAACTCACTTTATCATTTTTTGTGAACCAGTCCCATTCACCACGATTTATTTGCTTATCTGATAATAATTTTGTAGGCAAATTACGTCTATTAACTCGCACAGTTCCACATGAATAAATTTGTTTTTGTTGTAACTCATGTATAAGGTTTACTGTAGTGAAAAAGTTGTCAAAATAAACATGATGGCCCTTTCCTTCCAGACCCTGTGTCATGTGTAGAACTACCCTTTCACCTAATGAAACTTCTCTTTCATTTTCTGGCTTCCCCGTATAAATCTGAAAATCTGAAATATATCCTTCTTTGTCAGCACGTACCCAAATTTTAAACCCTCTTTTTACAGGTTTCTGGGGCATACATTGTTTGAAGCCAATCCGCCCTTTAAATTTCACCATGCTTTCGTCCACAGCTACTTCTTTGGTTGGATTGTAAAAGCGTTTATAATTGACTTTCAACATTTCAATATATGGACGAATTTTATATAATTTGTCAAATCCTGGCTCTCCCTTCTTTGGCATATTTTCATTATTATTTAGATGCAAATTTGATAGTAATGAACCGAAGCGATTCACAGACATTTTTGAAGCAATAAAAATATCCCTGAATTCTAGCCTCGAAGACCAATAATCTCTATAAGAAGGAGACTTCTTTATGTCCATTACAAGGTTTATAGCTAAAAAGATTTTTATTTCATTTATCGTAGTGGTTTTTGCCACACTGAACAGCATACAAATTCGTTTGATCCACAATATGTTCTATGAATGTATTATCAAAAAGGAGACTAAAGAAATCATATGGTGTTTGTAATGTATCGGGAACTTCGTTGCTAGGCCCAACGTTTTCTTCAAATGGCGTCAAACATGGAACAAAATCTTTTTTTCTCCACACAAAATGACTTAGCGGCAAGTCATCTTCTGGGTCACTTGTGGATTCCTCGAATGAAGCAGGTTTTGATGCAGTAATATTATCTTCATTGTCCTCATCATCACTAGTAAGTATTGGATCTCCTAATAATGCAGGCTCTATAATTCCGATTTCTTCATCTTCACTTTCCAAATCTGAACCTCCATCTGATGGAATTTGGTCTAGTAAGCCATAAGCGTCATTGGAAGAAAAATTATTTATATTTATTCGGGTAGTCATACTGCGGACAAAAAAAATTTTTTTAATACTTTGGCGCCAAAAGTATAATGGTTTTGTCATGAAACCACACTTACAAACTTTTTTGCACGAAATTAGTACACATATATATTTAAGCACATAATTCATTATATTATACAAAAAATACTTCACAGCTACGATCAGACACGGCATAGGTTATAATTTCGTTACAGGTTGCCACTGAACCTATCTTTCTAAAAGTTGAGCTTCTATCTGATAGATGGAACTAACAGTCTTTCAAAAATCGCGTGGTAACGTGGAAAAACCACTGTATATTTAAATAAGAAATATTTGAAAGTATGGTTTCACAGTGAAACCACTTCACTTCAAAGGGTTTTTGAACCATTTGTACAAAGATATGACATTTCGTATTGCACAATTATTTATATGCATATTGCAGTAGTCTCCTTGCAACGGTAATTTTAATTCGGATAAGGCAGGGCAGCCAAGATTTTCTAAATTAATAACTTTTTTATGTATAAAGTTTTCAAGCCATTTACTATTTTCCTCTCCTTTTACATAAATTTTACTCATTCCGCAGTTTTCCAAGAAATTTAGGCAAGTAGTTTCCAAGTTCGTATTCGACTCTTACCCACTACACCATTCTAAGTAACAAGATGTACAATTGTGCCAAAAACATTCTAAAAATTCAAAAACCAGCTTGTCCTGGGCATAAAAACCATCAACGTTTAAATTTCTACCTACTACAGCCTTTGAACAATGTCCAGCATGCTGGATGCGTATTCCGCACTCGTTTTCTTGTGATATTAACCACTATAAGGCTATCTTAGATTGATTATCTTTCAACCTATAACGATTCAGTGGTATAATACTAATCGTATTCGGCTTCATAATAACCGTCGAAATGTATTACCAGTGGATGCTATTCCGAAAACGGGCAAACTTTACAATCATTTGTAAAGGTTTTTCGAAAACTCGTACAAGCACGACGCAGAATATCAACGTCGGACACACAATACTCAATTCTTTATTCATGTAAAAAATAACGCTGTTTTCTACTTGATTGTTATACCAATCCAGAAAGTTTTGTCGAACCGAAGTATTCATATGAGCCACACACATTTAGGATCAGGTAGAGGTTCTACATAATTTGCATTTTCCAGTGTATTAAATAAATGGGGGCAAAAACCTATATTAATTGAAGCTGCTAATCCCATGGCTTTAGATAAAGAAGCCAAAGACATGGGCATATAATTTATTGAATCAATAAATCTTATATTTTTAGCAGGTTCAATAATAAGATTTTATTTTCATTTAATATTAATTTAGGTTTTGAATTTAGATTTTCTACCAAACATTTTAAAATAAATTGCGAATCAAAATATTTAGCATGTCACTGACGTAAATGATTTTCTGGGGACCATAACATATAAAATAAAATTTTTGACGGGATCGTCTCTAAATATTTGTTGTCGAAGACCACATGCATTACATAAAATATTTATATCTTCTATGTCACAACAAAATGAACAAGATTGTTGAGATACACATAAATTGATTTCGTGTTCTCTCTGTCCTAATTTTTCCTGTCGTGTCTCAAAGTAATAATATATAAATAAATTTCTGTCTCTCATTTCATTCGTGTTTACCTGAATGTAACATTATGTTCTGGGTCTCTATAGCAGTCACAAAATTTGCAATAAATTTCACCCGCATACATGATTTTTATTTTTATAAATACTAAATGTCTTTCAACCATTTTTACAACTTCAATATTTTGCATATACTTTTCTTATGGTTGTCGTAACAGTTTAGTCCTCGAAATTTTCTGTTACAATCGTCACATGTCACAAGTTGCAGCGTATAATTACACGAGGAAAATGATTTACAAAACGCACATGAATTTTGACAAGTATGTCCTAATAAATTATTATACGGCACATGACATTGATCTCAGAAATATTTGCATGAAAACGCAACAGTTAAACTCTTTATAACAGAAAAGTGATTTTGATAATGCAAGAGATTTAACCTCCTAAGATTTTGATCTCTTGCACCTTCAAATATCACATCACCAGGGGTATTATACGAGCCCCTTCTCACATCATTTGGTCCAATCCGCTTAATTTAATTTTATTTAGTTAATATATGACAAATAATAACTGACATAAATTATCACCAATTTTTATTAATATTACAGATATTTTGTCGTTTTACCGATATATCAAGATATGTTTCCTAATATATTTTACTGTTTCAATGTAAAATGAAATAATACTTAGTTTTAGCAACAATTCAAGAAAAACTGAAAAAATTAAACGAATTTAAGTCGTAAAATTGTACGGTTTTATTAAATAAAATGTCTAAAAGATTTACAGTAACAATTTACATTTAAAAGCGACGTTATTCAATATTGATAAATAATATGTAATTAATATATTAGATTTGTGTTAAAGTTATACCATTAAATTTTTAATCTTGAGCTAAAAATTGAATTTAAAATTACGCTATAATGCTGAAAATCTTCATTTTAAATAAAAACTAAAGATTCATTTTAGTATTATTAAAAATGCTATTAGTTAAGTCAGCATAAATGAATTTTTAACAAGTGGGCCAACTGAAGTGAGAAGGGGCTCGTATTCATATACACATATTGTATTGAATATAGTATCTCTGAAATTCCATTAATTCAGGAACACCTGCTCTATTTTCATGTATTTTAACACCTGTTTTGTATAACAACTCCTGTGTCCTTATACGTTGAATTCCGTCAGTGTCTTTACATACCTTTTTGAAACTTGGATCCTTTTTGACGAAAGATTTCGCTATTACGAGTGAACAGGGAAGACAAAGATTATCGGTATTGTTAATTTCTACAATTCCGTATTTTCTACGACATAGCTCAGTATAACTCAAACCATGACCATTCAAGTTCTTCTTTCCTCTTCCTTCAGTCGTTCTTATTTGCGTTAGCTCCACTGTGAACTGCCCATCAGAAAATAATTCTGCGTTACTTTGCAGATTTTTTTCCAACGCATCCCACAATACATCTATGTGCATCTGGTCCACACGACGGAAGCTAACCCAAGCTGGTCCATCTACCAGACAGTCAAAAATATGTCTAAAATGATTCTTCTAATGTATGAGTGCCCATACGATGATTTTTGATAACCTCTCGCACAGTCAAAACGTTATCATTATCATCAAAGATGTCTGCGTTTCATGCAGAGTTGGTAAACTCAACAAGGGTAAAAACCGTGATGATATATTTTATTTAAAATAAGCATATTATATAAAAGTTTCACATCATACATGTTGAACACTTTGATGAAACCAGTAAATTGGATTTTGACCCTCGGGAGGATCTACCAGCTGGAATGTTAATCGCCTCCCTCGTATTCCAAATTTCTTTACAAATCTCTGTCTACGAGGATTTCATAGCGTCAACACCATCACCAGCTCCTCCTCCATGTTGCACTTTTTCTTCTACTTCCATCTTGGGGTTGTTCTCTAACGCAGCATGAACAATATTGTTACAAACTTCAAAAAAGATTATATAATTTTCTTCTTCTGCTATCGCAGCATCTATTATGTTCTCACAAATATGAAAGAAACTTTCATAATTCTCTTGAGAGTCCATTCCGAGACTTCGAGTTGCACCATAAAATAATGAACACACACTAGTAAGAAATATTTTTGTGTCGGAGTTTCTATAACGACTTTGACTAGTTGTTGTTGTTGGATTATTTGCATAATGATATTCTCTGTGTAAACTATCCATTGTAAGGAGTAGCCCACCATTTTTATATTTAATAAAAGATAGAAAATAAAAATGCAATATATTTTTATATATATTTATTTATTCAAATAACTAGCAAATTATATTATATTTTTTTTTTCTTTCTCTATAAAATTATTTATACATCTAAAATCCCTAAGTAACTTATAATAGACATACATTTCTATAAAAAATACCTTAAAAGTAGTATTTTGAAACATAATATAATTACATAATAGAAAGCAAGTGGGAACTGATGATTAAGTTCTGTATTTGTTTATTTGGTCATTTAGTTCCTTTTTATTGTCACGCTTATACATTGCACATTGCATATGCGTAACATGTTAAAATTATACATAAATTTGGACGTTTCAGGCAATAATGTGGCCATCCTCAGCTATAATATAAATATACATTGTAAAATAACAATTAAAAAATAACAAAGCCACTCACCAGTTTTACATGGGTTAAATTACATAGTTTTATAGTCTAATTATTTTTTTATCATGCGACATACATTGTTTGTTATTAATAATATATATACAGAGAATTTATTTTAAAATGCAATCCATGGTTACTCACTATTGTCAAAAAATGACAGCAATGTAATATTTGTCCATTTTAAAATGCAACATTATAAATAGTATTGCAGCATATGAGATACCTCCTGAACATATCACAAATGGTGTCATTTCTTATTATGACTGACTAGAATAGTGCCTTAGTGTGAATGGGGGTATTTTTCAATATTTATTACATGAAAGTTATGAATTTTTGTAAGCTAAAGTTTGTTAAGATGTGCAACACTCATGTTTTGTTTTTTTGTTAATCGTATATACGCTAATTTATTGGAAATTAGTTTTAATAATACGAAACTACAAATTTTGTATGTTGCATTTTAAAATGGATAAATATTACATTGCTGTCATTTTTTGACAATAGTGAGTAACCATGGATGTGACTGACCATATGTTGCATGTTAAAATAAAGTCCCTGTATATATATATATATATATAAATTTGGTTAAAAATATAAAGGAAGCCGTAAAGCAACACGCCATAATCGCTTGGCATGTGTTTTTCACTTTAAGAACACTTAAAATTTTGATAAACAATTACGTTGTAAATGATTTTGTTTGATAAAAAAGTTTTTGTCATGTGCTACAAACAGCACAAGCAGCCATGGTGGCTGTCAACAGGAAACAGACTTAAGAATAATTTTATACGAGACATGATTATAATATAATATAATTAAACTTATATCTAAACCTAACTTAAATGATAATCATACACTACTATATTCTGCAAGTTTTTTTGTAAATATTTTTACTATCTTTATATTTTACATCGTAACTTTCTTTTATATTAACTATGTGCTTACCTAATAATTTAATTGTCTCTATATTTAATTTTCCTAAAACTACACTTTTATTATTTACCTTACATTGTAATTGATTGCTATTTAACACTAAAACATCTACACCGAACGCACTATATTTGACACCTATCGCTTCAAAGTTTGTTTCCTAATATATTATTAAACAATTCTACATTGTTAGTATCTATGTAATGTTTATCTTTCACGTCGCTGTAGAGCCGAATAGAAACTTTAACACGTTGAGCGCCATGTGCATCCCTAAGGATGCACATTCTGTTTTACCGCTGGTCCGCGTGCATCTTACCGTACTCACCCATAAGTTTTGAATTTCTCGTTTATAGCATCCGGACGGATACTCAGATGCGTGTATAACTATTGGGGATTGGAAACACTGGTCTGCTGTACTAGAAAATGCAATTGTCCATGGAATTTTTTTCGTGTGGTACAAATAATTTACTATACTCTTCCCACATGTGATATGATAAAAAAACGCTTTATTTAACCAAAATACAGATACATTTAGACATTATAAAGGAACGTAAAGCTGTAAACCACAAATAATAAACTTAGAAAGAAATACATAATATAATAATACTTTATTTATTTTAGCAATAAACAGAATTTATTTTGTGCAAGTGTGCACCTCACAAAAACAGGCAATGCACATATAAGCAACACATGCAGAACATTTATAATGTGTTTGTGTCGTCTTTTTTTGAGCATATACTCTGCCATTTTCATCTTTCAATTTTTGGTAGCAGGTTGTACAACGACTTTTTTTCTTTGTCAATTCTAGGGAATGCTTCAATTGGATAGTCTGTACAGGATATTGGGGCGCATTGTCTTTCAGTTTGAGTAATTCTTCTGCTACTTGTTCTTTGAATCTAGTAATTGGCATTTTATTATCAGTGATTTTCTGAAATACAATGTATGCATTGACAATAGCTGTCCCTGTTAGGAACTCTATGGCAAGTTTCCTATACCACTTTACTCCTTTCCTCAGACTTGGAGAGTAAGCTTTGAGTTGATCGGACAAATCTATAAATCCTTTCAAGCTATTATAGTATACAATTGCTGCAGGTTTTTCTACTTCAACTCCGCGTCTTTTTACAGTAACAGTGGAATCGTCATGTTTTGTACTAAGAATTAAGACATCTCTTTTGTCTTTCCACTTAGTTACTACACATCCTGTGTTACTCTGCCTGCTAATATGCTGCCCAGTTTTCAATTTTGCAGTAATCACCTCTTTAGGATTATTTTTGCGGTTTTTCCTCAACGTCCCAACCAAATGTGTACGTCTGTTTGTTAATTCATGTGCTAGTGCTAAACTAGTGTAGTAATTATCGGTGCATAATGTTCTTCCACTATCTAAACAATCGTTCATAAGAGACAGGACTACTTTGGTAGGTACGGACATGTTGCTATCATCTGTTTCTTTCCCACAATACACCTTAAGATCATACGTGTAACCGCGGCTAAGACAAAGTTTGAATAATTTTATGCCAAACTTGTGTCTCTTGTTTTGGATGTACTGCCGGAAAATTAGCCTGCCACGAAAAGGCACTAGTGTTTCGTCAATACACACTTCATCGCTAGGCGTCATTAACAACTTGAACCTTTGCCTGAGGTGTTCTATTAGAGGACTTATTTTGTGAAGACGACCAGTAGAAGGTGCTTCGTTATCATTTAAGTGAAACATCTTCATTAAAATTTCAAAACGATTTCTAGACATTACTTTGGAAATTTCATTTCTATATAGGGGTCTTTTTCGTGCCCAGTAGTCACGAATTTGTGGAAATTTACATAAACCCATCCAAAAAATTATTCCAATGAATTTTTCTAATTCTTCTGCATGGGTATCCTTCCATTTTAGTGTTCGAGAACGTCGCGAGTTGTCCTTTCCTAAGCATTGTGATGCATATCTGTTAGTTTCGTCTGCTATATGTGAAATTAATTCATCTGTGACGAATAATTTGTAAAAGTCATATGGAGTTGCAGGATTCTGATTCTTGATAATGTCCATGTTTATTCCAGCGTTATTTTCAGTAAACTGAAACTTTTTAAGTTTGTCGGGATCTACTGGTCCCCATTTTACATTATCAGTAACTGTTTGTTCATCTGAACTTTCATCTGATATATTAGCAATGACGTCGTCGATTGCACGATCAATGTTGCTGAATGTAGGTGGGACGTCTACAACATTGTCTTCATCACTCGAGTTTTCATCACACAAATCAGAAGTTTCTAAATTATCATCATATGAAGTTATCCCTTTTGAAGTTGAGGGTTTTGACAGGTCGGATAATAAAGTAGGATTTCCTTTACTACCTAAAATGATTTCTGCTAAAGCAACTCGCTAAATAACTCGAGAATTTTTACCTTTACTACGTTTAGCTGGCGGAATATCCTCATCCTCGTCGGAACTTGCATCTGCTTCTTCTGGAACGTATTCGTCTGATGAAGGATCTGCATTTGCAAATGGGTCGTCTTCTTCGTCAGACAGAATCTCCTGCATCAGTTTTTCCAACCGTCTTTGCTCGGATTCGTAACTGGCCATGGTAACACTCACTTATCACGTCTAGACACTACTACACCAGTCGCATGATAATGCAGTGGAAATATAATTCGTGAAATATGCAAGTCTGTACATGTTTGCGAAGTCGCATGCGTGTATATCTAAAGATGCACGTGGGCTAAGCTGCAAAGTTTTAACTGGAAGACCACTGCATCTAATAAGATGCACGTTAATTACTCAGCAACTAAACACGTATACATTCAAAAATAACATAACATTCATCGTGGATAATATTATTCCCCGTTTTAAGTAGAAAATACATGTGGGCAACAGAAGAAAATCATTTCTGGTATACATGGCGCTCAACGTGTTAAAATTATTGGGAAACATTCTCACAGCTATATACCTCTGCAGCGACGTGTCCAGTGGAAACATTCGGCACTGTAAGAGTCGATCCCAATGATCGCGATTATTGGGAAGTTGGAAGGGCACCATATCGGCAGAACCCGTTAGCATGGCAAGGTTTCCATCCACAGCGAAGTCGTCGTCAAAGATGGTGTCCGCTTCTACCGTCGGCGTCTCATCCTCGATGATGCTACTAGGTTCTGCCGCTGGTGCTTCATCCTCGGTGATGTTCTTAAGTTCTGCCGTTGGTGCCTCATCCTCGAAGTCTGACCACCGTTGACCATATTCCTCGAAGACGATGAGGATGCTATAGTGACGCTATTCAAATAACATAACTTATTTCACTACCTGCCGGACAGTTTCTTTTACAATCATTACGTACATTCGTTAAATAATCACATCCACATGAGTAAAAATTGTTATTTCTTCGAAATATACCTCTCCAGCGATGAGGGTTCCTGCCGGTTTGCACAATGGGAATCAAATCTTCCATTGTGTAGCCTGCTGGAGTTGCGTCTTGCAAAATTCGTCGAGCATCAGCAACAATAAAATTATCAACGTTTTCAGTCCACGGTAATATGTCTATTGATTGAATTAGGTGTATGTTAAGTATTATTAATAACAATGCGGTGAAAAAATGATTTTTCACTTTGATATTAGGAGCAACTACTTGAATGTAGTTCGGACACCAAATATTTCACTTTCTTCGCTTCTTTCACTATTTTTTGTTTTGCTAAATTTTCTGTTTTGAATACTTTTTTTTATTATTTTTGTCTTGTTTTAATAATCGAGCACAGTTACAATAAATTTTAACAGTTATTAATTAACTTGTATAATAAAACTTTAACAATTGAGCACAGTAACAGTTTTTGATGCTAACAACTACAGCGAATAGAGTCAACAAACAGTTTCTCAAATATATAACCTACAAATCTAAAGATATTTGAAATTTATTGTAAAGTCTGATATCACATGCTTGAATATCACCATTATCATTATTTTTGTAGTGTACTAAACTAGAGCTTATGTCATAGTTCTTAATATTTGTATCATTATTAACATTGTTGGTTATACTATCATTATTAGTATACTTATTCAGGGCTACTTTCCATATTGCCTTCGACCGAGAATGACATTATTAAATTATTATTTTTCTGTCAAAAACTTCTATCTCTTCAAATCTTGTTAAATTTCGAATGCAAATCCTCCTATATACAAATAACAAAGTTAATACAGTTTTGGAATTTAAATGATGATAAAACTATAATATATAAATTAACTAACATTAACAAACTTATGTAGACTAAGAAATAGTTTCGAACACATATTATTCAATAATAATTTAAAGAAAATAATAATACCTACCTTGCTCAATACTGCGTGTCACAAGTGCATTCATAAACTCAGAGATAGGAGGTTTTGATTCCATGGCTGGAGTTGAATTGAGATAGGACTAAATGAATCTTGCGCTTTACAATTCAATGCAATTTGTAAGAGATATGACGCTTTGCGAGCATGCGCATTAAGTATAGCCCTATCTTTTGGTACTAATATCACATTTTCGGTAAAATTTGAGTTAGGAGGTTTTGCACGCATTTCGTCGTTATAATACTGATGAAATTCATGCGGGATGATCCCTGATTTGCTGATCTTTAACAAATCCTGCTTCTTCTGAATACTGATAGGTCGAAGTTTGGAGTATTCATTTTTTAAGTCGATCTCAGGGAGATTAATGCCCCATTTTATCTTCTTATAATCGGAATTATGATCAAACCTGTGTACAATAATACCTGGTATAATTAATGCTCTAAAAATGCATTTAAAAAAAACTTGAACCTTATAATGTACTATTATTTTAGTCTTTTAGATGTCCGACTCCTAAAAGTTATATGCTAGTCAGATGTCGCCAGATATAGTCATTTTATTGATAAATAATCGATACTTTAATTTGCATATTATAGACTTTTGAAAAACAACGTATTGTACAAACAAAACTTAATTATTTACTACAAGAATTTATACAGAGATTGATATAAGATTATTACATTTACACAGATGTTCAGAATATGACTACTAACTACTTACAAGATAACTAATTATGATTAACATATTTGTGGAAATTGATAAACGACTAATATAAAACGTAGTTCACACTATTGTTTAGTAATAACTTCAAATGGACTGTATAAATTTAAGGGGGTGTATTACTAGACAGTGGAATATTAATTTATGATTTAAAACGTCAACATTTGACAAATTTACTCAAGGACCAGAGAGGTAAAAAACTAGTGATACGAGCGAGACTGGTACACAAGCAATTGTATTTAAATGAAACCAATTCTAGTACCTTATTGTCCCAGTGACGAAGGTGAGGCTCCTCAGCTACGCAGATGGAATCCGCGTCGTCATCAGACAGCGGCTGGAGGAGCAGGAACACGACAGCTGATAGCCGTCTTCGAAGGGCCTCTACTAGTGGAGACATTCACAGCAGGTCACTTTGCCTGCTTTCCCTTGAAGATCCAAACCTGGGGAAGCCAATCCACCAAGGGGGGTTAACTCGACGACCAGTACTTGTCGCTCTTGATAGAATTACCTCGAAGCACTTGCACTAACACAACACTTACGAAAGGTAGCGTATAACGAGGTTCACCTCGCTGCACACTAGGAAGAGCTATAATGCTAAGCTCTTCATGATAATATAAGATAAAAATGACGGGCAGACCTCTCTGCTACCACTTCTTGCAAAAATATAGGTTTAATTACATTGTATAAATATACAGTGGGACTCAGGAAGTTTATTAGAAGGCAACCAACTCGTTACCTCTAGTTGTGTTTACAAAATAGTTTAGACATTAATGAATATATGAAAATGCGACTAATCGCGATGAAAGGAGTTACACAACTGTTGTATTTGTTTTTTTTTTTTTTATACATAACATATAACAAAAATATGACTATAAAAATGGCGGTCTAGATTTAGCTTCATGCAAAGCGACCTCTGTATACCAGCCTTTGTAAAAACGCGGAAACAACTATTATAGATATATATAACTCCGTCGTCTTCATGAGTGAACTCTGTGGAATCATCAGTCAAGAAGGGGAAGGTAGCAGTGCAGTCCTGTCCTGGATTACGGTTAAATATTATACTGGTACAAAATGCGATAGCAAAAAGACCACAATCGGAACTATTTGTTTGTTGCTGAACTGGTGTAAATTAAGAGTCTGTAAGTTAGCAATCTATATCAATAAATATGGAGAATTCATACTAACATAATATGTAACAAATGTAGGTATACTTATGTTTAATTTAAAATCATTTCTATTCCATTGATTCATATTGATCTTACATCTGTTGTGAATAGTAGTTTCCAAATAATATTCTGCGACTAAGTCGTTTCTCATTCCGGACTTCCTAGCCGTTGTCGTACACTTTTCTTCTTACTAAAGCCTAAATATGTTCGATTTTAATCAATTTAATTGCAAATTAGTACTCCATTATAAATTCAGACGTTCGTGGTTTTTTGTTTTCAATGTCGACCTTTTCTATCTTCAAAAAATTCTCAAAATTTTTGTTTCATACATCATCATACACTAAAATTTAAGTACCATCATAATATGTCGATATCAAATGTCCTACATTAGCTTCATTTTCACGCGGTCCTGATTTTTTTTTTTCAATATATCGTATCGAAAAAGATATGTTATACGAAAGATAAATATTTCATTATTTCATGTTAATTTCTTCAAATACGTTACTTTCTTTCTTCGATCTTTTCTACAGTTTGTGCTAAAATACGAACCTCTGCCCTCAGATGGAGTAAGACTTGATAGTTTTGGATATATTACGGATGCTAACATGTTTATTTTTCAAGCAAAGAGTGCCGTGCAATTACTCTTTTATTGTAATCAGTAATTTTATTGCCATGGTCTCTTTTAATATGAGAAGAAACATATTAATATTTTCTTTAACATCTCAAAACTATGAAGTTTTGAAGGTACAGGCACTTGAATTTTTGAAAGAAAAAATATTTTCTAACATTGGTGTAAAAATATATAGGCTACTTCATTTAAAAAAGTACATAAATTGTTAAATATACGAAAATTCAACTGTTTAATTTCTAATACGTAAATCCGTTTAGTTTATTTATTAATGAAATAAGTTTGTTCATACATACAATCCTTTTACTTTTGGTCCCTGTGTCAGGATGAATTTTCATATATCGCTGGATAAATTCAAATGTACAGCTCACTTCCTGTGGATATTGCATATTGAAGATATAAGAAACAGCGAACAGATGTTGAAAAACTTCTTCGAAATTGGTACTCCCGTTGTTTATATCCTCTAAGGTCCGCATACTGAAAAAAATGAGTAAAAAAAAAATAATTGTGGAAAAAGTGGTTAAAATGAGTACCAGAGTACATTTTCAAACTCAAAAAGTTTATTTTTTCATTATACAAAAAAAAAATCAATGTTACTATTACGGAACAATAATTGTTCATACAGTTATAAATAAAATTCAGTGAAACAATTTCTTTTCTTACTGACAAATAAGTATATGTTACATTTCACGCAATAAAAGTAAGTTTTGAGTCCACAGCCGGGTTTTTTGCACCTTTGTCTTTGTTCCTTTTCGCATGGAAAGTGAGTTTTCCTAAAAGACAGAGGCCTTCTGCTACCTCAGCACGAAAACCAGAATATCTTTTTTTCCTGTCCTGCTTTTAGCATGTCGGCCTTGTACCATATCCAAGCACTAACTATAGCCAGGTCAATAAAATGAAAAAATATATATAATGAAATGTTTGTACATGCAATCCTTTTACTTTTGGTCCCTGTGTCAGGATGAATTTTCATAATATATCGCTGGATAAATTCAAATGTACAGCTCACTTCCTGTGAATATTGCATATTGAAGATATAATAAACAGTGAACAGATGTTGAAAATCTTCTTCGAAATTGGTACTCCCGTTGTTTATATTGACTCCTTCGACGAAGACATAACAAACAATTTTATTGGGATTTTCTGAAAATTTAAAAGCAATTACTCAAATTGATAAAAGGTTTAAATTCATACAAATACATGTTTCTAAATGTTAATTCATATTATTAACCTTCGGATGACTAAGCTTTTTTTAGTACGTAGAAGACTAAGTGGGGTAAAATATAACCCCATCAATTTTAGGTAATAAAAGATATGTGGATTTAAAAAAAAATTATTGTTAAACTAGAACGTAAAATACACTATTCAGATGACAAACATTAATATTTTATTTAATGGCTATCAAATATAATATAAATATTAAGAATACAAAATCAAAAATACACATTTTTTCTTCACATAAGCTACAGTTAATGCGGCACGTGTCGCATATTATATATATTTCGATATAAGAATGTTATTTGCAGACAAAAAACATTTATTGCACTTCGTGAAATATTTCTTGTCTGAAGCACGGGGACAAATTTTGCAACCTCCACGTTTTTGTAGATCTTCTTGAGCCTGTCTTACTGCCTTCTTCTTGATTTTCAACTTCAAGTATATGGTATCTATTGCTTTTTGAACATATCAACGTTATCCTTCACGCGGCCGGTATTTTATTAGAGGGGTAACAAGTTGAAGTCCCAATCTTGAACAAAGAGTCTCCTGCGGAAGTACTTTCCTTTTCCATAATCATTGTATTTATCTACGTACAAAGTAAATGCGTTTAATGCGGCTACATGAAGCTGCTGTAGGTTAGCATGTTCTAGAATTAAGCCTCATTTCCACCGAATGTCTTAATGCTTAATACATAAGGCTTAATGAATTATAACAATTTACTAGGATACCATTTCCAGCTATTTTGTTTAGTGACAATTCAACAGAAATGTCATATCTTTTTTCCGAATTACTTGTTGTTTAGTAGACTGCCATTGCAGCAGCAATTCTTCTTTTTTTAATATGTTATACCTATACACAATTTTCTGAATTTATATCGATACCGAAAAATTAATTAAAAGTTAATAATTATAAAATAGACTGAGAGTTGACAGTTCAGGTTAGAATTTTTCAATCATTTGTTTTTACGCATTGCTCTTAGTTCTTAAGCATTAAGCCTTATGCAAAGCTGGAAATGGTAGTAAACGTTGTCATATGATAAACATTTTTACGCATTGCGCTTAGTTATTAATTATTGCTCTTACGCATTAGAACAATCGGTGGAAATGAGGCTTAAGTCTGCGTGCTTCAGCTTATAAAATTCGCTATGAAAAGTAAAACTAAGAAATGAAACTGACTCCAACGAAACAATTTTTTTTTTAGTCATGTTGTACGAGAAAAAAAAATTAATTTAATAAAGTAATATGACAGTATACTTAAAAATAATCAGCTAAAAAAATCCAGGTAGAAATGTATTATATTTCCAGATTTATTAAACAAAAACAAGCACTGGGGTAAAAATTTACCCCGCTTAGACATCCGAAGGTTAACTGATGAAAGTAACGTACAACGTGTATTTCAAAACTGTTATTAGTTAAAATTACTTCTTGATTGAATAAAAAAATTAGATCACACTAAAATTTTTAACTTTTGGTAATGAACATTTTTTATATAAATGTTATATGAACTTATATTTTGGGTAAAGTTGTGGGTACGGATAATCAGAAATATGCAATAGGTATTTACTGAAAGATAAAGTAGCTGGACCAGCGCTATTCGCCTCTGCTTCTTCTAGTCTTGTGCCTTCTTCCATATTCTTTAAAATGTATGAAAAATCTTCTTTAAATACTGAGCAATAATTTTTAGCGCTTTTGTATTTAATTTTGAATGACCAATTTCTATATTTGCATTTGCGATTTTTTTGTTATTGCCAAATTTGATATTTTTTTCTTGTTTTTTCAAAAAATTGTCTTTCAGAGTATTAAAAGCAAGTCCCATTAAATTTTGATAATGCCAAGATACGTATTTCTCATGAGAAATAAATGGCCACTGATATTGTAGGGGCAAGCAATAATTCACAAATATTTCGCAAAGTCATAACCATTAACCACACTTGATCGTAACAGTCTACAATTTTGTCGAAAATTGTCAATGGAAAAATTTGTAGCAACCTAGAATTCTCACTTGCAGGTTCGCTTAATTTTAAAGAATGTTTAACAGGTGGAACCGTTTGAAAATTTACTTGTCCAATAAACCGAATTGATTGTAATCGAGCATTTATAAGGGAAATTTTCGATTTGACCTTTTGAAAATATTTAAGCTGTGTTCAATATTATTTATATTATTTTATTCATTAATTGTCTGATTAATGTGAAATATGTAATCCTATACTCAAAATTGGTTTGTAGGTGAGTTTTTAACTCATCCCATGTATCAAATTCATTATTTGAAAAAATTTATTGTGCCTTCTCAATAATCTTTGATTTGATTAATGAAAATAGAAAAGTCTGTTGTCTGTTGTACTATGATTAAGTTAGCTTAAGCTGCTAATACATTTAATTTGTCTACCTCACGTATATAGTGTGGTAATAATTTCACATTTCCATTGTAGGAGGGAAGTGCATGTGCAACTTCTTTAAAATCGGCAAATGTTAAAGCCATTTCTGCTTTATTTAAATTATTTGAATTATTTATACAATTATTTTAAAATTTTCTTCCTCTGTAGGAAGAGGCATACAATAAAATATGACTTTTCGTCAATTAATAATTTGTAATTTATACAATAATAGTACTTGACTCACAGTAGCATCAGGAACACGGTTGATCCATATAGCATCTTGTGAGAAGCGGTTCGGCTAGGCTGTTGACGGACAGTAATCGGAAGTCTTGTACCCTAGTTGATTGTGGAGGAGTTGACTGCTTGGAGATCGGTTTCACGGAGTTGTCCGGATTGACTTCTCTTCTATTGCAGAATTTGAGCGGGCAGCTTCCCCTGCTCTAATAGATCTTCTAGGGTTGATGAAAATTGTAGTTCAAATTTTTTGTACAGTAAAGCAATTAAAATTGCAAGTTGAAGAACTCTGTACATCCACCAAGACTGCGCCAAGAATATAAGTGATAGCTTTGAAACTCTTTTTTTAAAAAAGAAATCAATATATTATAATAATTATTTGTGTACCAAGGCCAAAAAGTGATTTTTTTTCGGCCGAGTTTTATCTTAAAGCAGACGAGGACGAAATAACACTTTTTGGCAGTGGTACACACAAAAATTTTGTTAAGTAAATTGTTGATTCCAAAACTTAATTGTTTGCATATTTTTTCAGAATTAAAAGTCAAAATGTCTGATTCTGATATTATTATTATTATTATTAATAATAATAATAATTGCTAGGAGGAAGTAACGCCGTACTTGTTGATAGATAAAATGTATTAACGGATTTCTCGGTGTAAGGAATTATATTGTTGTTATTCCATAAAACAGTTAATTTTATTTAAATTCGTACTAACCCTAAACTTCTAGAAATTAAGAAAAAGTTGTCAAATTTTATGTTGTACTTACCAACTTTTCAAATAATTAAATAAAGAATAATGTTCGGCACGTCTCTATTTTACTGGTAGTTTCTGATAATTTATATTTAAGGTTGTTACAGGTTACGTTCTATTTTGACATTCAACAGATGACAGATTCTCCAACAGATGGCACTGATGGTAGACAAATTTATTATTTATTAATAATTTTTTATTATTATTGGTTTTTGATGCTTGAAAATCGTATGAGTGCCATTTTATAAACTATATTTTGTTATTTTAAAGATTATTTTGTTGAAGAATGCCCAGAAAATGTCTGTGTTTTTTGCTTGATTTCCTAGTGCACTGTCCGGTTGTCTATAGCGTGTCACAAATGTCACTTCCGAAGTTGTGAGAACAAAAAAGAAATATACTTAGCTGCAGTGGCGTTTTCGGGGAATTTTGGACGATGATGTAGGTTAATGATGTCGACGGGTAGAGACTGGCGGCGGCTGGCACATCCAAGACATAGGGGTCCCCAATAATGAAGAACGTAAAACGGCAGAGTTGCAGATCCTCCAAAGAGTTATGACTTCCTGAAAACCAAAATGATGCACGTAACACCGACCACAAGAAAAAACTGGACAGTCAACAAGCACTCCCGATGTCGTACAAATCCGCACAACGGCGCGACCAATATTGGTCGGAAGGTACAACGTCCTCTAAATCCCAGCAGTTGTTCATCTATTGTTATATACGAGCCCAGTCGCACATGAATTGAACCAAAGAAATGTGAAGAGATGATTTCTATTTTTGAATAAAAATTTATTAAAATGAAACACTGCTAGTACGAAAATGAGATATATTTTTATAGTGTATTATGTTACTTATTAACAGACTTAATTACATAAGTTGAACAACTATAAATATGAAGGTACATAACATTAAAGGAAAAACGGAAAAACTAAGCGTAATGCATGTACTCCGAATCAGAATATTTTTATTTAATTAGCGAAATTACCATTGAGTACAGTCATCTTTCCTTTTCAAAACTGCATCTATTCGCCTAGGCATAGTGTCAACTAATGCTTTGCAAAAGTTTGGTTGAAGATTATTTCAAATATCCTGAATTTTTAATTTTAATTCGGGAACCGTCCGGACTGGCGTCGTTCGTAGAATTTTTTTCATTTCATGCCAGAGTGTTTCTATAGGGGATACGTCTGGACTACTCGAAGGCCATTTCAATACAGGGATATTCATTTCCTGTAACCACAATGTTACAGTTTTTGCAGTGTGGCAAGCTGCGCCGTCCTGCTGAAAGATAAATCCCCCTCCTGGTAGCTGTAACTTTTCAATTGAGGGCAACAATTCTTCTTCAAGGATTAATTTATATTTATAAGCATTGACAGTGCCATCAATGAAACGAAGTCGTCCAACTCCTTGTGAAGACATGCACCCCCATACCATTATGGAGGCTGGAAACTTGACCCTTCTCTTAACACAATCCCGGTGATATGCTTCTTCTGGCAGTCGTAGAACTCTACTTCTTGAGTCACCTACACAAACTTCTAATTTTGATTCGTCACTCCAAATAATGGAATCCCATTGACGCTGAGACCAGTTTTGTCGCTCTTTTGCCCATAAAAGACGAGCTTTTTTCTGTTCTTTTGAAAGAAGCGGCTTTTCTTTTGCCTAGAGTAACAAACATTCTTACCTTTAAAACTTCTTGCTCACTGAAACTCACCTTGTAAAATCCAAAACCCATTTTTTTAATATTTCGTAAACAAGTGTCCTTCGAAATTGTTCTTCCAATCGCATCTGCCCATTTCGTAGCCAATTCTCGGGAAGAAACATGGCGATCTTGTTTAATAAGTGATCTTAAAGCTCTCTGCTCTCTTGGTGTTATCCTAGAAATTCGACCGGTTTTCACTTTTACATCGATGTTTCCCGTATTTTTATATTGAGAAATTTTATATTTCTCACTGTTCCCTGAGGAATACTAAAATTTTTAGCAATTTGATGACCAGAGAGTTCGTTTTTATGAGCACTTATAATGGATTTTCGGATATCTGCGGACAATGGCTTTCCACGTACCATTGTGACAGTTAATAAACAAATTTTAGTAACTAAAACACATCATTACTTATGTTTGCACAGACGTCTACGATCTCTACTTGTTAAATTCGTATGCAACTGAATATTTCCGTCAGTTCCTATATTGGTCCAATTTAAATGCGCCACGCTTACTTTTCTATTTCTTGTTCATTTATTAATGATTGTATTTTGATCATATATACAATCTTCTAATTAATTAAGTGGAGTGTTTATTTTATTGTTAACATAACAAAGTATCATATAATGCATTATTTTTATGTTTTTAAAATTATTTATTTAATACATATGAATATGTAAAATAAATTATCGAAAGTTTTTTTGTTGGTCCAATTCATATGCGACTGGGCTCGTAACTGCCAGGTTTGTAAGAGTTATTGCAGTTGATAATAAACTCGTCCCATATCTCCTTTATTGGTGCAAATCGATTTGGTAATCTTCTTTCAGCTCGTGTATCTTTACTGTCAAAGCGCAAATTTTCTATCAGAAATTCAAACCTTTCACGACTCATTGTGGCCTTGTAAATAGAACCAAAAATTTTTGAATCGAACATATTTGTCGTAGTTAGGTGACTATCCTTCTGGGAAGCAGCAAAAATGAGGAGTACGAAGAGTGCATTTAATTCATCTTTATTAGTTTGGGATATAGTTGATTTTTTATCTTTGTAATTTTCAGCGTTAATTGCAATTTGAGAATTAGTATGTGTGCATATTTTTTCAAGAATTGAATCATTTAACAGACAACGAAAAACTTCTAAGGGAGTATCAGCATTTCGAGCATCTCCTACTGGTCCTTGAATTATATGTAAAATATTTCTTTTCGAAACTCTCTTTCGAATATTAGGAACGGTACACCAGCGATGTCCGTTTTTTCCTCTAAAACTCTGAGGCAAATTCACTGGCCCAGAAGTATTCCTCTCTGTTTCTGTATTGCCTTGTTCATTTTCAAATAACTCGTGTCTTTCTTCGTTTTGTCTTGCTCTTCCTGTAGTTTCATTTGGGTTCATTAGATACTCGATTTCACATGAAATTTCTGAGTGTTTGGTATTGGACTTACTGTTATTTGATATAGCTTCTTTTCGACTTTTAGTATCCTTCACTTTTCTTTTCTTTGAAGAGCAGGAAGGTCGGCTCTTATCAGAATCAGAGGTTTCGGTTTCATATTCCAAATCCGATGGACTAATATCATTTTCCAAATTATCTTCTGTTTCTGAACCGCTAACACCAGTTTGATCTTCGTCAGATTCGCTGGGTAAGAGTTCTTCTAATTCTTTGTCACTTAGAGGTCTTATTTGTTCCCACTTCTTCATTTTATAACTATGTAATTAAAAGAATAAAATAATTAAGCATGTATAAAAAAACTAACAGTAATACTAACCTTTCGTATATTTTACGAACCAACACCTCGTACAAAACCACGTGTTTAACTGAAAAGATTTTCCAACATTTCCAGCTTGTCCTTACCAGTGATGAAGCTTCTATGCAGGGATTCTCTATCAAAAAGCTGTTCTGAACTTCTTTTTCTTTCCAGCGTGCAGTCCATTGAATATCAGTATTAAAATTATCCGGCAAAAGCATTGCAGTATTGTAAGCAGGTTGTCTAGATTTGGGTTCAGTAAATAAAACACTCACAAAAGTGGACTATGTACTTATATAATTGTTAAACTCTTACAAATACTTGTTTTTATTACTAGCTCTAACATGCCTCTCGCTCTACACGCCAGGCAAGACTCTCTCTGCTCTTCTCCGCTACACACAAAAAAGTCTCGAACCCTAGCGTTCGCGCGCCCAAGCGGATACAAATACATAAATGACGGTAATTACAATTTTAAAATAAAATACAAATTAACATCTAACATGCAGTATGTAGTACCTCTTACGGCATTTATTTGGGAAAAGATAGACTATTTTTAAACAATATTTTATATTAGGATATTTCCCTGTTTCTTTTGTTATTACATAGGAAAGGAAAAGATTTTTTTTTTATTTATTAAAAAAAATATCTATTATCTTCATCTAGCCTGGTAGTTACCGTATCCTATCGCTGGGTGTAGCATTGTCCTTTCTGGAACCAGAAAAATATATTCATATGAACTTAATGGAAAAAGTTAAATTTTACTAACCATACATAAATGGCGGTAATTACAATTTAAAAATAAAATACAAATTAACATCTAATATGGAGTATATAGTACGTCTTACGGCATTTATTTGAGAAAAGATGGACTATTTTTTGACAATATTTTATATTATATTTCCCTGTTTCTTTTGTTATTACATAGGAAAGGTAAAGAAGAAAAAAAATTTTTTTTTTTAATTCATCTATTATCTTCATCTAGCCTTGTAGTTACCGTATCCTATCGCTGAATGTAGCATTATCCTTTCTGGAACCTGAAAAATATATTCGTATAAACTTAATGGAAAAATAAAATATTTAAGAAAACACTCGCCATGTTTCACAAGATTACAGCGTCTGAAGTAACCTTTCGGCCATCAACAGACGCTCAGACTAGCTGAGCATGGCCGGCGTCTGTTGATGGCCGAAAGGTTGATTCAGACGCTGTAATCTTGTGAAACATGGCGAGTGTTTTCTTAAATACTGTATTTAACATTGTTTCACCTAGAGTTCGCTATTTTACTATTATATTTAATGGAAAATGTTAAATTTTACTACACATACATAAATGGCGGTAATTACAATTTAAAAATAAAATACAAATTAACATCTAACATGGAGTGTGTAGTACGTCTTGTCTTACGGTATTTATTTGGGAAAAGATAGACTATTTTTTAACAATATTTTATATTAGGATATTTCTCTGTTTCTTTTGTTATTACATAGGAAATGTAAAGAAAAAAAGCTTTTATTTATATTTTTAAAAAGTTATCTATTATCTTTATCTAGCCTTGTAGTTACCGTATCCTATCGCTGGATGTGGCATTGTCCTTTCTGGAACCTGAAAAATATATTCGTAACAATGGAAAATGTTAAATTTTACTAACTATAATTATATTAAAAAAATTCTTTTGTAATGAGCTAATGACACCTATTAACTTTGGCACAATTATCGCCAAAAATAGTATCAATTTCGTAAAAATAGTTTTTAATAAACAGCCACACAGAGTGACATGCACGTGCATCTAAAGCGCTTACAAATGACGTATAAGTTACCCCATCCAGATGCACATATTCTATAATAATTTTTTCTTTAACTATTATAATTGGATGGAGAATGTCCTAGTTTTTAAATTTGATAAAATTTCAGAATATTTGTAATTTATTGACTTTCGACGAAAGTGCTTAATACGATTCATAACAAAAATTTCATATTGGAAAAAAGCGTTACGTATTTTCATAATATTATTTCAAAAAGATCTATAATCTCTACTCATGATGCTTCTTGAAATATGCCACCGGGAAATTCCACTAGAGGATAAAACATAGTGATTCAGGATTAGATCTTCATATAACACTTTTTACTCAAAATGACACCCTCAATATATTGTTTTATTTTGTTACACTAGTCCTAAAGCACCATGTACAGTGTGTCTGCTGTAAGCGGGCCACCATTGCTAACTTTCTTATTTGAAGAGATAGAAAGACGATTAAATGGACAAAGTTGGGCGATATTATACGACAAATTTAACGGTGGAAAATACAAAACAATTGAACATCAAATACGCGACTTATTCAACAAAATAACAATTATTAAAAATAAAAATGTTCTTGCCTCAATAATACCAATAATCTTTACAAATGAATTTGAATTTTAATGACAGTGAATATAAATTTTGATAGATGATGACAATCTCTTTCACATTAATTAAATTATTAAATGTTAATTTTAATAGCCCCTGTTCTCATTTTTTTATTTCCTCGGAAACTGGTTCAACATTTTCGAAATGTTTGGTTTCTTAAAGTTCCAAGAAAATATAATCCGGATAATTTTGATACTCTGCTACAAGCCACATACATCATTTGCCGGGTCATTCTTTTTAAATTTCTCAAATTAATACAAATTTTACTGTAAGTTTAGCCTTGACTTTTATGAATAGTGATAGCTTCTGCTGGAACGATGGGAAACTGAGATGTATTAATTTTGAAAATATAAGTTTGCATTTTATTTATATTTTCATTTTTCATGTAATCCGAAATTCCCTTTATCCAACATGCTTCATTTGAACATCTAACCATAATTTAGAAGGGATATCCGATTTAGGAAAGAAAGTTATTTATCTTAATTCCGCAGGCTATAAAAATATTATCGGGCTGTTCTTTTTGGCAGTGCTACTATAGCAGTTGCAGCCAAACACTCGTCAAACATACTGCCGGTATTCGTGTCTTTGTAGACAAATATATATTTTTTTATTTATGCAACGATCGATTTAAAAACATCACTTGTACATTGTCTTGCACATTTCCATGCATAGGAGTAGTGGTACCTAAGGGTTTCGATAAGGCAGGTTTCAGAATATGTCCAAGGGTTCTGGAACAAAACAATATCGGCTTGAAGTAACTTGGATTCTTACATTAATTACTAACAAGAGAGGAGACACTAGCTGCGGTCATCGTTTGGGAGACTAGCCTAACATGTAGAGATATTTTAATTTTGCTTTGGATTTTATTGTTAACATATCGATGCATCGACGTGGTGATGGTACATGGGTTCCCTTCTGATCAGCTGCTCACATTTGCTGCATACAAGCAAGGCATAATACAGCCTTATACATATATGAATTTCCTTTATTGTTTCGAAAATTAATGCCTAGTTAACCCAGGATCAGTCGCATATCTAAATTTCACAGGATCGGTCGCGGTGCGGTCATGTCGACCGAATTGTTTTTTTCTTACTGAGAACGAACAGGCTTTTATTTTTAGCTAACGAATAAATCAAAATGCAGACTTACAGCTTTATTACATCAAATTTAATCAGATATTTCTACATTTTCTGCATCACAAAAGTCACAGTAAGTTACAGTGTGTTCTTTACAGATAAATTTAGAGCAATTAGAGCAAACAGTTTTTGTTTTACGATTTTTCTTTGAAGAACATCTAAAACATCTTCCAGGATGTGTGTTCGTAATTATGTTTTCTGTAGTTCCTAAGTTGAAAATCTCACTCATCCTTAGTTTGATGATCTGGGGTATATGAGATGTAGTAAACCGGATCTTTACAAAATCAAGGACCAATGCTTTAGAAAGGTTTTTTTAGGTATTCTCTTCGTTTTAGGTTTGATTTGGTATTGTTTTGGAATACAATTTGGCTGTTTATACCTGCTATGTTCAATAAAGAGAAAAATATTGTCAGTGGCCATCTTGCACTTTTTCTCGAAACGGAATAACTTTGTTTCATTTCGTCTACTTTATCTACACCGCCTTTCGTTTTGTTATAAAATGTTATTATATCCGGTTTTCTTTTATCTCCTGTAGATACGTCAATATTGTCAGAATTCTTGCCAACATGCATACTTGACAACAGTGTAACAACTTTTCCTTTCTTCGGCACATATGAAACTAAAGTAGCTTCATTAGAAAAATCAAATATACTGGTATTGGTGTCTCGGTTTTTTGCTACAATAAATTCTGGTGGTATTTCTTTTTTTATTTTTTTGTATAGTACCAACTAAGGTAATATTTCGTGATAGTAATGATTTCATCAAAGGAACAGATGTGAACCAATTATCTATGGTCACATTCCGACCCGAATTCTCGATCGGTAATACAAGGCGCTGAACAACCTCAAAGGCACTATTATCAACAACGAAAGGACCATCCGGTTGTTTTCCTACGTAAATTTCCATGTTCAGTGTGTAATAGCTGCAAGCATCCGCTAGAGAAAATATTTTTATACCATACCTTGCAGGTTTATTTTTCATATATTGTCGAAAGCTGCATCTTCCTCTAAATGCTTCAAGCATTTCATCAATTGTTGCATACTCACCAATGATATAGTTCGTTTTGCAATTACTCACAAATTCTTCAAATAGCCACCTAACTAGGGCTAACTTATCTGTTTTCTTTCTGTCTGCACGATCGAGAAAGTTATCAAAACGTAAACATCGAAGCAAAAACTCAAATCGTTTCAATGACATTACGTTTCGAAACATTTCTATCCCTGACCCATCATTAGCCCACAAATTTGCAACATTTGTGTGAGACGCTCGAAATATTCCTGCCAAGTATAACAAACCAAACAAAGCTTTCATTTCCACAATGTTTGTGTCTTTAGCATCTCTTTCTCGCACGTATTGTGTACGTACTTTTTCAATATATATATTTGTGCACTGAACTATTTCAGTCATTATTTTATCAGTAAAAAATAGTTGCCAAGCATCCATCTCCGAATTTGCATTTTCAGCTTCCTTTTGCACTCCAGGTGTAAAATTAATAATATTTCTCTTTGCCCTTTTAGTGCCGGTCGATGACAGTTGACTCCATTTTGTCGTTTTATCTCGCCCATAGTAAAATCGGTTCAAATTAGCAAGAGATATATCATCGTTAGAATCCTCACTAGAATCACCTGATAGTTCAGTATCGGAGAAGTGGTCACTAACATGTAAATCGTCTTCCTCACATTCACTATCGTTACAGGTATTTCTTCTTCTGATTCTATTTCTTCCCACAACATTTGTAATCGTGCTACATCTTTTTCGTAGTCACCTATCACTAAAAATATTAAAATATAAAATTCAAACTTTATAATTTCATGTATTACGTACCGAAAAGTAACTGCGGAATATTTTTTAAAAGGTAAATTATTGGGTTACGGCACCAGTCGCAAGACGGTCAAAAGGACCGCACACAAAGTTAAATTTGAACAACAGCCACGTCTCACAAGACCAAGAACTAAACAACTGTAAATTCGAAATATAAGCACGCATATAAAGCATAGCTAACTTCAAGGAATCGGCGCATGCGTATTTTAAGAGATACGCATAAAATAAAAATTTGTCGGTCTTTTCGACTTAACAGGCGACCGATCCCGGGTTAATCGGTGTTAATATACAAAACTTTTTTTGTTCTTCAGTTATAAACTACGAGTAGTGTCCCGCCGTTCTGGTACTGAATCCATAGGTTGTACATATGATTCACATATTTTTACCCTAACAATAGTATCTGCTGCGTTTTCCTTTTTTTCTACTGTCTACCCATTTTATTGATTTATTGTAATCATTAACTTTGATTATAGTAACTATATTCTCGCCGACTATAAGTACTATTAAAGATACAAATATTAACCATTTTATTTTATAATAAACAAGGCATACGTAAATACGAGTATATTATTTTTCATATAAAGATCCATACATGAATTACAATGTCAAAATGACCACGAATGAATAACGAATCGATTGATGTTTAATTTATTATCAGTATCAATAATTTTACTACAAAAAACTTTAAATAATCAAGGGACGATATGCGTTGTCTTATATGAAGTGGACTAAACACACTGAACAGTAAATTAATGTGATGGTTACAACCAGGGGCGGCTCGTCCATAAGGGCTGCAGGGCTGCAGCCCCTCCAGTATAAAATAAAGGCTGCAATTTTATTATCGCTCTTAAATATTTATATAATATTTAAAAACAACTATTTTTGGTTTGTAATAAAATACTGCTCAATAGTAATTTATTTTTAAACAATAATTGTATTTTTCAATAAGTCGGTGTGCTATGCGGGCTAATATATTAAACGTCCGGGCTGGATTCAATTCAGCCCGCAGCGAACAGCACAATTCATGTAGAGAGGGCTACCTAGTGAGGATAAAGTGGTGGGGGTTATGAGTGATTCTCGTGCAGTTTGGGCTGCTACGATTCCAGCCCAAGCTACGTTACGTATAGAGTTTACTGTTCTGTACTGTAGACGGTCTGCGCTTTAGTACGCTTTTACTACACATACATAAAGTGTAATGTTAAAGTTATCATTATTGTCAGTTTCTTTCTTTTTAATACTAGCTTTTAAGTATTAATCATCAAAAAAATGAACGCTGAGAAAAACACTGTTAAATATTTGCAAAACATAAAATTTTCTCATTTGGGACGGCAAGAAAAATTTGAAATTAAAAATTTAGGTCGTCTTACACCAGATTTAAATATTTCTCAGTCCTCAATAAGTAGAGCTCAGAATTACGTGCGAAAATTTAACTCTAATGTATATAACAAAAATATTTGGCTGACTGGATGTACAGAGAAAAACGCTTTCTTTTGCTTTTCATTTTTGTTTGGCGGCGATTCATTGTGGATAAAAACAGGAGTAGCAGATTTAAAACATTTAAATGAAAGAATTAAAAAACATGAGAAATGTGCTGAACATTTAAAAAGTGTGTGCAATCTTGGCATTTTAGGAACAGTTAATATTAAAACGCAACTAAGTGAAGCTTATAGGCGAGAAATAAATAAACATAATGAAAACGAGAAAAAATCGTGATATTTTATCTAAAATAATAGATTGTATCGTGTTTTATAGTAAATTTGAACTTCCCATGCGAGGACATGACGGAACCGAACATTCAACAAATCCCGGAGTTTTTAGAGGATTATTAGAATTTGTTGGAAAATTAGATGACAATTTAAAAAATCGCGCAACAACCCGAGTAGTGATCTAACAATTTATTTCTGTACATGAAAGGGGAAAATATGCATTTGCACATCCCTTGAAAGAAAGTAACTTTCAATTATAAGGCATTTGACCTTGAATGAAAAAAAAAAAATCGCCTGCGGCGCATTTTTTCCCTAAATACTTGGTTGCAACCCTCGTACTATAAATTCTTACGAGCCGCCACTGGTTACAACAGGAAAGCGCTGGTAACTACGATCCGAAAAACGCAATTTATTTAGAAATTTTATTCGATATTTTTGTCAAATAAAGAATTTAACATAAAATATAAATAAAAACATTATTATACCTTAATGAACAACAAACAACGTAAGTCAACTAAATAATACTTTGTATTTATGATGCCGTTAAATAGAAACCACGTGCTTTTATATACAGGCTGTGCAACAAAACGCGGAACATAGGACTTTAACATAGGATTTTAAAAATGTGCGAAAATTGGCTCTCCCGTACATTTTAGAGCAAAAATACAAGAGCGAAAAGTTGTTTAGAAATAATTTTTACTCTTAAAAATTCATCATTTAATTCAATAGAATATCTGCAGCACTAGATGTTTAGAATTAAAATATGACATTTTCACCAAAAATCAGATAGCTATGGGAATAAAAAACAAATAAAACAAAATATCAATTAAGATTCATAATAATTAAATATTTAATGCTGAATTATAACATTGTAAACATATTGATTACAACAATAAGATCAATAATACCGAAATGAACTACATATCAGTTCAGTGTATATCAAAAATGATGAATTATCCTAAAATTTAAGTCAAATACTTATAATAAAATAAAATCACAAATTCTTCGGTACGGAATAAATCCATTTTATAATGCACAAAAGCACAGTAAAGTAATTCATGGACTATAACAATGTAGACACAATGATTATAACAATTAACATCAATAACACTAAAATGAACTGTCAGAATGAGATTTTGTTCTATTTCTTTTATTTCCATGGCTATCTGATTTTTGACGAAAATGTCATATTTTATTTTCTAAATATCTAGTGCTATAGATATTCTACTGCATTAAATGAAGACTTTTTGAAAGTAAAAATTAATTCTAAACATCTATTTATTCTTGTATTTTTGCTTTAAAATGTACAGGAGAGCCAATATTCGCAAATTTTTAAAATCCTATGTTAAACTCCTATGTTCCGCGTTTCGTTGCACACCCTGTATATATCTATAAAATATAAAGCGTAGTCCACACTATTATAGATATACGTAACTCAGTCGTCTCATTCACATTATACTTTCCGTTGCCGTTCCATAACCATTGCATATACGTTCAATAAAATTCTTGTCTGTTCACATTTTCCGTTAGTGTTCAGTAGTGGTACCACGCACTTTAGAATTCTATCGTACAAAGCAGGCGAATGCGATTTTACTTTTACGAATCTTGGTAGCATGCACTTTAGAATTCTATATTTGCTTTTTGTTTCGGAAATTATTGGATTTTATACTATTAAAATAAAAAAATATTATTACAGTTGTACATAATAAGTGTATAAATTATAAATAAATTGACTTCGAATAGAATTGTGGCAAAATAATGACGTTACTTTGACACTTTCGCCCCGAGTCGTACGCTTACAGGCGAATATTTTGAAACACGCATGCTATCAAATCATTTGATATAATTCTAAAGTGCGTGCTGTCACTACAGTTACATTTAGATAAAAGTAATAGTAAAATGTGGTCTGAGGAAAACCTTATCCTAGTTGCTATTGCAATAGATGAAGATGCTGGCTTAAAAAGGAAAAATCGACGACTTTGGTTACACGACATGATAAAGAAAAGAAATATTGAAGGCGAATATACCGTGAGTATTTTTTAAAGTGAAACATTGGGTTTGTCATATCCATGGTTACGACTTGATATTTGATTGACAGCAATGTATTTGCCCGTTCCATTTAAAATGAAACATAGGGAACGAATCTGACAGAAGTATTATATTTAAATATGTATTGTAAGAAATTTAGCGAAGTCAGAAAACCACTCGAGAGCATTAAACATATTTCGGGCACAAGGTGCACACAGTATTTTTTCTACAGCTTAATTTAATTTTTAGAAAACAGGTATAATTATTTAAACAAAATTAACCTCTAATGACATTTTGTCAATATGACAGATAACCGTTGAATTTTCCTATAAGTTACGACTTGACATTTGTTTGACAGCAATGTATTTGTCTGTCTCATTTAAAATGACACATGGGAAATTAATTTGACAGAAGTAGGTACTATATTTAAATATTGTAAGAAATTTAGCCGAATCAGAATTATTTAAACAAAATTAACCTCTATTGACGTCTTATCAAATGTCAAATTCGTTCCCTATGTTTCATTTTAAATGGAACGGGCAAATATATTGTTATCAATCAAATGTCAAGTCGTAACCATGGATATGACAAACCCAATGTTTCACGTTAAAAAATACTCACTGTATTACATTATTTAGACTATTTCACTCATACATTTATAAACCAATCCAAATTCAGGATTCTACCTATTTACCAAGTTTCATTTTGACAAAACAATCTCACAAAAAAAATTTCGCACCCTTTAAGCCAATAACATGCTGTATTTTTACAAGTAAGTGAGTTTTGATAAGTGAAATTTTTTTGACGTTTTAAGCGTTTTAAGAGTGCCTACGAAATATTGTTTATATACCTGTCAAAGTGCATATATTTTCATTTTGAGTGTTTTCAGAGCAGTTTTTAATAAAAATGAGTCGATTCGGCAGGAATCTGCTCAGAACATTGAAAAAGCAATATTAAATACAACACCTCAAAATACAATAAAAACCTGGTCGTCGATATGGACACAATTTGAAGATTTTTGTCAAGAAAAAAAAAAACTATAAATTGTTACCTGATACGCCAGAGCAGCAAATTGCTAATATTATTCAAGACTGGGGATTTAACATGAAGAAAAGGAACGGTGAGGATTATAAAGAAACACGTGTGAAAACAATGTGGAACACTAAGGCAAAAATAATTCAAGAAAAATATTTTAACTAATATGCACGCAGAATTAATCCATTCAAAGATATAATTTTTAAATCGGCAAGGCAAGCAATAGATCTTCTGAATTGCAGTGCTGAAATACGTTTGTAATAATTAGTTTTGGTGTAGAAATAAAATTTGTTTTTGTACGCTGTCCGCTTATTTTTATTTTTGAAATAGTCATCCGAATACCATTCGTGGTTAAATTTTATCCTGGCAAAATTTTCAGATTGTTACTCGAGCCTTTTGCTAATTTATCTCGTGACATTGATCAAAAATCACTCCCTTGACAGCTCGTGATTTTTTTGTCAATGTCACTCAATAAATTGCTAGGCAACCGGCTCTCGTAATAATCTAAAAAATTTTCCGGCAAAAATTTACCACTTATGATATTATATATGAGAATTGGTAGACACCAAATTTGTTCAGTATTTCCGCATGTCGAAGTTTAAGTTTTACGAATTACTTTCCATCATTGAACCAATAATAACAAAACGAAACACCACATTCAGGGAATCGATAACAGCAAGACAAAAACTGCGTCTGTTTAAGGTAAGTAGTTATTTGTTTATTAGAAAAGTACAAAAATATCAGAATACTTAAGAACATATTACATAACATTTGTGTCGTCATCATAATTAAATGTCATTACGTATGAAGCAGCTGTTGTATTTGATGTATCCGGGGTGGGGGTAGAAGGTGGTATGCTTCCAGAATATTGGTTAGCAGAAACGTTGCTCTGGAAAGTAGCTGCCGAATTTAAAGTAGCAGGACAGGGCGTATTAGGTGGTATGAATCCGAATAACTGATTAGCAGGAACATGGTTTCCAGTTCCAGTTATTGCACCAAATTAAAAATTCAAGTTTCGGTAATATTTGTATAATATGGACTAAAGCGTTTAACTTTAGCAGCAATGCTTTCAAAAAAATATGTGTTGGGTCTTTTGCTACAGGGCGACTTGTTTCTTCTGTTTTCTGTTTCTCAACAAGGCATTTCATTAACCTTCATAAGACCGAGCGGGGTACAGCCGTACCCCAGAGTAATGTTTTTTGTTGTAACTCAAAGGAAAAAAAAATTATTCCTGTTTCCGTTCTTCTATCTTCAAATTCTTGTTTTAGCTTCTTTTGTATTTGATTTACGACATTATTTTTGACATGAGGTTTGTCTGTACCCCAGTTGGTCTTCTACGTGTGCAGAAATATTGTGCGCCAAATGAGACCGGTTGAGGATTTGTGCACCCCAACCTGTTCAACAATCACTTTTGACTTCCCACTAACCACGTCTGAGCATTTTCTTATTTCGCATTTTGTGGTCGTCACGTAAAATTAGTTGTTTGTTTGCGAGTGTACCGGTTTTTTGGGAAACGATATTATTTTACATTATAATAAGACTAAAGGTGCTGTTGACACAAGCGAAGGAATACACGACCCAACGAAAAACAAACCGTTGGCCATCGGCAATGTTTTACTATATTCTTGATATTGGTAGTATCAACTTTTACAAACTCTGGATGACCAAATATCCAGATTGGGAAAAGGGCAAACCGGTAATCGAAGATTGTTTTTATTAGAGCTGGGACCTTTACAACAGAAAAAAAGATAAAAAATAAAGTGAAATTAATGCTCCAAATGCGATAAAAATGTATGTAAAATGCATTAGAAAGTTCAGTTTATTTGTAATAAATGTCAGTAAAACATTTTTAATATTTGTACAATGTAATACATTATTTGTAGAAAAAAAAAAAACAAAATAAAGTACATTAAAACTAAAGTTTATCCTTTAATTTACTTTTTAAACTCATTTAGTTGTCAATTTAACAAAACTGAGAAAAAACTTGGGGGTACACGTGTACCCCACTTGGTCTTAAACGTAAGATTTCATGGTCGGTCTTATGAAGGTTAATACTGTAGAAGCAGAATGGCGTAAATTCAAATTCGGTAGGAGACTTACTAACCTCTACTGGGGTTACCTCTGCCTCAGTATCAGTGGTATTTTCTTCACATTCAGTATCAGCAACATTTTCCTGTGTGTCTTTAATTTGTTCATCCTCTACGTCAATATCATTAAGATTGCCAATTGTTTCTCTTTGGCGCGAAAATGATTCTAAGAAATACATTTGTCTTCGTACCGCCAATTTATTACTGGTTTAATGGCTTGTCCCGATTTCGTTACTCTATTTTTTTACTTTTACGCCACTGATCTCTCAATTGATTCCATCTGTTTTTGCAAGTCGGCCTTGAAAATAAAACAAAAATAAAAGTATGCTAAATCAGCTGTAAAAGGTTTATTAAATAATAAACATAGTAAACAGTGGCCCTTCTGATCAGCAGTGCATCACATGGCTGCCCCCATCACTCCCTTCGCTCCGCATATGTTTCGTTATCGCCTTTGCTCCGCAGTTGCCAAAATTCACGTTACAATTTTATACCAATGCTCTCGAAACTTTCTTAATCCAAATAAGGAATATCGTACATACAAAATTCATTGGTTTGATATTATGTACTAATTCTATACTTTTGTCTTCATTTAACACTGTTCTAATTTTTTTCGGAGTGGAAAATTTAATTTCCATGGAATAGGAAAGGGATCACATCGAGATGACACATTGTTCTCCACGTGGCTTCCAATTTATCAGGGAAGGATGATTTAGTAATTACAGTCCAAGTCCATAAACTTATATCTGTTATGATCTAGCAATCTTGTAATGATCGAACATCAAGTATGTTCGATTGTTATATTTCTGTTTAGGTGGAACAAACCCTCTGATTTGTTTATAGAAGAATTTTGTTGACACGGCGGAACACATTTCCTTGCTTTGTTGCCGAAATTGATGTGACCAGCTTAAGTTCGTGCTTGGTGGAGCCGTGGGGAAAGGTAGAGTTTTCTTTCTTGATTGAGATAATACTAATTTCTTTAATTCTGAGATTTTTTGCTTCAGTTCTTCAATCTGTTGTGTGTCTCTGCTCACGGAAGATAGTGCTCGTTCTGTAATGTTCAAAATTCTATCTAAAGTTGTGATGGTTTTTTTTATCACCTAAGTCGGAAATATTGATTAATTGCTGAATTCTTTCTTGCTTTGACAGTGAAGTGCGATGAATTAATGTTTCCTTTAATTTGGTATATCAATTAGGTCTCTGACTTCTGTTGCATACTGAGGACTAAGTAATGAAATTAATTTGTAAAATTTAGTCGTTTAAGAAGTTACACGATGTGACATAAATGTTGCTTCGACTTGAGACTTGAGGAAGTGGCTAATGAAGAGATTTCGGGAAGTGGAAGTTCAGCTGGTTGTGAAGCCGGAACAGGAACCGGTACGCTCTCCATCTTGTATGTCAGGGGTCACCAATTTGTAGAGTGCAAAATATACCTTAGTATTATAGTTCACTCTACACTTGTACGAGCCCTAACAACATAAGGTTCGGACGATACCAGTTTCCACAAATGTTTATTGATGTTTCATTTGAGATTGACAAATTAGATTTAATATTGAAATATTTAGTTTTGTTACACAATGAAAGACCATATTTTGCCAAAAATATGGATTTTGTTTTAACACAAAATGCTTAGAACCTAACAAATTAAAAAATAAAGAAATTATAGTGACAACTTAATGTTCGGACGAGTACTGATTTTACAAGAGTTAGAACGACGTCGCATCACCTTTCGCCTTTATAACAGCTTGTATTCTGGCTGGCATGGATGCCAGCAGGTATCTGCAATAATCTGGTGTCAAAGAACCCCAAATTTCTTGGAGTTTTGTCTTTAAATCATTTATCGTTCTTTGAGGATTATTTCTTAAGTACCGTTTAATTCGGTGCCACAAAGTTTCAATAATATTGAGATCTAGTCTGCTTGAAGGCCATTCTAGAACTCTCATGTCGTGGTCTTCAAAAACAATTTTATTTATTTTTTTTTTTTGTTGATTTTGCCGTGTGGCATGATGCTCCATCCTGCTGAAAGATGAAGTTTCGGTCGGGATAGAACTCTTTTACACTAGGAATAAGGCTATTCGTCAGAATTTGTTGATATTTAATGGCATTAACTAGTTCATCTATTATTTCCATCTTTCCTACGCCATTTCCAGACATACACCCCCAAATCATCACCTCCTTTGCAAATTTCACAGTCCTTTTGAGACAGGTTTTATGAAAAGCTTCCGTTTTATCCCGAATAATTCGTTTTCTACAGTCACCTACAGAGATATCGAATTCGTCGCTAAATACGACTTTGGACCAGTCGTCTACTGTCCAGTGCAATTTAGACTTGCCCAACGTAGACGGTTTTTCATCTGCACTTTCGTTAACAGCGGTTTTTCTTTCGCCTATAAGAACATAATACAAAATTAAAGTAAACTCAGATAGACAATACGTTTTTATACTTTATAAAAACCGAGTCCTGACTTGTGAATCCACTGCCTACAACACTCTTGCGTTATTTGTATATCGGTTTCTGTAGTAAAGAGAACCGTTACCTCCCTTAGATTGGCTCTTCGGTGACTCTTACAAATTTTCACAAGTTGCCGCCTCAATCTAGGTGTCAGCTTCTTTGATTGTCCGGTACTTTTTCCTCGAATTTCGTAGCCACCTGTTTCGCCATAACATTTAATAATATCTGCTACCGTGGATTTCGCCAACTGCAAATCTTTTCCATTATACTCATGCTTTTTCCTTCATGGTAGTGTTTGACTACAAGTTTACGAATGTTCCTTGAAGTAGCCTTGCCACGGTTCATTTTTAACAGCACAAATCGCGTATAATCATAAATCAACACTTACAAGATTGATAAACATCAAATCTGTTATATAATCATGGCAACTTTGATTACAATAAATTAACAAATCACAGTCGTCCGAACATTAAGTAGCCAATGATTTTGGTGGGTTTTTCATTTTCCCTTTGTAAAAATTATATGTTTTACAAACTAGTATAACTATTGATTATTGTATGTATGTAGCCTGAAATTGTGTATTTCCAAATCATTAATAAAAATTAATCATTAACGATTTTTAGTACGTATAGAGACTATTAATTGCAAAAATTGGTATCGTCCGAACCTTATGTTGTTAGGGCTCGTATAATGTAAAAAAATTAAACTTGTATAATTAAAATAGAAATTAATAAGTATAATAATTAATTTGAAAGCGAGAACGAAAAAACACTTTTAATTATTTTCTAAACAACATTCAACTTGTTTTTTTATTTTTCTTCATCGAACATACTTGATGTTCGATCATTACAAGATTGCTAGATCATATCTAAATGTATGTGTAGTACTTACACTCTGCCTAGCTTTTATAATACAAGTATACTCGTATATCGTAGGAAATGAAATAATGTAATCTATCAATTAGGTTATTGGGATTTTTTTTTTTTTTGGCAGTGCTTCTGCTACTTTTATATGAGCCATTTTTCTCTTTTACCTATAATAAAAATGGTAAATAGGTGGTGCATCTTTCCGGACTCACCCAGTATACATACTGTCGGTACTCGCTAAAAATTAAACTGTTTAAATTAACAATGCTATTTAATAGTTGTATTTCAAACATTAAATCTGATACCTTGCCAGCATCACTAATGTTGTGGATATTTGTATTTGTTTGGCCCGAAATGCAATACCCAAGGATAGTAACCTCAGCTAATGGAACCGAATTATAATAAATCTCAAGTAGATCGTTCAGATCTCAGACTGCTGTTATTAAATCTTGAGTAGATACTGGAGTTGAAAGAAGTCTATCTGGGATAATTTTAAGCTCTAGGAATCGGTTTTACGTTAAAAGTAAAAGTAAATTTTCTTCTTATAACCTTTTGATCCAATAATGCCAAATGAATTTTGCAGAATACCTCACACGATCATTTAGCCCAAGTCATGCAACTTTGTGATTTATTGTAGGTGATATAAATTTTTTACGTTCATTCTCATTTTTAAAATATCATCTGGTATGTTGTATTCTGAATTTGATTTAAAAAAATGCAAAATAACAAGTAAATAGAAATACCACACTTAACCATTTCAACGTAAATGTGTAGTGTTGTGAATTCTGATTTTATTTTCTCATGACATATTCTGCCACTCTTGCGTCGTGAGAAGACTACACTGTTAATTTCTAAAATTGAATTGGAGAAATAACACTGTCATCTGAAAAAGTTTTGTACAGCGTGTTTTTTTAAGCCTGATAGAACTTCAAATTGTAAAAAGTAACACAAAAAATTAGATTTTAATCAAACTTTTTTGTTTATTTGAAAGATCAATGCATGGCATTAATATTTGAAAAGGATTTCGGGCATATGTCCACCAGCCACTTTTTCGAGCACTGCTGGCCGTATGTCACGAATAACATGAACAATGTTGGCCTCCAAGGCGTCAATTGTTGCTGGTTTATCAGCTAAACCAGTGACTTCACGTAGCTCACAGGAAATAATTGAGAGTTATCAAATAGTACGACCATGGAGGCCAATTGACAGGCCCATTTCTCGAAATCAACTTATCGCCAAATTTTGATTTCAATAAGTCGATGGTTGCGGTCACCGTATGGCACGTAGCGCCATACGCAAAACACATCTCGTCCGGATCAATGACATCCATATTTTCAAACAAAAAAATTATTGATCATGGTGCAGTAATGATCTCCATTGACCATACCGCGAGCTCCGGCCTCATTTTTGAAGAAATAAAGTCCGATTATACCACCAGAATGTAAACCGCACCAAACGGTGAATTTTTCTGGATGTAATGGAGTCTGTAGGGTCTCTTGTGGATTGGTCTCACTCCATATGCGGCAATTTGGCTTATTAACAAACCCGTTAAGCCAATCACGAAGTTGTCTATAAGTTGCGCGAATCGACGACTGATTTTCAAAGTAAATTTGGATAATTTGGTAGCGTTGTTCAAGCGTGAGTCTATTCATGATGATTTGCCACAGTATACCGATCATAAATGTCAAAAAGTGAAGGCAGTATGACAGCTCGTTTGACAGTTAACTCTTTCATAAGTTCTATCTAAGCAAAAAAAAACACCCATTATATATGTGCCCTCATTTTTCAGTTAGTTCCCGTGTCTATTCCAATTCTGTAAAATTTTTAATCATTATTAACGTAGATGTTGAAATCAAAATATTTTATGTTATTATGACTTCTTTAGAAATAGATATGTATCATCTTCTGACATCTACCGAAGACAGAACGATTCACATTTAGGAATATAGATGTGGAAATGTAAGCTATAATGATTATACTTCCTATTTGTATGATAAAATAAATAAATAGAACACGAATAAATAATAATATATATTGAACTATAAATTTTGACGTGTATGTCGGTAAAAAATATAATATCATCATAAATAGTTTTGTTTTTCTGGTTGGTTAGTAACGTGGAGGTTCAGTAGTTGAAATCAAGTAGACCGCCACATTACGCCCCCTCACAGAGAAGTGATACAATAAAATATAAATATAAAGTAAAGGTAAATCTATATAAATAATAACATACCCCAGGAAAAAAGTATATGATAGGTGTCAATGCAAGTACAGGTCAGTGGCGGTGTCACGTCGGGGTCACCAATGTAAACTTAATGATTATGCTTACTATTTGTATGTTAAAATAAATAAATAGAACACGAATAAATAATAATGTATATTGAACTATAAATTTTGACGTGTATATCGGTAAAAAATATATCATCATAAATAGTTTTGTTTTTCTGGTTGGTTAGTAACGTGGAGGTTCAGTTGTTGAAATCAAGTAGACCGCCACAGGATGATATATTTATTGTAATTTTCTTTATATTTTATGGGATCCGTGGCTTAGTGGGTCAAGTGTATTGGTTGTTGGGTAGTACGCAATCGGAATGTTCTTCCTGACAGTGTTGCTATAGCGATTAGAGACAAACACTGGATAAACATATTACCGGTATTCGTTTTCGTATAAAATATAAAATACAGCTCATATTTTGAGTTTTTTTTTTAAATCAACTATTTGAACACGAAGTTATATAGAGATTAACATATAGAGACTGTTGTAAGGGCAGTTCTGCGAACAATAGGTTTACATGACAATTTATAAAATTCTATTATCTAATACGTAAGAGGGTCACGCCAAAATTATTGAGATACAGAATTATTATTTGAAGGAGAAGCATGTAGTTTTACTTAATCTCCTCTTCTGACGTAAAATGACGACCACGTAAATGTTTTTTTCAAATTAAAAAATAGCCAGAAGTCACACATCGCAAGATCAGGAGAATACGGTGGATGCTCAATGACTTTAATACCATTTTCTTTCAAAAAATTAACAGTTGTCGCAGCGGTATGGGAGGACGCATTATCATGGTGAAGCATTAAACCCTTAATTTTCACACTGCGAAGAACTTCAGGTAGACATTTTTGTGTGTACCAATTGGCAGTAACAGTCTTCTGTCCCTCTAACCTAATTGCTTTCACAAGACCTGTACTTCTGAAAAATACAGCGTACATAACTTTTTTAAGTGCACGTTGTTTTTTCACGGTAACTGGTGTTGGGTCATCTTCAAATACCCATACCCTACTTTCTTGATGCGTTGGAACATCATAAAAGGGTATGTAAGTTTCATCGCCAGTTACAATTTTAGAAAGAATACAATGACCGCCATTATATAACAATTTTAAAGTGGCGCGAGTAATTGTAACACGCTTGGCTTTTTGTTCTTCCGTTAAGTTGTGTGGCATCCAACGAGAAACAATTTTTTTAACACGAAGTTCTTCATGCAAAATTTTTGCTATTGCTGCGGATTCAATGCCAAGGGCATCTTCCATCGTTTGCCATCATTTGTCTGATGGCAGCTACATTTTCTGGCACTACCGCTGTACAAGGTCTCCCTGAGTGTTTCTTATCACGCAAGAAATTACGGCCTCTTTTGAATTCTGAAAACCAGCGAAATATAGTTGCTCGAGATGGAGCTTCATCTCCAAATGTCAATCGTACACGTTCCTCGCACTGTTCTTCACGTAATCCAATTTTAAAGTCGTAGTAAATCATAGCGCGATAATGCTCTCTAACTTCATGTTGCAGTTTATTTCCACTTTGAATTCCACCACAATAAATTACTTCAACCAGATGTTATTATTGGACAGATATTTTAAATAAATTGTAGTTTGACATTTGTGCACTAAAAATTTTCCAAAGCCAACTGTTTCCCAGCATCTCAATAATTTTGGAGTGACCCTCGTATTTGTCATTAACCCTCTGAAGCCGGATTTTTTTTGTTTTTAATAAAAAAAAAATCATACTGTATGTAAGTTTATTAGCGTCCATACAAACTAATTATATTTATTTCAAACAAAGAAAAAGAAAAACTTTTATCCTGCAGGACATGGTTACCGTTGTCGACCAGTAGATACAAAAACATTATTTTTTGTGGAATGAAGAAAAGCTGTTTCTGTCTTTATTGAGACAATCCTACATCGCATGTGGAACATTTCCAAATGTTTCGGTGAACATCCTTGTTAGTGCTACAATGTGCACATCTAAGTAAACAACATCTTTTAGGCATATGGGCACATATATCGTACCGTATTTCAAGAGGAACAATCTTCTTGAAATTATTTACAGGTTTTTCTGAAGAATTTCTGCCTCGTTTCTAGATTCTACTACACCAATCAATCCATGAACCACTGATAAACGAAATAATTTAAGATTTATGTTTTTAGTGTCGGCCGCACGTTAGGCCGACAGGATATTTACAATTTGTGATCAATGGGAAGGGTTGGCAGTATGATAAGCCATGTGTTACGTTGTATACAGATGTATTTAATATGTAGTCAACACAGATAATAAAAGCCACAACAAGAATACACACATAAACTATATTAATAGTAATTTTAAATGTAACCCAATACAATTTTGGTCACATATAAATAAACAACGTAAAGATAATATCATGTCCTCATTATTTATTTACAACGATGAACAATTTAATAAATATTCCGATATTTCAAATGCATTTGCAGAGTATTTTTCTTCAGTGTATAATTCGGATAATCAAAATATCAATGTAAACAACAATGTTAGTGAAAATAATAATTTATTTAACGTACTCACAATAAAAAAAATTACTAAGTCAGATGTTCTTAAGGCTATTAATGAAATTAATGGTAAATCTGCAACTGGTCCAGATAACATTCCCAGTTTTATTCTTAACCTATTCGGGACGATCGCCGTAGATGTACGGTTTTCATTCTCTACATTGGTGGCCTAGCGCCGTACTATGACGTTAAGAGTCATACGTTGCTTTACCGATCGACGTAAACATTTTTCTAAAAACATAATCTTGTGAGCCGATTACCGTACATGTACGACAGCACACTGTCGATTAATGAACTAGGACCGTACATGTACGTCGTCAACTTCCCTAGAAATAGACGAGTGCCGTACATGTACGTTACTCTAATGTGACACTGGAGACGTACATGTACGTTGCGGTTTTTTTGAGAAAATTAAAACGTATAAATGAGTAAGGTTAGCATTTTTATCAATAATAATAACAACAATAATAAGAACCATTGTATTTATTTCTATAATTATTATATACAATGTATAAAAAAATAAAGTAACTTATCAAAAAGAGGAACAAATGAAGGAGTATTAATACTTTTTTTTAGTATGGAAATCAGCAAAACATGGATGAACGCAAAGTGGAACATTACAATCTGCGCACATAAATTTCACGTCCTTCTACGCTTCTGTAGATTTGTGTTGCTGCATACGTGACATCTTCTCTGAGTCCGTGCACCTTGTGCTTTGGTTTGTGGAATAGGAGTAGGGAAATGTCTTTCCGTAAGTCGTACAGGATTATCCACCGTAGGTGGTCTTGGAATTGTCGGAGAAATTGTCGCATACTTCTCAATCATTTGTAACACAATTTTTTTACGGAAATCACTAAATTGAGGTTTTTTTCCTGTATTCACTTGATACAATACGTACGAATTATAGAGTGCTAAGTCCATGAGATGAAAGAATACCTTCTTATACCATTTCAGTGATTTTCTTGCGCACTCTACAAAACTAACTTGCATGTCTGCTTTATCAATAGCTCCCATTTTATTGTTATATTCAATTATGCATTCAGGTTTTATAATTGGCTCACCAGTTTGGAAATGTGTTTTCCCAGTATTTACCTGGTTCGCAGTAAATACTGTTGTAAGCATATGCACATACCTTTTGTCGCTCCATTTTATAGCTAAAAGATTCTCATCGTGAGCTGCTGAACACTGGCCCTTTTCAACTTGATCAAAAACGGGCATACCCTTTCTATTTGGCTTTACTGTTCCACAAGCACCTGTTCCCTGCTCTAGAAGGTGCTTGAATAGTATTGGGCTGGTATACCAGTTATCAACGTAGAGGATATGATTTTTATTCAAATACGCTTTCATTAGCGTTAGAACGATGTCACCGGATACACCAAATTTTTCTGTTCTGTCAATTTCGGTTGATGCTCCTGTATAAACAATGAAGTCCAATATATATCCAGATTCTGAATCGCAAATTTCAAACAGCTTTACACCAAATCTGTGTCTTTTTGAAGGAATGTACTGTTTGAAAGATAAACGACCTTTCCAGAGAATAAGACTTTCGTCGATTGCCAAATCTTGAAACGGATAGAAACTAGAAGAGAATTTTGATTTTAGCGAATCTACGATAGGCCTAATTTTTCGCAATGAATCAGTTGTATTCATCGATTGACTGTCAACAAAATGCAAAGCATATAATGTTTGCAAAAATTTATCCCGTGAAGAGATTTTGCGAAAAAATGGAGTTTCAATAGCATGATTTGTTGACCAATAATCCTTCAATGACGCTTTCTCAACCAAGCCCATCAATATGCATAAAGCTAAAAACTGGTACATTTCTGAAACATCTCTATCCACCCAACGAGAAAACGACGCCACGTTGCTTTTCAATGAATTCGCATATTTATTTGTTTCTTTGCATATAGCTGAAACTAAATCTTCATCAAAAAAAATTTGAAAATAGTCCAATTCAACAGAATTTTCATCAAGTTGCAGATGGCTTGCAATGCCAGAGTTTGATTTATCAAAATGTATATTTTTGGGAATAAAATCGTCATCAAATTGCCAGGAAATATTTATTTCCGGTTGTTTATTGGACTTTTTATTTGTAACATTAACCTGACTATTTGAAGTTCCCGGTTGATCAGTATTAGGCCCTTGTGTGTTAACGTTGTCCTGTTCTTTATCTATTTCTTGAACCAAGTGTAGAATTTCACCTTCAGATTCGCTGGAATATTCGTCTTCTTCATTTTCACTCGGTATATAATCACTACCACTTTCACAGAGTAATTGCTCCAATTCTTCGTCTGTAAGCCCTCTATTTTTGGACATTTTTTAATTTCTACATACACAACTAATAAGCATGCAGAACTCTGAACGAAGCGAACGCTGTGACTCATTTGTTGCTAATAGTCATAATATGCGCCCTTCTCCCCACCCCGGCTGGGAGCTTGATGCGTGCGTTCCACTGGCCGTCCCGAATGGGTTAAAGGATGTGCAAATATACTGGTGAAACTGTTAACCATAATTTTTAATTCTGCACTTGAACATAAAATATTTCCAAATTCATTGAAGCTGGGACGAGTGTGTCCCATATATAAATCTGGAAACCCTAAATATGTAACAAACTACAGACAGGTAACAATTTTACCATCTGTTTCAAAAGTAATAGAAAAAATATTGTACGACAAGTTATATAATCATGTAAAATCAGTCATAGCCGTTGAACAGCATGGATTTGTTAAACAGAAATCTACAATTACCAATTTGACTACAATTGCTCAGGACATCTCGTTAGCTATTGACAACAACAATCAATTAGATGTAATATTTACTGATTTGAGTAAAGCTTTTGATAAAGTTAGTTATGAGATTTTAGTAAAAAAATTAAATTCATTTGCAATTAGTAATGATATACTACTCTTGTTTAAATCTTACTTATCAGACAGAGTGCAGTACGTTGAATATAATAAATGCAAATCAAAGGAATTTATTCCTTCTTCTGGTGTGCCTCAAGGCTCATTATTGGGACCACTGTTCTTTATTCTTTTTATAAATGATTTGCCTGAGCATGTCAATTATACCAAATGTCTTTTATATGCTGACGACCTCAAAATATATAAAGAAATAAAAACTATAACGGATTGTATTCATGTACAAAAAGATATAGATGCTATTAGCAACTGGTGCAAGGATAATAGTCTAGAATTTAATGTTAAAAAATGCAAAATTTTATCTTTTTCACGCAAAAAGGATGTTACGGAATATAATTATAACATAAATTTCTATATATTGGAATATATGAATTCAAAGATTTAGGTCTGATATTCCAAATTAATTTTAAATTTGAAAATCACTGTAAAGAGATTGTTAACAAGGGATACAAAAATTTGGGTTTCATACTAAGAAATGCCAATAATTTAACTGTAGATACACTTATAGTTTTATTTAATTCGTTGGTTAGGTCAGTATTAGAGTATGGATGTATAATTTGGAATCCTATGACCCAAATTATGGAAAAACACATTGAAAGAGTTCAAATGAGATTTTTGAGATATTTATTTATAAACAGTTCAATGTTGGACCAAAAAGGATCTCATATAGAGACCAATTAAATATATTTGAAATTCGAAGCCTGACACAAAGGCGTACAATGATCATTTTCACCTTTATATGGAATATAATTCACTCTAATATTGACTCGCCAACTTTATTAGAAGCGTGCCCTTTTTATGCACCATCTGTCGTATTAAGACCTAGAGAAAAAATATTTCATGTCGTCAATAGCACTTGCTCGCCATTAAACCATGCATTTCATCTGGTGAATGAAATATGTTCTAAAATAGAAAACTTAGATGTGTTTTGTTCCAATAAAAACTGTATTCGTGCTCTGCTTTGATATGTTTTTAATTGAACTACTAATTTATTTTTTTAACATGTGTGTATTTGTATTTTATGTATATTTTGTGTATTTGCATTATTGAATAAGAAACTGTAAATATGTAACTGGGATTTTTTCTGTATATTTGCAGTATAAATAAACTATTATTAAGATATTAAGATATTTAAGATAATAAAGTTTATGCTAAAATGTGTCCCCCTCTATCCCTTACAAAATATCTTAATCACTTTTTTCAGTATCTTGTCACATACACGAATAAAATGCACTGTTCCATTATCTTGATACACCCTGTATATAGTTAAAGGGTATACATAAAAATCAAAACGAGAACACACACATGTAGTCAACGAATATATACATAAACTGATATTGCACACAGTAAAGGCAGACACGAAGTTGCCTGTGGTTGTCCTTACAAGAATTAATGGCCCACCGGGGGCTCCTTGTCACATACACTCATATAATCGCTCAGGGAAAGTAAGCGTGTTGTTTCAGCATGGGAGACAAGGGCTTCCCGCACTAACGCGAATCGCGGGTGGATGGACACGGCTACGGTTCACGGTGTGCAATTGGTTTTATATTGAAGTCAAAAGTTGCAGTCTGTAAACTTTCGGTTGTGTTGGCGAGACGTACCCCGTTGTCGGACGATGGCGCTTCGCTAGTGGCTTCTTCGGCGAGACTGAGCGGGGTCGTCGGATACCCCTTGTTAATGCCTTCTGGGGGCTTTTGGCGCTGCGATGCGACTCGCACTAGGTGTCTTTCTTGGGAACGGTGGTAATGGCGACACCGGTCGAATAATGCGCATCGCTCTAGCCGCGAACGTAAGGCTTCCCTCCGGAAACGTGTTGCAGTCCGGTCCTTCTTGGTGGTTGCTCTCCCTTCGTGATTGCTGTGCATTCGGCGCCTGTTTTGTAGCTCTGCGTTCAATGCGTGATGTGCGACCTTGCGGCTGAATACGTGAAGTGCAAACTTGGGGCTGAATGCGGGTCGTAGTTTAACTGAAGCTAACCTATTCGGCTAGCTAGTTGGCACTGTGACCTGTGACTGCCTATGCTTCAAGTCAAGTCAATAAAAGTTTATTCATATAAATTGCACATATACATTATTTATTTTTTTTTTTATTTATTTATTTATTTATTTTTGTTATTTGGGAAACCAACAGATAAATCTATTTACAGGTTTCCTCGGTATACATATACTATTACAATTTGAAAAATTACAAACACATAAATTTAGCACTAAGTAAAACAAAAGAAAAAAAATCGCTTGAAATTTTACAAATACAATACAAACAATAAACATTGAACGTAATTATACATCATTTATATGTCTTTTTTAAATTGAAATAAAGATGAGCAAAAAGGATCTAGGTGCTGAAAATTTTCGTTATAGCATTGCATAAATCTTTGCACAGGAGAGTTCCTACAATTATTAGAATTGTAATTTTTTGTATAGAATAAATGCTTGTTGCGCACTACTACATTTGGTATGTGAAAATTAAAGTTAACAAGAATGTCAGGACAATTAACATGATTATTTAAAATTTTATATAAGAAAATCATGTCAGCATTAGATCTTCTTTTCTCGAGGGTTAACATATTTAAAGTGCTTAATGAAAGTTCATAATTACTTTCATTTAGACCAAATTTAAACTTAAGCAGTGAAATAAACTTTTTCTGAACAGATTCTAACCTAGTAATATTACTGGCATACGACGGGCTCCAAACTTGAGAAGCATATGCGACAATAGGACGTACTAAGGTATTAAATAATAAAATAAATGAATTAATGTTATTGAAACGATTAAGTCACCTGTATATAAATCCTAATGTTTTGTATGCTTTTCTAGCTATGGTATCCGTATGTTCGTTACATAATAATTTGGGATCAAATAAAACACCCAAATCTTTAATTGTTGTTTTTCTTTCTAAAGTACAATTATTCAACCTGTACGAGAAATTGAATATATTTTTATTTCTTGAAAAAGATACCACACAACATTTATCTATGTTTAAATGCAAGTCAATATCAGTACAGAATTGTTGTAAATTAAGCAGTTCGCTTTGTAATCGGATACAGTCTTGTACATCATGAATTTCAGTGAATATTTTCAGATCGTCGGCGTAAAGTGAGAACTTGCAATGTGTAAAACTTTTATAAATAGAATTAATATACAAATTGAACAGCAAAGGACCTAAGTGTGACCCTTGAGGAACACCTGATGGTACTGGAAATGATCGAGACTTGTAACCGTTACAAAAAACGAACTGCGAACGATTTCTTATGTAGGAATCAATCCAACGTAATAGTGAGCCATGAATACCATAAGACAACAGAATGGCAATAAGATTATCATGATTGACTCTGTCAAAAGCTTTACTGAAATCAGTATACACCACATCAACTTGAACTCTTTTATCCATGCAACCACTGATAAATTCAGTAAAAGGTATTAAATTACTTAAAACCGACTTCTTCTCAGAGAAACCAGTTTGTTGTGGAATTAGGATGTTGTTATAGTCTGGTTTAATTTTATCAACAACAAGAGACTCAAAAATTTTGCCAAAACATGAGAGAATAGAAATACGTCTGTAGTTGCATATATTATTTTTGTCACCTGATTTAAAAATAGGAGTAATATAGGATACTTTCCATTGATGAGGAAATACACCGGTTTTCAGAGAGCTGTTGAATAAAAGGAAAAGCGGGTAAGCAAGATAATGTGCGCAATTTCTTATGAACAGCAGGTGTATTTTATCAGGCCCACACCCTTTATTTACATTTATGTTACATAAGCATTTAAAAATTTCATCTTGACTAATAAATAGATTAGCCGAATAAATAGAGTTGAGATTTGACGTCAGTAACCTGTTACTATTATTATTAGTATTAGTAGAAGTGGTGTATACTGATTTAAAGTACGTAGCAAAGAGATTACTTATATCTTCGCCATTATTTGCTGCAGAGTTATTATAATGCATCGAATTTGGTAGACTGCTATCTTTTTTTAAATGTTTTATGCGTTGCCAAAAATGATTAACATTTGAGTGCAAGTTATCTTCGATATATTTAATGTAATTTTTGTAATCCGTATTCATGCATATTTTCACTCTGTTACGTAGAATTGAAAAGCTATTATACGCATTTTGGTCTTTGAGCAACTTCCACTTTTTATGAAATTTATTTTTCTCTTTAATAATCTTTATTATATATATATATATATATATATATATATATATATATATATATATATATATATATATATATATATATATTATCCATATATATAAAAAAATAAGGTTTTTCTTTGGGGCCTTAGTTATGGACTTCTACCGAACCGATTTTGATGATTCTTTTTTTAAATGAAAGCTATTATCATGTAGATGTGCACAAAAATCTAAAATGTTAAGATTTTCAATTCCGTCTATTTTTATAAGGCCTTAAAGATTTTTTATTAAGTACCGCTGTCAAGCAATAGATGGCAGCACTGAACAAAAAGATGAGAATGATGAAAAATACATACAATTTGTGAAAATTGCTACAAGAATAATATTTTGTGTTATTTACGGCTGGTTTATCAATGCAAGGTTAAATAATGTAACAGGTAAATAACGTGCAAAGCTTTTATCATACAAAAGTCAAAAGTTAACCTTAACAGATATATGTCAACTTATAGTGAAACCATAATAAGGAATTTTTGCTCTCAAAAATTAATAAATATAATACAATAGTTAATTCATTAATTATAATATGGTAAGTAATTAAATAATATTGAGTAAAATTAATAAAGATATATATTTTGTATTATATTATAATAATTTTTTTAACCTAAAGTTTAAAAATTTATTGAATTATATATCCCGTATCTAAAATACAGCATTATTACCTATTTAAAAATGAACAAGAGACAGCTGTAAATTTACAGATTTTTAAATAACTAAATCATTAAATACAAAAGAGTATATTATAATCAACCACTTGGATGCCCCTATTTTCCCATTCTTAAACGCTATCCCTTAATGCTACCTTTTGCAATATGTTTTCTAACTTTTGAAACATGATTTTACATTAACCAAATATGAATTCACATTAACGAAAACTGATTTCACACAAATTAGTAGTGAATTCTCAGTAACGAAATACGATTTCACATTAGGGAAAACTGATTTCATGTAAAAGAAAACTGAATTCACACCAATGAAAACTATACCAACGAAAGTATTAAATACAACTGAGTTGGATGTCTCTATTTTCCTGCTCTTTAACACCCCTTAATTTTACATTTTACAATATGGTTTCACACTTTTGAAAAATGATTTCACACTAACGAAACCTGATTTCACGTAAAAGAAAACTGAATTCACACCCATGAAAACTAATTTCAACTAAACAGATTTCAAACCCTCGGGTTACTTATTCTCACTTCTAGCGTAGCGAACATTGTTGTAATCAAATTTTATCATTGTTGTAATCAAGTTACATCATTGTTTTAATCAAGCTTTTTTATTGTTGTAATCAAATTTAATCTTTAGTTGTTTCTTAAAAATACTATTCGCTATTTATTTAATATTTTATAAGTTCAGAAAAATATTTTAATATATTTTAGGGACAATACATTTGCCTTATTTTTTTACCTCTCCAAAGGTGACTATTGCCCCTTCTTGCCTTTCCTTGGCGGCGCCTATTTAAGATTACTATGTAAAATCTGTTTTCATTTAGCTGAAAATGGTTTTTAAAATTGTGAATTCTGTTTTCATTATTACAAAATCGGTATTCAGGAGTGATAAATTAGTTTTCGTTACTGTGAATTCAGGTTTCCTTTGTGTGGCATCAGTTTCGTTAATGTGTAATTATACTGTAGAAGGTATAGATATGCACTGATTATGCATATTGTTTTAAACCGAATAAAGATGGTACTTTGAAAAATAGATATACGTTGATTCCTCATAGATTACAGTAATGCATAATTTTTTTGTGTACAATAAATTATTACTACAATAATTGAACTTGAAATCATAAATGAACCACATTGATTACGACAATAACAATATTTGTTGGTGACAATAAATTTTATACATTATACAATGGAATTAAATGAAGTAAGAATAATTACAAAATTGATTCATAATTATAATTTATAATAATAAAATATAACATTGAAAGACATTGAATATGCGGATAATCTCTATTAGATGTTTTACCTTTTTCTTCATTTAAATTTACAACAGTAAAAAAAATCATAAACTGGTCAATTAAATGAATACTTACTGTAGTTTCTATAGAATTTTTATTATTATTTTTCTGTATAAATTGTATATTTTTAATAGGTATGTTTATCTGTTACAAAATTTAACATTGCTGCAGTTTGTAGTACAATTTGTACGATAATATCCAAAGTTCCTCATCAAATAATTACGTGTAGCTATAAAATCCATCCTGGTCCTGTGTTACAAGACCTGTATCAAAACAGTTTCAGTTCCCAATTTACAGTTTTTATTTATAAACAGTCAATCAAACATTTAATTTACCTAACTAACAGTTACCATTACTTTCAACTTAGCATTAACACGCCGACCCTAAATAATTTACTTATTATTACCAGTGTTGTGTCAAATAATCTCCCTATTTCTATGTGCTCAACAAAGCAGCGGTAGTTAAAAAAGTGGGGAAAAGTACCAAACATTAAATACAAGTACAGAAAATTTATAATTTAATAATGTTACCTCATATTGTTTGTTGCAAATATTTGCAACGGGTACAGCTAGTCTATATATATAAAAAAATAAGGTTTTTCTTTGGGGCCTTAGTTATGGACTTCTACCGAACCGATTTTGATGATTCTTTTTTTAAATGAAAACTATTAGCATGTAGATGTGCACAAAAATCTAAAATGTTACAGTTTTGATTCCGTCTATTTTTTATAAGGCCTTAAAGATTTTTTATTAAGTACCGCTGTCAACCGACAGATGGCAGCACTGAGCAACATGAAGAAGAAGAGAATGATTTAGAATACATACAATTTATGAAAACTGCTACAAAATAATATTTTGCATTATTTATGGCTGGTTTATTAATGTAAAGTTAAATAATTTAACAGGTAAATATCTTAAATCATGCAAAGCTTTTATAATACAAAAGTCAAAAGTTGACCTTAAATGACAGATAAATATGTCAACATGTCAACTTACAATGAAAACATGAGAAGGATTTTTTTCCCTCAAAAATTAATAAATATAATAGTTAATTCATTAATTTAAATATGGTAAGTAATTTAATAATATTGAGCAAAATTAATAGAGATACATATTTTGTAATAATTTTTTTTTAACCTATATTTTAAAAATTTATTGAATTATATATCCTTAATCTAAAATACAGCATTTATTACCTATTTAAAAATGCACAAGAGATAGGTGTACATTTACAGGTTTTTAAATAACGAAATCATTAAATACAAAAGAGTATTATATGTATTATAATCAACCAGTTGGATATCCCTATTTTCCCGCTCTTAAACGCTACCTCTTAATGCTATCTTTTACAATATGTTTTCACACTTTTGAAAATGATTTCACTTTAACAAAATATGAACTCACATTAACTAAAACGAATTTCACACAAATGAAAAGTGAATTCCCAGTAACGAAATATGATTTCACATTAACGAAAACTGGTTTCAGGGAAAAAAAAAACTGAATTAACACCAATGGAAACTAATTTTAACTAAAGAATACAGATTTTAAACCGTCGGGTTACATATTCTCGCTTCTAACGTAGCTAACATTGTTGTTATAAACTTTTATCATTGTTGTAATCAAGTTTCATTATTGTTGTTAAGTTTCTGAAAAATTTTATTCGTTATTTATTTAATATTTTATAAGGACAAAAAGACTTTTTAATATATTTTAGAGACAATAAAAATGCTTTATTTTTTCGCCTCTCCAAGAGGTGGCTACTGTCCCTTCTGCCCTTCCTTGGAGGTGTCCATTTAAAGTTCCTATATAAAATCTGTTTTCATTTAGTTGAAACTGGTGTTTAAAATTGTGAATTGTTACAAAATCGGTATTCAAGAATGACAAATTAGTTTTCGTTACTGTGAATTCAAGTTTCCTTTGTGTGAAATCAAGGTTCGTTAATGTGAAATCATATTTTGTTAACGTGAAATAGAATTTCACAGGTGTGAAATCATACTATAAAAGGTATAGACATGCAATGATTATGCATATTGTTTTAAACCGAATAAAGATGTTAATTTGCATAATAGAAACACGTTAATCCCTCATAGATTACAATAATGCATAAAATTTTTGTGGACAATAAAACAGCCATTATTACTACAATAATTGAACTTGAAATCATAAATGAAACACGTTGATTACAACAATAACAATATTTGTTGGTGACTATAAATTATTTACGTTATAAAATGAAATGAATGAATAACGTTACCCCATATTTTTGTTGCAAATATTTGCAACGGGTACAGCTAGTATTATATATATATATATATATATATATATATATATATATATATATATATATATATACAGGGTGTCCCATTTAAGGTACGAATGCATTGGTATCTCGAGAACCGTAAGAGCTACGAGGTTGGTTAAATTAGACAAAAGTTGCCCCATTAGGAGGCTATTTTAATGGTGTTTTGTTATTTGCGAAAAAATGCATAGGTCACTAGATACAGGTGAAAATGTAAATTTCGCGATTTTCTTTTTTTGCTTATAACTTTGTTATATGAAATAATACGAGATTCTGGTTTGCACTTACTTAAGGTGGCGGGATAGGCAAAACTCGCATTTTCGTTCATGTTTACTATTCCGTAATTTCAAAACTACCCATAGTAGAAAATTTAAATTTATACCTAAGAAAGATTCAATAGTGTCCGATATACCGTGTAAATTTCAAAATCGAAATATGATAACTAAGTGAGATAAAAATTATCAAATATGTACATTTGTAATCATTATATGTAAAAGGAAAAAGAATATAATTCGTTTATAATCAAAGATTTATTGAATATTTTTTATGAATAATATAGCTGAGAATATCTGTAAGAAGCTGTCATAATTATTTTTTTCATTTCTTTAGTACTTTGTTTGTAAAAAAAAATAAATATTTGAAACGGTATAACCAAGTAAGATTTATTTAATTTTTTTCTCTTCTTGTGTAAATATTATTTGAAAAATAAATATAGGAGTATCTAAATTGTTACCTTACAATTCCAACCATTTTTTTTCAATGGCTTTAGTGGCTTTATAGAGGAGTGGTACTTAATTTTCTATTATTCCTATACCTTTACATGTTAAATTTAGTACAACTTTTTGCCACTGCATTGTCGCATAATGGTCGAGCTGTCAGTTTTCAGAAGGATGGCTCTAGGTACCCCACCACTATTACACTTGAGAGCAATGTTCTCAGTAGGCATAATTTATTATCTTTGGCTTGCCTTATCGGTAAGGGCGCATAGGAAACGAGGGAAAGAAAGGACTGCCGTACTGCTTGTGCTCACAATTCTGTGCAATTTGAAATTCTATCTATTTTCATTACTAGTAAAAATTGGAATTTATTAAATATCATAAATGATCTGTGACTATTTATACAGAAATAAAAATGAGTATAAATTCAAATAGTAATAACTTAGTATTTCATTGTTTCATTAATAAAAGATATTTTACATAAGTATATCTATAATTTATCGAGATCTACAAAAGCGTATTGCCACTCTCAGTAATGGGTAAAAGGCGAGATGATTTACTTAAACAATGTAAATAAATAAATATATCATCACGGCATTATAGTTGTGGCCGTACGATCTTTTGCTCCAACCCCCGTCCACGAGTACACATATTTGCCCAATTCCGTTATTTACTTGATTACTTGATTGGGCAATTTCCAACTCGCGTTTTCCTGTAATAAAAACATGTTTATTATAGCAATTATTGAGAAAAAAAAAAAAAAAAAAAAAAAAACTATTAATATTACCTGCAAGAATTACTTTCTATCTTTTGTTTTTCCCATACATCACCAAGCAGTCTTTCTTGTTTCACGAAAGTATTGTGAGACATCATGGGAACATTCATAGTATTCATTAGGTGTTCAGTGTGTGTAAATGTACTGCCAGACGTGTCGGTTCCCCAAACTAAACCAACATTGATTGTTGATTTTGGTTTATTGGGATCCACAGTACATTTATGTACTACTTTTTTGCACATAGAACATTGGAAATACAAAGTGCTTACGAGACCTTTTCTTATTTCCTTGAGTAGAGTAAAATTTCCAAATACACACTCTCTTCTATGAAAATCTTGCAAAGAAAGTGCCCAATTCAGAACATAACCCAACTGAACTACTCTATTTCCTTCAATAATAGTTTCATTATCAAAGGGTTTGTCACTCGCTTCTATAATTAGTTGATGATTTTCAATGTCTCGCATTTCTTCTTCCGGGATAAATTGAAAATCAACATTACATGTCGACGTAGAGGCACTTCTAAAATAATATAATACTTAAATATAATAATTGCATTATACACGTGTACGTTTAGCATCGAGAGAGATTAAAAAGACCGTTACTATAATCTAGTTTTTTAAATAATTCTTTAAACAAATACAGGTATTGGGTTTTCACGACACCTTATTGTAACAGGTAGATTCAATTATCAATTCTCTAATTGGGTGTTCACGATACCTTACTAAAACAGGTAAATTCATTATACGCGTGTATGTTAAGTCCGGCAGAGATTAAAAATACCGTTATACTACAATTAAGTTACTAAAATTACTTGTTTATACAAATACAGATATTCAATTCTCTGGATGGGTTTTGAATTTATCTTATTGAAACAGGTAGATTTCTAGAAATATATAATTAGTTTTCTCGCTCCGTATACAGATGATTTCTCTTATGGCTACTTATACTAACAAAATTTAAAAGTGCAATTATTTGTGTATTGAAACCAGCTTAATATTAAAGTTTTCTAAGTGGAAGTAGCCATATATATTTTCACGATAATTAGAAACCATGCGTTATTTAAATAAGGCGAACAACGGTAATCAAATTCAGATCGGGTATCGGGTACCGGTATAAAAATGTTTCACACTTATGTTCTGTACTTATATTTCGTAGATACTTACGCATTATCGGGAGTAATTGTTTTATTATCCAAACTATTTCCATCCTGTTGAGAGGATATTTGGTTATTATCTACAATAGATAGAGTAGCTACTTTATCAGATCTAGAAAAAATGTATTTCGCTATAGTTACATAATACTATACATAATAAATATTGTGATGGTGAACATATGATCGATCAAAAATTTCAATACATGATTTTTCGATAACCACTCCATCGATTTTCAACAGCAAAACATTTATAAAATCCTTAAAATGTTTCCTTACTATAGTTGTCATAAACATTTTTTTTCAATCTATCCAAAAAAAGTATTTATTCATTTAACCCACTGAATCTCACCCATTGTACTTACAAGTCAATTAAATGAATTTTTGGGATAGATTGAAAAAATATGTTTAGGACAAATGTTGCAGTAAATAGTTTAAGGCTTTATAAATGTTTTACTTTCGAAAATCGATGGAGTGGTTATCAAAAACGCATGTTTTGAAATTTTTGATCGATCGCCATTTTGTCATTTGAAAAATTATTGTAAATGCCAAATATTTCAAAGGGCCGGAAGGTAATTTTTGAAAAAAAGATTCAGTAAGCCTTGAGATAAGGGAGTTATGACGATTTTTCGAAAAACAAAAGAACTCCAATAACTACGAATAGGGGCTTCAAATCAAAAATTGTAACTAAGAAAAGTTGTTTGTTTTAATGAGTTCTAACTACCATTTTCGAGTGTAACGACTTAGTATTAACACCCTGTATATAATAAGAGTGCTATGAAGTTTTCTCTGTGAGTAAAATTCATTTTTTGTGCTCATGTATTGAAATATATTTTTTTAGTCGTCATAATACTCAAATAGTCAAATAAAGTATTTAAAACTATAAAATTTCGAATATTATTTTGACACAGTGGCATATGTTTCATCATCCTTCCTTCCTTATTAATATTTTAGTTAATATAAATTTTGAAAATATTTACCTTTTTGCTCTTCTAATTGCTTTTGCCTTCTTCGTTTGTTTGTATTTATAAACACTATTTCTTTTATTTGCCATTTTTTAAAAAAAAAAATGCGTTTTAAAAAAATTAGTACTGATTTAAACACAAAATCACAACACACAGTTAAAACAATATAAATCGTTCAGTAATAAGTATTCAACAAGGAATGATTAGTTTTGCGAGATTTAGGGTTTGAGATAGTTGTCTGCTGCGGCGGTTCCAGGGGCGTGGGGGTAATAAAGTAATGAACTGCAATGTTATTGGTTTGAGGAAAGTTGTAAATCATAAAAGGTTACTACCCTATTTGGAGCTGTTTGCCGTGCCATCTCTCGTCTTAGAAACAAACTAATCCGCCTGCCCCGCCACCTTAAGGCACTTTTGTATGGTGAATTTGCAGAAGTACTCAAATTTTTTTATATCTAACCATTTACGAGTTACTGATAGCAACTTTTATTTTTCATATGGAGGTCATATTAAGCTATGGCATTTTTAAATAGAGATTTTTTTTTGCTTTACAATGATATAAAACAATAATAATTTATTTTTATAATTAACAGAAAAATTAACAAAAATTGTTATTTATACTAAAATTAAATTGAAAAAAGTAAATCGAAAGCTGCTATGGAAACAATGAACAACGAAAAAGTGCAACAATTGAATTTCTGAATTTTACTTGACAATAGTAGATTATTACGAGTAATAAACGAACTTTGACAACGAATGTAACAACTTAACATATCATATTTTTCCCAACGAGAAAAATTCATTTTTATTACTCGTAATAATCTACTATTGTCAAGTAAAATTCAGAAATTCAATTGTTGCACTTTTTTGTTGTTTGTTGTTTCCATAGCAGCCTTCGATTTACTTTTTTCAATTTAATTTTAGTATAAATAACAATTTTTATTAATTTTTCTGTTAATTATAAAAATAAATTATTATTGTTTTATATCATTGTAAAGCTAAAAAAAATCTCTATTTAAAAATGCCATAGCTTAATATGACCTCCATATGAAAAATAAAAGTTGCTATCAGTAACTCGTAAATGGTTAGATATAAAAAAAAATTGAGTACTTCTGCAAATTCACCATACAAAAGTGCCTTAAGTAAGTGCAAACCAGAATCTCGTATTATTTCATATAACAAAGTTATAAGCGAAAAAAGAAAATCGCGAAATTTACATTTTCACCTGTATCTAGTGACCTATGCATTTTTTCGCAAATAACAAAACACCATTAAAATAGCCTCCTAATGGGGCAACTTTTGTCTAATTTAACCAACCTCGTAGCTCTTACGGTTCTCGAGATACCAATGCATTCGTACCTTAAATGGGACACCCTGTATGTATATATATATATATATATATATATATATATATATATATATATATATATATATATGTACATTGATGTGAGAAAAAATAAATAAAAATTACAGACATAAATAGGAATATCATGTGGGATGTTTTTTTTTAATAAAGAATATAAACATATCTAAAAACATTAAAATTGTCGTGAGGAATTTTTCCGCAAATATTACAGACGTATATATAAATATCTTGCGGTAAGTTTTCAATAAAAGTTACAGACATATATGTGGATATTAGAATGTGGAATGTTTTCGTAATAGTAGTGGGGCATTTTCGAGAATGTGGATCATGTCGTCCGTGGGGTCGGGGGCTTCTCTCAGAAGGGCGAGCGGTGGGTATGGGTATTTGTATTTGGTTCTTCTTGGTATCGGTGGCAGCTGTTGGAGCAGCAGGGCTGTTGTGGTTGTGTTGTTGGTGAGGCAGCGGTCGGTGAATTTTCTCTGCAACACTCTCATCCTCTCGGGAATCGGCTGCAGCAGCATCTCGGCTTCAAGGTTCCGGCTGGGAAACCATGGTGGAAGTTTGTGGGCCCTCCGCAGAAACCGTCGCTCTGCAGACGCTAGCGGTTGGAGGATGTGACGTTCGGCGCCTGTAATGATGATAGAGCGAAAATCGGCCAGGGGCCTTACAAATATTTTGTAGGTGAACATTTGAGTTTTCTTGCTGCATCCTTTCAGCCGGCCACGTAAGCTGTATATAAGCGACAAGCGGCGCCTCATGTTGTTGCGGCAGCGTATAATTTCTGGCTTCCAGTACAACGTATCTGTAAACAGGAGACCCAGATATGTTGCTTGTCTGGATCGAGGGATAGGATGCCTATGCTTTTTGAACTTTTCTTCTGGTTTTTTCCGATGCACCAGGCTTAAGCCTTCAACATCTTCATCGTCATAATTTTTTGTCATCTTTGTTTATGTTTTAGATAGTCCCTTTGTTTCAGGGACTTAATTTTAATTATTTAACTAATCTTGATTTTCTTTCAAGATTAGTTTTGGTCTCTTATATTTCATATCCGTTGTTGAGTCATAATCTTCTCCGCATCGCTTGATGCTTTGATTTTTGTGCCTTTCGACGTCGTCGTAAAATTTAATGGCCAGCTTCTTGATGAACTCTTCTAGCGTCTCCAGTTTTAGGTCCCGGTGAATTTGAGCATTGCGCACAAACCATGGGGCGTCCGTGATCATTCCGCAGAACTTGTTCTGCACGACTTGAAGTCTTTTTATTCTAATCGCTCCCGCGTAACCCCAAATTGGAGCCGTGTAGGTTAGAACTGGTCGAATCAGCGATTTGTAGAGCAGTAGCTTGTTCTTCAGCGAGAGTTTACTCCTTCTATTGACCATTCCATAAATGCTAGCTGTTAGCCCGGTAGCTTTTGCTACAGTGGATTTCGTGTTCTTGATCCAGTTCATCCTGGGTTCGAAAATTACCCCAAGTTAAGTTGTCTGCTGGACCCATGGTATCCGCTCCTCGAACATTATGATGTCCACGTCAGGTGTTATATTTCTCTTCGAGAACATCATGGCGGATGCCTATGCTTGGCTGCGCTGTCCCTTTTATACCTGCTCGGACCGCGCGCCCGGGTGGAGGTAGTAGGGGATGGCTACCCCATTGGCCGAGCTGACCGCTCGCTCAACTGTGGCGTGACGTCATCACTGCGTGAGCCACGAGCGTCGGGCTCCGTCCGGCGGCTAGATGGCCGGAGTTCCCTACACTAGTATCAATTCTTTTCTGATATAAAATAAATGCATGTATTGCAGTAGCATCTAAAAAATAAAAGATTCTATGCCACCACTTGTACGATTTTCTATCAATTTCATACACTTTTTAGCATGTGGAATTTGTCGACATAACCCATATGCGCATTGCATTGATTTACCAATTGCGGGCATGTGATCTCTTCTATCAAACCATCTTTTTTCTTTCGGGGCGCCACTTCCATAGTTGAAGGATTTTGATAATTAGTCAGGAAAAGAAAACACCTACGATCCATCCACTTCGAAGCTGCTAAGCCATCCGTAAATACTCGCTCAATTTGTGTCTCCTCGGTTCATCTGTTTATCTGATTTTAAATCCGGAAAAAGTTTCCTTCCTTTACGAATAGCACCACAATCATAAATTCCATGAGACAGTAAATTTTTTTGAAGATTCACCGAGTTGAAATAGTTGTCAAAAATTCATTTTTATCAGTGGCGGATCTAGGCCCTTTTTACAGTGGCTCGAGCCACTGCGAAAATTCTCGGAGCCACTGTAACTTTTTTTTAATTATTATAAATGTAAATGAAATATTTCAAAAATTTTATTTGCATATTTTTTTTTATCGACATGTCTATATAACTTAATATGTAGTATTAATATTAGTAATAATTTTTATTTATGCTTAATTTCACATTAATTTCATCTGTTTATTGCAGATAAACTTTAAATAATTCAAAACAATAGATTCATTAACTTTAATGTCCAAATACTGTGAGAATAAAATAAAAATTGTAGCTTTTCATCTCAGAAATAAATAACTTTCAAAAAAATTACCTACGCTTCAGTGGCGGTCTTAGGGGGTGGCCTCACGCAACAACCCGAGTAGAAAAAAGTTGATATTTAAAACTTATTTCTGTACATGAAAGGGAAAAACATGCTTTTGCACATCCCTTGAAAAAAATGTAACTTTTAATTTTAAGGCATTTAACCTTGAACGAAAAAAAAGTTTCGTCTGCGGCGCATTTTTATTATGTGTACCTTACCTCACCAAAGGACCTCACAAAGATCTACCTCCCGCTGCCTCGCTTAATACTGAGCTACTGCAGTTAACAAAGTCTAGATCCGCCACTGAATTTTATAATACTTTTACATATACGTTTCTCAATATTAAATATATTACATATTTAAATTTAAAATTTTGATGTGCAATATACAATTTTTAATATACATTTCTCTCAGTGTGTCGTCTGAGATTGTAATATTTAGAAAATAATTCTCCGCGTACGATTTTCTTTTCTCCTCCAATCGTAACGAAATAAGTCTCGGAATTTTCTGCAGGAAATAATTCTTTAATACTTCTGGACCACTTCTCAAAATCTGAAGTTTTAATATTTTTTGTGGATCATCTGCTAGTGAATCCTTAAGCAAAACATCGGTAGGTTTTTGACACATATCATGATTAAGTATCTCATTTTTTTGTTATAATACGCCAACACTAATTTCCCTCTTGCACTTTTTTCCAATATTTAATATAATTCCTTATCTTCTAGTTTTATTATTTTACTTGGAGGTTCAGTATGCGTTGGTTCAGTATCATTAAAAAATGATACATTTGCCAAACCTGCTAGAACAAATTCATTTACTACACAACTATAAAAAATGTATTTACCTACGTCTTCTGACAAATTTGATGTATCACTTACATTAACAATGTCATCCTAAAACAAAATAAAAATTTATTTAAATTTTTAAAAAATGTGAACCTGTCTTTTAATCTTTAACACTCGTGCCCAGTTTTCAAGCAATATTCATTTGACGTTTCTTTTCGATACGATATTGTCAATTTAAGGACCACTTAAAATTTAAATGTCAGAGACGCAACCGGGCATAAGTTATTCGCATGCAAAAAGAGGGTATTATTGGCAGTATTTTTTTATTTGATGATGACATATTTGTACCGATATCTGTGACAAAGCAGATTGGCACACTCAGAAATGGGTAATATGCCGTGATGATATATTTATTTATTTATATTTATTTATTTCTTTATTTGCGGATTAAGCTATTGCTACTGACTAATATCGCATTTTGCTTTGTTATTTTGAAATTAAGACGCAATAGTAGTTTTCAATTTAAGTACCTATTCAAAAAATTAACTTACCACAGATTGCAGATCGCTAAGCGAAATAATAGTGGAATTGGAATTGACACTTTCAGTAGTTTTTCTATAATCTTTCAATTTATTTATAAATTTAAGACGCGGTCCTACTGCTGGAATAATTTCTGAAATTACTTTTGGTGTCAACATAAAAAATGTATCGTCATCTATAATACCAATTTTTGGTAAGAACATGTATACAAACGTAGTTTTTCCACGCCATTTTTATTGTATACAACGCAAGAAAATTTACGTACGCAATACACAGTACCTGATTTAACAAAGATAAATGTAAAAACAATATTATAAGATGGAACTGTTGAAATAATAGGGAATCACTCATGCTTTGAAAATAAAATAAAATTGTAATCAAAGTAACGTAGTTATTCTTAAACATATCAACAGTTCGGTTTTAATACCATCCATCTTATTCAAGTTTCCAGAAAACTACTCATTGAACCAAAAATTAATAAAATATATTTCTATTTTTTCTACAAAAAAAAATTGAATCATATGAACAGCTTCATAAGCATGCTGCGCCACTGCGGACCGAATCGGTTTTTTTCCTGCACAATAAAAATTCTTAATTTTTACCCCAAAATCACATGAATTTTTTTGTTAAATACTATTTAAAAATAAAATTGGGAATTTGAAATTTATATTTCGCTATTTCAAAATTGAGTCTCCTTTTCTCTAGAGCTAAATCGAAATAGAACTTTGTAAAATGTCCTTTAAATTATTTATATTCTCAGAATTATTCTTGGCCGCTTCTAATAATTTTTCCCCTAAAATCGACAGTGGTTTTTGCCTATTTGCACATTTTCTTTTCGTTGTAAAAAGTTTTTTGTATTTTTTTTTCTTTTTTATGTATTTAAATCATCTGTATTGTTATCAAATATAATTGGCAACAATAAATTGCTGGAATTGTTATCTACATCAACCGCAGGTGAAAATTCCATAGGAATAACGACAGAGTGTTGTTCTACACTAATTCCTTCGTAAGAGGTAAATTTCTTGATATCCGGTAACTATAACTGCACGCCACACAGATGAGAGATGTGCGGCAGGTCTTTAGCTTGACGTCTTGGAGAATAACGATGAATAACGAAGCACTACACTACACTGGCACTAGCACTCGCATGGGTAGATTTATACGTAGAACCAGACTATTTTATACCTTTGCTCAACAATAAAATGAAATGTCACAGTGACAACTGTGAAATATACAATCAAAATTAATATTTTCTAAATTAAAAATGATTATAATGTTATTAAAACTTTATTTATTTACTTATTAATATTTGGGGAAAAATGGCTAATAGTGAAGTATTTCAATTAAAAATTGATAAATTATTAAATCGTTTATTGTTTGACGGCAAAAAGTTGTCATTAGTAAGATTAAACATTGTTAATCGCTTTAGCCTCTTAACGGCTCTTTCACGGAGGGTAAATATATGTAATTATCCAAAATATAACAAGGTTTTGCTTTCCAGCGGCAGTAAAATATATACCATAAATATTAAACAACAGATACTAACACAAAAATATCAATTGGTGATTTATTTATTAACAAAGCACCGAATTAATAGTAAAACCACAAATATACTAAACAAGAATATTGATTAAATATTTCAATTGTTTAAAATGATTAGGTATTTAAACAAAATAAAGAATATTTATTGAAAATATAACGGTACTTTGCTATTTATGTAAGACATCCAATTGTTAAAAGAATAACAATTATTTAATTGAACAAATAAGTATATATATTCACCGTAATAATTCCAAGCATCGTACGATTTTTGTTCAAAACATTCAAAAAAACTTTAAAACTTACTTCTATTTTTACGATAGGAAATTTTTACAAACCTTCAAAATTCCTTAACCTAATTATATCTAGCTTAACTGAAATTAAGAAAGAAAAATTATTAATCCTGATGTTCTCTGGTTGGGGCGTCTTCAGCTTGGCTCATCACGACTTCAGGCTCTGCGCGGCAGGCTAATCTAAAGTTCTCTACCTCCGAAAGACTAAGAAAATAACTTAATACTAGCTGAAAGAGAGCTGAAAGAAAAGGTTAGCTGTGAAATAAATTTAATTAGGCTGAAAACATGGGTTAGTAAATTTCTACAACTAGTAGCTAACCATTGGAAGAGAAAATTTACATTTTAGTAAATGTGCTGGAATGCAAAATGGCTATCAAAATATTTCCTACCCTTTTATGATGTAAACCTTTGAAAAAATCCGGAATACCGCTCCAACTGCTGTAGGAAACTGCATACTAGGGATGAAATCTACGCCTGTTGTTCTGAACCCGGCACATGGCACATTGTTCAACAATTGTCACTTATTGAACACTAATATTTTATATTTGTTCACTAACTGTCCACAAAACACTTTAATTATTAATATCTAAACACTTTTTGTTCACTTGTAATTCTTTTATTACAATAATGTAAACGTCCGCGATAAAAAGACTTTAATTTGCATACCCAAATATATAAATTCCAATCAATATTTGTTAATTACTTACTATGATAATTGTTTCACTTAATATTTTATTGTAATTAACAAAATAATTATTTTTGAGGAGTTATCGAACATACGTCCAAACACTCAAACTACTGACTAAAAACCACCGACCAGAAATCTAAAGACTGAAAACGAACAGAAACAGACTAGTTTTGCGAGTACCAAGGGACATACGTCGTTAACTGCATACACGCAACGAAAAAATAAGTAACTGGAGGACGCATGTCGTAGCGCCCCAGGCGAATATAAACAAATGAAAATCTAAAATTAGAGCGAATATTAATTTTATTTTAAAAATCAATATTCTAAAAAGATGTGCTATTTTTTCTGATTCTAATGGTATATTTACTTTTGCGATTATATTTTTTTTAATGGGAGAAAATAGCCTCCAAACTCTCGAGGCGATAATTTGACATTTCTACTTTTGAATAATGATTCTGAACGAATTAATGCTCTATACACATGTTTTACACCCTAAAACGATGATAAATAATAATAAAAACATATTATGATAAGTTTTCAACCCTTATTTATTGATTTAATACCCTAAATCACCGAATTTCCATCTTCCAATGCTATTCAGATTAGGAGGTATTTCGTTTATTCATTTCACACACAATTTACGGCCCTTTTGGCAAAAGAAATCTAAAATACAGTCCAAATGAATAAACTATCCGCAGCCACACACCCTAAAAACATATTTTAGGGTACGAAAATAATGAAGGAAATATCTCGTCTTATGCCCTATTATTTACAATTCCAATACTTTTTCTTTAATCTAAGGCTCTTTTGGCATACAAACAATCCACCCAAGTGCAACCCAGTTTTGGGTTCATGAGATAGTTGAAGCTTAAACTACCGGATGAAACCACAACACAACAGACAGACTCTCAAAGTGGTTATTTATGTAACCAAACCAGATTTTTTGGTATGAAAATCAAAATAGACATCATTTCGAACATCTACATCCATTTTTAGGGTAATTAATACATTCATAAGAGAGTCGGAAGCAAGTGAGTTTGAATTGCTTTGGATCAAAAACACCTTCCATAACTTCTACTATATGTAGGTTGATTTTTGGCAGATTTACATTTTCGAACTGTATCTCTTCATTAATCGTTCAAAAACATCCAAATTGCTACTGTACCTTAATTTCTTTATCATATTTTCTATTAAATGTTCATATATGTTCAAGTTACATAAAATAATCTGAAATTTTAAAAATTATATCTAAAAACACAATAAATCTTACAAAAACTTGGGTAAAACGTTTATTGGACAAAGGATAATACATAAAAATGGATAAAAGGACACTAAAAAGAATATGAAAGTAATTCGGCTTCTTTGGTCAGTGAACACCCAGCGAGGAACTCAGGATTTTGGTGGTCTTCAAATATATTTCTTACTCACCAAGTATAGGTCATACAGGTCTTCAAAACTTCTTTAAGGTCTTCTAAAGTATAGTCAAACGGCCCCTGAAAAGAATAAAAAATTATGAAAAACATTGTAAAGCCAAATGAATCATAACGACAGTTTGAGATATAAGTAACCAGGTTTTTTGGTATGAAAATCAAAATAGGCATCATTTCGAACATTACACCCATTTTTAGGATAATTGATACATTCATAAGAGAGTCGGAAGCAAGTGAGTTTGAATTGCTTTGGATCAAAAACACCTTCCATAACTTCTGTTATATGTAGGTTGATTTTTGGCAGATTTACATTTTCGAACCAGGATTTCTGGTATAAAAATCAAAATATCTATCATTCTGAACGTGTATATCTATTTTTAGAGCAATCTGTTCACGTATAAGAGATTCGGGAACAGAAATATTTGGTTATTATCATGTTTCTGCAACAACCATCAACAAAACTAGAGACTTAGATGGATTTACGTAATCGAACCAGGTTTTCTCACATATAAATCAAAGTGTACATCATTTTAAACCCCTATACCCATTTTTGGGGCAAACGATTGAAAGGAATGACGTGCATAAATATCTGAAATTTTCAAGATCCAAAACTGTTGCTCCAGTTCCAATAAATATACAAACTGTAGAGTGGTTTTATGTATTGTAAACAACTCTACTGTTATTAATACACATTATTTTAACTGTATAGTAAGCCCCAGTAAGAATAAACATAGTTAAAATATCATAAAACTCCGTATAAGTTCGGCAGATAAAAACATCAATATTTCCAATTTTTTCTGTTAATACCACTCACAGTAAATATAAGAAAGTATTATATTTAGATTCCACATATATTAAACGTGATGTGTACCAAATTTTGTTCAATTCTGTACAGAAATACAAATTTTATTGACCAGAATATGAAAATTCATCCATAGACTTTTATAATAGGTACTTATCCATACCTATCGGCATCCAATTTTTGGGTATTTATGCATGTATCTCATCATTGAACGTTCAAAATAAGAGACCAAAACCGTTATTTAATAATTTATGAATCAATAATCCACCCATTTATAGGTATGGGATACCGAGATAGTAATTTTTGAAACAATAATTCCAATAAAATTTAATTTTATGTGAATATAAAAATACAGTAATATGTAACTTTTAATTGTGAGTAAATATCTTCAAATAAACTTTTTTTAAAAATGAGAAATAAAGCCGTTATTTAATAATTTATAGATCAATAATTCCAATAAAATATTAGTATAGCCACCTATTGACAAGAATTATAAACACTGGTTGGACTTTTTTCTTATTTATTTTCAGCAATTATTATCTCAAAACTGGGGCGTTAAATAGAAAATAGTTTCAAATAAAATTTGTTCAAAATATTCTATTTTAATTATTTATATAACAATCTTAATTATATAGTTTGTATTTTTAGAGATATAAATGTTTAAATAAATAAAACATTTTCTCAAGAACTATACGTAAATAAAATAAATTAAAAGTAAATATATGTTATGAATTAAAAAATAAAAATAGTTTGTTAAAAAAATTATTTTGTAAAAAATTTTATTTGCGAAAAATAAATTGATTTTTATTTTTATTAATTATCTCTGAAATTAAAACAAATATAAAAAAGTTTCAACAAGACTACCTTTTATTTTTAATTACAAATATTTTTTCTTATGACAACCTTAGTCGAATTGTTAATAGTTTAGCCAAAAAATGGATTTTCTCAAAATTATTAATACCAAAACAATACTGCTACTGTACTCTATGATGAAACTTATGAACTACATTTTTTATGTTGTGTTGTAAGAAAGTACGTTGATGTATCTTGTAAATGGGAGAAAATCAATAATATCGATCAATCAATTGACCAATCAGGTTTGAGGAAATGTGTATAGGTTCTAAATGCTGTTTCCATTCCATACCTGTCGATACAATTTTTTTTTGCAATGGGAATATTGTTTATATGAGTATTTAAATGCATATTAAATTAAAGCCCCTTTAAAAAAAACGCCTGCACTGGAAAAAGTTAAACAATTTGAAGTGCTGCTATCTGTCTTAAAAAATTCAAATTTAAGGACAGGTGTTTTACTCTTAGATCATATAACTTAAGTTATATGATCTAAGGTTTTACTGTACATGTATTTAAATTTGTATTATTGTATTTATATTTGAACAATATTGTTTTACTAACTTATTCATAGCTATTAGATTAATAAAGGAAATATTTTGAAAATTGGGATATTTATACCTATAGGAAAGTACGTAGAATCCAATGGCTCTATCGACAAATTTGTATCTCAACCCATTTTTGGGTAGCGAAAATCTACCCATTAATTGGTGGGAGGTACGGTTTTAGTTTTATAAAAAACGATTCCATGGGTCAAAATATATATGTGTACCAAATTTCTATAAAATATTTAAACAAATGACCATTTAATTTAATAAATTCTTAAAGATTGTTACCACAAAAATTTTAAATGCTTAAACTAATCGCATAATAATTCTGAAAATTGGTAAACTTGTATTAAAAAATACGTAGAATTTACTGCTGAAGTCGACAGGTTTGTATCTCGACCCAGTTTTGAGTAACAAATGTCTACCCATTTGAATAACAAATGTCTACCCATTTAAGGGTTGAAGATACGATTCTAACTTTATCAAAAATCGATTCCTCGGGTCAAAATATATATGTATACAAATTTTTGTTAATTTTTTTTTAAGGATATACTAAATATTTGAACTTGTATTTGCCCTAAATTTCAGGAATCTAGTCGGCAACTGACGCGTAGCTTTCGCACAAAAAATTCAAAGGTTTGCGTAAAATTCAAAGTGTGTTTCTTTGGAATTCTTTGAACAAAAAAATTTGAAAATTGGTACACTTATGTAAGAATATACGTAGAATCTGATGGTGAAGTCTAAAATTGTTTATCTGTACCCAGTTTTGGGTGGTGAATATCTACCCATTTAAGAGGGGAGGGTACGACTTTAATTTTACGAAAAATCGAGTCTTTGGGTCATAATACACATATTTACTAATTTTTATTAAAATATTACAAGAGATAATTTAGTAATAGCAAAACAAAATTTTCAGAGTTCATTGACCCTAAAGGTGTAGGATTCAGAATCTTTTATTACTCTAATTATACCAATAGTATAATAATTCGGAAATTTGTATACATGTACAGAAAATATGTGGATTATATTGGTGAAGCCGACGTGTATGTATCTCTACCCAGTTTTGGGTAGCATACATCTACCCATTTAAGGGTTGAAGATTGAGGTTTAATTTTATTAAAATTCGATTCGTCAAAATTTATATATATATATATATATATATATATATATATATATATATATATATATATATATTGTGACGTAATAGATAAAGTAAAAAATTGACAAAAAATTTTGACGTGATTTTCTGAGGGAAAATCACGCGTCACACTTACCCGCAGCAGCTCAAGGGTTGGTCGTGGTTGCGCGAGGTCGAGGGTTCCTAAAAGGGTGGTTGTGCAGGGATGAAATGAGGGGCGCCAGTTATGTCGGGTTAAGAGTAGACACAACAATTCAAAAAAAGTTACAGTACAATTTTAAGTTTATTTAAAATATTTGCAAAAATGTTTTTAAGATAAATTTTAATTAAAATTATTAGTGGCAAACAAAAACAACCCAAAAAAAATATGGTCGTACACACCTGGTTGAAGACCTGATTCCGGGTTACAAAAAAATGATGGATCCTAGAGATGAGTGGGCCGCTGGAGGGGGGAAACCTGTCGCACGGCGTCGTGGTACGTTCGGACCGACTGCCTCGCTGATGATGGCTACGATTTGCCAAGTCCGCCTCGCTGAATATGCCGACACGTTGTCCAGCTCTCGTCAGAGCAGGTTCACGCTGATGGTGACGCCAAAACTACGCAGGGCGGCATCCAGAGCACGTAGGGCTTAGGCGTAGTGGTGATCGCTCTAAGTCTTAGAAACGGCACTTTCAGGCAGCGAGTGTGTATAGCTTGCGGAAGCGGTCTCTCGTCTCAGTGTGAACTTTGCGGAGATGATTCCCCGCCCCAGCGATCCAAACAACTCATCCGGACCGGGACGTTGAAAAATCATAAAAAAGACCATAAATTTTAGGCGTTGTTACAAAAAAATTTAGTACCAAAAATACAAAAAAATCGTATTTACAATAATCGCAATAGTAAAAATATTCCTGAATAAAATGTGAAACTACTTGTGAAAAATAATTTTATTTTTAAAACTGTGCACAAAAAAAAAAACAAGAAAACAGCTGGCCAAGCTGTAGTGGACAGTGAGAGAGGAGATTAGAACAAGATAGGGTTAGTAAAATGATTTGAGCTCTAGCTTTAAGAGAAAATTCTCTACTCGGCGGAATTTTATAGTAACAAAATTATTAATCTAGGTAGCCTAAAAATGACTAGATAAAAGTTAAGATAGATAAAAGGCTTACCCAGAAGTCGAAGATACTCAGATAGTTTAAGATAAACTCGTAAAAACTTGACAAGCAACAAAACAACTGTGTTACTGTGACGTCAAATCAGCGGTAGCCACGTCTGCAACTCCACCGTATAAGATAGCTAACGAGCTGTATAAAAATGTAGTAAAATTGACTAACAAATTTGTTATATGATCCCAAAAACCTATTAAAGAATTTATATAAATTTCCCAAACAATTTTAGCCAAAATTATGAAAAAATAGATAAATTTAGAGATAAATTTTTGGACAAAATTATTGGACAAAAAAATATAATTTATATAAATATGAACAATGAAAAAAACATGACAAATAGCCAATTTTTAATCCCATTAAAAATATTAAACCCCGAAAAATAAATAAAAATAAAGCGATACAGAGTTACTATAGGTATGGTGTACTCACAAAAATTGAATGCGCCAACCCGGCGCTACAACCGTGTTTTGAAAGGATGCCAAAAACACAAAAAGTTAAGCAGAATATTACGAAACAAAAAAGGAATTTAAAGCAAAAGTGAAAGCGTTAAACGCTGGGGACCGGTGAACCGTACTGGTTATTGGTTCAGCATAAAAAGTAATAGTTAAACAGAAAAACTATTATCGCCTCGTATTACAAAAAAACCTTAATTTTGAATAACCATAAGCCAAATGTGAGGCGATACCCGGTCGGGTTATGAGCGTGCCGCCACTGCATGCGCTGACGGTGGATGTAGAATTTTGACAAACAACTGATAGGAACAAAAAAATATAATTGAAACTTACCAAATCAGATGTTAAACTAGCCAAATAAATGAATAAAAGATAACAAAAGTGTATCATAACACCGATGATACAAGATAAAAATAATAGCACTGCAAAATTTGGAAAAATACAGTCAGCACACACGCAGTTTCGACACGTCAAGAGGACCGATCGAATCGAATTGACAGCATGTGCTCGTCTCCGCGTTCAATTCACGCGGAAACACACAAAATATGTCGCTAATCAAATTGAACACTAAGATTTGAAAAAAACCGCGTAACGATTTTTTGAAATCGTTACAATAGGTGCGTTCAATGAGGTTAGCAAAACTAGCGAAACGGAAGTAACTTCTATTGAACGGTCTGCTAGTCTAGCGTTCGCTAGGTTTGCTAGCTAGCAAAAGCAGCGAGAATTTATGCGCTAGAACTGCTAGATTTACAAGAATGGCGGGAATATTGAAAAATCAGTTATATTGTTGGTGCGAAAATAAAATTTCTTATATATTTCAGACTTCTTATTTCATTGTTATGATTACAGAAAATATTTTTAAAAATAAATATCTTTTTTATTTATTAAATTTTAATTTCTGGTTGCTATCTGTCCTTGACATGGTTTAGTCTGCGCATTTCACACCAAAACAAAAGTTGTTGTACTTGTACATGTCAAACTAGAAAACAAACCAAAGAATATGGAAAACAATAATAAATTAGTATTTTTAACAAATGCTGATGGATCCTTTTGCCAAAATGATGCAGGGTATTTTATGACACTGGACAAAGAAAGTAAGTAGTAAAAATATGTAGGATGATTTTTGTAGTATAACCTTACTTGATTTTGTAGCACAAAATATAGTATTTTGTACTATACCACCAAGCAATATAGAAATGAGTCCGTGGTTGAAGAAAATAATTATTTCGTACTCACTGCCTAGAAACTAATGTTTCCCGCAGCCAACTCACAATCCGAAAGGCCATATTCCCGCGCTATTGTTTTACTTCCCGCACTAGTGTCTCAATGGAAACTACTTTGATCGAGTAGCTTAAAAGTGCTATTTTATTTTTAATATTTTTGTACATTACAACAAATTTAATATAAGAACATAATAATTTAGGAAAATTAGTTGAAAGAATAAAAATTATTTAAATAAAATCAGAATCATTGCTAATTTTGACATTTTAATACTACTAACGCCATCTATTAGAAACTAATGTAATGAGAATCGAGAATGATGAACATGGCGGCCATACTGTATGTTGTAGATAATATTAGTAGGTATTAATATACAATAAAAACAACATTATTATTATTAATAGGTATAAGAATATTTTTTATTTAAAGATAATTTAATATGTATTCATACTTTTATTTGTTTTAGGTAGTGATATGTTCCTAAATTTATAACCAAACTACTATACATATGTACTATCAAAATAAAATAAGATCTTAAATTTAATACATTGTATTTGAATCGATTATATACAGTTTGGTACTGCAATAATTATTATATATTTATATTTTGATGCGACGACATGTTCTGCGTAACATCTATCGAGGGTAGAACAGTTTTACAATGAATTCGTTCGTTACAAAAAATCTTGTACAATACTTATGCGGAAATACCTTCCGTGCATTCGCCTAAATGAAATACTCGCTCGCGTTGCTCGCTCGTACTTCAAACAAAGGCTCATGCACGGAAGTTCTTGTTTCCGCATTTATATTGTAAATAACTATTGTAATAATAATAATAATAATAATAGTGTCAAAGAAAATAACGCAGAAAATAGATTTTCACATGAAATGATAGTGTTTATGTTAAATTTACTTATAGAAAGAAAAGAAAAACTGAGAGATAGATGTAAAAAGAGTAAAATTTGGGCTGATATAGCGCAAACCATGAACACCAAAGGGTATACAGTATCAGGAAAAGAAGTTGATAGAAAATTTAGAAATTTAAAATTAACTTTCATGAAAATTAAAGACCATCATAAGAAAAGTGGAAGAGATAGGAGGAATAATTGGACTTATTTAAAATATTTTGAAGAAATTTTTGCAGAAGACAAATCTATAAATATATCTAATTGTTCACTAATTGGAGGAATTGAATCGGAAGCTTCTGCATCAACCAGCAGTAATATGTCATCATCCTATGCAACTACCTCAAATGCAAGTGAAGAAAGAATAAAATACAAAAGGAAGAGAACACCTGAGTGGGTACAAAAAATTATAAATATACAGGAGAAACAAAATGAAGAAATGAGTGAACTTAAAGAAATGGTGAAAAAATCAAATGACATTCAGGAAAATAGAAATAAATTGTTGCAAGAATTTTTAAAAACTATGAAAAAAGACTGACAATGCACCAAAGTGATATAGTAGAATAATAGGTTTTTTTCCAAGAGATTCGAATATATTTTTTTTGATCTTTGTGATAATTTTTTTTTTATTTTTATATGTATAATTTTGAATTTTGTGATGTTTTTTCTTATGATTTAGAATTATCTTTGTGATAGAATAATTGTTTTTTTTTTATATATATAATTTAGAATAGATATAGTTCTTTGTGATTGAATAACTGTTTTGTTTTTTATTAGAATAGGTATATTTATGAGAGGAAGAAAATAAATGCTATAATTTACACTAGGATCTAGATATTTTATTATGACAAAAATTATTCATTATATTTACAATTTACAAAACTGTAGCTATTTCGTCTCGTTTGGCAGCTGCATTGTTTATTCCATTTTCCGGATTATTTGGGTTATCTTCAAATATGTCACAAATTTCCTCTTCACTATCACTATCGCTGCTTGAAATTCCATCATGTTTCAATATTAAATTATATAAAATACAACAAGTACTTATTACATTTGGAACATAATGCATTAGATCCATGTCTAAAAATTTCAACCTCCGAAATTTTCCTTTCAAAATCCCGAATGTACGCTCAATAACAGATCTGGCAGCTGCATGTTTTTTGTTGTGGCGCTTTTGAATTTCGGTTAAATGACCATTGTCCCTATATGGTGTCATTAAGTTATTTTTTAGTGGGTAAGCACTGTCTCCTAATAGATGATGTTCATAATTTATTAAACCTTCTTCAATATTGCTATATAATTGACTGTTTCGAAAAACTCTCGCATCATGCACTCGACCTGGCATCCCTATGAATATATCGATAAGTTCCAAATTATTGTTACACACGCCTTGGAGAATGACGGAGTGAAAACCTTTGCGATTATAATAATCTACAGGATTGTTTTTGGGTGCCTTTATCGGTATATGGCAGCCATCTATACATCCGATAACACCAGGATAACCAAATGTTCTTTCCACATCTGTCATATTTTTAATATTTTCAGAGGGAATAGGCCATCGAATGTATCTGTTTTTTAATTGGCATATAAAATTGCACATTTCTATTAATATTAAATGGCCCGTTCCTTTGCTAAACCCAAACAAATCGCTAGCACTTCTATATGACACTGCATGATTTGCTAACATCCATACAGCAAAATGAAGTTTTTTATTTAGATTTACAGTCATACCATTTACAGTGTCTACACCGATAACTTCTATAAGATCATGTAGAAGGATCTATAAATTTAAAACATAGGAATAGTGCCATTTTCAAAATTGTATGTTTGTTTTTTTTTACCTGCATAGAAAATCGGATTAACCAACCTGAAATGTTTTCTGTAGGTTTCGTCATTATACTCGGGAACTACTTCTTCAAAGTAATTACCTACATATACATCCGTTTCTAATGGATTATTATTTAATATTTCATTAAAAATATTATTTCTTTGTATCTGCATACAAGAACCTACAAAACATATAAATTGATATACATAATTTAATCAAAATTATAAATGTACATTACCTGCTACTGAATTAATAATTTCGGAATTGTCATCAAGAAAAAAATTTATCATGTTCATATTATCCATTTTTATATTCAAATACGAAACCGCCAAGTTAAAAGTAGCAAACCTAGCAAACCGTTCAATGGAATAGTGTTTTGACAGCTTAGCTCTAGTTAGCAAATGCTAGATTTGCTAGCTTCATTGAACGCACCTAATATATATATACAGTGGTGGACAAAAGTATAGAAACTTTGAAATCTTTTGATATTGACTGTACGATTTAAGTGATATAACATATACTCGTTTTTTTGGTGGACAAAAGTATGGAAACATATTGAATATATAATTTTAATTGTCTTACTTTCAGTTGTATTTTGTCATTTATTTAGTAAGTTGATGATTAAATAAATTAATTTCGGAGTTGTTCATATAAATTTCAGCGAACATTGGTGAGGTTGGTGATCCCATTGGTAGTCCTGAATTTTGTTTGTAGATTTTACTGTTGAAACAAAAATAATTTTGATCTAAACAAAAGTCTGTTACAGAAAGTAAGTCTAATTCGAACATTGAATCTAGCTGATTGGTACTGAAGTGTTCTATAATTATGTTTTTTAATTCATTAATGGGGATGGATGAAAAAAAGGCTTTTAACATCGAATGAAACTAGTTTGTAATGATTAAATGGCTGAACATCATTTCATTGTTTAATTAGTTCTGAAGAATTTTTAATAGAGTATTCTGAAGTAAATTTGATAGCTCCAGGTAGTATCTTATTAAATTTTTGGCAGACTTTATAAGCAGGTGCTTTCAGGTTAGAGACGATAGGTCTCATAGGGATGTCCGGTTTATGTATTTTTGGTAATGCATACAATATTGGGGCCTGAGGGTTCATATTTTTCAATAGATATAACATAAAGATAATCAGTCAGTCAGTCAACACGTGTTTTTGTAGAAGTGCAAATAGTGTTTATTTTATCAAGGTTCTAACCGAATATATTATTTCTATTTTACTTCAGTCTGTCCGGCTTTTTGAGTGCTAAATAGTTTTTACACAGTGTGCTCCAGTTTCCAGTTTTTTAAAATTTTGTTTTTTTCACTCACAAATCCACAATTCTGTAAGTGCAAGTTCTGACAAAATCTGCAAATCTCTGCGAAGGTCACTCACCTGAACAGTAAGTCAGTTCATTCATTATTACTTCATTCACTGTGCCATCTACATCGCTCAACATGGTCAACACCTGTCACAAATGCAAAACAAATCTCAGCCGTCAGAATCCAGGGTTGGCTTGTGGAGGCCCTTGTCATCAACATTATCATTTTTCATGTGCGGATATTTCAACGACCGGCAGAAATTTCCTTGAGTCAAACCCTAATTTCAACTGGCAATGTAATGATTGCAAATCATCCACTGCCCATCAACTAAAACCTTCTACACTTACATCTCCTTCTTTGAGCGATATTATGGATTCATTGACGGAATTAAGGCGGAGCGTGGAATTTTGTTCAAATAAAATAGATGATTTTCAGGCCAAAATAACCACCATAGTGCAAAAAATGAGTATTATTGATGAACTTCAAGAGCAATGTGAACAACTTAAAACTAAAGTCGCTGACTTAGAGCAGCGATCACGTATTAACAATATAGAAATCGTCGGCGTCCCACAGAAACCGAATGAAAATTTAGTTCAACTCATTAATAAATTAGGAAATATTATCCAATGCCCACTTAATGCAAATGACTTAGACGCTATTCACCGGGTTGCTCCAGTTCAACATGATAAGAATAAACCCAAAACCATAATTGCACGATTCGTTTCTCGCCTTAAAAAAGACAGTTTTGTAGCATGTGCGCGAAAACTCAAAAATCTAAATTCCACTCAAATGGATTTCACAGAAAGCATTAAAATTTACGTCAACGACCACTTAAGCCCAGCTAATAAAATCCTACTTGCACGCGCAAAAAATGCAGCATCGAATAATAATTTTTAATTCGTTTGGGTTAAGATGGCAAAAATCTATGTGCGTAAAACCGAAACTTCCCCGATTATATTAATAAATAACGAAAAAGATTTAGATAAAATTAAATAAAAGGCTCCTTAAATTTATAAAACTTATTCACTCTTTATTTGCTAAAAATGGATAAAATTCTTAATATTTACTACCAGAACACTCGTGGAATAAAGACAAAACTCTTAAACTTATATAATAACATTGCCACTTGTCACTATGACGTGATTATATTCACTGAAACGTGGTTAAACGAAAGTGTCATAAACTCCGAAATTTGTAACTTAAACAAATATTTCGTATTCCGTCGCGATAGAAAGGACATCAGTAAATCTCAAGGAGGGGGTGTTTTAATTCTTGTCGCAAATCATTTAAATGCAATACCGCAGTCATCATGGAACTCCAGTACCGAGGATTTATGGGTAACCATCAGCCTGCCCAACTTTAAACTTCACTTGTGTTGTGTTTATATCCCTCCATCTACTGACAATGACTCCTACCATCAATATTTCAACAATGTGTGTGATATAAACGCTCAACATTCTAATGACCTGTTCCTTATAGTCGGAGACTTTAACCTGCCCTTATTAAAATGGACCCCTGTTCTAAACTACTATGAACCATCAGTTGATAGACGAACTGACGTACATACTAACTTAATTAACACCATGAATTTTTGTAACTACATGCAGTTCAATGGACATTCCAACACTAACAACAAAATTCTAGATTTAGTTATGTGTAACATTAACTGCGAAGTAAACCAATGTGACTCCCCTCTGTCTAAAGTAGATACACATCATCCTCCACTCGAAATAATACTAAACTTAAATCTGCAAAAAACATTAGGTCAAAATAGAGCTCCTTTTTTTAATTTCAATAAATGCAACTACGAAGAACTTATATATAAACTTTCATCTATTAATTGGGAAACTAAACTATGTAGTAACGATGTTAATGTAAATGCTAACACTTTTTATGATATCTTATATCAACTTATACAAGAACACGTACCACTCACTGAACTAAAAGTTAATACCCATCCGATATGGTTCTCAAATCATTTATTGAAATTATTAAAAGAGAAAAATCGTGTCCATAAAAAGTGGAAGACACTAGGGAGAATCTCGGATTACACTCGTTTTTCGGAATTAAGGTCACTGACCAAGGTCAAAGCGAAAGAAGACTTTAGAACATTTATTAATAAATCTGAAACAAACATGCAGAATAATCCTAAATACTTCTGGACCTTTACCAAAACGTTAAGAAAAAAGAGCGGTATTCCAAATTCAATGAAATATCAGAATCGAGTTGCAAATACTGGTCAAGATATTTGTAACTTATTCGCAGATCACTTTAGTAATGTTTACCTTAAATCAAACGAACAACCTAATAATGCACTTGATTCTGACATTTACTCAAACGCTACCTTAAACATTGGGGTGTTGCATATTGGTCAATCTGACATTTTACATTATATTAAAAATATTGATACATCCAAAGGATGTGGACCCGATTGCATCCCTGATAAATTCATAAAAACCTGTGCATATTATGTGATACAACCATTATATATTCTTTATAACCAATCGCTACAAAGTGGAATGTTCCCTAACGTCTGGAAGCAATCATACATTACCCCTATTCATAAATCTGGCGATATCCATGATATACAGAATTATAGACCGATATCCATTCTCTCGGCTTTTGGAAAGATTTTCGAAGCAATAGTGGTTGATAAAATTAAATCCAGTGTAGAAAATAGTATTATCCCGCAACAGAATGGTTTCTGTTCTAAAAAATCAGTTCTAACTAACTTACTACCTTTCACTGAATACGTAAGCTTTAACATGGATAATAGAAGACAGGTAGACGTAATATACACAGACTTTACGAAGGCATTCGATCGGGTTCATCATCCTACTTTGTTTAAGAAATTAAGTGCTGTTGGATTCCATGGTTCCTTATTTCGTTGGTTTCAGTCTTATGTCAGTAACAGGTCACAAATAGTTCATTGTAACGGGTACAGATCTCATGTATTTCCTACGTCATCAGGAGTTCCACAAGGATCTCATTTAGGCCCTATCCTATTTAATATCTTCATAAACGATTTTGATAACTGTTTTCTGTACTCTGAATTTGTTCTATACGCTGACGATTTAAAATTATATTCCAGTATTAATAGTTTTGAAGACTGTTTAAAAATACAGGATGATCTGAACCGATTACAGAAATATTGTCATGACAACTATTTAACACTTAACGCTGATAAATGTTACGTCATAAACTTCACACGTAATCAAAATATAATTCAATTTAACTATAAAATTAACAATACTTCACTATCAAATCAAACCATCATAAGGGATCTTGGGATAAACTTCGATAATAAATTATTATTTAATTGTCATATCGAAACCATTTTCAAAGAATCGTATAAAATTATGGGATTCATAATAAGGTCATGTAAACATTTTAACAAGCCAAAATCCATTATTTGTGTTTTTAACTCTCTGGTTCGTTCAAAGTTGGAATACATGTCACTTATTTGGAACCCTCTATATAATGTTAACATTAGTTTAATCGAACATATTCAAAAACGATTTCTTAATTTCTTAAGTTATAAATTTGGATATCCTAATAAGAATTATATTTCCCAATGTGAACATTTCCATATGACAAATTTAGAGAGTAGAAGAACTGTTTCAAATATGATGTTTCTTTACAAGACATTTAACAATATGCTTTATACAAATAATTTTATAAATAATTTTCGTTTTCACGTCACTAACAACATTACACGCAATAATAACCTATTTTATTTACCATTTTCTCGCACAAATAACAATAAGAACTCACCCATAAATAGAATAATGTCCACCTATAACTCTAAATTTAATCATATTGATATGTTCAACCTTTCCCTTAATTCATTTAAAAATCAAATAATAATTAATTTAAAATAATAATTTTCATGTGTTTTCCTTGTACTTCATTCATTTCACTGTTGATGTTTGTTCAATTTGCTGAGAATCTGTTATTGGCTCCAAGAGCTGTTGATTCTCCATGTATGTATAAATAAATAAATAAATAAATATTTATCTGCCTTAGTAAATATACTTTTACATTCCGCTAAAGAGTTTATTACTATTGTCTGAAACTTTTTGGTTGGATCACTAATTTCTACACAATCACTTGCACTTATCACTTCTTCCGTTTTCGCTTCGGTCCATGATGGTGGTTGTATTTCCTTTGTCTGCTTTGCATAATACTAGATCGTTGGTTTCCAGTTTAGTTTTTAAGTTCTTGATGGAGTTGGATTCTTCTCTGGATTCGCGGGAAGTTGTGATTTTTTAAAGTTGTTGAAGATCTTTCTTAATTATAGATGCGGCTTTCTGTTTCAAACTGTCTGTATCTGATCCAATATTTGCGCTAGTTATGATAAATTCAAAACTGATGGTCTAAGGTTTCGAAGTTTTTAGGTTTTGGTGTAGTGTTGGGAGAATATTTTAATCCGTTGTGTAAGAGTTTGGTTTCATTATCGGTGAACTGTATGTTGGATAAGTTTTTAATTCGTGGTGCGAAACTGATGAGTTTATTTTTGTTTTCGATTGAATGTAGTAATTTATGTTTTGACTGGATGAGGCTTTCTAGCATTCGAAATAAATAAGGCCATAAACTCAAGAAAACCCATCACCAATGATCAAATAGACCTAAGTAACTCCCCATTGTTATCTTTATTAGATGTTACCGCTGGCTTGTACTCACCCCCACCCATTTTAGCACGTATATATATATACATAAATAAGATATAATTTTGTAATATTTTGTTAACTTGATAATGGCCGAGAGGTCGAAACGATCGTCGTTTAAATAAAGTTTGTGAAACAACCAAGTGTTCAATTTATATTATAATTTTTTATTTTCATAATATGTTTCACCAAGTGCCCACCATGACATCAATTAATGTTAATATTTTATACATTTCATCTCACATTGGATTTTTTTCAGTTACAATTTTCAATACAAAATTTTCATTAAAAGTTAATAAATTATACATCAGCAGATTTAGCGTGAAGCACTGAGTAAAATGATATAAATACTTTTATTAAAATATTAAAGTAACACTAAAATTATTCATCTAGTCTTATTGAAGGTTATTCATTATATTTTGTTCTTTGATTGTCTTCTGTTTGTGTTTTGTCTTCTTTGATTCGTCCCACATTCTTCGTGTACATAAAAACAACCCCCGGAGTTTAGTCCTGCGATATTTCAACCCTTAAACAACAGTATTCTTCGCTAGACAACTCCAAACAATTGTAATGTTTGCATTTAATAGGATTTTGTAATCATCTCATTTGGAATTCTATAAAAAAACTTATGATAATAATAATGCTATGTACTGATTATTATATACTAATATAAATACCGTAATATAATACATGAAATATTGCTATGTCCATTTGGTTTAAGATGCATTGAAAGCTGTAGCATATTTGCAAAAATCTATAAAATGAACCAAAAGTGTTGTTATTAAATTTGTAAAAATTAAAGTGCAAAACAAGCACTAGTAAAGTGACCTAGCTAAATTGTATGCTTCCAGAAAATGGCACAATTTAGAGCAGTTGGTATTGTCTTCGCCAGATCTTCTGTAGTGTTATGAGAACTCGTTATTTTAACTGGTTTCCAGTGGCGGATCTAGGCCCTTTTTACAGTGGCTCGAGCCACTGTGAAAATTCTCTGAGCCACTGTAACTTTTTTTAAATTATTATAAATGTAAATGAAATATTTCAAAAATCATTTTATTTGCATATTATTTTTTACTTATTTTTGATTGAATTAAAAGAAATATATCAGATTACTAACTCGAAATGATCTGTATTACATGGTGATCACAAGTAACGTACCTGCAGTATTATAATTATTTATTTTTGTAAATAATAAAAAGCATTATCTACTCGCATACTATTTACTTTTTCATTTATATAAAAAAATCCAGAAATCGACATGTCTATATTGTATATAACTTAATATGTAGTATTAATATTAGTAATAATTTTTACTTATGCTTAATTTTACATTAATTTCATCTGTTGTTTATTGTAGATAAACTTTAATTAAATAATTCAAAACAATAGATTCATTAACTTTAATGTCCAAATACTGTGAGAATAAAGTAAAAATTGTAGCTTTTCATCTCAGAAAAAAATGTTGGTTACTTTCAAAAAAATTACCTACGCTTCAGTGGCGGTCTTAGCGGGTGGCCTCACGCAACAACCTGAGTAGAAAAAAGTTGATATTTAAAAGTTATTTCTGTACATGAAAGGAGGAAAACATGCTTTTGCACATCCCTTGAAAAAAACGTAACTTTTAATTTTAAGGCATTTGACCTTGAACTAAAACCAGAAATCTAAAGAAAGACGCGACAGCTATGTGTTATTTGAAAAGGTAGAAGTGGGGATAAGAGTAGGGAGACGATCACAGCGACAACTGGCGTCGGGGAAAAAATCTGAAAGCTGTGATGCCTCAACCAGGTAGCATACTGCCCGCATCACAGCTTTGCGGTTGGTTTGAAAATTAGAATTTTTAATTTGAATATTATATTTATTTTTACTGTTTGCTGATTGTCAAAATGAAATCATTAAATTATAATTGCAATATTTGAAAATAATAATAAATTGTAAATTAAATATTTTACACAATATTAATTGTAATCATCATATTTGTAACATTGTAAAATAATAGTAATGAAATAATACAAAGTTTTTAATTTACATTAAAATTTCTTATATTTAATGGAGTGAACTTCAACTGGCATCCAATTATTTTTTCGTCCACTTGCCAATGATTTGGTGTCCATTTGGTTGGACCTGTACAAAAAAAGGAATCCAAAATATCGGTTATGAATATATGATTTGAAATAAAATAAAACATCATATGAATTTTACAAACTTTAATAAAGTAACATTACACAAATAAATGTGTTAAAATACAGATTATATCAATGTCTTTCAATTGTTTATATATATATATATATATATATATATATATATATATATAATTTCATACATATAACACAAATAAATATTTCAATTTAAAATACATCATTTATACATTGTGACGAAGTCACATTGTTTTGCCATGAAATTCCAGCATGACATCGTCCAGAGAACATCACCGGCCACTGTGGGGCTGCAGAGTAGCATGTGATCGTTCTCCAGAAGCCGCTGTAGCACAAGAACAGGATTCTGCAGTCCAAACTGGTCGTACAATGTCCATAACCTCACATTCAGCACATGGTTAGCACGCGGTATTTTCCATGAAGCTTCACCGTCCACTTCGGGGCCGTATCACAGCGTGTAAACGATTACCAGAGACAGCTGTGGCACGAAAACAGAATTCGACAGTTTAAAATTGTTCTTATCATGCCCTTAACCTTACATGTAGCACATGGTGAGCACGCGGTAACAGCCGACGAATTATCCTCTAGTTTCCAGCCTGCCACTATCTTTCCGAGGTTTTTCGTGGCCGGCATTTCACTCTGCACATCACACGGCAACTTGAAAAGCAACCGTTCACCTAGATTTCACAACTAGAGCACGCATTCCGCACCTGTCAAGACCGCAGCGCCAATGAAAGCGGAACAAACCTACAACTTGGGATATTTGTTAATTTTTATTTTATTAAAATATTATTGTATATATTTTACCTGTTAGTTTCAAGCAAGAAAAACTGGATTTTCATATTTTCTCTTGAGTATAGAATTTTCTAGAAATATTTTAAGAGCCCAGCCTCACGACCAATAGTAAGCCGAGTCTGTTCTCCCACTCGGCCAATCAAATACGAATAAAGCCCTTCCACATAACCCGCGCGCGTTTGAACGAGAATTACCAAAATCCGGCTATAAAAGACGCAGCAGCAGCCCTAGAATTCATTTTGTCCTCTGGCTAGCTGTTCTAGTCAGATCCAGGAGTTCTATAGCCGTTCTATAGAATTAAGTTCCAGTACCAGCCCCAGAAGGCAGAGTCCAGATCTTCTACAGCTGTTCTGTAGAATTCAGTCACCGAGTGTCGTTGTTCGACAAGTCTACGTTTTACAGAGTGAATATTACATCACCTTTGTCTTCAGAGTAAGAATATTTCACGTACTAAGTTTCTCAGAGTTAATATTTCACGTACCAAGTACTAAGTTTCACGGAGTAAATATTTCACGTACAAGTTCTCAGAGTAAATATTATTACAAGTTCTCAGAGTAAATATTATTTCAAGTTTGTCTAAAGTGTAAATAATATTTCGCGTACTAAGTTAACAAAGTTGATATATCCAGTTTTACTTGATAATAAAATTCTCAGTAGTTTGAATAACATAAGTCACAGTTTCGCATTCATTTATTAAATTGTACATAGTGTGCAAATAATCATAGTCTTAGTGTACTACATTTTTCACTGCACAAAAACAACCTAAGAATCCTGGCCTACACGACTAGCTATCCGCAAACCTTCCTCATCCTTCTCTCAGTTACACAGAGATACAAGATGGCGCCCGAGCAAGAATCAACCCCCACAGCAGCGATGGAGGGTGAGGATGACGTCACAACGTGGCGACCGAATAATGACGTCACAATTTGGCGATCGAATAATGACGTCACAAAATGGCGCCAGAGCAGTGTCGTCACAACATTAAGTACAGAAAAATGTTTCAATTTAAAATAGTCATCCACCGACTTACTTTAATTCGCAGTTACGCAATAGATTTGCAGAGCAAAATTATTTGTCACAAGACATTTGTTTTTTATTTGGAAAGTGTTATCTCGGTTTGTTTTTATATTATATATATATAAGTTGTACTTAAGAAAATTACAAATTCGATAAAGTTCGCGGAACGTATTACTTACGTAAGTCGGTGGATAACTGTACATCTTATATTTATCTGTAAAAACTTACTCGTCCATATACATTTAAGAAATTATCAATAATATGATTTGGTCGCGTATCTTTTTTTGTTATTTTTTTATTCACTAAAGAAATGAAATGCTTCAGCGTAATATGTACTAATGTCAATAACATATTTTTCTTTAAATCGGTGCCATGAACTTCGCATGGGCAGTTTACGAACATTGCTCCCCGTCCCCAGTGTTTCTGAACAAAGCTTATTTATTATATCTACTTCATTTAATATGCGCGGAATATCTGCAAAGATATCGGTTCTTATTTTATACACTTGCTCGATTATTTCCTCTGTCGGATAAACTAATTTTGGCTTAGTCGTGCCATAGTCTTTCAGTTGTATTACTGCGTGACTGTCAGTACATGTCTCAGAAGTAAAAAATGAGACACATATCTGACAATCACGCCGCAACACTATACGACCGACAAAACCAGCAATATATGCGCTCGTGTAATTTCGAATTTTTTTCCACTGCTTCTGCCATGTCAGAAGTTTGTGCAGCAGGGGAAAGGAAAGGTTCCCTAGAAGTTGAAGGAACATTTGGTAAGGAAGAAGGAATATTTGATTGGGAAGAAAGAAGGGAATTCAAGGCAATTAGGAAATTTGACCCATCATTTGCACTGTTTGATTCCTTAGAATTTGTTAGTGTATTATTTATTAAAGTGGTTTTGAAAGCTGAAACAAACTGTGCACATGTGGGGTTAGTATTACTGCCACACAAACCCCTGATCACAGCAAAATAATTCTCTAAAGGATCTTGGTTTAAATATCTTAAGGATCTTGGTTTAAATATCTTGTTAGTAGATATTTAAAACCAAGATCCTTTAAGCGAATCCACAGATCTTGCACATTTTGTATTGTTATAATGAAATATTGAACACACGGTGGTTCCCTACCCGTAAGAAATATCATATTACTTAATGTAATTTTTGCCTCCGCCCAACATTTATGATGCTCCGACTCCGGTTTCCCAACGCAGACATTTTAATAATTTTACTCTTATAAATAAATCCAAAATAAACATTTTATGGTCAGAACAGTCCTCTAACCAATTAATATAATTAGATCGCACATGACTAAGAAAACTTTCTTTAATTTTTTTGGTCAGGTTAGAACAATGTTTCATTGTGTCGTAAATGTTGTGAAAAATTTGAAGAGGTTCTTTTATTATGTTTACTAAAAAATCGGCTGGTCGCGTAAGAAACTTCATTTGTTTTGCCGCAGTCTTTTAATAAAATTAATATTTCATTTTTTTCATTCAATAATTCACCCTTCTTTTGTAAAAATTCTGCACATGAATTACAGTTAAATTTTTTCAAACATCGGTACACCAAATAGCCAACAAAATAAATAAAAGAACATTCTTCCAGAATTTTGAAATCAATTTTTTCAACACTGCAACAAACAGCAGTACTTTCAGCTTCATTGCTATCATCTACATTACTATCAACAACTACATTAATTGTTTCCAGATTAATTTGATCTGTTTCTGTCAGAGATACTGGCAGCATTTCATTTTCGTCAGGTTCACAATTACTACCTGAATTCACTGTATCTAATATTTTAATGTGCATACAATGTTGTAAAGATTGACGGAATTCTATAGCAGTGGGATTAGGGTTATAACCGCCTCTGTTCCTTATAACGAAAAACTGATTTTCCAAAGCATCTTGTTGAAATCTGCTTGTTAGAAGAAATAAATAATTTTCTTGTTTAATATCTTTAAACAAATTCAATATGGCACGTATAGTTTGAACCATACCATCAAAACAATAAATATTTTTTCTTTCCTTGCCATCTTTATTGAATAATTTACAATTTTCCAAAAATGATATTCCTTGTTCTAAATTATTTTTTACTCTTATATTTTTGAATCATTTAGTAGATGACTATTTAATGAATCAAATAGGTCATTAATTATTTTAACAAATAAAGTAGTATTTTGAGCTGAATTTATAATCTGACATTTATTTTTTAACATCAAATGTCGCATTTATTTTTAATATGTTTTGTTACCATTTTTACACTATTAAAATAAACTAAATACTTACGGAATAATTTGTTGGAGGAAACCAATAAGACACCTATGGCCTGGCCGGTAGTATAAAGGTCAATTAAAAATGTGTTGAACTGCAGTTAAGCAAACGGAGTTTATTTAGTGAACTTAAGTTAATTATATTTGGATGGTATAACATTAAAATGAACTAAGGTCAACTGAACGTAGTTTATCCCTTACTCAGTTGGTAATATTTCATACAACTCACTTCATGTCATTGTATTTGTCAATTTTTTTGAATGAATGTTCTCGGACTTGTTGACCTACGAATATAAAATGAACAAAAAGCAGAGATCTAAGAATTTCGATGAAGAAAGAAAACAGTCATTCGTCATTTTTCTAGATCACCAGCTAAATATGAAAAAAAAATTCCTACAATTCTTAAGTTTATTAAAATTTTATTTGTTCCTATTCGTGGCAGGTTCTAGCAGAGGTCCCAAATATATAGAAATTCTAAAACCGTTCGTTTTTCGAAACGAAACCGCAATTTAAATTCAATATCGTTTCGAAAGGATTTCTCCTTTCCCGTAATATTCGATGGCGTCTATTCATTATATATGCATTCATTATATTCTCGTCGTCACTATAAGAACTTGAATCGAACAACATAATTTTTAATCTAGAATTTAAAACAGCATATAATTTAAATGAATTATAAAATATTTGCTAAAGCACTAAACTTACCAAATATTAATTATAATCAATAAACTTTCGTACATACTTATTTACAACGTAGACACTTATAATTCTGAATGTTATTTAGAATATAAAACGTCAATTATTATTTAAACTCAATTTGAACGGATGAAATCGGCCGCTCAAGTTAAGCGTAGTTTAAACCCAAGTCAAAAGCTGATTTTGCTTTATACTACAGAAATTTTATTTGAACCTAGTTCAATATTAATTAATAATTAAACTAAGTTAAAAAACTGAACTTTGTTTATACTATCGGGCATAAGAGAACAAATAATGTAAAATTTATTATATTGCAATAGGCAAAATAATGTAATTAGAAAAATATTCTCACTTGAATACGCTTGACATTCGTAATTCAAATCTAGCTTTGCGCGTTGCGCGATATCCCCACTACTACGAAATAGTTCTTGGAATTTTCGAGTAGATGGCTCTGTCGAATCAGATTTCAAAACAGCGTTACGCACAGCGGTATAGTATTTGCCTATCTATATGTATTTTTCAATCAACGCCGCTTCCCTATGAACCCGGAGTTCAAACTGTCGAACAAATTGTTCGTAAATAGACAAAAGTCCGCGGTTGTTGTTTCATTAGCAGCAAGCTCCTCTGTTCTAATAAGCAGCTTCAAGGCAGCATAAATTGATCTGCTAAATACTTGCGCAGCTAGACTAACCTTCATCTTTTTTTTGCCTTCTGGCTGAATATGGTCTTTGGTTAATTTAGTTAATTTGCTATCTACGGTAGTACCATCAAGATTATACAATTTTACGATATTTTTCCACTTTGCTGGTTCTTCATCGCCATTAAATTTTACATTATTTGTCATGAAATTGTTTCTCATGCATTTCAAAAGATAAGGCGGATCGAAAATGTGGATAATATGATGAACTAAGATATTATATTTGTATGTTCTTCCAGTCATTGCATTTATTGCACTTCTATTTGTACTGCCCAAATCGCTCACGGAAGAAATTATTCTAAATTTTGTCAACTCGTGTACAGCTTGTACAACTTGCTCGATACATGCCTTGAGGTGGAATGTCTTGGCTGCGGATTGTACGAAGAAGAACGCAAGCGGTTGTTTCCACGCTTTATACAGTCCTCTGAGCATGAAAACTAAGGCATGATCGGCAAGCCAAACCTCAACTCCCTCTTACACACAGCTTTCGCGCGAGTTTCCCTTCGATCATGCGCGGTGCCTCAGGTGCGTTCATATAGATAACAGATTGAAACCACAGATCTGTATAAATGGTAGATAGCTTGGTCTGTGTTATTAGGGTGGTTATTAGTTTCTGCCACGGAACAAAAACAATTAAGGTAAAGTGACTTCGTATTCCGTTGTTAATACAGGCCGCGGCTGTTTAATGTACTGGTTACAAAGAAATCTGCAGAGTGGCGCGACAATCAGGCCTCCCATTACAGTGACTGTATACTCTAAACAGTGGCGACAATAGCCGTTCATCCGCCATTAAGAGGCGAACTGATCGCGGTAAATTCAAAAACTTTCTAATATCAACTAGTAGTCTGATTATTGTAATTTGTCAAAACATATTTGTTAATTTTTAATAAATTAAAAAAACAGTTTTCAAATATTTTATTAATTATTTAATGTTTAATAAAACATACAACATAAGTACATCATAAAATATGCAAACAAAAAATAATGGCTGGTACTACAAGCCCTGTTTTAACTAAAACGCTGTTTTAAAAAATGTCAAATTTCATTATTTAATGATAATAAATAATATCAACTCTTATGAAAGTATGATATTAAAGCAGAACATAGCTTGTATTCAAACAAATATTTTTTAAAAGTCGTTCTTTAGAGATAAGGGTGAAGCTTCATGTTGATTCATTTGATTTGAAATTTTTAAAACAGTATTTTAGTTAAAAAGAAGGCCTGTGGTACCAGCCAATATGTGTACAAATTAGAGAGCCGCTGCAGCAACTGATTTACTTCCGTATTTATTACATAAATCTTTATTTTTTTGTCTACTAATTTTCAGTCTGAAAATAATAAATCTTTGCATAATTTTATTTTTTAAATTATGGCACTGAGGAATATCAGTTTTAACAGTTTCCATTTTTTTTAAATAAAAAAGCTTAGTATCTATATTTTGTTCACAGATTATGTCAAAATATTTTTTGAAAATAAATTCCAAGTCTAAGAAAAAATAAAATATTCTTTCATTACAAAAGAACAAAGTGTTTTCTTTGAAACACTTAATAGTAGAAAATTTGCAAAAATTTTTATATATTGGATATTTAGACCCAACTGAACTCATACACATATCACAAGTTTTGGAAGTCTTTTTAATGCTATTTAAAATGTAACCACAAATATTATAGAACGAATTTAACTCACTATAATTTAAATTAAGGTGTTGCTCTTTAATGTTATGAGGCAATTTAACTAAGTCGTATTTATGTTTATTTTTAAAAGTATTTAAAAATCCAGACAAAAATTCTCGATCATCCTGTTCATAACTAGTGTTTGAAGGATTTTGTAGATACTGAGCCACAGTAATTAATTTCAAATTATTTTTTACTTGCATAGCATTGGGTACAACTTGTTTACTTCTCATAACACTAAAGACATTTTCCAAGCAGTCCTGGGATAATCTACTAGTTAATACATAATCATAATTTTTGACGTCTAATAAATTTTTATGTAATTCTAATACTGACTGCGTGGAAATTAAAACACCACTTTGAGATGGTTTCCAGTTTCCTTTATATCCTACTTCCATTCTTTGAAAAAGATCCATAAAATTTTTCAGGAAATCAGTTGCTTCTTTATATTTTTCTAAGTTGAACTTACTTAAAGCATTAGAAGGATGCCTAGAAGTCATGTAGTAGAACCATTTTTCTACCTGGTCCACAAACCAGGCAGTCGTAATATATCCAGGGTTATTAAGTTCTTCTGATAAATACCTTAAAGCACTGCTTACGTCATGATTAATAACATTCGTAGAAGTTACGACTTTCATTTTTTGATATTGCGATGGCAATAAATCTGCTTCCGTAAGTTTGGGAGCTAATTTAAATGTCATATTGTCTTGATGTTTGACCAGCTCTTCAATATGGGTTGACAGAATTTCATTAGTAGGGAGATTATGTTTCTGTTGAATGTCTTTGGGAATCTTTATTAGTTTATTACTAATGAACATAGCTTTTATATTTTTAAAGGGATGTGGTACATCTGCTGTGAAATATACTACCTCATTTGCTCTTAATGGATGCGGTATTTTTGTGTTAATAAGACTATATCTTCCAGCCATTATATTCCAGGATTTCCATAAAGCCTGATTACATGAACCCATGTCTGATGTTATATTAAGTATATTAATTTTTAATTCTTCAGCTTTCTCAAATATTTTCAAAATTATACCTTTCAATTCTGCTCCATTCACAGAATTACTAGTGAAATAATATGCTATCACTTGCTGCCACCTAGTATTTATGCCTGCTAGCATGAATGCTAATACATGTGTAGCCCGTCCACTGTGGTTTGGAAGTGTTACTTGTCCAAAGTATTTATTCAGCGACGAATCGTAAGTTCTACCAGGTGTTATAGCCATTTCATCCAGAACTAAAATACAATCTTTTTCACATTCTTTGAAATAATCAACTTTAATTTTTAAAAAGTTAAAAACTTCCTCCAATATACCACTATCAAATTTTAAATGCTGTAATCTTCTTTGCAGAGTTCGAAGTGACGGTAGTGGAATATTTTGCTTCATAATTTGTTGATAACCAGTATTTCCACAGCTGAATTTGAACCGCAAAGCTTTTACCACAGTACTGTCTGACCACTTCATGAATTTATTTGATTTCTTTGCGTTCTTCTTTTTCAAACATAGAATTTGATCTTCATTTAAAATGCTCTTCAACAATTTTGAATGTTCTTCCGTATCAAGCTTTCTTTTCAAATTAACATATTTTTTATTTGCAATATTTAAGAGTTTTTTGTATTTTTCGACTTTTCCTAATTCTTTCAGATACGTTTTCTCATATGACGTAAGTTTTTCTTGTCCACCTAAATCATTTTCATCGGTTACCAAATTTTTCTCAGGAACGTTACGCATTACCTACATAAAAATGAAATTAGAGCTGGTTTTTATGTGAAAATTAATTTTAAACTCAATTTAAATTAAATATCTATGTACGAATACGAATATTATTTATAATTACATATTAATAAGTCAATTATAATCAAATTAAAATTAGTTTTTCATCAAGAAACCAGCGTGTATAAAGTATAAATTGTTAGTCTAAAATATTACATCATTTATCATTGTAGATGACGTATCTCTAAAATTTGATGATGTTTCTGTTGGATCTGAAGTTGTATTATTGTCGATATCCACTACTGGTGAAATATTACGATGTTTTGGAGATTTATTTTCAATTTGTCGAATTACTGGAGGTTTTCTTGTTGATTTCTGTGATGAAAATATAAATAAAGTAGGTACTGCATTTCTTTTTAACTTTCTTGTTCCATCTTCCCGCGTTTTTTCCCACATATTTTCTTCAAAATGAATCTACAAACGATGCTATTTGTAGAATATGTACTTTGAAGTTATTGTACAAAGCAACTTACCTCACATAAACATGAATAATCCGTAGGTTTCCACTTATCTCTTTTCATTTTTGCCACCCATGCTTTTCTTATTTTATGATCTTTAGGGAACTTTTTCATTAAAAAACCTTTTTTTGCTGAATTCGAACACCCAATTGCTGCACATCCAGGCATTTTCTCTTAAGTTTTTGTGAAAATACAACGTATCGTAACCTACAAACTAAACGACAAGACAGACACGACCAGACTCACTCGCCTCTTAATGGCGGATTTTCCCACTAACCAATCAAAAACGATGCCTCTATTGTCGCCACTGTTTAGAGTATACAGTCACTGTAGCCTCCCATGTGTTAAACTACATTGAATTGTATATTAAAGTCAGTGTCAATTTGATTTTCTGAGAGAATATCTATATTATTTAGTTAGAAAAATGGTGATCAGTAAGTGCTGTGTCCCGAACTGTATCTCAGGTTACAAATATTGTAAGGAGAAAGTCTTCATGTTTCGCTAAAATTTTATTTTATTCCGCGCAAATATAATACAAATAATAACTAACGTAATTGTCGGTGTTTTTTTTTTTTTAATTATAGATATTTTGTGGTTCTTTTGCTACATAGCAAGACATATTTTCTGAAATATTATATTGTTTTAATGTCAAACGAAATAATTCATAGCTTTACTAGCAAATACGAGAAAAACAAAGTTTGAAAAGAAATGACGTCATTTGTTTGTCAGAGTTTAGAAATGAGACACAAAAAAAATTACCGCAATTTTTAAGAATAATCGGCGAATTTTCCAATCTTGATAAATAATAGAAATTTACTAATAAATTTGAGTTATTTTTATACTGTTAAATATTCATGTTTAGCTAGAAATAAAGTTACGTTATAATGATATAAATGAAAAATAAAAACTTGCTCCATTATTGTTGAAACCGACAATGTCCATTTGCGCTCGAAACACACACAAGATTTTTTCTACAGTCGCCACAATGGGGTCGTCCACCATAACAAAAAATAATAAAATGTACACTTTATATTTACAGTACTACTCAATAAATAACTATTATATTTTTTAATTTTAATTTATCGTTATTTTCCATTCTTCTTGAGCTATTGCTATAATCTAATTTTAGTAAATGAATGCCCTATTTTATTTTTATATTCCTTTACACAGCAGTACGCCATTTCGCTTGGTTATGTTATATACCGATAAAGCAGTCCTGACTAAACGTGGCCATTAAGAATGTAGACAAGTGACATTTCTTAACAGCTTTTAAGTCCCCCAGACATTAGTTTTAAAACATTCCAAAAGAAGATTTGTTAGAAGAATTTGACAGCTTTGGAAGTCATCAGAAATCAATTTAACAGTTTTGTACAGCTATTAAGTCTCCCAGAAATTAGTTTTAAAATATTCCAAAAGAAGATTTTGTTGGGAGAATTTGACAGCTTTGGCAGTTTTTAAGACATCAGAAATCAATTTGACAGTTTTAAACAGCTTTTAAGTCTCCCAGTAATTAGTTTTAAAACATTCCAAAAGAAGATTTGTTGAGAGATTTTGACAGGTTTGGCAGTTTTCAAGTCACCAGAAGTCAATTTGACTGTTTTGAACAGCTATAAAGTCTCCGAGAAATTAGTTTTAAAATATTCCAAAAGAAGAATTTGTTGGGAGAATTTGACAGCTTTGGCAGTTTTTAAGTTACCCTGTATATATATATATATATATATATATATATATATATATATATATATATATATATATAACTTAAATTTCTCGTTCGATCAAATAGGTTTTTAAAAAGTTTTATTTTTGCGAGTACAAATTATAATATGCTATAAACTACTTGATAATATGATAATAGAATACAGACTGACTAATCTAAAGCATTACATATGTTTTTATACTACTGAAATATGAGAGAGTCACGTTCTGGCACATCGGCACTTTGTCTATTATGTAGTACAGGGGTAGCACTATAACTCCTCCCTCCTCAGATTCGAGCCTCCTGGGGGAGTTGAAGTTCAACGTCTTCTGGGGTGTGAGATGACCTCAGCTTGGCTGATTTCCTCTTCTTTATTTGGTTACGTATGAAGTACCCAACGATGATTGCAGCAACCACGTACAGGATGATGGACCATATACTTGGGATGTGCATGTTGTATGTTTTTTCTGTTATCGGAACGATTGGATTCAAGGAGATATCATTTAATTTCAAGGGATTTAGGTTAATAGAGAAATTTGTAATTTTATACGGTTGGGATTTTAGGTTCAGTTTAGGAAGTAGTAGGGGTTGGCCATGGTTTTCATTTTGGAATATTAGTATTTGTTGTCTGAAGTGAATTTCGCAGTTGTCTTGATTATTGATTAGGAAGATTCCCTCTAAGGTTTGGATGTTGGTTTCTTCGTGACATTTAATGGTGATTTTCTCCTCGTGTGGGAAAACGGCTAGGTATTTGTTGATTTCTGGAATTACTTCGACATGATTTTCAATTAAGTTAATTTTTGTGTAATGGCAGTGACTCGAAGTTTGATTTTGGAATATTTCTTCTTCGCAGATCGCTGAGAAGTGGGCGTGATATTTATTAGGACACTGAAATATTTTTGCTTGAACACACATATCATTCAGGGGCACGATCTCTTTATCAGATTTAAGAAGATATTTCGTATTAGGGATGATTGTAATAAATTTTGATTCATATTTGGTTGGAATTGGGTACATGTAGTAGAGTTCAAAAGTTTTTTCGAAATTTATGGGGGTAGAAATGAAATAGATTACTTGGGTCGCTTCTATTTTACAGTTTATTTTTAACAAGGATTCGATGTCTAAAAGGTTCTCTTGTCTGGGTTCGAATGGTAACTGCAAATGGTAAAATTTTGATATTTGTTTTAATTCTGCTAGTAGCTCCATGGGGTGTATTATACTAGGATGCAGCGTTCTTAATTTACAAAAGGTGATTGAATTTTCAATGTCTTGTAAGACGCTTAATATAGAATTGTATAATATAGTAAGTTGATCGTAAATATTTTTGCCATACAGTATACTTTGAATGTGCGTACTGTTTATAATTTTGAAAAGTTGTAAAATTTTGGATTTTAATATTTCCTCGTTGTGCTGAATATCTGAGATTGTTTTATTAAAATTTTGAATAATTTGGTGGTTCACCGAATATGAGAGTTTGAGTTGACTTTCCAAATTATGCTCGTTTTCTTGCATATGTGCAAACATTTCGTTATATCTTTTGCCATCTTCGGCATCTAAATTTCCTGTGACTGATTTGAATATTGTCCCCAATCCATCTATTAAGCCACGTTTAGTTTTATGGTGATCAGAATGAAATCCGATGTTATTAATTTTTGTGTCAATTTTTGTCCGAATAAATTCTAATATTTTATCATAATTTTCGAGTTCATTGAAATACTGTGAATGGTTAGATATGCTTGATTTTAGTGCTGAGTATTGTGTGTTTAGATTGTTGTACTGATTAAGGAGAGCTTGGAGATTGTAGTAGTGTATGAAGGTGTGAGTCGTCTTTTCGAGTTTGGCAGGACCGAGATTGATGGGAAGGATTCCGAGGTTTTCTGTTATGTTTCTAATTATTGTTCCTTGTCCCAATGCGAACAACCTGGAATTGGTTCAAAATTGTAAGTTTTTTTTCTAGGACGTTTAATGTTAGAGAGGTGGATATTCTCTGTTGTATTACCGTGGGTGGTTTGTATTTTTCCTGTTTTAAGACGTTTATTAATTTTCTTTAGCTTTTCGGGTTTGTATTTGTTTTTAGTTTTTTGTTGTTTCTGTTTATTTTTCACGTATACCTTTTTGGGGATTTTGGGTAAGTCTTCTCTATTTTCATTACATTTATTTATTACCTTTTCTTTATTTACCTGGATTTTGTCTCTAATTGATTCGTAAAGTAATTTAGTTTTATTCTTATGACTTTCTATATAATTGTTAATAAGCTGTTTTTCGAGGTCGATATTAAATGGGGAGTTGGTATCTAAATGGCCGGTAATAATTTCGCATGGTTTCAATTTTGTGACAGAATGAATTGTGTTATTATAAGCTAATAACGCATAATTTACTTTGGCTTCTATAGGCTCCGTTTTGTATTCTTTTTGATTGTTAAACAGTCTTATGTGTTCGATAAGGGTCGAGTGGAATCGTTCTACTATGCCGTTAGATTCTGGATGTTGTGAACTTATGAAATGTATGTCGATTTTGTGTAGTGTCAGCAATTCTTTTACGACTGAGTTTTTAAATTCTAACCCGTTATCTGAAATAATTTGTTCTGGGATTCCATGATGTGTAAAATATTTGACTAGGTTATTACAAGCTTCTATGCCTTGTCCTGAATTTAATTTGTATGCTTGTGCATATTTTGAAAATGAATCTACGATAGTCAAAAATTTAGCTTGTTCTAAAGTAATGCTGTCTATATGTAAAATTTGGAAAGGTTTCGTAGCTGTGGGTGTGATGTTTAAATTTACGTTTAAGGGTCGCCTGTCGTATTTTGTTACTTGGCATATTTCACAGCTATTAATAAATGTTTGAACGGATTTTCTTAATTTTGGCCAGTAATATTGTTGTTTTATACGCGCTTCTGTTTCATCGATACCACGGTGGTTACTTTTGCTGCAGTGGTAATTCGATATGATGTGTATGATTTCTTCCTCATTGGTAACGTCGCTTAAATATTTTGTACATTTTACTAAACATAGTTGAGAATTTTTGAAATAATTTTGAAGAATTAAACTGAATTTTTCGTATAGTTCGTTTTGAAAATAAATATGATATTTTATTTTTGGAACAAGATATTCTTTAATAAAAGCAATCATTTCAGTTTTGTAATTATTTTTTGAAAATTCTACTTCCATTCGTAATTTTTTGTGTTCGTATAATTTTGTAATTTTTACTTGTTTGGGATTAAAATCGACTTCTGTTATAATAATTTGATTTTTGCCATAGTTTACGGGGCATTCTACTATCGGGATTCCGACGATAGGATTTTCTTTACTTGAATGTATTGTGATATCGCTATCGCTTGTGTCGTCATCGTTTATCTCATTATGTTGTGAGTCACCTACCTCGACTGCAAGGGATTGCGTATCGTCGTCTTTGTTATCTGTTTTATTCCTTAACTCTGTGTTAAAATTTTCTATGAATTTATGAAAGTGTTTCATGTTTTCTGTTTCGTTTATGTTTAATTCGGTCTGGGGAATTTTGGGTTCAGGGAGTTTGTAAACGGTTATTAGTATGTTGGTATTATCAAAAATATATTTTAACATTGATTTTATTTCGTTCCAAATTTGATTGTCATGTCCACATGCAATTTTTGGTATACTTAAATTTTTGATATTATTATGTAAACAGAATTTTCTCAAATTTAGTAAGGTATAGAATATGTCTTGTTTAGTAGGTTTATTGTAATAATTTTCCTTTGTTATTAAGTATAATAGATATCTTTGTGGGGTTTTTAAATATACTAGGTTATGAAGTTGAGGATTTTGAGATTTTAATTTGTGTACGTTGTTAAATTTAATTTTAAAATTTTTGGCAATACCCGATGACATTTCTAAATCTTTGCTCACGCAATGAACTAGACTAGAGTCAGATGGTGCATCGAATAGATTTCCTATTACTTCAATAATATTGTTATTATTGTGATTAAGGCAATGTTTCTTATCTAAGTAGTCTTTGAATAGAGCTAGTGGAGTGTCATCTACTTGTGTTTGTGATTGTAAATTTTGAGTTTTATTAATTTCAACAGGTATACGGCTTAAGGCGTCGGCATTGGTATTAAGTTTGCCTTTCTTATAGATTATTTCATAGTCATATTCCTCTAATTTGAGGCGCCATCTTATTAATTTTTGGCTACATTGTTTTAACGAGAATAGCCATTGCAAGGGTCGGTGGTCTGTATAGATTTTGAATTTGCGTCCTAATAAGTGAGTTCTAAAATACTGAGTCGCCCAAATGATAGCTAACATTTCTTTCTCAATGGTAGAATAGTTTATCTCTGTCTCGTTCAGTGTTCTGCTAGCGTAAGCTACTGGTAGGTCGTTGCCTAGACTACCTTGGGATAACACGGCTCCAATAGCCAGCTGGCTCGCGTCACATGTCAAGTTAAATTCTTTGTCGTAATCAGGATATTGGAGTAGTGGTTCGTTAGTCAACAAATTCTTGCAATTTTCAAAGCATTGTCTGTACTCAGGGTCGTTAATGTCAATAACAGCATTTTTCTTTAAGCGTCTAGTCAGCGGTTTTGTTATCTTAGCGAAGTCTTTAATAAATTTTCGATAATAGCCTAAAAGTCCTAAGAAACCTTTAATTTGTGTTGTAGTTTTTGGAATTGGAAAATTTAGAACAGCCGAAATTTTGTCGGGATTTGGTTTCACGCCCTCAGGGGTTACGATATGCCCGAGATACGTTACTTCTCTTTTAAGAAATTCGCATTTATCTAGTTGTACTTTGAAATTTGAATTTTTCAAACGTTCGAAAACTAATTTTAAATTTTGAATGTGTTCTTGTAGGCTGGTACTAAATATAATAATGTCGTCGAGGTAAACAAGGCATTTTTTGTTTACTAACCCTCTCAGAACATTGTCCATAACGCGTTGGAATGTCGCGGGTGCGTTTTTTAAGCCAAAAGGCATACGAGTGAACTCATAATGCCCGTCTTCCGTGTTAAATGCAGTTTTTTGAATGTCTTGTTTGTCCATTTCAATCTGGTGGAAACCAGATGCCAAGTCTAACGTAGTGAAATACTGACATCGTCCGAGTTTGTCTAGTAAATCAGTTATGTTCGGTAATGGGTATTTGTCGCTAATAGTCTTTTCGTTCAATTTCCTGTAATCTACCACTATACGCCACTTGCGTTTACCAGATGCGTCAAGTTTTTTTGGGACAACCCAAATAGGTGATGACCATGGCGAACATGATGGTCTAATAATATTTTGATCTAACATTTTTTGTGTTTGAGAACGTACCTCTTGTCGGTGAATTTCTGGGTATCTATAAGATTTCGTATAAATAGGAATTTCGTCACTTGTTTTTATGGAATGTTTAATTTGATTAGTAAATGTTAAATTTTTGTCGTCTACGTGAAATATATCAGAATAATCGTGAATTAATTTAGTGATAGCTGATTTTTCTTCCGAATTCATGTGATCTGACCGAATTTTTGAAATATCAAATTTAATTTTTTCTGATTGAATGAAATTAAAATTGGGTGATGAGTACGTTTCATAGTTAGAGATGTTTTCTACAGTAATTGGTTCTAATTGTGTAAAGTTGATATGTGATTCTGAGTTATTAATTGCTGTACAAAGTGCATGGTAATTATTGGCTGTGGTGACACATTCGGGGATGATTAAATTATTCTGTTGTTGTTTTGGTATTAATATGGTTCCGTTTTGTTGAGTTACTTGAATTTTGATTACCTTTTCGGTTTTGGGGTCTAATGTTACATTATTATTTGGCTGACAAATTTTGTTTGTATTAATTTTATTTTCAGAATTTTGATGTTGAATTTTTATTTGGCAGGTGGGTGTTGTTACTACATTTTTATTCAGGTCTATAATTATTTTTAATGTACTCAGATTGTCTAATCCTAATAAGAGATCGAATTCATCGTGAAAATCAAAAATGTGATATTTTAAACTTGCATTTTTCTTTAAATTAAATAATTTTGAAATAGGTACGAGTGTGCTGTAATTCTCAATTGAAGTTCCATGCGCAGTTGAAATTTGGAAAGGGTCTTTAAAAATTGAATTTTTGTAATATTTATGCGCTATGGTAGGTTTTATGAAAGATTTCGTACTTCCTGTGTCTATTAAAACTTTCAGATTATTTTCAGGGAATATAATATAAGGTAATTTACTTTTATTTGTTAGGTTCATTAGTTCGACTCCGGGTAAAATGTTTCTATTGTTTCCGAGGCTGCGATGTCTAAAAAATTATCGTCTTCGAAATTGTCGGGGTTTTGTGGATTTTCATAATCATTGTTATCAATTAATACTTGGTCAGTTTGTTCTTGGTTATCGTAATAAACATATGGGTCAACGGCAGATTCTGCTGACTCGTTGATATTAAATAATTCTCCCGCTGTGTTTGCGCGGTTTTGTGCAGGACGGTATTGAGTTGTATTTCGCGTGGAAATACTCATCGGAGTAGGTGCAGGAAGGTTTTGTCTGGTGGATGGACCTTGGCGTGGTGTTTGCGGTGTATATTGTCTTTGTTGTTGAGGAGTATATTGTCTTTGTTGTTGGGGATTATATTGTTTTTGTTGTTGAGGAGTATATTGTTGTCTGTATGTTGTTTGTTGCATAGGTGAAGGATGCAGAGTTTTATTGGGTGTGTAATTAAAGTAGGGTATGGGTTTAGGAATATTGTATCTTGGTTGGTGGATTTGTGGTTTTTGATTTAATTTGGGTGTGTGCTGATTAGTGGTTTTGGATTTGGCATAATATTCAAATTGAAAATCATTTGCTAACATACTTAAAGCTGAATTTAAGTCTGTAGGGTTCTTTGCCCTCATTAATTGACCTATAGGTTCTTTCAAACCTTTTAGTAAAACGCGTAAAGCATAATGTTGAAAATAGTCAATCATTACTACGGATGCTTCGGCAGCAGCGTTTGTTGAAATATAAGAAATTTGTAAATTTAAGAGGTGTTGTAAACGACCGTAAAAATCAAAAACGTTTTCATTAGGATTTTGTTTCAGCTCTGTTATTTCCATATTTAGTGTGAACCAGTCACGTTTGTCTGAATAAGCATTTTTTAGTGCTGTTTTCAAATCTTCCCACTTTGAAATTGTGGAACTTGCAATATTAATAGCAGCTTCACCTTTTATTTTGGCTAATATACTGCTCATTAAATATTCATTTTGGAAATCATTTGTGTTTGTGGTATTATAAAATTTTGTTACTAATTTTTCACAAACGCTAGTAAACCTAGGGAGTAATTCACGTTCCCCATGGAACTCTGGCACCATGTCCAGATATTCCTTTTTTAATACTGGAGTAACCATGTTTAATAATGGCGTTCTTAATGTGATACTATTAATAGGATTTGTATTTAAATTAATTATACGATCTTCTGTTTCGAGATCGGAGTCTGCTTCTGAATTATTTGAATCTGACAAAGATTCTGGTTCTCTGAATGACATATGGAACTCACAAAAATAGTAGTGTCGGCTTCATGTGCCCTGAAGTCGAACACGGTCTCGTCTCGAAGTTGAGGCAGGAGTTGCACTGATGTCCGCTCAGCTTGGCTCGCTCGGCTCGTCGAGATGTTTCTTGCTTCTGATGTCCTCTCAGATGCAGGATACGGTGATCGAAGTATGGAGATATTCGAATTTGCCAAATTAATCACGAAAGTGAAACAATTTAACCAAGACTGCGCCACTTAAATTTCTCGTTCGATCAAATAGGTTTTTAAAAAGTTTTATTTTTGCGAGTACAAATTATAATATGCTATAAACTACTTGATAATATGATAATAGAATACAGACTGACTAATCTAAAGCATTACATATGTTTTTATACTACTGAAATATGAGAGAGTCACGTTCTGGCACATCGGCACTTTGTCTATTATGTAGTACAGGGGTAGCACTATAACTTATATATATATATATTTCTGCAATAATATCAATGTCTAATATATATAAAATTTCGCGATGTTGATATATAAAATTTTCATTGCGTTATATAGAATTTTAGTCTTTAAAATGCCGCAATATAATGAGGACGCTCACTTTTTTACAGTCTTTTACATACGTTGGCAACTTGTGTAGATTTCTTTGTTACCGACTCAATGGCGCTGGACACTCGATCAGTTGTTTCAGGATTGACATTTCCCTTATGGTCTGTGTCAAATGTCACATTGCATATAATATACATTAGATCTACAGATTTCTTTACTATTTCTACAGATTTTTCTGCTGTGTAAAACAAACTTTCCTAGAGTAACACTGTAACACCTCATTATATTGCGGCATTTTATAGAACTAAAAATTCTATATATCGCAATGAAAATTTTATACAGGGTTAGTTAAAAGTATGGAGACGGCGATTTATTGTCGTTAATATTCATTTTAGGAAATTATTATTATTATATTTGATTTAAATTATATATCTTCACGTATACTCAAATAATTATTAGGAAATTATGTTCAATACAAAAGTTTTTTAAGAAATTTTGATCTACATTTGAGAATACTTGAATTTTATTTTTCTCAATTGTATTTGAGTTACGCTTGTCCGCGTAATTTTTTTAAATGGGAACCTATTAATTTTAATCTACCATTCGATAGAGTGTTTTTTTCTCTTTACAACAGTATGTTTGTTTTTTTGTTTTTCAATTTATTTTAATAACATTTTTAGAAGAAAAAAGAAAACACACGGGTTCAAGTACTTACGAATAGTAGGTTCATGTTATATAGACAAAATTATTTCCAATAAAGTCGTCGGTCACAATCTTATCATTAAAAAGAAATTAATAACTAAGGAAATTACATTGCTCGAGTTTATTTATCGCTTCGCTTTTGTCTATCTTAGATGTACTTACTATTCGTAAATACTTGAACCGGTGTTTTTCTTTGTAAAAATGTTATTAAAATAAATTGAAAAAAACAAAAATACTGTTGCAAAGAGAAAAAAACGCTCTGTCGAATGATAGAGTAAAATTAATAGGTACCCATTTAAAAAAATTACGCGAAAAACGCAACTCAAAAACAATTGAAGAAAAAAAATTATGTATTCTCAAATGTAGATCAAAATTTCTTAAAAAACTTTTGTTTTGAACATAATTTCCTAAAATGAATATTAACGACAATAAATCGCCGTCTCCATACTTTTAACTAACCCTGTATATCTACTTCGCGAAATTATATATACACTGTGTCCCATTTAGAGGTGCCACCATTGGGATTTCGAGAACTATAAGAGATACGATGTCGGTTAAATGAAACGTTTTGTGCGCCTTTGGGAGGCCATCTCAAATGTACTTTTGTTTTTCCAAAAATTCTCATAGGGCACTAGATAATGACGAAAAACTGAATATTGTTGATTTTTTTCTTTTTCAAATAACTTCTAAACTATTAGTAATTGAGAAAAACGTTTCAAATATAAAAGATAGATATTTTTATTAGCTAACCAGTGGCGTACAAAATAAATTTTTATATCCGTAAATTTTCGAGATATGACACAAACTTATATTTTTTTAAATGGAAACCATATCTGATTTTAGTCTCAAAAAAATCATTATTTTTTTTCTCTTTTCAATGATATAAGGGTTATGTTTTATATTTGTTTTGCTCCTAAAATTTAATTTTTTTCTTTATTTTCCTGAATTTTTTTATTATATCCCAAAAAAAACATTATTTTAATTAGTTATAGTGTATTTGATCGATATAATTTATTTTATGCCTTTATTACTTAATATTTTTATTCTAGACTCATAATTACAAATTACACTATAATGTGCCAAAGGCGACCTGATACAAAATATTATAAAAATTAAATTAATACAAGTTTTCAGCAAAATTTTGTAACGAAATAAATTATTTAAATACAATGAGTATTTCTAAATATAAATCTAGCAATATTTTTAAAATAATTGTAAATTTACTATAAAATAAGGAAAAAATAATAATTTTGAAGACAAAATAAATATAAAACATAATAACCTTTATATCGCTGAAAAGAGAAAAAAAATAATGATTTTGTTGAGACTAAAATCATATATGGGTTCCATTTAAAAAAATATAAGTTTGTGTTATATCTCGAAAATTTACGGATATAAAAATTTATTTTGTACGCCACTCGTTAGCTAATAAAAATATCTATCTTTTATATTTGAAACGTTTTTCTCAATTACTAATAGTTTAGAAGTTATTTGAAAAAGAAAAAATCAACAATATTCAGTTTTTCGTCATTATCTAGTGCCCTGAGAATTTTTGGAAAAACAAAAGCACATCTGAGATGGCCTCCCAAAGGCGCACAAAAAGTTCCATTTAACCGACAAATGGGACATACTGTATATATATATTACATAATGATATTATTGCAGAAAAAATTATATATATATATATATATATATATATATATATATATATATATATATATATATATATATATATATATATATATCGCAATGAAAATAAATTCTATATATCGCAATAAAAATTTTATATATATTAGGCACATTATATTACAGAAAATTTTATTTTGGCCCAAACGGCGCTTCATAGTAATCCATACATCTTTATTTTTCTTTTTAGTTTTATTAGAGTTAAGTTTTTATATTTAAAGGTCAAACAAAAATACCAGTTTTCCTTTGATTATTAATTATGTTTTGGGATTTACGCTCCCATCTCTTATTCATTGTTGACCTTGATTTTACACATTATACCATACTACATTCTTCAAAGATATTCCAAACCACTATAAACAGAATCCGTTTGTTGATTCGAAACACAATAATTTTATTACGTATGTATTAATATAATTTCACTTTCACAAAATAATGGCAATGACTGCAAGTGTAACAAATAAAATATGTATTTATTTTTTAATTGTTACCGTCGTAAGTTTGGAACACAATTCTTCATTTCATCATCGTAGTACACGACAATCGTTAAGGTAAGATAACTATCTTTATTGGCATTATGTTATACTTTTGTTTCTCAGGGATAGTTGTTCTCCTCCGACGATTAGAAATGGAAATATTGTGGTATTAGTTGACAATTATATACAAGGATCGCCGATACCAAATTACGCCTCAGTGAAATTTTTCTGCAATGAAAATTACGCCTTATATCCTAACAAAAAGTTAATCACATGCGATGAAGGTTCTTGGTCCGGTTCTATACCTGAATGCAAACGTAAGTTTTGAACACTGCATTACACTATTTGAAGTTATTAATTCCTAATTGTACCAACAAGGTTTAAGTACGTGTGCACGACCATAAATTTATTATAAAATTTGTTAACAAATTAGGTAATAAACGAATGTTTTGAAATGCAAATCGAATTTTTAACAGCAATACACAGTAATTCGTTTGACATTCTATTTCGATGTGATATTCTCAAAATGCCTCGATTATGGTCATGCATTATAGCACTATAGCGTTTTAACACTTTAAAATTTAAGAATTAAAGTTGAAAACAATTATGGACATAACTTTAAATATTTACGCTTTAACTCTTTAGAATTTAAGAGTTAAAGTTTGAAAACAATTATGATCATTGCTTTAAATATTTAGTTACTAAATATTTCTATAAATTTTACAGTGAGAAAAACCTCGCTATAAAATTCAATTTAATTTTTTTTAATCAAAACCAAGCGAAATATGGACAATATTCCAATTTTTGTGGTTTTATTTTTAAATGAAGATGATGAAGGGTAAAAAATACATTTTCTTATACATACAAGTTGGATTAAATTTTTTTCTTATGTAGGAATGAAATGAGAATTGAAAGAATAATCTTAAGGGATACTACGAATCCTATCGAATTTCCCGAAAATAAATTTATTAAAGACTTTCGTTTAAACAAAGTTATAATTTAATTTCATAGCTAATTCTTTCCATTTCTTTTCAATGTAATCGGGAGATAAAATTGAGTTTATTATTCCCGTTCTAAACACAGTGGGTGGTAGCACGAATGGTGATTAGAAGATGACTAGCAGTGTTTTAGCGCTGTCAATCGTTCATGGATTATTTTAAAGAAAAATACTTCAAATAAATGTTACAGACAATTAATTTTTCTATAACTGCTATTTGAAGTATTTTTTTCTAAAATAATCCATAAAGATTTATAGCGCTAAAACACTGTTAGTCATTTCCTAGCTAATCACCCTTAATCATTGTTCTTGTTCATTCTTCATGCTACCACCCAGTATCACTTTCCATAACTCTTATAACACTTCATATTGTTCAGTATGGTATTAACATGCCTTACACGTTTTTTATTATTTATTAACTAGTATATTAACGTGAATACGTGATATATTTTATTTACAATGAACTACGGTGAAAATTTTCCATATTTCGATGTGATAAAATATGTTTTATTTTCTAACCTATATGTCACATGACAGCTACATAACATAAATGAAGTTAGCTGCTCTATAAAATGACATTTCGAATTTAAGAAATTAAATTTAAATGACCATAATCAGAATTCGTTATATTATTTAATAATCTCTTTAAGGCTACTCTTTAAGCTTAAATTCTATAATTCTTAAAGAGAAGACTATAATCGAGGTATAAGGAACATTTAAAATTTACGTTGCGTTGGTGCAACGGGCCAAAATAGTTTTACAGAGGATATTAATATGGTAAAATTTTTGAGGGTTATACATTGTGATGTACTGATGCTCAATCAAAAATCATTTTTCTAACATTCCAAAAATTCTTTCTTATTATCTATTTAATTCTTGAAGTGTACATTTTTAATGCCCCTGGCCGACATAAATTTTTAATAAAAATAATTACGAATTAATTTATTCTACTTCGTTTAGATGATTTTATATTTGGTTGGTTTTTCATGATACAACTTATATCTGCTGAAATATTAAAATTACAAGAAAAAGTTGGATGTCAGAGTTGTTAATACCAGCTGCTCTATAATTTAGAATGAACATTCTTTTTTTCATAGCCCACAAATTTTCCAGAAAAATATCTTACTTTAATTTTTTAAATGGAACAATCTGTATGTTTTCACGGAATAAGATTCTAAATCAATTTCTCTTTATAATAATGTATAACAAGTACGGGTTTGCTTTTAAATTATGTGTAATAAAGCAAATAATAAAATGATAATAGTCGAATGTGATATTCATTGTTTATATCTTTATGCATCTGTCATAGATTTGATAGTAGTGTTTTTTAATGAGAAAAGTGTTGAGGATCTTATTTAATTAAAAATAAAATTAACATCAGTTACAAAAATAGTGAAAAAGTTGATATGCTTTGCTGTATTCACAGATGTACAATAAACAATATAGGTACATCATTGTAAAGAGAAATTGATTTAGAACTTTATTACGTGAAATTATAGAGCTGTTCCATTTAAGAAATCTGTTGTGGCCAGCACAAGACCTCTCGTCATTTCCATATTAGGCTATATAAGTATTGAATTGCACTTCCCTTTCGAACCGTCGTTTTACAACAAAAAAATACAGAATTTTACCCAAATACTGATTTTTATTTTATGTAACATGTCTTCTGCACACATATAATTCTAATTATATCTATTTTTCATTGTATGAGGAAGTTTCTAAATGTCAGAGATTCTTCCAATTCATTAACCAAATTGGCGGTATTTCTGATGGATATAAGCATTTTACCTATAATATCAAATATTTAATTAATAAAACAATAAGAAAGATTATATATACTTCCCAGAAAAAGCTATCAAAATGTCACTAAAACTGTTGATTTTTGTCACTGACATGTGTCATTTAAAAACTATGTTATAAACATTGGAATTTGTGGTTTCCTTAGTGCCTTAGCCTCTGCGATTAAATTACTCTATATATTATAGTGTCTTTATCTCTAAATCTTTAAAGGATATAATAAAAATTTTAAATGTATTAGATGGAGAATTTTATGTTCTTCAATATTTAATAACAAAAATTTCCAAAAAATTATATTTAGTAGAATTTTTCTCAGAAACTACTACTTCCGGTTGTCCAATGGGGTCTTACCACATTTTCCAATTTATTTATTTTTTTCTGAAAGTATACTTAAAACCACTCACAGAAATATGTATTTTATGTCACATAAGTTTCTAGTTTTACAGAAATAATTTTTTAAATTTTATATTAAATTTCAAATGACGTCATGGGTTTGTGACCATGACCGTAGTCCCTCCTATCGAATAAAAATGGAACTACGTTTGACGTTTATGTTATATGACTTGAAAGCAAACGTGACAGCAAGTTATTTTGTATTCGTGCTTTTGTTTTTATTGTATATTGAATAATTTGATTATGGAAATTAATCTTGAGGTTTAGGAATACGAACAAAAACTTTATTTTTGCTTCTCAACGAGATGTTCTCGCAAGACGGCACAGAACAATATTATACAACCATGGTAATATCTAAATCACACATAATTTGTATTTATTAGAATATTTCAAGCGAGAGGTAAAAATCATAGTAAGATATTATTCCAGAAAAACAGTAGGCCGTGGAAAAGAATTGTTTATGTTAAATTATACAGGGATAAAAAAACTGTTTCAGTTGGCAATAAGAAAAAATACATACATGAAATTGGTATCACTGATACAAAAATTTATTTCGTGCTGTTGACAGTGACATTTGAAAATTTAAATTTGGGTACATTTACAATTTTTTATTAAAATGGTTGTTGTTTCCCTTACCCACGTAATTTTATTTTTTACATTACCCCTAGAGCAATAATCTAAAATACAGAATGTCTCAATAAGCTTGTTCACTATTGGTAACTTTTTTATTTGAAGAGATACGAGCTTGGTTAAATGAGCAAAATTGTGCCATTTTATATTAGAAAATTGGTCATGTAGACAAAATAAAAATTGTGTCAGCGGTTCTCAAAATTTGGGACAAAATATATATTTTTTAAATGGAACCATACATTTTTTTTTATCTTATTGGAAAGAGTATTTTTTTCTCTTTCCAATAAGATAATGTTGTTTATGTACAATTTTTTCAAATAAACGAGTTATTTACGGTTAAAAATAAAAAATTTGTAAACTGTTTTATCAGTTTATTTAGCCAAGTAAGCCATAGAAACAATTGATTCTTTGTTTGTTTGACGTTTTTTCTTCCGTAAAGTTCTCTGATGTCAATAACTTTACAAATGAAGAAAAGTTAGATATGATCTTGCTATATGGAAAGTTATATCTAGACATCAGTTACGTAGAACGGTCGGCTCTCTTTCCAAAAGAGCTGAAATATGCGAAAGAAATAATAGCTTTCAAATTGAATATTTTTTCTACATCTAAATTTAATTTTTAGAAAACAGGTATAATTATTTAAACAAAATTAACCTCTAATGACATCTTGTCAATATGACAGATAACCGTTGAATTTTCCTATAAGTTATGATTTGACATTTGATTGACAGTAATGTATTTGTCTGTCTCATTTAAAATGACACATGGGGAATGAATTTGACAGAAGTATTATATTTAAATATTGTAAGAAATTTAGCCGAGTCAGAAAACCACTCGGGCACAAGTTGCACACTATATTTTTTTTACAACTAATTTTAATTTAGAATTCAGGTATAATAATTTAAACAAAATGAACCTCAATTGACGTCTTATCAAATGTCAAATTCTTTCCCTATGTTTCATTTTAAATAGAACGGGCAAATACATTGCTTTCAATCAAATGTCAAGTCGTAACCATGGATATGACAAACCCAATGTTTCACGTTAAAAAATCTGATGTGGCCAACACAAAACCTCCCGCTATTGAATTTTTATTAATTTAAATACATACTTACGTATTTACTACCGCTGCAAACTGTTCCATTGCAGAAAACTATTGCTTTATTTACTATTTTCTTTTTAAAATGTCACTATTATTAATTTGAAGTGATTAGTTTTTTGACAGTGACATTAACTGTCAGTTACATTCATTTGAAATATGAACTGTGTAACAAACGAATTATTGTGTCTTAGGCTTCGCGACTAATAAAAAAAATTATTTTTAAATTTATGTGTAAATTATATAGAAAAAGTATTAATGTATTCCAGTAGAAAATTCAACAATCTTTAATTTTCATAAGTCATAAAATGCGAAAAAATGGCATTTAATGGTATTTTTTGAAGAAAAACCATTATGAGCTTCAGGTAAAGTGTCATTTCCGGTTATCCGATTTACACCAAAATCTAATGGCTTCTATTCATATTAGAATGGGATGGAAATACAAGGTTTCAGAATTTTCTGAATGATAGTATTTGAGTTAGAGTGAAGACAAAATCCCTACACATACACACACACATACATACACACACACATACATACACACATACACACATCATCGTGAAAATGTTAAAAATGGATTCTAGGGAACTTAAAACGTGGTCATTTACTAAAATCTCGATATGAGATTTTTAGCACGATCCGTATACCTCCCTTACCAAGGGTAGCGGGAGGTAAAAATACATTATGATAGACATACCCGGTTTACGCTAAATGTTTTAACATCTAAGGGGCCACATTTTATTAATATTTTTTTTTTAATTCACTAATCTCACCCCCACTACTCTCAACTTTTAAATATAAATGGCAATATACCTCTTTTGACATAGCAAATGAAAGCTCTTGAAAAATGCTATACAGGCATTTCAGTAAATTGATATTTGAATAGACCGTTTTAAAGTTAGAAACATTATTGTAATTTTAATTTAATTTAAAACCTTATAACAAATGCTCAAATTGAGCGCCATTTATACCTAAACAATGGTACAACCTATCACTAAATGCTATTTACACCCGCCGAAATGTTTCTTCTGGAATTTTTTGACATTCTCTTCTAATTCTATTTTCTAAATCTTGGAGATTAACAGGTGGAGTTTTATAAATAATTTTTTTTTAAATATCCCAAAAGAAAAAAATCGTTGGGTGCCAGATCAGAGGACCTAGCGGGCCAATCAATTGGCTCCCTTCCACCAATCCATTGTTTTTTTTTTTCATTTTGTCATTGTCATAGCACTGCATGTATTAAAATATTATAAACTATTGTTTCTAACTTTAAAACGATTTATTCAAATATCAATTTATTAACATGATTGTATAGCATTTTTCAAGAGCTTACATTTGATATATCACAAGAGGTATATTGCCATTTAAGATTTAAAAGTTGAGAAAGGTGGGGATGAGATTAGTGAATTAAAAAAAAATATATATTAATAAAATGTGGCCCCCTAGATGTTAAAACATTTAGCGTAAACCGGGTATGTGTACCATAATTCGTTTCAACGTTATTAAGGCTGGATCGTCTTAAGTGCGCCATCCTGTATAAGCTGGGCAATGAAAAACCAACCAGATTGTATAACTGTTTACTGCTTCAAGTAAACTACTATTTCTGGTTGTTTAATTAAGTATTTTTTTCAGTGGCCTGTCCACCATTAACATCATCTGCAGTGGATATAGAGTGTACATATAATAATAGAACAGTGAATTGCGGTAATCCGGTAGTAGACGGAACAATAGCAAGATGCAAATGTAAAGAATTTTATGTATCATTAAATACATATCAATTTCCTACAATTAAATGTTCCAGAGGACATTGGGACAAACTTTTAATAGAATGTGTTCCAGGTAGATGACATAGACATTATTAAAATCCTTTTTTTCTATATCAGATTTTAAAGTGTGTTATTTCTACTTAAAATAGTTATTTCTACTTAAAATAGTGGATGAAGGGTATACAGGGTGTCCCATTTAAGGTACGAATGCATTGGTATCTCGAGAACCGTAAGAGCTACGAGGTTGGTTAAATTAGACAAAAGTTGCCCCATTAGGAGGCTATTTTAATGGTGGTCATATTAAGCTATGGCATTTTTAAATAGAGATTTTTTTTAGCTTTACAATGATATAAAACAATAATAATTTATTTTTATAATTAACAGAAAAATTAACAAAAATTGTTATTTATACTAAAATTAAATTGAAAAAAGTAAATCGAAAGCTGCTATGGAAACAACGAACAATGAAAAAGTGCAACAATTGAATTTCTGAATTTTACTTGACAATAGTAGATTATTACGAGTAATAAACGAACTTTGACAACGAATCTAACAACTCAACATATCATATTTTTCCCAACGAGAAAAATTAATTTTTATTACTCGTAATAATCTACTATTGTCAAGTAAAATTCAGAAATTCAATTGTTGCACTTTTTTGTTGTTCGTTGTTTCCATAGCAACTTTCGATTTACTTTTTTCAATTTAATTTTAGTATAAATAACAATTTTTGTTAATTTTTCTGTTAATTATAAAAATAAATTATTATTGTTTTATATCATTGTAAAGCTAAAAAAAATCTCTATTTAAAAATGCCATAGCTTAATATGACCTCCATATGAAAAATAAAAGTTGCTATCAGTAACTCGTAAATGGTTAGATATAAAAAAAATTTGAGTACTTCTGCAAATTCACCATACAAAAGTGCCTTAAGAAAGTGCAAACCAGAATCTCGTATTATTTCATATAACAAAGTTATAAGCAAAAAAAGAAAATCGCTAAATTTACATTTTCACCTATATCTAGTGACCTATGCATTTTTTTGCAAATAACAAAACACCATTAAAATAGCCTCCTAATGGGGCAACTATTGTCTAATTTAACCAACCTCGTAGCTCTTACGGTTCTCGAGATACCAATGCATTCGTACCTTAAATGGGACACTCTGTATAATAGCTATTTGTGTATTAAGAGCGCAAAATGCGACATTGTCGATTGAGAGGTTGTTGCCGCGCGACGAAGGAGGACAATCGACAATGTCCATTTGCGCTCGAAACACACACAAGATTTTTTCTACAGTCGCCACAATGGGGTCCTCCACCATAACAAAAAATAACAAAATGTACACTTTATACTTACAGTACTGCTCAATAAATAACGATTGGCTAGTACAAAAGATACGGTTTAAACTTAAAAAGGCTTTTAAATGATTATATCGTTACATTAGCCATCTATCCCATAAAAAAAAAAAACAAAATTAGAGCGTGGAAGCAAGGATTTGTGATGATTTGATAAGTTTATGTAGCAAAATGTGTGGTTAGTTGTCACGCCTGTCACACTGAAAAAATTAACAAATATTTCAAGGAATTTGTGATTATTATTGTTATTTTCCATTCTTCTTGAGTTTTTATTCAATCTAATCTAAGCATTTTATACTTTTGTTTTTGTAAATGAATGCCCTATTTCATTTTCACAGCAGTGTGGCATTTTGTTAGGTTATGTTAAATACCGACCGAACATATGTCAAATTGACTTGTGAACGTGATAAATGTGTAATTACAGTGCCATTAGTTCCTAACTAAACATTTTCATTACGAATGTACACAAGTGGCATTTCTCAACATTGTATACTTAGAAATTTGGACAGCGAGCGTATTTACTACTTTGTCGCGCATGAGCAGCAAAGTGACATTTTGCGTTGACAAAACAGAGCGCAAATGGCTACTTTCTATAGAGACTGTAGAAAAAATAAATGTAACAGCAAGGGTTTAAATTAAATATGTCATAAATATTGACGGTTTGTGTTAACAACTTTAATTGTACAATTAACGTTATCTGAAAGATCTGTTCTTGGAATAGAATCACAACTTATACCGTGAGTATTTTTTAACGTGAAACATTGGGTTTGTCATATCCATAGTTACGATTCGACTTTTGATTGACAGCAATGTATTTGCGTGTCCCACTTAAAATGAAACATAGGGAACAAATTTGACAGATGTATTATAATTTAAATATTATAAGAAATTTGCCCAAGTCAGAAAACCACTCAAGAGCACTAAACATATTTCGGGCACAAGGTGCACACAATATTTTTTCTACAACTAAATTTAATTTTTAGAAAACAGGTATAATTATTTAAACAAAATTAACCTCTAATGACATCGTGTTAATATGACAGATAACCGCTATAAGTTACGACTTGACATTTGATTGACAGCTATGTATTTAACTATCTCATAACATAGGGAATGAATTTGACAGAAGTATTATATTTAAGTATTGTCAGAAAATCACTCGGGAACAAGGTGCACACAATATTTTTTCTACAACTAAATTTAATTTAGAAAGCAGGTAGAATTATTTAAACAAAACCTCCACTGACGTCTTGTCAAATGTCAAATTCGTTCCCTATGTTTCATTTTAAATGGGACAGGCAAATACATTCAAGTCGTAACCATGGATGACAAATCCAATGTTTCACGTTAAAAAATACTCACGGTATATTAAAATTGTACTTAATTAAGTTAATTTATAATTGATTTTTCTTATTTTTTAAAATCTGCTCTAGAAAAAATTTAAAAAAATAGAATTTTATCGTCTTGTATAACTTATAACTGTTAAATCGTATTATTTAAAAATTTTAGAATGTGGTGAAGGTGTTTCAAAAGGTGAAACAAATGTAGTTAAAGGTGGAGCAGCAAAATTCGGCGAATTTCCTTGGCACATTGCCATTTATCAACTCGAAGAAAACGAACATGTCTACAGATGTGGTGGTTCCATTGTAAATCCTTTAATTATAATATCAGGTACGTAATAGGTACATTCACTGAAATATATACTAACTGGAACTCGCATACTCTACTTATCAGCGTGCGCTGCACTGAAGCCTCATTGAACAATAATGGCTGGTCCTGTTCGCTCACGTTCGTGCCGAACCGAACCTAGCCGAATAACTCGTATCATAGCTGATCGCTTTGTTTTCATATTATGCTTTATTTATTTAAACATGCGCCACACGAAATAATTTCCGTCTACTCACGAACTGCCTCGATGTTTGCCGACTACTCCAGCAGCAGGCTTTCAATATGCTTCACAGTCACGGTTCGTACGCGCATTCCAGGTAGTATGTATTTCAGTGGGTACATTGAAAGACAAGTCTTACGATCATTATTGTAAGACATGTATTTCATAATATTTTATATTCGGCATGATATCCTAAATTCAGTCAAGTGTTATTTGATTTACTTTCGTTGTTTCTCTATTCTCTCTGCATTCATTTCCTTCGTTTCGCTCGTGCGGCAATTTTTACGTCTAGTGCGAAAAACACCCTCATATTGCAACTCGTTGCATAAATAGCTATTATACAGTGTGTCCCCGGATGGACCTAACTATTCTTGTAAAGTTCCTTATTTTGCATTTTAGGAAGAACAGTCATTCGTCATAAAAAGTTTTGCTTCATCTAGCAAGTCCGCAGCCACTATAGTGAAAATGAAATGGCAGAAGACTTACGTTAATTTCGGTAGAATTGAGTTTGATCTTTCTTGTAGTAACAATTTAGTGATAGTTTTAATAATATTTTAGTTAATAGGGTTAATTTTAGTATTTGTAGGTTAAGAGTATTTTAGTCGTATTTTAATGAACAGTATATAGGTATTTTTAATAAAAAAAACATTTGATTTCCTTTATTTAGATTGTATTTCATTGCCTTAGCTGTACATATATTAATTTCTATCTACATAGCTTTACTTTTATTTAATTGTTTTTCTTTCATAATGAACAATTTTCTTTGCTTATATTTAGATACTATTTGTAGATTTGGGAATTGTAGTGTATCATCTAGAAATATGGTGGAAGGCCAGCAAGTAATAAATAGTGGCCACATAATATTACGTGGTAAATATTTTCGGAGAAAACTCCATCGTAACTTTAACCTATAAATTGCATCTCCTAATTTGTTCATTAATTTTATAAAAAAACAAAAACTTACCTGTTATATTAGCAGTAATTCAGATCCTACTAAGAATAAAACAATAATAGCTGAAGATAAAAGCGTATTAAAACTCGTATACAAGTAAATACAATCCCTGAATAAGACAACCATCTTTGTACATGTACACTTCACTCAGTTCAGAAATCTGCCACCAGTGGCGCATTTTAATTTTGGAAGCCCAGTACTGACTAGAGGCCGCCTTACGGTGTTTGTTTTGATCGGAACACATACGGAAGCCTTGGTGTATTGCAAGCTGCTTATTGAAGCCGTGGTGTATTGCGGACTGCGTATTATCTTAATATTTGTACTACCTTTTTACCTTCCGTCAAAAGGAAGGTATTGTTTTTGGTCAAAAAATTCGGTGGTGAGTTTTTAATGTATAAGCACGTTTTAGGGTCCCTACAATACGAATGTACTATTTTTAAGATGATGTCTGTATGTGTGTCCGTGTGTGTGTCTGTGTGTGTGTCTGTGTGTGTGTCCGTGTGTGTGTGTGTGTGTGTGACAAATTTTTCTCCGACGATAACTCCAAAACTACAATTCTAAAAATTATGATTCTTTCATATTCCTCTTCTTTACAATCATATGAAGAGCTGATTAGATTTTAGTTATAATTGGTCAACCGGAAGTACCCTTATTTGAAGTTCTTAACAGTTTTTCTTGAAAAATCGCAGTTAAATATCATTTTCGACATTTTATGTGATTATCAATAGAAAGAATGTCTTATTCTCTATACGGTTCGATTATACATTTTCCTTCATATTCCATAGATATAGAGTTATAGAGAGATTAAGAGAGATTAACTTTCGAAAATCAATCAGCATTGCAAAAATTATGAAAACAACAGAAATATTTAAAAAAAACTCTAATTGTGGAAAGAATGTGATCTGAAAGTGATATAAGTGACAGAGTGTCCCTCGCCAGTGACCTGCATTTGCGGCCTCGCCTCAAGATAGAAACTTATAATGCCAGAAGTACGAGAAAGGCAAAAGAGAAGATGGAAGGACTGTATAGCAGAAGATTTGAGAGAGGGAGAACTGTGTAACGAAGGTGCTTTGGACAGGAATGAGTAGAAGAGAAGAGTAAGAAACAGTGACTTCTAATAAAATAGGGCAAAGTTGAAGCAGGAGGAAGTGTTAAGTGCAATACATAATGTACGTTCGTATTCGTATTAAAATTTTATTAGATTTTAGAATCTTTTCAAAGGAACTTTCAGTATGGATATGTAAAAATAGTGTGTTCTTGTTACAATTATACAGGATATATAGAATATTTTTCAAGGAACTTTTGGTATAGGATATGTACAAAATACATCGAATTGACGGAAGGTTTTGTGCTGGCCACAACAGATTTTTTTACAAAGTAATGACTAATTGCTGCTTTTGAAATATGTAAATCACCTTTATTTCCAATAAATTTCAGTCTCGTTACTCTTACGTCATTATTAGTAGAAAACCTAAAAGTTACACTATGTTATTTGTAAAAAAAAATCCCAGTTACTTACACATGAAACGAAATATCCTTACTTTCTTTGTATTTTTCATTAGAATTTGATATACTCCGAGATATACTCATAAACTACACGCAAAAAATAAGGTTTGGTTGTAGTAAAATGACAAGCAGTGACATATAACACAACAAAACACTGCCCGCAATTCACTATGACTTCTGGCCCCCCGCCTACATGTCTTCCGATCATTTCATCCTATACATTGGTATAGGGAATTACTTCTCTAGTCAGTATATGCTCGAAGTACATACTCAATAACTCAATAATATTGCCTAAAGCTTGTCATGAACTATTTCAAACGGGAATTGTTGGCCATTAATTGAAAGCCGTTCAAAAGGTATTTTTTTCAAATATTTCTTTTATTATCAATCTTTAATTAAATTATGTATTTTTAGAGAGGAACAGATACCCTGCAAATAAGCAAATCTTGACAAGAAGATATGGGCACTCGTATCAGAATGACAGATGTTAATCATGTACATAACTTACATTTGTCATAAATTTTAATTCAAAATTTCAAGATTTTGTAAGTTCACGTGGTTTCTTTGTCAACAGGAGTGTGGACTTTACTTGGCGAGTTAAATAAATCACATGAAATTGGAAAGTGATGAAATTTGGAATGAAAAATGATGACGTTTGTCATTTAAATTACTAGCTGTCATTCTGTCACGGGTTCCCCATATCTGCTTGTCAAGAAAGACCAACAAAGTCACATGACTGCTCGCGCCTTATAAATTAGTAACCCATGTAAACGTAGTAGTATATGATGTCATTACTTTAGGGATATTTTTTGATGACGTAAGTCTTCTGCCATTTCATTTCTACCATACCAAAATTTCGAAATAGCATACAGGGTGGTTAGAAAACGAGACGGCAAAATTTATTCTAGTATAAATTTTGCCAACGTGGTTATCGCAGGTCTGAGAATTTACTTAAATGATTAATTTCATGTCAACTAATGGGCCCATAAATCAATTTTTTTTTAATATTTTTAAATGAAAGTTCGTTTAATTTTGAAGCAATTCGTAGCATCAAAATGTCATAATTGTTTTTTGTATAACTACATTTGATTTTTAAAGAAACCTATAGCTATCTTTCTCACACCAGTTTCTGTAATAGGCTGCGCGAGAAAGATACCAATAGTGTGACATTATTTGTATCCTGGAAATAAATTCAAATATCTCGCAAAGTAATTATTAAAAAAAATGTTTTTTTTATCTTAATCGTTATTTATTGAGTAGTACTTTAAGGATAAAGTGTACATTTTATTATTTTTGTTATGGTTTATGGGTCTATTGTTAGTCATTGTTTGAATTATGCAGTGGCGGCTCGTTAGGGGAGGCAAGGGAGGCTAAGCCTCCTCTTAACTTATCAGGATAAAAACTTTTTCTAAACATTTACATTCGCGTTTATTCTTCTTTCTTTTCATTAATTTTGTATTGTTTTGCATGTGTAAAATGGTCTTAAGGCATAATTTTTCTGTACTAATCATGCTACGTTTTTTAGACCGCTGTGCATACAACGGAGGCTAAGCTCCTCTGCACTTTAAACGCATAGTTCTTATAGGCACACCCCACACTTGTGCGGGCCTGTGTTGCAGACACGATACGTGAATCAAGCCATACTTATATAGTAAAAATTTTTAGGCAGAGTAGTCACGTCATCATTTCATTACAAAATGAAAAAACACTGTATATGTTTCGGAAAACGAAGAAAATAAATACTATTTTTTGCATACTATAAGTAAAGTACATTGTAATTAAATTTACAATTATTCTAAAGTCGAACATAATGTTTTCAATGAATTTTAATTTATTTAAAATAATTGTAGTTCATTTTTTCACCACATGTTGGTACTATTGGATTTCAATATTTAAACGTTTACATGACATGTGTCTCCCGGAATTGTCAAGCGTCTGCTGTCATTAGTTCGTTACTTTTCTGTTTTTAGTTTGTGTTAATTTTAATAATTGTAAATTGTATTATTGGAGTATTTTCAATCAAATATAATATATTTTTTAAATGTTATTTTAATTATATTTTCAATAAATCGAATTTATAGTGCTACTCTTTACTATTCTATAACACTACAGAATTGTAAATCTAAATAAAATCAAATCAATTGTTTTAAAAATATATTCAATATCATTAATATTAATTTTCTAATTTTTCATCAAGTGCTTCATTCACTCCCCGTATTCCTTCTGAAACCCGACTCGGTGTGCCCTACACAGAATTTTCAATACCATAAATTGGAAATATATTACATTTTACAATAATATTCAATTATTATTCGACTATTAAATAAATTAACTTGATCACATAAATATTAGCATCGCAGGTAAATACAATTATTTTCTAAAATTAAATTAGTGTACCATGTAAACCTACTAATTTCGTGACGTCATTATCTAGTTACAAACTTTGATGACGTGACTACTCTGCCTAAAAATTTTTACTATACCAGCGTATAAGTTAGCATAGGAGGCTAGCCTCCAATGCTCTTCGTCAATGCTCGGCTTAGTTCGTGACCGCTGTCGCTCGCTAAACGATAGATAACTGCAAGCACGGCAGCCACGGCGTAGTAAAGTGTAGTTTAACATCGAAGAGAAGTCGTACATTGTTAAAACCTTAGGAAAGTCTCGCCCGAATTTAATAAAATTAAAATCTTCTGACAATCCTCAAAATCGTGGTTTTAATACGACTTGGTACGATAAATGCGAGTGGTTGACAGGCTCTAGTAAACGAGAAAAATTATTTTGCTGGCCTTGTTTGTTGTTTTCTACACAAACTGAATACAATTCGAGGTGTAAAATTGGCTACGCTGATTTAAAAAATTGACGCCGATCTGTTGAACGGCATTCAAAATCTAAAGAGCATATTGCAACGTCCATAATTTTTATTTAGTGGTAGTAGTACACTAAAAAAAAACAAAACTTAAATGAGCCTCCCTTTCGACAAATGTCACGAGCCGCCACTGGAATTATGTTGTCTTTAGAGCAAAGAATTTATTTAGTGAAATGCTACGGTACCGGTGCAATATAATATCGCTATGCAATGGGCTACTTGCATGGTACTGAAAATCCGATTTCTATCATTATATACGTAATGTTATGTTGAAAACATATATAAAAATATAAATTTTATTTTAAAAAAGTTATTTGTTTTTTAGTAAATTAAGAAAGAAAATTTTCTGTGACGTCATTATATTGAACCGAGGAAGAGAACAATGTTTAAGAATGTAACTTATAGATGGCATTGCGCGCGAGAAAGTTTTAATTTGAATATGACATTTTGCTCTCTCTGGGCTCTCAAATATATTAATTACTTCACAAATAAACACATAGGTAGTTACATGTAATTTAAAATATCGATACGAAAAAAACAAACTAAAATACTAACCTTCAAACTATTGTTGAAACGTCAAACAGGAAATCTACATTACCCGTACAAACAAACGCTATGGCTTTACGATCACTCATTGGTGCGGCGTAATTCTACGTCATACATGGCGGTAATTCAAATAATCTAATTTCATTATTTATTTTCTGGCTAATTAATAAAAATTTTGTCAAAAGAAAAAATAGGGGTAGCAAGTTTTTACTTGCTCTTCAAAAATATGAAATAAAAAAAAGGTGCGCAAGTAGCCCATTGAACTTTTTAATAGGAAATATTGGGAGTATACGTTTCTGTAAATTGCGTTCGAAAATTAGTAAGGAAGTTTGATAGAACAGACAGTGTATAACAGATTTGAAGAAGCAAAAGCACATTCATGATCAAAATGATGCCGCTCCATTGATCGTTCTTGATTCTGACAGAAAATTACAAAAGCTATAGCGAACATAAATGGAGATACTATTCACCTAGTGTTCGAAAAGTTTAGAGCAGTCGTTGAAAAATGTCTAATACTAGGCGGGCAATATGCAGAATAAATTTTCTTTGTTTTTGGGTATTGTAAAAATTGTGTAATAAATTGCAATCAGCCTGTATGTTATTTCGAAAACTTTTTAAGAAGAATGACCGTTCTTCCTAAAATACAAAATAAGGAAGTTACAAGTGTAGTTAGATCTATCCGGGGACTTACTGTATAAACGTATAATTTCAGGTTCTAATTTAGTTCTAAGTCTATAGTACACTTTCCGTAAGAAAATAGCGTTGGTTTAGACAGGGAACTAAATTCTACCCTTTGATTGGTCACAAAAACGAAAACTGTATCACCTGTCAGCTGTCAATTATAAAATACAATCGACAGAATTAAATGATATTTAACATTTGACCATATTTATGATTTCGACTTTGTAATTATTAATATTCAAGTCTTGTATAGTTGGCGCGGGGTAAGTTGAGCATGATCTAGTATGCGCTGAATCTACTTGGATGGGTCGAACTGTAGTAAATAGGGGGGAAGGTATAAGAATGCATTGTAGCATAATATAGGGACATTTCCCGGTTTATGATTGGTACAAACGCGAAACAATTTCAAACTCCCAATATTATGTTATTGCAAACTTTTCTTCCGCATTTCTGTGCAATAATTTGGGCTAGCTATATTGAATGTAAGTGAAATAAATAATTTTAATGTAAATATAATTGTAAAAAACTAATAATGTAACGTAAAAAAGTTAATATAAACATCACCTGTCATCCTGTCAAAAATATTTTATAATTCTTGCAATTTCTCATGTATGATCAAAATAGTTCTCAAATGATGATATTTACGATGTTCCACCTCCAAATGATGTGTCTGAATGTTTCGATTATTGTAATATTATTCATATAAGTAATTCATTTCCTGTTTTATTTTAAACTGTTACAAATATTTCAATGAAGTTGACATAAATCTATTTTGAAATTAAAATTTTATTATGTATAAATGAAAAAGTATAATTAAACATTAAATTTGTGCACATGCATTTTAATATCAAAATAAATTTATATGAACCAACAAAACTACAATATATTGTACAAAATTCAAAAATGGGTTGCCTAATTTACATTTTAGTTTTATTCCAACCACCAGGAGTGATGTTCAGTTAAATACAAAGTTTCCCGTCTAAAGAGTATTATTTGTCTATGCGTAAAACAAAGTGAACGTTTTAAATGACAACTAATAACAACGCAATTGTTTATTGTCATAATCCACAGTTGTCTAGACTAAAAGCTCCAACTACGAAATGAAAAAAAATCAAATTTTGCTGATTAATTTTTTACGGGTTGCTGATTAATTTTTTACGGGTTGCGTTTCTCACTAGATTATTTATTGCAACAGCGTCAAAATTGTAGCGTCGCGTTTTGCAGTAAAAATTAAAGTAGTGAAACGAACAAACTGTTTCAGCTGCACATTGTTTCACGGATTCATTTGGAGAAAAATATCCCGCAGAAACTTATTATGTAGGCGCTGGAAAATATTACAGCGCTTACGAATCACCCAACGATAAACTGTCGCAAACCCGTCCAGTGAAAGAGTATCACATTCCTCCATACTATAAAGGATTTGTCACAAATTTTCAAGCAGATTTAGCTGTTGTAGTCCTGAAGGAAGAATTCCAACTAACAAGCGTAGTTCGACCAGTTTGTGTGGACTGGAACAGAGAATTCGAAAGACAGCAGCTTATATCTAACGCCAACGGAACCGTAAGTTATAAATATAAGGCAAAGCGTAGTGTCCAAGGCTACACGAGAGAACATGCCTGAATGCTTATCCCCACTCCATGCGTGACGTCACAGCGTGAGGCGAACAACTCACAGATATACATATAAATTGATAGATAGCTGGGCCATATGGAACATGGCGCTTTGAAATGAGGCGATATGTATCCAATCGCCATGTTGAATCGGGGAACTTTTTGACCAATCAGGTTCTCTGAAAATAACGTCATACGTCATGTGATCATAATACCTTGGCAACGATAGAGACGCGCTGTTTATGTTACTTGTCATTCTGCTCATCTGCTGACTAAGTTCAGAGTATGGTGCAAAGTTGTTTTGTGAGAAGTTGTAAAAACCGAGGAAAAACTACTGATATATCATAAATAAGTATTTTTATTTTTCGGTTTAAAAACAATATTAAATTTACTTCCCAAGTAATTAAAATCGATTCCTGTTATTGATTCCTTCATTTGGCAATCGATTATTTGAAATTAATATTTCTCATGACATAAATAAAAGTAGTTTGACTGATTGTGTAGTCTAGCAAAAGTATGTACAGAAAAACTAACTGATGAAAAAATAAGAAAAGAATTATCAAAAGTTATACTGTGTTGCCACCAATAAAAACTATTTGTGACATTAAATATTTTTTTATTTACTCTTATTAATAATTACACCCATTATCAGTCTATTTTATAAAAATTTACTTACATTTAATATTTATGCAACATTTCTTTCAAGAAATGAATTTCAAAATTACTCTAATTCGAATAATATAAAATTTAAATATCCCGCCTGCAGACCCGCCTCAATATGGCTGTAGCGTACATGTCGGCACAAATGAAATACGAGAGTCAAGCTATCTGTCAATTTATATGTATATCTGTGGAACAACTGCAAATGAGGAACTATTATAGTTTTTTTCATTTGTTTCTCAATAATTTTCAATTTTTTCACCCCAAAAAATTAATAATTCATCTTTTATTCATGTGTAAAACAAAAGAATGTAGACTTGTTATACATCATTGAAAAGCTTAAAATAAGCAAAAAGATGAGACTATTTTCAATATAGGTTGCCATTTAAAAAATCATAAGTTTGTGTTATACCTCAAGAATTATGAATTATTCAAAAAATCTAACTTTATCTATCTATCTAATTTTATTTTACCTAAAAGACGGTACAAAATTTGTTAAAACAATTTTTCTCTAACTACCATAATAAATGAGTTATAAGATATTTTCGAAATGAGCGAAAAACTAATTTTTGCCTGTAGCTCAGAAACAAAAGAAGATCGAAAATTCCTGTGGTGACTATTAAACTTTTCTCAAAAAGTTGACTATGGAATGTGCAAACGATTTTGCTCTATCATTAATATTTCCCGAGATACCCTAAAAAAGCATCGAAAATGAGACATTCTGTACATCGTTGGAAAACTAAAAAAAATCTCTTCTCAATGGTGTCACTTTCCAATATGGCGCCCTTATAAATATTAAAACTTTGACATCACAATTCGAAATATAACAGGGATAAAAAATTTGAGCATCGCCATTCGAAAGAACATAAAAAAGTACCCTAAACAAAAATCCAATATAATTTCACACTTGGTGCTAAAATAGAAAACTGCAAAATTTACATTTTTGGCATATGTAGTGACCTATGCATTTTTTTCTCTAATAGCGAAACAACACTAAAATGGTCTCCTAATGAGTCAAATTTAGGCCAAGACTGCAATTTCAAAGTCCGGTACACCGTAAATATAAATAAATAAAAAAAATCATGGCGTATTACTCATTTCTTGGTGTGCCCATTTGCTTTGTACAGGTGGAACAAATTCGAATTCCTTATATGAAAAACTTTATAATTAATAGGCACCACAAGAATTTTCGATCGTCTTTTGTTTTTGAGCTACACTGGGGTCACTTTTGCGCTTGGGTCTCCAGATTAATTATTGGATTTTGTAGTTCAGTACTATCACTAGGTGGCAGTAGTTGGAGTTAGTTGAGACGTAGCCTACGCTATTAAATACAAGGCTGGGGAACAACTCAAATTTTGTTTAAAAATCTGGCCAAAAACTCTAGTTCCAAAACCGCTGATGAGGGCGCGACTTATTCCCGCTGTCATTCAAATGTCATTTTTAGACTGTCAAAAAAATATATTGATATTGGGCCCAATTCTCAATTTTCACTGAAGTGATATGCAGTGAAATTTTTTCACTTTATCACATGGAGCTATTCTCAGTTGCAAAGTGATCTGATATAAATGGGTGAGAAAGTGTGATAAGGTGCATTCTTTTTACACACAATCTCAGTTCATCTCAGCTCACCTCAGTTGTCTCAGTAATTTTGGCAGTTCTATTTGTCCCAACCGAGATGAGATAAAGTGAGGCGGATTCCTCCCCCCTTGCCGATACTGAGCTACCTAGCGGGGTGATGCTTATTGAGTGTCTCACCTCACTTGAGGAGTGGGGGTCTTTTTTCAATATTATTTTTTATTTAATAATGAATATTTAAGAAAGTTTTAATGTTGTTGATTTAATATTGATAAGTGAAATTGTATTTCTTTAATTCTAAATTTAATAAATAAATTGAATTGTTTTATGCAATGAAAATTCGTACGATAGATTTATTCTTTGACATTTCATTGTCTTAGCGGGTCCACCTTGTTAGATATTTAAAATAAATTCGAAAACAAAATGAAAATGTCAACATACTGATAAATAAAACATATGATAAACAGAGAAAGATAATAGGTATTCCGTTCTTTCTCTAAATTGTATTCTATTTGTTAAGCAACTATCTCAGCTCACCTCACTTCAATCTCATCTCATTTTGAGAACAAGTGAGGTGAGAATTTGGTGCATTTGACAAATAATATCATGACATTGACAAGTGATATGATATAAATTTTTTAGACGACCATTGTGATAAGTATGACATATCAACGTAGTATCCTAACACTGAAAGTTGAACTTATAACATTAGTGTTGCGATATATTTCATATCGTAATAGTTGACACGGTTGCTAGGTTACTATGTCATTATTTTCAGGGTATATGTATACATTATTCATTTGTCAGCTGTCCGTAGGTTTGAACCTAAATTTCAGTTTTGTAAAAAAAGTAAAATTTATTTAAGCTCGTCTAAAAAATAATGTTCATAACTTGTATGAAATACAAATATCTTAGGTCGTGTGTATTGACTTGCACTCCGCTACGCGTCGTGCGTCAATTTACACTCGCATGATATTTGGTATTTTTCATAACTTGTTACGAAAATAACTATATCATTTCATATCATATCACAATGGTGAAAATTGAGAATTGGGCCCATTATCAATGAGAGCTGTCGGTGGGATTTTGATGAACTAATGGCGCCACTCCAGCAATAGCTCTCTGCGATTCAGCAATGAAATGTGCATGTGAGCAAGTAAGCGCTAGTACAAAATTTATCTACAATTGCACATTCTGGTATCAAATCTGACAACCAACAGCGCTCATATGAAGTATAACCTTAATTCCTCTTTTAAATTATTAATGGACCATAAATTATAATTATTTTCCATAATGTGTATTTACCGATAGAGCATGCAAACTGAAAATACTATCGGATGACTCACTACTGTCACTGTCAAATTTTGACAATTTGATTTTATTGTTAAGGATTTACGGTTGCAATAAAAGTGTTGCAAAATTATTGTTAAATTGTGTACAATGTTTCTTATGTATTTTTATCTAATTATTTTTGCATCAAAATATTCGTAATAACCACCATTATTTTCCCCGCCTTAAATCATTCAAATCGCTTTTACTGGAGTGCTGCCATCTGCGATAGCTTTGCCTGACAGCCCCCATTGACAACTGTAGAGAATCGATGACATCTGGTGACTAAATTTTAAACTAGTGCATGACGATAGGTGCGACAAAAAACAACATATGTTAGCATACATTTTTTAAAAGTATTTCTTTTATACGAAAATGAATGTTGCAAAACGCGGTAAAAGCAATACTATATGTTGCGTATAGGGGTGTCATTCGCTTATGAGTAAAGAAACTCATTTAAGTTTCCACGTTTTTCCAAAAATAGGTAAAAATAAAATGACTATAATTACAAATGCAGGCATTCAACAAACATTGGATAGATTTCAAGCTTGCAAGTATGTTTTACGTTCTGGAAAACAAATTTCCAAGTATATAAGAGTATGTTCGAGACATTTTAAAGACAGTGGCTGGTAGCACAAGCCTTGTTTTAACTAAAACACTGTTTTAAAAAATGTCAAATTCAAATTTCAATATTTAATTTCACCCTTATGCGTATAGAACGATTTTTTTTAAATATTTGTTTGAATATAAACTATGTTCTGCTTTAAAATTATATTTTGATAAATTTGATATTATTTATTTTTATTATTAAATAATGAAATTTGACATTTCTTAAAACAGCGTTTTAGTTAAAACAAGGTTTGTGCTACCAGCCAATGACTTTATTCTTCCAGGTATTATTATTAATAATTATATTTGAAACATATTTATGATTATTTAAATTTTCAGAAATTCCTTCTCAACGGAGAAATAAAAAAAAAATACTGTACAATATTTGTGACGACAGAGCACTTGCTTGAAGACAGAGTGATATTACATTTATAATTTCTCGATAACTATCGGTAATTCCACATATGTAATATATTGTGATTCGCATTCAGAACTTCTTCGCCTGTTTACAAGATTAATATTTTAAATAAAGTAGTAAATGAACATTATATACAATCATACCTTCAACAATATTCCCAGAATGATCAGTAGCCTTTGGAAAGTCAAATATCTGAACAATACCTATCTTCATTTTCAAGAAATACAAGCAAAATTGTATCATATGACAGTGACAGATTGTACACCTACCGTCATGCATCCGCCATATTGAAAATGCTTGCAGCGCCTCTATCGATTATTTCAGTTGAGAATAACCACAAAACACGTACGTCAAAAAAGACAGCCATATGACAGCGAGAATAAATCGCGCCAAAAGGCGAGTTTGGAACTAGAGTTTCCGTTTGACAGATATTGTGATGTTTCCCGGTCTTGTATAATAACGTAGGCTACGGTTGAGAATACTGTATGTCGTGACATGGCCGTGAGCCGGGGTAGAGCATAGAGTATTGATGCAATAAACTAAAGTCAAAAGTCAGAGTGCTCTGTATTATTCCACCCCCAAACTGAGATACTATAGATTTTAAATAAAAATTTCTAATTATTACTTAAATGATCTGATTTTTACTTCCTTGTACGAAGTAAAGGAAGTATTGTAATCGCGAAAAAATTCGGTTTCCAGATTTCAACGGAAATATCCATTTTGACCATCCCTGAATCAATTTTGACTAATTTCGTCGTACGTACGTATCTCGCATAACTGAAAAACGGGAAGCCGTAGAAAGTTAAAATTTTGTATTTAGGACTCTTATAACATCTAGTTGTGCACCTCCCTTTTTGGTCATTGCATAACTTTCAGAAGTGGTACTTTACTTGAAGCCCATAATAGATTTTAATGGAAAACTATATTATAATATAATCCAAAACTTTTCAAATTTGGTATATAAGACTTTTATATCAATGGGAATAACATAATAGATTTTAGTAAAAATGGTCTACCCGGAAGTGGTACTTTACTTGAAGCCTATTGTAGATTTTAATGATAAACTATATTAAAATATAATCCAAAACTTTTCAAATTTGGTATATAATACTTTTATATCAATGGGAATAACATAATAGATTTTAGTTAAAATGGTATACTCGGAAGTGGTACTTTACTTGAAACCTATAATAGATTTTAATAAAAAACAATATTAAAATATAATCCAAAACTTTTCAAATTTGGCATATAATACTTTTATATCAATGGAAATAACATAATAGACTTTGGTTAAAATAGTCTAACCGGAAGTGATACTTTACTTGAAGCTATTATCAGTTTTTCTTGAAAAAAATGGTGTTATTTTGAAATTAACAATAAATGCTTCAAATAAAAGTTTTAGAGAATTGAATTTTGCGTCGAAAACTTCAAGTATGATTAAATTAGTTCTTTGTATGAGCGAGATATGTAAATTTTTACATTATGTACTTTTTGGTTTCTGTAATTAAGTTTGCTATGAATTAGGACAAGAAATAACAAAAAAATAGAAAATATAATGTCTATGTCAAATACGTGCAATTTTATGATTGGGTGTGTTATTATACATATTTTAATTATTAACAAAATATGTATAGTGTAACAGGCGTACAAGGAAGTCATGTGGTGTCCACATCAGATATTTATTATTTGTAGATGGTAGGATGGGGCTATGTAGATCCAATACATTCTGAAATCAGTGAAGATTTAAAGAAGTTGACAGCTCCTTTCATCGATATTTCAAAATGTTTAGCTGTTGTACCTGAAGACTTTACTAGATGGGTTACGCCTGACAAGTTCTGTGCTGGTTTTACAACAGGTAAGAAACAAGCCATTTGGCGGTAGCTGATTGTACAATGGAGGATTCCACACCACGAATTTTATATTTTTACTTCCTTGTACGAAGTAAAGGAAGTATTGTAATCGCGAAAAATTTCGGTTTCCAGATTACAACGGGAATATCTGTTTTGACCATCCCTGAATCCATTTTGACTAATTTCGTCGTGTCGTGACGTCTGTACGTACATACATACGTATCTTGCATAACTGAAAAACGGGAAGCCGTAGAAAGTTAAAATTTTGTATTTAAGACTGTTATGATATCTAGTTGTGCACCTCTCTTTTTGGTCATTACATAACTTTTGGAAGTAGTACTTACTTGAAGCCTATAATAGATTTTAATGAAAAACTATATTAAATATAATCCAAAACTTTTCAAATTTGGTATATAAGACTTTTATATCAATGGGAATAACATAGTAGATTTTAGTTAAAATGGTCTAACCGGAAGTGGTACTTTACGTGAAGCCTATAATAGATTTTAATGAAAAACTATATTAAAATATAATCCAAAACTTTTCGAATTTGATATATAATACTTTTATATCAATGGGAATAACATAATAGATTTGGTTAAAATAGTCTAACCAGAAGAAATACTTTACTTGAAGCTGTTATCAGTTTTTCTTGAAAGAAATGGTGTTATTTTGATTTTAGAAATAAGTACTTCAAATTAAAGTTCAAGTATGATTAAATTAGCTCTTTGAACATCGACCTTTAAACTAATAGACGCAGCGTACGAGCAAAACGCTTGTCCCGTCATAACGGTGCAGACACAGTATCTCTATCCTTCAACAATACGGAAGTTCAGAAAACTCGGCAAAGTAAAAAAAATATTTGTCCCTAACTTGTTATACTTGGTGCATAATCGTTAAGAGTATAGATTTAATTTTTTTTGTGCATAATTATATATTTTTAATACAATATATTATATTATAGAGAACAAGTAATAATTAATAAGAACTTACATATGAAATGACACAGCTGCACCGCGTACGTACTGTTGACTGCACGAAATACACCGTTTCCCCATTATTTTGTCGCGTACACACCTCACAACACATATACGTATGTATTGACAGAAATAATTGTAAATGTTCTCCAAAAAAGTAAATAATGCACAAACATTCACAAAACGTCAAATGTAAATTTTGACAACTATTTAGTGATAGAGAGCGATGTATAGAGGTTTACATATGGCTGAAAAAGATGTACAATGAGTACGAACGTATGCGCAGTATACTTTAACTGAGAACTTCCGTACTGTTGAAGGACAGAATATATATTTCTATCCTTTTATGTTGGAGCATTATTCTAACAATAAAAGAATAGGAGACACTTGGTCCATTAGTTTAAAGGTCGATGTCTTTGAATAAGCGAAATATGTAAATTTAAAAATTATGTACTTTTTGGTTTTTGTTTGCTATGGATTAGCTAACAAAATAACAAAAAAATTAATGTCATTGTCACTTGGTTTTTATATGATCTGTGATTGTCAAATTATGTCACATACGTGCAATTTTATTGTTCTTGTCAAAGTGACATTAATCTAGTTACAAGCGCACACAAATCATCTTATTTGAAGGTCGCTCGAGTCATATGTCTGCTCGCAGCCCAAACTTTTTGAAGAGACCTTCCAAGTTTGTAAATAACACTGTTTTTAGGATCTAGTGTGTGTAAAGGCGACAGTGGCGGCGGCATGGTATTTCCTTGGATCGTGAACAACAAGATAAAATACTATATACGAGGAATAGTGAGCGTAGGGCCCATAACAATGGATGATACGTGTGATAACCACCAATACGGAGTCTACACTCTTGTCACGCATTACAGTGATTACATCCAAGAAGTAATAGCCAACAACTCTGAAGTGAAGACGCAGGCGTACATTGCTAACAGTTTTGGTTCATGCCGATTACCAGTTTTGGAAAATGGAAAGTTGTTATATTTGGACAGGGAATACAGGGAGGGATACCGTATCCCAAATTACTCATACCTGCGAATTTCTTGTAATGAGAATTTTGTGTTGTACCCCGAAATAGCGTATATGAACTGTATCAATAGCACATGGCATGTACCTCCTCCCAAGTGTAAAAGTAAGTATCCTATTCATTTGATCTTCCAAGCTCCCGATTAGGTGTCTGCGTATAGCCAGAAAAATTGACTTTGTAATAAAACTATAAATTTCGTAATTATGACAAAGCGACATGTCGCTCACTGTTTGCTTTATAATATTGGATGCCAATGGGCCATTATTTGCCTAGCTCTATTCGTACATTGAATTATTTCTCTACAAATAATCTTATGGTTCCTTTAATATAATAGTCATTTACAATACAAGTACGTAAAGCTAGTCTTTAGTCACAAATGGGTCAATTAAAACACGAGCTTAGCGAGTGTTTTAAGACCCGTGAGTTTCAAGAATTTCAATTGTTAAAGAGAAGCACTACCAACATAATTGACAAAAAAAAACCGCCATATTTTTGACAAGTCGCATTTTTTTAAAATCTAATTGTAAAATTACCTCAATAGAAAAAATCTGTTGTGGCCAGCACAAGACTTCTCGCCATTTCCATATTAGGCTATATAAGTATTATATTGCACTTTGCTATCGAACCGTCGTTTTATAACAAAATATTACAGAACTTTACCCAAATATTGTTTTTTATTGTATTTAACATGTCTTCTGCACACATAAAATTCTAATTATATCTATTTTTCATTGTATGAGGAAGTTTCTAAATGTCACAGATTCTTCCAATTCATTAACCAGATTGGCGGTATTTCTGATGGATATATGTATTTTGCCTATAATTTCAAATATTTAATTAATAAAACAATAAGGAAGATTAACAGGGTTATTCTGTAAGCGATCGTTATGACATATCGAATCGTTATATCGTTAAAATAACGATAATCGTTAAAGTGGTATTCTGTAAGCAAAAATTCAATTGTTCATAACGACAAGATGATAACGATTTTCGTAAAATCGTTATTTTTTAACGACAAGAAAAAACTGATCGTTATGTTAACGATTTGTTGCATTTCAATCACATTTCAATATTCTTGAAATATTAATTGCCATTATAATGAATGGTGATCCCGAATTATTATTATTATTTCTTCACTTTTTCGAAGAAAATAATGAAAGGTAATTATATATTTTAAAAATATGTCAGATTATATTTCAATTTTACTAAATATATTGAACAGGAAAAATCTTAGAAAAATTCATAGGGCTTTAAGAGATAAAAGTGATCCTTTTACTATCCCAAAGAAAAATTTAGAAAATTATTTAGATTATCACGAGTCGCCGCAAGAGATTTCTGAACTGTTGCCATTTCTAGAAGCAAATACAATGATAACTGCTATACCAAATCTCCTAAAAGTGCTCTATATTAATCATACTTTTACATATGCTTTATTTTACTGATGTCCGGTTTCACCAACATCAAATAAATTTTCGAATAGCTTATTCATTGAATAAGAGAAAAATATCGCATCGAAACCATAATGCAAATGACAGTTTTTATTCTAGCTGTCATATTTTGATGCGATATTTTTCTCTTATTCAATGAATAAGCTATTCGAAGAATTATTTGATGTTGGTGAAACCGGGCATGAGTGCATTTAATCCCCTAGCCAATTCAGCATTTGCTTCTTCAATCTGATTTGGATTCTCTGGATAATATTTATTTGTTCTCAGAGCGACATTACTTGCAAGAAAGTCTACATAATAGCATATTGTTCTTTTGTAGTTTTTGAGGCCCTCGTTTACTTATCCATATCTAATATAATAGAGAATAATAATAAATAGCCATTAATAAAATGAAATAATAATATAAATCTTCACCAACAATTTTCAAAATGAAATTTAAATGTCAGTTTTAATAGTGAATTGAGTAAACAATAGTACCATTCGCAAAAAAATTATAACGATTTCGTTCTCAATGAATTTCAACGATAATGTTTTAACGATCGATCTTACAGAATACAAAAATAACGATTTTCGTAAAATACAAATAACGATTTTCATAACAACGATTATCGTTATGATAACGATTCGTTAAGCGAATGTTTTACAGAATAGGCCTGTAAATGTACTTCCCAGAAAAAGCTATCAGTATGTCACTAAAACTGTTGATTTTTGACACTGAAATCTGTCATTTACAAATTATGTTATAAACATTTGAATTTGTCAACTGGTTTCCTTAGTGTAGTTTCGCCTACTCGACTTGTTATATCCCGATATTCTATGTATTATAGCGTCTTTATCTCTAAATTTATAGAAGATATAATAAAAAAATTAAATGTATCAGGTGTAGAATTTTGTTCTTCAAAATTAGTAATATCAAAAATTTTCAAAAATTAATATTTGGAAGAATTTCTTTTAGAAACTACTACTTCTGGTTGTTCAATTGTTACCAAAACCTTTTCAGCTCTTCCCAGGAATGTCAGATTGAGGAATTCATAGTTAAACAGGTCTTATGTCTTATAGTTTTTGAGGAATCGTCCAACATCCAGCCATACACACACACACACACACACAGACATCAAAATGTTAAAATTGGATTCTAGTGACCTTGAAACGTGCTTATTCATTAAAATCTGGATATGTGATTTTTAGCATGATTCCAATACCTCTCTTAGCGAGAGGTAAAAATAATACAAAAAAAATCTGATGTGGCCAACACAAAACCTCCCGCTATTGAATTTTTTTTAATTTAAATACATACTTACGTATTTACTTCCGCTGCAAACTGTTCCATTGCAGAAAACTATTGCTTTATTTACTATTTTCTTTTTAAAATGTCACTATTATTAATTTGAAGTGATTAGTTTTTTGACAGTGACATTAACTGTGAGTTACATTCATTTGAAATATATGAACTGTGTAACAAACGAATTATGGTGTTTATCTTAGGCTTCGCGACTAATAAAAAAAATTATTTTTAAATTTATATGTAAAATATATAGAAAAAGTATTAATGTATTCCAGTAGAATATTCAATAATCTTTAATTTTCATAAGACATAAAATGCGAAAAAATGGCATTTAATGGTATTTTTTGAAGAAAAACCATTATGAGCTTCAGGTAAAGTGCCATTTCCGGTTATCCGATTTACACCAAAATCTAATGGCTTCTTTTCATATTAGAATGGGATTGAAATACAAGGTTTCAGAATTTTCTGAATGATATTATTTGAGTTAGAGTGAAGACAAAATCCCTACACATGCACACACATACACACATACATACACACACACATACACACACATACACACACACATACACACACACATACACACACACATACACACATACAGACATCATCGTGAAAATGTTAAAAGTGGAACTTAAAACGTGGTCATTTACTAAAATCTCGATATGAGATTTTTAGCACGATCCCTATACCTCCCTTACCAAGGGTAGCGGGAGGTAAAAAAACATGTTTCATAAAGGCTGAGTACATTAACAGAATGTCATAATACTTCTTTTTTAATGTACTATTAATTGTTATTTAAATTAAATACATTATAAACTTTGACGGTTTGTGTTAATATTAACTTTATTAACACAATTAACGATATTAGAAAAATATATTCGTGGAATAGAACCACTACTTTTATTAAATTTTGAATTTATGCATAAATAATTTAATTTATGATTGATTTGTATTATTTTTACCCCTCGCTAAAAGAGGTATTGGATTCATGCTAAAATTCGCATATCCAGATTTTATTGAATAAGCACGATTTAAGGTCCCTAGAATCCGATTATAACATTTTTAAAATGATGTCTGTGTGTGTGTGTGTGGATGTATGTATGTGTGTGTGTGTGTGTGTGTATGGCTGGATGTTGGACGGACGATTCCTCAAAACTATAAGACATAAGACCTGTTTAACTATGAATTCCTCAATCTGACATTCCTGGGAAGAGCTGAAAAGGTTTTGGTAACAATTGAACAACCGGAAGTAGTAGTTTTTAAAAGAAATTCTTCCAAATATTAATTTTTGAAAATTTTTGATATTACTAATTATGAAGAACAAAATTCTACACCTGATTAAATTTTTTATTATATCTTCTATAAATTTAGAGATAAAGACGCTATAATATATAGAATATCGGGATATAACAAGTCGAGTAGGCGAAACTACACTAAGGAAACCAGTTGACAAATTCAAATGTTTATAACATAATTTGTAAATGACAGATTTCAGTGTCAAAAATCAACAGTTTTAGTGACATTTTGATAGCTTTTTATGGGAAGTACATTTAATCTTTCTTATTGTTTTATTAATTAAATATTTGAAATTAATAGGAAATATGCATGTATCCATTAGAAACACCGCCAATCTGGAAGAATCTGTGACATTTAGAAACTTCCTCATACAATGAAAAATAGATATAATTAGAATTATGTGTGCAGAAGACATGTTAAATACAATAAAAGACAATATTTGGGTAAAGTTCTGTAATATTTTGTTATAAAACGACGGTTCGATAGCAAAGTGCAATACAATACTTATATAACCTAATATGGAAATGGCGAGAGGTCTTGTGCTGGCCACAACAGATTTTTTTCTTTAAAATCTGTTATAGAAAAATTGTTATTTATTATACAAGACGATAAAGAGATACTTTATCGATGAGAGGAAGGTGTATCTTTCACAAGTCGATAAAGGCTCTTTATTGTCGTGTATAATATATTATTTTATTTTGTATCTGACCTTATTTCTTTATATTATTCATTATTATTATTAATTATTAATTATTAATTATTAATTATTAATTATTAATTATTAATTATTAATTATTAATTATTAATTATTAATTATTAATTATTAATTATTAATTATTAATTATTAATTATAATTATTAATTATTAATTATTAATTATTAATTATTAATTATTAATTATTAATTATTAATTATTAATTATTAATTATTAATTATTAATTATTAATTATTAATTATTAATTATTAATTATTAATTATTAATTATTAATTATTAATTATTAATTATTAATTATTAATTATTAATTATTAATTATTAATTATTAATTATAATTATTATTATTATCATTATTATTTATAAAGTGTAGATAAAAAGTCAAAAAGTGTAGATAAAAACTGTTTTATCTGCTGTTCATGTTAAATTGTTACTTTATCAACAAAAAATGAACGCATAAAGCCTACTTTATCAGGTACAAAATTTATACAAGATGACAAAATTTAATAATGGACTCGCGATTCCATCATTCATGAATTTACACTTTCTGCTCGTCGATAAAATAGAATTTACTTTGTAAACAAAAATATGAAATATGTTGTTTTTTCAGAGACATGTCCTCCGTTAATATCCGTCTTAGCAAACGTTTCATGCTCAGTAGACGGCAAAACGTTGGATTGCTCTAATTCCGTGGTGGAGGGTACAGTAGCAGAGATCACCTGCAAATATGGTTCCAAGGTATTTTCAAGGTGCCGCGCAGGCTTCTGGGCCGAGAAGGATCCTTTTAAGAAATGCGAACAAGGTTTATTTTTACATATTTTTATTACAGAAAATATCAACTTTTCGCTAGCACTTTATTTATAAAGGTGGTTCATCCGTGACATCTCTAATTAAATTAGTCATTATATTTAAACTCATTAAACAATTGTACCTATTGTTTCTTTAAAAATTAGAACTGAAAAGTATTTAATTTCCGGATATATATTACATTTCTGCAAACAAAATAATTTTTTGAATAATTTTATTGAAAATTCTTAAATTTTAATTTCTAAAATATTAAAATACATGTTGTAGAATCGATGGAATGTTCAACAGAAAATCCGGCATATTGTAATTTAACTGCAAAACCACCAATACAGTGAGTAATAAATCTTGTGTCTCAAATTTAAGTGAATAACTGTAAATATAGTATGCTTTACGTAAGAATGGCATTGCGCAATAAAAAAGTGTATGATTCTTCAGGACATACGTAATGGGGGATTCCACCATTTTTTTTTTTATATAATTTCATCTGAAAATATTAGGAAAACTAAGACTATTTATTAAAATCCGATGAAAAAATCCTATTAATAAGCGAGTTATGGTCTCCCGAATTTTGAAAAGATTGACGTGACGTCACGCTTATGTGTTTTTATATCAAACTGTTTTCATCATGGACCTAAATGTTCTTGAAATATATGCTATTTTAATTTATATTTACATAAAATAAATTAATATTATAACACTGTATAAGTCTACATACTTTATAATTACATGTGTATTTAAATTATTAAGTTTAATGCAAGATATTT